>CM065595.1:32616793-34042419 GCA_033119425.1 Bufotes viridis
TTTAGAGTCAGATGTGGTGATTCTGTATGTAGTGCCCCCATAACAGAGCTATAAACAGCGCTCTCAAGACTATTTTGTAATTATTTGGCTTTAAATACCCAGTTCCTGCTATCACCCCACCCAGGGGCTTCTAGATCTACCAGTGCCCACACTGCTCGCAGCACCTCTTCCACACCAGGCTGCCACTCCACTGGCAGTATTAGTGAAGATGGCGGCCCCACTGTACAGGTGCCCTCCACAGTGGTCTCAGTCGTGCAGCAAATGGCCCAGCAGCCTCCTTACTAAAATCAAAGCTCAATATGTACAGTAGCTCTGCTACATGCCCATTACACAAATATCTCTGCTGTTTGCACATTACATACACAGCCCTACTACAAAAACCTTATTTAGAAACATTTCTCAGGGTTAGAGGGCCAGGTCTTCACAGGGAAGGTATGGTTATGGTTGGGGCACCTATCGTACAGGGCGGTGTGGTTACTTCGAACTGATTGTGGAGATGACAGCCTCCCTTCAGTATATTATTTTGTTTTCTTTTACCGTCTTACTCCTTTGAGTGAATCTTGAGATGAATATTTTTATTAGTAATCTTTCTATCTTTTATTTCCAGTGCCAAATTCGATTTGGAGGACGAAAGGAGATTGCTTCAGATTCCGATAGCCGGTATGTCTTTTGTAGTCTACAGTCGTTTCATCTTGGGGCTGTGAGCTTTACAGGATATCTAGCTTATGGTACTTCACTGTTTCCATAACTCCTGTTCACTCCTATGGGAGTTGTGCTAATCCCTGCCACCTCTGCTGTCAGTCTCAGGCTGGATACAGCAGACAGACAGCTGTCCCCTGGACAGAGTTTTTTTTGGGGGGGAGGGGTGGTCTTTGATGAGACCTGCCTCTACCTGACATGTATGGCTTATCCTGTGAGGATTACAACCTGACAATTGTGCACTGAAATATATTGATTGTTGCTTTTAATTTCTTCATGATCAGATTTTCTCTAAAATTGTGTGGGCGGGGGGAGCGTGAGGTCATAGTGCATGCTTACGTGCGCTACATCCTGATGATGTGTGTATGCCAGGATCCGATGCGGTGAGGGCTGGCGGGATACCATGGAGGGGGAGTAATAGCAAGCTCTTCACTCTCTCTCCATGGTCACATGGCACAAAGGATTCCTCGATGCTCGAGGATTTTTTATTCCAGTTCCTTGATTAATTTAAGCAATCCTTTCAGCCCTAATGTAGTGTGCTCATCCATGACGACTCCTTTTTTACTTTTCTAACGCATCAGTCCGACAGTTTATAAAATCTGGAACAAGGGTTGAGAACAAGGGTGAATTATTTCCCATCCTTGAGCGAAAAGCTGGACTAGCATGCACTGTCCTTGTCCAAAGCGGCGTGGGAGCTTAGAAAACGGCTGAGCGCAGTCATCCCGCTAAGTCTGTCGCTGTTCACAATGAGTGAGAGCAGCAAAAATGGTTGCCTCTCCTCCATTTGTAATCATCCTGTAAATGTACAGCATTCTGTATACAGATATACTCTACACATGTTTGGGGGGAGTTTAACGTTAAAGTAGCATGCTCCATGTTTGCAACTTTGTAAACGCCACTTGTGACAAAATGTGTTGCATGTGTTGTTTGTCCGCCAGTCCATCAGGTTCCGTTTTGGCGTCTGTAATTTTAACGTGAAAAAATTGCACTGCATTAGCACAACTACGTTTTTCTGTCAAAGATGACAGAATCTGCGACTGAGGCGTCTGACCGATCCCTTAACATTCCTAGCGGTATTCCCGAGTGTGACTCGGGGTTAACTTTCGCTGCCAGGAGCGGTAACCCCGAGTCACGCTCGGGGTAACATTGAAAACTTGTCAGCGGAGTCCCCTTACCTTCTCCGCTGTGATCGCAGGCGAGAGCGCTGGCCGGCATCTGACTTCCTGGTTCCGTTCCCTGCGAGCACCTGCGGCGCATGGGAGCGGAACTGGGCGGGAAATTCAAATTTATAAAGTGACACACAAACATAAAAGACACACATACACACTGATTGTGACGTCGGACTTTATGCAGTCCCATGTTTCAAAATGTATCATTCTTTATTACATTATTGAATAAAATTATATTAATTAGATTATAATTCATGATTTTGTGTTTCAAACTTTAGTAAGTGAGTAATTAGTTTAGTAAATAATTACTAAGAATTGCAGGCCTACAATACATAACACCAAATTTCCATGCAAAAAATTGTACCACTTTTGGTACAAAATTCCTGACATAATCATACCGCCAGGGAGGTTAAAGAAGCGTTGTGGGATTTTTTGTTCTTTGCCAATATAATGCAGAAAAGGTAATTATTGGAGAATTAGACAGAGGCTCTTGTGTGTGCATTGTTTATACCTGTTTCATTTGTGGGTTGTCTTCCATCTTGATTCTTTCTTCCCTCAGATATGATTTTCCTAATGAATCCTACATTTTCCATCATGCTTGGCTTTGCAGAGACTGAAGGGGTGAAGTCTTGCCACACTATAAGGGCAGCCATGACAGATCAGTGACACAGAACTGCTGTCCCTGCAGGGACTCCGTGGTTTCCTATAAAATGCAGCTTGAGCCTGTCTGCCCTCTCTCCTGTCCTCACTCTCCCCTGTCAGCTGCAGGCGGCAGTGTAAAGCTATATCTCACGGAACTGCACTGGAGAGTCATCACACACAGATAGTACAGGCAGAAGGTTTATATACCTGCAGCTAATCGCTGTATATACTCACTTATACAGTATCTACACTCCTGGTCCTTAGATAGGGGAGACATTATATTTTCAACAGAATACAGAGGGGAGAGGCCTGAGAGCTGCTAGGAAGAATTTGGTTGATGATGATGTTATCCTGTAGTTCACAGGAAGTCAGTCACAGTGAGAGACTGAGTTCCTTTTTACACATTAGAGCAAGCTCTCGACTGGTGGTCAGACTTGAGTAGTGTTGAGCAAACTTGTTTTTTAAGTTCTGCGTCCAAAGTTCGGGTTATCGAAGAATCCTGTTATGGATTCCGCTACCACGGACCATAACGGAATTTTGAATCCATAATGGGATTGTTCGATAACCTGAACCCGAACTTTGGACGCAAAACTTAAAAACCAAGTTTGCTCAACACTAGACGAGACCACCTGACTAGGGTCCCATAGTGAAAAGGTTCAAAATGCATAGAAGCAACTGAGTTTGGGTATAAATTATTGCGCTGCTAGAATACTGGTGGTGAGTTAGTAACATATTGTCACGGTCCCTCCCATGACAGAGGTGAGAAGATCGGAGAGACTGGCGGCACGTGATCTGACGGTCTCTGTCTCTGGGTATCTGACAGTCTCTGTGTTTTCTCCTTGCAGTGTTGTTGTTTGGTAATGACCACACCTCTTGTCAGGTGCAACTTGTAGTAATTACTGAGGCCCTATTTAGTTCTAACTCACTACTTACTATGCGGTTGATATTTCCTGCTGGAGTTGGTTGAGCTGGTGTGTTGTTCCTTTGGATCTCCTGCTCCTCCATTCTGCTTTAAGCTAAGTGCATTATGTTTTGCATTTTGTTGTTTCGCTTGTGTTAGTTACTTTCTAGGCCTCAGGGAGACGCTGGTTCCTTTATCTGGGAAGGAACCAGTAGTCTCATTCCCTGCCACTAGGGCTTTCCAGGGTCTCCAGGGCTAAGCTTCCGGTGTATGAGTATTCCCACCTTCAGGGTCTACTCATATTGGCAGGAGTCAAGGAGAGGTCTAGGGATTCCTAGGAGGTCACCATCCCACTCCCTTAGCTTTAAGGCCTAGACTCCTGTCTATTTCCTTCTGTGTGTGTTCTAGTGTTTTCCCATCCCCTGTACTTGTGACATATATGTAAGATAAAAAATAAATAAGTGTTTCTTTAACGTGTGAACAGAACCTTATTCTAGCATTTGATAATTTTATGTTTAGTGTTCTTTTCTGTCTTTTTAGTGGACAGTTTATGTTATTTTTAGGTAACACTCCTAGATTCATCCCTTGTTTTCTCACTGTAGCAGAACATTTCCTGTCGGCTAACTTGAACCTGATGTACATTTTCCAGCAGAAAACTAGGTGTTGATAATGTGATGCTGATGACAGCGTTGTGCCTGCAGCGTACGTTACGCTTCGTTGCTCCTGATAGCTAGCACAGATACACAGTGTAACACGTTCATAACATCTTGTACCGCGTTGCCGTCTTGTCTTAGGAAAGCGGAGCATCTGCCTTCTTGCACAAATTGTCCCACAGCCTGAGCAAGACAGCCCGATCTTTTGGAAATTAAGGTGATAGGGAAAAAAAAGACATTGATTAGGAATGGCCGCAGGGTTTAGCAGGTTAAAGCGTGAGCAGTAACATTTATTTTATGAAAACCTTGCTGACTGCATTGTCAGTGTGCGTGCTTCGCCACGTGAGACTGTACCCTAATGCAGGGCTGAAATCTGTGGCCAAATATTGCAGATAGTTGTTTTGCAGGTGTTACATGCCACTTGCATCATAGATTTTGGTGCAGTTTTTTTTACGAGTAGAACTTACCTCACTCCCCGGCACCCGCATCGCTTCTCATACTGGCATGGCTTTCGTTGTTTCTGCAAGCCTCCGTTGTCGGGGGGGGGGGTTATTTGCAACCAATAGCATGCTGTATTGCGGGTGACCCTAGGGAAGCTCATTCCTGTCACCGCCTACAATTGGCTGTCCCCCACATCGCCCCCCCTTCCCGCCACGCTGGATGTTTTCATCCGCGCAGAGGGCGAAGCAGTGGCGGGCATACTGGTATGAGAAGTGACATGGGTCCCTGGGAGAGAGGTAAGTACATTGTGTGAGGGGACGGCCTCTTCATAACTTCGGCGCATGCAGCGCCACTTCTAAATGTAAGACAGCTTCCAAGCTGTCTTACATGTAGACCTTTTTCTACGCCTGAAACAGGCGTAGAAAATGGTAAATGAGACGGGCCCGCCACCCTGTCCCCTTCCCCGCCCAGGCCACGCCCACTTATTAAGACCTGGAGTGAAGAAAGGTCGTAAGTTGCAGCACAACTAGATGTTTCGCCGCAATCTGTGCCTGAAATACGCCTAATAGAGGCATATTTCAGATTAATAAATGACCCCCAATATGTTTAAACTATCTTTTTATATAGATTTATATAGGTTGTACAACTACATCTGTATTTAAACTGTGAACTTAGGGTGGGTTTTCAGCTTTGGTTTTTAAAAAGTGAACGGTTCTGTTTACTGACAGCAAGCAGAGATGTGAGAAAATGGTGAGTAGTTGAAATATAAACAATTGAAGACGAGCAGAACAGTACACAAAAACTGGGGTTTAGTGGGTTACCCCTTAAATAAATATTAGTTTACTCAGATTGGGCAGAACAGTTGGGATCATTTAAAAATGTGCTACTGCGTGTAGATATTGCTGTTATGGCGCCCCCTGATGGTCATTAGTTCCCTTTCTGAATGTCCACCTTACGTGCGATGGTCACACATGCTCTGTAGCTAAGTCCCACCACCAGTTTCCTCTTGTACACAGGCAACTAAGTGATTCTTGTCAGTTAATGGCGTAGTCCCTTTACAAACCTAATCCCCTATCCACAGTGTCTGATCTGCAAGGTTTGACCGGTAGGGCCTCTACCTATCATGAGAATGGGGGCTTGTATGGAGGGGCAGTAATGGCTATATCATGTAGTCCTATGGAGCTGATGGAGTGGCAGCATTCATGGCTGTCTGTCACTCTATTCAAACAGAGGGGAACACTGGGCCCGGCCCCCCTTATTGTGATTGGGGGGCCTCAGCCTATCAGGCTCTTGTCACATATCCTGTGTGTAACAGATACGTGTTTGTAGTGGGGCAACCCCTTTAATAAGAATTGACATGCTAGAAGTGGCTTCTTCTCACCAGCACTGGACGTTCTAAGAGGGAATCAGAAGAACACCAGGGGGCGCCATAATAAATATATAACAGCCATATCTAGATACTGGAACATTTCTATGATGATTCCAGTTGAAATGTTGCTCCGTTTTGTGATCTAACACAGTCATTTAATATTTATTTCTGGGACAGTGCCTGTTAGGGGCTTCCGCTTGTACTCTTCCTACAGCTATACAAAAAGTGAATATAAATGACAGAGTCAATGCAGATTACTCTTCGGAGTCGAGGAAGCGGCTGCAGGAATCCTTAACTTTGTTCTGCTGCCCATTATTTTCTCAGTATTAAACGGAGCACCGCAACCGCAAGAAAAACGGCGCAATTACCGCAAATAGTAAATTCTGTCCATCTTCAAAAGCTCTCGGAAAGTAGAGGGTCAGCGTAATCGTATGATAATTATATGGGTCACGTTCGATTCATGCAGAAATAAGAAGATGATACCGTCAGCGGCGATGTAATGATACTGACTTGTAAGGCGTTGCGCTCTGACACACTGCGACATTTCCTCCCCTCCACCTTTTCATCGTGTTTAAGGTTCCTTCTGTAATTATGCATTTGCTGTGTTTTTTTTTTTTTTTGCAGGGTTATTTGTCTGTGCGCTCAGTTTGAAGCTGTTCTTCAGCATGGCTTGAAAAGAAGCAGAGGATTAGCATTAACAGCGGCCGCCATCAAACAGGCAGCAGGATTCTCCAGTAAAACAGAGACAGGTAACCCGCTATTATCGCCACTCTGCCTAATTATGTTGTGACAGTTCCTCCGTGTGCACTTTGCATGGCTTGTTGCAGCAGCATTTTATTTAGTCATTTGGCTAATGTACCAAGCCAGAGCGCATTATCCTTTACCGTTTAGCAGTCTTCCCGATTCCTACCACTTCTTCTAATGCTCATTATCGCAAAGCTCTATTAACGATTTGATTGCAAGCGTTCGCTATGTACGAATAATGTACGCTCATTTTTGAGCTCTCCAGAAAAAGAACTTAGCAGAAGGATTTTACATAGTAGTTATTTTTCATATATCCATGTCCTTCCTCACTGGACTTCCACATTGTATGATGTCAAAGGAAACAAGGCCTACATAGGCGTGCACACAGGGTGTGCCGGGTGTGCCTGGGCACACCCTAATCAAGCCGACTCGAGTTTCTGTCAGGGCCTGGGAAGCGCTGAAAGCGCTATACTGACCTCTTCCTTCCTGGTCCTCGGCGCTCCACTGACAAGGCTGTGCACAGTGTGAAGCCGCGCTGTGACCTCACACTGTGCGCTCCCACACAGCAGACTGTACAAGAGGATTACCGAATGCGGGCGGTGCGGTAACGGCGGCGTCTGGAGCAGGAACGGTAAGTGTTTTTTTATTTGGGGGCACTGGGGGATGATATGAAGCACTGGGGGGCTGAGGAGGGGCATTCTGGGCTGATATGAGGCACTGGTGGGCTGAAGAGAGACCATTGGGGGCTGATATGAGGCACTTAGGGCTGATATGAAGCACTGGGGGCTGAAGAGGGGCACTGGGGGCTGAAGAGGGGCACTGGGGGCTGAAGAGGGGCATTGGGGGCTGATATGAGGCACTGGGGGCTGGAGAGGGGCATTGGGGGCTGATATGAGGCACTGGGGGGCTGAATAGAAGCTGCTGGGGGCCGAGTAGGGGCACTGAGGGGCACTGGGGGCTGATATGAGGCGCTGGGGCTCTTATCTGAGGTCTGATTGGGAGTCATTCACATTGGGGTCTGATCTGAAGTCTTATTGGGGTCTTATTAACATTGGGGGTCTTATTGGGGCTGTCAGCTGAGGTCTGATTTAACATTCTGATTGGTGGTCTGACCTCAGGTATAATGAAAAATGTTTTTTTCTTATTGTCCCCCTCTAAAACCTAGGTGTGTCTTATGGGCCAGAGCGTCTTGTAGGGTGAAAAATACGGGTCTATATGTATATATTGTGGTAAGGTGCAAGGTGTCATTTGCGATGGCAGGTACGTGTCACCGAGGTTGCTGGCCTCGGTGAGGTGAGAGCCGGGTTTTTGTCTGCAGCAGCTAGTGCTGTTTGACTCTTTTAAATAGCATGGCTGCAAAGCCGATCCGGGCCGGCTCTTACTGGGAGCAGCTAAAGAGTAGGGTGGGTGGCTGCTCCCCACGGTCCAGTCCGAGTTTTGGGCTGGGTATAAAACACAGCCATCAGCTGTGTCTGTGTGTGATTATCCTGGAGCTGCTAACAGGACTGAGGAGTTCTCTGTGCTGGAGGACGGAGCTCAGCAAGGTGGTGTTTCCCTGCAAACTGAAGGAGGAATCGCCTGCGGCTGAGCCGACTGCTAGGTGTGAACCGCACTTAAACCACCCAAGGTGACTGGACCCTGTGTTGGCCTGTTTTTGGTTTTGCCACATGATTTCTGTTGTGTGTGAACTGTCACCAAGAGACTGTTTTCATTTCTGGTGTGCAAGTGTGAATAAAACACTGTTTGATGCACAATCTGGACTCCTTGTTTTGCCTCTAAACTGCACCCGCACCGCTGTCTACCAGAGCGACTCCCCACAATATGCAGAGTGTATTTGTGTATATATAATATATACATACATACATACACACGCGCGCGCGGGGCATGTGTGTTTGTGCTTTAGGGTGCACACCCTAATGCAATGGGCTGCGCACCCCTAAGAAGGCCTACAAGTAGCAGCACACGGCCATGCGCAGAGACACATGCAAACACTGGAAACATGAATACATGTGAATTGCGTTACTGCTATACCTACTATATGAAGCTCTTTGTGCACATTTTTGATCAAAATGTGTCTACCAGCGACAAGGTGGCTTCCAAAGATGGGATCTACACTATCAGAGTTCCTCTCTTGAGCCGTTGGCCTACAAAGTTCAGGGCAAAGTAGAATCTAGCTACAATATATTATACTCTCTAATTAGAAGCCCCGGGCAAGTGGGCAGAGAGTGCACGGTCCAAAAAGGGGGGCAGCCGCTCTCCCAAGTGTACAATGCAAAAACCATAGTTAGACCAGAACCTTCAAACAATGTGAAAAAATGGATCAGGTGCACGCTACCTCGGCTTTAATGTAAAAGCAAAAAAGGACTACAAGTAGCAGCACACTGCCATGCACACTGTAGAAATATAAATAAATGTAAATTGCATCACTGCTATAAAAAATGAGAAGCTCTTTGAGCATATTTTTTATCAAAATATCAAGTCAAGTTAGGGTAGGTCCTATCTGTGAAAGCCACTTTGTCAGTAGTAGACCCCCACAGATCAGCTAATCATTCAGAGGTATGATGGCGATATACACAAGTTCCAACTGATGATGGGGACCGTGTATGCAGTCAGTAGATGGATAGATAGATAGCCATTAGACCAATAAGTGCTAAAGTTCCAGGTAAAGCTTCGAGATATCCCAGAATATGTGGTACATTGCTTTATTGCAGCTACGCTTAATAGCGAGGTGATTGTGCTCGATATCTTGATGACCTCCTTATATTAAGTCATAACCTATGCTCAGGACAGGTCTTAACGAGCTTACCGGTGGCCATCCGGCATCCCACACCCCAGCTGTTTGCCAATAGCTCCGGTGCCAGGAGAAGTAGGCTCTGTCTACTTTGTATAGCTTGTCACTGCAGTGCTCATGACTTCAATGTGAGCAGTGCTGCAGTGATGAGTTCAGTCCATTACAAAGTAAGCATAGCTGTCTGCTTCCGGTTTTCTGACAGATTCCTATACCTTGGTAGAATGCTATACCCGGAAGTGACGCGGCAGCACCGGAATCAGCTGGAGAAGGGTGTGTGTGGCACTGCGCAAGCGCACATTCACTGGATTAGTGAAAATTATTGCACCGCCGCGGAAGAAGCAACCACTTCATGCCTGTACACCTTGCATGCGCACTCAGGGGTAGGTAGATTTTTCACTGCAAAATGTTCCATCAGATCTCCCTACCCCTGAGTGCGTATGCGCGGACACATCATTAGGAGCAGTTTAGCCTCACCACATAGCAGAGCTGAGTGCAGGATATTGGAGTCACCAGATATCCCGCACTCAGCTGTGCTATGTGGTGAACCCCAATATTCTGCACTCAGCTCTGCTATGTGGTGAGGCTGAACTGGTCCTAATGATGTGTCCGTGGGTGCGCACTCAGGGGTAGGGAGATCTGATGGAACATTTTGCACTGAAAAATCTACCTACCCCTGAGTGCGCACGCACGGTGTACGGTTTTGCGCATAAAGTGGTTGATTCTTCCGGAGCGGTACAATAATTTTTACTAATTCATTTTACTCCTCCAGCTGATTGCGGTGTGGCCGCGTCACTTCCGGGTATAGCATTCTGCCAAGGTGTAGGAATCTGTCAGAACACCGGCACCAGAGCTGTTGCCAAACAGCTGATCTTGGGGAGGGGGGTGATGTCAGACGCCCACTGATCAGCTAGTCATGGGCTGTCCAGAGCATAATCTTTGGCTTAATAAACAGTGGACAACCCCTTTAAGATAAGGAGGCAATCAATACAATCACCTCACTACTAAGGGTACTGCGGTGCTGTACTCGGCTATCTCCGGAACTCTGTTAGAAATGAATGGCCCTTCCATTCATTTCAGGGGTTCTGCAGGGGGTACGGGGCCCTCATTCTCGTGACCGGTGGGGGTCCCAGCGGTAGGACACCCACTGATCTAATAGCTATCCCCTATCTACAGCCATTTGCTGAAGTGAGACAACCCCTTTAATAAAAAGTGTAAGTTTAGTTGAAGGTGTGGTGTGTTTGAATGTGGGGGGCTTAGTGATGACCCTCCATCAGCGGCTATCCTATGGACAGGACCTCCAGGCATTCAGCACAAAAGATTTGTCCAACAAGGGGACACGGCTAATGAAATAAAGCAAGCGGTGCACAACATCCACAAGGGCTGTATTAGAAAGTGTCATAGGAGTAATCGTGACAAACAGAATACGCCCAATTTTAGGGCCCTCAGGATAATTTCACAAATACTCAATTCGGTCAGTGGACCGACAAAGATCCCTGTAGGCCTCCTAAACTAAATATCTTTATTGTTACAAATCTAAAATCACAAGACCTACAGGGATAGGTTAAAACTATCAGGAATGAGGAGGGGGTCACGGTTCCTCACTTGCAATTGGTGCCACCTCACACTGCATAGGCCATTTGTTTATTCCATGGGCGCAGGGCCTGTCACAAACCTGAGGATAGCTAGGCTACATTAAGGATCAGGTGTAGTTTGCATGTGTGGTACTGCTGTGCAAAACTAGGAGTTCATTGGTGCACAATTAGGTGCAACCTAGGTTGCTACCATTGAGTGTTATCTTGCTGAGAGTGCTGGCAATGTTATTCATTTTATTTGAGCTGACACCACTATTATTAATTCTCTGCTGGCCACTCTGTGGTACAGATAGGAGTGGGAATTTATTTCTCATTCACACTCTTAAAGGTGTCTATTGCCGTTGGAATTCTGACACTAGAATTGGTAAGTATCGCACTCAATCTCGCACAAACTTGTGGAACTTATTGCCAATGGTAATAGGATTGTATGATTGGTGAAAATCACATACAGTCGATTCACATTCAGACCAAGAGCACTACTCGGTTCCGTTGTGTAGGAACTGCGGCTCAGTACCAGCACACTACATTTAATTCCTGTCCCTGAGAGCTATCTCTCTGTTAGGTGTCTCACAGGCCTAAGATATCTGCCCCTAAACAAACAGTGCTGGTTACACACATCCATGGGCCGTATTAGCCCTTCATTCCTGCCTAAAATGCTGCACCTAACACTCCTTCACCCGACAGGTTTCGCCGCAATGCAGTTTCGTCAGGGGCTTGGAGCAATAGATCCTCGTTCCTGATAGTTTTAACCTAGCCCTGTAGGTCTTGTGATTTTAGATTTGTAACAATAAAGATATTTAGTTTAGGACCCCTACAGGGATCTTTGTCGGTCCACTGAGCGAATTGAGTATAGGAGTAATCATCTTACTTTGGTTAACAGTAGCCAGGAAGTAGCCAACCCATTTAATTTTCAATGGCATAAGACTGGTGAAAAAAATCCAAAAAAGGGCCAAAATGTTAAAAATAAATGTCTATGAATATCGAGTTTTAAAGAGTTTCCCAGGAACCCAAAATGTCGCTAAAGGAATGTCATGTTTTAAAGTGCAGGCTTACTCACCTGCTCAATCTCTCACTGTCCAAATCCCGCCGCTTTGGTGCTTCCAATCATTTTGGTTGCTTGTGCTGACTTCCAGAGAGTATGTTACTATCTAGTGTACCTGTTTGCTGCAGCCATTCACTGGCCTCAGTGGTCACAGGACGATCGGGGCGGTGCAAGAATGGTGGGGAAATTCAGCATTGTTTTGGATTTTTTTTTGAGGTGTTTAAAAAGACCACTTTCTGATGGAAATGATCTTTTATATGGCTAATCTCCCTGACAATTCAGAAAATAAAGGGACATTTTCAATATTTTACCATGTGGATGTACCCGTCTGGGAAAAAGTAGACAACCTACCCAAAAGGTATGCTTCGTTCTGGGCAAATGCTTCCCCCTCGCTCCAGGAAATCGAAGCTGCTGCCTGTCCAGTGAACAAAATGGGGCTTTGCACTTTAAAAATTTCTTTTTCTTAGTTGTGTCCTCTTGTCCTTAAGAGGAACTGTAATGTTTACTACAAATTCTTATATATTTTTTTTGCAGAACCAGTATTTTGGGTGTATGTGAAAGAAGTTCTTAACAAGCACGAACTTCAGAGATTCTACGCTTTGAAGAACATAACCACTGATGTAGGGAGGGGCCGCTCCTGGCTGCGATGTGCTCTGAATGAACATTCCCTGGAGCGCTACGTACATATGCTGCTTGCAGATACTAACAGGCTTAGGTAACACTCAAATCAGCAAACTTGAAAAACACAGTTGCCTGTTGTAGACAATCTTGATCAAATAAATCATGTCTATCAATAGAATTTAGGTCAGTGTGCTTCGATAAAAGCAACAGAGGTAAGTTATTACAGATGATAATGTTGTATCCTTACCCATCAGGAAATTAGTCAGCGCTTAGTATTTTTAGCAGTACCAAATGCACAAGTAGCAAAAGTATGGTTGAGAGAGGTTTGTTTTACCTAGGAGGCTCCTATGCACATTAGGTGATTGGATGATCCCACCAAAAACCAAAGGTTTGGCCAACATTACTCTGTGTATGGCTAACTTTAAATGGTGTGTAACAACCCCCATTTGATTCTGAATTCTGCTGGTTTAATCAGGGCTGGTTAACACTGCATGCCTCTGGACCTTGTTTTTTGGCACACAGTGTGTCTTTAGGTCTAGATTATGGATCCATAGGCACTCCGTTTGCTATCGTATGGTTGTACCCCTGTGAGACACCATGATTTGCCCTAGCAGCATTGCTACTTTTGCCATATGGCATATGATGGGCATTATCTGTGCCTCCATATATAATATTAACCCTGTAATTTACATATTTGTAAAGATTGACCTGGGACAACACATTGAGCATAACTCTTATACAACGAATGTTATCCGTTTTCTTAGTTGTTTTACCATGAATTCAAAGATATGAGAATAAAATAGGCTTAACAAGGCTAACTGAATAAAAATATTTGTTAAGTGTGATAAAATATATTTAGGATAAATACAAACAATCACATACAGTGTAGTAGTAAATGACAATCATTCAACCTGGCTTTCCACATCAATGGGGTGAGCTCCTGTCAACACGCTACCAACATGGTACATGGTCGACACCCCATTCTCATACAGAGAGAGTGTCAGATGACAACATCCTACCTGATCGATGCTATCAGTGGAACTGAGAGCTTTGTCTCATGAATAGAACTTTTTTAACTTAATGGACCTTCCTACTTAGGATGTCCAGTGTGCAGTTCACATGTCCTGAGCTATCTTACACTCAGGCAGGAATGCAGTCTTTACAATAGGGATCTTGTATATCTTATACTAACTCACTACATTAAAAGGAATACCATTGCAGTAAAAGGTAAATAATAATTAATAGTACACTAACAACTAATAATTAAAGTGAAAGAACCAATCGCAATTATAATTAAAATGCCCTTATAACACATTGGTTCTTAGATCTGTTTCTGGGAAACCTGGGTGCCCTCCAATATCCTAATGCAGTTCTCATACAATTTTTTTATTTAGCTTTCACAGTGTTACTGCATGTATGCAGATTTGAGGAGTCTGAGAGAAGCTAGGTAACGATCCTTGTGAAAGCTTTAATAGAACTGGTTGTCACCACTGGGTTTTTTATAATACTTAAATCTTTGAGCCATGTTTGAGAGACGAAAACAAGACAGGAACATATAACAAGTGCTCTTCAAGACTTACTTTATGAGAGGCAATATATTATGTGTCATTGCTGTTGAAATTGTGTTCAGGCTTTCATAATGCTATAAGCTTTTTTTTCCCCCTCTTCATTTTATTGATTTTTAGTTTCTTCTATGAAGACTGGTCATTTCTGTTAGACGAGGAACGTTCCAGCATGCTTCCTACCATGGCAGCTGGTAAGCTTAACTCAAACATAACTGAGCAAGTTTGATTCCAGAAGAGGATGAGAGAAAGAGTAGTACCATTCATTTTTTTTCTTTTGATTTCTTATTTGATGTAGAGCAGGGATGCTCAACCTGCGGCCCCCCAGCTGTTGTGAAACTACAACTCCCACAATGCCCTTCTCTTGTATGATAGCTGTAGGCTGTCAGGGAATGATGGGAGTTGTAGTTTTGCAACAGCTGGAGGGCCGCAGGTTGAGCATGCCTGATGTAGAGCATCCATGATCATTTGGCATTGCTGAGTGATCTCTGGAACTGGAAATTTCCTACACTACTTCACGCTCCCTTGAACCTTGTGTCAGTGATTTCCAGTGACAGAAATCTGTGTGTAAGGGTTGAGCACTATTCTGGTAGGAATCTGCAGGGGGAATGATCAGAAAAAGAATTCCACCTAAATGTGTCTCGAAGTGGGAACAAACATCTTTTTAGTTGGTTTAAGATACTCTGATAAAAAATGGGACAAATGAGTATTGTCCTTCCATAACTATTTTGTTTTTCCCCCCATTAATGAATAGTACAGGCGACTATAAGAAACTTTGTAATATATCTTATTAGAGAAATGTTTTCTTTTCCTGTTATCAGGCTTCTTTTCTGCCCCCCTCTCCTCTTCACTAACTCTCAATTCACTGTTTAAATCAGGCCCAGGCAGAGACTACTGCTGATTTGTAAGTGATTTACTGTCTTAACCACCTGCTGAATTTACATAAAAACTGCTGCTGCCTCTGAGGGTGTGCTGCAGAGAGTTAGGGAGCAGGATCCCCTGTTTCTCCTGGAGTAGTGTATGGGCAGACATGTTTCTAGCTAGTCTCTGTCCACCAGTTTAGGGGAAAAAAAATATTGAATTACACACTGGATGGAAAAGCTGCAAAAAAGGCCAGATACTAGTCATATGATGGCTATTATTCCACATGCACACCCACCTGACAGCTTATTCTAAAAAAAATGACTTGAATCGACAGTTCTACTGGATTATTATATTGATGGTCTTTCTTCAGGATAGATCTGACTCTTTGGAGATCCACCAATCAACCATTCGGGAGTAGATCTGATGCCAGAGCTACACTGCTTCATCCACTTAGTAGTCGATGTAGCTGGTTACTGCAGCTCTGCTCCCATTGACGTGAATGGGAGTAGTGCTGCAATAGCCAGCTCTGTCCACTACACAATAGATGGAGCTGTAGTTCCAGCGCTGCAGTTACTGTAGAATAGCTGATCAGCGGAGGTGCAGGGGTCAGACCCCCCTATAAGATTGTCAGCTAATACATCAACATCGACTTGATCAACCCTCATGTTAATGGTCATCTTCTGGTTAACATCTAGATAGATTTGATTTTGATGACTTTGCATTTCCCTTTCTTATGATCAAATTGTATTTTTAACTTTCTCAGGTTTGAACTCCATCCTGTTTGCAATCAATATTGATAACAAGGATCTAAATGGACAAGCAAAGACGGTTCCTACAGTGTCGCACCTTCTTAAGGAGTCCACTCAGAATGTCACTTCTTTACTTAAGGAGTCCACGCAAGGCGTCAGCAGTCTCCTTCGAGAGATCACATCATCTTCTGCCGTCTCTATTTTAATAAAACCAGAGCAGGACTCTGACCCTTTACCAGTACTTTCCAGAAGTCTTACATCAGGTGAGTTTCATGACATAAACAGAGATCATTAAAGGGGTTTTCCAGGCTTTTTAGGAAATCTGTCCTTTCTTCTGTCCTGTGGAAGAAAGACAGCCTAGTTAGTACTTACCCCTTCCTCGCACTGTCCTCTCATGCCCTTCTCTTCCTGTTCAGTTACAAAAAGAAGAAACATTCACACGCTCAGTCATATAAAACACCACCCATGCCGTAACTCCAGGCCCCCTCCCAGGCACTGCATCAACTTTTTTACTGATGACTTATACTCAGGAAGTGAGGTAAATGACGAAAAAGTGGCTGGTCCTTAAAAGCTATGGACACCCTTGGTGCAATTTTTTCATTACTGCATTTTACTCATTTTGGCCAAAAAATAATTTTAGAAATTGGTCTTTATTAAAAAATAATCAGCTGTTTCTGAAATACAGGGGTTAAAAATAAGTCTACAGGCTGTCACTTTGTAATTTCTTTGAATCCCCTCATCTGACTGCTCATGTTTAGGTCTTATCTTTAATTTCCTGACCTCATAAACACTTATTATAGCTCAATTCTTATCAAACTGATAAGAATATGGCTTAAAGGGCATATGTCAGCAGATTTCTACTTCTGAAATTGGCTGACTTGTTGCATGTGCACTTAGTAGCTGAAGGCATCTGTATTGGTCCCATGTTCATATGTGACCGCATTGCTGAGAAAATGATGTTTTAATTTATGCAAATGAGGCTCTAGGAGCAACGGGTTCAGCTCTCTTTTCAATGGCAATACCTCCATTGCTCCTAGAGGCTAATTTGCATAAATTAAAACATCATTTTCTCAGCAATGTGGTCACATATGAACATGGAACCAACACAGATGTCTTCAGCTGCCAACTGCACGTGTAACAGGTCAGCCAGTGTCATAGGTACAAATCTGCTGACAGATGAGCTTTAAAACCGTGTTTATGAGGTCAGGAAATAAGAGATAAGAACTAGATATAAGCTGTCGGATCAGGGGATTCAAAGAAAACACACATATACTATGTTACTATGTTACTATGACATTAAGGCCGAAAAAAGACATTTGTCCATCCAGTTCGGCCTGTTTCCTGCAAGTTGATCCAGAGGAAGGCAAAAAAACCCTGTGAGGCAGAAGCCAATTCTCCCCTGTACAAACCTTCTTTCCTCCAGACGCAGAGGATGTCCCCTCGTCACAGTCAGAGTCCTGGGGATAAATAGATGATGGGAGAGATCTCTGTACTGACCCCTGAGATATTTATACATAGTTATTAGATCTCCCCTCAGTCGTCTTTTTTCTAGAGTGAATATCCCTAATTTTGATACCCTTTCAGGATACTGTAGATCCCTCATTCCAGTTATTACTTTAGTTGACCTCCTCTGAACCCTCTCTAGCTCTGCTATGTCTGTCTTGTCCACAGGAGCCCAGAACTGTACACAGTACTCCATGTGTGGTCTGACTAGTGATTTGTAAAGTGGTAGGACTATGTTCTCATCACGGGCGTCTATGCCCCTTTTGATGCAACCCATTATCTTATTGGCCTTAGCAGCAGCCTAAGATACTGAGATACTGATTTTTAACACCTGTATCTCAGAAAAGGCTGAACTTTTTTTTTTAACTACAGACCAATTGAAAATATTATTTGTAGCCCAAAATGAGTAAAATGCAATCATAAAAAAATGCCCTTGAAGGTGTCCATAGCCTTTAAGGCCTTTTCAGGCCTGTTTATTAAAGGGTTAAAGGAAGTTCAGTAACAAAGATAACTTGCTTTGTTCATTTCTTAAGCAGTGATTTTATTTTTGTAGCACATAATTATAAAATAGGGAGACTCTATTCGACTCCACAGTAGAGGTATTCATCCTGGGCACAGATTTCTTAGTTCTCTTGAATACGACTGCTATTGTTTCCAACAAAGCCGCTTATCTTCCTCGTTCGCTACACTTTCCTAAAATACGCCAGGGGAAAAGCATTCTGTTTTGTTTCCTGTAGATGGCAAAGCGAAAAAGGATCGTAAAAAGAAGAAGAAAGTGTCGACTATCATCTCGTTTGATGATGACGGCGATATGGAAGATCCGCATCCGCCGGCGGGTTTAAAGACCTCGATGAGCGGCATGGAGGGTTCAGAGGAGCATTCTGACAGGTCCTCAGCTGCTCTCTCTAACTTTGAAGTGCAGTTTGAGATGAACTTGAATGACAAAGAAAATACAGACTGCTCCTGGAGTAACGATTCTCCATGTGTTAATGGGGATTTCGGCTATAGAAAGCTGGACGTGAAGAGCATAGATGATGAAGACTTGGATGACTATGACACGTATGAAGCACAACCTGTCAGCAAGTCAGAAGTTAGAACTGAGAGTGTTTCTGCTGAACAGTAAGTTTTTCCTAATCACAGCGCCACTTTGTATGGGTCTGTCACACGATACTTCTTATAAGACTTGTTTGGGTTGTTACTCTAAGTAAACCCTTTGGCGGTGAATTGCTGCTGCTGAAATCTGACAGAATACAGTATGTCTGATCCGTCAGAGGAACATGAAACGGTGCTAAGAAAGAAGAGACAAAAGACGTCTCAGTGTTTCCTTGCACCATATAGTTTAGACTGTGGGAGCATTCGCCACCAGTCTGCTTTTCATGGCAAAGGAAAAAAATCTCGACAGATTCGACTTTTACATTGAAGACAAAATGTGCAGAAGAAGCATCCTGACTCGTTGCGTTTCTTAGATTTATACCCAGCTTCGGTTGGAATGCAGTATAGATTCAATGGGGGGGGGGGGTTTGGCACCCACTTCCACCTTTCCAAAAGGAGAAACAGGGCAAGCGTAGCTGACACTGCACATTTAGTATAATCTTCTCCAGGACATTGGTATGGATTATACCTGAAATCTACGACAGCTCCCTTGCTGTCACAGTTTTCTGTGAATATGCCATAAGGGGTCATGCACACGAATGTGTGGTCGCCATTTATGGATGCGGACCCATTCACCTCAGTGAGTCTGCAATATGCAAGATTCAGTCCGCACCACAAAAAAATAGAACATGGAGTGCCCAAGCCGAACTCCCTCAGAGGTGCTCCCTAGTGCTTCTGTGCACTCCCGCTCCATGCCTCTGCACCGCTGTGTATCTTGCGGATGCGGACCCGTTCAAGTGTTTACGGGCTGCAATATGGGCACGGGTCGCACATGTTCATGTGCATGAGCCCTAAATTTACGTGTTAGAAACACCATAAATGTCTTGGTCCAAGACCACTTATTACCTTTTAAACCCATTAGTCAGGGTTCAACGTATGTTACGTGGGAGTCTAACACCTGGGACCCCCACTCTGCAGAAAACAAGAACCCCTCAATGCATATAATAGGAAAAGCATATACTGTCCCTCTCCATAGAGGTAAATGTGAGATGGAGAAGTGATGTGTGAGGAATAGGCAAACACACTCATTTTGCTATTTTTGACTTCCCCTTTCCCTGCAACTGTGGGGGTCTGAACGGTGGCACCCCCCACCTAACTTACTTTTGAAACCTGTCTGATTGACTGGTTATACAAGTAAAAGAGGGCTTATTCTGGTGCAACCACTTTAATTTCCCCACTCTATTAAGGGGATTGTCTGCACAATGGTGGTAACCTGTGGCCACGTAAGAAAAAAAAAACCTTTGCCATTACCCTGCTCCCACATGTTTTTGGTCCCCACTGGACTGGATGTAGCATGGTCCTATGACTGATGCGGCCAATCAATTGACTTCAGTGACGTGACATTCTAGCACATATAAGCACTGATGTCAAGGACTGGCCACAGCGGTCACAGGACCAAACCACTTTCGGTCTAGTCAGGAAAAGAGGCAGTGGCCAGAGGTTACCACTATTGGGGTTGTTAGCTCCTATGCCGGACAACCCCCTAATGGTCCTTTCCTGTTCATAAAGGGAGCAATTTTGATGTTTAAGATAAATTTACGTAGATGCAATTTCCTAGTGTATCAGCAAATATTCCAGTTTGGCTCCTAATAGTATTTTGCTGTATAAGCCCCATGAACCCTATTATGATAATACAACCGGCTGCATCAATTTTGAACGGATCCAGTAGTATTTTCTCTAAAATGACCAAGACGGATCCAGCAGTAAAACCATTGTTAGTCAATGGGCGCCTGATCTTTTATGTCCGAGAAAAAGCATCCGGCACCATTGACTTACCTTGTGTTTCATGCCGGGTCCGTCTTCATCAGTATCTCATGACGCACACAAAAACACTGCCTCCAGTGCTTTTGTGTCCTGCATGGGAACGCAACCGAACGGAACGGAATGCATTCTGGTGTACTCCGTTCCGTTTTGTCCCCATTGACAATGAAAGGGGACAAAACTGGAGCGTTTTCCTCTGGTTTTAGGATCCTATGACAGATCTCAAAACCGGAAAGGAAAAACGCAGATGTGAAAGTAGCCTTAGATGGGAAGATGATCAGGCCAGTTATCCTATGACTGCTCGTACCTGATAATTAACCTGTGTAAATGTTAGTAAGATGATCTGATCTGAGTTTGTGGCACAAAAAGTCATTGTTGGTTGGCAGCAGATAGTCCTGTGTAGGCAGAGATCTGCTGCTAACAATGAAACTGTATGGGGATGAATGATCGTAGTACAGATTGTTCATTCCCATACAGCCCCAATGACTGCTTCATGTTAATGCAGTCAACCAGTGTGAAATGATCAGGGATGAAAGTTCATCCAAGGGTTCCCTCCTGACCAGAGATGAGCGAACTTTAAAAAAAAGTTCGGCGTTCGGGTTGTGGTAATCGCCGCATCCCGTTATGGATTTCACTACCGCGGACTATCCCGGCATATGGAATCCATAAGGACCTGGGGTGACGTCACCGTCATGTGATCAGTGCAGGGGGCGTGGCTCAGCACGGGATCAAATCCACGGGATCAAATCCAGTGCTGAGCCACGCCCCCTGCACTTATCACATGACGGTGACGTCACCCCAGGTCCTTCGGCTTTTAACAGTTCGGGTTCGTGGAAGCCGCCCCTTATGGATTCCATATGCCGGGATAGTCCGCGGTAGTGGAATCCATAACGGGATGCGGCGATTACCACAACCCGAACGCCGAACTTTTTTTTAAAGTTCGCTCATCTCTACTCCTGACCATTGCCTGGTGATACTGACCCTTGTGAATTTTCTATAGTTTACATTTCATACTTTTTTGTGACTTTCCGTGATCAGACTGACTGAGTGCTGTGACAACAATAAAAGGAAGTCAGTATGTAAAATAAACTGCTTCCATATAACTTTAGTTTTATAGTCCTTCGGCGGCATTTGCAAAGTGGTGTAAGAAATGTAGTAATGTAATGAGCACAGTATGATGTTATCAGCCTCCGGGTTTGTGAAGCCGTTGTGATGCTGTATGGACAGTTGGATCTCCGTATATTGCGAATGTATGAGGTAAATAGCGGCATTCTGATCCAATTTTCAATTATACACTCAATAAAACATCTGCATGATAGCAGATACTGTGAATACTCACATAATCCAATCAGCAGTAGTCTCCGCATGCGATTCTTAGTCTACCCATGAAAAGTAAGTAGACGCCTTCAAATGAGTTGTCTGGGAACACGTAAATTATACTTTATCTGCAAGATCGCCAACTAGACTCTGGGCTCTTACTTTTTATGTACTGTCTGTGTAAATGCCCTCCATGATCACTAATGTTGGGATATGTCCATAGTTTACTATGGGATTAAAGGGGTTGTCCTGTGAAAAGTCTACATTATAAATCAGAATTTTAGTAATTGCATTATTAAATGAAATTTATCTGCATAGCGCCACCTGCTGTTTGTCTTTTTTCTAATTACTTCATCTACTCGAAAAACATAGCTAAGGTGGTCGCACATGCTCAGTTCCATCCTTCACCTGGCACCAGCACTGTCTAGTGTTAGAAGCTGTGACAGTTACAAGGAGAGAGCTGCAACAGAAAGGACATGCCCTGAGAAAGGACACGCCTCTGAGAAAGGATAAGTCCCATGAGCTGCCAGCTTGAAGAGAATCTAGCAGAGCAATGAATGAGGGAATCTCTGGATCCGTTTTAGGGACAGGGCTGGTTCTAATGGGTTTTTTATTGTCATGTACTATATGATGTCTGATTTTTATTTTTTACATCAATCATGGGATAGTCGATGGCATACAAGGGTGTACAAGTGGCAATACACCATGATGTGTAGGTGGATCGTCCACTGTGACTTGTACATAATCTTGCACCATTCACACCGTATACGTGAGCGTCCATATCCTGTGACGGGTGATTGCGTTGTTGGAGAAAAATTCTGATTTGGCATTGCTGTTGATTTCAGGACACCCGTAGGAAGCTCAGAAAACCCCCAAGTTTGCTGCTGGACACCATTACAAGTCTTAGATGACAACTCTGAGGTCTTATTCCCTGTTAATGCTGCAAGTTCCTATACCACCTCAGGTAATTGATTTACAACGTCTTCCGTGAATCTTGTAATGTTTTCAGTCCAATGGACTTTGTTCTTGTTTGGTAAATCTCAGCATTTTTATTAAAGGTGTCTTTAAAGGTTTTTTTGGGAATTAAATGTCTGCAGCGTTGGAATGAGCATAGCGACCTCTTTACAGTACACCAAGAACAGCTCCAATCCTTGAATGCCGTCTGTGCTTGGTATCTGCAAAGAAGGGCATGTGACCAGTGGAAGAGACGGCAGCACCTGCTTGGGCATTGTGGCCCCTTCCAAATGTTGGTCGGCTGGGGTGCCAGGCATCTGATATCTGAGTCCCAATCATCAATATTTGAAGGGGTTGTGCCATAAACTACTTTTCACTCTAAGGCTACTTTTACACTGACGTTGTGGCTTTCCGTTTGTGAGATCCATTCAGCGCTCTCACAAGCGGTCCAAAACGGATCAGATTTGTCCTTAATGCATTCTGATTGGATAAGGATCCGCTCAGAATGCATCGGTTTGGCTCCGTTCCGCCTCCATTCCGCTTTGAGGCGGACACCAAAACGCTGCTGAAACTGAGCCAAACGGATTGACACAATGTAAGTCGAAGGGGACGGATCCTTTTTCACTGACACAATATGACACAATAGAAAACAGATCCGTCCTCCATTGACTTTCACAGATCCGTCTTGGCTATGTTACAGATAATACAAACGGATCAGTTCTGAACGGATGCAGACGGTTGTATTATGTGAATGGATGCGTTTGTGCAGATCCATGACGGATCCGCACCAAACGCGAGTGTGAAAGTAGCCTAAAGTGTATTTTCATCAATTACTGTAGCTCCCATTCCTCCTTGGATTGTGTTTTTTTCAAATTCACCTCATTTGCAGTTTTCTCTTATCCCCCATGCTTGAATCCTACTTTCTGGTTTGTCCGCTGTCTCATCCATCATGCCTAAGGGCAGTGAGATGTGTCCTGACATCAGCAATGTGATACTAACCACGTCACTTGTTTCTACCAATGACACTTGTGTGTCCTACATTACAAGGCTCCAATGCAGGACGTAACCAACACCAACTGAATATGAAAATGGATTTGACACAGGGTGCAATGGTAGGCTTATAACTTTAGAATAGGGGCCCTATTACACGGGAATATAGAGCAGACGATTCTCGGGAAGGAAGCTTTCCCTCCAGTCAATCGCCTGCTCGTTAGAGGAGGGAACCGCTGCTATTACATGTAGCGATCTCCTCCTCAGTATAGGGACGAGCGATCACTAATGCATAGCTTGTCCCTATTATTGTCTCATTGTTTGCCGGGAGCAGAGTGCCTATTACTGGACATGATCTGCCTCCGGCAAACCAGGATTTTTTTGTATGTTAAAAGATCCTGAATACCCGACGAACAAGCGGTAATCGGCGGCAATATTACACTGCCAGATGATCGCTAACGAGCATGCGAACACTTGTAAGAGATCATCTTAACAATAATCTGCCCCTGTAATAGGGCCTTAAAGGGGTTGTCTCGCTTCAGCAGATGGCATTTATCTTGTAGAGATAGTTAATAGAAAGGCACTTACTAATGTATTGTGATTGTCCATGTTGCCTCCCTTGCTGGCTGGATTCGTTTTTCCATCAAATTATACACTGCTCCTTTCCATGGTTATGACTATCCTGCAATCCAGCAGTGGTGGTCATGTTTGCACACTATAGGAAAAGGCACCAGCCTATGTGCGCTCCCACGGTCCCGACCACCAGAGAGGCCGGCACTTTTTCCTATAATGCGCAAGCACGACCACCACTGCTGGATTGCAGGGTGGTCATAACCATGGAGACGGGCAGTGTAGAATGTGATAGAAAAATAAATCCAACCAGCAAAGGAAGCAATATGGACAATTACAATACATTAGTAAGTGGCTTGTATTCGGGGAAAGTTATATAACAGTAATATCTGTTGGTCGGGATGCATTTATATTGTGGCACATCTCCTTTAAGTCCTCACCATAAATATTTAAGTCTCAGAAAACACCACTAAAGGGTTTTTCCCATAAGAATATTTATCACCTATCCCATGGAATATGAAATGTATGACTGCTGGGACCCCTACCGAAGTCTCTTAGTCCCTGTATGAATGGAGTGGGGGTTGTTATGCATAACCATGGCTCTGTTCACTTCTGTGGGACTTCCAGAATACAGTGCTCGGCTGTCTGTTGGTTCCATAGAAGTAGATGGAGTGGTGGTCACCCCCATTCTCTCAGTTGCTGGGGGTTTGACTGCTGGGATATCAGATAAATGTTCTGTATAAGAAACCCCCTTTCAGCACAGTGATTATCGCTGCAGACAGATATGATATATTGTTAATCACTGCGTGTAAATGTATAAAAGAACATTCTGTCCAGTTACAATTAATGGAAAAACTATTTGTACATCTCGCCTGTCACTGCCGTCGTAGCGTGACCGCAAAATGGATTATTATGGGGATTTCTGCTATTGTTTCCATCACAGCTAAGTATCTTTTTTGTATAGACGCTGAGAAAGAAGAAAGGTCCTATTAATAAATCACCAGTAAGGCTGGCATATTGGGGGGTCTCATTTCGACCGGACCCTGACTGCCTGTGACTGTAATGCAGTCTTTTAGGGTTCCGATATTTTAGATCAATAGTGTTGCAGACTCTGCCATTCTTGAAATCTTGACCGAAACGAGCCATGGAGATTAAACGGCTGTCCTGACTCTCCCATGACCATGCATGGTTAGATCAGCCAGTCTCAATCGCAGTATGGATGAGGAAAACACACAACCAGACGCCTCTGGAAACTGCTTACGTACTGGAAAATGAAGGATCGGGCATGTTGGGATCCACATTAGATCTGCAGATCTCCAACTGCTGTAAAACTGAGCAACAGTTTGCAGACCACTACATTAGGCCATGTGCTGATCCCACTGAAACGATGAATAGGCCCAGTACAGTTACAACTGTGCCTATTTACAAACCCATTTACTCCCCTAGAAGTAATGTGGTACTCTTAAAGGGGGTTTCTCAGATCAGCAAAATAGACCATGTATGATGGCACATGGGTTCTGTACAGATCTGGATGACAGACCTTTAGGTACTCTGTTGGCAACCATATGGCATCAGTGTAAGGCTACTTTCACACTTGCGCTTTCCCTTTTCCGCTATTGATATCCGTCATAGGATCTTAATAGCAGAGGAAAACGCTTCCATTTTGTCCCCATTCATTGTCAATGGGGACAAAACTGAAGTGAATGAAACGGAGTGCACCAGAATGCATTCTTTTCCGTTTGGTTTGCGTCTCCATCGCGGACAGAATAACGCTGCAAGCAGCGTTTTTTTGTCCACAATGTGGTGCGGAGCAAGATGGATCCAGGATGGACACAATAGAAAACGGTTCTGTCCCCCATTGACTTTCAATGGAGTTCATGACGGATCCATCTTGGCTAGTTTAAAGATAATACAACCGGATCCGTTCATAAAGGACGCAGATGGTTGTATTATCAGAATGGAAGCGTTTTTGCTGAACCCTGCCGAATCAGGCAAAAACGCTAGTGTGAAAGTAGCCTAAGTCAGTGCTTGTAGGGTAGAACACCTCTGTACTATGGCATGTGATGAGGCATTCCACAAGTTCCTCTTGCAGATTCCCCAGGATCCATAAGAAACCATCTCAATATGAATCCGCATAAAATCCGAGGCAAATTGAGGTGGAAAATGGGCCCGTAGGAGCCTGTGGCAGGGATGGGTAGCACAGCAGTGTCGGTGACGCAGAATTTAATTCTGAATGATATGTGACTATCCCATACTTTCGGAGCAGCATTAGATGGTCGCTTGATACTGCGATAAATCTTGCTTTATTATGTGCAGTACGTGGACCAAGTGGCTTATTTTTAGTACAAGTTATTACTAACATGTAGGTTTTTATATCAGATTGATGGCGTAACCTTTACTGTATAATTAATTGTTGTTTAAAAGGGCAATCACACATTCTAATAATGACATACTACATCCATACTGCTTCCCCGCACATAATTACCATATGCTAAATATAAAAGCCTCTAGAAAGACTGAGCCTGGGTCTTGATGTTGTTAGGAATATTTTACGAGTATAATATGCCACCACTTGCATCCAGGTGGAACGGCTGTGATTTGTCTACTACATATATGTCAAGGAATTTAATTAGTCCTAAAATATGTTCAGATATTGGATTACGATAGCTAGGACACATGTACCTTAGAGGCAGTGGCGTATCTATCACGAGGCAAACAAGGCATTTGCCTAGGGCGGCACTTCCAATGGGGCGGCGCCGCGGCAAGATGCCTTGTTTGCCTCAGTGATAGATTTTTTTTTGTGTCCGGGCTGCGCTGCTGGGGGTGCGCCGGCGCCGCTCCTCCCCGCCCAGCGCCGTTGTAGGTAATTTATTCACTCCACTTGCCTGAGAGAAGCGCCGGAAGACTCACACAGGCGCACTGGCAGAGGCATTGAAGTGCGCATGCGCCTGCCAGTGCGCCTGTGTGAGTCTTCCGCGCTTCTCTCAGGCAAGTGGAGTGAATAAATTACCTACAACGGCGCTGGGCAGGTAGGAAATGTCTGTGGAATCGGATTACACTGGGGGAAGAATCTGTGGATGACACTAAAGAGGGGGAAGAATCTGTGGATGACACTAAGAGGGGGAAATCTGTGGATGACACTGAGGGGGAATCTGTGGATGACACTGAGGGGGAATCTGTGGATGACACTAAAGAGGGGGAATCTGTGGATGACACTGAGGGGGAATCTGTGGATGACACTGAGGGGGAATCTGTGGATGACACTGAGGGGGAGAATCTGTGGATGACACTGAGGGGGAATCTATGGATGACACTAAGGGGGAATATGTGGATGACACTAAAGAGGGGGAATCTGTGGATGACACTGAGGGGGGATATGTGGATGACACTTAGGGGAATCTGTGGATGACACTGAGGGGGAGGGAATATGTGGATGACACTGAGGGGGAATCTGTGGATGACACTGAGGGGGAGAATCTGTGGATGACACTGAGGGGGAATCTGTGGATGACACTAAGGGGGAATATGTGGATGACACTAAAGAGGGGGAATCTGTGGATGACACTGAGGGAGGATCTGTGGATGGCACTTAAGGAGGGGGATCTGTGGATGGCACTTAAGGGTGGATCTGTCTGTGGATGGCACTTAAGGGCGGGGATCTGTGGATGACACTGGGGGATCTGTGGATGGCACTTAAGGGGGATCTGTGGATGACACTGAGGGGGATCTGTGGATGGCACTTAAGGAGGGGATCTGTGGATGGCACTTAAGGGGTGGATCTGTCTGTGGATGGCACTTAAGGGGGGGATCTGTGGATGACACTTAGTGGGATCAAGGGAGGGGTGTGAGGTGTGGCTGTCGTTATTCACTTTTAAATACAGGAATACAGGAAAGGATGGAGCCTAAAAGGAAGGGCGGGGTTTACAGAGAAAGGGGTTTGGCCTTGACAGGAAGGGGCGGGTCAAATTTATATTAGGGGGTGCCCGAGTTTAGTCTCGCCTAGGGCAGCACAAAACCAAGATACACCACTGCTTAGAGGCACCTAAACATCCATGGTACACATGCTCTTAAAGATGTTCTCTGGGAGTTTGACATTAATGGCCGATCTTCAGGATAGGTCATCTGTATTTGATCGGTGGGGTTCCGAGTTCCAGCATCCTGGCCGATCCGCTGTATGAAGAGGCCACAGCCCTCTGTGAGCGCTTAGGTCTTTTCCTAGGCCATGTGACGTCATATTCATCAGTCACACGGCCTACGCGAATCTCAGTCTCATTCAAGTGAATGGGGCTGAGCTGCAATGCCAAGCACGGCCACTATACAATGGACAGCGCTGCTCTTGGTAAACTGTGAGGAGGCAGAGCTCCAGTGAGCACCATGGCTTCCTCAGACAGCTGATCAGCGAGGGTGCCAGGAGTCCTACCCTCACCGATTTAATATTTATGGCCTATCCTCAGGATAGGTCTTCAATATCTGAAGTCCTGGAGAACTCCTTATATGCCATAAAAAGTCTATAGCCTCTTGGCAAGATACAAATAAGCTGTAAGCATTTTAAGTTTCCCACAACTAATGAAAGTACAGTATATTAAGAAACTGCATGTAAACCGTTTAATATTTAAAAGGAGCATCGGTCAGCAGTTTTGTTGAGGGATTGGGACACACAAAGGGGCCAAAGTGCTGAAAAAATATCATTTTAGAGTCATTTTGAGTTTTAGAAAGCAGGAAGAGGAGGAGGAAGATATAGCTGTTGGACATGCTGAGATTCTGGATAGCGGAGACTTGACATCTGGGCCATTGTTATCAGCATAGACAATTACCTGTTCAAGGAAGGAGAAGAGTAAGGGTCCCAGGGCAAAATCCTTGAGGACACCAACAGATAGAGGGCGGGTTGAGGAAGTGGTGTGTGAATGGGAGACTCTGGGAGCACAGAGGACAGGTCTAGAAGGAGGAGCACAGAGGACAGGTCTAGAAGGAGGAGCACAGAGGACAGGTCTAGAAGGAGGAGCACAGAGGACAGGTCTAGAAGGAGGAGCACAGAGGACAGGTCTAGAAGGAGGAGCACAGAGGACTGGTCTAGAAGGAGGAGCACAGAGGACTGGTCTAGAAGGAGGAGCACAGAGGACTGGTCTAGAAGGAGGAGCACAGAGGACTGGTCTAGAAGGAGGAGCACAGAGGACTGGTCTAGAAGGAGGAGCACAGAGGACTGGTCTAGAAGGAGGAGCACAGAGGACTGGTCTAGAAGGAGGAGCACAGAGGACTGGTCTAGAAGGAGGAGCACAGAGGACTGGTCTAGAAGGAGGAGCACAGAGGACTGGTCTAGAAGGAGGAGCACAGAGGACTGGTCTAGAAGGAGGAGCACAGAGGACTGGTCTAGAAGGAGGAGCACAGAGGACTGGTCTAGAAGGAGGAGCACAGAGGACTGGTCTAGAAGGAGGAGCACAGAGGACTGGTCTAGAAGGAGGAGCACAGAGGACTGGTCTAGAAGGAGGAGCACAGAGGACTGGTCTAGAAGGAGGAGCACAGAGGACTGGTCTAGAAGGAGGAGCACAGAGGACTGGTCTAGAAGGAGGAGCACAGAGGACTGGTCTAGAAGGAGGAGCACAGAGGACTGGTCTAGAAGGAGGAGCACAGAGGACTGGTCTAGAAGGAGGAGCACAGAGGACTGGTCTAGAAGGAGGAGCACAGAGGACTGGTCTAGAAGGAGGAGCACAGAGGACTGGTCTAGAAGGAGGAGCACAGAGGACTGGTCTAGAAGGAGGAGCACAGAGGACTGGTCTAGAAGGAGGGGCACAGAGGACTGGTCTAGAAGGAGGGGCACAGAGGACTGGTCTAGAAGGAGGGGCACAGAGGACTGGTCTAGAAGGAGGGGCACAGAGGACTGGTCTAGAAGGAGGGGCACAGAGGACTGGTCTAGAAGGAGGGGCACAGAGGACTGGTCTACTAGGAGTCGTTTAGCTTTGGCAGCTAGCAGATCATTAGTGACTTTGGTTAGGGTAGTTTCAATTGAGTAATGTATTTGGAAGTCAAATTGTAGTTGGTTAAAAAAGTTATTTGGAAGAGAGGAAGGCGGACAGTTCAAGATGGACAATTTTCTTCTAGCAGTCTTGATACAAACAACGGTCATAGCTGGACAAAGGTTACTGGTCAAGGGAAGGCTTCTTGAGGATGGGTGTAATGATGGTATGTTTAAAAGATGAAGGGAATATACCAGTAGTTAATGTTAGGTTGAAAAGATTGGTTAGGGCTGGGATAAGCATAGTGGTAAGGTTAGGGAGAAGATTGGATGGGAATGGGTCAAGGGCACAGGGGGTGATGTGTAATCTGGAGAGTAAGGTGGTCTGAGCTAATTTGCATGTTTTCCAATAGATCCTTGTGTAAAACATTTTCCCTACCGACCTGCTTCTTATCTGAAGTAAGCAGAGATCTTGGTACTAGGGCTGAATTGGAACACAAGCTATATCAGAAGGGGCTTTTCTGTTTTATACTGATGACTTATCCTCTGGATAGGCCATCAGTTTCGGATCGGTGGGTGTCTGACACCCGGGACCCCCGTCAATCAGCTGTTTGAGGATGCCGTGGCACTCCAGTGAGCACCGTAGCCTTCTCACAGCTTAGCTTAGGCTTGTGACGTCACATTCATTGGTCACGTTTCCTAGGCCCAGCGCAGTCCCTTTCAAGTGAATGGGGCTGAACTACGATAACAAGCACAGCCACTGTACAGTGTATGGCGCTGTGCTTGGTAAGTTGTGAGGAGGCTATGGCGCTCTCTAGAGGGCCGTGGCCTGCTCAAACAGCTGATCTGCGGGGATACTGGGTGTCGGACCTCCACCGATCAGATGCTTATGACTAGGGATGAGCGAATTTCATGTTATGAAATTCGTTTGCGCTTCGTTTGGCGGTAAAAGCAGAATTGCAGTATGGATTCCGTTACCACGGACCATAACCTTCAGAGGCATTCAGTTATTTATTCCGTCATAATAGAAGTCTATGGCCTGCATAACGGATCCGTCCTGTTTCCGTTATGCAGGGGAGTCCTAATGCAATAAAGCAATTCTGTTTTTACCGCCAAACGAAGCTCGAACGAATTTCAGAATATGAAATTCACTCATCTCTACTGATGACCTATCCAGAGGATAGATGATCTGTATAAAAAGGTTGGAAAACCTCTTAAATATAGAAGAAAATAAAGAGTAAAAGGAATGCAATTAACTAAAAGTCAGTGCAGCGTTCTGTACCTTGTGCTGTAATAATTGCTCTGGTAAAATATTCATATAGGTGATATAAAATGTTACAGATGTGAAGTGTGATTTATTAGACGTGACAGTGTTATTGGTATTTAGTGGTATTCATTATTATCATTTTGGATGCAGATTCCGCTTTGAATAATTTACCATATGGAGATGAAAATATCAGAGCTGCCCTTGCTGTAGAGTTGGCTCAGAGAGGATCTGACATCCAGTTCAGGTAAAATGCATTCAATGACAAATGTGATCGTATGGCAACCGGAGTTAAAGGGGTTGTCTCACTTCAGTAAGTGGCATTTATCATGTAGAGAAAGTTAATACAAGCCACTTACTAATGTATTGTTACTATCCATATTGTTTCCTTTGCTGCCTGGATTCATTTTTCTATCACATTTTACGCTGCTCATTTCCATGGTTACAGACCACCCCGCCAACAGAGAGGCTGATGTTTTTTCCTATAGTGCGCAAGCACGACCACCATTGGTGGATTGCAGGGTGGTCTGTAACCATGGAAACGAACAGTGTATAATGTGATGGAAAAATGAATCCAGCCAGCAATGGAAGCAAAATGGAGAATCGCAATACGTTAGTAAGTGCCTTGTATTAGATTTCTCTACATGATGAATGCCATTTACTGAAGTGAGACAACCCCTTTAAGAAATGACAAGTGAACCAAATCAAACACATATATGTACTTAGGGGGTCATTTATGAACAGAAATACGTCTATATTAGGTGTTTTTCTGGCGCAGATTCTTTTCCCCGCTCACGCCATGTCTAAAAAAAATTGGGCATGGCATGGGTAGCAGGCCCATCTCATTCATAATTTGTTTTATGCCTGTTTTAGGCGTAGAAAATGATCTAAATGTAAGGAAGCCGGCTTACATTTGGAAGTGGCGGTGGATCCGCCGAAGTTATGTAGAGGCCGGCGCCTCTTGATAACTTCAGTGGATCCATTGTCAGATATAGGGGTTATTAAGACCGGCGTCTACATATTACATCTCCCTGAGGCTGGGGCTCCACAAACCTTTTATTACTATACACTTTGATTTGGAAATCCACATCCCATATACTCTGAACGGCAAGGCTACAGGGGGCTTATATTAGGCAGCTTTGCTTCCAGACCCTGTCAAGTTGAACATGGTATCTGAGCTGCAGGCAGCATGTTATAGAACAGGAAGGAACAGATTTAGTAAAACTTGTAGTTTTTACATCTAAATCTCTGCTCTTTCTGAGCTAAGGAGTCATATGGGTGGTCCTACTCAGTGACTGATTACTGTATACAGAGATAGCCAGCATTAACTGAGCAGGACCGCCTGTAGCACTCCTAAGCATAGAAAGAGCAGCAAATATAATGAATGAAATACATGTTATGCTGAATGTATACCCACAAAGCTGTATCTCAGTCTGCTCCGCTCCTCCTGCTCTATACCATGCTGCCTGCTGATTACACTATATGTACAATGTGACAAGTTCATGGACACAACTTTGAAACCATCTAGTATGTTTCTGTCCCCAAATGCAGATCCGCAAATTACAGATGACGTCCATTGACGTCCATTGTTTTTTTGTTTTTGTTTTGCAGACGCATTGACTTCAATGGGTCCGTGGACCATATTTTGCGGCCAAGTATAGGACATGTTCTATCTTTTTGCGTAACGGACATACAGGTGCAGAAAGCATATAGATCATACACGTGCTTTCTACATCTGTATGTCGATTCCGCAAAGGATAGAACATGTCCTATTCTTCATTGCAAGATTTGGTACATGGACCCATTGAAGTCTACGAGTCCGCAAAAAAAAAAAAAAAAAGACGACACGTATTTTGCAGATCTACATTTTGTCGGTTCCTGTTAAAAAGATCTAAAATGTCCTTAGGCTAGTTTCACACTAGCGGCAAGGAGCTTCGGCAGGCTGGTCCGGCGGGTGAACAGTGCACGTGTGGGTCCAGAGGTCCACTCTGGCCCCATTGACTATAATGGGGGCGGGCCGGAGTTCCGACGGCAGCACGGCAAACATTCCGATAGGCGGGCGGAAAAAAAAACTCCTTGACGCTAGTGTGAAAATAGCCTTACCATTCAATTTGCTGCTTCATATCTACGTAACCCCTCCTGTCAAAAATAGCAAAAAAGTAGTTAGACATGTACAGATGTAGCTGAGCTGAGTTTGCATTTATCTCTTTTTTTTTTTTCTGTGCACAACATATTGAATTAGGCCTTATGCATACGTCCGTGGCCATGACGACATCCGTGACAAGCCAGTCAGTGTCAGTTGATGTCCTATTCTGTGTCCTATTGGTCTACACCACGGATTGAAGTAGTGCACGTCTCCTTTTTTCCCCACTGAACCACGGTCAACATTAAAACAAGGACGTGTGCATAGACACATTAAGATTAATGGATACATGTTCAGTCCATGAAGAACATGGACAGCACAAGTCCACAAATTAATGACGCGTGAATAAGCCCTAATATTTTATATATTTATAGTTATGTCAAGTAGCAACCTCATCTCTGCTACATCTGCAGTTTTATTTTCCAGTAGAGCCAAAGTGAAAAAAGACACCGCAACCATGAAAGGGCAACAACTAGCAAACAGGTCATTTAAATACAGACTATAAAATGGTACTGTTAGGATTCTTGGTCCATTTGTATGTTTATGTTATTACGCTATATAAAAATGATGCAGTATTAACCCTTTTGCTACCAGCTAGAGCGATGTGTAAACATGGCGCCCGCTCGCACTTGCAGCGGGCGCCATGGCTGGCAGATCTCTGCTGTTTCATTCAGCAGAGACCTGCGGCTAATTACCGTGACCGGCAATAATGCCGATCGCGGTAATATAAGGCTTTAGATTCCGTGATCAAGTGAGATCACGGCATCTAAATTCGAAAAAAAAAAGGTAGTTGCACTGAACTCCGAGGCTTAGGCTACATGCACATGAAGGTATTTGTTTTAAGGTCTGCAAATTGCAGATCTGCAAAAAAAAACATGCCATCCGTTTTTTTTTGGCTAATCCATTGTAACAATGTCTAAAACGGACAAGAATAGGACATGTTCTATTTTTCTTGCAGGGCTACGGAACGGACATGCTGATGTGCTGTCTGCATTTTTTCTGCAAATTAATGGGTCTGCATCCTATCCGCCAAAAAAACGGAATGGACACGGAAACAAACAACGTTTGTGTGCATGTAGCCTTATAGTGTTCATGCTGCAATTCTTATTTTGGCCACCAAGATGGCAGGCCAGGATAAGAAATGAACAATCTGCAGTCCAAAACTCATTTTAAATCCCTTAAAAATCCCTGATAGCAGAAAATGAAAAATTAAAAAACAGAATTTATAGGTTCATATATAAGCTTTAAAATCATCACAAAAAAAATAAAAATGTTAAATATATAAAAAAATAAAAAAAAAGTTTAAATCACCCCTTTCCGTATAATAAAAAAATGAATATCTAAAAAACAATAAATATAAACATCATGGGTATAACCGCGACCAAAAATGCCCGTACTATTAAAATATAAAAACTGCGAATGGCGTAAAGGAAAAATGGGTCAAAATGGCCGATTTGCCATTTTTTATTGCCTCTCTTACCCAGGAAAATGTAATAAAATGTGATCAATAAGTCACACACGCTCCAAAATGGTATCAACAAAAACTACAGATCGTTCCACCAAAAAATGAGCCCCTATATAGCTTAGTATACATAAGTATAAAAAAACTTATGGGGGTCAGAATATGGTGATGTAAAAAAAATTTTAGTTTAAATTTATTTTTACACTACTTAGACATAAAAAAAAACTATATATGGGGTATCGTTGTAATTATCCTGACCCAGATAATGAAGGGCTTGGGTCAGTTTTGCCACAAACGAAACACCATGGGAACAAAACCCGTAAAACGGTGGAGAATTTTTTTTACCACTTCCCACTACATTTTATGCCATAATTAATGGTGGCATTAGAAAGTTCAACTTGTCCCGCAAAAAATAAGCCCTCGCACAGCTGGAATGGAAATATAAAAAAGTTATGGCTCAAGGAAGATGGGGAAGAAAAATGAAAACGCAAAAACGAAAAAACCTCCGGTAGTGAAAGGGTTAATGGGGTTCTCCAGGACTAGTAAAAGATAACTGCTTTCTTCTAAATACAGCATCACACCTGCCCACAGGTCGTGTCTGGTATTACAGCTCATCTCCATTGAAGTGAATGGGGCTGATCTGTAATACCACACACACAACCTGTGGACAGGTGTGATGCTGTTTTTTGGAAGGAAGCGGCTATCTTTTTGTAGTCCTGGAGAACCCCTTTAAGAGCTAGCCGCCTGGCACAGGTGGAGCTTTGAGTATTGGAACAGACAGATTCATTTCTCTGTGTTTTTTCTCCCATATAGCATGGAAGCCAGTCCACCAGCACCGGTGACGGCAATAAGCGGTGTACCGCCTGAAGAGCAAGGGCCAGACTCCATGACAATAAGTAAGTGGTTTCAAGCGTTAACAGCGTATTAATCGCTGTTACTGAATTAAAGGGGTGTCCACGTTCTAGATATTGATAAGCTATCCTTAGTGTAGGTCATCAATATCGGAACGATGGGGGTCCAACATTCAGCACCCGCACCATCAGCTGTATACTGGAAATAACAAGGAGAAGAGAGCTGGAAGCACAGCTCCATCCACTGTGTAGTAGTTAGGTGTAGTGTCGGGTTTCTGCAGCTCAGCTCCAATGTAAGTGAATGGGAGCTGCAGTAACCCAGCACGGCCACTACACAGTGGATGGTGCTGTGCTTACGGCTCCTCCTTCTGTGTTAGTTCCAGCGCCTGCTGAAAACAGCTGGTCAGTGGGGTTTGCGGGTGTCAGACCCCCACCGTTGTGACATTGATATGACCTTTCCTAATGATAGGTCATCAATATCTAGAACCCGGAAAACCCCTTTAAATATTTCATGTCTTAGGACTTAAAATGTTGTAACCTGTCTTATTAGGCTTTCTCTCGCTCACCTTCCAGCCCCCTATTTATGCCTGCAGACATTTTGTAAGTGCTCAGAAATCACCCCAATCACTGAAAAGTTAAACTTTGATCTTTTGATCAAAATGTTCACTAAGACCTTTTTTTTTTTTTTTTTATTTTTTTTTTTGCCCATTTTAAATGGGAAATGCCTCCAGCAAAACTATCCCGCTGTGGACCTGTCCATCGATACAGTCTTTATGGAGACAGGTCTATAACTTCACCTCTACAAGTCTCCCCCTGAGCCACTCTAAGGGTGTTCTTTAGATGCATGTAGCCTAAAAAATTCCATTAGACCCTCGGCTCTAGAAAATGACTCCAACTGGGAGCGTGTCCCAATGCAGACGTGATTAAAGGGGTTTTGGGGGAGCTAAATCTTTATGATCTGTTCTCAGGATAGGTCATCAATATCTGATCAGTGGGGGTCTGACTCCTGGCACCTCCACCGGTTTAGCTGGTTGAAAGAGTTGAACCCTTCCAATAAGTGGTCTGGAGGGGTGCAGGGAGTTGGCCCCTGGCTGCCACACACTAATCGTTAGTTTTTTGACGGGTGTCCCATCCAAGATAACAATTGGTTGTACTGGAAGACACATTAATGGCCTGTGCTTGGTATACACAATCAATGTGCTTGGTGGTCTAATCCCTGTTCCCCCACAATTGGCTTATCATGGGGTCCCTGTGGTTTCAGTGACCACCATGGACCCATTCAGTGTTCATCAGGGCAGACTGCCTTGGCTGGTACTGATCTGCTAATTGCTAGTGGTACCAAGGGTTGGTCACCCATCAGTCACACATTAATTGTCGATCCCTGTCATCTAAGGTCCAGTGGTATATTCTTTCACATTTTCTCTCCTTCTCAGTATCTAATGTCCCCCCCTTTTCTGTAGGCCCATTTGTTGGCATATCAGGAGCCATTTAAAGGGAACCTGTCATCACCTTTATGCTGCCCACACTAACGGCAGAATAAAGTAGAGACAGGTGAGTTGATTTCAGCGGTCTGTCATTTATAAGTTAAAAGTAAGTGGTTGCCGAGAACCTACATCACAATCATTGCAGACTGGGCCTGGAAAAGAGTCACGACCCCCTGAGAAGAGTCCTGGTTATTCATGAATTCCTGCTCTCCTGCCCACCTACTGATGACTGACAGTCTTCTACCTAGTTTTCTCCCTTTCTGTCTAGGAGAGAACTGGCAATCATCAGCAGATGGACAGGAGAGCAGGAGATTAGGAATAACCATGACTCTTCTCAGGTAGATTTGACTCTTTTCAAGGCCTGGTCTGCAGTGATTATGATGCTGTTTCTCAGCAACCACTTAGTTTTAGCTCATGAGTGACACACAGCTGAAATCAGCATTTCTGTCACTATTTTATGTGGCCCTCAGTGAGGTCAGCACAAAATTGATGACAGTTTCCCTTTAAATCTGCAGCAATAGCTGAAGTCTTAAAGGGGTGCTCCAGGAATTTGACATTCATGGCCTATCTCCAATATAGCTCTTCATTATCATATTTGCAGGGGTCCGACTTTCAGGAAGTCCGCCAGTCAGCTGTTTGAAGAGGCGGCTGTGGTCTCTTCATACTGTAGCTCAAAAACAGTGCTCTAAATTGTTTACTGGCCATGTAAGGTATTGCAGTCTATTCACTGAAATGGGACTGAGCTGTGCCGAGGCCACGTGACGGATATAAGATGACATCACTGGCCTGAGGATAGGTCATCAGTATCAAATTCCCAGACAACCCCTTTAATACTTGCCCTCTTGTTACCAGTGCAGATTGGTATACTATCCTAATCCCAATTAACCTAGGTAAAACAATACCTGTATAACCAGTAATGGAATGTGTATTGTAGATACTGCTCAAAGCCCAGAGCTGCATTCACAGTTCTGCTGCAGTTGCAACTTTCCCTACATCAGAGTATTACATTACATAATAATCTACAGAGAAAGCTCTGTGCAGACGCTGAGCCAGCAGGGAATGCTGGGAGATTTTAACTCTGAACCCTGCAGAGTAGTGAATGCCGCTCTGGAGGATGATGCAAGCTGTAACTCCCAGGAAATGCTACTGTATGGGGGTCATTTATCAAACTGGTGTAAAGTAGAACTGGCTTAGTTGCCCATGGCAACCAATCAGATTCCAGGTACTGTGAGTTTAAAATGATGCTTAAAAATGAGGATATGGTTTAATGAGAAATGTCAGCTCCCCGACATGTCTAATGCATTCTTGTATTTGCCATTAAAATACCATCTTTTCTGTGTGGTTCCTCTGTTCTTCTTCATAGAAATGTATAACTAAATTGACAGTTTGGTGTTATCGGTTGGGGTTGTGTCCGTCAGTGCTTTCTGTGGCAGACTGTGTAGGGACACTCCCCCTTGACAAGAGGAATGGTAACACCCAGTTGTCAGTGTGTTCATACATTTCTAGGAGGAATAACGGGGGAACAGAAAAATGTAGAATTATAAGAAAAGATGCTCCACAATTGGTATTTCATGGGAAATACAAGTATTTGCTGGGATAGACTAGTCAGGAGAGGTGAGAGGTCCTCTTTAAAGCTCATCTGTCAGCAGATTTGTACCTGTGACACTGGCTGACCTGTTAAGTGTGCACTTGGCAGCTGAAGACATCTGTGTTGGTCCCATGTTCATATGTGCCCGCATTACTGAGAAAATTATGTTTTAATATATGCAAATGAGCTTCTAGGAGCAACGGGGGCGTTACCATTACACCTAGAGGCTCTGCTCTCTCTGCACCTGCTGTGCCCTCTGCACTTTGATTGACAGGACCAGGTGTGATGATGTTTACACTGCCTGGTCCTGTCAATCAAAGTACAGAGGGAGCGGCAGGTGCAGAGAGACCTGAGTCTCTAGGTGTAATGGCAACGCCCCTGTTGCTCCGAGAGCCTAATTTGCATATATTAAAACTTAATTTTTCACAGCAATGGGGGCACATATGAACATGGGACCAACACAGATGTCTTCAGCTGCCAACTGCACACATAATAGATCAGCCAGTGTCATAGGGACAAATCTGCTGACAGATGAGCTTTAGGAATAAGGCTACTTTCACACTAGCTCTGTGCTCAATACCGGAAAAAAAACTCTTCAGTTTTGTCCCCATTCATTGTCAATGGGGACAAAACTGAACTGAACAGAACGGAGTGCTCCGAAATGCATTCCGTTCCGTTGAGTTGCGTTCCCATACCGGAGAGCAAACCGCAACATGTTGTAGTTTGCTTTCCGTCCTGGGATGCGGAGCAAGTCAATGGGGACGGATCCGTGTTCACTGCCACAATAGAAAACGGATCCGTCCCCCATTGACTTTCAATGGAGTTCATGACGGATCCGTCTTGCAATGTTAAAGATTATACAACCGGATCTGTTCATAACGGATGCAGACGGTTGTACTGTATTATCGGTAACGGAAGCGCTTTTGCTGATCCCTGCTGGATCCAGTAATAACGCTGGTGTGAAAGTAAAGTAGTCCCAGTCCCAGTCGACCTCTAATAAAGTAACATGTATAGTTATACATACCTCCACCCGAGCCATTGCTCTGATTGCATGTGTGTGACTCGGATTCCTATAAGCGGCCTGTCATGTGTGCCTTTCCTGTTTCCAGCCGCAGTGTATAAGTGAGCAGATCACCTATCATGGCCCCAAAAAAAAAGTGCTACAAGGAATGGAAGGCTAAGCCAATTAATATTGTAATTGCTGCGCCAGAACCGAGTAACTTCGTGCATATTTTGGATGCGGTCTTGGTTTTCTCTGTGTAATTATTCCGAGAGGGCTGCATGTAAATCTAAAATAAAAAAAGAAGTCCTGACCCCAATTAACCTAGAGAGGACTTGTGAATAATTGTGGTTTTTCTTAATCAGACGGAATATTTATATGATAAGGGGATATTTAGAAGTCAGGAAGAGTGCGCACAGCGGAAATCGATATATTAAACATTTCGTTCTGGTTGAAATTTGCACAATGTTCTATGCACAGCCACGAATAAGGGATTTAACGTGAGAGCAATTGTAAGCCGAGTTACCTCTATGTAAGAAGAGCTGCGCGGAAGCTTCCACAGTATCATTTATGTGTATAGAAGAACGTTCTAGATTGGAGGGCACTCCGTAAACTGGTGTCACATGGAAAAAATGCGGCTTAGGGGATTCTAATATTTCATTTATTGAATAAAAATAGATAAATAAAACTATTAAAACCAATTAAAATTAGATCCAAACATATATACAGTATACCTAATTGCTTATGACATGAATTTTTTTATTTGATATTTTGTGTTTGTAAAAAGAAATAAATAAAAATAAAATAAAAATAATTAAAAAATATAATAAAAATCAATATAACAAGATTGGTAAATTAATATCTACCGTAATTCACATTTCATATCAGAGAATCATAGTCAAATAATTTGTAATGCTTTATTACATGATTGATAATTATGATTTTTATTCTAATTTTATTTGATAATTAATGATTGATTAAATAGTGAATTATGGTTATCAATAAATATTATAGATCACTTATTAGGGTGCTTTCACACTTGCGTTTTTCTTTTCCGGCATAGAGTTCTGTCGTCGGGGGTCTAAGCTGGAAAGAAACGCTTCAGTTACAGATAATACAACCGCATGCCTCCGTCTGATCCGCTTGTATTAACTTTAACTATTTTTTAAAATTGTCAAAACGGATCAGTTTTGAATTCTATTGAAAGTCAATGGAGGACGGATCCGTTTTCTATTGTGGCAGAATGTGTCCGTTTTGCTCTGCATCCCAGGACGGAAAGAATACAGCGGCATGCTGCGGTATTTTCTCCGTCCAAAAAACGTTCACATACTGAACGGAAGAAATCCTAATGCATCCTGAACGGATTTCTTTCCATTCAGAATGCATTAAGATAATCCTGATCAGTTTCTTTCCGGCATAGAGCCCCGAGGACGGAACTCTAGGACGGAAAAGAAAAGCGCTAGTGTGAAAGCACCCTGAAACCACTTGATTAGAAGAAAATCATAAAAATCATAATTATCGATCATGTAATAAATTATTTTACTATGATTCTCTGATATGAAATGTGAATTATGGTAGATATTAATTTAAGAATCTTGGTATATAGATTTTTATTATATGTTTTAATTATTTTTATTATATACAAAATATCAATTACAAATATTCATGTTGTCATAAGCAATTAGGTATACTGTATATATGTTTGGATCTAATTTTCAATTAGTTTTAATTGTTTTTATTAATCTACTAGCAAAAAGACCCAGTTTGGCACAGGTATATTTCGTCTATTTCACCAATTATTCGTGTGTGTGTGTCGTTAAAAGATAATCCACATATGTGTGAATGAGGCCTTAAAGGGTTTCTGTCACCAGGATTACACATTATAAGCTGTCTGACATTAGCTATGTGCTAATGTCAGATCAGCTTGATAATGTGCTTTATATGTATTTCTGATGTATATTTAGGCTAAAAAACGTCTTTTTATAATATGTAAATTAGCCTCTGGGGGGGGGTGTTGCCCCTGCTCCTAGAGGCTCCGTGCGCCAACCTGCTGCCACGCCCCTTCTTTCTTTGATTGACAGTGCCGGGCAACGATCCTCTCCTGCCTCCGGCACTGTCTCCCTGCTAAATCTCGCGCCTGCGCCGCCGCTCTGTATTCGGCGCAGGCGCGGTGAGCTGAGGACAGCAGGCACCAGCGTCCTCAGCTCACCGCGCCTGTGCCGAATACAGAGCGGCGGCGCAGGATTAGCAGGGAGACAGTGCCGGAGGCAGGAGAGGATCGCTGCCTGGCACTGTCAATCAAAGAAAGAAGGGCGTGGCAGCAGGTTGCGCACGGAGCCTCTAGGAGCAGGGCAACGCCCCTGCTCTAGAGGCTAATTTACATATTATAAAAAGACGTTTTTTAGCCTAAATATACATCAGAAATACATATAAAGCACATTATCAAGCTGATCTGACATTAGCACATAGCTAATGTCAGACAGCTTATAATGTGTAATCCTGGTGACAGAAACCCTTTAATAGTGAGTTTCACAGCACCCCACTCCCTTGACAGTGACCTCCTCAGGGGTCTGCCCCCTTAACAGTGACATCCACTGCAGTTTCCTTTTCAATAGTGGCCCCTGCCCCCTTAACAGTGACCTCCACGGTGCATGCTGCTTTAACAGTGACCTCCACGGTGCATGCTGCTTTAACAGTGACCTCCACGGTGCATGCCGCTTTAACAGTGACCTTCAGAGTGCCCGCCCCTTTAACACCGACCTCCACAGTGCCCTCCCACTTAGCAGTGACCTCCACAGTGCTCGTTCCTTTAACAGTGACCTCCACAGTGCCCGCCCCTTTAACAGTGACCTCCACAGCAGCTGCCCTTTCAATAGTGGCCCCTGCCCCCTTAACAGTGTCATCCACAGTGCCCTGTCCTTTAAAGCTGACCTGCAGCAGTGAAGAAAAATGTCTGGGTTGTTATGGAAACCTGGTGTAAAACTGTGTGTATGTGGACACTAAGGATGTGCGAGCTTCTATTAGCTGATAAGGGACATGTGACCATGTGTATGGCAGTTGGGATATGACGAGAAAGGACTGCAGGCTTGTATTGGCTAATGTAGATCATGTGATGTACCATATTTGCATTTTTTGGGAATATCTCAGCAACGTTATGTGCTAGAGAGCTGTGACCCCCACAAGATTTATTTCCAGGTAGCAAGGGATGTGTATACCAAGTTTCTTTGAAATTGATAGATACGTCGTATATATTTTTCTTCAATAAATGAAATATTAGAATCCCCTAAGCCGCATTTTTTTCATGTGACACCAGTTTATTGAGTGCCCTCCAAACTATAACGTTCTTCTATACACATAAATGATACTGTGGAAGCTTCCGCGCAGCTCTTCTTACAGGAGACAGAATCCAGCGGCGGGAAGCAGGTAAGTGTGGTTCTCTGCCTAAGTCTGCTCAGGAGGAGGGGTGGTAAGCCAAAAGTAGTCTGTGAGCAGATATGTTATGTGGAACTGCTGACAGAGTCAGTAAGGGCTGCTTTTAATCAAAAAAATGTTAAATCCCTTGACCATTCTCTGTAAGTGCTTCAGGTTTAGCCCCTCCCCTCTGCTGTGACTGACAGCTGTAGCGTCCAAACAAGAGACTGCTCCAGCCGTCACACAGCAGAGGGGAGGGGCTGTGGTGCGGCTCATACATGAACCCAAAGCACTGCAGTCCGCGGGCCTGCCTCCCCGATTCAGGGTTCATCTTTTCAACTAGGGCTGAAACGAATAATCGAATAACTCGATTAAATCGAGTCAAAAAAATCCTCGATGCAGTTTTCATGCATCGAGGAATCGTTAACATCACGTGACCACGGAGCGGGAGTGAAATTAAATGTCTCACTCACCGCTCCGTGGCCTCCGGACTCCTGAAGAAACCGGACCACTTACTTTGCTAAAGCGCAGTAGCGCACATTCATCGTCAGCACGCTGTGCGTGTCTGACGTCAGGGGCGGGCCCAGTGCATGCTGGGATGAAGACGGACTCCATGTGTTTGCGGCGCCTGCACCCGTCCTCACTAGTGCCAGTGGCTGCTATTAGGAGGATAAGGTAAAGCACCTGCCACTGACAAGGGGGGAATTGGAGGCACTGCCTCTCTTTAGTGAAATTACCGCAATACACATTATTATTATTGTTGGAGGGGTTAATGGCACTGGCACCACCTTGTATGTATAAAGTTATTGGTTTTGACTGGATAGGGGTTAATGAAGGCACCGCACCTCCAAGGTGCTTCTATTAACCCCTCTCATCTATAACTTTATACATGCCTCCATGATTAACCCCTCCAAACCAATAACTTTATAAATGTCCATTAAGATTTGCTTCCAACCAAGTTCCAATCCGTTAACCCCTCCAAACCAATAACTAGTATATAACCAAAAATTATATACTGCCCATATTTGCCAAGCGGTGCTGCTGCTGTCTTCCGCCTTCCATTATTTGCTATACCATACCAGATAGCATCATTGTAAGAAATAAAAATACTGTTTTTATAAAGAAAAACGTTATTAAGTACGTTATTTTAATAAGGGTATTCTTATTAGATTACTCGATGAATCGAGGAAAATAATCGATAGAATACTCGATTACTAAAAAATTTGTTTACTGCAGCCCTATTTTCAACACTATGGGGATTCAAATAAGGATCTGAGGTACATACTACTTATGTTTGGCAGGAGTTTAGCATTTTGATACAGGGATCCCAAGTCTCCCGGGCGTTCAGGGAGTCTCCCGCTATTAGATAGCGGCTCCCTGACGCCCGCATGTGAATCCATATATCCCGGAAAGGTTTACTCGCAGTAAACCTTTCCGGCCGCAACATGTAGGAGTCTCCTCTTCTCGGCTCCTCTGACTCCTCGAGAACTCCGCTTTGAGATCCTGCGCGTGCGCACAGTGCAAGAAGAAGCCGATGCCAGCAGTCCGCAACGGCGCATCATGCTAAGCTTGTTCGCATGCGCGGGATCTCTAATAGGTGGTGACAGGAGAGAATCCCTTTATAATATACATTAATATATATATCATATTATTAATGATATTGATATCAGACACAGAGACAAAGTTTGCCAGAAGAAGAGTGTGACGATCACTGAGCACCATGGCAGAAGGTGCAAGTAAAAAAAAAGAAGTAAACGCACTTCACCCCTGACTACACTAAAGTGCATCCATGTCTCATAGGGGTAAAAAATAATGAAAGTGTAGCTCGCTGCACTGTTTGCAGCAGTGATTTTTCAATTTCCCATGGTGGGTTAAATGACTGTAAGAGACATGTTGAGGTGAGTTTAATATGTGTGACACTTTATAGTTAACCCCTTAATTACCAAGGACTCTTTTTCCTTTTTTGCACCCATGTTATAATCCATTTTAGGCCTGAAAATTAGTTTAAACCCCAAAACATTATATTTTTTCTGAAAGCCAAGACTCTTTAGAATATAATACTAACGTGAAAAAAAAGAAAACCTCCCTGAAATGAGAAGTGCACCTCCCTGAAATGAGTTTTCGCAGGTTGGGATGTCTGTTGATACATCCTAGTGTACACCGCTATATCATATATGACATTCATTAGGTCGGAATAGGTAATAAGATCGGTGAGGTCTGCCACTTTGCAACCCCACAGATCAGCTGTTTCGGGCAGCTGCCAGCGCCGGAAACTATAAAATGAATGGAAAGCCTGTCCAATGTGCGGTGTTTGTGCCGAGGTACTGCAGCTCACCTCCCATTCAAGTGAACAGGAGCTGAGCTACAGTACACCAGCGCTGACACCAATCAGCGGTTTGGTGAGTGCTGCGGTGTCTTCACAGCTACCAAGCACGGCGCCGTACATTGTATAGTGGTATTCACTTTAATGGGACTGAGATGAACCTTGGCCATGTGACCGATGAACGTGAGGTCACTAGCCTAGGAAGAGGCCACAGGGCACACCGGAGCCAACTGATCTGATGTTAATGACCTGTCCTAAAAATCGGCCAACAGTATTTTTCTCATGGAAATCCCCTTAAATGTTTGTCTATTTTCGATGGGAAATATACATTGAGAATCGGCAATACTTCTCCAGCCTCTGAACATAACATAACTAGGGATGAGCGAATCGACTTCGGATGAAACATCCAAAGTCGATTCGCATAAAACTTCGTTCCAATACTGTACAGAGCAGGAACTCCAGTATTAGAATGTATTGGCTCCGATGAGCCGAAGTTATTGCTTCGTGAAGTCTCGCGAGACTTTGGGTAATACCTTCTAAAATTAATTTGTACTGTAAAAAAACATTTCCCGAACTCTGGTTCGGTTTCAAGAGGTACCTGCCAGCCTGAAATCAATCTAGCAGAACAACTGGAGCAATGACTGTGGAGATCTCTGGACTAGGGGTTGACCGATTATCGGTTTGGCCGATATTATCGGCCGGTATTCATGATTTGCACAGTTATCGGTATCGGCCCCTAACCAGGCCGATATACCAATAACTGTGCTATCACAGAACATGAGCGCGCTGCTCTCAGCGCGGCCAAGTTCCCTCAGCAGCACAGGGGAGAAGGAGGCAGTGTCTCTCCCTCCCCCTGTGCCGCGCTGCCAATGGAGAGAAGAGGAGGAGGAGGGGCTGAGGGCACACTGGCCACCAATGAGAGAAGAGGAGGAGGAGGGGCTGAGGGCGCACTGGCCACCAATGGAGAGACGAGGAGGAGGGGCTGAGGGCGCACTGGCCACCAATGATAATAACGTTTAAGATATTACAAGCACATTGCCCAGACCCTGCCTCTGATAGAGCGGTGCGATCCGCGGCAATTAACCCCTCAGGTTCCGCACCCCTCAGTGCTCTATCAGAGGCACGGTCTGGGCAATGTGTTTCTAATGCCTGCGTTTGTAATATCTTAAACATTATTATCATTGGTGGCCAGTGCGCCCTCAGCCCCCCCTGTCCACAGTATAAAAAACATTGGTGGCCAGTGCGCCCTTGACCCCATCCCTTCAGTATTAATATCCTTGGTGGCAGTGGCCACAGGGTCCCCTCACTATCTCTCTTCTGATCGGAGCCCCAGCAGTGTAATGCTGTGGCTCCGATCGGTTACCATGGCAACCAGGACGCTACTGAAGCCCTGGCTGCCATGGTCGGTTCCTGCTGCTGTGTGCCCATAGCACAGGGCAGCAGGGACAGTGTAAGATCCTATTCACCCTGATAGATCTCTATTAGGGTGAATAGGACAAGTGATGTAAAGAGCCCAGGTTCTACACCTAAGAGGGCAAATGGTAATAAAATAAAAAGTAAAAAAATTTAAAATAGTAAAAAAATTTAAATATTAAGTATAAATTAACCCTTTTTCAATTTTACATATACAATATATAAACAATAAATAAAAAACCATATCGCTGTGCCCAAAAAGTCCAAACTATTAAAATATATTTTTAAAAAAGCGTTGAACGCTGTAACAGAAAAAAAAAATCCAAAAATTAAAATGCGCAAAATATCGGTATAAAATATCAGCTATCGGCCTGAAAGTTCACCAATATCTGTATCGGCTCTAAAAAATCAATATCGGTCGACCCCTACTCTGGACCCATGGGAGGTGCAGGGCTGGTTCTAGCTTTGTTAGAAAGGTATTGCCATGTACTATATGATTTCCATTTTTTGCATCAATCATGGCATCACCCCTTCAAACGAAGCTGGGCTGCAGTACTAGTCGCAAGCCATGGACAGGTGTGGATACTGTTTCTGTAACAAATTAGGCATCTTTTTCTAACCCCATTAAGTACAGAAACCCTTGGAAGATTTTGGGACTTGCGTTATCCCCGCTAAGGCCGTACTGTTTTTACAGTTGGCAAATTGCGGATCCACAAAACACGAATACCGGCAGTGTGGGTTCCGCATTTTGCGGAATGAAAGGTCTGGCCCTCAATATACCAGTCCTATCTTTGTCCGTGATAAGCACATGAGCAGGACATGGTTTATTTTTTTGCCATTGAAGTGAATAGGTCCGGATGCAAACAACGTTTGGAAAAACGGAAAGATTACTTTCCGACTGTACTGGCCAATTCGTGTGGCACAGGTTATCTCTGTTTTTGTCTTTCTATTTTAATTTCTATAACTTATTGCAACTTAATAAAATTAACAAGGTGCAAAAAAAAAAAAAACCATCTAGTTCTCCATCTGTAACCTGCTATTCTATAGTGTGACCACCAGGGGGAGAAATTGACCTTCTGTATCATGCTCTCTGTGATTCCCATTTAACATGTAGCTAGCGAAAACCCTGCATCCATTTACTAGTGCTTCACTGCTAGGTTCTCGAGAGGTTAAAAAAAAAAAGGGAAACAATATCTGCGTGTGGAGCGCTGTCCATGGTAACTGTCGAGCGCGTGAAATAAAAGAATAATGACCTAAAATGGAGAAATCCCCTGGAAATACTCTATTTGATTGGTAACGCTCCCTTGTAAAGTGTGACTAATTAGGAGAATGCAAAGTAGCATCGATGACCCGACCACGCAAGTGTATGTCTGGATTCTATTGTCTCCTCTTTCTGCATAGCGGGGAAATCTTGTGTGTAAAATGGCTATCCCTCGGCCATTAGATAACGGAGAGGCTTCTCGCTAGTTGCATAGCAACCGCATTCTAAATGGAGAGAAGGTATGAAATATGGAATAGGATTGCACAGTAACAAAAGCACAGGAGAACTGAAGTGTACACCGGCCGTTCTTTTTTTTATTTATTTTTTACATTTTTTATGGTTATTGGCAGACATCAAGGGGAGGACATGTAGTAAAGTGCGGTCTCGTATTCAGTGTACGTCTCGTAAATAGGTCATTTTGCAGTTTAGTCTTTGTATTAGTAGTATGTAATTAAATCCCCGCAGTGCCATAAAGCCACGTGACGCTTCGCTGTAAGTGATGATTATGGGCCGTATTAAATGAAACGTTCTGTAAGTAGATGCGACCGGCGTTGACTTCGTACTCCCCAGCGTACCATAGAGATGACAGCTCGCATCTGCATCGCTCCTATTGCTTACAGCATGTTTGTCGATGAGCAAGTCACCGCAGTGAGCTTCGCGAGACAGTGCCTGGATGCTAATTTGCGACGGGCTCCGACGCAGCCTTTCCGTCGTGGCCATCCTATTCCGTAAAAGACTTGTAGTCCCAACGCTTACGACACGTCTGTAGATCGTGCAATCCGGCAAGTTGTGAAATATTGTTCTGGAGCAGCTACAGGTTAGAAACCTTCTCAGGATGTCACTAAACATAAAACAGATGGTAGATGACATAGATTGCTATTAATCGCATCGGTTGATATGTCTGTGGGCAGCCCTAGCATATGTCTTATTAACGCTGACAATCCTTCCGTTTACTATGGTAAACACACCGAGGCTTTCTAACATGTTGGGAAATGAACATTCGCAATTTATAAAAAATGAATAAGTAGACCCAGGTAAGTCCATATACAACATATGGGCAAAAGTCTTGTGAAAAGATGGGTCCTTCTAAAGAGCTCACTGAATTCCAGCGTGGTCCTGTAATAGGATACTACCGTTGGGAAAAGCCGGTTCATGAAATGTCTGATGAAGCGGGGTCATTAAGGGGGTCATTTATCATTCTGAAATCCGCCTAAATTAGGCTACTTTCACACTAGCGTTTTTGCTGGATCCAGCAGGGTTCAGCAAAAACCCTTCCGTTACTGATAATACAGTACAACCATTTGCATCCGTTCTGAATGGATCCGGTTGTATTATCTTTAACATAGCCAACACGGATCTGTCATGAACTCCATTGAAAGTCCATGGGGGACAGATCCATTTTCGATTGTGTCAGAGAAAACAAATTCGTCCCCATTGACTTGCATTGTGGGTCATGACGTTTTGCTCCGCATCCCAGGACGGAAAGCAAACCGCAGCATGCTGCACTTTGCTCTCCGGTATGAGAACGGAACGGAATGTATTTTGGAGCACTCCGTTCTGTTAATTTACGTTTTGTCCCCGTTGACAATGAATGGGGACAAAACTGAACAGTTTTTTTTCAGTATTGAGACTCTGTGACGGATCTCAATACCGGAAAATATTAGTGTGAAAGTAGCCTTAGGTGTATACAAATTAGCTAATTGGGACATCAGTGGGCGAGCAGAGCCCCTCGGACCACCAGAGTTTCTCCCTGCTACTTCTGCCACTTCCCCTTTCCCATAGATTGACAGGGCCAGACATCTAGCCTGGACTTTTAATCTAAAGCCTGCGCCATTGCTCACAGGATCAACGCATCCGTGCATGGGCCAGTGATGTCCGGAGCTGCATGACTTGGGATATACTTACGTTACTATACTCACTGCAGCTCTGGACGACTCCGATCTTTTCTCCAATCCTGTAAGCAGTGGCACAGGCGCTAAATTAGAGGGTCTGGTGAGATGTCTGGCTCTGTCAATCAATAAAAAATGGAGAATAGCAGGAGGAGCAGACTGTTGAAGATCTGGTGCTCCGAGGGGCTCCAATAATCTCGTTTTCTTTTTTATGAAAATAAGTATTACTTAGTAACGGCTCTTCAGCGGAGCATAAGAAAAATGTAATTTTACTCCGCAGCATCAACCATACCAGACTTCGCTTTTAGCAATGATGAGAGGTCAGTGGCAAATGAGTTAGCAAAGTGCATGAATACAGTCCTGTTTGAAGTAGACAGTTTCTTGTGGTCCGGGTGGTCACTGCAGAGGCTACTGCAGATCCAATTTGTGATGTTGTGACTGTCTTGTGACTTCTTATACGGCGGTCTTGGCATGCATCTGTCTGTCTGTCTTGACCGTCTAGGACCCTCTCTGTGTGTGTGAGGGCCCTCCTCTGACCACTTTTGACACCACCAATGCACTACAGAAACTTCTCATCCGACTTTCTGAGATTTGACGGATGGACCATCTAGTTTCTTGAAGTCCCACTATTTGGTCCTTTTCAAAGTCTGTTAATTGCACAAATGGGGCACTACTTCATCTAGCAGGCATAGTGAACACTTCAACAACACCCAATCAAAAGTCCTGTAAGAGAGAAAATTAAAAATGATGCAGTCAAACCAAAAAAGAACAACAGTGAAGCCGGGCGAAAAAACAACAGTGAAGCAGAACAACAGTGAAGCCGGGGGGCGAAAAAGAGCAACAGTGAGGCCGGGGGCGAAAAAGAGCAACAGTGAGGCCGGGCGAAAAAGAGCAACAGTGAGGCCGGGCGAAAAAGAGCAACAGTGAGGCCGGGCGAAAAAGAGCAACAGTGATGCCGGGGGCGAAAAAGAGCAACAGTGAGGCCGGGGGCGAAAAAGAGCAACAGTGAGGCCGGGGGCGAAAAAGAACAACAGTGAAACTGGGCAAAAAAAAGTCTGTTGGACATCTGTATGTAAAGTAAGGATTTGGAACTTTGATCACTACATGTAACACCCTCTGGCATTCCCATATTGTAAAATAGGCCTTCTTTCTTAATTTCTTCTCGGTGTTCTATATTTAATTTTCTGGTAGCTTATTATTACATTGCTCTATACATCCACACGGCCCTTTTTAGAACAAATTGAAGTCAAAAGGACTATTCACATGGCCACCTTTTTAAGGTCCATTGAATAGCGACCGCCAAAAATAGAACCAGATTGACTGATGGACTCCAGTGAAATCAATGGGACCATTTTTAAAGGCCGTTAGATGGGAGTGCCCCCTTCTAATGGCTGTTAAAAATGGGTACACTAGTGCAGTGTTTCCCAACCAGTGTGCCTCCAGCTGTTGCAAAACTACAACTCCCAGCATGCCCGGACAGCCTTTGGCTGTGTGGGCATGCTGGGAGTTGTAGTTTTGCAACAGCTGGAGGCACACTGGTTGGGAAACACTGCACTAGTGCAATATAGCCGTTTTAAGGGTTTAGGAGTAAAAAAAATTACCTTATGCACTTGCACACGCAGAGGCAGTCTCTCTTGACTCTGAAGGATCTGTGTAATGATGATCGACCAGAAACAACAGATCCAAATGGTGTAAGAGTACAGACCAATTCATTTTCAATGGGGCTGCAAAAGATGTGGACAGCACACAGTGTGCTGTCCGCATCCGCACTTCCTTTCCGCACTTCCGCAAAAAATTAGAACATGTCCTATTCTTTTCCGCAGTTGCGGACAAGAATAGGCCTTTTCTTTGAGAGTGTTGGCCATGTGCGTTTTGTGTTTTGCGGATCCGCAAAACACTTACAGACACTTATGTGGATGGACCCTTAACAGTAGCAAAGGAAGGAGTCCAGGCCAGAGGTCAAAGTGGAGCACATTTTGAGATAAGAAAGATCTTTAAAACTGGAAGCCCTTATCTGCCTAAATAACAACCAGAAGCTTAAGCCAATGGCATTGTTGGCACACACTGATTGCCATGGTAACATGGCGTCTCCTATAATCAGTGCTGTGGAGCGGTGCTGGATCGGGGAATGGTAAGAATATTTGCTTCCCGTTATATCCTCCATTAATCAGCAGAGCAGGTCACCATTAGCCAGGTTGTCATTATATTTGATGATTTTCCTCCATGACTGTTTATATGCATGGTCTTACCGTTTTATTCTGCTACCTTCTTGTTGGACGCTTGGGAGTCTGTACGGTCCAGAATGACTGGTATGGCTGCACTGGGCCCACGGGCGTCGGACCGCAGCGCTGCAATAAAAGTAAATAATAGATATAAATGTGAATACAGGCAGGAGACAGCTTTCCAAGATAGAAGGCTCAGCTCAGCATAACATTCATTCCTGTATGCATTATTAATAGGATTAAGAAAAACCACATTACTGGTGAGTACAGCAGGGGATTGAGTCCTGCCCTAAGCAGTGCTCCTATTGTCTGCCCGCAGTCCGGTGCCAAGAGCCTGGCATCCACAAACCAAAAGTTAGATATCAGAGAAGTCACAGGTAGAACTGATGAGTTTGCACATCCATTTATATGCTGCGCGTTGTACTGGATCAGAGGCTGACATCACATGGGACTCGAGCTTCCAGAATGTTATTTTCCATCTTTAGCCCATGTTTAGTGAACGTCGGTAAGGTAGGACGGATCGTTACTGTTATAATTTAACCATAAAAATTACAACATAAAGGTTAACTAATATAAGGCTTTACTGGCTCCATATGCATATATGTGTAGGGTAATGTTGGAGTACCTGGTTAGAAAGAGGGTCACTTCTACGGTGTATGATCTAAGCTGTAATCTTTTTAGCACTGGCTAGACTGGGGTGTGGAGTCAGTTCACACGGCTGATTTTCAAAATACACATGTAAAAAAAAAATCAGCACTGAATCCAAGCAGATTTTTGCGCCTCGAAATTACGTGCGTTTTTGTACGCGTTTTTTTGGAACGCTATTTTCAGGCAGATTTTTTACTTTATTAAATTCTGTAGTACTTTTCCCACAAAAGTTTTTTGGCGTGTTTTTTGGAGCGTTTATGCGCTGAAAAACATGAAAACACATGAAAAATGCACATATCTGCTCATTGGTGCATTTTTTTCTGCTTTCCATTCATTTTAATTGGAAGTGCTGATTCTGCCCTAATATAAGACATGCCGCTTCTTTTTCACAAGCAAGGGATGCTTCCCATTGAAATGAATAGGAGGCTGTTTTGAAACGTTTTTGGAGCAGATTTGAAGCTGATTTTGAGGCAGAAACGCTCCAAAATCTGCGCCAAAAACTGTGAACTGACCCCAAGGGATCACATGGTTTTTACCTGTAACCCCTGCAAGGAGAGATAGACTTTTCTTCATATGTATCCTAAGAATAGTCACGGATTTGGCAGCTCTAGCGCTAAAGCAATAGTAGTGTCATTGGAAAGTAAACAAGGGTTGCCATTAAGGGAGCAGTCAGGGTGCGACAGGCCCGAAGACCAGGTAGGAGCGTAAACGGGAATGGAGCCAAGGGTTAGAGCCGGGAGGAGAACAACAGGAACCAGGTGAACAACCCCAAGGACAAGGCAAAAGCATTATCTAGAAAGAAGGCCAAAGTCAGAACCAGGAACAGTAGCACAAGGAACGAAAGCCAGGACTGGGTATGAACCACAATCAGCAGGCAAGACATCGCCTCTAAATTAAAAGTGATCTCTGGCAGCCCAAGCCAGCAGGGTTATGGCGGAAGACTCCTTTTTTGATTATTGTAACAGAGGCAGACAAAGCAACCAATGTGTCTCTGCTAGAAAATAGATGGCCCTTTCCTATCCTTCTTAGTGGCAGGAATAAGGGTGGGAATCGCTGGGACGGGAGGAGGGGAGGTCATGGCTACTGTACGTTTGTAAGTTATACTTTTTTTTTTGAAACGCTATGTGTTTTAATCACTTTTAGTATGGTAATGGTATTTTCGACACCCTCTGTGTGTAATGCTTATCAGTCTTAGGCTTGTTTCACATATGCGTGAAACAGATCCGTCCGGGAACAGCCTGTCGGATCCGCCTCTGCCGGGTGCAACCGTGCCCTGACGGAATTCCGCCGAGCCCCATTCGCTATAATTGGGGCCAGCGGCAACCTGGCAATTATGCCAAGGAGCGGCCAGACAAATACAGCTGCGCGAGATAATACCGTGTGAGATGACACAATTAATTTCCTGCGGCTTCAACCTTCCTTTGTACAGATGAAGCAAGCACTATAGCATAGCATAGGGGCACTATGGTAGCTGTGGCACTCCACGCCAGGGAGGCTCATGCTTGCTTTATTTGTATCTGAATGAAATTGGAGTTACAGTATCGGCCCAGAGATTTCCATAGATGCCGCATTACTGAGTCAAACATGCTGTATGTATGAGCCATTATTCTCTACGTTATCATGAGAATTCATATGGCACCAAGCCACAGGTGTTCAGCTGCTGCACATATTAAAGGAGCATCACCGGCCTCGTACCCATCACCGGATCTGTACAAAATGATTAAATTCGCCCGTTCTGATATCTCAAGTCTAAAACCTATCAGAGCTGCTGCAATAAATAAAGTTAGGTGTCTGTAAATGGCACTATTTCGGAGGGCGGCTTCCTGTTCTTTTTTATACAGATGAGCAGCGTGTTCCATTTTGAGAGTTCGATGACAGGCAAGTATGAAGAAACAGGTTTGTTTTAGCATAACTGCACATAGCACAGGCTGGCAGGGACTCAAGAAATGACTGCCATGTGAACTGATTATTTTTAACTTCTCAGTGAAATCGAAGCCAAGAATAGGATTTTCATGATATGACATAGGATATTAGAAAAGAAGCCTATAATTGGAAATGGGATTATTTAGTGACGCGGATGCCTGCTTTACATATGAACACAGAATGAATTAATTAGAAGTGCACAGGCCTGAAACGCCGTGCCGTCTCTAAAGTTTTATTTTTTGTTTTTTTTTAAAGTTGTGCACGTCTTTCTAACTAATGAAATGCCCATCGTATATTGGAGTAACCATCTCTGTGATTTGATGGTAAAGGCTGTTTGTTGTATTTCTTTAGGTGAACTCCGTCAAGCTATCGTTCTGATGATGAGCAGGAAAAAAGAACTTGAGGATCAAAATGCGTAGGTTTTAATTAACATTAAGCTTCTTTCCACTAGTGTTGTGTGTGTGTGTGTGGTCATGGAGAAATGTCAGTGCTCTCGCCTGTTGTCTCTGCTGTGGTGGGTTCCGGCAGAGCATTGGCGCGGTGTTTGCTCGGTCTCATATTTTAACTATAACACACCAGCCAGATGTTACATAGGAGGGAATGAAAATGTATGAATTCCCATTTTCAGAGTGCCGTAGTGCATTGTGCGTTTTCTTTCCACGTTACTGAATTATCTATTTCTAGAGGCTTTTTGTCCTTTTTTTCCTATCGACTCGTGCATCTTTGCCCAAGAGCATTCAAGTACTCTGTAGGGTGCCGCAGGGAATCGACAAAGGTCAGAGCTCACGTTTTTTAATTCCCATTGCTTATATAGTCACATTATGTTCTGCAGTGCTGTACAGAGATTGTCCTCATTCACACCAGTCCCAAATGAGGTTTACAATCTAATTTCCCTGTCTCAGGCGTACACACTGAGACTAGTTTTGTAGGAATCCAATAAACATCCGTCTTTTGGAGGAAACGAGAAAAGTCTGAGGAAATCCACACCACACAGAGAAAGCATACAACATCCATAAAGATTTTGCCCTTGGTGTGACTCAAAGCCAGGGCCCCTGTGCTAAAAGGCAGCAGTGCTAACCAGCGAGACTTAAATTCCCAATAGTACATGATTTTTCTTCATTTTTTATACCACTTATTCAACCAATATGTTCACTTCTACAGTGGATCTGATAAAAATAGTGAAACAATGTTGCAAATAGTATTACTATAACGTTTATGTCCTGTGTATCTCCATGGCTACAGACTACAAACAAACTCCTTGTAGTCTGGCCGTCCCTTCCCTCTGCCTATTCCACTACGATCTGTAAGTTATCCAGAAAATACTCTAAAAGGAGTGATTTCAGGCTCAGATTACACACCGGGTCGGTAAGCAGTCTGCAACTGTAGGGGCAAACAAATCTGCATTGGAGTTATATACACAGAATAGTGGGATACTTTATTTGCAAAGTTTTTTCATTTATTTTGCTTGATGAAATAAGAAAACTTGAAAAAGTTTGCATACGTTATGCTACTACTATGCTATGACTACCAAAAAAAAAAAAAAAAAGTAATAAGGCTTTGTTTACACCCGTCATAGAAGCATGAGACTGACTCTGCTCTGTCACACAATGGGCACGGATGGTGCCTACCAGACCCCACTGACTGTAATGGAACCCACTGGGTTTTCGTCATGGATCCCGTCATTTTACTGGGCAGCGTGTGCATCGTGCCTCCAACGCAGATGTGAACACAGCCCAAGATTGTGAACACAGAGTTTGTGGACCGTAGTTACCACTACTTTTTCTTCTCTTGTTTAAACATTTTGGAGTAAAGGCAGACTTTGCAAAATGTGGCAGATGGTTTGCTCTTTTTCCAGATCACTGAGAAACCTGCTTGATTCAGAGATGGAACATTCTTCAGCACTCAGGCTGGAAATTGACAACCTGAGGAGGAGTGTGGCAGAACAGGAGGAGCGGCACGCAGCGAAAATCCAAGCTTTGGCAAGGTAGGAGGCTTCAGCCAGGGAACGGTTCCAGCACACTTCAAAAGGGTTTCGGGCCATGTAGTTAATGACTGATCTGCTCAGGACAGTTTCTAGCACTTAATTGCAGAAAGATTAACACATGGCTTTACTGGGCATAATGCTCAACATTTGTAATACTTGGCTTAAAGCATTAGTTTAGACTGCAAGTCTTTTACTGTCTGGAAGCATTTTCATTTTTACAATGCAGTACCATTGAGGTCCTCTAGGTGGCAGTTTTGTTTTTGTTGTTATTTGGAGAGGTATACAATTGAATTTACCCGTACTCGAGCTAAAAAGCTGAGAATTTATTGTAGATTGCCGAATAGTCCTATTTGTATTCCTAGATTGCACCTTATGGCATTCACTGACTTGTGGGCAAGAACGTGCATTCATTATTATCTAAGCAATTATTTTATTTCCACAATGGCCATTAACTGTCGGGCGTGACGGGAACAATGGTTATCAGGCCTCCTAAAGATACGTTACCTTTTACATTCGTATTTTGATTCTTTAATGCAGTGTCTTAGACTTGTTGTACCGTGGATTGGAGTCTAAACCATTGTAAACTTCATTCATAATCAAACCAAACGCCAGAGGCTCAGTACAGCATGGGTTTTAGGTATGTTATTTCAGTGGTCGTCTTACTGCAACTCCTTTTTAATGGGGTTATCCAGGCTTAGAAAAAGATGGCCGCCTTATTCCAGAAACAGGACCTCCCCTGTCCATGGCTTTTGTCAGGTATTGCAACTCGGCTCCATTCAATTGAATGGGGCTGAGCAGAGCTGTTTTTGGAAGAAAGCAGCTATGTTTTTCTAGTACTCAGGATAGGTCATCAATATCAGATTGGCAGGGGGCTGACTCCTGGTATCTCGCCGATCAGATGTTTGAAGAAAAGGCAGTGCTCATACCAGTTCTGCCTTCTTTGCTCTGTTTGCCTGCTCGTCGCAAGAATGGCGTCCCCATTCACATCTATGGAATGCTGTGTAGTATTCAATTTATCAGACAGACCTGTCCCATAGAAGTGAATGGGGAAGCCATACATAATTACACCTGCTCACCACTGTAATTGCTGCAACGAGCAGGCAAACAGTGAAGAGAAAGCAGTGCTCATATGAGCACCGCCTTGTCTTCAAACAGCTGATCAGCAGGGGTGCTGGGAGTCGGACCACCACCGAACTGATATTTATGACCTATTGTGAGGATAGGTCAACAATAGTAAAAAGCGGACAATCCCTTTAAAGCAGGGTTTGTCAACTCCGGTCCTCGGGACCCACCTGCCAGTCATGTTTTCAGGATTTCCTTAGTATTGAGCAGGTGATATAATTAGTGCATGCATCTGGACTTACCAAAGGTATTTATTCTGTGGGATATTCTAAAATCCTGACCGGTAGTTTGATCCCGAGGACTGGAGTTGAGAAACCCTGCTTTAACCTCTTAAGGACGAAGGGCGTACATGTACGCCCTTCGTCCGCACTTTAAAGATGGTGCCCGCTCCTGCACGGAGCGGGCGCATGAGCTGCGGGTAAACGCTTGATTCATCAAGCTGACACCCGTAGCTCATGTCCGTGACCGGCAGCGATGCCGATCGCGAACATTTAACCCCTCAGATGCCGTGGTCAATCCTGACCACGGCATCTGATCGCGCAAAAACCGAAAGTTTCACTTTCGGTTTGTGCTCCGGCTCCCCTGATGTCCTCAAGGGGGAGCCGGAGCATGCATGTAGTAGCCTAGGTCTCTGTGAATGAAACCTAGGTTACTACATAGTATTCCTATGGAGCCTATGACTGTAATAGGCTCCATAGGAAATATGTGATTTTTCATATATTCCAATGCTATTGCATTGGAATATATGAGAATAACAATCTGATGATGGCATCTTATAGTTCCCTATGGGAACTATAAGAAAGTAGTAAGAAAAAAAAAAAAAAAAGTTTAAAAAATAAAAATAAAATAAAAAAATATAAAAATTCAAATCACCCCCTTTCCCCAAAATGAAAATAAAATAAATAAAAAATTACACATAATGGGTGTCGCAATGTGCGAAAACGCCCATACTATAATAATATTAAAAATATTCACCATACGGTAAACATAAAAACGGAAAAAAGCGTCCAAATGGCTAATTCGCCATTTTTGGACGCTTCATTTCCTAAAAAAATGAATAAAAAGTGATCAAAACATCATACGCACCCCATAATGGTATCAATTAAAAGTTCAGATTGCCCTGCAAAGAATGAGCCCCTACACTGCTCCGTACGCATAATTACAAAAAAGTTATAGGGGTCAAAACATGGCGACAAAAAAATAAAATAAAAAAAATTCCCACTTTTAATTTTTTTCACTATCAAAAGCATAAGAAAAACTATACATATTAGGTATTGCCGGATTCGTACTGACCTGAAGAATAAAATTAACCAGTCAGTTTTATCGCAAATCGAACGTTGTAATTTAAAAACCCGTAAAACTGTGATGAAATTGCTTTTTTTTTGCAATTTCACCCCATTTGGAATTTTTTTCCCGTTTCCCACTACATCACATGCAAAAATAAATGGTAGCGTTAAAAAGTACAACTTGTCCCGCAAAAAACAAGCCGTCATATGGCTATGTGAGCGGAAGTATAAAAATGTTATGGCTTTTGGAAGGCAGGGAGCGCAAAACAAAAACGCAAAAATCCCAAAACCCCTGGTCCTTAAGGGGTTAAAGGGAGATGACTTGCAGTACCTGGCGTAGCCACTATACAGGGTATAGCTCGATACACTATGGTCTCTGGAGCTGTGGCTACCTTAAACGGCTGATCGTGGTGGTGTCCTACAATCTGATATTGATGACCTATCCTATGGATTGGTCATCAATATCTGTGGCATCGTTTGGCAGATGTACTGGAAGGAGGATTTGACATGATGAATTTCAGTGTGCCCCATCCTTTATTCTGTAGGGACAGAATTTGCCACTAGAGGCGTCTGGCAGTAGCTTACTTGAGTACACATGCACTCTCAGCGGAATCTGTCTTGTGTACAGGGGAGGTCGGCCGACAGCAGGTGAAGCTATATGGTCACCTTTGGAAGAGGGAGCAGAGCTATACCAATGCTGGAGCCCATTCATTCTCAGGAAAGATAGGAGTCCCTGAGGTTGGACCCCCATCTGTCATAAAGTTATGGCATATCCTAGCGAGGCACCATTACTTTATAAGATGGCAGTACCCTAAACAGTGTCATTTGGTGCTGCTTGAAACAACTCAAAACTTTAATTTGAAGGTTAAGTTCTGCTGTTCCTTTAAAGTTTGTTGGCATGGAAGAGCTCAGAGTATAAAAGTCATGATCTTTAAGTGTAAATGTTACAAAACTGAGCAAAGGGCCACAAAGGGATATTTTCGGAGTAAACATAAAACCAGCCATTCAGTAGCTATAAAGAAAAGGTTAGTGTTCTCACATCATCTTCAACTAGTTGTTCTCTTAAACCGGCCTGCCTCATGTTAAAGGGGATCCATGCTTTGTTGATGGCTGGTCCTGCTATATTTTTGCAGAATAATCACTTTTATTTCCAGCCTAAAATGCGCTGTACGGCAAACGTATTATCCATTGTAATGGGACTCTTGAGGTGTGGAGTCATGTAAATGTCAGAGCGTGCAGTGATCGTGGGCTATTATTGTGATCTTAGAAAACGTACGTTTTACTGATACAACGTTTGAAGGATAGAAATGAGAGAGGGTTGCATTTTTGCATGAACCAGTCGTGTAGGGAACAGTGATTTTAGATTGGGTTACACTTTGCATGGACTTACATTTTTATGGCAGTAATAGCACAAACAACAGCAAGTGGTCAAAAACAGTCTCGGACTGAAGTCCCTTGGGACCACCAAGGAGATGATTCTGAGGGTCCACCCTCCGTGTCTATAGGATCTTATGGGCCCTGTTTTATTAGGAGTCTATTATTGTCAGAGCTTGGGCCCACCAGAGAATCCTCTGGTACTCCGGTGGGCCAGTCCGACCCTGATCAAAAATACTGTGGCTTCATTCACGGAAACATATCAAATTTATGTTTGCCTGACAGTGGGCAGTGTATTGTAGTGACAGACCCGCTGACTTCAGTCTGCCACTTAAAGGGGTATTCCCATCTCATATCCTAGCAATATGCCCCCATTGTCTCATAGGTGCGGGTCCCACCTTCTAGAAATATGCCCCCATTGTTTGGGATGGTGAGTCCTCTTGAAGGCGCATTGCCAGTTGGGCAGATTATCGGGAACAAAACTTCCTACGAATGCTCGTTCCCGATAATATGCTCCTATAACTGTGACACGGATCACATGATGATCCAGTAAAATGCATGTTCATCTGTAGAAATGATCTTTGGTGCGGACACCTCCATCATCATTTTTGGGCAGCAGATTGTGCGGTGTGAACAGCTGGACACTTCTCTGGCAGCACATCTAAAGATAGGTGTTGGTCCCAGAGGTGGAACCCTCACCTATTGGACATGTATGGCATATTCTGACTGAAATTATACAGAGAATTAATAAAGGGGCTTTATCCCCATAAACTACACTAAAGGGTGCGTAGTAAACAGGATTCTGAGCTCAAGTCAGTAAGGCTACATTCCCACGGCTGTTTTTAGAACCAAGTCTAAGGGGCTATTCACATGGCTGTCCCCATTGAAATCAGCAGGTACCTTTTTAATGGCCGTATAGATAGGAGTGCACCTATCTAAGGGCTGTTAAAAACAGGCTAAAATGCCTTTCAGGGGTTAAAATGAAAAAAAAAAAAAAATACTCACCTCATCCACTAATATGCGCTTTGCACTGGAGGGAACAGGAAGGACCTGACGCTCCCAGAAACCAGGGAAATCAGCTGCAAAATGCCCATTAAAAGCGGACAGGTGGCCTGAAAATGGATGCACTCATGGATGCAGAATGGCCGTGAAAAATAACAGTGAGTCCATTATTAATGGCCATTTTTTTCACTGTTGTGTGAATGTAGCCATATCTTTATACCAACTGCTGTTGAAAAAAGTGATTGTGGTCATTTGCAAGTGAAAGCGGTGTTTATATGGCCTATAAGAGTCCTAAGAGAAATAGTACATCCAAATCCTGACAAAGGTTTCACACCCAGTTTAGCCAGTTCTCTCTGCTCTGCACTGATGAGAATCAATCACCTTGAAACAACTGTCTGCAGATGAGATACTGGCTTGGCTATAATCCTAAGTTATGTTACAAGACCTGTTTAACCTCTTAAGGACACAGGGCGTACAGGTACGCCCTAATGTCCGAGTCCTTAAGGACACAGGGCGTACCTGTACGCCCTGTGTTTAAACTGCTACTGCGCCCGATGTGGGCGCCGTAGCAACATGGTTCCTGCTGATGTAGATCAGCAGGAACCATGTTCTAATGCCGAGGGGGGTCATGTGACCCCCCCGTATCGGCGATCGCTGCAAACCGCAGGTCAATTCAGACCTGCGGTTTGCAGCGGTTTGAGATCTCTGATCCCCGCGGTCTGTGACCGCGGGGATCAGAGAGTTACTGCCCCGAAGTTAATCATATTAACCCCCTGCATCCCCGATCTTGTTATGGCGGCGGGGTGCAGGGGAGTGATTGCGGCGGTAGGCGGTCCCCCGCCCGCCTCCCTTGTAATAATTCCCTGGTGTCTAGTGGTTCTATCAGAGTGCCAGCACATTGCTGGCACTCTGATAGAAAGCGGCTGGCATCTGTGCTGCAGATGCCAGCCGTTTAACCTCCTTCACCGCGGTCCGAACGGACCGCGGTATGGAAGGTGTTAACAGGGAGGGAGCTCCCTCCCTCTCCCATCGGGGGCTGCTGTGCCTATGCAGCCCCCAGGATGGGATCGCAGAGGAGGGAGCTCCCTCCTCCCTATCCATCACCCACTGCTCTCTAATGGCAGTGGGTGATGAGTTACCATGGCAGCAGGACGCTTTCAGAAGCGTCCTGCTTGCCATGGTATAGTAACTCTGGTCAGACTTCTGCTAAAGGCAGAAGTCTGACCAGACTGTGAAAAGTAAAAAATACAGTGCAGTACACTATATAGTGTACTGTACTGTATTATATAGACACCAGATCCACTGGATCTACAAGAACCAAGTGGGTCTGGGTCCAAAAAAATGTAAAAAGTGAAAAAAAGTAAAAATAAAAAAACACAAATCACTGAATAAAAAGTAAAAAAAAAATACACTACACATATTAGGTATCGCGCGTCCGTAAAAAACAGCTCTATAAAAATATCACATGACTGAACCCCTCAGGTGAACGCCATAAAAAAAACCAAAAATGGTGTAAATAAGTCATTTTTGGGCACCTTACATCACTAAAAGTGTAATACAAAGCGATCAAAAAGGCGTATGCCTCCCAAAATAGTACCAATCTAACCGCCATCTCATCCTGCAAAAAATGAGCCCCTTCATAAAACAATTGCCCAAAAAATAAAAAAACTATGCCTCTCAGACTAAAACATGATTTTTTTGTTTCAAAAATGCTTTTATTGTTAAATGTAAAAATTTTTAAAAAAGTAGACATATTGGGTATCTCCACGTCCGTAAGAATCTGCTCTATAAAAATATCACATGACCTAACCCCTCAAGTAAACACTGTAAAAAAAAAAAAAAAAACTTTGTCAAAAGCCATTTTTTGTCACCTTACATCACAAAAAGTGTAATAGCAAGCGATCAAAAAGTCATATGACCACCCAAATAGTGCCAATCTAACCGCCACCTCATCCCGCAAAAATTATACCCAACCTGAGACGATCGCCTAAAAACTGAAAAAAATATGGCTCTCAGACTATGGAGACACTAAAACATGTTTTTTGTTTCAAAAAGGATATTATTGTGTAACACCAAAATAAATAAAAAAAAGTATACATATTGGGTATCGTCGCGTTCGTAACGACCTGCTCTATAAAAATATCACATGACCTAACCCCTCAGGTGAACGCCGTAAACATAAAAAATAAAAACGTTGTAAAAAAGTCATTTTTGTCACCTTACATCACAAAAAGTGTAATAGCAAGTGATCAAAAAGTCATATGCACCCCAAGATAGTACCATTCAAACCGCCATCTCATCCCGCAAAAAATGAGCCCCTACATAGGACAATCGCAAAAAAAAAAAAAAATATATACTATGGCTTTCAGAATGTGGAGACACAAAAAATCATTTTTCAAAAATGCTTTATTATGTAAAACTGAAACAAAAAACCCCAAAAAGTAGTCATATTTGGTATTGTCGCGTCAGTAACAATATGCTCTATAGAAATAACACACAATCTAACCTGTCAGTTCAACGATGTAAATAACAAACAAATACAAAACTGTCCCAAAACAGCTATTTTTTGCAAATTATCCATTTTAATCCATTTTTCCAGTAACAAAGCAAGGGTTAACAGCCAAACAAAACTCAATATTTATTGCCCTGATTCTGTAGTTTGCAGAAACACCCCATATGTGGTTGTAAACTGCTGTATGGCCAAACGGCAGGGCACAGAAGGAAGGGAACGCCATATGGTTTTTGGAAGGCGGATTTTGCTGGACTGTTTTTTTGAGACTATGTCCCATTTGAAGCCCCCGATGCACCCCTAGAGTAGAAACTCCAAAAAGTGACCCCATTTTTGAAACTACGGGATAAGGTGTCAGTTTTGTTGGTACTATTTTAGGGTAAATATGATTTTTGGTTGCTCTATATTACACTTTTTTGAGGCAAGGTAACAAAAATTGAAATTCTGAAACTTCATCTCCATTTGCCAATAACTCTTGTGGAACACCTAAAGGGTTAACAAAGTTTGTAAAACTAGTTTTGAATACATTGAGGGGTGTAGTTTCTTAGATGGAGTCACTTTTATGGAGTTTCTATTCTAGGGGTGCATCGGGGGCTTCAAATGGGACATGGTGTCAAAAATCCAGTCCAGCAAAATCCGCCTTCCAAAAACCATATGGCGTTCCCTTACTTCTGTGCCCTGCCGTTTGGCCATACAGCAGTTTAGGACCACATATGGGGTGTTTCTGCAAACTACAGAATCGGGGCAATAAATATTGACTTTTTTTGGCTGTTAACCCTTGCCTTGTTACTGGAAAAATGTATTAAAATCAAATATTTTCCCAAAAATCGAAATTCAGAAATTTTATCTTTATTTGCCATTAACTCTTGTGGAAAACCTAAAGGGTTAATGACGTTTGTAAAATCAGTTTTGAGTACCTTCAGGGGTGTAGTTTCTAGAATGGGGTCATTTTTGGGTGGTTTCTATTATGTAAGCCTCGCAAAGTGACTTCAGACCTGAACTGGTCCCTAAAAAGTGGGTTTTTGAAAATTTCTGAAAAATGTCAAGATTTGCTTCTAAACTTCTAAGCCTTGTAACGTCCCCAAAAAATAAAATGGCATTCCCAAAATGATCGATACATGAAGTAGACATATGGGGAATGTAAATCAATAACTTTTTTTTGGCAGTATTACTATGTATTCTAGAAGTAGAGAAATTGAAACTTGGAAAATTGTAGATTTTTCAAAATTTTTGGTAAATTTGGTATTTTTTTTATAAATAAAAATGAAATTTTTCGACTTTATTTTACCACTGTCATGAAATACAATATGTGACGAAAAAACAGTCTCAGAATGGCCTGGATAAGTAAAAGCGTTTTAAAGTTATCACCACATAAAATGACACTGGTCAGATTTCCAAAAAATGGCCTGGTCCTTAAGGTGAAATAGGGCCGTGTCCTTAAGGGGTTAAAGGTCAAACATTGATTTATCGGATACCTTACATCTGGTGGCACCAATGCCACATCTTTTCTTTTGTAAAAGAGAGCTAATTTGCATACTATTCTCAAGATATGCCATTAACTTCAAGTTCTCAGGTATGTATATGGAAAAATATGAATGCGTTAAGAGATCACACAGCGGTTCATGTACCTGACTGTAGGAAATATTGCTATGCTTCAGTTTCATTATGTCTGTCTCATTCCGACACAGCACAGATGTCCCGTTCTGCAATGATTCCTCCCAATTATTGCCCATTTTCCAGTACTTTTTATATGTAAAAGACTTTCCAGAAAGTCAATAAAGTAATCTGAACTGAATATTTCACACCGACGAAAGTAAACGCGCTTCATTGCTAATCTTCTCGGCACTGTAATTTTTTTTTCATCCTGACCACGCCATGGAGATAGTCTGCTCATTGAAAAACATTGCTTGCCTAGCTGACACAAAACCTGCAGTTACCGCAACGGATCTTCACTTAATGAATCCGGATCCTATTTCCTCTCGGTGCACGATGCTTCTGCAAATAGAAAGTTACTGTCTCGCTGTGCTGTCTGAAGCCAGTCATTAGGAAAATACATCTAATTTCTTCATGTTTTCAATAATTGTACTGCAGGATTGCCAGTCATGACTTCTCTGCTAAATTACCAAAAGATACGTCAGGACAGACTGCTTCAGTTCACTGAGGATAATGGAGAGGCAGAGGTCGTGGCTAACAGGCCAGATTGTCAGTGGAAGGATTTTCTATCTCCAAAAACCAATAGAACTTTATTGCTTAGACCCACAATAAAGATGGTTATTGCATCGGCATAGCGATATATTATGTATGACATTTGACATCATGGTCCTTTTACAATATAGGAAGATGCAGCACATTATGCAGGTAGTATGACTACAAGCACCACTAGTGGTGAGCATAGGAGTGAACAATTAAAAGGCCTTGTTCATTGAAATCAACGGTAGATTTAACCCCTTGGATACTGGAGATTTTTTTCATTTTTCTTCACAGAACCATAACATTTTTATTTTGCCGTTCTTATAGACATATAAGGGCTTCTTTTTCACGGGGAAAGTTGTACTTTCTAATGCCACCATTTGATATGACACACAATGTAGCAGGAAGCGGGAAAAAAATTCCAAATGGGGTGGAATTTAAAAAAAATAAAAAATGTGATCCGCCACAGTTTTACAGGTTTTGTCCCTACAGCGTTCCCTATGTGACATGCCCTTTATTCTCTGGGTCAGTACGATTACAACATGTATGGTTTTTTGGTGTTTTAATACTGACAAAAACATTGCCATATTCTGACCCCTATGACTCTTTTTTTATAGTTCTGTCTACCCGGCCCCATTCACAGTCAATGGGTCCGCATGTATTCCGCAAAATTGCGAAATACATGCGGACTACATTGCGGATGTGTGAATAAGGCCTTAGCTCAATTTACCTTTATCGTATATTGGCCTTACACCTATCCTCCATAGGACCTGTAACGATAGCTGTTCACAGGAAGTGGAAATAGCAGAGATATAAATGTATAAATTACATATTTTACTGAATCTTTCCCCATAAAACTATATATCAATCTGCTCAGCTCCTCACACTCTATAACATGCTGCTTTCCGATTGCATTGCATTTTGTGGTGACAGGTCCTCTTTAAATTGAACCTGTACTTGTCATTGTTTCTTGAACCTGGCAACCGGAGTTTCCTTCTCCTCTGTAGTTTCTGTCGCCCATATGGCAAGAGTGTACCAGCTCAATTTTCAGTCTAATTTCAAGGAAAGTTAGTTGTCACAGTTTCTGGGGGGCACCTGCTGTTGGCCACCATCTGTTTCTGTGAAAGCTCGGAGTTCAGTGTGCTGTTTGCAGAGTTTATGTTTAGTCATTGAACAGAGAGACCAGTGCGACATGGCCTGATATAAGGAGTTGACATCTCGATATGTGGTTTTCAATCTACTTGATTTTTTTTTTACCCCTATATTGATGCACTATTTGAGGGAGCAGAGCAGTGCGCACCATATTGTGAAGTAACGATCTACCTCTCGTTGGTGCAGCAGAGCTCAATGTGAATTGCTTCTGAAACTCACTCTGCTTATTCAGTCATTGAAGCATGTTCTTCCAGCCTGTTCACAGCTTTCTGGTCCTCTACCATTAAGAAAAACCTTTTGTGTAAGTACGATATTTATTTTCAGTGGCCCTAAATATGGACTCTACCATGCAGCAATGTTCTTCTGATCCAGTTGTTATAACTGCATACTACAGTGTAATTTTTATTCCATATGTGCAGTTCTCTTATAACATCAAAACTGGTTAAAGTTGGCTGACCAGTCATTTTTATGGTGGAAACTAAAAAAAATTCCTGTTTAACACGACACATACATGACATTAGACCCAAATGAAAAAAAACTCCAGGCTAATTCAGATTATGATGACTACAGGAAGACCAGACATTATATACAGATATAGTAAGTTCATTATTCCTCCTGCAGTCGGTGAAATCAGTCTTTAAAGAAATTGTCTTATGAAGACCACCCGGTTCATGTTCCTCAATAAATCTGAACGGAGAATCGTTCCATGCTAATGGTTCCCGTTCTGGTGAACTTTAGTCACCCTTGAATCTTTGACCACTGTTTAAGGCTGCATTCTGTGATTTTCCTGTCAAAATTATCCCTTTTAAGGCTTCATCTCAAACTGAGCTGCGGTTACATATTGAACATGATCAATGGTCAACTGAGATGTGCTCCACCAGGGCTACAAGTCCACCATATGGCATGCCTAGTCTTTGTACCAACCATGGTCAGACTGATCATTTAGACAACCAATGGATCCTGTGGTGGGTCTAGGTTATGACACAGTAATGGGTCCCAAGGGTCCAGCAGAGGACATTATCTTTGGAGCTGACTTTTGGAGCCCTTCACTTGCCACTTTGGTTTGTTTGAATTTTTTGATATCTCTTGTTTCTGAAAACGCCCAGCCTACCTGGTGCGTCCACATTTTGTTAGTTTATTTTATAAAAAGTTTTGACGATTATATAGTATTTGTCTACTTGTCTGTATCGGCTTCAGGTGGATATTCTTCATCAAACGTTTACATCATTTTCTTGGAAGAGGTTCTTATATTTTCTTTTGATGTTTACTTTTGGACCCAGAATAAGAGATTCTGTCTGAAGGTCTAATGCCCAATAACTGGGAAAGGCAACAAAAGGTAGAGAAATGTAGGAGCCAATTTATGACACTGTCTACAAGAAACATGCTAACCAATCACAACACCTCTTTAATTTTGTAGTCTGCTTTTGAAAATGAAAACGGTGCTCTGATGGGTTGGTATGGGCAACAAAGACAGGTTTTCTTTTAGACAGTTTCATAAATGTCCCTGATCGGATGTAGGAGCCTATGAACCGCTAGCCACTCATGTGTGGATAGCAGGTGGACATTCGATGTATGAAATTGTGGTTATACTCTAGGGCACCATAGACGTCTTTTTGTTTGGTATTACGGCTTCATATAACTTGAAGGATGCACAGAACCGTAACATAACCTTTTGCTTGTGGTCTATACTTTAATATGGGCAGAAATCACAAATTTGAAAGCTTGGACATCCATTAAATGAGTCTGTTGAATTGAGTTGTGAGAAGGCTATGACCACTGATGTGTTTTGTTATGCTGACTATGCAATGAGTTACTTTTTGTGCTAGTTTCCTTAAAAAAAAAAATCATTATTTAGCAATTTCTAGATCTAGTGCAATGACCTCTCTCCGAGGCATTCTTGTGAGAATTCAAAGGTAGAAAAGTTTTCACATTTCTATAAAGAAGGCAGCCGTAGTAAAATTCTCCAGCAGAGCCCATGTGCCTGTAGTTGCACCATTGATCGTCCCAGTTCCCCTTTGTATTTCGAGTCTGCAGGTCGTTTATAGATTAACCTTTCTCAGGGTCTAGAGAATATTGTGACTTAACTAACCCCATAAAGATCTGCATTGATATATTTTTCATATCTTCTCATACACCATGAAGAGGCTTTAGTTATTTTAATACTTTGTCCCAGAAAGTTGGCGTATTTAATACTTTGTTTTCCCGCCTAGTCACCAGATTGCCAGGATCAGAGGCTTTTCATTGAGATGCTATGGATTTTATAGCTTGCACATCAGTCCTCGATGCTGTAGTTAACGGTTGAGAAGCAGGTTCCTTGGGGAATTCAGTCCTAAAACATGCCTTTTTCCTGTCGTCAATCCTGTTCTCTTTCTCTGACAAAAGTCTAAAGACATGACAAGACTGTGGGCTTTTTTTTTGCAAGAGATCTATCTGGTTAGAACAGCTAAATGATACCATCTGAGATGACATTTATTGCAAGACACCAATTTTCCAAGCTTTTGTTTTTCAGAGGCAATATAACAGGTGTTCATGTCTGCAAGATTGACAGTATTGATGTCACTGGGTACAATTTATAGCAAAAGACATCTCCCAGGGCTTTAAAAGCACATGGACGGGAAATAGTGATTCAGTCCAAGAACTGCTACATCTGATATAGCTAGAATACGTGTATGGTATCTCGTCTATCTATTATCTTTCTACCAATCTGTCTATCTAGGAGCTAACTATTGATGCCTTATCCTCAGGGTAGGTCATCCGTATGATTGTTGGGGTACAACCCCTGGCGCCCTGCTGATCGGCTGTTGGAGGAGGATGCAGCGCTCCTGTCTCTTCCTCGGCCTGTAATATCAAGTGCATCGATCACATGGCCTTTGTGCAGCTCAGTCCTATTCAGGTGCATAATATTGAGCTACAGTGCCAATCACAGCTGCTATAAAATGTGTGGCGCTGTGCTTGAAGATCAGCTGATGGCTGGGGATGGCGAGAATCAGACTCCCACTGTTCTGATGTTGGTGGCTTATCCTATCCATTAATATTTAAATGTACTGTCCAGCCTTTTCTAAATGATAGCCTATCCTCAGATTAGGCCATCACTAACAGATCGTGCGGGGTCTGACACCCTGCACCCTCCGCTGTTCTGATGTAGCTCCCATTGGTGCTGGAACTAGACAGCTCATTGACTTCAGTGAGTTCCCTCTACTACAAGGCTAACTTCTGGTGATGAAGCTACACTCATACATCTGATCAGCAGGAGTGTGTGGTGTCAGACCTCCGACAATCAGCTGGTCATGGCCTATCCTATGCCTTAGTAAAGGCTGAAAAACCCTTTTCACCACTCTTGACATGCCTGTTTTATTAGCTTCATGCATTCCCCATGTAATAACAATTCTGGAGCATCTATTCTTATGGCTCTATGTTGTGCCATTCCTTTATTATTTCTACTAGAAGTTATGAAGGAATTGCTAGCAGTCTGCAGTAAGGGTACAGAGGGGCGGTAACAAGTTGGATGTGTGTACCTTCGCAGTTTGAAAATGGCAGCAATGATTGGATAGAGTGAGTCTGGGCAAGTACACACCCCCAGCTTGTTACCGCCCCTCTGTACCCTTACTGCAGACTGCTAGCAATTCATTCATAACTTCTGGTAGAAATAAAAAAGGAACGGCACAACATAGAGCCTAAAGAATAGATGCTCCAGAATTGTTATTACATGGGGAATGCATGAAGCTATTAAAACAGGAGTGGTGAAAGGCCCTCTTTAAGTGTTGCATGAACCATGTACTTCTTTTAAGTTACTGGAATATCTGTCTGTCTGTCTATCTGCACATACAGTGTTTGTATATTTCTTTATCAAATTTAATTCAAAGAAAAAAAAAGCTGCAGGAATATTTAACTAGTTCCTTAGATTTTCATTTTCTGTTATTAGACAGGTATGGAGCAGGTCTTGGCTTTGATAATTTATTAAGACTCTGAAAGGATCCTCCAGATGGAGACTGCTCAGGGATCAGCTGGTAAAATGCTTTTAGTAGCTGAAAGCTTTATAATGGAAATCCGTTCGCCAGTGTCAGACTGACTTTAAGATGTTCAGGTGCATGGGGAGAAAAGAAAACCTTATTTTAATAAACTTTTCAGTAAAACAATTTCCTTGCTAGCCTTACTAGTGGAACATTGATTGTTAAGTGCCGAGTTGGAAAGAACAGCAGATCCAGATAGTATTTGTGAAATAATAATGGAAAGTGACCTTTGCTGTTTTGCGATTTTCATCAGCCTGGTGGTTGGGCAGAATAAAATTACACAGTAGATTGATGATTCCGTACAGGCTGAAGCTAATTAGTTTGTGCCATCAGTATACAGTAGTTGGTTCCTGTCTTATTACACTGTGGCTATCCCAGTGCTTCTGATCTGCTCGTATAAAGACAAAGACAAGAGCTCAAGGGAAATACAGAGAAGAACAAGAAATATCAAAATAAACCACATTTAAAAAAATGAAATGAAAGCCAGGAGAAACCTCACAGCTCTATAGGCAGCACCTATAAAAGTACTTTGCCTGAAGAAATATGGTGAGTAGTGGAGGATCTCCAGCCCACGCAGGTAACTGCTGAGAAAAATCTATATCAACATATAGACAACAGAGCCGTATGCCCTTAGGAGAACCTTAATTAGGGCGAGAGGAAAGCTCAATACTGGGTTTGCTTTAAAAGCAAAACTGTCTCCTCAAAATGAAGTTTATAAAAATTACACAGCTAGGCAAATGCTTCTCTCTTTCATTTCTTATATACAGTGTTACAATATTAATTGGTTCCAGGATGACCATTGTATGTTGAAACCAGTGTAAGTTGAGTAATCGGTTCCAAAGCCCCAAAAGTTATCCGAGATAAGCGAAAATGAAGATTTAAGAAAGAACAGCAGATAACTAAGACAGATAATACAAGTCCTTACACATAACAGTCAGGACTAGCTGCCAACTAGCAATATATACACCTATTTTACCAGAGAAGGGGCCTTGATTGGTTGGATCCGAGTCTGATACATTGTATGTTGAGTCTAGTTTCAACTTACGATGGGTCAGAAAAGATATTGTATCCTGATGCCATTGTATCTTGAGGGACTACTGTATATGGACAAACTGCATTGAACCAAAGGAAGGTAAATACCCAAGAAAGACAGCTGGAAAAAACAAACCAAAAGGACATCCAAACATAACTCCCACCCCGATAATAAGCCCTAGCGCTATTTTGCAGGGTTTTTGGAGTAGGCTTAAAAGATAAGCCCTTCTTCAAAAATAAGCCCTAGATACAGTATGCTCCTCCAGCACTATGTTTGTCGCATGATGAACAAGGAGAATAGGGTTACGGTACTGTAGCTAGCTTTATACAGGACAGTAGCAGGCACGATCCACTCACCCAATCACTACTGTAGATGCCTCCTGAGATATTGTACCGTACAGAGGGCACGGTGCCACTGTCAGAGTGGCTCTAAGGTCCCTCCTCTGCCTCCCAAGTGCAGAGAGGAGATAGGGCACAGTTCCATTGCCTATGAGAGAGAATACCAGAGAGTGCCACCCACTGACACTACACCACCAATTGTAAATGTAAGTTAGGGTTATGGTTACTATGGTAACGCGTGATGCGAACGCGTTGCGCCCGCACTGAATCCGGACCCATTCATTTCAATAGGTCTGTGTACATGAGCGTTGGTTTTCACTTGTGCGTCGCGTGAAAATTGCAGCATTTTCTCTATCCTGTGTTTTTCACACAACGCTGGCCCCATAAAAGTGAATGGGGCTGTGTGAAAATCGCATCCGCAAACAAGTGCAGATGCAGTTTTCACTGATGTTATAAGAGATGTTGTTTGTAAACATTCAGTTTTTTACCACGCGCGTGAAAAACGTATTAAATCGCATTGCACCCGCACGGAAAAAACTGAACAACTGAACGCAATGGCAGGCAAAACTGAATGGACTTGCTTGCGAAATCGCGCATTTTTTACTTAACGCATTCGAACCTAATCCGCTCACGTTCGTCTGGAAGGGGCCTTATTTTGTCCTATCCTATGCAGAGGGGTTATTTTTTGTTATGGCGCAACGGTATTCTCTCTTCATATTAGAGCAGGAGCAGAGATGGAATGAATAACTCTTGCTCCTGCACTCTTTCACACTTTGGTAATGTCAGAGCTTTAAAACTAGATTGCCCATTGTCGATGTGTCCTGAACATGTATATGTAGATCACCGATTCCACTTTAAAATGTAGCACATGTCATCTCATCTTTGTAAAAGAAACCTTACTTTCCTAAAGCTTACTAATGATAATGCAGCTTATCAATTCCCTGAAAGCAAGAATGTATTCCGAGACACTTGATGATTTATGGGCTCCGTTGTTATGAGGGGTGGCGGTGAAGTGGCTACCTCCTTGCGTTGAGATAATTGGTGCACTTTAAACAATAGACTCGTCTGTCACTTATTTCAGAAATGTTTGCATTAACAGTGTCTTGCAATAAATCCTCTCCTATGACTGAATGATGCATTGTGTTCTTATTACGTTTGGACAGGGAAAACGAGGTACTGAAAGTGCAGCTGAAGAAGTATGTCGGCGCGGTACAGATGCTGAAGAAAGAGGGACCCAATGACAGTAAGTTAGATGCTGGTTTAACATGTAACTGTGATGACATGTAAAATAATGCCTCAAGTTCTACAATTCACTATGAAGAGATGTAAAAGAGACTGGATGGTCTTGTTGTTTTTCCTTATGTCATCCATGTCGCCTTCAAGGAGTGGTGGGTTAATACTTAACAGAAAGGTATTATCAGAAAATGACATATTTAAAGTGTACCTGAGTCTTCAAAAAAACAAAAATAGCAGTGTTTCATTGTAGAATCATAACTGTGAAGGAGCAGGGCTTTTGGCCTTTCCTAAAGTTTTCCTCGACCATATTATTCCCTGTTTCAGCTGCACAGCTAGATGCATTTCTTTCACAAGCAGTGGGCATCTATCTTCTGTTGAATCTGCCAGTACTATATGCAGTGACCTCACTTCCCGCTATGTTTATTTTTTCTTGTATGGAGCTCAGAAAGCTTATAAGAAGGGAGAGATCAGACTCACAGACACACAGAAGCTTCTTTTCTCTTCAGAAGTTGCGTAGAAGCAGTTCTTCTATCAGGCTCATGATCTCAGCTAGCTGTCTGTGCTATTAGTGACAGATCTTGCCTAACAACTGGCAGTGAACTGCAAATTAGGTGGAGGTGAGACCCCTAGTGGGCATGACTTCCGATTTTTTTTTATTTTTTATTTTTTTTAGGTGGATGCAGGCAGATTTTGTAAATGAAGTGATTTAGAAATTTTCTAATTACACCATTCTGTATTAAATGAAATTGTGTGAAGGTGCAGTGACTCTATAAGTCATATTTTATACCTATGTTCATATTTTTATTAGTCCACACAAGATAAACTTATTATGCTAATTTTAACACTGGTCACTAGAGCAGACTTAACCTAACACAGTAGCGTTCTCATCATGGAGGCAGAGCACGTGACTGTTGTGGGGCCTTCTGTTCCCGACATGAATTCACAACATTCTCCTACAGTCACCACTAGGTGGAGCTCAGTGCATAGAGATTGTACAACTTTCATTGGATTCAGTGGTAGCTGTATGAATTCCTATGCACTGAGCTCCTGTAGCGAAGCAGGTTATTTTTCTATTTTTACATGCAATACGTATATGAAATTAATAAAAAAAAAATTAAGGAAAGCAATAGTCTTCTTTTGTTTGGATTCATACATAATACTCCATTGGATATGATATTATTATGTCATACTCCTATAGAAACACTGAATGATATGTTGTATGGAGGCACACCGTACTATGACACTGCAGGCAGTCTGTATGCCGCTGTCTAGTTTCTCAACATACCGCAGATACATAACGACTATGGCCCTGATTTATCAAAGGGGACACACTGAAGTTGTCTCCACATTTATCTATTTTTGTAAGAGTACCTGCACACCAGAGCAGATTTCAAAACAGAAAATCTGCAATTTTTTTTCATGCAAATTTTTCTGCGCACCAGACCTGCACCAAAAACTACACGTGTAACTTGCGGTTATTAGTTCCGAGTTAATGCGGTTTGGCTACAGATCTCACTCTTCCATTGAAAAGGGTGAAATCCGCACCAAAAATCACACAAACAATTGACGCGCTGCGGATTTCTAAGCCACACATCAGGTCAGTTTCCAAATGGCCACATGGAAGAAAGAAGCAAATACACTTGCAAATACACTTTGCTGGGACTGCAGTACAGTGTGTTTTTTGTTTTTTGCATGTAAACCGCCATGGAAATCCCACACATAATCCCAGTTGGATTTCTGAAACGGACTTAGCAGGAGCAAAAAATAACTTTGTCTTGTCACAGACTATTGATAAATATGTATTCTAACTAAAATGACAGAAAATACAGTTTGATAAATGAGGGTCTAAAAGTGGAAACTTTAGACCTGTGATGGCCTACCTCTGGCACTCTATTTGTGGTAAAACTACAACTCCCAAGATGCACACCTTCTTGGCGGTTTTTTAGAACTCCATAGAAATGAATGGAGCATGCTGGGAGTCGTAGTTTCACCACAGCTGGAGTGCCGGAAGTTAGCTATCACTGCTTTAGACAGAAGCTTTAGTATAACTAATTTTGAAATTAAAGAGGTTTTTCAGGATTTCTTAACTAATGACCTATGACTCTGCATAGGTCATCAGTATCTGGTGGGAGTCTGACATCCATGACCCCCACCAACCAGCTGTTTGAGATGGCACCAGTGCTCAGAGTAGCGCTGCAGACTTCTCTCAGCTGACCAAGCACAGTGCCGTACAATGTACAGGGGCTATGCTTGGTATTGCAGTCAGCCGCATTCACTTCTATGGGGCTGAGCTGCTTCTAGGCCATGTGACCGATGAACGTGACGCCACTGGCCTAAGAAAAGCTGGAGAAGGCCGGGGCACTACTGTTGTGCTTTCTCTAACATCTGAATGGCGGGGATCCTGGGTGTCTGACTCCCACCCATCAGATACTGATGACCTCTCTGGAGGATAGGTCATCAGATAAAAATATTGACTGTATTCTCTCTCTCTCCACTGAGCATAAAAGCTCCAGCTCTTTAAAAAGTTCTGCAAGTTGTGAAAAAGGCTTTCAGTTGTGTAAAATAAACAGTGAGGCTGGGGCTACATGGCGACATGTGTCACAAGTAGTGATGAGCAAAGCGAGCTTTGGATGCCTCTTCCGAAGTCGCTTAGTTCAAAACTTCGGATTAATGCTGTATGGATTCGTCTCTGTACTATAATAGAATGTATGGGCTCCGATGAGCTGAAGTAAGTTATTCGTGAAGTCGTGTATGACTTTGTTGAATAACTTCTGTACTTTGGAAAGCCACTTTAAAACTTGAAACCGAACTTGGTTTTGGTTCTGAGGTACCAGTCGGAACCGAAGCAGAGTTTGATTTCAAGTTTTAAAGTGGTTTTCCACTTTAAAAACCAACTACCGAAGTTACTCAACAAAGTCGCACACCGGCTCATCGGAGCCCATACGTTCTAATACTGTACAGAGACGGATCTCCGTACAGTATTATTCCGAAGTTTTGAATGAAGAGACTTCAGATGAAGCACCCAAAGCTCGCTTCGCTCAACACTAGTCACAAGTCGCACGTGACTTGGCGGTTTTTCAGCAGCCAGATCGCAGCACTAGAAAGTTGCAGACAAGTCACACAAATGTTTTTGATCGTGTGACTTTTTTGAGACACACATCGCTGAGTAGCCCCTGCCTAACTCACTGTGGAGGACTGGAAAGGACTGGTGGAGGACTGGAAAGCGTCAGAAGGGACTGGTGGGGACTGGCACATTGAGTATGTATTTTTTTTTTAATTATTTTACACAGTGGCGAACCTTATTTAATTTTTTTAATGTAAAGAGCCTGCTTTGTTTTGTGTGTGCGGAGAGGGTTCTCTGTATAGAAACGTCTGACAGGTCCTGGAAGCTCCCATTTCTAGCAGTTAATGAGCGGTGAGCGCTGTGTGTGAAGGCCAAGGTTGGCTCTGTCAGATATGCTAGCACATGGTTAAAGGATTTTAGGCTGTAAATAAATTGTGTTCCTAGCTGCTGTTCAATTAATTACGTTGTGGCCCTGTGTCCTCTTATCTTGAAAAATGGTAATAGCGAGATAGTGGTCTCAATTATTAATGGCTACAAGTCCAGGAGCTGCTTTTTTTCCTCTTAGTAATTGGAAACTGTTATAAATAAGACCTTGTACAACTGAAGTCAGCAATTTGGCTTTAATTTTTCATTTTCACCTTGTTACTCGCTGCACCGTAATCTGCCCATTAAATGGAAAGATTGAAGACATTATTTGTTAACCAAACAAAAAGACAGAGTGCTTCATCCACCTTTTAAGGGTAATTTAAACAGATTACCTTTGGCGGTCCAAACTTTTCATTTTGTCTCATTTCTGCATTTAAAAAAAAGAGAGAACAAGAACATTACAGTAAGTAATCTTATTTTATTTTGCAGCGGAAAATGACCTTTCCCAGACGATCATATTCCCAGTCTAAATGTGATATGTAAAACACAAGTCATTTTATAGCCGTGTGATGAATGTCTTACCCTTACGCAGACAAAATCTCCAGAATTACTCTTTCCTTTTGAATCTTATTTATTGGAATGGAAGGGTTGGGAAGGATAATAAAGACAACCATCTGACCAAAAGCCCTATTATTTCATCATAGAGGCCTCCCCCCCCCACTCAGGACTCCCATGTATAAGCCAGAATGGGGATCCGCTCTGTATAAACTGCTCCTTTTACAAGGAGGGCCATTCATCCAAGTGACTGCCTTGTAATAATACATTTCTGCTGCCGGAGAAATTTGTGGCGGGCCATGCATACCCCTGATTTCTGTGGGGGTGGGGGTGGGGGGGGTTGCGTGAATGGGACTTGAGGTGATGAGCTGATTAATCTTTGGGTTTGCCTTCTGAAAGAAGCTGTTTTTGTTGAGACTACCTCATTTTAAGGGGTTATCCCATGAATAATAAAAAAAAAGTATCCCATGAACAATAAAAAATAATATAAAAAAGTAAAAAAAAAAAATAGTAAAAAATGGAAATCGGACATAATCTAGTACATGACAACCCCTTTCTAACAAAGCTAGAACCAGCCCTGTGCCGCACATGGATCCAGAGATCTCCCCATTAATTTCTTCAATTGTTCTTCTAGCTTTGTTTCAATCTGTCCGTTTAGAAAGCACGTTCTTTCTCATGAGTGTGCCCCTTCTGCCGCAGCCGGTGGCAGTTGAAGAATGCAACTGCACATGTGCATCCGTCTCAGTGAGCAGGACAGAGAAATTAAAATAGAGAACGAGCAGCAGGTGGCGCTATACAGATAGATTTCAATCAAAAACTCAGTAGCCAGGTGTTAGTTTGAAAAATGTAGGATATTTTTCGTGGGACAATCCCTTTAAAGAAGTTGACATTTTTGCAACTGTGGTTCATCCTCTGCATGGCTTTCCCCCTACCGATGTGGCCATTTCTTTGATTACATGAGACGCCTTATTTGTTGACCTATTGGAGAAAGCAAGCTGCAAACCAAGTCACTTTTATTGTTAGGATCAAATTAATATGCAATTATCAGGGCCGTCTAATGCATATATAAAGCTGGTGCAGCAATTAGCTTATGACTAGGGATGAGCGAACCCGAACTGTACAGTTCGGGTTCGTACAGATTTTTGGGGTGTTCGGGACCCGGCAATACTAGTGCCGATGCGGCCGCGCTATCCCACATGCAGGAGAACGCCGATACTCTGCCCTAAATGTTAGATTAGCCTGCCAGCGCTCCTGATGACAGGAGTGTATATACTCCTAGAAACGCGTCGAGCTAGGGCAATAGGGCTAGGGCTACAAAGGGGAGCGGAATACTGGTACTTGATGATGTGGTCGGTACGCTCTGAATCTCGAGGTACTGACACACATTAATACTTAGGCGCATACTGGTTCGTCCTGACACACCTGCACCTAAGACAGTAGCCGCATCCCCACTATTGGAAAAACTAGGGGTAGCTGTGTATAAGGGGCAATAAATATACATCCCCTCCAGCTTTCTCCCTGTGGATATATCTGAAGGATAGGAAGGAGACATATAGTGTTTATAAATAAACTGGAGGATGAAACTGTAACAAACCTCCAGCAGTGATCTCCCAATCCTACTCAGATATCCCTTTCTGACTGTGTCAGTTATATGTTGTTTGTCCTCCATGCAGTAGTTTTTAGAAAGTATCCCTAATAAAATTTATTGTTTTTTTGTTTTAAGCCGCCTATATATCCGCCGACACGTGTTCGGGACCCGGACCTGAACATTTTCAAAAAGGTTTGGGTCCGTTGTTTTCCCGCTTTCTGAAGGGCTGCACACCAGCCAATCAGCTAGCGTTTTACTTCTTGCCCTAAGAAGCCATCACAGCCATGCCTACTAATGGCATGACTGGGATTGGCCAAGTGCAGCATGTGACCCAGCCTCTATTTAAGCTGGAGTCACGTAGCGCCGGACGTCACTTTGTTCTGATTAGTATAGGGATAGGATGCAGCTGCTGTGAGGGCGAGATTAGGCAGGGAAAAGTCAGCAAAAACACCTAATGAAGTGATCGATCTACAGTGTGAATCATTCAACTTTTGCTAGTTAATTGCTCACTGGTTTTTAGGCTGCACAGAGCGTTTTTCTGTCACTTTTTTCTGGGGTGATTTTTGTCTCGTGGTGCACCAGCACAAGCTGCCAAAAAGTCCATCAATCCATCAATACTAGTTTTTTTTTTTTGCTATATCCTACATCAGGGGCTTGGCTGTGCTTATTGTCACCCCTAGAAACTCAGGATAGAAATTTCTATATTTTACTGAGGGGTGAAATTCAATTGCCAAAATAGCAATACCATAAATCAGTGGTTTCAGCTGTGGCTGGCCAAGTTTAATAGTGTCCGGCAAAGGATATATTTTGTTCTGGGGTGAAATTCAATTGCCAAAATAGCAATACCGTAAATCAGTGGTTTCAAATGTGGATGGCCAGGTTTAATAGTTTCCGGCAAAGGATATATTTTGTTCTGGGGTGAAATTTAATTGCCAAAATAGCAATACCGTAAATCTGGTGTCCCAGCACTTGCTGGCCAAGTTTAATAGTGTCCGGCAAAGGATATATTTTGTTCTGGGGTGAAATTCAATTGCCAAAATAGCAATACCGTAAATCTGGTGTCCCAGCAGTGGCTGGCCAAGTTTAATAGTGTCCGGCAAAGGATATATTTTGTTCTGGGGTGAAATTCAATTGCCAAAATAGCAATCCCCTAAATCTGGTGTCCCAGCAGTGGCTGGCCAAGTTTAATAGTGTCCGGCAAAGGATATTTTTTTTTCTGGTGTGAAATTCAATTGCCAAAATAGCAATACCATAAATCAGTGGTTTCAGCTGTGGCTGGCCAAGTTTAATAGTGTCCGTCACAGGATATATTATTTTCTGGAGTGAAATTTAATTGCCAAAATAGCAATACCCTGAATCTGGAGTTCCAGCTGTTGCAGGCCTAGTTTAAATCTGTCCGTAAAAGGGTATATTTTTTTCTGGGGTGAAATTCAATAGCCAAAATAGCAATCCCCTAAATCTGGTGTCCCAGCAGTGGCTGGCCAAACTTAATAGTGTCCGGCAAAGGATAAATTTTTTTCTGGGGTGAAATTTAATTGCCAAAATAGCAATACCATAAATCTGGTGTTCCATCTGTTGCAGGCCAAGTGTAAATCTGTCTGTAAAAGGGTATATTACACTCAGCGTGCATCTTCAAGTGTATTTCTTTCCGTTAAAGGGTATATTACACAGTGTTAAAATACAAGTGCTGAAAGCATAATCTTATATATTTTTTCACACGCTACTGTGCATCTCCAAGTGTAAATCTGTCCGTAAAAGGATACCTTTCATCCAGGGCCTAAATACTAGACCTACAATTGATATTCCCCCTAAATCTGTGGTTACTGCTGTGCCTGGATTAGTGTAATACGGTACATAAATAGATAGCCAGATAGTGTTAGGTGCCTGGAAAAAAAGGGCTGAATTTGAATTCAATACATTGGGCCAAATAATTTTTTTCTTATTGTGGTAAACGGTAACAATGAGGAAAACATCTAGTAAGGGCCCATCACTGGTGCGTGGCTGGGGGGAAACAGAGGACGATGACGATACGCCTCCCACAGAGGATAACTCGTCCTTACCTCTGGGCAGCCTGGCACACATGAGCGACTACATGCTGCAGTGCCTGCGCAACGACAGCAGGGTTGCCCACATTTTAACGTGTGCGGACTACTGGGTTGCCACCCTGCTGGATCCCCGGTACAAAGACAATCGGCCCACCTTACTTCCTGCACTGGAGCGTGATCGGAAGATGCGCGAACACAAGCGCACGTTGGTAGACGCACTACTGAGAGCATTCCCAAATGTCACAGGGGAACAAGTGGAAGCCCATGGTGAAGGCAGAGGAGGAGCGAGAGGTGTCACGGCCATCTCCTCTGAAGGCAGGGTTAGCATGGCAGAGATGTGGAAATGTTTTGTCACCACGCCACAGCTAACTTCACCACCACCTGATACGGAACGTGTTAGCAGGAGGTAGCATTTCACTAACATGGTGGAACAGTCTGTGTGCACACCCCTCCACGTACTGACTGATGGTTCGACCCCATTCAACTTCTGGGTCTCCAAATTGTCCACGTGGCCAAAACTAGCCTTTTATGCCTTGGAGGTGCTGGCCTGCCTGGCGGCCAGCGTTTTGTCTGAACGTGTATTCAACACGGCAGGTGGTATCATTACTGACAAACACAGACGCCTGTCCACAGCCAACGTGGACAAGCTGACGTTCATAAAAAGGCATAAATCCCACAGGACCTGTCCATCCCTTGTGCAGAATAAACATTTATAACTACCTCCCCTTAACCATATATTTTTGTACTCCAGGGCACTACTTTATTGAATGCTCTTTTTTTAATTTTACCATTATTTTGCGGGGCAACCCAAAGTTGAATGAACATCTTCTCCGTCTGGGTGCCAGGGGCCTAAATATTTGAAAGTGGCCTTCTCCATTGGTGGGTGACATAAAGCCTCTTTTGCTGCTATGGGACCTCTCTCCTCTGTCTGGGTGTCAGGGGACTAACTTTCACGTACTTGCTTGCTGTCTTGGTGGCAGACATTTAACACTGTTTACTGTCTAATGACCGCCCCATTGTCTGGGTGTCAGGGGCCTATTTGTCATTTAATCATTTTTTGTCTTGGTGGGAGATATTAAACTCTTTTTACTGTCATGACCGCCCCATTGTCTGGGTGTCAGTGGCCTATATTTCGTTTTATTGCTTGCTGTCTGGGTGAGAGACATTAAACTATTTTTACTGTCAAATTGCCTCTCCTCTGTCTGGGTGTCAGGGGCCTACATAAATGATAATGGCCTGTTCCATTGCAGGTTGACCTGAGGCCTTTGTTGCTGTTACGGGACCGCTCTCCTCTTTGCGGGTGCCATGGCCCTGAGTCTGTGAATGAGGCCTGTGGCACTGCAGGCAGACATGAATCCTTTTTGGCTTTGATGAGAACATCAACTCCCATAGCATTCCCACCTGATGCCACCTCAACCTCCTATTCCACCTCCTCCTCCTCCAAGTTGCCAATTGATATTGGTTAATTTTTATTTATTTTATTTTAAGTCATTTCCCTATCCTTATTTGTTTGTAGGGGATTTACCTACATTTTGCAGCCCTCTAGCCCTTTTCTGGGCTATTTTACAGCCTTTTTAGTGCCCAAAAGTTCGGGTCCCCATTGACTTCAATGGGGTTCGGGTTCGGGGTGAAGTTCGGGTCGAGTTTGGGAAGTTCGGCCGACAGCAATAAGAGCTGCAGGTCAAATGAATGACCAGCCACATTATGCATTAATGGCAGGATTTCTTTATTGGCCTGAATGTTAGGGGGCGGTTTATATGGATATAACCTGGTTTGTTTGACCCTTTGTTAAGCTTCATTCACACTGTGCACTGACGGCGCTTATTGAAAACATTGAAGGTGTTCACTATCTTTTTAAATGGAGTCTGTCACCTACTTATAGCGTTTTAGACTGCTCATATCACGTTGTAAAACAGTTGCCCAATATAGAAATAGCACCTTTTTTTTGTGTCTGTCCCACGTCCAGAAGCTGAAAAAAACACTTTGTAAAGATATGCAGATTAGGTCCCGCAAGTGCCGGCATAACCACTCCCCTTGGGAGTCCTTAAGTTCTCAGTCCGCCCCTGGCTGAACCAGTCATCTTTTCGGTTATGTGGCTATGTTCACACGTGGTGACATTGATACTCTGTTCAGCCTCGAAAGAACTCTCAGGGGCGCTGCTGATTTTAAAATTTCTCTGTATCTTTTCTCCTACTTTAACCAAGCTCATTAATAAATCGTAGATGGAGACTTATTTTTAGTTTGGAGATTTTGTGTACATTGCAGTCAGATGTTCAGTTAAACTAGGATAGCAGGTGGTGAGCCTTGCATTGCACAATCAGAGCGCTATTCAATGCTGTGTCTTGGCACGTTTTTTATTGCGCGCATGTCACAGAAAATAGAAATTCAGCTGTCCGAATGAATCTATAGTGCATCTAAAAAATAAATTCCTCTGTCACATTAATGTGCTTGTTTCCAATTATATTAAAACTATACTGTACAAGCTGTGGATTTTGGTAAGCTCCCCCTAGTGGTGATTGCATACAGCAAGAATTATAGCATTTAGCTCGGTCGCTAAGAGGAGGTAAACTGAGATTTTATGTTTTTTAACAAAGGAACAGGCTCAAACCCCTATAAAGATATTTATCTGATGATCAAGAAATATTGAAAATGTAGCACTTGTTTCCAGTAATGTGCTGCCATATAAAGCTGAATTTCTCAAGGATAGAAACATAAAACTGAGCAAAAAGAACCAATCAGAAAGTGAGCAATGGTTTTTGAGGAGGTTTTTGATTCTCCAAATGAGTCTGATAATCCCAAACATCCCAAAATCTGAAACCTTAATTCAACAGTATTTTGTACCTATTAAGTCTTTTAAACGGATTTTCTGGGACGTATTGATTATATATTATTGATTATATATTGATAGCTATCTTCAGGGTAGGTCATCAGCAGGGGTGGATCGGCCATAGACCTCACAGGGAAATTTCCCGGTGGGACGATGCCCAGGGGGCCGCCCAAGCCCCCATCTCTATCGCTAGCTGGGTACATAATAAGCTATCAGTGGTGATTAACTGTGAGAATCAGGTACTCATGTACCCGGCCAGAGACATGCGCTCCTGAATTCAACTATGTCCCACATCTCACCTCCTAAGCCAGGGGCCATTTGGATATTTGTAACATCGTTTGGGGGCCATACAAAATTTTCAACTTAAAAATTTTACGGCTATATTTGGTCAAACATATAAGAGACTTAGGGGTAAATTACAGAAATTGTGGTTCAATTAAAAAAATCTAGAGCACTGTATTTTTGCAGCACAAAATAGCGCCTGCACTATATTTATTGCAAATAGTACAGGCACCATTTTGACCACACATAGCAGTCTAATATTTAAGTTGAGAATGTTATATATTTAGTTCTTTATTTGGCTTTACTGGGAGCCAAGCTAAACCCAGAGGGGTCCAGAAAGGGGTTCAACCAGCTTTCACTCTCCCATCCACTGTCCCTGCCTCTTTCTTCGCAACTGTCCCTACCTTTGTCCCTTTTTCAGCCTCAGATCTGCCGCTCACCTCCATCAGCCTCAAATCAACCCTCTATCAGACCCCCTGCCTACATCAGCCTCATATGAGACCCTCCCCAGCCTTAGATCAGACCTCCCAGCCTCAGATCACACCCCCATCAGACATTCCAACCTCAGACCCCATCAGACCCCCCAGCCTCAGATAACACCCTTATCACACACCCCAGCCTCAGATCAGACCCCCAATAGGCCCCCCGACCTCAGATAAGACCCCAGCCTCAGATCAGACCCCCCAGCCTCATATCAGCCCCCCAGCCTCAGATCAGACCCCATCAGACCTTCTCCACCCTCAGATCAGCCCCAATCAGACTTTAGATAAGACATTTAAAAAAAATAAAAAAAAATAAACGTACCTCTCCAGCTCTGGACGGTGCTGCCTCTTGGCAGATTCACTTACCCTCCTTGCTCTTCTTCCTGCCACGCTGTAATGTGACCTGACAGCCCACAGCGTCAGGTCATAGTGCGCGTCTACGTGCACTACGTCCTGACGCTGTATGTGTCTTGACACAGTGCGGGGCTGGAAGAAGACCAGGGAAGGTGAAGACAGCCAGTACAGTTCTCACCTTTCTGTGCTTCGCACATGCTAATGACGACTTCCATAATAGAAGCGGTCATTAGCATTTTCTGGAAGGGTGCCACCCGTGTCCTAAGCCCCTGCTACATATCTTAAATAAGAGAGAACTCGAAGAGGAGGAGAGAATATGGCAGCGATTGATGGCCAATTCAGAGGGACAGCGCTTGGGGCAATATATCGCGCGGTACTGTAGTATGTGAAATTTTGCGCTATGGTATTGCAGATCCCCCTACTTTTGTTGACCCGCCTCCTGTCAATTTAGACCCTCCTACAATATGGGACCACTTTTAGTTTTTTTTTTCCAGGGCCACCTTCCCAATCCACCTCTGGTCATCAGTATGTGATTGGTGAGGGTCTGACTTTCAGGACCCCTGCTGATAAACTCTGTGAAGAGGCTGCAGCGCTCTATGATTGCTTAGATCTCTTCCTAAGTATATGACATCACTTTCATCTGTCACATGGTCTAGGCACAGGTCAGTCCTATTCAAGTGAATCCAATGCCAAGCACGGTCACTATACAGTGTATGGCACTGTGCTTGGTAAGCTGCAGGGATGCTACCTGTTGAGTGCCACAGCCTCCTCAAATAGCTGATCAGCAGGGTTGCTGTGAGTTAGACCCCTGCCGATCTCATATTGATGACTGATCCTGTAGATAGGTCATCAATATGTAAATCCTGGAGAACCCTTTTAACAACTGCTCACTGGGGCAGATTTACTAATAGTGTCACATTTTTAATATTAGAAAAACTTACTACTCTGGCACATGGACATTTATGAAGCTGGAGTATTATAAATCCTGTGCCAGATTTCCACTAGAATACCGCCCATAAGCCAGAAGATTGTCTGTGCCCAAAAATTCTGTCCGTGTGGCAGAAAAATTGCCTAGTCTCATTCGTGCCACCTATAAATTGGCAGATTTTTATTCCAAAAATGAGGCAGAATTTTGTAGCATTTTTTTGATGTACGGGAGGCTCATTTTAGCCACTGTAATTTCCTCTGAAGCCACCCCAAATGTTGCGCATTTTCAATGGTAAATCTGCCCCACTGTGTTTTCACCCTGAAGTTTTTTGGTGTCCCTTCAGTAGGGGACGGAGCACTTCATTATATGCTCCTGCTCTAAGAATGAGCTGTTAGTAAAGTCAGCTGCTGCACAGCCGGTATTGGAGGAAACTCTGATCCTGCCCATAGGTATACCCTTCCCTTGGTGTTTTTCCGGTTTTGTTGCATTACAACCTACAAATAAAATTTATTTTTTACTAGGTTTGTACGATTTGATTTACACAGCATGCCTACTATGTTTAACTTACCCAAGTATTCACTCAATGAAAATCAGTGTTTTTTGTGGATCCACCTTTTGCAGCAATTACTTATGTAAATCTCTTGGGGCACTGTATGTTTCTCTTAGCTTAGCACATCTAGACATCGGGAGTTTTGCTGTTCTTGCAGTCAAAAATGCTCCAACTCCTTTAAGTTAGATGGTTTGTGTCGGTTTCCTGCAGTCTTCAAGTCATGCTGCATATTCTCAATTGGACTGAGGTCCCTCGTTGACTAGGCCATTCCAAGACATGTAAATGTTTTGGAAGTTCATTGGTTGGATCAGACTTTATTTAAGTATCTGATAACACGTGTTGAAAACATATGCACCCATAACTTTTCACTTTTTATTTGTTTGTTTTTTTAAAGGTATTATTTGGACTATTTTGTCAGGTCCCAACAAAACAGGACACTTTTATATATTAAACCTCCAGGACCTGTTAGGACATCCCATTCTAAATCCATAGGTATTAGTATGGATTGATGTCTTATTTGCAGCTGGAAGCTTGCACTCTTCTGGGAAGGCTTTCTACAAGATTTTGGAGTGTGTCTATGGGAATTTTTGAAGAGCATTTGTGAAGCTTGCAGTCTCCGTTCTAGTTCATTTTAAAGTTGTTCAGTGCGGTTGAGGTCAGGGCTCTGTGCAGGCCAGTCAAGTTCTTCCACACCAAACTCACCCAACTGTGTCTTTATGGACCTTGCTTTGTGCACTGGGGCACAGTCATGCTGGAACAAAAAAGGGTCATTCCCCAAACTGTTCCCACAAAGTTGGTAGCATTCAGTTGTCCAGTATATCTTGGTATGTTGAAGCATTAAGACCTCCCTTCACTGAAACTAAGGTGTCTAGGCAAACCCCCGAAAGCAACCCCACGGCATTATGGGGTCCAGTCACGGTGTGCTTTTTAGAATGATAGTCTATGGTTTCGTACTGTGACATACAATATTTTGCGACTGCGACACGATAGTCGCAAAACACCCAACCAAAATGGATTTTTCTGCGACTGTCGCCTTGCAGTCGCAGCATGTCGCAGTGCGACACTATAGACTATCATTATAAAAATTGTCGTGCAACATTTATGTCGCGCGACCCATGTTGCAGTGTAGTTGTGACCTATGTAAGTCGTCGTGTAGCCCTAGCCTTACAGACATTTTCGTACATGTTGTACTTTTATTCCGGCCTCCTCTCGGCAATGGGGCCGGAGCGGTAATCCGAGGGCACGGGTGCACTAGCAGCAGCACAGATCCGACAGGCTGTTAACCCACCGGAACAGCCTGCTGGAGTTCCTTGCCGTTAGTGTGAAACTAGCCTTTAGTTGCTGTGGTTCCTAAAAGTTTCCACTTTTCAATTATACCCCTTACAGTTGATGGTGGAATATCTAGGAGCTAAGTGATTTCACAAACTGACTTGTTACAACGGTGGCATCCTATTACAGGACAACACTGAAATTCAGTGAGCTCTTTAGAAGGACCCATTCTTTTGCAAATGTCGTTAAGGCTAGGGCTACATGACGACATGTGTCGCGCGACAATAAGTCGCAACTACACTGAAACATGTATCGCATGACAATTTTTATAATGATAGTCTATGGTGTAGCACTGCGACATGCTGCGACGCGACAGTCGCAGAAAAATCTATTTTGGATGGTTGTTTTGTGACTGTCGCGTCGCAGTCGCAGCATGTCGCAGTGCGACACCATAGACTATCATTATAAAAATTGCCGCGCGACATTGGTGTGACAAATGTCGTCGTGTAGCCTTAGCCTAAAGGCAGACTGCATGGCCGGGGGCTGGATTTTATACACCTGTGGCAATGAGACTGAATGGAACACCTAAAGTAAATGATTAAGATGTGTGTCCCAATACTTTTAGCAATAAAGTGTGTGTGTATATGTTAAGCAGTAACTTATATGTACCCCAAACAACAGCTCCAAAAAATACAATTTCTACTGCACAAAACAAGTCGAAACATGTCAATAAGTTATGGCTGCTGAAATGCACAGGAAAAGCAAAAAACAGGTAGCCGGTCATTAAGGTCATGGTGTTAATAACATGATGATACTGTGCACTTTAATGTTGGGTTGTCACGATACCAAAATTTTGATTCGATTTCCATACCATAAAAAAGTATTGCGATACTCAATACCATTCGATATCATGGGGAAAAAATAAAACCCCAAAAAAGCTGTGTGCATTTCACATTTTATGGAACGTCCGTCCCATAATCCGATCCTATTTTTTGTGGGGACAAGGTGACTAAAAAATGACGAATCGCCTGTCTGTTACGCCGTCCACCTCCTAGGGGAGATTTTTTAGTATTTTAATAGTTTGCACTTTTTCGGATGTGGCGATATGTAATATGTTTATTTATTGTTTATGTAAAATTGGCAAAGGTGGTGATTTGAACTTAATATTTTGGTGTTTGTTTTTTAATTTACTTTTTTTTTTAGCCCTTAGGGGCTAGAACCTTTGTCCCATTCACCCTAATAGAGCTCTATTAGGGTGAATAGGACTTTACACTCTCCCTGCTGCCCTGTGCATAGTGCACACAGCAGCAGGGAGATTACCATGGCAGCCAGGGCTTCAGTAGCGTCCTGGCTGCCATGGTAACCAGTCGGGGCGATTACACTGCTGGGGCTCCGATCACAACTTCCACCAATGAGGAGGAGGGGAGGGTACCACCAATGAAGATGAGTAACGGCACCTGTGGGGTTAACTGCCGCGGATCGCAGCTCCCTGTCATAGAGGCCGGGTGCCGGCTATGTGATTCTTTCGCCGGCACCCGCCTCCTATATTTGTATTAATGGGTTAGTTATCATCATTGGTGGCGCAGTAGCCACAGCCCCTCCCCTCCTCCTCCCATCTCTCTTCTAATTGGCAGCAGCGGCATAGGGGGAGGGAGAGACTCCTCCCCTGTGCTGCTGAGGAGAACATGGAGCGTGCTGAGAGCAGCGCACGACATGTTCTCTGATACTAGGCTGTGCTGTAGCGCAGTCTAGTGTCAGTAAATGTCAAATCCCGGTATCGAATCGATACCGGTACAAAAGTACCGACTTTTAATGGGGAGTTTACACACAGCATATTTGTTGCAGAAATCTTAAAATCTTATCTGAATGGGGTTGTGTTTGTAGCATGTACAGTACATGGATTTTTCCAAACCTCATTTAGAAATATAGAATGGTCCCTGATATTTCTTGTGTGCAGTTAATCATTAGGAGGGACTATTTTTGGTAAACTTGTTTTTTTTATGTGATCTTGCAAACTGAGATTCATCTATGAAACTATAGAAAACGGGAAAATACGGTTATTACCTTACAGAGTGCATAATATGGCAGCTTCAAACCGTTCAGCTTTTGAGTACATTATATGGTTAATGCAGATGCTTGGTGAGCGAAAGGCTTATTAGAGCCTCTGAAAAAGCTGGTGATCGTTTTATGCTCATCATTTATGTAAAGTGTTACCTATGTATAGCTAGAGATTTCTATATTTGGCAGCTTGAAAGGGTCTATTAAACCGCCACGGAGTTAAAGTTTCCTTGAAAAAGGAAATTGACTGAGCTAATAAACCATAATTGAAGTTTAACCCTTATTAAAATTTAAATTCTTCTCGTCCTGGAGTAGCAGGCTCAAGAGCAGGAAATTAAGAGGCAGAAGATATCTTCCTGGGCCGCCAAGTAACTGCCTGACGGCCTATGCATTAATAATGGTGTTATGAAGTCTATTAAAGTTAAAATCTTCTTACGGGTTTTACATCTCTATGTTTGATGTGAGGAAGATGTTCCTAGGGTGAAGGGGTTAATTAAAGGTGCCGTCTCATGGTAAAGCTTACTTGGAAAGATTTCTCATCTGGGAGAGACTCTACTTTGTAATGCCCTTGCCACACAGTCTACAGAACCTTAGCCACACGTCCGATTGCCCTGCTCCCTGAGTCACCCTGCTGCCGACCTTACCATTTCCCGCCCATCAATGCTTTCATTGCTTTTTGGGGCCATGTGACTTTAGACCCTCTCGCATGGTTGGTGTCAGGATCAGGGACTTAGATTCAGAATGGGAGCCTGCAGGATCACGCTGGACCTCCCTCTGTCATCCGAAACGAATCACTCTTAGCTGCCACCACTCGTCCTATCAGGCTGACGAGACACCTTGCACAAAATAACACCTGAGTACTCTCTACAGCTGCTAGCATTAACAGGTTACTAAAGCAAGAGAGGTAACACTTCTAAGGTCATGGAATGGTTAGAACACAAGAAGGCTCTTATTAAAGTGAACTTTTAATATTAAAAAAGGACAGTGCGTACAAACAATGGGGTTATCATAGAAAATACAACATAAAATATACAGACATATACATACAAAACAACAGTTTGTAAAATAAAAGGGATAAAAGCAGAACGTAATACGTTACGCGAGGGTTAAGTCCGGTTGAAATAGTGGTCAGTCCATCAAGCTAGTGACCGTTTCCTTTTCTCCATGCATGTGTTAAAAAGGGTCTGTAGATCCCCACCCAATAACCCCCCCAACCTGTGATGTAAGAGGAGGCCAGTGAGTATTGGAGTAATGGCTTTTATGACCACTTGCTGGAAACCAAGTCCGCCTCGAAATCTTTGTATTGAAATATCTTTTCGGGTATTCAGCAATTTCATATTACCTCCATCCACTCCGTCCGCATGTACCAAAAATTGGCGGAGGTAATGGCAAGATAGCTGGAGTTATCGAATTGCTCCCTGTTACTGAGCTGGGCTCTGTTTGATTTTGATACCATGGTGGCATATCCATGGCCTGAGTTCTCAGGAGGAAGCACGAGGACCAAATATGGATTAGGCCACGTAGTTCTTTGATGTATATTGCAAGATAGGGGTTTTTATGTGTGACCTCGGCTGGGGCTTCATGTGTGACCTCTAACGATTCTGGTCTTGTTATGATAGGGGTCCCTGGTCTCTGAGAAGTTGTTCCATCTTACTGATTTTATGGCTACAATCTCCTGGCCTGGCTTTGGAACAGAAACCTGGGCGAGGTTATGATCCAATCCTGGAATGTAAAGCTCGGGGTTGCCTACTAATAGCAAAAATTTTGATATCTGGATCTCTCTATCACCACAGTTGGGTTGCTTTTATTTTTCTTTGTTCTGTGACATTTTGATATGGTTTTATTACCTCATGAAGTTTGAATTTTAACCCCTTCAAGACCCTGCCATTTTTCACCTTAAGGACAATGGGCAATTGTCTCAGGTCGGGTCCCACCTTAAGTGACGTCCACCAACGCCATATCCAATTAAACATTAAGTTTTTTTTTATAGTTTTTGCATTTTCAGTGATTACAATCTTGAGGATGGACCATAGGTATCGAACTATTGAAAAAACACTTTACTTTGGTCTCCTGATCAAAGATATTTGGTCTCGCCATCAACATTTGGGATTCTTTGTGGGTAGAATGTTCTGTGCATTTGATGGATCCCAGGGAGGTGTTGTGCCCCCCAACCCCAACACTTTCAACTTAATTAACAGGTCTACTATCCCTTTGTCAATCTTGGGCCTAATCTAGACAGGTGTGTTAAAAATGATCCGTTATTGCGACCACAGGCTTTGGATGATGCGTCCTGGCAACTGCCAGAAACACTTGTTTCCATTGGCTTTGTGGTCCGTGTTCCATGAGATACAGACCAGTATAGTGCACGCCCCATGTTTCTTGTGCCCACCCTCCGAAGAAAACACAAATGTGAATTACACTATTAACTTGTATGGGTCTGAGGGCCTTTTCTTTTGCTCATGCAGATAGCGCGTGATGAATCAGGCTATGGTGCTATTAAATTCCTGCTCCTTCTCCTCTGCACAGGTCCATTCCTGGTCTTGCCGCTTCTCTGTACATCCCTTCTGCATCCGTTGCACATGGCATAGAGCAGGACAGGCGTAATAGGTCACCATGCCACAAATAAGCCAATGCCCATGTTCCCATATTTGGAGCAGCAGACATGTATGGCCACTGACACACCATTCAGCTCTAAGCGCCTGCAAGAGATAGTGGAGTGTTTGCTATATTGGATCGAATGGCGCTGTACATTCATGTCTTCCACTGCCGTCAAATGGGAGAGCGTGGGGCCCCAGTGGTTGGACCCCCACTGATCAGGCATGTAACCCCTATCCGAAGTTGTTGTAAAGGGTCAGCCCCTTTAACATTGGATTATAGCCAGGCGTATTGGATAAACAGAGCTGCTCTTTTGTTACTTTGTTGCACCATCCATTTTGTGTCCTTTATATTTTGATTTGCTTTTTGCCCTTTGGATGTGGACAAGGCAATTTGTGTAAATGAATTGCATAAACGCCTTTATTCTAGTGTTTGATTACTCACAAAAATGTCATATATTCTTCAGCACAGTCTGTTTTTTATTTGAACATCTGCTCCAAATATCAAACATTTTGATAACCATTTTAATATTTAATGTGTATGATTCATAATCATATGCTTGGACTGAGTGATCCATTTTCTTCGTGAATACATATTTTTTTTTGTTTCATTTAATACGTACTCTGAGCCTTGGTACAGGCTGAATCTATGATATATATTATTGCTCGGAGTGATAGAAATCTAAGAATGCCTTCGGTTCTTCAGGATTTGTTTTACTTGTCATGAAATAGGTATCGAAAAGTGTGTAAAATATTAAGATTATATTCAGGACATTTATGGCTGTCCTACAGCAGTAACATAAAATATTGTATAAGGATTCCTGGCAGTAAAAGGAAACTTCGGGAACATGAATCTGAGATGACTACAACAGGCTTAATATATAAGAATATTCTACTGTTTTCAAACCAGCACCTGCTCAGAATTTTTTTGTAATTATATGTAATTAAAAATGTTGCGTAGCCACTGAGTTATTCAATATAATGTATCTGTATAGCGCCACCTGCTGTTTGTTCTTTATCTTATTTCTTTGTCCGGCTCACTGAGAAGGTCGCACATGCTCAGTTTCATCCTTTAGCTGCCTCCTGTTTTGTGATAGGCAGAGCATGGACACGCCCCCCGTGCTGTGATAGGCAGAGCATGGACACGCCTCCTGAGCTGTGATAGGGAGAGCATGGACACGCCTCCTGAGCTACAGCAGAAAAGACCCTCCCCTAGAGCTGTCAGCTTGATATAAATCTAGCAGAGCAATGAATGTGGAGATCTCTGGATCCATGTGAGGTACAGGGCTGGTTATAGCTTTGTTAGGGTACTTTTACACTTGCGGCAGGACGGATCCGGCAGGCTATTCAGCCTGCCGCATCCGTCCTGCCACAAGTGCCCGTGCACTGCCGTGCTGCCGCTCCGTCCCCATTGACTATAATGGGGCGGGGGGCGGAGCTACGGCGCAGCACGGCACTGCACGGCCGGAGATCGCCGGACTAAGGGTACTTGTCGTGCCGTGCAGTGCGATCTTTGCCGTGCAGTGCTGCGCCGTAGTTTCGCCCCCCCGGACGGAGCGGCAGCACGTCAGTGGACGGCCACTTGCGGAAAGACGGATCAGCCTGCCGGATCCGTCCTGCCGCAAGTGTAAAAGTACCCTAAAAGTCCTGCATGTCTGACTTTTTAGTCCGGCGATCTTTGCCGTGCTGTGCCGTAGCTCCGCCCCCCACCCCATTATAGTCAATGGGGACGGAGCGGCAGCACGGCAGTGCACGGCCTCTTGCGGCAGGACAGATCCGGCAGGCTGAACAGCCGGCCGGATCCGTCCTGCCGCAAGTGTAAAAGTACCCTAAAAGTCCTGCATGTCCGACTTTTCATTCCGGCGATCTTTGCCGTGCTGTGCCGTAGCTCCGCCCCCCGTCCCATTATAGTCAATGGGGACGGAGCGGCAGCACGGCAGTGCACGGCCACTTGCGGCAGGACTGATCCGGCAGGCTGAACAGCCTGCCGGATCCGTCCTGCCGCAAGTGTAAAAGTACCCTTAGAAAGAGATTGTCATGTACTATATGATGTCAGATTTTCATTTTTTACACTAGTCTTGGGAGAACCCCTTTAAGGTAACAAAAAGAACTTCTACGTTTTCCCAGCGATGTCAGTGCCCGTATGAGACGCCAAATACTCTGTTTCTTATTTTTTTTTTGTGAATGCTGAATTTAATGCGATAAGTGTAGTTTTGCAATATAACACCTTTTTGACCTTGGCTCTAGTGACTTCATTTGCTTAGATGAAACCATTCACACAAGGCTTTAGAATCAGCAGGACACTGCTAGATTTATTTTCCACCACAGCAGTGCCTTGGGAAGATCTTTCAGCTATCTTTATGCATTGACTTAAGACGAAAGGCAAAAAGGTGAAAATGCAGACTGTGCAGTTTTTGGGAAACGTGTCCTTTTCAACAGCTTTTCCATCATTTCACTTTTCTGGTTTAGATGCTTCGAGTAGCCCCGCTTGTAAATATATAGTCTAGGTTTCCGAGAGCAGCAGTTTAGTATGACATTGGGGGAGGTTTATAGCGAGGGGAATTTTTCAAGTCTGTTTTGCAGGAGTCTGTCAATTTGTGCCACATTTCTTGAAGGTCACATGACATCGGATTCATTTTGTGCCTCTTTAAAGGGGTTGTGAAGTGCAAAGATATTGGTGACCCATCCACAGGATAGGTCATCAATATCAGATCGTGGGGGTCCGTCTCCCGGACCCAGCTGTTTAAAAGCGTAGTGTCCAAGCGCTACTTTAAATATCTTTGCTTGTAGAGGCAGCACAGTGTCATTATAACTGCTCGTGCCATTCAAGTGAATAGGACGAGCAGTTGTGAACGCACGGTACCGCCACTACAAAGGCGATGACGTGCAGGTATTTTTTTAAGTGCAAGAGGCACTTGCACAAGCGCAGCTACCCCTGCAACCTGCTCATCGGCGGGGGTGTCTTAGGATAGGTCATGAATATTTTTGCAGTGCATAACCCCTTTAAGTCTAACACTTCTATCTTGAGATGTTAAACCACTTTTGTACGATTGTAACAATGTTTGGGACTTTTTGAAAAGTCTTAGTTGATAAATCATTCCCGCTCACTTTTCAAAACTGGAGTGAATGGTGAATAGATGCCAAATGTAACAAAGTTTTTGAACAGAAAATCGCAAAGCCTTGTTTTGCAACTTTTTGAAGCAGAAATTCTCAAGTGCAGGTGTGATAAATTTTGCTGTGTCTTTGCTGTGCATCAAAAAGGGCATGTGTCAGCAGATTTACTGGCTGACCTGTTATGTGTGCTCTTGGCAGCTGAAGGCATCTGTGTTGGTTACATGTTCATATGTGCCCACATTGCTGAAAAAAATATATGCAAATGAGCCTCTAGGAGCAATGGGGGCGTTGCTGTTACACCTAGAGGCTCTGTTCCCTCTGCAACTGCCACACCTTTATTGACAGGTCCAGATATCATGATGGTCTTCCCTGCCTGGCCCTGTCAATCAAAGTGCAGAGGGTGCAGCAGTTGCTGAGAAAGCAGGGCCTCTAGGTGTAACGGCAACGCCCCTGTTGCTACTAAAAGCTCATTTGTATTGTTGAGCAAATCAGTTCGGATTGCTGTATCCAAACCCAATTAGTTTGAAAACGTCATTACCATTATAGCCTCCGTACTACCTTAAAATGTATGGGCTCTGCGGAGGTCTTTGCGATCTTGCAGCAAATATCACCAGACTTGCATCGTCTCGCGCCTATGATGTGACACTTCAGTTATGCGCATAAATTACACATACAAAATCCAACTTGTAATCCGAAACTGAACTCTGCTTTGTGCTTCATTAATGAAGCCGAGTTCAGCTTCGGATTTTGACACTGTAATTTACGCGCATAACTGAAGTGTCACGTTGTAGATGAGAGACGAAGCAAGTCTCGATATTTGCAAGATCGCAAAGACGTCAGCGAAGTGCATACATTTTACTGTAGTATGGAGGCTATATTGTTAATGACTTTTCAAACTAATCGGGTTCGGATACAGCATTCCGAACGCAATACACTCATCACTACTCATTTACATACATTAGAACATAATTTTGCTCAGCCATACGGTCACATATAAACATGGGACCAACACAGATGTCTTCAGCTGCCAAGTGCACGTGTAACAGGTCAGCCAGTTTACTAACAGATGCCCTTTTATTCAAGTCCTTATCACCTTTACATATCACAATCTATAGTAAAAAAAAGTCCTGAAATCTTGCAGTTTTCACACTGGCCACTAAGCCCTCAATAGGCTGATCGTTCCTATCCTGTATAGATCACTTTTTATCATTTCATTATCACATGCAGGATTATAGAGAAAAGCAACACATCTGGATAGGTTACAGAGAATCGACCATTCACGATAGGTGATGGTCACAGTTTATCTACTCCCCTCCCTGCACGATGACCTCTGCACAGTTTACAGAGCATGACCACAACGCTCTTCCTCAAAAGTCAATGGACATTGCCAGTCTACAGGTTCCTGTGGTCCATGTGGCTGATGTATAGCATATCTCTGAATGTGGTTAACGGCAGCTCAGGCACAACAGCGGCCTCTATAATTGTGTACAGAAAGCGGAATGAATAAAACCGCAATTGGAAAATAAAAAAGGAATACTTAGCAGTACCTGGTTTAAGATTCTCCAAACGCCTATGTACTGTATGTATGCATAATAACATATAGACTTGGAGCCCTGTTCAAAGATTTTCCTTTGAGGTGAAACTGAACACTTCTCTATGCAACGTGACAAAAGGCTGCAATGACAGTAACGTCCCGAAAGATGCAATTAAAGTGGAATCTTTTGTTCTATTTGTACCGGGTGCATCCATTTAATTGTAGCCCATTGAATAAGGAACCTTGGTAAGTACTGTATCAGTCTTTTTTCAATTCATCATTGAAGGGGAATGTAGGACATCATTAAAATGTCACGTCTGCATCTAAGTTTCTGTGGCATGTATTACTACCGTGTCAAGGACTTAACTAGCCATGATCCAGGACTACCTAGCCATGATCCAGGACTTACCTAGCAATGCTAATCAACTACTCCCCAGCTGGTCAACCTATTTGTGATCCTGGATGCTGAGATGATCAGGTTCCTGGCTCCGTGTCAAATGCCTGAGTTAGGCAGGGGATTTAAGTCTGGCATTGGCTGTTTGTCTTTGCTTGTGAGTTTGATTTTTGGCTCCTGTTTTCAGCTCTCTGTTCAGTCAGCTTTGCAGTCCTGGTAGACTTTGCTGTGTACTGACCTCGGCTTGTTTCTGGTTTTATTCCTTGCCTGCTGATTAGCCTTCCCCTGATTCTCCTGGCTTAGACTTTGTGGTCCATTTCTAAATTAACCCCTTGTCTTCTGTTTTAGCTTCTACTCCTTGGCATCTTTATAGGTCTGCTACCTGTTAGCTTGCATCTGTTTTCTGCCGTCTTACTCTATAGCCTTAAGATGGGTCCCTAAAAGCCAATTCCAACCTGCCTTGCATTGGTCTGTGGTGAACTTCGAGGAGAAGTCTTAGGTCTACTAACCATAGTGGTGAAGGAATATTGGTAGCAGGTTTTGAGATTGCTGGTGGGGGTCCCGGACAATGTCCTCTGTTTCTTCCTCATCTCTGTTTCATTACATACCCTCTCTAAAGGAGTGCAGGGGTTTTCCACAAAACTGTATTGCTATGCATTTCAAAGAAATTATCATGGCAATATACATGCAATTAAAATAATGTCGTTCTTGGTTGTTTTTTCTGTGGCCAAGATTCTGGTAAGCCTTCTTTGGTTCCATGGTGGACCAACATGTTCAGTAGCTTCCCACTTCTTGTCCTTCTCTCAGTACCAGCATTGCACTCTTATACACAACTCTCCTTTATTCATTTCTACTTTTAAATTCATAGAAATATATGGCTATATCTCTCTTCAGACACTGGGGAAAAAAATTGTGGTGGCCTTCTTTGTGGAATTGCTGGGGCTGTGTGTGAGAGGTTAGTTTCTGTGCAGGAATTAAAGGGGTTATGAACAGCTGATTGCAATGCTCTTCTGGGAGTTGCAGGTGCCTAATTGTTACATGAGACGTCTCCTCCACATATGTGAGTAAAAAAAACTTGAACGTTACACTTGAGAGCATCAATTTTTGCATTGATATAGTTAAAATAATGGTGTGCATTACTCCAGATATTTTTCTTAATTCTTGGGATAACCACTTTAAAGTTCACAATACCCTACTAGGTTCTGGGTTATTTAAAATGGATTTTATAAACCAGAAAGCTCTTCTATCCGACGCAGCAGTTCTCACGTTCCCTGCTGACAGGATGCCATTTTCTCTTGGTGTGCTTTGCACACACTGACAAAAAAAATTATGCACCAAGAAGGAGTTGTTGGAATTGAATGAATCTTTCTGTGTGAATGTAATAACGATATATGTTAGAGATTAGAGGGAAAGGATAACTTTATTTTTGGAAAAATGAACAATTGAAGGAAGGCTCTAGGACAGTGGTGGCAAACCTATGGCACGGGTGCCAGAGGTGGCACTCAGAGCCCTCTCTGTTGGCACCCATGCCCTGGAAAAAGTCTAAGGCATACCAATATGACTTAGACTTTTCCTGCCTTTCATCAGCGCAGGGCGCACTATGAACAGCACAGGCAGCACATTGAATGTAGGCCGGCTATTATAGCTAAATTATAAAGTACATGGAAGATATACTATACTGGACTGTAGTATTCAGGTTAAATTGCCGTGTTGGCACTTTGTGATAAATATGTGAGTTTTGGGTTACAGTTTGGGCACTCGGTCTCTAAAAGGTTCGCCACCACTGCTCTAGGACCTTGTTGGGTCACCTCTAGCCTGAATACAAGATTAGGTACAGTTGGGCATGGAGGCATACAGGTTCCATATGCTGTGCCTATAGATCCTGCACACTTGTAGGTTGCTGAAGCTGGCGTCTCAACTGTTCCCATAAATGCTTGATTGATGATAAAGCTGGTGACTGGGCAGCCTGAAGAAGTGTTGAAATCTCATGTGCCCGCAAGATCTTCCTTCACATATCGCTGAACTGTTGGTGTTCCTCATATCAGTACTAGGACCAGCTGTCATATACGATAGCTTCCCAGATCATCACACCAGGAATAGGCATTGGTCCAAATCAAGGGCAGGATTGAAATGCTCACCATGAGGCCTCCATACTCGAACCTGTCATTGGATCCGAAACAGAACCTGTATTTGTCACTAATGGTGATAGGGTCCCAGTCTGTAGCAGTCCAGGTGCTCACCAAGCACAGTGCCTTCCATTGACAGCGGTTGTACTTGGTGTCGCAGCTCCGCTCCATTGAATTCATTGAACGAGTGCCACGGCTTCTTTGTAAAGCTGATTGATGGGGGTGCCAAAAAATGAACCCCCAATGATTAGATATTAATGACCTATCCTGAAGATAGGTTATCAATATAAAAATCGCAGAAAACCCCTTTAACGGTAAACTATCTAAGTCAGGGCAGGCAGCCTGCAGGAGTTAAGAATGACCCCAGTTCCTAGGTTAAAGGGGTTTTCCGAGATTTTAATACTAATGACCTACAGGTATCCTCAGGGTAGGTCATTAGTACCTGATCGGTGGGGGTCCAACACCTGGGACCCCCACCGATCAGGTGTGTGAGAAGGCATCGGCGCTCCTGTGAGCACCGCAGCCTTATCCACGTTTTCCTAGGACAGTGACGACACATTCATCTGTCGCGTGGCCTAGGCGCAAGCTCAGCTCCATAGAAGTGAATGGGGCTGAGCTGTGATACCAAGCACAGTCGCTATACAATGTACGACACTGTGCTTGGTAAGCTGCGAGAAGGAGTGCAGCTGATTGGAGGGGGTTCTGGTTGTCGGACCCCCACTGATCAGATACTGATGACCTATCCAGAGTTGGAAAACCCTTTTAAGGCCAAAGTCGAATTCAGAGGAACTACTACTCTGGTAAGACTCTTGTTAACAACCCATTTAATTAATTTTGGCTAATCTACTAATAACTGCTAGTGAATGCCATATTCTTGTCGGAGGTCCCATCATGTTGTGTTCCTGGTCCCATTAAAGAACCTCTTACAGCGCAGTGGTCAGAGGAGAGAACACACATTATTCACTTTCTCACGAACCTGGCATCGTTTTTGGAGGATGACTAACCCCGCAGAGTGGTGTGCCAATGAGACAGTCTGAATACTGATGGTATACATCTGTGACTCATTTTTAACCTTCAAGAATAGAAGGCTGTGATCACAGTACCTGCATGAGAGTAGTCCTTTTATATTATTCCTTGTTTACTTGCTTTTGTGCATTGCAGATAGAGGTTGGCAATGTAGCACCCTGCTGCAAAATGTAATGACCGTAAATCAGCAAGAATTATAAAGGTTAATCAAATGATCATTGTTCTGGGGGATTTGAGAACTGAAGTATTGAAACGTAAGTGTCCCTCGTCTGTGTACTTCTTTTGGCAGGGCCGACACAGTGACATGAAGATCGTTATGTCGCACTGTAGCCGCATGTAATGTTTGTCTATGGCATCATAGTGCCACATGTGACTGTGGACAGACTGTCTTAAAAATCCAGCTCTGTAGGATTTTTGGTTGGAAGTCGCACATAGGTCATCAGTATCTAAAGTGAACCAGTCACCACAAAATGCATTGCAATCTGCAGACACTCTGGTATATAGAGCAAGGGAAGCCGAGCAGGTTGATATATAGCTTTGTGAAAACTTGTAACTTATACGTTTATATGTCTGCTTTTTCTGAATTAAACCTCTTCAGGACCCTGCCATTTTTCACCCTAGGACCAGGCCATTTTTAGCAAATCTGACATGTGTCACTTTATGTGGTGATAACTTTAAAACACTTTTACTTATCCAGGCCATTCTGAGTTTGTTTTCTGATCACATATTGTACTTCATGACAGTGGTAAATTCGAGTCAAAATATTTAATTTTTATTCATAAAAAAATACCAAATTTACATAAAATTTGGAAAAATTAGCAAATTTCAATTTCTCTACTTTTAAAATAGATTGTAATACCTCCAAAAATAGTAATTACTTTACGTTCCCCATATGTCTACTTCATGTTTGGATCATTTTGAAAATGACATTTTTTTTTGGGGGGGGGGGGGTGGGGGGGGCCGTTGGAAGGCTTATAAGTTTAGAAGCAAATCTTAAATTTTTTAAGAAAATTTCCAAAACCAATGTTTTAAGGACCAGTTCAGTTATGAAGTCACTGGGGGCTTACATATTAGAAACCACCCATTTTAGAAACTACACCCCTCAAGCTATTCAAAACTGATTTTAAAAACTTCAATAACCCTTCAGGTGCCCACGAGAAATAAAGGAAAATGGGAATGAAATTTCAAAATTTCACTTTTTTTTAGCAGATTTAAAAGTTTAATCTCTCTTTTTTTTTTGCAACACATCAAGGGTTAACAGCCAAACAAAGCTCGAAATCTATTACCCTGAATCTGGAGTTTACAGAAACACCCGATATGTGCTCAAAAACTGATGTATGGGCGCACAGCAGGCTTCAGAATGGAAGGAGCACCATATGGCTTTTGGAGAGTGGATTTAGCTGGAATGGTAATTGGAAGTATGTCGCATATGAAGACACCCTGAGGTAGCCCTACAGTGAAAACCCCCAAAAGGTTACCCCATTTTGGAAACTACACCCCTTAAGGAATTTTTCAAGGTGTGTAGTGAGCACTTTGACCTCAAAGGTGTTTCCTAGAATTAAAAAACACTTGGCACGGAAAATGCGAAATTGTTATTATTTTACAAAAAAGTAGCTTTCCCAAAGGGTAACAGGACAAAATGCACCCAACATTTTGTTCCCCATCCCCCCCCCCCCCCAGAATACGGCAACACCCGATATGTGCTCAAAAACTGATGTATGGGCGCACAGCAGGCTTCAGAGTGGAAGGAGCACCATATGGCTTTAGGAGAGCGAATTTAGCTGGAATGGTAATTGGGATCTATGTCGCATATAAAGACACCCTGAGGTGGCCCTACAGTGGAAACCCCCAAAAAGTGACCCCATTTTGTAAACTACACCCCTCAAGGAATCTTACAAGGTGTGTAGTGAGCACTTGGACCTCAAAGGTGTTTCCTAGAATTAGGAAACACTTGGCAGTGAAAATGAAAAATTGCATTTTTTTCACAAATTTTTTTTTTACACCCACATTTTTCACTTTCCCAAAGAGTAACAGGACAAAATGCACCCCACATTTTGTTCCCCATTTCCCCTCGAATACAGCAACACCCCATATGTGCTTAAAAACCGATGTATGGGCGCACAGCAGGGATAGAGTCAAACAGCAGAATATGGATTTTGCTGACCTGAATTGGCAGACATTGATTTTAGGTGCCATGTCACAGTTAAAAAAATTCCTGAGGTCCCCAGAAATTAAAAACCCCAACAAGTGACCCCATTTTGCAAACTACACCCCCGTATGAACATTTTAAGGGGTAGAAAGGGCACTTTTGACCTAACAGGTGTTTCACAGAAATGAATATGTAGTGGTTGGTGAAAAGTAGATCTGTAAGCTATGCGACAAAATCAGAGATATAAGGCGGTAAAACTACAGGGGATGGAGGGTGGTTTAGGGATCTGGAACAGCTGCAAACGAAAAAAAAAATTAGTGCAGCAATTCCAGATGTTCTTTCTTCTATCAGCAGGAAAAGCTCAAATCGCAGTGGTGGTGCACGACAACCTCTCTGCATGCAGTCACCAGCTAGAATGGAGAGGTTCAGCCCTATCCTGTGCTGCTATAGCACTGCCATTGGCTGGAGCGTTGCTCCAGCCAATCGCAGGTCTGGCAGGGGACTCCAAAAACTGTGGTCCCCTGCCTGACCTCGGAGGAGACCGATGCTAACTAGTTCAGCAGCGGTCACCTCCCCACGACCCCCCGCCCCGCAGCTTCCTTCTGCTTCCGGCGCTGTGATGTGCCGGCCTTCACTGACCAGCCAATCGCAGCGCTTGGAGCTGAAGGGGTGCGGAAAGACACCATGCTTCCCTTACCGCCACGGATGCCTGCCAGTATGGTGCCCCGATTCCCCCGCAATCCTGCCCCAGAACCTGGCGGACCTTGCGCCGTACATGTACTGGTCCTTAAGTCAAGTCCAGTTGCGCCGTACATGTACAGCTGTCTCTATATACACACTTGGGGCTCATGCACACAACCGTATGTATTTTGCGGTCCTCAAAAAATTTGAATGCCGTCCATGTGCATTCCGTATTTTGCGGAACTGAACAGCTGGCCCCTAATATAACAGCCCTATCAGTGTCCGTAATGTGGACAATAATAGGACATGTTCTTTTTTGTGTGGAATGGAAATACGGACATACGGAAACGGAATGCACAAGGAGTAACGTCAGTTTTTTTTGTGGACCCATTGAAATGAATGGTTCTGCAAACGGTCCGTAAAAAAAATGGAACAGACATGGAAAGAAAATACGTTTGTGTACATGAGCCCTTAAGGTGGATTTAGACTGCCCGATATTCATGCAGATTATTGGCAGTGAACGTTCTTGTGAACACTCGTTCCCGACAATCTGCTCATCTAAATGTGCTGCTGACCAACCGATTAGTAAGCGTTTTGATCCTGTTGTTCGTACAGGCATGCCTATTATCACATCTGGGTACCAGATGTGAAAACAGCAGATGTGATGCTGTCTAAACAGCGATCTGCTGCCCAGAAACAATGATTCTGTATGGGGGCGGGTGATCACAATAGCGATCCCTCGTCCTTAGGCCTCATGCACACGACCGTTGTTTGATTCCGTGTCCGTTGCTCCGTTTTTCGTGATTTTCTGCGGACCCATTGGTTTTCAATGAGTCCGTGGAAACCTCGGCAAATGCACCGTTTGTCCTCCGCATCCGTGGTCCGTGATTCCAGTCTGTCAAAAAAATATAACCTGTCCTATTCTTGTCCGTGAAAAACGGTTCATTGACCCATTCAAGTCAATGGGTCCGTGAAAAAATGCGGATGGCCATCCGTGTGTCATCCGCGTTCCGTGTCCGTTTTTTTTGCGAATCTTTGCCCCAAAACTGTTCATCAGTCTGCTCAGCTCCTCCTGCTCTAAAACATGCTTCCTGGACATTGCACTGCATTTTTTGTTAGCAGGTCCTTCCTAACTCCCAGAACCCCTTTAATACTATGATATAGTACAGTATATAATTAAAAGAATGTCATGCTACTGACCTTTTAGATATTACATGAATTTGCCTCTTTATGTCGTAATATCATAAATACCGTTGCATTCATCACTTAATTATAACCTTTTTAATCTAGACCGCCTGTGAGCATCCAGATTAATCACTAGCTCATCTCTTCTTGATAAGGTCCCTGCACTTTTCAGCTGGACAAGTGGATTGGAGTCTTGGTTCATTATCTTTCTTACAGTCCTGCCACCGCTTGAAGTTTCCCCTTACGACTGTATAAGCCTCCGCTGCTAATTCCCATCAATTGCTTTCTAAGTGCAGGAATATATTGAATTCCTACTTGAGTGAGATGATAGGTTAGATGCAGTGTAAGGTGATAGATTTAAAGCTAATGATCTTATGGAGGAAAGCGGTGGTTATATGGCGTCCTTGTTACGTTTGTAAAAACTGTTCTACTAATAAAATTATCCACCCTGATCAGTCCGCAATTATAGAACATGTCCTATTTTTGTTCATTTTCCGGACAAGAAGAGGCATTTCTACAATGAGGCCAGTGCAAAGTGTGGGATACACAAGGACCTCATTTGTATTTTGCAGATCCACATTTTTGGAACCACAAAACGGATAAGGTCGTGTGCAGGAGGCCTTATATGAGGATAATTGAGTTCCTCTGGGGCGGGTATTTTAGAATAGATTCTGCCTGACTAATAACAAAGGGGTTGCCGTCAGCCAGGGGTTCACCCTACCTTTCCAAAGGCCACATTTCAGCCACATGGTCCGCCGCTACGATATGTACACCATTGTTTTAGTACTGATTTCGAAATATTTTAAAAATTAAGTAACAATTTGATGATTTGCTTAAGTGTTAAAGAATGCGAAGAATAATGGTGGTAGTTAATTTATGGTTAACCCGAACACTATACTACATAGCTGTAGTAAAAGTCAGTATTACAAAGGAAAAAACATCAGGAAAAAGGTATTTTTTGCCAGCTTATGTAAATCACAATACAACCTCCTGTACATCTAATGTGCCAGGTACGATTAGATTAAATCTACATAAGCGCAGGACGGGCAACAGCGGGAAGTCTTTTCAACACGGCTAATGGAACATTTCTCCACTTTCTTTTCCACAGATGTTTATCTTCCTAGATATTATTCTAGAAATAAAAGAAATAAAATGTTTTAATGATTAGTAGCTAAGCACTAGACTCGCTTTACCCATTGCGGACGTACCTCGCCCACGGTGCACCTGCAGCGTGCGGCTGAAACTGGGCTGATTCTCAAACTGACCGTGGCCATCACAGTTTCCTTGTTAAAAGGATTGTGCCAAGCTTCAGACTTATCCCCAGTCCACCGGTTAGGGAACAAGTAGCTTATTAATAGGGTTCAACCACTGAGGCCCCCACTAATGACGAGAACGGGGGTACTGTGCCGCTATATAACGGAGCATCAGTCGAGCACGTGCTCTGCCGTCTCCACTTATCTCCGAGACTGCCAAAGAGAATCAGAGTATAGGGCATGCCAGTCTCCTCCAGTCTCATAGAGATGAATGAAGAGGCATGCTCGACCGCCACTTCATTCATATAGGGAGACTATTGACCCCATTCATGAGGGTCTTAGGGTACTTTCACACTAGCGTTTTGGATTCCGTTTGTGGGATCCGTTTCAGGGCTCTCACAAACGGTCCAAAACGGATCAGTTAAGCCCCAATGCCTTCTGAATGGATAAGGATCCGTTCAGAATGCATCAGTTCGGCTCCGTTCCGCCTCTATTCTGCTTTAGAGGCGGACACCAAAACGCAGCATGCAGCATTTTGATGTCCGTCTGAAGAGGCGGAGCCTAACAGATCCGCTTTTAATTACAATGTAAGTCAATGGGGACGAATCCGCTTTCAATGACACAATATTGTGCATTTGAAAACGGATCCGTTCCCCATTGACTTTCAATGCAATTCAAAACGGATCCGTTTTGGACTTTGTCATTTTTCTTTTAACTAATGCAAACGGATCCGTTCTGATACAAACGTTTGCATTATAGGTGCGGATCCGTCTGTGCAAATAAACAGACGGATCCGCACCAATGCAAGTGTGAAAGTACCCTTAGAGATTGGACCCCCTCTGATCAGATACTTATCCCCATCCTTGGTATAGGGATTAAGCTTTAAACCTGGCACATCACTTTTAAGGCAGGTGTCACACATTGTTTTTTTCGTCTTTTTTTTATAGGGGGGTTTCTTTTTTTCTGCTGGTGTTTTTTGTCCGTTATTTTAAATTTTTTGTTTAGGCATAAACACCGGCTCCAGATATTGCATGGAAATCTTTGGGAAATTTGAAATGCAGGACAAACAGGCATTTTATCGTAGTGGCCTTTTTCACCCTTGAGGTGTGTATTTAAAGGGAAATTGTTACCCCAATTTTGAACCAGCAGGGGAACGGGGAGCAGCAGGAAAATAAAAAATGGTGGATGTTGACGGCCAATAGCAGGCTGCGATGAGAATGAGCCTACATAGCGTCACCCGAGATGCAGCAGCAGCCGTGCAGGAATCGGGAGCGAAGCGGGGGCCAGGGAGCAAGGTAAGTACAACCTGTGCGAGGGCCCAAGGCATTAGAGTGTGCATTATAGGGTGTGGATAACCCCTTTTTACTTCAAAACATTTTTTATTTAGTTTGCATATCAAGAAAGCACCAGTGTACATTTCGAGTGGTGAGAGTATACGGTAATCAAATAAGATCTTACATAGAGCACTCAAAATGTTACATAATTGACAAGCAAAAAACCGATAAAGTACGGCATAAAAGGAGGGGAAACAAACAAACAATAAGATAGGAGAAAAAAAAAAAAGGGGGGAGGGAGGGGGAGGAGGGAGTTGGGAGGTGGAGGGACAAAATAGACCAAAATTTAAATATAGGACATCTATGAAATGGACATATCCGAACCTGGAGCATGTAGTAGGTTCTATAATAAATTGATAGCATAATATGAGAGCAATTGTTAGTAGTTACGTGGTCGAAGTTAATATTAAATCCTCTATAAGCCGCCCAGGGGTCCCAGATAGTGTGAAAGAGGGGCGTACGTCTGTGTACCCATCCGGAGATCTGTTCCATACGGTAGATATCATCACAGGAGTTGTGCCATCTAGCTAAATCAGGAGGTAATTCCGAACGCCAGTTATAGGCGATAGCGATACGGGCTGCGGCTAACAATGGGGAGATCAACTTACGCATAGCCAGGGGAGAGGTGGATGTCCCAGTAAATTAAGAAGGCAGTTATGGACTGTAGGAGAAAATTTAATATGGCAAATCTTGCTAATAATAGAGCAGATCGACGACCAAAAAGGCGAAATCAGGTCGCATTGCCACCAGATGTGTAGAAAAGTGCCTATTGCTTTATTGCACCTCCAACATGTGGAGGAAACATCAGGGTACATTAGGTTTATTTTATCTGGGGTATAGTACCAACGCGTGAGCATTTTATAATAATTCTCCTGTAGCCTGACGCAAGAGGAAATCTGTGTGGTTAACGCTAGGCATTTGCTGAGAGAAAGATTATCCGGGTTATCTCCTAAGTCTGACTCCCATTGGGTTAGGAAAGAGTATGTAGCTGGTTTGGATTGGTGGAGGATGGAGTTATAGAGGAAAGAAATTTTCCCTCTTAAGTCTCTAAGCCGAAGGACCCTGCTCTCAAATTGAGTAGGAGTAGTGGGATTACCAAGAGACATGTTTTTGAGTCGTTCCTTGAGATAAGATTTGTGAAAGATGGATAGTTGAGAAAAAGAATCTTTTTCCAACCAATCATCAGGAAGGATCCCCTGACTGTCTAATAAATCTACCAAAGGTGTAGATAGGGATGAAGTAGATTCAGGAAGAGTCTGCCTAAACAAGGGGGGTGAATCCCAGAGGATATCCCTAATTTGGATCAGGGGAGAAAGCGCGCCTGAAAGTAGAAAGGATTTTAAGCTGGACCTCCAACAGAGAATGGTATTGCGAGTTATGGGAACTTTGACAGTAGAGAGAGGAGAGTGAGAGTCAAACTGGATAACCCCTTTAAGGCCAAGTTCACACTTCAGTTATTTGTTCAGTTATTTCCTTCAGTTATTGTGAGCCAAAACCAGTAGTGAAGCCTACTGAGAGATAAGGTATAATGGAAAGATCTGCACCTGTTCTGTATTTAGGACCCACTCCTTGTTTTGGCTCACAATAACTGATGGAAATAACTGAAGTATGAACGTGGTCTAAGTGCTAACTAAACATATTTGTGTCTATAGTGGTTTTCTACCCACCACCATAATGCATATACCTCACAACAAGAGTAAATGTCCACTTTGAGACTAGCAATCACAGCAGCAATCTCCACAGACAGGTTTTGTTTCCTCAGATGACTTTCTCTCTATCTCGAGTGCACACCTTGCACCTAAATAGCCCTGTAATTAGCCGGACTGTGTTAGGGCTCATGCGCACAAGCGTACTTGCTCAGTGCCAGTTCTGTGGAACACAAATTGCAGTCCGCAGTGCACGGCCACTAGCCGCGTGCACTCTGCTTGCGGATGCGGACATGGACTTGAATTGGTCCTTGATCTGCAACATACAACCAAAGATAGAACATGTTCTATCTTTTTGCGTTGCGGGGGCACGGATCGGAAGCCCACGGAAGAGCTTTGTAGTGCTTTCGTGGGCTTCTGATCCGTGACTCCGCTGGGAAAAATAAGATAGGCGAAGACTTATCTTCAGTCTGATCTGGCAAATGCTGACCCTTTTAAGGCAAGGGGTCATTGTTCAGCAATACAGCCCTGAGCAAGTACGCCTGTATGAATGAGCCCTTACAAAGAATGACAGGCCAACTTCCAACCTGTCCCACCATTCCATAAAAATCCGAGCCCGAAACTGGGACTTGCCAAAAGCCCTCAGCTTTCCTGGATTCCTTATAGCTCACCCAGCTTTTCCTGGAAGAGATATGTATTTCCTTGAGCCTAGTACACATACGAGGGGAATCTTGGGGAAATATAACAATCTCTGATCACGATATATAATAATAATTTGTACACCAAGTGATCGCTATTGCTTGTTTAGTCCACCCATTAAATACAGATATTTTCCAATAATTTATTTGTCTATTTGTGGAGTTATTGTTTTTTTTTTTTTCTATCTACAGAATTTCAGACAAGAGAAATGTTTGTACACTCGTGTCATTGCTATTTTTTTTTGTTTGAATTTTTTTTTTTAACATTTCTATATAAGAATTATTCATGAAAATGGTCCTCTCTATCAGAATTATTCATGAAAATGATCCTTTACACTTCTTATAATAGCAGAAATTATTTTTCATTATCTGCTGACAGTTGTCTGTGATGAGTGTAATTATATATAAAGAAAGTATTCCTGGGTTGGCTATATTCAGCAGTACTTATACTACACAAATTAAGCCCAGTTAAGAATAGAAATGAGTAGGAGGGTCAGATTTATGCAAGTGGTGGGAGTAAGGATGCAAAAAAAAAAAAGCCACAAGGAAACTGGCAATATTTGTTGGAAATCGTGGAAAACGATAAAAGCGGAACATGTTTATTGTTAACCGTTTCCTGTAGTTTATCCTTTTTAGTTCAAGTAAATAGTTTAATAGATTGATATAGTTAATAGTTTAAAATATAGCGAAACATCTCTTGTAGAAATCAGCAAATTGTAATGAGTAATAAAAAACATACATTACAGGTGACTTTGGTGGGAAACTTATTAAAGACTCTATATCAGTTTTCTGGTGTACAAAATTGGAAAGCCACTTTTTGCACAACAATTTGCAACCCTTTTTCAGTTTTTCATACTTCTCACTGCTTTTAAAGGGCATCTGTCAGCAGATCTGTACCTATGAAACTGGCCGACCTGTTACATGTGCACTTGGCAGCTGAAGGCCTCTGTGTTGGTCCCATGGTCATATGTGCCCGCATTACTGAGAAAAAATATTTTAATATATGCAAATGAGCCTGTAGCAGCAACGGGTGCATTGCTGTTACACCTAGAGGCTCAGCTCTCTCTGCAATTGCCATGCCCTCTCCACTCTAATTGACAGGTCCAGGCGTGATGAGGTTTTTACTGCCTGGGCCTGTCAATCAAAGTGGAAAGGGAGCGGCAGTTGCAGAGAGAGCAGAGCCTCTAGGTGTAACAGCAACGCCCCCGTTGCTCCTAGAGTCTCATTTGCATGTATCAAAACATCATTTTTCTCAGCAATGCGGGCACATATGACCATGGGACCAACACAGACGCCTTCAGCTGCCAAGTGCACATGTAACAGGTCAGCCAGTTTCATAGATGTCCTCATACCACAACCTAGCCAGGTGAGATGCTTTCCCATAAAGTGAGTCTAATTGTTTCCTAGGCCCTATAACAATACTACCTTAGGCCTCTTGCACACGACCGTATGGCTTTTTCTGTGTTTTGAGGTCAGTTTTTTACTGATCCGTTGTTCCTTTTTTTTTGTTTCCGTTCCGTAGTTCCGCAAAAAATCTCCATATGGTTTCCGTATGCAATCTGTTTTTTGCGGATCGCAAACGGAAACATATTTTTTTTTATCATTAATGTAATGTACAGTAATGTGTTTTAACAGTAAACACATGGGCAAAGTGGGCATGGATCCGCAAAAAGCGGAGGACATACGGATGTGTTCCGTACGCATTCCCTATTTTTTGCGGACCCATTGACTTGAATAGAGCCACAGATCGTTATTTGCGAGCAATAATAGGACAAGTTTTATCTTTTAGCGGAACGAATATATGGAAATACGGAAACGGAATGCATACGAAGTACATTCCATTTTTTTGCGGAACCATTGAAATAAATGGTTCCGCATAAGGACCGCAAACGGAAACCGCAAAAACGGAAAGGAAACGGAAAAAAAAAACGTTTGTGTACAAGAGGCCTTAGAGAAGTTTTCTCCTTTCCTGGTCGTGGCTAGAGATGGCCCGAACTATCCGCCGGCGAACAGTTCCCGGCGAACATAGCTTGTTCGCGTTCGCCGTGGCGGGTGAACACATGCAATGTTCGGTCCGCCCCCTATACATCATCATTGAGCAAACTTTGACCCTGTACCTCACAGTCAGCAGACACATTCCAGCCAATCAGCAGCATACCCTCCCTCCCAGACCCTCCCATCTCCTGAACAGCATCAATTTTAGATTCATTCGGAATTTGCAGTCTTAGTGAGAGGAGGGACAGTGTAGCTGCTGCTGATTTAATTGGGTAATCGATAGCTAGGCTAGTGTATTCAGTGTCCACTCCAGTCCTGAAAGACTCATCTGATCTCTGCTGTAAGGACAGCGTCCTGACAGCACCCCAAAAAGCCCTTTTTAGGGCTGCAACATTAGTCTGCTTTATTTTTTTTCCTCCATATATATATTGCAGTTGCCTGGCCTGCCCGTGTGTGAGGAGCTGCAGGCCCACAGACTGTAGTGTGCCCACTGCCAGTGCCCATCCCTGTCATCCCGTGTGGCACAGGACTTTGCGTCAAAAAAAGGCACTTCATTTTTACACTTTAGTGTAATTTCAGTTGCTTGCCTGCTAGTGTGTGTCAGGCCCACTTCCACTGACTGTAGTGTGCCCACTGCCAGTGCCCACCCCTGTCATCCCGTGTGGCACAGGACTTTGCATCAATAGTATAGTATAGTACTACAGAAAATACCACTCATATCGGGTGTGACAGTAAATTGCACGGCGCAGACCCAGTGACCGTGGATTAAAACAGAGTGGAGGGAGCCAGCGTTTTTTTAACCATCTCACCGTTCGAAAAATCTATTCAATAAATGGCCCCCAGATTGGGGATGTTAGAGGGATTAAACTGATGAGAATAGTACTACAGAAAATACCACTCATATCTGGTGTGACAGTAAATTGCACGGCGCAGACGCAGTGACCGTGGATTTAAACAGAGTGGAGGGAGCCAGCGTTTTTTTTAACCATCTCCCCTTTCGAAAAATCAATTCAATTCACCTTTCGGGGACCCTTGGTGTTGTACGTGGCTGGGTGGAGGAAGAAACCTTCAATGACATCACCGGGACGTGGCTAGCTTGGTATCCAACCTTGTGCAAATGGGGAGTTTGCCGTTGTGCAAATGGACTGTTTGCGGTGCATTAAAAGGGGAGTTTGGTCTGTCAATGTCTGTAAAGTGGGCGTAACCCTTAGACTACCTGATCGATACAACATCATACCTGATCGTATACACACACTGGATGTTTTAAAGCATGTTATTCCAAACAATTTAGAAATGTTAGTTGATTTATGCCCTTTATGGATTAAAATCCGACTCTGCGTCCACTACGTAATTTTCCATAGGAGTTTTGCCATGGATCCCCCTCCGGCATGCCACAGTCCAGGTGTTAGACCCCTTGAAACAACTTTTCCATCACTATTGTGGCCAGAAAGAGTCCCTGTGGGTTTTAAAATTCACCTGCCTATTGAAGTCTATGGCGGTTCGCCCGGTTCACCCGTTCGCGAACATTTGTGGAAGTTCGCGTTCGCCTTTCGCGAACGGAAAATTTTATGTTCGCGACATCACTAGTCCTGGCTCCTACAACCCCTGACAAACAGCTCATTATGACAGAAAAAGTTGCAGTTGGCTTCTAATTTTTTCAGCAGCGCCACTACAGGATAAATGCAGTATTACGACGGACATTCTGGTAATGCCTGTATTTATTGCATTTACTGGGTTTGCCACAGTAAAAACCTTTGCTTGTTAGCATCTCCTTGCTCTGGCTCATAGAGAAGGTCTTTCCCTATGTCCTTTTAGACTTTTTGGAAAGCGGTTTTGAAAATTTGGACACCCCTTTTATTGACAATTGTATGAAAATATTTTGTCAACAGACTTGTACCAAATACTTGAAAATGTACCTAAAGTATTTATTATCCAGTAAATTTTTTACTTGATCCGGCTGATCGTGAATGTACCCAATTGTTTGTTTTTTAAAGGCCACAACTTGAAGTATAAAGTACAGGTAAATTAACTCTGCAGTGGAAGGCCATATTTTTCATCTGTGAGCTATTGACATTTTTTGCGGATAGCACAGTAAACCATTTATTTATATGAGGCCTATCACACATCCGTAGTTTTGGCGCATCCTTGTGACCTTTCCACAGATTACAGGGTAGGTCCTTTTCTTTCCATATTTTGGATAATAGCCCTTTCTTATTGATGGGGCCGAATATGGACATGGCAGTGTGCATGAGGCCAAAAACAGAGCCAGTTTACACCCAGTAGATTAGCTAATGGTAAATGCCCATGACTGTAATACGGCTGCGCCAAGCAATGGTATGTGTTGTATGGAGCCATAGAAGTTTATGGGGCTCTACTTTAGTATGCCTGTGACTTGATTACATTCGAAATGGGGTTTATTCCATCAGGACTAATTTTATTCTTAATATTCAAAATTTTTTGTATAATATATATATTCAGTTACTGTGACCTGTAAATAAGAATTGCAGTCACAATAATTTGTACGTGCTCCTAGAACTCTAAGAAAATCCCCAACACATCATTTTGTTATGGACACTAGGAAAAAAGGCCCCTACTTTCACAAACAGTCTGGGAAGTTATGGATGGTTGGCGACCCTGGAGGCTGTATATTCTCCAAAGGAGCTTTGCTTGCAGAAGATAACACCGGATCAGCATTCTATTAAAATTTTAAGGGGTTGTCCAGGCTACACAAATTGATGATGATGACCTTTCCTTGGGGTGAGTCCTCAATATTAGATTGGCGGGAGTCACACTCCCCAAACTAAAGATAATTTCCGCGTGTAAATACAGATTTTGAGCACTGATCAACATGCCATCATCACGGAGGTCACTAGCGCTTATTGCTGGGCAGAATATCTGCTTGTATAAATTGATATATTGATGACCATCCTCAGGATAGGTATCAGTATCAGATCAGTGTGAATCCAACACCCAGCTCCTCCGATGATCACCTGTTTTGAAGGGACCATGATGCTTGTGCGAGCGCTGCATCTCCTTCAGTGTTTACTTGCGCACCTTCTAGACTGTAGCAGCGGGGCCGTGTATTTACAGCTTTATCTCCCATTTAGGTGAACAGCTACCATCTAGACACCATCAGGTGAACATTGAAGATGAAGCAGCGCTTGCACGAGTGCAGCTGATCAGCGGGGTTGTTGGATCACCACCGATCTGATATTGATGACCTATCCTGAGGATAGACCATCAGTGTCATTAACCCGGACATGCCCTTCAAAAGGATCTATCTGCAGGTCAACTCTGTTAAACCACGCTGAATGCTTGGTAGGTTTGAACCTGCTGAGTAAAATAATACCTCAGTTACGGATGTTCCTCCATTGCACTGCTCCTGAGAAAATGAACTTTTTAATTAATATGAAAATTAGATCTTTAGTGCAACAAGGGGTGGGCCCCAGGGCTCCTTCACTTTTCACCTAGGAACACCCCCATACCCTTGTTTCACAGTACAATTCATCACATAGAGGGAAAGCTTGGCTGGGTGTATGGGTTTCGCCAACACCAAAGTGCAAAAAAGGAGGCGCTCCTGCTCCTATTACTACACCGTCAGTTGAAAACTGTTTTTTATATCCATTTCCGTGCACTGCATAACAAAGTAAAAAAACGTACCCATTCTTCTTTAAAGAATTGTTTGACTTTGTTCTAAAATAAAGTAATGCAGCCCATTTTTCAGGTGCCGGATCTCACTGAATGCATTCTCTTCTAGCGACTGAGAAAGAGATGTTACAACGCTCAAGTGTTCTGGAATATCATTATATGTTCCTAATCTCATGCATATCTCCTAATCCATCTCCGGCTTTCTCTGAGGCAGTGATCTATAACATGTAACTTGGGGAGATGTTGTAGGCTGAAACATGTCAAGCTCTGAGGGAAAAAAAATGTCAAGCACACCAAAAATGTCAGTCCAGGTTAATAAAAAATGTCTGAAGCCTTACAGTCTGCCCACCATCTCAAGATGGTCCTGGTGCTTGTAATGAGGATTGTTCCATCTGGTGTGCCTTGTTCTGCTACTTGACTACGTCCTCAAGATGATTAATGATAAATCTGTGAATAAGCCGGAGATATGAGTGACTGAAGGTAGATCCTGAGATACGAATTCAGCAGCAGTTCCTCCGGAGGATTATGTCACATTTTAGTATTATTCCCATTAGATGGCTGACAACGTGGCTTGAGTTTTAGAAAAGAAAAATATGTGCATGTGTAGATGTGTTCCACCCAATCCATTGTTAGCAAATACAGTAGAACAATTTATGCATAAATGATTTAAAAGGGAGATCCCGTTCGTGTAACCACATTTGTTAAATGGCATTTATCCTAAGCAGTTATGTTTCTTAGGGTCCAAATACCCCAAAACAGCCCAAGGGTTTCATTAGGTGCAACATTTATTAGATGTGTGTAGCTAAGTAATTGTATACAGGAGAAACAAAAAGTTTATTTGTCGGGCATGATCAGTGAAAAATATTTGGCAATTTATATGTGAATTTGAGACCCTCAGGGGGTTATTTCATAATCTTTATTTTGCATGGGATAGGATATATGAAAGACCTTCAGTCTTCTCTCCAGAGTGCAGGCCAAGGGAAGGTACTTAAATGCTCTAAAGCTTAAGAATGGCCTGATAAGTTAGGGGGGGGGATAAGAATGGGATTTCTATATCTCAAAAATTTTGTAAATTCACCAGAACCCCTAAGCTTCCCATAAACTATCATGGTGTGCCACCTTAAAGGGACACTGTGCCCTGGATTTTACTTACTGAGCTATTAACATCACCACACCGGTCTCCATAATTTACTTTAAAATATACTAGTATTACTGTCCTGTGTCTTGCAATTTGTCTATAAAAATCACTTTTATTAATATGCTAATTACCTCAATAATTAATCCCCTGCCGTTGGAGCCCAGCCGCGCCCATTATAGCTGAGCCCAGCATTGCCTCACTGCTAATTTATTCATTCCTCTTTGCCGACATAATGTTTGCGCAGCGCCCGTAATCCCGCGCATGCGCCCTGTATACACATGTCAGCGCCTGCGCGGTGTCCTGGCATCGGCCTCACAGAAACTCACTGCGCTCGCGCCAGCTTGCTGGGCGGGCGGAAGACGGAGGATTGAAATTTCCTGATCACTGGCTGCTTGAATTACGTTGCTCCGCTCCTGCTCCTTCGTCCTCCGCCCGGCAGGTCGCGCCACTCTTCCTTTCCGGGTCGAGTGAAGCTCGCGCGTGCACAGTGAGTTTGTGTGAGGCCGATGCCAGGACACCGCGCGGACGCCAAGTGTATACAGAGCGCGTGTGCGGGATTGCGGGCACTGCACAAACATTACATCGGCGAAGTGGAGTGAATAAATTAGCAGTGGGGCGGTGCTGGGCTCAGCTATAATGGGCGCGGCTGTGTTCCAACAGCCGGGGGGACAGCACCTTGGGCTCCTTATCGAGGAAATTAGCATATTATTAAAAGCGATTTTATAGACAAATTACAAGACACAGGTTCAGTAATACTAGTATATTTTAATGTAAATCGTGTAGCCGATGTGGTGATGTTACTAGCTCAGTAAGTGAAATCCGGGTGACAGTGTCCCTTTAAAGAAGGCTGTAAGTATTTCTGCAGATAGATCATAGCAAATATTAAAACTTCAAATGTTCCTTGACGTAAAAGTGCGAAATTATTTACGCTGTGTGGAAATTGTGTCTCTGATTATTAGACTAACAAACTGAAATAAAGTAATGCAGCACATTTACCAGGTGTCGAGTCTCACTGAATGTATTTCCTTCTAGCGACTGAGAAAGAGATGTTACAACGCTGGAGTGTTCTGGAATGTCATTCATATCTCCTAACCCATCTCAGTCTTTCTCTGTAATGAGGATTGTTCCATCTAGTGTGCCTTGTTTTGCTACTTGACTACATTCCTCAAGATGATTAATGGTAAATCTGTGAACAATACTTCACTGTCTCGAAAATTTTTTGGGGTGTACGTCTCAGTTAGACTAAATATCACGGAAAATTGGGACGCTAAAACTAATATACTGTACTTTATTAATACTAGTTAAAACCAGGGGGATTGTATAGCATAGTTCACTCATATAAAATTTAAACAAGGATACCTAATATTCCGGTTGGGTCTATTTTGCACGCCCAATTCAAATATTAAGGTAGATTAGAACACAAAATAGGGTGGATGGTGTCTGTAGGTAAGTATGAGAGCACCTAATGGTCCGTATTCTGCTCACTGGAGTATGACCAGCTCCCACAGACTGACTCCTTGTATATGTTGCCCACCGGATGGTTATTTATAACAACAACCACCTCACCACCTGCCCACCACTAACAAAAGCTCCCATATATGCTGCGTCACATGCTCAAGGCGGCCGCCATAGAGTCGTGTGTGGCAGCATGTGTTTCCACTACATGCTCTTCGACTTTGCTTTACACCCGCTCCTGATGATTTTTTGATAAAACGCGTCAAGCATGTGAAGCAGCATATATGGGAGCTTTTGTTAGTGGTGGTGAGGTGTCTTGAGAGTATTCCAATTTTGGCTGGTTGTTGTTATAAATAACTATCCGGTGGGCAACATATACAAGGAGTCAGTCTGTTGGGGCTAGTCATACCCCAGTGAGCAGAATACTGACCATTAGGTGCTCTCATACCTACCTACAGACACCATCCACCCTATTTTGTGTTCTAATTTGAATTGGTCGTGCAAAATAGACCCAACCCTAATATTAGGTATCCTTGTTTAAATTTGATATGAGTGAACTATGTTATACAATCCCCCTGGTTTTAACTAGTATTAATAAAGTATATTAGTTGTAGCGTCCTAAATCTGTGAATAAGCCACATTCGGAGATATGAGTGGCTGATGGTAGAACCTGAGATACTAGTTCAGCAACAGTTCCTCAAGTGCATTTTTGTATTATTCTCATTACAGATAATGACTGTGTTCTTGGCTATGCTTTAGGGATTCCTAATTATGGCAAAAGGTTACCATGTTTAAAAAGCTCATACAATCTCAGAGGAGACCTAAAGTGAATGTGCTATTAGGAGCAATGGGTTCGGCATAGCTACCCTTTGTATGGGAATTTCAGGTAGTTTGATCTGTCTGCTCTTTTTGATTTGCTCACCTCTTGTTTAGGGCCAATTTCACATGGGCAAAGGCATCTATGATGTCAGTCTGGGACCTTAGACTTGTGGTCAGGTCGGAACTGGCAGCCATAAGTGAGAAACTATAAAGATTTGATAAGTCTGTGATAAGAACTTGTTTTCATGCAAATGACTATTGTTGTCACCATTGATCTCACAGAGGTGTAGTGGCAGTAGAGGTCGGCATTGAATCTGAGGTTATAATCAGGAGCATTGCTCTACATCCAGTGACCTGGTAGCCAAATGTGGCTCCTGGACCACTTGCTTGTGGCACCCAGCTGTTGCGCAACTGTGGGACCATATCACTGGAAGATAACATCGGGTAATCATGGTAATCCTTAATTGGTCCTTTTAATAGCATCGACACCATCTTGTGTTTCAAACTGGCTGACATTGGGACACCACCACTATATATGTTAGTAAGAAGTAGGGAATAGTTAAAAATATGGCTGCAGGATCAGACTACACTGAGTTTGTTTGTAGTCTGTTACTGTGGAGACACAAAAAATGAACAGTTTAATCAAGACTACTTGTAAAGTTGTTACATTTTAGATGCATCTAGATACAAAAACAGTTTGATATGAAGGCGGACATAGCCTTTAACCCCTTCATGCACCTGAGCATAACTATAGGCCCAAGGTGCACAAAGGGGGTATGAAGCAAGCTCATGGGCTGAGCCTGCTCCATACACAACATGTGTAAGGCTACTTTTACACTAGGGTTTTTTGCAGATCCGTCATGGACCTGCAAAAACGCTTACGTTACCATAATACAACCACATGCATCCGTCATGAACGGATCCGGTTGTATAATGTCTTATATAGCCAAGACGGATCCGTCATGGACTCCATTGAAAGTCAGTGGGGGACGAATCCGTTATCTATTGTGTCAGAGATCCGTCCCCATTGACTTACATTGTGTGCCAGGGTGGATCCGTCTTGCTCCGCACCACATCGCGGACAGAAAAACGCTGCTAGAGTCCGTCGAGTCCCTCAAATGCTGGGATCAATAGCAATGGCTTTATCATTGGGGTTAGGCAGAGCATGTCCTCTGTTGCAGTGCCAGCTGGGAGCCGTTTAAAAGCCCCTAGGCTTTTAAACAGAATATGTTTGTCATGTCATTTTTAGTGCATAGCCAATGCAGTAAAAACAAAACATAAAAAACCCCAGCAAAGATGGAATTGCAATTAACTTTTGCACTCCACAAATCATTTCTTTACAGTTTTGCAATACTTTATATACAACACTAATGGTGTCAAGGCTGAAATAAAAAAGGTCATGGCCCTTGGAAGACAAAGTTAAAAAACCAAAACATAATTTCCCAAACTGGCTGCGACATGAAAAATATGTATTATGCTGGAAGACCAAATATGTATGGCTATTTAACTCCTATGTACATGGAGTAGAGTCTGATGGACATAACTGTTTGATTCCATGTGTTGCTTTATATCTAGGGCTGCAGCTATCGACTATTTTGGTAATCGAGTATTCTGTCGATTGATCCAACGATTAATCGAGTACTCTAATAACAAAAAAAAAACTAATTAAAAGAACGTTTTTCTTGCGTGCACTATGACCTGACAACGTGTCAGGATACAGTGCAGCGCGGTATGGGCCGGCAGGGGATCACGGAGGTGTGAGTAATAGCAAGCGCTTCACTCTCGCTCCGTGGTCACATGACGCAAACAAATCCTCAACGCAAAAAATTTACATCAAGGATAGTACAGTAGATTCCATATTGTATTATTTCTTGGTAATCATGGCTTCCATAAGAACACGACATAAAAGTTCTGCTCCCTTTAGCCTTATCCATAGCACTGGTTGTGAGTTTTATCTGCCAAAGCAATAGAATGTTAATAGTCAGCGCTCGAGGGTAAAATATCGCTCCAGTTATTGAATAATGCATTAAGCTTAGTTAGGGTTCAGATCCTTAAATAATATTTTTTGTAATTTTATAATATGGTTTTATTGCTCCATGACATTTTCTCTGGCTTTAGGTCTTTGCTCTTTCCTTGGATATTGCATGTATCTATTCTCGTCGTGCCTGATCTTATTGTTCCATAAAAATCTCATACGTGTAATTAATTATCTGTGTTATAAGTTATTCATTGGAGAGGGACATAAGCATCAGTATTTTATGTACTTTGCTGTCTTTTATGTTTTGCTATATATATATATTGTGGCAGTGGAGCTGCCAGAAGGCCATAGGAAGGCCATTCAAGTGGGTATCTCACCCAGAGAAAGCTGAGTGAGAACAAGAAAGGTTGGTAAAATAGTTTTTCCCACTGTCTGCAGCAGTCAGGCTGGTAATGGGGATAATTATCAGCCAGCTGAGGAGCTTGGATTAATGTGGGCTGAGCTTCTCAATCAGGGCTCCCAGTCTGGGAAAGGAGCAGGCTGTGTCAAGGCCTGTGGGAGCCGGGACCCTCTAACCCTGTGTGTGGGGTAAGCACTGGTGATGTGTCTTGGGGAGCTGGGTGTTAGACCCAGATCCTGATAGAGAGGAAAAGACTGTTTAGTCAGTGGCCAGACGGCCGAGGATTTATTTTTATGATTTTGTTGTACTGCTGTGATGACAATAAAGCTGGTCATGGCCAGTTTGCACCTGAATCTACAGTGGTGGAGTGGCTTCTTGATGTGTGCCAACTGTCTAAGGCGTTAAGACGGCGATCTGGAAGAGCTAAATGACCCTGAGTTGTTACATTTGGTGTCGGATGCGGGCATACGCAGTGAGGCAGGCCTGAAGGCCGAAAAGTTTTGTTTTTCCCGGGCAACGGAAAGTGCAGTGTTGCTAGGGGCAACAGAAAGGCGCAGGCGTCCCTGCTGGATGCTGCTTTATTGCAAAGGATTTGCTGTGTGGAACTTAAAAGGCCAGAAGCTGCTCCACCACTGTAGATTCAGGTGCAAACTGGCCATGACCAGCTTTATTGTCATCACAGCAGTACAACGAAATCATAAAAATAAATCCTCGGCCGTCTGGCCACTGACTAAACAGTCTTTCCCTCTCTATCAGGATCTGGGTCTAACACCCAGCTCCCCAAGACACATCACCAGTGCTTACCCCACACACAGGGTTAGAGGGTCCCGGCTCCCACAGGCCTTGACACAGCCTGCTCCTTTCCCAGACTGGGAGCCCTGATTGAGGAGCTCAACCCACATTAATCCAAGCTCCTCAGCTGGCTGATAATTATCCCCATTACCAGCCTGACTGCTGCAGACAGTGGGAAAAACTATTTTACCAACCTTTCTTGTTCTCACCCAGCTTTCTCTGGGTGAGATACGCCACTTGAATGGCCTTCCTATGGCCTTCTGGCAGCTCCACTGCCACAATATATATATATATATATATATATATATATATATATATATATATATAATCTCCATCTTTCAGCAGTGGAGTAGAAATGTTTTGCACCCTTCTCCAGATCGGTGCCTCCACACAATCCTGTCTCTGAGCTCTACAGGCAGTTCTTTCCTCCTCATGACTCGGTTCTATATATGGCTTGGTGCTATAAAAAAAAAAAAGGGTAATACTCACCTTCCAATTTCCCTGCTGCTTCTGGGCCAATGTTTCCAGGATACCTGCTAGTCTCTGACGCCAGGAGTGACAGCCTGTACAGCAGAACACGGAGTACATAGAGCTCTATAGACATCTCTTGTGCCTCCATGTGGTACTTCTAGGACAGAGTAGTTCTATGGTGAGAAGAACAACTTCCATATGTCCAGCAGGTTGTACAACACCACAGTACAGCCGTGTGCATGAGGCCTAAGTATTACACACTGAATGAAACTGCCTAATTTCATGGTAAAGTGTTCTAACTTACATCTAACATACCATCTGCTTATTAGAATTCAATTATAAACGATCTGCCATTCTTCTATTGTCTTGACCACCCGTTAGCAGCTCCTTCAGGTAGATTAAATACTACACAAGGAAGATAGCAGCACAGTCGATATAGTTGTTGACAGATGGACTGGGTTTCTTTGACTTAGACAATACCCATTGCACCTGTGCTTCTTGAGCAAACCTCAAGCCACACTGCACACAATAACTCATGGTTTCCAACTGGCTCAGACAATCGCCACCGTTGTTCGAAAGAATTGTATGTTGTGTGGGTAGAAGATCAAGGTTTGAATACTTAGTTGCTTCCATTAGGTTTGGCGTGAACTTGCACGACTGGGGAGTAATTCTGTGGAGCCACAATTAAGTCTTAAAATTAAATTTGAATCTTTAAGCAGTTTGTTCTCCAGAGTGCCGACTTGTTGCCTTGAATACAAAAAATAACAAACATAAAAGCAAAATTAATTAATAGAAGACAATGCATCCACAAAATGTACAGCTGCGCTTTACAATTTGTGCATTAAGTTGCATTTAGTCCTACACGTTTAACTTACTCTTTTAGATTATCCAAGACGTGACAATATTTCAGTTGGATATGCTCCTGTGCCTGCATACTTGTTAGGCTACTTTCACATCAGCGTTTTCCTTTGCGGTATTGAGATCCGTCATGGGATCTCAGAGGCAGAGGAAAGTGCTTCAGTTTTGTCCCCTGAAATGATGGAACGGAGTGCACAGAATGCATTCCGTTCCATTTGAGACTTAGCAAGACGGATCCGACATGAAACACCTTGTAAGTCAATGGTGCCGGATCCGTTATCTCCGGCAAAAAAGAAAACTGATCCAGCGCCCATTGACTTACTAGTGTTTTAGTGCTGTATCCGTTTTGGTCATTTTAGACATAATACAACTGGATCTGTTCAGAACGGATGCAGCTGGTTGTATTATCCTAATGGAAGCATTTTTGCTGACATGAAAGTAGCCTTATAACGCCCCCTTTTGATTTTCTCTCCGAGAATTCAGTCCAGTGGCGGTGGTGACATATATCCAGTAACTCAATCCCATTACCAAAGTCACTTTTTTTTGTTACACTCTGTATTGAGCAGCATCAGCACAAGCTGAGCGCTGGAGTCCTTTCAGTACAGTTTGTGCACCAGAGACTCCTCACATTTATTAGCTTCCACCTGTCCCTGCCCCCCTAATGCAATCAGGGGCAGGATAAGCCAGGAACTCATGACTATGAGGACTCCCAAGTGTGCACAGTATTGAACTGTCACTGCTGTGTCATGGTCTGGTGGTAGTGGACCGTGACACTTTAGCCGTGCATGCTTGTTGCTGGTGGCAACGTGTCGTTTTTAGCATGTTTCCACACTTCCCCTTTAAGGTTGTTGTCCCTTCCCATTCTGGTGGGTATGGAGTTAAAGTGTGAGCAAGGTGGAGCTGGGTGTGGGCTCTTATAGTACTTGGGCTTGGAGCCTGAGGTGAGTTGGACTTCAGCTTCTTGTGGAGCTGGAGTTATGCTGCCATCCTGGACCTTACCATCTGTCCAGTTTGAGGGCCACCTTGTTGGACATAGATTGTCATCCCTTATGTATCCTCCATGTTCCCTACCTTACCTGTGTTGATGTTTTTGTGTGGGTTTATGTTCAGGGTGTGGTGTACATCTTGTTGTAGTTTTATGTCTGGTCTTTTGGAGTTGTTCGTCCAGCATGTATACAAGGCGTTTCCCTGTGTGTTGTGCCTCTGGTGAGGGGACTCCTGGGATTCTGGGGGAATCACAAGTCAGTAGCAGTTTTTGTTCCATCCAGTTGTTGTGGCAGGTAAGTGCTGTTGTTCCAGTGTGTGTTGTTTGCACTGGGTGCTTACCTGCCAATCTGGTTTATGCTACTGTCTGATCCTTTCTTGTTGCTAGGCCTGCTGGAGACTCCAGTTCATCTGTGTCATGGATGAACAGATCGTCTCCTAGTCTGACATTATTTCCAGGGATCTCTAGGTTTAGTAGGGCCAGAGGTTCTGGATATGAGCCCTCCCACCATTAGGGTTTCGCTCATACAGTTAAGAGGTCAATCACAATGTTAAGGGCCTGGCCATAGGAGGGAGTATGGTGCCTCTAGGAGTAGTGGAAGCACCCTTATTACTCCTAGAAGTTTATTTGCATAAAATAAAAGTTAATTTTTCTCAGAAAAGGAGGCAAATAAAAAGATAGGACCAAGACTGACACTAGCATGTCTAATGTCAACCCATGTAATAGCGATATTTCTGATGACAGATGCCCTTTAAATAGAAAGATATCAAAAGCACTCCATAGACTGCAGTACTATAGTATTACAGTCTATGGGATAAGTTATTATGTTTAACACCTTTAGGTAGACTAAAAATAAAAGTCAAAAAGAGTTTTAAAAAATATAAAAAAAAGTATTGAAAATTCACATCATCCTCTTTCCCAATTTTACATATAAAAGTAAACAATAAAAAATTAAACATAATTGGTGTCTCTGTGTCCTAAATGTCTAAACTCAAAAATTTAAATGCCCAAATCACTGGTAGTTTGGTCAACTTGCTGCCTAAAGATATAGATAAAAAAAGTCATATGTACCCCAAAATGGTACCAAAAAAAGCAAATAAATAAAGTTCTGGGTGTTAGAATATGACACAAAGCAAATTTTTTCCAGTTATTTTTTTATTTATTTTTACTTTACAGATAATTTTTTCCCCCTTTTATCAGTACAAGATAATTGTAAATTAAATAGTGCAATTAAAAATAAAGCTTGTCCCACAGAAAAACAAGCCTTCATTCAATTGTGTGAATGGAAAAGTATAAAAATTATGGCTCTTGGAAGGCCAGGAGAAAAAAACTATGGAACGGAAAAATAAAAATTGGCCCAGTGCCCATATGCTTAAAATCACAGCTCAGCCCCATTTACTTGAATGGGTCTGAGCTGTTCCTCGGCCATGTGACCGATGAACGTGACGTCACTGGCCTAGGGTAATCTACAAGAGGGCCACAGTGCTCCTTCTGAAGCAGCCGATTGGCACAGGTCCCGGTTGTCGGACCCCCAATGATCAGATACTGATGACCTATCCATGTAAATGTACCGGTCTCCTCCGCTAGTGATCAAAATCTGCTAGGTCGTCGTCCCGTGTAAAGGGACCATTATTCACACAGTCAGTGTTCGGTCAGTGAATTCCAGAGCCAAAACCAAGGGTGGCTTTAAACACAGAACAGGTGCAGATCTTTCGGTTATACCTTATGCCTGTGGAGGCTCCAATTCTGATTTTGGCTCATAATCACCAGGTGACTAGTCCTGTCTGATTAGCAAATTGCATGCGCTAAATTAACTAAAGACCGGCCATTTATCACCCTTCCTGACCAGTTACATTTTTAGTCTCTTTTTTTAGCACATGTGTCTTTGAAAGCCATAACTTTTTTCCCTCTGGTTATGAAAATAATTTTGGTGCCTTTTTTTTGATGATACATGGGGCTTTATTTTTATGTAATTTTTATTTTATTTTTTTTACCAGGAAAAAAAGTGGGAAATAGTAAATGCCACATAAATATAATTATTTTAAAAAATGTGTCCATTTTCCATTAAGGTAATCTTGATATATGGAAAGTATGGTGGAAGTCGATATGCATAAAACGTAGTTCCAATACTGTACGGAGCGAGCACTCTGTACAGTATTAGAATGTATTGGCTCCGATGAGCCGAAGTTATTACTTTGCGAAGTCTCGTGAGACTTTGCATATTAACTTCAGAAATTGATTTAGACTGTAAAAAACGATTTCCCGAACTCTGGTTCGGTTCCAAGGTACCAAAGTAATATCTTCGGCTCATCAGAGCCAATACATTCTAAGGGTCCATTGACACGTCAGTATTTTTACCTTTCCAGATAAACGTTCAGTTTTTTTGCGGATCCGTTTTTCTGTACAACCTTCTGTTTTTGTACTAAAGTGCATCCGAATCCGTTCCGTGTTTCCGTTTTTTTTTTATTTTTTTCAAAATAAAAAAAAAGAGGAGAAGGAATACATGTTGCTGGGGTACCAAAAAAAACGGATCCGCAAAATTAGAGGACATTCAGATGCTAAACTGCATGTCTTCCGTTTATTTTGCGGATCCATTGACTACAATGGGAAAACGGAACGGGAAGTTGGACAGAAAGTAGGACAAGGTGTTTCTTTTTTCAGGATCCGCATGCAGGGATCCCGAGGAACAGAACGGAGTCACGGATGCGGACAGCACCATGAGTGCTATCCGCATTTTTGCGGAGGCCATAGCAATGAATGGATCCGATTAAATGTTCCGTTTTTTTCCGGAACGGAATCGGATTGCAAAATCGGACGTGTGAATGGACCCTAATACTGTACGGAGCGCTCGCTCTGTATAGTATTAAAACAAAGTTTTATGCGAATCGACTTCGGATGTTTCATCCCTAGCCGCCAGGGGTGGGGTTAGCACCCCTGACAGTTATATATTTTTTTTACTTTACACTTTGTCTACCCCCTTAAGGTCATACAGAATATATAAATATTATATATAAAAATATAACATATATTGCTGATTTCTCCTGTAACTGGGGTTGACAGGGAGAATACAGACAACCTTACTGCAGAGCTGATCTGGGTCTGATAAGACCCAGCAACTCTCACAGACCCTGAGTGATCACATGACTGCTGAGACCGGAGCAAGAAACGATTAGTGCACAGCTACAGTCTCCCGAAAGACCTTTTAAAACGTCTGATAATTTGCTGATTGCCTGGGCATATGGCAAGCGGTTAAAAGTGATTTTTTTTTTTCTTTTACCCTGCGCCTTCTCAGAAAGTTTATGTAGAGGCATGTCTATAATGCTGTAAAAGACAGGAACAATGTGGTGTAGCAAATCCATGTGGCAGATTTCCTTTTAGAAAGACTTCCTAAATATGTATCAACATATTTAGATGTACCACAGTCTTACTGTTGCAATGCAGTTCCCTCAGAGTAGGTAAAAACCAGCCCCAGGTTTTCAGCTCAAGAATCGTGCAGCAAGATTTTTCTTAGAAGAGCATCTGGCACCTTGGCAGCACAGGCAGTTGCGTTGGCAACTTTGGAAGAGCTCCCGGCTCTGTGCAGTTTGCAAGGACTGTCTGGTCTGCTTCCACTTAACACCTTCACCCCCAAGATCCATTTTTATAGTGAGATTCTCACATAATGATACGAGTGTGGGCATCATGTCATCTACAGGCACATAAAATTTGACAGGAAGCAAGCATGCCACAGATGTACTTAAGCTTCTGCCAGGTCCATCTCACTGATCTAAGCTGTGACTTGTTTAGAGTGGCAGAAGAGTGCTGTCGCTGCTCACCTTGGGCCGATAAAACGTTAGCTAATAAACCATTGCTGGACTGATTGTAAAAAATCCTGGCTTAAAGGGGTTATCGGGCTATTTCTGTCCGATGACCTATGCTCTGGATAACCCCCTTAACCATCTAGTTCAGACTTCTTGCACATGTTATATCATATGTATTATGTTTTTGAAATAAGATAATTCAAAATATAGGCCTTAAACCAGTGGCTTCCCTTTAGTGGAGGCAAACCATACAACTACTGTAAACCCTCCACTAAACTATTTTTTCTTTGCCACAAGACAACATTGTATTTGTATGCAGCTGCCACTAGGTGGAGCTCAATGAAAATTGATTATTTCAGCTTCCTTTCATGTAAATGCTAACTGTATAAATTCCTATGCACCGAGCTCCACCTAGTGGTGGCTGCAGGCAGTCATCTTTATAGTTTAATGGAAGCAGATTTATCAATGTATTTTAGCCAGTTGTCTGGCCTCATGCACACGACCGTATGTGTTTTGCGGGCCGCAAACCGTGGATCCGCAAAACACGGAAGCTGCTCCGCGTTCCATTCCGCAATTTACAGAACGCGGCCCATTGTAAAAATGCCTATTCTTGTCCGCAAAACGGACAAGAATAGGACATGCTCTATTTTTTTGGCCGGGCCAGTGTGCTGTCCGCATCTTTTGCGGCCCCACTGAAGTGAATTGGTCCGCGCCCGAGCCGCAAAACAACGGCCTTGTGCATGAGGCCTAAATGCAATGATAAATATAGGGGCTAGAATAAGTGCCATATTTATGAAGCACCTTTTCTGATAAAGCAGAATAAAGTAGGTGAGGCAGAGGGCACCTTTTGTTTATTTACAAATTTTTTTATTAGAATTTCTTCCACTTAAAAAGAAACCAAAATGTAAATTCATCAGAAATCTCAGGCATTGTGCTTAGTATTGCCTGGTAATGATTGTCGCACACATACTGAGAAACTGGGTGGGGCTGGGAGCCCATACTAAGCTTTGCTGCGGGGCCCTATGGGATCTCAGTCTGCTTCTGCCCTAAACTGTAATTCTTGTTCTTCTTAATCTTAAAAGGTCACAAATAGTGTTGAGCGAATTTGTGTTTTCAAGTTCGGCATACAAGGTTTGAGTTTTCTAAGAATTCCGTTATGGATTCCACTACCACGGACTATAACTTATGGTCCGTGGTAGCGGAATTCTTAGATACCGAACCTTGTACGCCGAACTCGAAACTACAAGTTCAATCAACACTAGTCACAAATGCTGTGTTAGTTTTACAATATATCTTGTTGTAGGAGGTCCTCTTTTTCTGAATCAGATATCCAAATCATCCACTTCCCTTCACCCAGCCATAAAATTCTACCTGCCTGTATTTACCACTAGAGGGAGCCTAGGAGCCTACTGAAAATTAAAGGTGTTGTCCGAGTGAAATAAAAACTTGGGCAGCTCCTGTATATGGTCTACAATAAGCAAAGAATCTCTACTCACTAGTTTTTTCCCCTGATTCTAACAGCGCTGTGCTCCAGTCTTCCGCACGCTCTTGTCACCTTACTGGTTGCAGCGCTGATGTTCCATACACACAGGTCGCAGCACAGCCAATCACTAGCCTCAGCACTACATGGGACGTCACAGCTGAAGCCAGAGATTGACTGCAGTGGTGACCTGTATGCACGGAACATCACCACTGCAGCTAGTAAAACAACCCACAACGAGGAGGGCCAGAGCACAGTGCAGGAAGCAACAGGGGGAAAAAAAACGGGCATCGATTATTTTGTTATTTACAAGCGCTGCCTACGTTTTTATTTAAACTGGGTGATACGTCACCACGGTGGCCAGTCGTTGGTTGCCGGGGCATATGTTACCCCGTCAAACCGGAAGTTTACGAGCGGGGACCGAAGTGTGTCAGTGGTGGCAGGAAAACAAAGGATCAGGAACCCAGCGGTGGGGAGCAGGTAAGTATACTACCCTCTGCAAGTCCACCGAGGTAGGGGAGGGTCTGACAGGACAGCCCCCAAAGCTGGACAATCCCTTTAAGGGACTGCACCCTTCTTATAACCTTTGTTCTATATGAAGATCTGGCACATAAGAAAGCCAGTTAGATGACAAGTGAAACGTCTTCAAGAGTAAATACAAGAAGTGCAGTTACTGTGACTTATTACTACTGATATACCATGACCTGGATGAATGAGGACCTTCACAGACATCTGGCGCATGCATTCTCTGTGCACGAATGGGTGCTTACAGACGGTTACAAAAAAAAAAAAAGAATTAGACCGAAAGCTTTACGTAAGCATTGCAGCCAATGTTTAGCGCAGAGAAACCCCTCTCTAGAGAACGCCATCACCCTGCGCAGCGCTACGTATAAGCTGCTGGTTCCACACTCGCAGGTCCTGGGTTTGCAGTTCCAGCAGCAGTACAAACTCAAGACTGAAGTCTGAAACTGCGGCTGTGCGGTGTTCTGGATGGAAAGCACGTAGGATGGACTGTCATTCCGCTCACGTCTGAAGATTCCTGCATTCATTTATTGTCACTTTTTGTCAAACATTTAAATAAGTGCAATCATTTGATTACATTAAATAAATATGTCCAAAAATATGGCATTTTAAGAAGACAGGGAGGGATTAACCCTTGGTATTCCTGCAGTTATTAGCAGTTATGTTCTCATTTGAGTGAATTTGAGGTGCATACTGTGACATGACTTTTTTTTACTCTGTGTAATCTCATCATGTGGAGTATGTTTTTTCTAGGGATGTCCCGATACCATTTATTTAATACCGAGTACGAGAACCGATACTTATATTTAAGTACTCACCGATACCAATTATAATATGGGGCAGATTTATCAAACCTTGTGTGAAGAAACAGCGGCGCAGTTGCTGATAGCAATGAAAAAAAATAAAGCTGGACTTTGGTTGCTATGGACAACGGCTTTACTTTTCCTTTGTACAAGGGTTAATAAATTAATAAATGAGCTTATAACCGTTTTTCCCAACCAATGTGCTTCCAGGGGGATCTGTGGGTGTCGCTGTTATGGGGTTATCTGTGGGTGTCGCTGTTATGGGGAATCTGTGGGTGTCGCTGTTATGGGGAATCTGTGGGTGTCGCTGTTATGGGGAATCTGTGGGTGTCGCTGTTATGGGGAATCTGGGGATGACCCTGTCATGGGGGATCTGTGGGTGACGCTGCTATGGGGTGATCTGTGGGTGTCGCTGCTATGGGGTTATCTGTGGGTGTCGCTGTTATGGGGAATCTGTGGGTGTCGCTGTTATGGGGAATCTGGGGATGACCCTGTCATGGGGGATCTGTGGGTGACGCTGCTATGGGGTTATCTGTGGGTGACGCTGCTATGGGGTTATCTGTGAGTGTCGCTGCTATGGGGTTATCTGTGGGTGTCGCTGTTATGGGGTTATCTGTGGGTGTCGCTGTTATGGGGTTATCTGTGGGTGTCGCTGTTATGGGGAATCTGTGGGTGTCGCTGTTATGGGGAATCTGTGGATGACTGTCATGGGGGATCTGTGGGTGACGCTGCTATAGAGTGATCTTTGGGTGACGCTGCTATGGGGTTATCTGTGAGTGACGCTGTTATGAGAAATCTGTGGGTGTCACTGTTATGGGGGATCTGTAGGTGACCCTGTCATGGGGGATCTGTGGTTGTCGCTGTTATGGGGAATCTGTGGGTGACGCTGCTATGGGGTGATCTGTGGGTGACCCTGTCATCGGGGATCTGTGGATGAAACATATATAGCATCTTATGCTATATATGTGTCACCTACAGATCCTCCATGACAGGGTCATCATCAAGTGTCTGGGGGCGGTGGCCGCGGCGGCCGGTGCAGTTTGACTCTAATACACTGGCCCCGCAGCTCCTATACAGTATTTATGTAAACCTAATCTATGTAAAAGTAGCCCGAACTTACTAACTATTGCTGCGCAGTCTCTATCAACTTGAGCAATCAGTCCCTCCATGCGCCTCCTGTCCTGCCTCCTGCTCCGCCCACTTTATGAATGAAGGATGCAGGCGGGGCAGGAGGCGCATGGAGGAACTGAGAGAGACTGAGGGAGACTGCGCCGCAATAGTTAGTAAATTCGGGCTACTTTTACATAGATTAGGTTTACATAAATACTGTATAGGAGCTGCAGGGCCGGAACTTACGGTATCGGCGGCATTTGCACGAGTACAAGTGCCGGTATCGGTCCCGATACCGATACTGTTTTCGGTATCGGGACATCCCTAGTTTTTTCTTTATAACTGGATTCAATTTTTGGATCGCACGGCCATTTTTAGAACCAAGTGAGTTCTAAGGCGCTATTAACATTGCCGTTTTTTTAGAAGCCATCAAAAAATAGGACATGTCCTATTTCTGACTGCTTTTAACAGCAAGATGGACCCTATTGAAATCATTAACACCATTTTAACTTCCGTTTAGACAGGAGTGCACCAGTCTAATAGCCTTTAAAAACAGGTACACAGTGAAAAAAGGGCTATATCAAGAGTTAAAATAATGAAAAAAAGTACTATGCTCAACTACTTGCATGCACAGGGACACTCACTCCTCACTAGAGGACTAGACGCAGCAGGACCTGACACTCACAGTCTGATGTCACATGATCACCCTGTGAGCACAGGTCCTGCTGACTCCTGTGAGAAACGAATGTTTCGATTCTTGCAGGTGGTTGAGGTGAGTATTTTTTTTGTGGTCGGCTCTATACTGGGGGCTTCTAAGAAGAGCATTAAAGGAGTTTTCCGAGACTTCTGGATAGGTTATTAGTATCTGATTGGTGGAGATCAGACACCCATGACCCCACACAATCAGCTGTTTGAGAAGACAGTGGCGATCGAAGTAGCACAGTGGCCTTCTCGCAGCTTTTTCATAGGCGGAGCGACGACACGCCGCTCTACAATGTATGGTGCTGTGCTTGGTAAACATGAAGAAGGCTGCGGCTCTCACAGGTGGCTTCTTAAACAGCTAATCGGTGGGTGTTCCAGGTTTTGGACCCCACTGAACAGATACTGATGACCTTTCCAAAGGGTAGGTCATCAGTATGTAAATTTAAATCTTGGAAAACCCTTTTAAGTATACCAGTACCTACCCAGAAGGACATTAACTATACTCAAAGAGGAGCATTATATATACTTTGGGCCACTAAGAGTGGCATTAACTGTACTGGGGGCCACTAAGAGGAGCATTAACTGTACTGGGGCCCACTAAGAGGAGCATTAACTATACTGGGCCCACTAAAAGAAGCATTAACTATACGCGGGGCCACAAAAGAGGATCATTATATATTCTTTGGGCCACTAAGAGGAGCATTATATACACTGGCTGCCACTAAGGGGAGAATTTGATGTCCGGGGTACTGCAGGGGTTGGGTTTGCTAAAATGAAAAGCCTGTGAACTACATCAATTTGAATGGCTGTTTTTAATGGCCGATAAAAACTGATGCAAAATGTCCTTAAAAAACCATATACATGGCCAGAAAACGAATGCACACAATGATGCAAAATGGCCATGAAAAACAAAGTGTGTCGTGTAAATGTAGCCTGAGGTTTAGACCTTTCATCCATAGTTCATGCTCCATTTGTACTTGCTCCTAGCCAGATATCCTTGTGCATTACTTTGCAAGTGTGAACCATGTGGTTCCAAATCAGGACCCCATCAATATTGGGTTACAATGATGTATTTTTTATAAAATACACAGGGTGGCAGTTTCTGGTTGCCGTGATACAAATTATAAACCCTTTCTGTGGAGAACACTACTCTGTGGAGCATGGTGACGAGCTGGTAATTAGTTTAATAAGAGAATGGGGATTCCATCTTAAATTTAGTCTGACAGGTTCACCGCCGTTTTCCTGAATTCCTTTTCTACAAATTTTCTCACCACTTCAGAACTTCGTTATTAGACAGTCTGCAACAAGTATTGAACAGCTGCTGGTATTTCTCTATTGCACTCTTGGGATATCTCTTGCCAGTCAATTGCCTAAGTAAGATCATTGCAGATTACACTCTATGTATATTTAAAATTTCTGTAGAACGCAGTTGGAATTTGTCTATTGGACTCGCACAAGTGTTGTTCACATAATATAGGAGAAACATGTGAAAGACGAGGTTCATATGTGCATATATCTTCTATTGGCGGATTCCCATTGTTTCTGTGAGACTTAAAGTGCATCAATTTTCTGCATACAGTCTACTCTGTTCACATTGGCAGGTAAAGGGGATTAATGTAAAAAATGAAAATCTAACACCATATAGTACACGAAAATCTTTTTATAACAAAGCTAGAACCAGCCCTGTACCTCACATGTGTCCAGGGATCTCTCTGTTCATTGCTCTGTTAGATTTATATCAAGCTGAAAGCTCAAGGGCAGTGTCCTTTCTGCTGCAGACCAGGGGGTGTGTCCATGCTCTATCTATCACAGCTCAGGAGGCGGTTGAAGGATGAAACTGCGCATGTGCGGCCATCTCAGTGAGCTGGACAAACAATAAGAAAAAGAACAAAGTGCGGGTGGCGCTATACAGATACATTTTATTAAATAACTCAGTGGCTACACACATTTTTTAATTACATGCAATTACGAAAGTCCTCAGATCCAAGTGCTGGTTTGAATACTGCAGTGTATTTTTCATGGGACAACCCCTTTAAAGGTGTATTCCCATTTCAAAGGGGTTTCAAGTCCACAGATATTGATGGCTTATCCTGAGGCATTATGCCTATAGTGCCCACGTTGGAACCCTCGGGATAATACGTACTTTATTTACAATAAGGTCATAGGACCCAAAAAATCCCTTTACGGGTAACAACATTCAATTGTGTTCTAAAACTTCACCTTTATTGTATATATTGTTAAAATCTAATATTAAACACCTGATTCCTATTAAAATGACCAGGGTGGAGATCAGGGATTCTTTTCCTTTCAAAGTATTTCTGAGGCTAATATTGACGACAGATATACTCTTAATGTATTTATCTATGTAGGAGTGGTATGTAATACCAAATAACTACTGCCTATAGCTGCAATACACTTCCTTGGACTGGGGACTTAAGTGCACTGCACCAGTCACCTGGTTACTGTGACTAATGGTCTACTCTGGACCACACTGCAACAGTAGCTAAGTTATTATGTTTATTGGTCTCTCTGGACCCAATTATCAAAAGTTACTTTTGTTACACTTGCCTATTGTTGCAAGTAGATGTTGCAGTCCTATCAGTTTCCTTGGACAGTTATACAGTCTCCTGTGATCCAATGTATCGTGTTTATTGGTGCGTATTCACATTTACCACCGTTACTCAATCTTAAGCTGCGGCTCAGTAAACACCCTTGGGGGAGATTTCCTGATTGTACTAAGGGAAAATTTCCCTTGATGTACTGTTAGGGGCGCCCAATGCTCACCCCACTTATCTCTGAGCCGCTAGCAAGAGTTCACTCGGTGCATTGCAGCTATTGCACCTTTATTAATTCATATCTGTCACCAGCCCTCACATTCAATAGTTTGCCCTGTTCAGTTCCCTGCCTAAAACCAGCACAGCGCTAACCCTCCCGACATGTTTCGCTGTATACACGGCTTCGTCAGGGGAATAGGGTTATTAGCATGATGGGCACTTACCCATTCCTAATACATCTATCAAGTTGCAGATTCCTAAGCACCAGCCTAACAGTTTAGGAATCTGCACCTTGATAGATGTAATAAGGAATGGGTAAGTGCCCGCCTGGGCAATCTATGTTTAATGTACGCGACTTCTAACCAGTGCTCTGATACTATTGCCCCTACTATTATGTAACTATAGGGCATATATTTGTTTTTATTTATTAGAATTAATTAAAAATTAAGTTTTATAGGTTACTTTTCCAGTGATTCAGGTATACCGTATATAGTATAGACACCATCATATACAGTATTGTGCAAAAGTTTTAGGCAGGGTTGGGAAAAATACTGCAAAGTAAGAATGCTTTCAAACATAGAAGTGTTAATAGTTTTTCTTTATCAGTTAACAAAATGCAAAGTGAATGAACAAAAGAGAATCTAAATCAAATAATAACCCCTCGGCAAGGAGGTTGTTCCAAATATCTTGGAGAACTAACCACAGATCTTCTGTGGTCGTAGACTTGTCTAGATCTTTCTTCCTCTTCATGTAAGTGCAGATAGACTGGATGATGTTGAGATCAGGGATCTGTCGGGTCCATATCATCGATTGATATGGACCGAAGACAGTTCTATGGAGGGGGCAGGGGGGTGGGGGGGCTGTCCTGTCCAGAATAAATTTAAACTATTTAGACATCTATTTTTGAAAGCATTCTTCCTTTTTTTTTCACACCTGTCTAAATTTTGCACAGTACATCTGGTAAACCTCTGTTAGTATGTGCATGTTTCCTCCATTTACTTTATTGTGATGCCTCTACTAAAGACCATAGTCCACCATATAACCCCTTCCAGACACAACCACTTTTCTGCTTCCTGACAGCCTTATTTAGCAAATCTGATGTGTCACTTTCTGTGGAAAAATAAGGGAGCCTTAACACGGGGCAAATTTTGTGGCAGAAAACTCAGCGGCTGAAAATCTGTTCCATTCACCTGAATAGGGCTTTCAGAAGTCCATTTGCTTTCAGCCCCATTCAAATGAATGGAACTGATTTTCATATAAGACAGAGTTCAGACTAAGCAGATATGTTTCTACACTCAGAAGTGCATAACTATAAGTCAAATAAAGTAAATAAAGTTGGTTAAAAGATGGCTGCACAATACATCATAAAGTAACAGAAAAAAATAAAAAAGGGGCTCATTCCAAAAATTGGAATGAAGGAAGTCTTAGCGCACATTTTTGATCAAAAGTATGTCGGGCCCAAGTACCACTTCACGGCGGCTTCCACACAAGGGTCCCTAACACTACAGATACTGCCTCTTATGGACTTACCAGTCTCCTTATTTTCAGGGCACTGCAGGAACCAGCTAAATATCTGCTTAGTCTGAACTCTGTCTTATAGTATATATTGAGGGTGGCGCCTCTTTTGGACTGAGCAACGCCCAAGTACCCGGGGCTTCTCAGCACAAAAGCAATTTAGCTGGTTCCTGCAGTGCCCTGAAAATAAGGAGACTGGTAAGTCCATAAGAGGCAGTATCTATAGTGTTAGGGACCCTTGTGCAGAAGCCGCCGTGAAGTGGTACTTGGGCCCGACATACTTTTGATCAAAAATGTTCGCTAAGAGCTTCCTTCATTCCAATTTTTGGAATGAGACCCTTTTTTTATTCTTTTCTACTACTTTATGATGTATTGTGCAGCCATCTTTTAACCAACTTTATTTACTGGAACTGATTTTTAGTCGTTGAATTTTCTGCCATAAAATCTGCCGCTTGTGAAAGTACCCTCTATAACTCTAGAATGCTTTTACTTATCCAAGCTATTCTGAGATTGTTTTTTTTTTAACACATCCTACTTCATGTTAGTGGTGTTCTGGTATTAAAACCCAGTCAGGTTGATGTGGCCGCTCCCAATTATATGTACGTGCACAGAGAGGAAATGCAGACACAAGAGTCTACGTAATCTCTAAGTTTATTTCAGAAAGCAAGCGGTATATACATTCTTCAAAAAGGGCTGTGCTTCCTGAGGAGAAAACATTATTTTATTGGTTAAAAGAGAAGAAGAGATAACAAAATAAGAGATAACAGTGGACCTGCGCACTGGACACTACTTTGGAATGTGAACATAAACATATAAAGTTCGGCCATCTTCTAAGGGCGACTATCCTAACAATAATACTACATACATCATATGTGACACTTCATAGAGGTGCTCTTCTATAGCTTGTGCATACTTTGTGTACAGCATACAAACATTTAAGGCATTGGCTCAAGCACGTACATCGAAGCATCAGTAGGGAGAGAGAGAGAGAGACAGTGGCCAGATTCGTGTCCCCCCTTTCTCCTCTCCAGGAACAGATAACTTGTACAGCACAGAGAGAAGGGGTAGGGAGAAAGGTGTACAGCCGCTCTGAAGCTGCAACCCGGCTCAAAACTGACCACAAAACAAGCCAGAATCCATTTAAAGAAGAAAAGTCCTTTTTCCATCACAGTGGTAAATTTCAGTCGCTATGTTTTGCATTGTTCATCTGGGGGGTTAGGTCATGTGATATTTTTATAGAGCAGGTCATTCTGGACGTGATCAGTGCAGGGGGCGTGGCTCAGTACTGGATCCAATCCAGTGCTGAGCCACGCCCCCTGCACTGATCACATGACGGTGACGTCACCCCAGGTCCTTATTGTTGTCCAAGGTTCGGGTTCATTGAAGAATCTCCTTATGGATTCCAAATGCCGTTATGGTCCGTGGTAGCGGAATCCATAACGAGATGCTTCGATAACCCGAACTTTGGACGCCGAACTTAAAAGTCAAGTTCGCTCAACACTAATCATGTGTCATGAAGGGGTGAAACAACCCATGTGTGGTTGTAAACTGCTGTATGGACATAGAAGGGAAGGAGCGCCATATGGATAGAGGGCAGATTTAGCTGGAATAGTCCTCAGGCCCTGTTTTGCAAATTACACCCGTCAAGTAATTTTTCGAGGGGTGCAGTAAGAATTTTTACCCCATAGGTGTTTTCCAGACATTAATGTGTAGTGGATGGTAATAAATTAAGAATTGCAGTTTTTCCAAGGATATGCCATTTCAGTGTCCACTATTTTGTGCCCATCTTGTGCCACTATGAGAAATCAACTCTCTAGTTATTATACTGTGTTTTCTGATTGTAGAAACACTCTACATGTGTCGCTAACCTGTTGTCTGGATACACAACAGGGAGCTGAAGTAAAAGTGCATCATGCACATTTGCAGACTAATTTTGTGATTTACACAGTATTGGCTGACAATTGCAGACGCTGTGATATAAAATAGAAAAGAGTCCCCCCCCCCCCCAATAATATAATATAGAAAACCGCGCTGCTTCAACTTGAGTGCAATTCACACTGAAGGAGACAAAAGGTATCTATCGTTGTGATTCCTCAGTTTTGGTTCCCACTATGCTCAAATCTCCTAAAAGTCAAAGAAGAGACGGCCCAACATAGTGAAATACCGCCAACTGAGTTTAAAACACATGATTTATTATTTTATTTGAAACATTCTATTCAGGCAAGATATTTAGTTTCGAGGACGAGGGACGTAAACATTCATCTACCAGTTTGTTATATTAGGCCTGTTGTTTCCCTTTCTAAGTGGTTGCATGGACCTAGGCCTCTCTGATTTTTGCGTACTGTGCCGCTAGCTACAGTACCTCTGGAATTAAGGGACTTACATAGTGGTAACCTGGCGTAGAAGTTATCCACATAGAAGCAGTAACCCTGGTCCAGCAGAATGCCTCTTTAAAGAGGACCTTTCACCGGTCCAAAGTTTGTTAGGTAAAGCTATGTACATGCAGAGCGGCACCCAGGGATGTCTCTGCACTTACTGTTATCCCTGGGTGCTGCTCCGTTCGCCCGCTGTAGCCCCCGGTACTGGCGCACGTGCTGCTGCTAGTTTTGCCTTGGGCGGAGACATCCTCTTTTGCCCTGGGCGTCGCTGGGTGCCGCTCTGCATGTACATAGCTTTATCTAACAAACTTTGGACCGGTAAACGGTCCTCTTTAAAGAGGCATTCTGCTGGACCAGGGTTACTGCTTCTATGTGGATAACTTCTACGCCAGGTTACCACTGTGTAAGTCCTTTAATTCCAGGGGTACTTTAGCTAGCGGCACAGTACGCAAAAATCAGAGAGGCCTAGGTCCATGCAACCACTTAGAAAGGGAAACAACAGGCCTAATATAACAAACATTTATCCACTATTGACTTATCTTAAAGATAAGTCTTGGACCTGGGACTTTCTATCCTTGTCAGTGGCAGGTAGGATTAACCTACTTAAAATGATAGCCTTACCTAAGCTTCTTTATTCGCTAGAACATGGCAACGTGGCAGTCCCATGTAGATTTTTTGATGCTGTAGACTCCCTCATGACGTCCCTCATCTGGGGCTCTAATAGACCCAAACTGTGCCTAGCTACCCTAAAACGCCCTAAAGACAAAGGGGGAGCGGCACTACCTGATTTTAGTTAATATTACCTGGCATTTCAATTGCGATATATCCTATCTTGGTAATTAGGTGATCTATTACCACATAGTGAATACCGTCTTCTCCATTTCTTATCAAATGATTCCTTTTGGGAGATCATACTCTGGGCCCTTGTTACCACTGCACTGGTTAGCTATTCAAGCTTGAAATCTAGGTAAGAAAATTTCTGTCTTCAATGCCATCCCTGCCTAGACCCCACTGTGGGGTAATAGGTACCTTCTGTTCCATCACTGATACAGGTTTTTCTTCACAGTATGGTGTTACCTCCTTGTCACACCTCTATCAACACAACACTCTCATCATTTTTGCAACTTCAAACCATGTATCACCTTCCGAGATCAGGCTTCTATAAGTATCTCCAGCTACGCCATGCTCTAACCACACAATTTTCACCATCTGGTTTAGCTGTACCCCATGATGGGTATACTTCAGAAACAGGGACCTGGGGGACTCATTTCAGCCATCTATACCTATCTCATTCAGTCTTAGGTACTATTTGAGGCCTGTTGGAAGTTGGTAATCCCCGATCTCACCCTGTTCTAACATCAATGTTATCTCACTGCGATACACCCGTTTAAGGGGCAGATTTCCATCAGCTAATTGCCATAGGTGTTCAGCCCCAGATGCTGATTTTATTCTTCTCACTTGGGCCTGCTCTGAATTACAGGAGTTCTGGAGGGGAGCGACAACTAGGTTATCTGCTGTACTTAGACGCAGGAATCCTTACAATCTTAAGACTTGCCTTCTAGGTCTTAATGGAAAATGACTACTGGGACTACCACAGTCGTATGTTATCACATAAGACTTTGTTTACAGCCCAGAAAGCGATTGCACTGAGATGAATGGTGAGATGCCCTCTTCAGTTCCTCTGTGGAACATACTTGTGAACACTAGCAACAGCTAGAGACCTTCCACAAAATATGGGATATTTGGTGTAATTGTAAATTAACAGTATATACCCATCGTGGCTATCAGCACTCATTAGATTCCCTCTGCTCCTCTCTTCCCGCAGGATCTTAGTATCTGGAGATGTCTGTGAGATTATATTACATACGGTGGTCTCTGATTGCAAGCCTTGGGGAGTTATAATCTTGGGGTTAGATGTTCTTCACAGTGTGGTTCACTGATGACACTCTCAAATGTTGGTCTCCAATGCCTTCCATATTCACCATATGTAGTTTCTCTTATGGGTCTGCTTACCCTACTTGATTAGGATTGCGTTTCTTTTTCCTATGTTTTTCCTATGCTCTTGAATAGTTTGATTTTAATATCAGGACTTGTTTTTATTGTTTTCCTATTGTCGACTGTAGAACATGACTGTTCTGTTGTTTTAAAATTCCAAGTAAAAAAAATTTTATGAAAAATATTACTGCTATTCCAGAGATGGTTTGCTGGCAGGTATGGAAAACACAAGATAATGGATTAACACTAGTTAGCCTCACACCCCAACGCGTACTCCTGCGTATACTGAGGTGTGTTGTCTGCGCCCTCAGCTGGGCATACAAACACAGTATGAATGAAGACCTCAGTATAAAATGTGACAACCGTGAACACCGTTTCCCAGTTGGCTTTGCGTTACGGAAACCTACACAAAGCTGCAGTTTCTCCTTTCATAATCGTATCATTCCAGCGTAGAGGATCATTCGGAAGGCACTTAAATGATGTGTGCCATTATATGTCCTGGAAACTGCCAGTTTGTAAGACAGAAGAACATATAAATATTCACTTTTTCTTTTCCGGCTCCAGTATCTCCAACAAGATGTCAAATCCCAAAGAGACATTATAGTATTATCATATTTTTATCCACACGTCTTGAATGTGTCTTACAGTGGGTATTTTAATTGATGACAGGCAAAATTCCATGAGTTTCTTACCCTTAAGCTGCACATTAATTGAAACAACTGTAGAGCAAAAATATAATGTAGCCGCAAGCCATATACAAGACGGCAGATCAGCGACCCTTTGAGTTCCCTGGATTGTGTAGGAACATTTTCCCTGGAATTCTCTACCTTGCTTGAATGTTTAGTAAGTAGTGATAATAGGGATGAGCAGGAAGTATGGAGCTCATTGGAACATAGTATTATTTGAGCATAGAATCAATTGCTATGGAAAGGACATATAGGAAATGTTTTCTGTGATGGATCTGCTCTGATATCTAACTCTTTATAGGACCTAGTAAATGTGTCAGCTTTATTTTTATTATTACAGATAAGACATTTTTTAATTGAAATTTATGATTAAAAATGATGTTTTAATGGCCTATCCCAAGGATAGACCATTGGAGGGAGGGGGGGGGGGGGGATCCGTCTTCTGGGACCACTTTTTGGCCCCTTCATGCTTTATCCAGGCTCATATTGTTTCTGTTTGGTACTGCAGCTCAACTTCTGGTTAAAGGTCCTGGCAGTATTTTGTGATGGACTGTGGTATTTGGCTCTGTTGGTGTTGGAGTGGTATTATGTGCCGGCTCTGTTGGAGTGGTATAATGTGCCACAATATGGTATTGCTGGCCTCGCCTACTTGTGTTGGCCCTGCCTTCCATCAATTTGGACCCAACTACAAAACGCGGCCAATTTTTGTATTTTTTGCAGGGCCACTTTAAGTCCCCAGTCCTCCCCTGCTCATGTAACAATATTGTATTGGCAACTTTCTGTATACTAGATTGCCATATAGAAAGAATCATTTGGGTTATTATAATAAAACAGGGGTTGAGACACATTGACCAAGACACACTGGTGATAAATGTTCCTGACGCATCCTCCTCTTTTAACAATGATGCTTTCAATCAGAAATACTGTACATACTGGAGTGTAATTCATCCAGATGTTATGAGGCCACCACTCCTCTGCTTACCGGTCCTGAGTTTCTTCATCCTAGTGGCATGGACCCACCTCCTGTTCGGCCTACCCATGTGGGCTCAGGCATCAGGGTTGCTCTGTCCCTCAACACAGGCCATGACCTACTTGCTGGCAATGTCCTCAACCTCTGCCCGATACAGTGCCCACACACATGCTCCTTCCTGCTTTTGAAGGGCTAGCATGTGAACCATAATCTGCTCTAGCCTATAGCTGGCTGCCTTGGGGTACTTAAGGCATCTTCCCTTGTGGAGGGTGCCTGAGCAATAGTTTCCCTTGCTCGCTAGTATCTTGTGAAGGTGTACTGTTCTATTGTTAGACCATGCCCCGAATTTCTGCCCGATTCCAGTATTGTGACCCTCTGCTGCCTGATCTCTGCCCGACCTGCGTATTGACCCTTCACTGCCTGCCCTCAGACCATTTAACATGCTTCATGTACACTGCCTGTCCTTACTTTGGCTTGTCCCTGACTACCATTTTGTTATTTGCAGTGTGAAGGGCAGATCATTTAAAGAGATTCTTTTCCACGATTTAAAACATAGTCTAATAGCATGAAATTATAAAAATAAAAAGATTCTACTAATGTACATTGGGGAGATATATCAGTCTAGTGTGGGTTGGTTTGGGCTACAGCTCCCACTGACTGAGTATCTGTTAAAGCAATATTGGGAAATCACTACAAAAGGCATTTAGGCGGCTTTCCGATAACTATAATATGACAGCATTGTAATGCCTGTATTTTGACTGGAAGATTCAATCAATCTCTCTGAACCTGCTTTCACCAGGTGCGGACTGCTCATAGACTGGTACGTCCAGGCGTTATGAATTTAACTCTGAAAGGATATTTCTGAACATACTTGCAGAGTTAGCAGCTGAGATTGTGCAGCTGCAGGAGATGGGAATGTGTTGCCAGTGACAGCTGGGCTTCCCATTACGAAGATAGAGACGTTTTTTGCTGTCTTTGCCTTTGCTATCCCTGTATACACTACACTGAAAGAGAATTATATATACAGATCGGGCAGCAGCAATGATGCTTCCTGCTCCAGTCCCAGCAATCGTGTGATTTTCTGGTGCCAAGTAATTGCAGGATCCGCTGGGTTTTAGCAGACCCAGATCAGCTCTGCAGCCTTGTCAAAACCTCTGGGGGAAGTATTCCCCCTTGTAAGTGGGGCAAATTTAGAAATGAATCGGCAATAAGAAAAAAGGTCATTTTATGATGCCCCAAAAGGTCTTGTATAGCCTTATGGGAGGGGGGAGCACAGAGTATAAAATAAAAAAACGAAATAATGATGATTAAAAAAAAAAAAAGTACAAACCTACTACAGCCTGGCGCTGTAAGCTGTTTATATTTGTGTGTTAAATTGACCGTAACTGGAAAGGAGTTGTGTATTAAAGTGACCGTAAAAGGAAAGGCGCCGTAATTTAAAAAAAAAAAGTATTTTAGTTGCACTTTATTCCATTAATGAAGAATGTGAATTTTTTATTATTTTTTTTTCCTGGGTATGAAAAATAAAAATAAAGACCCATGTATTACTGGAAAAAAGATGCAAACAATTTTTAAGAAACTGAATGCAAAAAAAAAAAGTTTTGGTTTTCTAAGACATTAAATACTAAATAGACTAGTCTTGGACTGCTTAAATCATCATCTTGCACCTATAATATAGACTTTTCTGCAGTATTGTGGTCGTCTGAAACTGGTTTTAAATGGGATGTTCAGGTTTTCTTCTTCAATTTGTCCCCAGCCAGTGGTACCTTTTGGAGAAATCTATAATCACCTGCTTTCCACCACTCGATTCTGGCTCTGGCTCCCAGACTCTCTTCACTGGTCTCCTGGGTTCCATTTGTCAACTTCCACACGGATGGGGTCAGTTGCACCGCTGCTACCATTGACTGACTTCAGTGATGATTTGTCCTCATGCGGTACTTCACTGCTGGGTCATTTGCCACTTGCAGACACGTCACCGTAGAGTCCAGTCATTGGCTGAAGTATCGCATGTGACCCCGTCTGGGTGGAAGTTAACAGACAGGTACTAGAAGCCCAGTGGAAAGAGTCTGGAGCCACAGAGCTGGAAGGGGGCAGCAGGGTGCAGGTGAGGATGGATTTCTTCACGTGTACCACTGGCTGTGGAGAAAATTTAAATAATTGCAAACTGTACAGATACACCCAAAGGAGACCAGATAGTTTTTTCAATCATGGCAGTAAAACTGCATATATAACAGATTAATATGTCTTGGTATGCCACACATGGACTTTTTAAAGATGTACTGTAGTGTTTTTGGTGTCAGAAATGTGGCTTCATGTGATGCTAATAGTAATATCTCACTTGTTTGTAGCATTCCCAAACCTTCGAAATATTGATGGAGAAATAATTCCTGAAGTAAAGCCTGTGGTGGATCATGATGAGTTATCCAGTACATATGAACGCAAGCTCATAGAGGTAAATTTTACGAGTCTCATTTGTATAATATACATCAATATTCATCTGAAAAAAAAAAAGATTTTTAAAAACCCTAAATGGAATATGTCAGGAGTTTTGACCATGCTAAACTGCTGGCAGAACTAGGTAGGGGCTGTGGGGAACATTATGGGCATACTTTTTGTGAAGCTTCTATTATAAGGAGTAGTGTGAATATAAAGTTTTATTCTGCCAGATTCTTTTTCTTAAATGCCGAGGAGAAGTGCTCTCTGCATTGAACTGCTCTGAGTGGCAGCTATAGCATCCAACCAGGAGACCACTATCCCTGTCACTCAGAGCAGAGGGGCAGGGCCGTGAATCAGCTCAATGCAAAGAACAAAAGACTTCACAGTGAAGCTCCGCCTGGGCAATTGCAGGAGCAGAATCTGGCAGAATAAAATGAATCATATTCTTACTACTCGGATAATAAAAGATCCCAAAAAAGTTGTGTGTTTGTTCTGCTTTGTACCAGCCCCCACCTAGTGTTGTCAGCAGTTTAGCATGGTCAAAACTGCTGAGAGATTTCCTGTAATATAATTTAAAAGCATTACCAGTTCTGCTGAGGACATGTGCACAGGACATATGTAGCTGTTTCAAATTAGTGCCTATAAATATGGGAATCTTTTGAGTATATGTTCTTCCAGAAAGTCCTAATTAGAATACACCATAATAATAGTAAAGTTTTCACAACTATTATGTTCCCACGTAGTTATATCACACAGTTTTGTTAGTGATCAGTTGTTCCTTATGCCCAGTTAGTGGGTAAGTAGGTCTTGGGGTCAGGATAGGAATATATTAAAGGGGTTGTCCTCTTTTTATATATTGATGACCTATCCTGAGGATAGCTCATCCATCAATATCAAATCAGCGAGGGGGCCAACTGAGGAGAGGTCATCAATATAAAAAAGCCGACAACATCTTTAATATTATACTGTATATATAACCTCTGCAGTTTTAAGTGTCTACTATATGCAACTACTTTTTTTTTTCCACTGCCGCAGGCTCAAGTCTTAATGTTTTTATTATTTTTATTGCACATTGACTCCCATGCAATTGAGTGTTAAAAACATGCAAAATTTAGTGGGAAACAATTCTAGAATTTTTTTTTAAATTTGTACAAATAATAGAAATTATATTCATCCCACTAAACAAGAACAGGAGACATGTTTCCACCCCACAGCGTCACTGTTGGCATCTGCTTAATCTGCCAGCCCGAAGCAGCACAGCTCCTTCTTTCTTTTTTTAATAGGTTATTTTTTTATGATAATTTTGATAAGCAGCAACCAGAAACCAACACCATCCATTCTCACAATTGACACGAGGCAAGAACATGAGAAATACTGTATGTTATGGTCTATAAGATGCAGCGGACTATAGTATTTTTCATCAGACTCCCATTCTTCATCAGACCTCAGATCAGACAACAAAATCTGACCCCAAGCTCCATCAGACCTCAGATGAGACCCCCAAGCTCCATCAGCCTCAGATCAAACTCTCAGACCCCCCAACTTCCATCAGCCTCAGATCAGACTCCCCCCAACCTCCATCAGCCTCAGATCAAACCCATCAGACTGAGATCAGACCCCATCAGACTGAGATCAGACCCCATCAGACTGAGATCAGACCCCATCAGACTGAGATCAGACCCCCATCAGACTGAGATCAGACCCCCATCAGACTGAGATCAGACCCCCATCAGACTGAGATCAGACCCCCATCAGACTGAGATCAGACCCCCATCAGACTGAGATCAGACCCCATCAGACTGAGATCAGACCCCCATCAGACTGAGATCAGACCCCCATCAGACTGAGATCAGACCCCCATCAGACTGAGATCAGACCCCCATCAGACTGAGATCAGACCCCCATCAGACTGAGATCAGACCCCCATCAGACTGAGATCAGACTCCCATCAGACTCTGATCAGACCCTCATCAGATCTCAGATCAGATGTTAAAAAAATAAGTAAATAAACTTACCTTGCTTACTCTTGATGGCATTGCCACTCACTCACAGCGTCAGGTCATAGTGTGTGCCTAGGTCCTGACGATGCCCAGGGAGGGTGGGTACAACTGCACAGCTCTTCCCTCACCGCTCCCCAGACCTCTTTCATGCTGATGACTGCTTCCATAATGGAAGTGGTCATTAGGATTCCGACTAAAAGATGCACTGCCACTTTTCCCTCACTTTTGTGGAGAAAAAATTGTGTGTTACGGTACATTTATTTTGATTTTGTATTCTCACAACTCCTTTCTAGAAAAGCATGGAACTCTCAGCACTCCATCCATCCATACTATCTCCAGACACAATGTCAAAAGATACTGCAGCTTATATTGGATGGTTACACTTTATTTTTTTTTATTTCATCATCACAATAAACCTTTCATTAGGTTGTGTTTGTAGTTGAGTGTTTCTATTGCTTTGGAATAAGTTCTATATCAATAAGTGATTTTTCTAGCAGTGGTATACTGTTTCTCACATTTTGTTCTTATTATGATTTTTTATTTTTATTTCTTTCACAAACCATTACTTAAATTCCTTCAGGCAAGTGTTTGTACAGATGTTTTGCAGTGAAGAAGTACTCATAAAGAAATTTCTCCAGAGTTGTGGTTACGGGTTTTGTAGCATTTCATTTTGCCCAGACATTTGAAGCAAATTTGTTGTTAGTTGTGGTGAAAAGTAATAACAGGCAACAAAGTAAATCAACTTTTCTGCAATAAATCCAGATGGTGCAGTGCTGGTTAATGGGATTTATTCTCTATAAGTAGATGAAGTCAGTGGATTATGGTCAAATGTGCTGGGATGAAAGGTGAACATCCTGTAACCATATTGATCCTGAAATTCTTTGTAATTGAAATAATAATCACACTTAACTAATTTCTATGATCTGGTGAGTCTATGGCAGGGATGGGCAAACTGCGAGCCTCCAGCTGTTTGCAAAACTACAACTCCCAGCATGCAAAGACTGCTTACAGTGATCAGCCTACAGCGGGGCATAGTGGGAATTGTAGTTTTACAACAGCTGGAGGGCCGAGTTTGCCCATCTCTGGTCTAGGGTCTCGTGTGCCATTTTATAGTGCTTTGAACATACCACAATTATTTTTGTACAGAAATACAGTGTAGGTACATGAATTTATGTTGTTTGTATGACTGGGTTGATGCTGCAGTTGCAGGGACTGGAGCTACCTCTGTTTTTGTTCATCCCAGCTTTAAAAAAATTTAATATATAGCTCACCATGCAAAACCCAAGGTATTGTCATTTAGAGTAAAAAAAATAAAAAACGGTTGCAGACTTGATGTTGTTTTTTATCCATCCTTCTTTAAAAAATTGAATAAAACGTTCAGAATTCTTATGTACCCCAAAATAGTACCAATAAAATCTGCAGCCTGTCCTGCAAAAAAGATAAAAAATAAAATATCAAGCCCTCACACAGCTCCGTTGATGGCAAAATAAGCATAAAAACAACATTTTTTTTTTGTTTTATTGTTAAAAAGTAATAATAGATAAAACTGTAAAAATTTGGTGTCCCTGTGATCCACAGAATAATTTATACCGCATGGTTGCTTGGTCCCTCGCTGCTCTGCTTTTTCTATTAGTTACTCAGTGAACACTACTACTCTCATTTCTGCAACTACCACTCCCCTCCTTCCCTTGCTGTGTGCAGTTGCACGGCTGTTTCTAATTGCTAATCAGTTTTCTGCTATAAGGGTATGGCTGCACAATCAGGTTTCTGCATGCACTTTTGGAATCCAAAATCCAATCTTTTTTTAATTCACTCCTGGTTTTGGCTTTCAAAATTGCATCAGGAAACCTGACTGTTTGGTCGTACACTACGATTGAGGTGCTGACCTCATTTTCTTGCCAGAGCAGTTAGGTATCTAGTTTGCTAAGTTCCTGCTAAGGCCTTTGTTTTCTGTTGTCTGCCACGTAGCGATCTGTGCCTGTTTACCGGATTCTGATTCCCAGCTGTCTGCCCTGATCTGTGCCTGTTTACCATTGTGACTCTCGGCTACCAGCCCTGACCTTAGACCTTTAACATGAATTTGCCTAAAATCAGCCTTCCCTAACTCTGACTTGTTACTATGTGTTTTCCTGCTCCTTCGGTGCTTTGCACCGGTGTCTCTGGCCCTGTGGGTCAGCTGTCAACCACACCGGAACTACTCCGGGAGGTAGCGGTCTGGTCACTCCCTGCAGCAAAGTCCAGATCCCTGTATAGAAGTTAAAAGGTGAATACTAGTAAGTCTCCTGGATAATGCCCATAGGTTTAGTCCAAAGTCAAACCGGTTGGTTGACATAGTAGTTTCACACCCACTGTCATAACACATGGCGAATGCCACCAGGTTTCAAATTTAAAAAGCAGAATGTCTTTTTTCCATTGTCCCATAAAGAGTTAATAAACATTATACAACTACTGATAGGTCAACACTTGGACAACCCCTCTAAGCCCTGTCCTTGTATGCACTCAGTAAACATTTTAGATGCACCAGAATATACAGTATAAAATCATTATGGTGTACTTTAGCAATGAGAACAGCTTTTTAATACCTCCAGTGTGAAAAGGTTTTACCTCAAAGACTACTTAGAGCACGGATCAGAAACCTCTGAAATTACAAGAGCGCTCCCAGAGTGCTCTATTCACTTCTACGGGAGTTAGAAGAACAGCCGAGCATGTTTGCATGCTGGGAGTTGTAGTTTACCAGCAGCTAGAGTGTTGCAGGTTGCTGATGCCTGACTTACAGACTGCTCTGGCAACCTTTTCTACTGGGACTTGCCGGAAGTAGTGCAATGATGGTGGCCTTGTGTGGACTCAGATTATCTGATACATCAGTGCCCCACAAAGGCACATAATCATGTCCTAATTTTAAGGAAAGTGACAGGTATTGAGATATTTAGTCAACGTTTTTAACGTATTCCAACATGCTCTTATAAGTGTCTGCTCTTCGGCTCCAGAATATGAATCCTTGATGAAATACTGTATTATGCTTAGATGAAATCTCCCGTCTCCCTTGAATTTTAGGTACAAAGCCATGTTTCTCATGTTAGCACTTAAAACTAAAAGATTTATCGAAATGACGTTTTAATTGGTTGTAGAAAATTAAACATAATTGAACTTGCAAATGAATAAAGTAGATTTACTAATTGAATTTCAGTCGTTATGTCGCTAATGTTTTTTGTTGGTCTGATTATATCGGCTTCTAATTGTTGTTCTCGTAGAAATATTGCAGTGCTGACCCACTTCGCTGCTTGCATTGGTTTATTTTAGGTATGGCTTTACAGAAACAGTCACCTTTTGCCCAGCATTTTCTATAGTTAAGGTGGATGTTGACGTGTGAAGGACGTGCCTATTAGAACAGAAGTATAGTACAGAGGTTACACACATCATAATCAGCCCTTTTTTCTACAAGTTTCTACCACCTTTGTTGAGATTGAAGAACTGTCATGAAAAGAAGCTTATGCTTTTATGTTTAGTTTTTTTCCCTAAATAATTCAATATGTACTTTTGTTCATAAATAAATACTAACTTTCAGGCACAAGTACCAGACTTATATAAATGGAGCGTGTTGGTCACATTGTAAGGATTCGTTGGATGCCCAGATGGCTCACTAGAAGAGTTCCAGTCAAACATTATGTATAACCATTCTTAAAAGTTTTACATGGTAAATTCAAGTGTGGACTCTGTGTCACTGTCAGTAAGACTGTAGCTGGCTAACAGTTATTAGCAGTCTCAGTAGTTGAAGGGTTGTTTTTTTGAGGGACTATGGACTATGGAGGGACTATGGTTAGAGTTTCTCCAGCTCTGGTGGACCAGTCCCATCAGTGCATTACATAGTTGGTCACTAATTAGAAGAGCCATAATGTAATAACGTTTTTCCTCATTTTCAACATCTGTAGGGAAAATGTATGGTTGAGCAAACCTTCCACTGGCAATAATAGCTTCTAGACAGGGGTTATATAGTAACATAACTTGTAAGTCTGAAAAAAGACACACGTCTATCCACTTTCAGCTTTCCATTCTGCAAAGATGATCCAGAGAAATGCAAAAAACCTCATGCGATCGAAGCAGTTTTCCTAATTTTCCTCAAATCAGGCAATCAGAATAACTCCCTGGATCAACGACCCCTCTCTAGTAGCTATAGCCTGTAATATTATTACACTCCAGAAATACATCCAGGCCCCTCTTGAATTCCTTTATTGTACTCACCATCACCACCTCCTCAGGCAGAGAGTTCCACAGTCTCACTGCTCTTACAGTGAAGAATCCTTTTCTATGTTTGTGTAAAAATCTTCTTTCCTCCAGACGCAGAGGATGTCCCCTCGTCACAGTCCTGGGGATAAATAGATGATGGGAGAGATCTTTATACTGACCCCTGATATATTTATACATAGTTATTAGATCTCCCCTCAGTCGTCTTTTTTCTAAAGTGAATAACCCTAATTCTGATAATCTTTCTGGGTGCTGTAGTCCCCCAGTTCCAGTTATTACTTTAGTTTCCCTCTCTAGTTCGGTTATATCTTTCTTGTGCACAGAAATGAAGCCCAAAATTTTACGCAATACTCCATGTGCAGTCTGACTAATGATTTGTAAAGCCACAGATCTAAGTTCTCATCACGTGCATCTTTGCACCTTTTCATAATCTTATTGGCTGTGGCAGCAGCTGCCTGACACTGTTTGCTGCAGTAAAATTTACTTCCAACTAATATTCCTAAGTCATTTTCCATGTCAGTGTTACCCAGTGTTTTATCATTTAGGCCTAGTTTACACTTCAGTGATTTTCCATCAGTAATTTTTAGCCAAGACCAGAACTGGAGGCTACACAGAGATAAGATATAATAGCAGGGCATGGTGGGAATTGTAGTTTTACAACATCTGGAGAGCCGTAGTTTGCCCATCCCTGCTCATTCCCAATTTACGGTATGTACTAACATTTATATGGCACAGTATGCACTACCTTAGAGAAGTCAAGATATATGACCTCTAATCACTCACCCCAGTCAACCCATCTTTCCTATACCTCGGTACTCCCACAATCAACTTTTCAGACTGCTGCAGCGCCATATGGTGGATTGGAGGTTTAGCCACAGTGTAAGTTCTCATACACACTGTCACAAAACGTCTGGCCCATAATAGAACTGTCCTATCCTTGTCTGTAATAAGGACAAGATTAGGACATGTTCTATTTTTTTGTGGGTGCAGTGCTGACTGGCCAACAGGGGAATCCCCCGGTGGGCCCATGAGAAAGGTGGGCGCAGTGTCCACCTTCACAGCATCTCTAATAACTTATAGCAATATAAAAAACTGGGTATACTATCCAGTTTATTATTATAGACGCATCGGAAGGTTAAAGGGCTTCTGTCACCCCCCTTAACCCATTTTTCACTAGCTGACATTAGCTATTTGCTAATGTCAGCTGAGTTGAAATATATCTTTTTTTACCTTTTCTGAAGTTGTCAATTCTGTAAAAAAGCCACTTTTATAATATGCTAATCATCTTCACTACCAGCAAGTTGGGCGTGTACTTGCTGGTAGCCGCCGCATCTAGATTAGTTAGGAACGCCCCCTTCCTCGTTTGATAGACAGGGCCAGCGCTTTCTCCTCCTCGCGCTGGCCCTGTCTGAAGATGAAATCCCGCGCCTGCGCCGTACCGCTCAGTAGTCGGTGCAAGCGCTCTGAGTGAAGGATGCGAGCTTTGCCGCTCAGTCCTCAGTGCGCCTGCGCCGATTACGTCACCGCTACACCCGGAAGGGAAGCGGGTGTAGCGGTGACGTAATCGGCGCAGACGCATATTATTAGCATATTATAAAAGTGGCTTTTTTACAGAATTGACAACTTCAGAAAAGGTAAAAAAGATATATTTCAACTCAGCTGACATTAGCAAATAGCTAATGTCAGCTAGTGAAAAATGGGTTAAGGGCGGTGACAGAAGCCCTTTAAGATGGCCTCTAGGAATAGAGGCAGGTCAGCCAATATCCTATCTTCCCTGGGACCCACCTTTTGAAGTTTTTGCTGAGACCCCCATAATCAATCATCTTGTAGCTTCTTGTGCTGTCTGCCTCTGTGTGGACAGGTAATCTTTAAATGTCGCGGTACAGTGGGCCCCCAGAATGAATTTTACTGGTGGGCCCTAGGCATCCCAGTCTGACACTGGTGCAGTGGAACGAACATACGGATGCCTACAGCACACGGTGTGGAGTCCGCATCTATTACGGCCCCATTGAATGAATGGGTCTGCATCTGACCTGCAAAAACGATTGTGTGCATAAGTCCTAATTTACAGTGCAGGTGTACTGCAGCTCAGCTCCCATCATGAGCTGAGCTGCCATACCCCAGCACGGCCACTACACAATGAATGGAGCCTACTATATCTGGCTCTCTCTGAAGTAAAGTTTCTGGTCCTAGCAGCTGCCCGAAGCAGCTGATTAGTAGGAGTGCCGTGTGTTGGACCCCATCAATCAGATGACCCAGAAAGCCCCTTTAACTGTTCAGTGAAACATTGAATTTCCGAAAACATTCTTTGATGGCTTATTCTTAGGAGCTGTGGTCTTTTAATCCTAGCAAGAGGGTGTGGATTCTGCTGCAGAATAATTTCAGGGTTGTGGTTCCTGGAACAGTCCTCACTTGGCTGCCATATACCATACAGCAAGACGTGACATGAATTTGAAGCTTAGAAGAAGACCATGATCAAAGGGCAGGAATTTAGTCACTAGACAGAGTCAGGAACATGGAAACCAGGAGCATAGCCAGAGACTGCAACCAGGAAGAGCAATGACCAGAAGCCAGCCTGGTAAGAACCTGGAACAAGAGTGTAGCCTGGTAGAGAACAGAGCCAAAGGTAGTCTCTTGGAGAGCAGTCAGGTTTTAGTGTAGTTAGGAGCAAGACAAAGATTAAGACCAGAAGTAGAATCCAAGGGTCTAGGCAGGAACATGATCAGGATTAGCCAGGAGACAGGACTAAGGCTACTTTCCTATCTGCAACACTATGATCTGGCCGCCAGTTCCGGCAGAGAATGCCGGGAATTGGCCTGACACAAACTGCAGCGTTGAGCAGTTTTTGTCCTGCAGATTCTCGGCATATTTGCCAGATTGCCGCAGGATCTCTGCCGGACCCCATTATAGTTAAGAGGGTCGGCATGCATTCCAGTTGCATCCGGCAGTGTGGGATCTGGAGAATTCCAGCAGGGTGTTCTCTGCTGAAACAGCCTGGCGAAGTCCATTCCACAGAAGTGAAAGTACCCTAACAGTAGTATTACAAACAACACTAGAACCAGACTCTAGGATCAAGGAAGCAGAAACATGGTGGCATGAGGAATATTCTACAGGAACAGTGACTGGGCAAAAAAGGATCAGTAACTGTGCTGTGCTGAAGCTGACACCCAGTCAACAAATGAAGGAACTGGTTTGAATAGTAGACCTTGATGATGTAATCAAAAACAACCGATTATGTAGCAGTGCTCAGGACCGGTTAACCACTGATTTGATGGTTCAGCAGAATGGTGATCAATGATTAGAGAACAAAACGCAAGTAAATCAGAAGCAAATTCACACTTGAATACACCACCAGAATCAAATGCCATCCTGCCACCAACAGTGGAAAATGCAGGTTTTTCTAGCAACACGGCACAGCCGTCAAGAGGACACGGGAGTAGAGTAGGAAGTGTTGAGAAACGGCACCGTTAGCGACACCTCCATTTAGCAATCCATAAACCTGCAGCATTAAGCAACTGAGCAATTGCAATAAAGTGATTTGAGAAAATATTCACAAACTTTGGTTTTACAACTTTTTCACAAGTCTGCAAAAGAAAAATAAATCTGACTTAAAAGTTTATTTTCTCAAGCATAATAAGAAAGAGCAGTTAAAATATGCAGTCCTAAATAATTCAGCAAGCAAGGGGAAAATGATGAATTCTAAATACCGTCTCAGAAATCTTTATGACCCGAGTCACTGCTAAAGTAGAAAGTCTTCGAATTCATATCACTTTCTTCTGCGCATAAATGCCCCGAGGTTAAAATTAAAGATATTTTTTTGCAGTCTAATGCTGAGGACTCTGATATTCTTCTGCTGATAATGACATAATGGCAAGTGAAGCATTCTGGCCAACAGGGATTGAGCCACTAATTTTGATTTCATCTACTTGACAGGTTTTTTTGGCTTCTAATTTGACAGCAAAGGACGCACAATGGTAAAAGAAAATACAAATAAAATGTTATCCGTTTCTGCATTTCCGTAGTGACAGTGTTACAGTTAGACAGTCAAAGGGCTGTTTGGGTCATTGCAAGCCCGGAAAAAAAGAAAAAACAGCAAAATCAGTTATTTTGTTTTGTTGTTTCATTTCGCCATGTACAGTTTTTCCGTGTTTCTAGTTCAAGAAATAATTGTTTCAAAATTAAAAATATTAAAGGGGTTGTCTGAGCTTTTATTATGGCAAATACCGTAGACTACAGCAGCGGACAGGAAGAGAGACGGGAGGCGGCACATGCGCACTGTGCGCGCCGTCTCCTCATACAGCGGAACAGCGTGGGGTACCGGGAGTCGGACCCCCGCCGATCTGATCTTGATGACCTATCCTGAGGATAAGTCATCAATAGTAAAAGGGGTTTTCGGGGAGTAAAATATTGATGACCTATCCTCAGGATAGGACATCAATATCTGATTTGTGAGGGTCCAACTCCCATCACCCTCGTCGATCATGTATTTGAAGAGGCCGCAGCCCTGGCCCACTCTCTTGAATGGACTGAACTGCAAATAGGCCATGTGACATACGAACATGATGTCACTGGCCTAGGACTAGGCGGCAGAGCTCACCGGAGTGCCGTAGCCTCTTCAAACAGCTGAATAGCAGGAGTTCTGGGAATCAGACCTCTACTGATCAGATATTGATGACCTGTCTTGAAGATAGGACATCCATATTCTAGTTCTGGAAAACCCTTAATAGTGCTTACTACAAAAATCCTCTCAAAGTTCCAGTAATGGGAACAATGCAAGGAAGAAATATCTTTTCATATTTTATAATGTATTCTATCCCTGAGGTATTTATCACTAAAGACTCTTTTACACAGTGATTGGCTAAATGAACGTTTGGAGGAACATTTTTTTCCAACCACTGCCCATATGCCCACCGATCAGCCGACAAGTGAGCAGACTCTAATTTGTCTTTTTTTTTCTTTTCCGGGCACTAGAATCATCATTTGTTGGCAGCATGTCTTCTCTGTTAAACAGGGAACGTGCTGCTCACAAACTGCAGACTTCATAGGAGACAAAGTCGTACTAACAATCGCTTATCCCTATGCAGTATGATGATCTGCTATATTTAGGTGTACTCAACGAGCATTGACATTCCATGTTGCTCGTTTACAGGCCCTTGTAAAAGAACCTTAAAGGGGTTGTCCACCTTTTGTAGTGTTTTTTTTCAGACCTCCCCCAAGCATGGCCGAACCTGTGGCGGTGACCATACTTACCTGATCACCACCGCTGTGTTCCAGCTCCATCACTCCCTCTGGTCCCAAGTGTACCTGAGGTAACATCCTGTTTCATATGGGTCATGTGACCACCACAACCAATGACTGGCCGTGGTGGTGACGTGTCATCCATGTGGCATATCTCTGGGTCACATGACATAAGGGTGACACGGTGCAGCAGCTAATCATTGGCTGTGGGGGTCACATGAACTGTGTCATTGCACATGTTGCTGTGGGTGCACCCAGGACCAATGGCGCACGAGGGGCATCAATGGAACTGAACCCCAATTGCACAGATCAGGTAATTATGCCCACCACTGCAGGTTTAGCAATGCTCGGGGGTCTGAAAAAGGCACTACAAAGGTGGACAATTCCCTTAAAATAGTAATGACAAAGTATATCTGGGTATGTAAGTATCAATACTGTATATCATCACTGTAACCTGTAACCAGCCTTAAAATGTTAGTAAAACAAGAGTGTGATACATGATTAAAAAAAAAAGGTTGACCCTGTAAAAGAACCTACCCCAATTATACTCTGTTATTCCCTGTACTTATGTGTTTCCCTGAATAAATGAGTGTTTCATCAGGGGACTAATAAGGCATGAACAGAAAAGAGATAATAAGCCCATACTATTATCATACTGATGACTATACAGTAATTCAGAAAGTCCATCACTTTGGATAATGTAGTAGAAATAATAAGAACCTGGTTCATGGTAGAGTCGCATACCACACACACTTATTAGGTGCCCTGCACATTTTGTTACTCCCCTTTATTGGTATCTGGTTGTCATCCCTGCTGCATCATCCATGTACCTGTTGGTTTAATGGTCCATTTTGTGTTTTTGTGCCTTATATCCTTCTTTTGTTGTCACTAAAGGTTATGTTTTAAGTTTGCTTTTGATTAGTACAAGAATGTCTCCCAGCCTGTGACTTAAGCTCCAGATGTGGCTCATGGTGCCACTGCTTGTGGATCCTCAGCTTTTGGCAGCTCCAGATACAATCGTGCATTAACAGTACCTTTGAGATCAAAATAGTGCCAAATTGTGGTAATAAGGGTCAAAACCACATCGTTGGTAGTTAAAAAGTTTATCCAAGACTATGATAGACTTTTGCAAAATGGCGGTACTGGGTTTGGTCTCCATCTCTTCATGGTCAGCTTTCTTCTTCCTGCGAATCCTGTTGACGGGGGAAGCAGGGGGGGAGCACACGATTGGCTGCCATGGGGACCTGCTCCCCTTATGTCACCTGCGATGCAAGGGTAGCAGGTCACCTCTGCGACCAGAAATTGGCTGCAGTGGTCACTTTCCCCCTGCTGTTATTGCAGCAGGGAGATGAAGAGCCGTCCATGGAGCGATAGAAATGGAGAGCGAACCGGCAGGGAGCAGGTAAGTATGAGTTTTAAACAAGTACAACATGCAGCAGGGGTCTGTCAAAAATGTCCCCAAAGCTGGACATCTCCTTTAAGTACTTTTTGTATGCTGATGAACTGAAACTGAGGTATTACAGTTTGTTCCAAGGGACATATTTTTCAGTTGTAGTTGAGGTGACATTGTGAAAAACTTCTAATTTCCAAGTACCTTGCACTAAAGAGAGTGATGCTGCTTTATATGTTATTTTAGGAAGTTTTCTAATGTACTGTAAGTGTTTCCAAGGTGTTGGTGTGTGAGTGTGGGGGGAGGGGGCAGGGCGGGGTATTGGTATAATAAGAAAAAAAAAGGATTCAAAAATGTTCAAAAACTTCGATGTTTTCCCAAGCTGAAACACATGCATTTTCAACATGGTGTTGATGTAGTAGAAGAAACAGGATAAATGTATGCTTCACATTGTGCTTATTCTTATATTTCAGAATGTTTGATTACTTTATGCATTTTTAATAAAAGAAAGCTAGAAAACAGCATCTGGGGCAAACTGCTCTGGTGATAATTTGAGAATCAATTTGGCATCTTAATTTGCAGGAAATTGCCTAATTATGATTTAATGCTGCCAGTTCTTATTTGTGGAGGGCGTTATTTTTAGCTCATTAAATGATTCAGAATAACACTTTCTTGCACCTAGATTGAACCACAGGAATGTATTTTAAGGATAGCCAAGTAAGTTTTCTTTTAAGGGTATCTTTAAAACGTAAAATGTTTCTTTGAGACCTTCTTAGCATTCAGATGAATGAGGACGTATGGATTTTGGCATACATTGTTAAACACCATAAATTACGGAAACTGAAGCATACGTGAGAACCATGCACATAGGAGACAGTCATCGTGTTGAGGAGGGATGTCAATAAAGCAAGGAATGCAAAAGAGGCTCCCAAGTTATTCCGTTCTCTGGCATCTGAAATGTCAATTGTCATAGACCTTTAGAAAACATAATTTTCTGATGCAAATCACATCCATTAAAGGGGTGTCCATTTTGGACAATCCCCTTTTGTTAATAGGGTCCCACTTTGCTGCAGAAATCAGCCTTATCTTGCAGAAGAACTTGGCAGAAAATGTTCCTATTATGAAGGAGATGTGGATCAGATGTGTCATTTGAACGGATTTGGCTTGGGACAACTCCTAAGGTTGCTGCCACTCATCTTGGCTGTGCTGCGTTTTGGATGTGGAAAATAAATGCAATAAAAACCGCATGCGGTTTTTGAAACATAGCTGCGGTTATAGTGAGTTTTCTTCCAGCAAGGGGAAACACAGCAGACACTGTGAATGACATTAATTTAACTCTATTTAATAATTAATGTTATTCGGTTTTCATGTGTGTGATTTTTTTTTTTCCATTTTGCTGGAAGAAAACACACTCTAAGGCTAGGTTCAGACGACGACAACTGTCGCGCGACAAAAAGTTGCGCGACAAATAGGGCACAACTTCACTGCAACATTTGTCGCGCAGCATTTTGTCGCACTATTGTCGCGCGACAATTTTTATAATGGGAGTCTATGGTGTCGCATTGCGACATGCGACATGTTGCGACTGCGACGCGACAGTCGCAGAAAAACCCATCTTGAATGGATTTTTTGCGACTGTCGCGTCGCAGTCGCAGCATGTCGCAATGCGACACCATAGACTCCCATTATAAAAATTGTCGCGCGACAATTGTCGTCGTCTGAACCTAGCCTAACTGCAGGTAAGTTGTTGCAAAAACTGCATATGGGTTTTTTCCTGCATCCAAAATGCAACATCCAAGACATGTGGCAGCACCCTAAGGGCGTTATCTAAGTGGCCCCACTGGTCTTCAAGATGCATGGGCAGGTGAACGTAGAAACAGCACATCTTCGCAGGACTTTGTTATCCAATGTGTAAAAGATGCTCCACAATGCACGTGCCCCTCATATAGATTATACTTACCCAGCTCCTTACCAGTGTCGCTCCTGATCCCCACACGACCACCGATGCATCTCCCCGTCGCGCGGATCAAAACATCGGGCGACTGGGGGAGCAGCCAGTAGCAGTACGCAATGGGGACAAGCCACCCTCAATACTAGGGACGATCAACCCTTTGCAGCCTTTGCTATTGGCTGCTCCCCCTGTCTCTGGATGTTTTGATTTTGGGAGATGCAGCGGCGGCCGTGCAGGGATCAGGAGCGACACGGGTGCCGGAGAGCTGGGTAAGTATGATCTATAAGAGGGCATTGGGGGGCAGGTTTTCCACTTTGGATGACCCCTTTAAGTAAGCCAAGGTGGTCAGCCATTGGCTGCAGAAGATTAGGATGTGCGTGCAGACCCTTTAAGAACTGGAGGGAGCATTCGCCTGTTCCCTAAGGGAACAGCAGAAGCAGGCCTCAGCTGTCAGTGCACATATGACAATAACACAGAGATGCAATAATTTAAAATAATAAATATATATATACCAATGGGGGTCCATGGATATTATTAAAATGTAAAAAGGATTGTATCAGTATATTAATCTCTGCACAATACAAAGAGCTATCTCTATACTATAGCTATTAAAGTGCAATAAACTACAAAAAATAATTTACAAAAATTATAATAAAAAAATAAGCGTATGTGCCACAAAAAAGTGAAGAAGTAAAGTGCAAGTGCAAAAATACCCAAATATCCACAAAAACGTTAGTATACTCGGTGACTGAGCATAAAGTGAATATAGACCGTAGTATACACCCTCTATGTAAAGTGCAGGTGCTCTGAAATACAAGCACTCTATAATAATAGCTGATACAAACCAGATTGCAGCATATGAAATGTAATATGGACTCCAGACCCTCAACGTGTTTTGCTCATGGCTTCTTCAGGAGGAAGGGAAGGAAGAGAGAAGGGGAATACCAGCGAGTCTGAGCTGATGGCTAACATTGATGCTGTAGCAGGTGGGAGATCTGGCTGCAGTGCCAACTGGAGCGGCAGTGGTCGTGGACCGCCGACACCCTACAGTACCGCCACGGGCCAAAATAAGCATTACACGGGTCTTATATCAATTGGCTGTCTATGTAATGTATGGACATGTGGAGTCCTTCCGACCATGAGTTGATCTTTGTGACTGCTCTCTGTTCTGGCTTATAGAGGAGGTTCTTTCTATTAACTTAGAATTCCTTAATTGGATATTTGAAAATGGGTTTTCTAAATGAGGAAAGCCTTTAAAAGAGGGCAATGGGGAACAATCGATTCCAGAAGGCTGTCAGTCATGCATTGAGTCCACCTTGTACAGACAGACATGTTGTAAGAAGCAGCTCCAAAGTCTTTTGGAGACCTATTTTCATGTTAAATTTCTTTAAATCAGGGGTTGATTCATTCCTCTAAATCTAGCCCAAAGTGTTAGCATATGGGCATGGAGCTAATGACAAATGCATAGCCACGAGTGACTAGTGCTTCTCTGCAGTTCAGTGCCCTAGAAGTATCCATGTGTCAAGATTAACCCTAAGTTCACACTTGCGCGTTTTACAGCGCGTTCGAACACGCTGTTAAACGCTCAACACATGCAAACCAATGCTTCCCTATGGGACTGGTTCAAATTTTTGCGTTTTACAGCGCGTTCGAACGCGCTGTAAAACGCCCTACGCATAAACAAGTACTTGAGCTTTTTTTGGGGCGTTTGTCGCGCGTATTGTGATTGACACCACAGTAGTCAATCACAAGAACGCGCGTACGAACGCGCGTTTCCTATTTTCAAAAACGCGCTGTAATATGCGCGACACAAACGCGCGTAAAACGCGCGTTTCAAGAACGCTCAGGTCTGAACCCAGGGTAAGGCCTTATTCACACGTCCGTTGTGTTTTGTGGATCCGCGGATCCGCAAAACACGGACATCGGCGATGTGCGTTCCGCAAATTGTGGACCGCACATCGCCGGCACTCTCATAGAAAATGCCTTTTCTTGTCCGCAATTGCGGACAAGAATAGGACATGTTCTAATTTTTTTCGGGAACGCAATTGCGGACCTGGAAGAGCAGATCCGCAATTGCGGACCCGGCCGGGACATCATCTGTCCCCATTGAAACTAATGGGTCTGCAATTCTGTTCCGCAAAATGCGGAACAGAGTTGCGGACGTGTGAATAAGGCCTAACAGTGAGAGAGTTTATGCTTCCAGAGATTTCCTCTTTTCTTCCCTCGCTCCCCCCTCCAGGTGCAGAGGACAGTGTTGAATGAGCATGTGGGGTTTTCCATAGATTTCTGTGTGGATATTGCATCAGATTTCACAGTTTGCAAGTAAAGCTACTTTCACACCAGCGATCTGTCAAGGATCTGCAAAAACGCTTCCATCATAATAATAATAACACAACCATTTGCATCAGTACTGAAGGATCCGGTTGTATTATCTCTAAAATAGACAAGATGGGTCCGTCTCTAAAACCGTTGTAAGTCAGTGGGGGACGGATCTGTTTTCTTTTGTGTCAGAGACAACGGATCCTTCACCGTTGACTTACATTGTGAGTCATGATGGATCTGTCTTGCTCCGCACCACATCGCGGACAGAAAAATGCTGCTTGCAGCGTTATTCTGTCCGCGATAGGGACGCAACCAAACAGAACTGAATGCATTCTGGTGCATTCCGTTTCGTTCAGTTTTGCCCCCAATGACAATGAATGGTGATAAAACGGAAGTGTTTTCCCCCCGCTATTGAGATCCTATGAAGTATCTCAATAGCGGAAAGGGAAAGCGCAGATGTGCAGGTAGCCTAAATCTGTGACAGGTTCAGAAAACATTTGAGACTGGGCATGCTGTGAATGTAAAAATTCACAGCATGCCCTCAAATCCACAAGTTTTTATGTTTCATTGGTAATAATCTGACTGCTAGGTTTCCTCCATGAATGGCGGTATCTTTACCTAATTCCAGGTGAGAAGTCACAGTGGAGACCATGTCATACAAATATATGCATGACTTTTGAAGGGAGCTGATGATGCACATGTAGTCAAAGGCAAGGCAATTAGTCAAGGATGCACATATAGTCCAGGCAATTTACCTTCATCTTGCAGCAGAATTTTCTTCTCTTGCTGTGTGAGAGCCTGCAGTTTTATTAATTTTGCAGGTGCCTGTTTAGCATCTGTCACCTATTGATCTAGAGGACGGAGGGTTTCTGCTACCAGCTGTGCCGGAGACAACAAACACAATGTTTTATTGTGGCACATAGGCCTCATGCATCAAAGCTCTTTCAGAGAGAAAAAAAAAGTGGCATCTAATCGGTCTTCAGGTTTACATTTGTAAAACCACATACAAAAATGGAACATGGACTGTGCATCACAATCCTTTTTGCTATGCAAATATTTGCATGCCTGGATGCTGGGGTATCTTTTAAAACAAATTCAAGCAAAGCTTATTCTATCAGTACATAATGATTGTATTACGAGCCTGGAGACATATGTCAGGTACTCATAGCTGCGTGCCATAAGAAGGGACTTTATTAATATTGGAGAAGAATTATGTGCAATATAATATTTAGTAATTACAGTGATGACTTGTGTGGTGATGAATACAAAATCTTTTATGTTTCCCTTCATAAACCTTTTAGCCATAGTAGTACTGTGGCTGAGACTGTGCTTTGCCTTTGGAAGCAACATGTGACTGACCGGTGTAGACTAGATATAAAACGAATCACAAAGCATAATTATAATAATAAAAAGATAAATGTTTGGCCAGTGCTCTGTGCCTGTGCTGCTGGCCCTACATGTGGGCACGGGCGCCGGGCTCCCTCCTTCCCTTCTGTTGTCATGTACCCTGCTGACAAGCGCGGGCAGCAGGCAGCTTAAACTGTCATATCTGTGCGTCGTGCCAGAGCTTACTTCTTGCTTGAGTCCAGTACTGTTTGTTAGGGTGTGCAGGGGCGTGTCTCTCCTAAATTGTGAGCCAGCTTTTGTACACCCTCTATCTCCCCAGACTTTAACTGGTTTGCAGGAGGTATTTAATGCGCTTCCTACCCCAGTCTTGAGCACTAGCTAGTCTAGTTCCTGGTGTGAAGGTGTTTGGAGGTTTCTGCTTTTCTGTGTACCGGACCCTGCTTATCGATCTAACGGATTTCTCTTGTTTGCCTCTTGCCTCTGATCTTGGACTTCGATTACGGACTTTGCTTGATCACTGCCTTCTCTGACTACGGACTTCCAGACTACGTCTTTTCCCTAGGTGCTTGCACCAGTATCTCTAACGCCCTGGTCAGCTGCCACTGACTCGGGGACTGCTCTGGAGTGGTACCTGGTAACTACCCTTATAGCCACGCCCCTCCAGGGTATCATACCCGCTTGCATAGCAGTAAACTTCACATCATGGTTTAAAACGGTGATGAATAGAGCATGTACAAACCAATTTCCTATATATATTACAAGCCATAGGTTAGTAGCACCTTTAAGGGAGTCTGTCACCTCATTTGCACCACAATAACTTACAGCATTGCCACACTGAAGGTTGTAAACACATTCCAAACATACCTGTGTGTACTTTGTGTCTTTATTCCATGTCCAGAAAAAGTGCTTTTCTTCTGCTGAAAAATGGCTCCCAAGCGCCCGGCTGGGCCTGCTTTGTTGTTCCAAGTGCCCAAAGCAAACCAGACTGAAGAGGGGAGAGCTGCTTTAGCTGCTCATATCTTTGGAATGGTAGCAGCTGAAGATATGAGACATGGCATTCCATGCTTTCAAACAGTACCAGAATCACAGCATTATATCTATTACATTGGAAGATATAGCTGTTAGAAATCGGGATGGCAATAAATGCAACTGAAAGTATAGTAAAGGCAGGTTTCACTGCTTTCATTTCTGACTCGATTTCTAACAGCTATATCTTCTGATGTAGTGGATATAATGCTGTGATTCTGGTATGGAAAGACAGCTTTCAAACAGGAGTAGGCTAATATCTCTAGCTACCAATACAAAGATATAAGCAGCCCTCCCCTCTTCTTAAGTCTGGTATGCTTTGGGCACTTAGAATAGCAAATTCTGCCCAGCCAGGCACTTGGGAGACGTTTTTAAGCAGAATAAAAGCACTTTTTCTGGACATGGAATAAAGCCATATAGTACACACAGGTATGTTCAGAATGCATGTGCAATCTTCTGCGGGGCAGTGTTGTTAGTTATATTGGTGAAAATGACGTGACAGACTCATTTTAAGTATGTTGTTAGTTCTCAGAGATTTGCTCTTTCCTCTACGCTGTGTACTTTATATCCAATGTAAATTTGGCAGGCCTCCCAGAGTAACTGTGCCGGATTCAGCTTTATTTTCGCCCGAGAGAATAGGCAGAGGCCTCCACTAGTAGCGTAATGAAATTTCTACAGTGACCTAGTTTGTTAGGATTTCCATAGCTAAATATTTTGTGTTGGTGACTTTTGCAGAGTCTGTTACTTCAGTAAATAGTTGCAGTTTATCATTTAGAGAAATTAGGTTGATGTAACCTTTTCTATTTTTTAAAAGAGATGTGTTATTGTTCAAAGTCTACCTGTACACTATGAGGTTTAAGCAGACCTCTGTCCCACCTCTGGGGCTTACAAATCTCTTGCTAGTACACTCCTTTCCCAGATCTCCTATGTGTCAGACTGCCCCTTCCCCACATCTCATGTGCCAGGCTACTGCTTCCCTCTTTTCTGCCAGGCTGCTTCTTTCTGAGTTCACCTTTATAATGTCACCTCCCTAGAACTCCTATCTCCCTGGTAGTATTTTCCACAAATCTTCTATCTGCCAGGTCGCTTCTTCCCCAGATCTCCTATCTGTCAGTTCGCTTCTTCCTCAGATCTTCTATCTGCCAGGTTGCTTTCTCCCCAGATCTCCTATCTGCCGGGTCGTTTTTTCCCCAGATCTCCTATCTGCCGGGTCGTTTTTTCCCCAGATCTTTTATCTACCTGGTCGTTTTTTCCCCAGATCTCCTATCTGCCAGGTCGTTTCTTCCCCAGATCTCCTATCTGCCTGGTCGTTTCTTCCCCAGATCTCCTATCTGCCAGGTCGTTTTTTCCCCAGATCTTCTATCTACCTGGTCGTTTTTTCCCCAGATCTCCTATCTGCCAGGTCGTTTCTTCCCCAGATCTCCTATCTGCCTGGTCGTTTCTTCCCCAGATCTCCTATCTGCCTGGTTGTTTTTTCCCCAGATCTCCTATCTGCCAGGTCGTTTCTTCCCCAGATCTCCTATCTGTCAGGTTGCTTTCTTTCCAGATCTCCTATCTGCTGGTTGTTTTTTCCCCAGATCTCCTATCTACCTGGTCGTTTTTTCCCCAGATCTCCTATCTGCCTGATCGTTTCTTCCCCAAATCTTTTAACTGCCACGTCTTTTCTTCCCCTGATCTCCTATCTGCCTGGTCGTTTCTTTCCCAAATCTTTTAACTGCTACGTCTTTTCTTCCCCTGATCTCCTATCTGCCAGGTCGATTCCTCCCCAGATCTCCTATCTGCCAGACTTTGTCAGGTCTCTTATTGGTCAGACTGCTTTTTGTAAGATATAATATTTGCCCAGCCACTTCTTTCCAGAATTCCTTTCTCTCAGGCCACTCTTTACCCAGACATCTCATCTGCTTGGAAACACAACAGGTTCTCAGCCTCCTCTTTTTTATTGCACTTTATTGTCTCACTCTTGGGGTGTGCCTCTGTATTTCCTTCAAACTATGTGCTGAAGTCACAACACTGCCTGAAGACTTCATGTGTTGTTACTCAAACTTAGGCTGGGGTCACACGTGACTGATTAGCAGTGGATTTGCCATCACAGATTTTCATGAAATCTCTGTATTCTCATCCACATGTTGCATATGGACAGAATGAAAATTGATGGTTTTGTTGACTTTTTATTTTGTGGTTTTTTTCCCCGCTGTCTTTTCATTGACTTGTGAACCCAGCCTTAATGTTTAAAGGAGCAAAGCAATGAAGAATTATCCAATGCTTCTATTCAATATCTGCACTTTCCAGTCATTGGCATGGAAACATCAAATGGATTAGGGAGCTACTACTGACAGCCCCAATCTCGCCAGAAGTTAAGTAACATAGTTTATAAGACCGAAAAAAGACATCTGCCCATCTGTTATCCTGAAAGTTGATCCAGAGGAAGGCAAAAAAAAACTGTGATGTAAAAACCAATTTTCCCCACTTAAGGGGAAAAAAATTCCTTCCCAACTCCAATCAGGCAATCAGAATAACTCCCTGGATCAACGACCCCTCTCTAGTAGCTATAGCCTGTAATATTATTACACTCCAGAAATATATCCAGTCCCCTCTTGAATTCCTTTATTGTACTCACCATCACCACCTCCTCAGGCAGAGAGTTCCATAGTTTCACTGCTCTTACAGTAAAGAATCCTCTTCTATGTTTGTGTACAAACCTTCTTTCCTCCAGACACAGAGGATGTCCCCTCGTCACAGTCCTGGGGATAAATAGATGATAGGAGAGATCTCTGTACTGACCCCTGATATATTTATACATAGTTATTAGATCTCCCCTCCTTCGTCTTTTTTCTAAAGTGAATAACCCTAATTTTGATAATCTTTCAGGGTACTGTAATCCCCACATTCCAGTTATTATTTTAGTTGCCCTCCTCTCCTCTCCAGCTCTACTATGTTTGCCTTGTTCCCAGGAGCCCAGAACTGTACACAATACTCCATGTGTGGTCTGACTAGTGATTTGTAAAGTGGTAGGACTATGTTCTCATTACGGGTATGTCCCTTTTTGATGCAACCCATTATCGTATTGGCCTTGGCAGCAGCTGCCTGACACTGTTTTATACAGCTTTGTTTGCTGTTCACTAAAATTCCTAGATCCTTTTCCATGTCAGTGTTACCCAGTGTTTTACCATTTAGTATGTATAGGTGACTTGCATAATTCCTTCCCATGTGCATAACCTTACATTTGTCAGTGTTAACCGCCTCAGCCCCCCTAGCTTAGGGTACGTTCACACGACGACAATTGTCGCCCGACAAATAGGGCACAACTTCACTGCAACATTTTTCGCGCGACATTTTGTCGCACTATTGTCGCGCGACAATTTTTATAATGGGAGTCTATGGTGTCGCATTGCGACATGCAACATGCTGCGACTGCGACGCGACAGTCGCAGAAAAACCCATCTTGAATGGATTTTCTCCGACTTTCGTGTCGCAGTCGCAGCATGTCGCATGTCGCACTGCGACACCATAGACTCCCATTATAAAAATTGTCGCGCGACAATAGTGCGACTTTTTGTCGCGCGACAATTGTCGTCGTGTGAACGTACCCTTAAACACCCTTAATCATCAGACCACTTTTTACAATTCTGCACTATACTACTTTCACCGTTTATTGCTCCGTCATACAACTTTTCACCCAAATGAATTTTACCTCCTTTTCTTCTCACTAATAGAGCTTTCATTTGGTGGTATTTCATTCTTGCTGACATTTTTACTTTTTTTGCTATTAATAAAAATGGCCTCAGCGAACCCCTTGTGCAGAGAACTACTCTCCTGGGCGGCTGGCAGGCTCCCTTTTCTCCATAAATCTCTCCCATCTATTCCTATCCACAAAGGCGGCAGAGGTAAGATACACAATATTATTACTCATTAAGAATGAAGATTAAGGTATACGAGAATAAGCAGCGTAATATGTGATAGACGCATTTTTCTCAGTACAAGGAAATAACCAGATTGTTTTTGTTTTTATTTTTTATTTTTGTCTGATCTTTTTATATCCACTACAATTATTGATCTTAACTGAGAACCATATATAGCCCAGCCATTGTTTATCCACAGAAAGAGATGACTTATCGAATTGTGATGGCTGTACGTTTATAACATTATGTCCTCATATGTATTTTTGCAATGACACATCATATCTAGATGTATGTAAGCCACTTTACTTATATGACTTCACATTGTATCACTTTCAGTGCCTGATGAAGGCCAAATAGGCCGAAAACGTTCGCACGCATGTATTAGCCGCACGTCTACAAATAAAATCCTACGTGATTTGCAACTGGGCTGTGATTTGCATTTTTCCAATAAAAATTTAACGACATTTTTGCAAAAAAAGACATTTTTCGCTTTCTGTTGTAAAATTTAAAAAAAAAAAATACATTTCTATATAAATTTTTCTATAAATTTATTGTTCTACATGTCTTTGATAAAAAAAAAAAAATGCAATAAGTGTATATTTATTGCTTTGGGTAAAATAGCGTTTACAAACTATGGTGCAAAAAAAAGTGAATTTCCGCATTTTGAAGCAGCTCTGACTTTCTGAGCACCTGTCATGTTTCTTCAGGTGCTAGAATGCCAGGATAGTTAGCGGAAATGGAAACTTTATTATTATTTTTTTTCCTCAGAAAGTGTAATTTTCTGCTAACTTGTGAAAAAAAATGAAATGATACATGAACTCAACATGCCCCTCCGCGAATACTTTGGGGTGTCTTCTTTCTAAAATGGGGTCACTTGTGGGGTATTTATACTGCCCTGGCATTTTAAGGGCCCCTAAGGCGTGAGAAGAAGTCTGGAATCCAAATGCGTAAAAATACCCTGTGAAATCCCAAAGGTACTCATTGGAATTAGGGCCCCTTTGCGCATCTTGGCTGCAAAAAAGTGTCACTCACGTGGTATCGCCGTACTCAGAAGAAGTAGTGCAATGTGTTTTGGGGTGTATTTTTACATATACCCATACTGTGTGTGAGAAATATCTCTGTAAATGACAACTTTTTAAAAATTTTTATACAAAGTTTAATATAGTCAATTTACAGATATATCTCTCTCACCCAGCATGGGTATATGTAAAAATACACCCTAAAACACATTGCCCTACTTCTCCTGAGTACGGCGATACCACATGAGTGACACTTTTTTTGCAGCCTAGGTGCGTAAAGGGGCGTAAAGTCCAACATGTACCTTTTAGGAGGGCATTTTTATGCATTTGGATTCCAGACTTCTTCTCACGCTTTAGGGCCCCTAAAATGCCAGGGCAGTATAAATACCCCACATGTGACCCCATTTTGGAAAGCAGACACCCCAAGGTATTCTGTGAGGGGCATGGCGAGTTCATAGAAGATTTTTTTTTTGGCACAAGTTAGCGGAAATAGTTTTTTTTTTTTCTCACAAAGTCTCCCGTTCCGCTAACTTGTGACAAAAAGTTCAATTTTTCATGGACTAAATATGCCCCTCAGCGAATATCTTGGGGTGTCTACTTTCCAAAATGGGGTCTTTTGTGGGGTGTGTTTACTGTTCTGGCATTTTTGGCGGGGCCTAATTGTGAGCAACCCTGTAAAACCTAAAGGTACTCATTGGACTTTACGCCCCTTTGCGCGCTCGTTCACAGCAAATCTCGCGTCTCGCGAGATGACGCACGGATGCGTCCAGCCAGAACAACACGACCGGACGCATCCGTACGTTAGGCGGTCGTGTAGATTTTAGGATGCTTTTAAAAATATTCCATTTTGTGGCTGTATTTTTATTTTTGAAGACTTTGTCCCAGTTAGTTAGGCCTATGGCCTCGCTTAGTTGTCAAAATTTAGCTTTTTTGAAGTTTGGTATTTTTGTTCCTCCCTGAAGAAACACACTTTTGAATGACAATTGGAAGGTTATTACTTTATGGTCACTATTTCCCAGGTGTCCCCCAACCTGCACATCTGTTGTTCTGTCAGGTCTATTGGTTAATACTAAGTCTAGTATGGCCTTCCCTCTAGTTGGGTCCTGAGCCAGTTGGGAAAGGTAATTGTCTTTGGTTATTGCCAAATACCTGTTTCCTTTCTGAGATGTGCAGGTTTCAGTTTCCCAGTCTATATCTGGGTAGTTGAAGTCCCCCATAATAATGACCTCATTATGGTTTGCGGCCTCTTCTATCTCATTTAGTAATAGATTTTCTGTGGACTCTGGTATGTTAGGTGGTTTATAATAAACTCCTATTACTAATTTATTATGTATTTCTACCCACAGTGACTCCACATGTTCATGTCCCTCACTTACATCTTCTCGGACTGTGGGCTTTAGATAGGACTTTACATAAAGGCAGACCCCTCCCCCTCTCCGGTTTTGTCGATCCTTTCTAAACAGACTGTAACCCTGTACATTAACTGCCCAGTCATAGTGATCATCCAGCCATGTCTCCGTTATTCCCACTATATCATAGTCCTCCTCACACAGCGCTGAGTTTTCTCTAAAGCCCTTACAGATTGATTATTATTAGGGATAGAATAGGAATTTTTTTTCACAAAATTAGGTCAGTTATCCAAATTTTGATATGTGGCATGCTGTTTACCCCTGCTACAGTGCCCACCACAGTGTAACCAGTTGAAAAGCCACATTAGATAGCCATCTTGCAAGAAAGCTGCTGGCTTTTCTAAGACCCAGCAGCCCAGCCATGCCATGGGGCACTCCGATCGCGTGATACATTACATAGTTACATTCATCCCCAATCCCCCCGCCCACCCTTTCTCCAAAAGTCCACTTTTAATTGAAATTCAGGTGGTTGTCCCAAAGAAGTATCACTATATCCACATTTATAGTCAATGGCATATTGTGGTAGCTTACTTTTGGGAAAATAAATATTTGTATACCAAATCTGCATTCGCAGACTACTGCTACTTCAACTATAACAATGGCCAATACTTCACGTTTCCATTGTGATACAGCAGTGCTTTAAAGGGAATCTTTCAGCTCCGAATCACCCTCCGAACTAGCGTAAGAAGTGTATAGTGTCAGTGATGCTGCGTCTGGTTATCTAATTTTTATCTTCATACTCACTTGCATTCCGACACTGTGCTTCCACAAAACAGAAGTAAAATTCATTGAGAGGACTCCTGAGGTCAGGCACATAATGGAGAGGACTCAAAAAGGAGTCCTCTCAAAACATTTTATTGCATGCTTGTTGGAGCACAGCATCGAAATGCATGTGAGTATGAAAATAAAGATTACATTACCAGACTTGGCATCACTAACAATATTCCCCGCCTACTCTAGGGGGGTGTTGGAGTTGACAAATTTTCTTTAAGCGAAAATGTTAGATACACATTCGTCAACCACTATACGTCTTAAACTACGATCAAGAAGTATGCCACATTTGCTAATTTTTGGGGTATTTCAGCCCCTCTTGCCACTCTACCAAAACATTTGTAGGGAAGGGCCAAGCATGGCCCCAACACATTTATTATAATTTATGACCGGAAACTGACATAGATTATACCTGAAATCTACACCAGCTATCTTACTGACCTAGATTTCAGTTCCGGTGCACAGACCTGAACAGATCCTGAACAGATTAAGAGAAGTGCACCTTTTAACAATCGTGGCACATCTGATGCCAATGGCAGGATAGATTAAGATCGGCATGTAAAACTCTAGTCTTAGAATTCCAGAGGAGCATGTATGGCCTATAAGCCTCCCCATAAATGCGTTCACTATACTGTATTATAAAATATCTCTTAATTCCAGACACTTCAATTCTGAAGTTCATTCAATCAAGGTCTGGGCAGCGCCAAAGGGGTCCGCAACTACATTTATTAAATGTTATTTCATGACTGATTAAGGCGCTTTCTGCAAAAAGAGACAGCACCCCCAACTCCAGTGTTAGTAAATCGTCCCTATAGTGTTTCTCCTCTCAAATTATTTCAAGACCTACTGTCAGTTATTAGCACTCTGTACAGGTCTTATATTTTAGTGCAGCTCACTCCCCTTCAAGTGAATGGATCTGAGCTGCAATACCAGTTATAGCCACTCAAAAATCATGGGGCTGTTCCTGTAAAACAATTAAAGGGGTTGTCACATCTGGGACAATGGGGGCATTTCACTAGGATATGCCCCCATTGTCTGATAGGTGCGGGTCCCACCTCTGGGGCCTGTACCTATCTCCTAAATAGAGAAATAGAGCCCTGAAAGTGGTGGAGAGCACACTGTGCATACACAGCCACCCTCTATTCGTTTCTGTGGGGCCTCTGGCTCGGCTATTTCCGTCGGGCCCATAGAAGTGATTGGGAGCAGTGGCTGATGACGGGGTGTGCGCTTCCATTCACTTCTTTGGGGAGAGTGCTTGGTAGTGGCCGGACTGGAGACCTCCTCAATATTGTAGTTTCATTAAAACCATTTAACAACTAAAGCCTTGGTGGTAATCTAAAGAGATTCTTACTAATTTGGAAAATAGTTTTTAGCCTTAGTTTTAGTCTAGTAATTGACCCTATAATATTGTGTTACGTTTATTTTTTCATTCAATTTTAGTTTGGGTTATTAGTGCTCCAACTATTGCTATGATTTAATTTGTTGTTTTATTTTTAAGCAGTGCAAATAAACATTTAGGGGACATGTTAATGGTACTCCTATACAGATGTAGTAGAGTTGACGCACATGCTTTGAGACGGGTTGTCTAAACTAAACACCTTCAATTGCTTTTAAATGGCTTTTGTTTCAAGATAACGCAATGAGTTAAGAAATTTGAGTTAGGAGTTTGTGTGTTAACCCTGCTACATCTGGTAGCATATTATAAATTCCTATTCTTCATATATGTAGGGGCTAAAGGACATGGGGTTGCCTAGCTCATCAATATTTTTATACATAGGGTCATTATTCATAATAATATATTTACTATATTTACTTATTTTCTCTAAGCTCTATAGTTCTTGTTTTCTCTAAGGCCTCTTTCACACTTGCGTTGTGTGGATCCGGCATGCACTTCCGTCGCCGGAAATGCCCGCCGGATCCGTCACCACGCAAGACAACTGAAAGCATTTGAAGACTGATCAGTCTTCAATATGCTTTCAGTGTTACTATGGCAGCCAGGACGCTACTAAAGTCCTGGTTGCCATAGTAAGTAGTGGGGAGCCAGGGGAGCAGTATACTTATCGTCCGTGCGGCTCCTGGGGCGCTCCACAATGACGTCAGAGCGCCCCACGCGCATGGATCACGTGATCCATGCGATCATGTGATCCATGCTCATGGAGCGCTGTGACGTAATTGTGGATCGCCCCGGGACTCGGGATCCGCACGGACAGTAAGTAGACTTCTCCCCTGCCTCCCCACTACACTTTACCATGGCAGCCGGGACTGCAGCGTCCTGGCTGCCATGGTAACCATTCACAAAAGCTAAACGTCGGATTCGGCGATGTGCCGAAACGACATTTAGCTTAAAGCCGGATCCGGATTAATGCTTTTCAATGGGCATTAATTCCGGATCCGGCGTTACGGCTTGTCCTCCGGTTCTTTGGACGGAGACAAATCCGCAGCATGCTGCGGTTTTGTCAACGTCCAGAAAACGTTCACATACTGAACGGAAGACATCCTGATGCATCCTGAACGGATTTTTCTCCATTCAGAATGCATTGGGATAATCCTGATCAGTTTCTTTCCGTCCTAGAGCCCCGAGGACGGCACTCTAGGACGGAAAGGAAAAACGCAGATGTGAAAGGGGCCTAAGTTCTATAGTTCTAGAATCAAGATGTTTTGGTCTACAGCCAAAGGTTGATGGCATTTCATTTCCCGGACCTGAAGTATAGTGGAGTGCAGTAGAATCTGCTCATTTCTGTTGGACCGCTGGTAGATGCTCATTGTAGGAGCCTTGTTCAGTTTTCAGACTTGTGCACGTAAAGTATTCTGTTTGCTAACAGTTTTGTGCCCTAGTTGCATGTTTTATTCCCAAGTCTGTGTACTCTGAAAGTTAGCAGCAGCCAGCATGAATCATAGCCAGACAGGTTTCAGTCTGTGTCCAAATACCGAAAAATAGAAAGGGAATCTCAGGTCTTTTATATAAACTTGCTGAAAGTAAATTTAAAAGCCCTAAGACTGTAAGAAGACGTTTAGCAACATCCCTGCTGGCTCTGAGATCTCATCTGAAGCTACATCTCGATCTGCAATGACCTACTGCATCACATTACATTACACGGTACCGCTTCTGCTCAGTGAAGTATTTTTATACTGTTACAGTATTTACTCCCTTCCAGCAGCCCTTATTTTTGTAACTCTGTCCCACTGAATGACTCTGATCTTTTAAGGTTACAGGCGCCTTTGAACAATTTTTTATTGCATTGCATGTACAAAAAAGATTTATGGTTGTTTTTGTTAATTTTTCTTCCATTTGTTTTCTAGAGCTTCCATGTAATACACTGCACTGCATGCTGCACAATTCCGTTCTGCCCTCCTACCGTCAAATGAGCTTTCTGACAACCCCCATCTCACTTCTCTTGAAGCTAAGCTAAGCTCAAATACCGTTTGATTCCGGCTTATTTTAGTTGTTTTTAGATTTGAGGTTACATGAGCTTTCAAGAAAGGTGAGAGAGGGGCTGCAGACTGAGCCGTCAAGAGAGGTCGTCTGACGCAGTGAGGGCAGAGTAGGACAGTGCAGCCTAGATTGTAATATATTATATTAATATAATAATATAATAATGTGCGCCAATATGGTATTTCTAGCCTCGCCTACTTGTCTTGGCCCTGCCTTCTATCAGTTTGGACCCAACTACAAAACAGGGCCACTTTTAGTATATTTTCCAGGGCCACTTTAAGTTCCCAGTCCGCCCCTGCCCATCAGATTTCCATTGTAGAATAAGGGCACGACGGCACTTCCTGCTCGAGTACCCCACAGCCGTACGTGCCAAAGCTGGCTCTTGTTTAGCCCAGGGATGGCCAACCTGAGGCTCTCCAGTGGTTGAAAAACTACAACTCCCAGCAGGCCCAGACTGCCTACAGCTATCAGCCTACAGCAGGGCATGGTGGTAGTTGTAGTTTTACAACAGCTAGAGAGCCGCCGGTTGGCCATCCCTGGTTTAGCCCATCTTCATTGTTAATGGCCGCATAGCACCTTCAGTACTGTGCACCAATTAACAATACAGACCAACCACGGCCATGTTGCAACTGCCGTGTGGTCATACCCTAACATTGCATCTAATACTCTGTTCACTCTGTGAAAAAGTATGTGCCCCCTTAGGGGGCAAGTCCACTAAAAGTCAATGGGGTTTATTTATCACTATCATAAGCCAGTTTCCCAGGGGTGGAAAAGTGTCAAACAATGTGTTTACGCAAGTGGTGTTCCTCCGCAGCCTTCCCCACTTTCCCGCAAAGGGTGGTTGGCAAGGTCAGGGAGGGCATGTGACCAGCAGCCCCACCATATTAGTCATCTTCTATGCCAATTTTATGGCACAGAAGAAGCCTGAATCTATGCCAGCCAGGGGCTGGCAAAGATTTTGGTCCAGGCGCATAGACTGCCAAAAGTGGTTGCCTTGTCATAAATTAGGCGCAGACTATTGCAGTGCATGGGGTTATCATAGACCAACATACACCTTGTTATAAATTAGGTGCAGACTCTGGCAGCGCACAAGGTTATCATAGACCGACATACACCTCTTCATAATTTGGGCACAGACTCTGGCAGCGCACAAGGTTATCATAGACCGACATACACCTCTTCATAATTTGGGCACAGACTCTGGCAGCGCACAAGGTTATCATAGACCGACATACACCTCTTCATAAATTGGGCACAGACTCTGGCAGTGCAAAAGGTTATCATAGACCGACATACACCTCTTCATAAATTAGGTACAGACTCTGGCAACGCACAAGGTTATCATAGACCGACATACACCTCTTCATAAATTAGGCGCAGACTGGCAGCGCATGGGGTTATCATAGACCGGCTTACACCTCTTCATAAATTAGACGCAGACTCTGGCAGCGCACAAGGTTATCATAGACCGACATACACCTCTTCATAAATTAGGCGCAGACTGGCAGCGCATGGGGTTATCATAGACCGACATACACCACGCCATAAATTAGACTCAGACTCTGGCAGCGCACAAGGTTATCATAGACCGACATACACCTCTTCATAAATTAGGCGCAGACTGGCAGCGCATGGGGTTATCATAGACCGACATACACCTCTTCATAAATTAGACTCAGACTCTGGCAGCGCACAAGGTTATCATAGACCGACATACACCTCTTCATAAATTAGGCGCAGACTGGCAGCGCATGGGGTTATCATAGACCGGCGTACACCTCGCCATACATTAGGCGTAGACTCTAGCAGTGCATGAGGTTATCATAGACCGGGGTACACCGCCGGTCTATGATAAATCAGGGCCCATCAGTAAACACATGGAAAATTCAATAAAAAAACCTCATCCAGACTTTCAGTATATACTGGTAATCTCTATATTTTTAATGTAGTTTATACAAAAAAAAAGAGGCGACCTTCTGGTGTTCATCTGAATGAGATAACTGGTTTCCATCCTTCTAATGCGGAGACGGAGAGATATTTATGAGGCATCCTCTTCTAGGTCATGTTATATATGTATCCTGAGACAAAACTTATGAACCAATAACAAGTTTTGTCAAGTAATATTCTCCAGCGCGCAGCCGATTCTATTCTAAACCTAAAGATTTGTATCTCGGAACATTAATAAAGTCAGTGTGTCTGATGTTCTTTTTTTTACCGTGTCTGGGGTACACTGCGTTCTAAATAAAACGTCGCCATGTCAGCCATGATTAAATGCTAGATATAGAACATTTATGTCTGTCTTCTCAGACAGACCAGGCTTCACTGGTCAAGATTGGTCGTTTACCTTGCCAAATAAAGAAGAATGACTTAAGCACCTCAGAGAAAACTTTTCATCAAAGTAAAATTTATCGTCTGCAAAGTTTTATGTTTCAGAGCCTGTACTGTATCAGAAGCAATGTACTGTGGGGAGCAGTCACATCACAAACTGCGTGATCATTTAACCATCTCTTAATCTGTTGGCCATCAAATTGGGGAGAGAAGGAGGAAGGATTTCCAAGAGACCTCTTAAAGGGAATCTAAAAACTAGTATCAAACCATGCACATTGCCTGTTGGGTGCCTCAGCAAATTACGTTAGTAGCTTTCTCTCCTTGATCCATTGCGGCGATTCAGAAAAATAATGGGTTTGCTTCTGCTAAATAGATTGTAAGTGCACAGTGGGCAGTCCTGAGCCACTTGGTGCACCCTAGCTCATCCTCTCTCCTTGGTTAGCCACTTCCACTTCAAGTTGATTGTGAAGACCAGGCACGGTGATGATTCAGACACTTGGCCCTCTGAATCAACTTGAAGGAGTGGCTAGCAAAGGAGAGCGTTGGAGCCAGGGCGCACCGAGTGGCTAGGGCTCACCTTCAGTGCTCTTATGACTTTATTAGCTCTGAGTTTCAGTGGCGGAACGTATTTATTGTATTTTGCTGAGGCAGCCCTACCAGGCAGTGTGCCTGGTTTGATGCTGATTTGCATGCTGACAGATTCCCCTTTAATTAATTTTTTTTTAATCTAAATGGATCCAAAATCATCTGGATGCTGATTACTTTCCTACTGTATTTTTGCTGGTTTCAGGAGGCAAATTATAGAAAAATTGAGATATATTTTTAATAGTGGCATAGACCCTGGCAAGTGAGGTTAAAGCAAAAAGGTTGAGAAGCCCCTATCTGTACTGAATATATCATTGTTTTCTGATAGCATTTAGGTGTATTTATATATTGTATATATGATCATAGCTTGCTATTTTTACTATATTTCAGTGTGTCTCCGATTTTATGTACACGGACACAGTGTTTGCCATGGAATCCGTGAGAAAAAAAGAATTGAGGCATGCTCCTGCACATGCTATCATAGTGTATCATATTGGTATCATAGGCCTACCTAATTTGCATGCTTTTTTCCCATTGAGCATTGCCTTTAAATAAGTATTCATACACCGTTGAGTCTCCCCAATGAGAGGCAATAACCCTATTGAATGACATTTGATTGTAGCATATGAAATGCCCACATGGTAAAATAATATTTGAATCCCTTTTATTGAATCAGTGCAGACTGTATGTTACATTGAAATTCACATGGTCAGTGGCAATACCGACATACAGTACAGTCATTGGTTGTGAACTGTTGCTGCTTAAAGGGGTTTTCTAAGACAACATTATTGATGTTTTATCTTCAGGATAGGTCAGTGGCAGTCATGATTTGAGAATATCCCACAGAATGAATATCTGTAGTAAGTCCTGATGCATTGACACTAATGATATCACTTGCGTAATACTAAGGAAATCTTGAAAACATGGCCAGCCGGTGGGCCCTGAGGACTGGAGTAGTGGAGCCCTGGGATAGGTCATCAATATCCAATCGGTGGGGGTTTGACTCCTGGCACCCAACCAATCACCTGTTGGGAAAGGCTGCGTTGCTCCATTGAGCACTATGGTCTCCTCCTAGGTCAGTGATGTCAGTTCATTGGTCACATGGGCAACTCGGTGCCATCCAAGTGAATGGGCCTGGGCTGCAGGCCAAGCGCAGCCACTATATGGCACTGTTCTTCGTATGCAAGAAGGAGGAGGTTTCTGAGCTCGTAAAAAGCATTTAGTCCCTTTCAAACACCTGATTGGTGGGAGTGCTGTGAGTCAGATCCTGAGGATAGTTCTTCAGTATTGTGCCCTCGGAAAACCCCTTTAAGGAGGTGTGCATCCATTTAATCAAGATAAGGGGAAAGTTAATTTTTCTTGTTCTGCTGCTCAACGAACAAGTTATTTCAAAAGTTCTTGTCATTACACAAAAATGTAGTTCGTCCCCTTGGCTCCATGTCACTCGATGGCTTGGTGAGTTGGTGATTTCTCCTGGCATGATTTCATATGTGCTACAGTATGTGCTTTAACCAATTAGCTGCTCCCCCTCCCCTCTCGCAGCACAAGTCTTACACAAAAACTGAGAAAGGCTGCAGCATCACCCGCCTCCTCTCCCTCCCTTCTTCTCTGTGTCTTCAGTTACTTGTGTTACTAAATAGGAGCTTTTTAGTGATTAAGCTTTTTCTAAAGGTCTACAGAACGCCTCAGGACATGTTTTCCGTTTCCTTATGTCTATTAGTTTTTTCTTTAGATCAGAAAGCCTTCAGAATGACAAATTTGTATTAAGGGACACATAGAAGGTGGCAATTCTTTTTTACAGTGCTGTATGCAGTTGGTTTAAGGTGCGCAGTTACGGTGCACTGATTTTCCAGTTACTAATATTGTAAAAATATTGGGGTTCATTTATTATACTGAATTACGCCTATATTAGGAGTATTTCAGGCGCAGATGCGACTTTTCCCCGTTCGCGCTAGGTCTAAAATTGTTGGCACGTGAGTGGGGAAGGAGACGGACTGGGAGGCCCGTCTGATTTCACCATTTTCTACGCCTGTTTCAGGTGTAGAAAAAAGTTTTAATGTAAGACAGCTCAGAAGCTGTCTTAGATTTTGAACTGGCAGAGGATCCGCCAAAGTTATAAAGAGGCCAGCACGTCTTAATAACTACGGAGGCACCACCACCAGCTTAGGGGTTTATTAGGACTGGCATCTAAAACGGTGGTCTTAATAAATGTGCCCCATAGAGTTACATGTTAAGTTACTCACATATGCATTGCAAAGCAAAAAAGGCCAAAATGGTAATACCCATATTGTCATAATGTCAGAATACTTTGACATATTTTTTATAGTTTTTATACTTTTAAGTAATTTTATGTACTTTGCCGCTTGCATTGTTCCGTAACTTTTAGATTTTAAAAGGCACCGTGAACTTATTGGTTGCAATGACCAAAGTTTCTCTCCTAACTAGTGGCTCTTAGCTTATTTCATCATAAATTGGCTTTTTTATTCATGTGGATGAAGTTTCCTGCAATTCTTTAAAATCCATTTCCAAGTGTTTTCTTCAGATAGCAGGTCATCTTTGCACATATGCTTTGTGTGCAGTCCACATGAATGCTTCGTGCTATGCGTCCCCATTGTCTCAAATGATTTTAATGTCACTTAATTTCAGCAGAGCAGTTGCACTGAGATAAAGTGTTATATTCTCAGAATTGTGTGGCCCCAGTATCCCAAGCTGTTCATGCTCTCGTGTCCTGATAAAATGCTAACATCAGCAGGGTCTTTGCATTCACAGCCCATCATAGATGTTGCCATCCATTTTCATTGACTGTAGGTTGGACAGCTGCCTGTACAGATATGCACAATATACAAATATAAAGAAATTTTGGTTTTGATAATCATGAAGCCACCATTGTACTATGCAAGGCGTGTAAAGGCAGTTCCCATTATTATTATAGTCAGTAGAATTATGCCTAAGGCTTCAATTGCATCTCAATAAGTTACGGACTCGAGCTGTCCATGTTCTTCATGGATAGCACACATATCCATTGACTTTTACGGTGTTTATTCACATATACTTGTTTTTCCATTGACCATGGGTCAATAAACAGCAAAGATGTACACTACTTTGGTACGGGATGCTGACCAAACGTGCCCATTGAAGTCTATGGGTCTTTAAAAACCATTGACGGAACACGGAAGGCAGTGATTTTTCACTGACCATTGGTAGGACATGCTGTGAAAATTCCTTTTTTCAGCCTAGCAGTGTACATGGATTATGCATGACACATGGACCAACCATGGACTATTCACCGACGAAACACTGACCATCTTGACATGGACATCATCACAGATGTGTAAATGAGGCCTAATAGTGCAAATACAGCACTAAGTGGGGGACTTAATTCATGTAGAAATATCCCTTTGACGCTTTTGATAGTTAGACTTTCAGAGAAAATGAACTGTATTTTTGGATGCAGAGGAGCTTGAAAATGCCCAGTGGGTGGTTCCAAGCCTAGTATTCTCATCTTATGTTGCAGACTTGTGCTAAAATAAAATAAAAAAAATTAAATTTTTACCAATCATTCTGCACTCAGTACTCCATTATGAGAAAGTAAAAACTGATGTTTGAAATCTTTGCTAATTTATAGAAAATAAAAAATATAATCTTGCATTGACATAAGAATTCAGACCCTTTATTCAGAACTTTTGGCAGCGATTTCAGCCTTCAGTCTCACAGTCTGAGAGTTCTTTAGGTGCTCTTTCACAAACTCCACACAGGCTTTCGTGTGTCTTTTACTGATGAGGCTTCTTACTGGCCACTCTGCCATAAAATTCAAATTGGTGGAGTGCTGTGGTCATGGTTGACCTTTTGGAAGTTTCTCCTATCTGCACACAGAATTTATGGAGCTCATCCGTACTGACCATTGGGTTCTTGGTCACCTCCCTTACTAAGTTCTCTTTCACACTTGCGTTTTTGTTTTCCGGCATAGAGATCCGTCGTCGCGGCTCTATGCCGGAAAAATCCTGATCAGTTTTATCCCCATGCATTCTGAAGGGAGAGAAATCCATTCAGGATGCATCAGGATGTCTTCAGTTCAGGACCAGAACGTTTTTTGGCCGGAGAAAATACCGCAGCATGCTGCGCTTTTTGCTCCGGCCAAAAATCCTGACCACTTGCCGCAAGGCTGGATCCGGAATTAATGCCCATTGAAAGGCATTAATCCGGATCCGGCCTTAAGCTAAACATCGTTTCGGCGCATCGCCGGATCCAACGTTTAGCTTTTTCTGAATGGTTACCATGGCAGCCAGGACGCTAAAGTCCCGGCTGCCATGGTAAAGTGTAGTGGGGAGCGGGGGAGCAGTATACTTACAGTCCGTGCGGCTCCAGGGGTGCTCCAGAGTGACGTCAGGGCGCCCCACACGCATGGATCACATGATCCATGCACATGGGGCGCTCTAACTTCATTCTGGAGCGCCCCGGGAGCCGCACGGACTGTAAGTATACTGCTCCCCCGCTCCCCACTACTACTATGGCAACCAGGACTTTATTAGCGTCCTGGCTGCCATAGTAATCTCAAAGCATTTCGAAGACTGATCAGTCTTCAAATGCTTTCAGGTCACTTGCGTTGTGACGGATCCGGCCGGCACTTCCGGCGACAGAAGTGCACGCCGAATCCTAAAAACGCAAGTGTGAAAGAGGCCTTAGGCTTTTCTCCTTTTGATTACTTAGTTTGGTGAGGTAACCAGCTCTAGATAGAGTCCAGACTGTTCCAAACTTCTTCCATTTAAGAATGATGGAGGCTACTTTGTTCTTGAGAACTTTCATTGCAGCAGCAAATTTATGTACCCTTCTCCACATCTGAGCCTTCACAAAATCCTGTCTTAGTTATTTGCAGTTAGATAGACCCATTGCAAAAAATGCTGGCATCATTGTTTTTATGTATAAATGATGGCCATTTTGATCATTACACTTAAAAAGATGGATTAAGGCTGTTAATAAATTGATTTAATTTTTTTTCATTTTGCGCGGTTTTCTATTCATTATTCCTGTTTATTGGAAGACAACAGGGCGCTAGGAACAATGGTGGCTTCAGCTTCATGCATTCCCTCGTAACATAAACACATTTTGTTCCTATTGTTGACCAACATTTATATCTCATTAGAGACGTCGGGCTGCCTGCCTAGAAGCGGCACTAGCCAATAAAAATCCAAGGTTTGGTCCAAATTTACTCTCATCTCTATAATTAAATCAAAAGAAAGGTCAACATTTTTTCATTTTTCGCTTATTACTTTTATATACTGTTTTATTACTATCCTGTGAGTTTTTATTGGTTATAAGCTGCAGTTAGAATTAATTTGCATAAAAAAATTACTTAATTCAATAAACAATTATCATACCACAAAAATATGTATTTAACAATTGCTACCAGTTCCTATTGTCAAAACTGCAGTGACGGGAAAACTGTGTGTAAAATGCTTTTATGTTTATTTTTAAACCGTTTTTGGAGGTTAAAAAAATAAAAATAAAAAAAAATTAATTGAGGAATGATTAGAACACTTAGGGTACTTTCACACTGGCGGCATAACTATTTGGCAGGCTGTTCCGGCGAGTGAACAGCCTGCTGGATCCGCCATGCCGCAAGTACCCGTGTGCAGCCGTCCTGCCTCTCCGTCCCCATTGACTATAATGGGACGGGGGCGGGGCTACGGCACAGCACGTCTGTGCACGGCAGTAAGGGCCGTACTAAAAAGTCGGACCTGCAGTACTTTTAGTTCGGCGATCTCCAAAGTGGCAAGAAAAGTGGACATGGAGGCAGTTTGGCCAACAGGCCTGGCTCATCTTTTTCCATGCTGGTTTTTGGCATGGAAAATAGCTTAAATCTACACCTGCAAGAGACCTGGCATAGAGTTAAGCGTCGCCGAAAATAGTGAACCACACATAGAATATACAAAAAAGTCATCTTTATTGGATACATCCAAATAGTATACAAAATATCAATATACTTAAAGAGGTTGTCCGGTCCTAAAATCAAAATTCTTTTTATGTGCTCCTAACACCCCTCACCATGCATACATATGCCCCCAATACCTGTTTTTCAAGTCTGAGCTTTCCTTCCCCCCTAGAAGACATCAGATTATCCTGGCAGATCTGTATACTTTCTCCCCTTCTTGTTTTGTTGAATACATAACTTTATTGATACACAAGCCTGGCTGCACTGCACAGAGATGAGTCACAGGCAGGCCACGCCCCCACACTGCTCTGTCTGCAGCAGCTACACCCATTACAACTCCTGTGTCCATCTTTCTGCACAGACATGAATCTACTTTTCAGTCAGTGTCTAAATCCCATCACTGACTGTCCACAGGCACTGCCCTCATCATCTCCAGAGTGTGAAAAACAGCTTGAAACAGCAAGCGTCTCCAATCATATATGTATCTAATCCTATCCTGTGCGATACAGCCTGCAGAGCGGTGTATCAAATCCAAACACTGACATTGCTAAAATGTGTATCTAATCCCATTTTGTATGATCCTGTCTGCTGAGCTGTGTATCTAATTCCTTATGCACACCACCGTATCCATTTTGCGATCCACATTTTTTGCAGTCCCATTGAGTTCGATGGATTTGAGGTGCTCATTTTGAGGACCAGAATAGGACATGTTCTGTTTTTACTGGAACTGACATACGGATATAAAAAACACACTGATGACGTCCCTGTGCTTTCCATATCCGTATGTCAGTTCTGCGACAGATAAAAAATGACTGTTAAAAAATGTGAATCGCACACGGACAGTAACCTCATTTAGTGGATCCACGACTTGCAGACCGCAAACCAGATACGGTTCTGTGCACGAGCCCTATCACTTATACTGAGCGCCCATAACAGTGACATCCACAGTGCCCCCATAACAGTGACGTCCACAGCGCCCCCATAACAGTGATGTCCACAGCGCCCCCATAACAGTGATGTCCACAGTGCCCCCATAACAGTGATGTCCACAGCGCCCCCATAACAGTGATGTCCACAGCGCCCCCATAACAGTGATGTCCACAGTGCCCCATAACAGTGACATCCACAGTGCCACCATAACAGTGACATCCACAGTGCCCCCCATAACGGTGACAACCACAGCGCCCCCCATAACAGTGACATCCACAGCGCCCCATAACAGTGACGTCCACAGTGCCCCATAACAGTGACATCCACAGTGCCCCCATAACAGTGACATCCAGTGCCCCCTATTTGCCATCCAGTGCCCCCTATTTGCCCTCTAGTACCATCCAGTGCCCCCACTATGCCATGCAGTGCACCCTTTTTTGCCATCCAGTGCCCCTGTTTGCCATCAATTGTGCCCCCCTTGTGCCATTCAGTTCCCCCATTGTGCTATCCATTACCCCCTTTGGACATCCATTACCCTGTTGTTAGCCATCCAGTACCTGTTGTGACGTCAGCAGGTCCTTACAGGTTATAGTATTTAGCTATTAACATTCTAGTAAGCCTCCTCCCGTTTGCCCATACATTCTAGTAAGCCACCTCCCGTTTGCCCATACATTCTAGTAAACCACCTCCCGTTTGCCCATACATTCTAGTAAACCACCTCCCGTTTGCCCATACATTCTATTGAACCACCTCCCGTTTGCCCATACATTCTAGTTTACCACTGAATGCTAGTGCGCATGTGTGGTGAGTGAGGACGGCCGGGTGGAGCTTTCTTTTGCAGGAGACGGTGAGGTCATTCATGACGTTCCGTCTCCTGCTCAAGAAAGGAAGTGAAGAAGACGGAGACTCACCGGAAGAGCAGAAAACCCGACAGGAGCAGTGACATGACTGGGTGGCAGATCTTGGAACGGGCTGTGCTGTGGAAGGTAAGTATCAGTCCAACAATCTTCCCTTCACAGGTTAGAATTCTGCCCCAAATTTAGGTTTTGCCCGGAGAACCCCTTTAAGTAAAAGCGATGCAAGTGAGCGCTATGAGCCATTATCCCCTAGGGCAGGGATGGGCAAACTGTGGCTCTCCCGCTGTTGTAAAACTACAATTCCCACCATGACCGGCTGTAGGCTGATAGCTGTAAGCAGTCTTTGAATGCTGGAAATTGTAGTTTTGCAACAGCTGGAGAGCTGCAGTTTGCCCATCCCTGCCCTAGGGAAAGGGGTAGCATGTATTGCATATGTTAAACACCTAACCACTTCACGTACATTGTAATTATCAACCTAATGTTAATATATGAGTATATTCAAAAGTGAAGGTGTAACATTAATGATAACTAGAGTTGAGCGGACACCTGTAAGTTCGGGTTTGATGGGTTCGGCCGAACTTCACAAAAAAGTTTGGGTTCGGAATCCGAACTTGACCTGTACTTTACCCTGAACCCCATTGAAGTCAATGGGGACCCGAACTTTTGGCACTAAAATGGCTGTAAAAAAGTCCTGGTAAGGGCTAGAGGGCTGCAAAAGGAAGCAAAATGTGGGTAAGTGCCCTGCAAACAAATGTGAATATAACAATCTTTATCTAGGAGGAGGAAATGGATGTGGAGTAGGAGGTTGAGGAGGCATCAGGTGGAAATGCCATCAGCAGCGCGTCTACCAGCGTGTGTTTGTAGTCACGCATCTTTCGATCAGTAACAGACGTTTTTACTAAATTTTGTTTCCTGTCAGCAATGGACACCAGGGGTTTTTCACCAGCAAAACTGAGTTAATTTCACCCACCAATGGAACAGACTAGGCCCCTGGCATCCAGGCAGAGCAGGAGTTTATTCACGGCAAAACTGGGTTAATGTCACCCACCAATGGAACAGATGATTTTTAGAAATGAAGGCCCCTGGCACCCAGGCAGAGCAGAGGGTTTTCACCGGCAAAACTAGGTTAATGTCACCCACCAATGGAACAGACGATTTTTAAAAATGTAGGCCCCTGGCACCCAGGCAGAGGAGGGGTTAATTCACGGCAAAACGGGGTTCATGTCACCCACCAATGGAACAAACGATTTATAAAAATGTAGGGCCATGGCATACAGGCATAGCAGGGGTTTATTCACGGCAAAACGGGGTTCAATTCACCCACCAATGGAACAGGCAATTTTTAGAAATGTTGGCCCCTGGCACCCAGGCAGAGCAGGGGTTTATGTACAGCAAAAATTTAAAAGAAGATTTTTCAAATTTTTGGTCCCTGTCACCTATGCAGAGCAGTGGTTTGTACCCGGCAAAAATGTTAATATTGCACCCAACAATTTCAAAGAAGATTTTTCAAATTTTCGGTCCTTGTCACCTATGCAGTGCAGGGTTACTTGACAGCAAAAAATTGGAATATGTCATCCCCTGAACTCCCAGACGGATTAACTATATTATTGTCCCCTGCACATATGCAGCGCAGGCCGCAGAGGTAATTCCTGGCGTAAAAAAATATGATTTTTTTCACCACCCATGAAAAACATGGATTTAAGTGGTATATTTTGGGGTGTAGGACCTCATCGTTCTCAACATTATCTTCCACCCAGTCTTCACCCCTGCCCTCTTTGCCGGTCTGCACACCGCAAAAAGCTGCAGCAGTTTACACCTGTGTTTCGTCATTATCAGAGACGTGCTGTGGTGGTCTTCCCATGTCCTCATCCTCTACCCTAAGCGGTTAGGCATCCGTGCACTCAATCTCTTCCACTTCTGGGGCAGGGCTTTGGTTATGGCCCTGAGAAACCCTGTCAGCAGAGTCATGAAAAAGCATAAGAGACTGATGCATGACTTGGGGCTCAGATTGCTTGGCTGATTTGCAAGGGGTTGAGGTGAAAGACTGATGGGCATGGGCTGCAGGTGCCAACTCTCTGCTTTCAGCAGGGGACAGGGTGGGAGACAATGTGAAGGAACAGGAGGCACTGTCAGCCACCCAATCTACTATCGCCTGTACTTCTTCTGGCCTCACCGTCCGTAGAGCGGCATTCGGGCCTACCAAATAACGGTGCAGGTTATGTCGCCTACTCGCACCTGGGGAAGGTGTTTCACTTGGACCTGTAGTTGGCGCTCAATGGCCACGTCCTCTCCCAGCAACAGGAGCTCCACCAACACCACCACGACCATGTCCACGTCCCTTATTTGATGTTCACCTCATTATTAGCGTTCACCCACCAAACTAACAGATGGTTTATCTCAGGTGTCAATTTAACTGCCAATAGTTAACAATTAAGTTGACTAACAGTAAGGCAATAAACAGAATAAATTTCTTTAGGTCACAGAACAGTATAACGGAGCAATTCAAAACAATTACTTTACTATGACCAAAAATTTGATTTTTCAAACCAACAATGTAAAAGCAGAAGTTAACGGTTTAATTTGACTGTCAGAAATGCAGTGTAAATGTGCTATCTACCACAAAACCGGTCTGTTTGAAACCGACTATGTAAATGCGGAGTTCAAAAAGTTACTTAAAATGACTGAAATACAGGGTAGGCCTCAGATCTGCTATGTAGCACAAAACCAGTGTTTATTGCAACAAACTACAGAAATGCAGTATGTCACTGCTAAATTTTAAAATAGATTTTTCAGCGTTGTGTGTAAAACTGCTCTGTGGAACAACAGTACGGGTTTTTTCCCCCAACTACAGAAATACAGTATGTCACTGCTAAATTTTAAAATACATTTTTCTGTGTTGTATGCAAAACTGCTCTGTGGAACAACAGTACGGGTTTTTTACCCCAACTACAGAAATGCAGTATGTCACTGCTAAATTTTAAAATAGGTTTTTCAGCGTTGTGTGTAAAACTGCTCTGTGGAACAACAGTACAGGTTTTTTCCACCTACTACAGAAATGCGGTATGCCACTGCTAAATTATAAATTAGGTAATGTAGGGGGACTTGACTTGCCAGAAAAAAGAAATTTTTCCTGCGCTGAGCTACCAGAAAATAACTAGACTAATGTCCCTGGCACACATGCAGGTCACATGCAGTTTCAAGGACACTGCAGTTGCTAAAATGGCCGCTGACCCCCACCTCACTAACAGATGGATTAAAAATGATTTTGCAGTATCACTGGGCTCAGGGCTGGGTACAAATATGTAGCATAGCACCCTCAATAATTGCTGTAGTTTGAAGAGTTAACACCACCAAGTAAAACAGAATTCTTCCCTAATCTTTCCCTCACAGAAGCGGCAGCATCCTATCCCTACACTGAGAAGAGCAGAGTGATGTACGGCGCTACGTGACTCCAGCTTAAATAGAGGCTGGGTCACATGCTGCACTTAGCCAATCACAGCCATGCCATGGCTTCTTAGGGCAAAGTAGTGAAACGCTTGTTGATTGGCTGCCCTGCAGCCTTTCAAAAAGCGGGAAGAATCGCCGAACAACGAACCCGAACTTTTATGGAAATGTTTGGGTCCGGGTGCGAAAAACCGTAATGTTTGGTACAAACCCAAACTTTACAGTTCGGGTTCGCTCAACCCTAATGATAACATTTTGCCCAATATTATAAGATACAAAATACAATTTCTCGTATCATGAGCTGCAAAACATGGCTGGGTTTAGAATCAAACCTCAATCCTTTCAAAGAGCCAGCTCTAAAGCCCAACCAAAATTCATCTCCAGGTATAGACAAATCACATTTAAACAATCACATAGGCATAGTCTAATGCATACTAACCCAAAACCAGAGAGGAATAAGGTTTCCCCTGACGTACGTTTCGCCTTGCTTTTTCAAAGGGGCAAAAAGCAAGGCGAAATGTACGTCAGGGGGAAACCCAATATAATATTGGGCAATATGTTATTAATGTTACACCTTCACTTTTGAATATACTCCTATATTAACATTAGGTTGATAATTACAATGCACACAAAGTGGTTAGGTCTTAAACATATCCAATGAGTGCTATCCCTTTCCCTATGGCTCATAGAGCTTATTTGCATCGCTTTTACTTAAGTATATTGATATTTTGTATACTATTTGGATGTATACAATAAAGATGACTTTTTTGTGTATTCTATGTGTGGTTCACTATTTTCGGCACGATTGATGAGTATGGTTCCACACATGACATATTGGTTTACGTTTGTTGTTTTTGGTATTATAGAGTTAAACGTGTCACGCGGCTTGCCAGACGAAGCGCCAAACTTATGTAGTTGCCTTCACCTCTATATAACTTTGGTCCTTCTTACAGCAGCTCAGAGGGATAAGTATGGTATGGTAACACTGGTCTCACAGAATATCCGCCTAGGTATTTGCCTATTTTTTTTGTTGTATCTGCAGGATTAAAATGCTTGGTGAGCAGGAAATAAATGTGTTCAACTGGTTGGAAATTTAAGGTCAATATGTAAGGGACTGCCTATGGAGCTATATTATAGAGGGGACGATTATGACATATGTGTGTATTTTGCATATTCATTGCTCTCAGGAGGTTTGGTTCTCTTTGCGACAGTCTTGCTGTGTAAGGAGCTTCTCAGGTAGGACCTCCTGGGAAATAGTTTGCAGGGGTTGTTTAGACAAAAAAGGGGCTGATTTTTTTTTAAATCCAGAAACAGCCCACTCTTGTCCATGGATTGTGCCCAATATTGCACCCCAGCCCCCTCTTTCTAATCCAAGACAAATATAAGTGTTTGCTCTCCATCAGAATAAAGAAAATGTTCTCTCTAGTGCCCCCTATAGGCGGCACTAGGGAGAACGTTTTCTTCCATCTGGAGGAAAGCCAACACTTATATTTGTCTTGGATTAGAAAGAGGGGGCTGGGGTGCAATATTGGGCACAATCCATGGACAAGAGTGGGCTGTTTCTGGATTTAAAAAAAAATCAGCCCCTTTTTTGTCTAAACAACCCCTCTAAGCGTGTGTACACTACATTATATGTAAGATCATTCTGCCATTTTGTATTTAGATTTTCAGGTATTTTGTATTCAAGTGTTCTTCACTCCTAAGCTTTAATGCTTGAAGAAAATCTTAACAAGTAATGTACAGAACTGGATTTCCCCGCAAGCCACAACAAAGACAAATTCATTAAAAGTGATTTGTGCTGAAATCTGTCAGCGCACCGATCTTTGATATAAACACACTAATGTTTCAAAGACTGCAGTATCGCTTCCTGTAATTGATCTCCACTTTTGGAACTGATGTTCATTTCAAGAAACGGTTGTCACTTAAAAGCTCATTGAAAACGAGCAAACGTATTCTCCCACTCACAGCGCCGTCAATACATTGGCAGATATTGGTCCGACTTTCCCCATTTTTTATGTTAGTTCATCACATAGCCAATCAGGATGACGACTTTTTCCTGTGTATTATTCTTGTTTCATTATAATGAGATATTTCTGATCTACTGTATGTGCTGATTTATGGGTCTGACACTGAGGTCTTCTCCCCCCACCCCTTACTTTCTAGGTTGCTGAAATGCACGGAGAGTTGATTGAATTCAACGAAAAGCTTCACCGTACTCTCATTGCAAAGGAAGCGCTTGTGTCACAAATGAGGCAAGAACTTATTGATCTCAGAGGGCCGGTAAGCATTCTTTATTGTGATCTGATTTTCTACTTGCAGTTGAAGAATAATTGGATGAGTTGCAAGAAAGACAATATCCATTCCTAAAAAAAAGCGCATTGTCTGTTAGAAGTCACACCTACTAGTGAGATACTGTTTTATCTCTATTTGATAGTGTTCAATATGTTTAGAGGATTAGATGCTGGTAGCTGTAATCATGGGATGTAATGTCCGTGTGTTCATCAGTCGCAATAATTAAAAGCCACACTCCTGGGCTAATAGCTGGGATCAGAAAAAGCTCTGATCCCAGCTCTTTAGCCCTGTTAGTACTGCAATCAGTACTGATTGTTGTACTCATTAAAAGGAGGGTGTTGCCTTAGTCCTGTACCTTTTAACCTCAGCATCACGATTATTACACATGATGGTTTAGGTCTCCAGGACTTTCCACTATGTGGCCCAACTGAGCAAGCAGTTATCAGGAATTAACCATTTGTTCCTTATAACTGTCTGTTCATCAGTGCAGATGAGGGCTGCATTTACATACAGCAATCACCTCTGCTATATGGGGATCTGCAGTCGCTTGTCCCCATACAGATTAATTGAGGCAGTTTTACTATGGAAAAGGCTCCAGTGTTTTTGTCTCAGTTTGTGCCAAAGAACTGTTAAAGATGCTTTGCATCTCATTTATAAAGTGTTTTACACACTTTTATAACCTTTTTTTTTTTTACCTCCTCCATCAAGGTGATTTGACTTATTTGAAAAGGGTGTGGATTTGTGAGAAAGGGGGTGTAACGTGATATCTCCCTACTTCGTGCGATTTCCCTACCTGTCGCGCCGGAAGTGACATTGTAGGCGTTCCTGGCGTTTGGACGATCTGCGCATGCGCAAAAGGGCAAGGGATGGGAAAATCTCACATCGCAATTCTGGCTGCACACGGGACACTGCGCATGCGCTGGAGAGCCACGGTAGGGACATATTACGGCCCAGTGCGCAAGCGCCTAGGGGAGATCAGATGGGCATTTTTTCTGTTAGATGAATATATATATATATATATATATATATATATATATATATATATATACCTATATATATACGCATTATATAGGGTGATCTGCCCAGTATATGGGGGGGCTATCTACGCAGTACATTGGGGGGGTCTGGGCAGACCACCCTATATAATGCGTATATATATATAGGTATACATATTCATCTAACAGAAAAAATGGCCATCTGATCTCCCCTAGGCGCTTGCGCACTGGGCCGTAATATGTCCCTACCGTGGCTCTCCAGCGCATGCGCAGTGTCCCGTGTGCGGCCAGAATTGCGATGTGAGATTTTCCAATCCATTGCCCTTTTGCGCATGCGCAGATTGTCCAAACGCCTACAACGTCACTTGCGGCGCGACAGGTAGGGAAATCGCACGAAGTAGGGAGATACCACGTTACATGGCTTAAATGTGTCTCCATGCGTCAAAAGATGCATCAGTGGTTTGACTTGTTTTTAGAATAAGTTAGTGGTAAAAATATCACAATTAAAAAACTTGGCCAAGTTTTGGCGTACACAGAGACCTCTGGCGCATGGACAAATTTTTTGCACACGGACATAATTCTAGTGTAAGTCTGGTGCGAGATTTAGGATATGCTAAATGTATAAAGGTCTGGATGCCTGAATCATAAATTTGTCTACTATTAAGGGTCCATTCACACGTCCGTTTGTGTTTTGCGGATCCACGGATCCGCAAAACACGGAAACCGGCAATGTGCGTTCCGCTTACTGCGGACCGCACACCGCCGGCACTCTCATAGAAAATGCCTTTTCTTGTCCGCAATTGCGGACAAGAATAGGACATGTTCTATTTTTTTCGGAAACGCGATTGCGGACCCGGAAGTGCAGATCCGCAATTGCGGACCCGGCCGGGACATCGTCTGTCCCCATTGAAATTAATGGGTTCGCAATTCCGTTCCGCAAATGCGGAACAGAATTGCGGACGTGTGAATGGACCCTAATTCTGCGATTTGTAGTCAAAGTTCGACAATATTAGTAAATCTTCCCCAGTGGTTGTGATCAGCAACAGGGCAATATGCTGACCAGAAACTATGATTTTAAGTGCCACATAAACAATACTGTCACTTGATGAATGATCGTGATTAGCGGCACGTTTACACTGGCCAATTATCAAGAACAAGGTTCAATACAAACCTACATTACCGATAGTTGGCCTTTGTTAAAGGACCTTTAGTGCTAACATCTTACATGCACGGGCATGAATGTAATACCATATGGATATATGATGACATTACAGTATAGTAAATATGTTAGGTATCCCCAGATAAGTCATAAATAAATTTATAAAAAAAAAAACTAAACAATGGTGGTATTGTTTTTTTATTGTTTTAATGCATTCTACAACTTTACAAAATTCATATAAGTAGCATGTACCTGAAAATCATATTAATAACCAAAGATTTAAATAGCCACAAAGAAGTTATGGTTGACGGAATACAAGAAGGCACAAAATGTAAAAATTCCCCTGATCCTTTAGCTTCAAAATGTGCTTGGACCTAATGAGGTTAAAATATAACTTTTATTAGAATTGCTCTAAAAAAATAACGAATGAAGGTTCAGTCTCAAAAAGTTATATACAATTAGGTCCATATATATGTGGACACTGACACACATTTTTTTTTATTTACCTGTTTACTAAAACATATTTATATCCACATTAAAAAAATAATTGGATAAAGGGTTTAGGAGGACAAATGACTCATAGGCCATTTATTGGGCAATTAATTGGAGTTGATTTGAGGTGGGGTGCTTGCATTTTGAACATTGTTCTGAGAAGTAAACATGCGGTCAAAGGAGCTCTCCATGCAGGTGAAACAACCCATACTTCATCTGCGAAAATAGAAAAAACCCATCTGAGAAATTGCTACACTATTAAGAGTGGCAAAATCTACAGTTTGGTACATCCTGAGAAAGAAAGAAAGCACTTGTGACCTCAACAATGCAAAAAGACCTGAACGCCCACAGAAGACAGTGGTGGATAATTGCAGAATAATTACCATGGTGTAGAGAAACCCCTTCACAACAGCCGACCAAGTGACCACCACTCTCCAGGATATAGGCGTATCAATATCCAAATCTACTATAAAGAGAAGACTGCATGAAAGTAAATACAGAGGGTTCACTGCACGGTGCAAGCCACTCATAAGCCTCAAGAATAAGAAGGCGAGATTGGACTTTGCTAAAAAAACATTTTGAAAAAACCAGCACACTTCTGGAAGAACATTCTTTGGACAGATGAAACCAAGATTAACTTCTACCAGAATGATGGAAAGAAAAAAGTAAAGCAAAGGCATGGTTCAGCTCATGATCTAAAGCAGGCATGTCCAAACTCTGGCCCTCCAGGTGTTTTTAGAACTACAACTCCCATCATGCTCTTCTGTAGGTTAATAGCTGTAGGTTGTCCAGGAATGATGGGAGTTGTAGTTTTGCAACATCTGGAGGGACGGAGTTTGGACATGCCTGAATCTAAAGCATACCACATCATCTGTAAAACACGGCAGAGGCAGTGTGATGGCTTGGGCATGCGTGGCTGCCAGTGGCACTGGGTCCCTAGGGTTTATTGATGATGTGACACAGGACAGAAGCAGCCGGATGAATTCTGGGGTTTTCAGAAACATATTGTGTGCTCATATCTAGCCAAATCCAGCCAAACTGATTAGTCAGCGTTTCATAATACAGATTGACAATGACCCAAAACATAAAGCCAAAGTAACGAAGTGGAATGTTCTTGAATGGCCAAGTCAGTCACCGGATCTGAACCCAATATAGCATTTCACTTGTTAAAGACTAAACTTCAGACAGAAAGGCCACAAACAAACAGCAACTGAAAACCGCTGCAGTAAAGGCCTGGCAGAGCATTAAAAAGGAGGAAACACAGCGTCTGATGAGGTCCATGAGATCAAGACTTCAGGCAGTCATTGCCAACAAAGGGTTTTCAACCAAGTATTAGAAATTACTATTTTATTTACAATTATTTAATTTGTCCAATTACTTTTAAGACCCTGAAATGAAGAAATTGAGTTTCAAAAATGCTTTAGTTCCTCACATTTTATGCAATCATCTTGTTCAACCCACTGAATTAAAGCTGAAAGTCTGAACTTCAACTGCATCTGAATTGTGTGTTTTTTTAAATCCATTGTGGTAATGTACAGGACAAAAATTAGAAAAATGTTGTCTCTGTCCAAATAATATGGACCTAACTGTAATTCGGATATCTGAAAAAAGGGACACATGCTACCATGTGAAAGTCGCAATGTAATCAACCAATCTGGAGCATGCACACAACTTTTAGGAGACTCGTTCTACTCATGAGCATGAATTTGAAAGACTATTTAGCATGTGTGACTTTGCCCCTATGTTCTCCATTAAGGTTCCCCAGGATAGGTCATCAATATCTGATTAGTGGGGGATCTGACTCCCAGCACTTTCACCGATCAACTGTTTGAAGAGTCCATGGTCACCTCATATTCATCAGTGACGTGGCCTATTTGCAGCTCAGTTCCTTTTAGGTGAATGGCCCTGGGTTGCGATACCAAGCACAGCCGCTGTACAGTGTGTGGCGTTGTACTTAGTATGCTGTGCGGAGGCTGTAGCCATGTAGCCTTTTTAAACAGCTGATTGGTGGGGATGACTGGAGTCAGATCCCCAACAATCGGCTGTGAGTGTTTTGCGGTCCGCAAATTGCAGATCCGCAAAACACGGATAATGGCCCATGTACTTACGCAAAATGCCAGCCCTGTACAGAAAATGCCTATTCTTGTCCGCAATTGCAGACAAGAAAAGGACATGCTCTATATTTTTTGCAGGGCCGCGGATGGAACTAGGGATGCAGACAGCACAAAATTAATGGGTCCACTCTCATTCCGCAAAATTGCGGAACGGATGTGGGCCCTTTCAAACGGTCGTGTGAATGAGCCCTAACTCTTCTTTTCACAAGCATCCTGTCATGTGGCCTGTATTCTGATAAATGTATTATTTTAATCAGAAATCACATGACAACAACATGTTTATGCTCAAAGATCCGTCCACGGACAACATTGTAACCAGCTGTCTGCTGGACAAAAAAAAAACAAAAAAATGGTGCATGCAGCATTTTTTTTCTTGCCGAAACCCAGCATTAATGCTGTAAAGCGGCTGGCTTACCGCTGGATTACAGTCAATGGGGATCCGGTGGTAAAGTGGAGTATTTGGCCGGCTGCTCTGCAAGATCCGGAACAGCTTGTTGGATCTCCTAACACAGATGTGAACGAGGCCTTATATAATACCTAACAAAGCAGCCTACTTACTGGTAAGATGCCCCTAAACGAAAAATCACGTGAATAACATACCTGAGCCGTGCTTTTCATATTCTACTTTAAGACTATTTTTCTGTTCAAACCCCACTTTCCTTACTTGCCTGATGTATAATACAGCATTTAAATATTCAGCAATTTGAGTCATTAAAGTTGAATGCATTCTCTGTAGATTACGAATAAATCCAGGTAGATTGGTAGATGTGATAGTTATTTGGATTCATCTGACATTGATTTTCTAGCAGGGCACTGTTATTGCTTGCTTACTTCTTCGGTAAGAGCGTTATCCATCATCCTCATGGGTAGACTGCAGTTTTTAGTGTGTCTCAGAGCCAAACACATAGCGGTTTTACATTTTCAAATGTGCAGTCGTTTCACTGTGAGGAAAATGAGGAAAGAGGACAGCAGAGATGACTGCTTGAGGTGAGGATAGAATTTCAAAAAATGGTGTCTTTAGAATTCATAAAGAGAATGAGTTTATAGATTTCTTAAAACAGGTTCACAGCAGGGTCCTTTCCCTCCCTAGTCACAAAATCATATGTTGTTTTATGTAAGGTTGTTCTGCAAAGCACCTTCTTAAGTTTATACACTGTGGACACCTGATCATCACACACCCCATTTCAAAAATCTGGGATTAAATATGAAGTTGGGCTCAAACCTCCTTCTATCTTCTGACTTACGATAATAAGTAGTGTTGAGCGAAGCATCAGAAATGGAATTCAGTCCGAATTTTAGGAGTAATTAAATTCTAAACTAAGCCAAATGTCCTCGCGCTTCGTGTTACTGAATCATTTTTCCTAAAATGGCGGCTGGAGTTGTCTTAGACAGAACGGAAAATAAAAACACAGAGGCAGTCTGCTCCTCTCTTGATTGAAAAATACCTGCCGAAGGACTTCATTGCTCGCTCCTAGCTTGATCATGTGGTGACGATGATGACACCACTTGATCATGCTGGGAGTGCGTGGTGACGTCATCATGCTCCGCGTAGGTCCTTCGGCAAGTCTTTTTCAATCAAGAGAGGAGTGGACTGCCTCTGCGCGAGCAAGTGGATGAAGTGATTTTTAACACAAAATGATATATTGCTCTAGTGTTTTACAGTTTTTAACTTCCATTAGACGGGTGCACTTCTGTCTAAGCCCATTGATGGATAGGCTGAATGCGGTTTTAACATAATGAATCGTGACAAATTAATTTGTAATCATTCGAATTTCTTGTCAAACATTGGCGAAGCTGGCGAGTCAAATTTTTCAAAACTTTGAGCATCTCTTATGGTAAGTTCTGACTTGCAGACTGCATTCTGTTTCCTCCTAGAGATGTTCAGTGAGGTAGAAGTCAGGGCTCTGTGAAGGCCACAAGAGTTCACCACACCAAACTCGTCATACTGCGTTTTTATGAAGCTCACGTTTTGCACAGGGGCAAAGTCGTGCTGGAGCAGGAAGAGACTTTCTCAAAAGTTGGAAGCATAAAATTGGCTAAACTTGTTTTGTACTATAGCATTAACATTACCCTCCAGGGAAAATAAGGGGCCTAGACCAGACCCTGGAGAGCAGCCCCAAACTAATATCCCTAACTAATATTACTAACGCGCTGTAAAAGTACACTGTATGCGCTGTAAAAGACACTGTAAAAGTACATTTCCAGTGCTCCATGATCGTTGTGCTTTACACGAATGCAGTAGGCATGTGATCTTAGGCTTGTCTGCAGATTTTCCACCATGTAAACCCATTTCATGAAGCTCCGGATGAACTGTTCTTGTGCTGATGTCACTTCTGTACTGGCATTTTTTACACTCCGTACACTTTAGCACTTGGTGGCCCCATTTTGTGAGTTTGCGCAGTCTACCGCCCTGTGGCTGAGTTGTTGTTACTACTAGATGCTTCCACTTCAGAATGATACAACCTACCGTTAGTGATGAGCAAAGCGATTCGTACAAATCGAGTTTGTTTAAATATCAGCCTTCTAGACCAGTGAGTGGCGTAGATGTGAAATTTACAAGGCCAGTTGAGATGTGTAGCCCTGTCAACCAACGAGGAGGGGGGAGTCTCTTGAGCAGCATGGCCAACCCCTCACTGGTCAAGGAGGCTGATATTTGAACTAATTCAATTCAAACAAATCCAATCACTCATCTCTACTTACAGTTGACAAGGGCTGATCTAAGAGATCAGATTTTATGAACTGACTTGTACCAAAAAATTGCATTCTGTGATAGTACCACCTTTAAAGCCAATCGGCGTAGTTTGCGAATATTTTTTGATAACTTTTGGCGTAAAAATAGTCGCAAGACACTTTTCTGAATGCCCATGCGACAATATTTTTTTTTACTTAGGCATTTTTTCACCATCAGGGACAGGGCGAGGTCCGGGTCAACACATTTACTGTCTTTTATGCCTGGAAACAGGTATAAAAGAGGAGTGAAAACTAATGCAGTCAGGGACTGGAATAGTTTTTATTCCAGGTGCATGGACTGTCGGCTGTGGGCCTAATTTATTTGGGGAGCCTCGTCATAAATTAGGGGCTTTCTCTGGCAGCACAGGGATAAAACAAAGACCGGCGTAAAAAGCGTGATGATATTTTCGCTTCGTGACCCTGTCAACGCAGAACCTCTAGTGTAATGCCAACGCTCAGCAACGCTTTTCTCAGCAATATGGGCACATATGAACTTGGGACCAACACACATGCCTTTAGCTGCCAAGTGCACATGTAGCAGGTCAGCCAGTTTCATAGGTACAAACCTACTGACAGATCAGCTGTCCTTTAATGGCTTGTCCACTCATTACTTTCTTCTTATGTTAAGTAGCTTCCTCCAAATGACAAGCTGGTCACCAACATTTGTAATGTGCTTTTCCCACACAAAGGTCTTATACTCGTAAATTCTTGCTGTTATACTGGGAGTCAATGGCTGCTATATTGGCACCTCAACACCCACTAGGGTTAGGTTTAGAGGGAGCCAGTTAACCCTACGGTATATATTAGAGCAGGTATCCTCAAACTGCGGCCCTCCAGCTGTTGCAAAACTACAACTCCCATCATGCCCGAACAGCCTACAGGTATAATCCTACAGCAGGGCATTGTGGGAGTTGTAGTTTTTCAACAGCTGGAGGGCCGCAGTTTGAGGATGCCTGTATTAGAGTGTAGGAAGAAATAGGAGTGCTTGGAGGAAGCCTACATAAAGACAGGGAGAACATACAAACTCCATGCAGATGCAGACCTTGATCAGATTAGAACCCTGGACCTTACTGCACTATGGTCCTGCCAAGTCCTCAATATACGGTAAACAATTACTCTAACTATCTACCTCCAGTTGGCATTCTCTGCCTGTAAGGATAGTATGCCCTAATGGGGCATAAGGAAGTGTCCCTTTTGAGTGGACAACCTATTTTTAATAGTGATTTTCATTACTGATTTAGTATTTATAAAAAAAAAATATATATATACCATACATATTTTTTTTCTAGAAAACCGATTTCAATAAAACCTAATTGGATGCATGTTGTAATGTATTCTGTTTTTGTCATCCTAGGTCCCTGGAGATTTGAGTCAAACATCTGAGGACCAGAGTCTGTCAGACTTTGAAATGTAAGTTTAAGAACTTATTCCTGTGAAGCCACCAAAGCCCAGTGCTTTTTTCACAATTCATAGAAGTCACTCTTAAATCAACTATGCAGTATATTTGCTATATTACAGTATGTGACAGAAACATGTGAAAGTACACTTATACTTTTGTCAGCGCAGTGGTACTCCAGCTATGTCATGTCTGACAATCTGGCTGCACTGCCTAACGATCCCATTCCCTACAGTGATGTCTGATGTCCCTACACACGTTTCATCTCCTTCTACCACCAAATTATCTCGTGGCATGCCATTGATACATCATTGAGACATGTCAGAAGATCCTTGTTAATCACTAGAATAGCTTTGTTATCCAAGTCACGTATCTCAATTTCCCAATTGACTTCAATGGGATCGTAATGTGTATGCATTGCCTCCTCGTTGTGACAAACTCAACAACCGTAGATTTGCCACTCCTAATAGTGTAGCAATTTCTCGGATGGTTTTTTTCTGTTTTCGCAGATGAAGTATGGGTTGTTTCACCTGCATGGAGAGCTCCTTTGACTGCATGTTTACTTCTCAGCAAAATCTTCAAAATATAAGCACCACGCCTTAAATCAACTCCAGGCCTTTTATGTGCTTAATTGAGAATGAAATAATGAAGGAATTGCCCACACCTGCCCAATAAATGGCCTTTGAGTCAATTGACCTCCTAAACCCTTCATCCAATAATTTTTTTTAATGTGGATATAAATATGTTTTAGTAAACAGGTAAAAAAAAAATGTGTCAGTGAGAAATTGTTGCCACTATACTCAGGACCCTTGTAAGGGTTGTACACTACTTTACTAATGATGGCCTATCCTCAGAATAAGCCTGCTGACCCCTGCTGATCAGCTGTCTCAGAGTAGCTTCAGAACTACACAGCTCCATCCATTGTATAATGGACAAAGCTGGTTTCTACAGCGCTGCTCCCACTGAAGTAAATTAAAGCAGGGCCACAGTTCTAAGCTCTTTCCAATGCATAGCACAGGAAGTTCTGTAGTTTTGGCACCAGAACTGCTCTGAAACAGCTGATTGGCAAAAGTGAGGAGTGTTGGACCTTCACCACTCAGATACTGATGGTCTATCCTGGGGCTAGGCCATCATTAGTAAAGGTGAAGCCTACTTTTTTCTTTGTTTGTCTTCTCCGCTCCTGCTCCCTCTTTCCAACTGATAACAGGAGAACTAGACATTTCTCAAAGTTTGTGACATTCAACTGGATTTGTATAAATATCAGATTTGGAATTTAGAAGGGGGTCCTCTTCAAGTTAGCACGTAGTATGGAACCAGTCAAGTGAGCCTCCCATACACTTTACTGAAGAGTGACTGTGTGACCGCTTACATGTGTCCTTTGTTACCTTTCCTCTTTGCTCAGCATATCCTTAGATAAGTGGCGCTAGATGTCCAGCTGTGAAAAAAATGTAACGATACTCTGTGGAGAGTTGTTATAAACTATGTGGCCACCCAGTGCTTGTAATGTGAGTTGCAGCCGTTCAAGGGACTTTTCTAACATGTACAAATTAATGAATTTATACTGTATAGTGAGAATTTGGCGTTTGTTAAGGAAATTTGCAGAAAGGTAAGGGTGGACATATATACTGATGCTTCTACCACCTGAATCGCTTCAGTTCCGAGTAGGAACAATTTGGATAACAAAGAAAAGCAACTTTTGGAAAATCTAATTTCTCTTTTGTCATAGTGGAAATATCTAAATGAAATCTCCATTGTGATTTTGAACAGATGTTTTGCCCTTGTCTCCAATTCTCCAATTGTAAAGGAAGTGATTCAGGCAGTAGATGGAGATTAGGAAATTATCAATGATGCATTTCCTTGGTATACAAACCAAGGTTAACCAAAGACAACACCCTAGTATGCCGTATGTTTTATACTAGTCGATAAATGGATTACTACACAGTCAAGACATTATTATGACCACTTCCTACTTTTGGCATCAGCAGCGCATAGCTCATGAAGAAAGTCACCTGTGGTGAGATGGCTTGGTGGTTATATACGGTGTGCACACATATCCCTCATTGCTGTCATAGGTAATAGGGGCAATTTTTATGAGTTGCTAAAAAGGATGATTGTTGAATTTTGAGCCAAGGATGGCAGTATTTCTGAAACTGCGCAGTTTGTAAATTGTTCTCGTACTGTGTGAAAGTCTATGGTGTGTTGGGAAATGCCACCATTGTAAATAAGCAATGTTGAAACTTCGGAGCACCAAGTGACATTGATGAGAGAGGTGAACGTCACCTACAAAGGTGCGCGAGGACAGACTGACACACTAAAGTGGAGAAGCTCACAGCCAAAATGAACCAGGAGCTACCAGACGTGTGTCTAAGACAACAGTTCAGTGAACCTTACTGGGCTCTGAAGCATACATCAGGTCAGGTGAGAAACATTGTAGAAGAAATACTTAGCAACCATTGCTGGAAGAACACAAGCTGGTAGTGGCAGCGTTATGGTCTGAGGAAGGTTTTCGTGTCATATTAAGGCACTCACAACTGATTTGGATGTGAATGCATCCGTGCAGATCACGTACATCCGTACATGCTGATTGTCTTCTCTGAGACAGATGGGTTCTTCCAGCAAGACGATGTCACATGGCTAGAAATGGCTGAAATTAGTTGGAAGAGCATGACCAAGACTTCCAAATACTACCCTGCCCCCTAATTACCCAAACTTGAACCCAATTGAGCATCTGTGGGACCACCTTGATCGCCATGATTCTTCTATGGATCTTTTCCCACGCACTCTCCATTACAGCATGGCTTAATACACCTGTGACAACCTACTAGGACCTTATTGAGTCACTCCCAGCAGGTCTAGCAGCTGTCCAAGCTGTACACAGAGGTTACTCTTTATATTAGCTGGTGGTCATAATAATGTAACTCAACTGTGCAGGTGCACGTTGCAAATCCATGTTCCTCTCCATATTCTGTGTCATATTCATCAAAAAGTCATACAACAGATGAGGTATGGTGCTCATCACAAAAACGTCTAAGGGTGCATTTACACCAACAGATTATCTTACTAATTTCTTTCCAATCAGACCAATAGTTGGTGTGTATAACAGAAGATCTCTGTGTGTAAACGGACATCTGACCAATGATTAGTCAGAAAATGTGTCAGATAATCTGTTGGTGTAAATGCACCTTAGCCCCTTAAGGACCCGTCCCGTACATGTACAACGCTAGTGGACGTGACTTAAAACCCGCGCCGTATATGTATGGCTGGCTGATCGGGCGGGTGCAGGAGCTGCGACCGCCCGATTAACAGCAGGGGTCCGGCAGTCTCTGATAGCCGGACCCCTGCTGTTTGTGCCGGCATCGGTGAAAACCGATATAAAAATATTACATGACCTAACCCCCCTTTGAAGAAAAAAAATCGGGTAAAAAAAAGCCATTTTTTGTCACCTTACATCACAAAAAGTGTAATAGCAAGCGATCATAATGCCATATGCACCCCAAAATAGTGCAAATCAAACGTCATCTCATCCCGCAAAATTGATACCCTACCTAAAAAAAAAATAAATAAATACTATGGCTCTCAGACTATGGAGACATATTATAGTGTAAAACTTAAATAAATAAAAAGTATACATATTAGGTATTGCCACGTCCGTAACAACCTTCTCTATTAAAATATCACATGACCTAACCCCTCAGGTGAACATTGTAAATAACAAAAAATAAAAAGTGCCAAAACAGCTATTTTTTGTTGCCTTGCCTCACGAACCGTGTAATATAGAGCAACCAAAATCATATGTACCCTAAAATAGTACCAATAAAGCTGCCACCTTATCCCGTAGTTTCCAAAATGGGGTAATTTTTTGGGAGTTTCTTCTCTAGGGGTGCATCAGGGGCTCTACAAATGTGACATGACAACTTAAAATTATCCCAGTGAAATCTGCCATACAAAAATCATATGGCGTTCCTTTCCTTCTGCGCCCTGCCGTGTGCCCGTACAGCAGTTTACAACCAGATATGGGATGTTTCTGTAAACTACAGAATCAGGGCAATAAATATTGAGTTTTGTTTGGCTGTTAACCCGTGCTTTGTTAGGAAAAAAAATGGATTAAAATGGAAAATCTGCGTAAAAAGTTAAATTCAGTAATTTCATCTACATTTTCCTTTATTTCTTGTGGAACACCTAAACGGTTAAGAAAGTTTGTAAAATCAGTTTTGAATACCTTTTGGTGTGTAGTTTCTAAAATGGGGCCATTCATGGGTGGTTTCTATTATGTAAGCCTCACAAAGTAACTTCAGACTTGATCTGGTCCTTAAAAAGTAGGTTTTGGAAATTTTCTGAAAAATTTCAAGATTTGCTTCTAAACTTCTAAGCCTTCTAACGTCCCAAAAGAAGAAAATACCATTTACAAAATGATCCAGATCTGAAGTATACATATGGGAAATGTAAAGTAATTGTTTTAGGAGGTATCACTATCTGTTTTATAAGCAGAGAAATTGAAATAAAAAAGAAATAGTTTGACTCAAATTTACCACTGTCATGAAGTACAATATGTGATAAAAAAACAATCTCAGAATGGCCTGGATAAGTAAAAGCATTTTAAAGTTATCCCCACATAAAGTGACACGTCAGATTTGCAAAAAATGGCCTGATCCTTAAGGTGAAAAATGGCAGGGTCCTGAAGGGGTTAAGCAACCGCCTTGTGTACAAAATATTCCTAATAATGACACAGGAGACTGCAGATTGTCTAGGACTATTGGCATCATTTGTGAGCCCTCCACAAGCTTGGTGTTATAATTGTCAGCTGAAATTCCAATTTCCTTCCATGTGCTACTTACACACTCTTACTTATGTAGGCGTGCAGGAAATGGAGAAAGTAGACTTTCCTTTAACATCCAGTTGTGCTTCAAGTATTTTTCTTTTGATTATCAAACATAACAATGTTTTCTGGTGTAAAAACTCATTTTAGCTGAGAAAGGAGCTCTTCACACTAGAAGAGGCCTCTCTTCATTCTCTGCTCTCATTAAGTGTCACAGGAAGTGTCGGTTCTGATGTTCTGGCTTGTCTGTGGCTGTCAAGGCCTCATATCTGCATAATGATTCTAGTTTATTATTGTGCCATTTTTTTATTTGTTCCAGTAGACAAAATATCAGGCTTATTCCTCGTCCATTTCTGTAAATGTCAGTGAGCTTTACCTCTTTGTCTCTGTTACAGATCACACCGTGCCCTTGTAAATGTTTGGATTCCCTCGGTTTTCCTACGAGGTAAATCTACCCACGGCTTTCACGTCTATCAGGTAAGAAGTAGTGTAAGGTCATCTGTAAGGACGAAGTTTCTGAAAAGAATGAGGATAAATAAAAGATTTGTTATTCGGTGTTGGAAGGATATAATATAATGTTTTTGTTGCTGTTTGAGTTTTAGTGTTCTACAGCTTGTGGTTTTGTAATCTTATAAAGTAGACATGTTGTGGATACCTACCTGTTATTTAAAAAGATTTACCAGTTTTTTTTTTAAAGTGAGTTTTCCATCTTCTTCTGGCTCTTTCTGTCCACCGCTCTCTTCACACTGCGCTCTGTTTCCCGGATGTAAACTTCTAGCACAGATGGCGTTTAACATGTACTGCCTTCAACCAATGACTGGTCTCAGAGGTGACGTATCCCCCAAGCGCCATGTCACTGGGTCAGGCATGTCATTGTTGTGGCCAGTCGCTGGGTGCAGAGGCACTCATGAGAGAGTCCATGCCAAACGTTCGCATGTGGGGACCAGAGCGCGGAAAAGAGAGCAGTGGACTGAAGGAGCCAGAACCAAGCAGCAGGAAGGAGGCAGAGGGAGGGGTGAGAATAAAAAAAAAATCTGAAAAGTTGAAAAACTTTTGAAGTAACACTAAACATGTAACCAAGAATGCTTTTCCACAATGTTTGCCAACCCGCATGATATTCTGCATGTTCCTAAAACAAACTGTGTTGAACTGTTGCTGCGATCAGAGGTGGTAATGTCTTCCTGATGTCTTAAATTTTTGGCTGGCAGAAGCATGAGAGCTAGAGCTTATCCAAGAGACTGGACTTAGTATTTCTGGTCTCTTATTGCAGAGCAGTTGGGAAAGGCTTCTTCTGCAGCCAGTTGCCTTACAGCCAGAACAGGATTGTGAAAAGGGAGGAAACAGCGGTCCTCTGGTACACACATAAAATAATTCACACAGTTTTGATTACAAAATGAGGCACAAAAAGATCAAAGCACATGAAGACATAAGGAATTTTATTTACCTTTTCCTTGTTTTGTTTTTTTAGATTTAATGTTTCTTTGAAGTTATTGGTTACCAGACAGACCCTTTGAAGGTCTTGTCCCTTGATTAAATGTTATATTTCCCTGTTAGATCACATAAAACCTAACAATGCTTCTAAATTGAATGCATTGAATGCAAAGTCCTCATTTGCCTGGATAATTCAGTTTTTTATGGTGTCCTCTCTCAGAATGTCCATCTAAAGTGTCCCAGTGCCAGTGGACACATGCCTAGTATCTCAGTCTGACCACCCAAAAGCAAACACTGGTTTGCAGAAATGAAATGGAAGAAGAATGTGTTCTGCCCGTTACCAGACCAGTGAAGTAGATGGAAATATATTCTGTCAATAAATCCAAGTAAAAGCTGACTGAGTGGAAGAATTAGGACTAAAATCCTGATGAAAGTGTACTTGGCGGAAGCTGTGCCCACTTATACCATAGAATGCTTGTTCTGCTGCTCTTAACTTTGCGGTTGTTTGAAGCCAGCTGCATATTTGTTTAACCACTGGACCCAGGGACTGAGCCGTTGAATGGCACCCGGCTGTGACTTGTGTGCTGCCATGATAAAACGCATTTCAGAAAAATTCTTATTTATGCAGTTTATCTCGTTGCACACGAGTGTTGCATCAGTAAGCATTACAAGTCCCCGGTAGTGTTTATGGCATCTTCTCCAGGCAGGAATACAGCTATTTTATTATTCAGAGTCCAAGCATTTGATGGAAATCTTCAGAATTGTTTACTTTAGGCTGAAGTTTCTTCGTAACAAATCTTGGCATTGCAGAATTTTTCAGGCGGCTAGAATATTGATGGCTTTTCAGCTCTATGTAGAAATCCTTGGCAGCTCTATTTTATTTTTTTGTTTTGTTCTGAAGGGAATCTGTCACCCTGATTTTGGACCATAATCTACACTAATACACGAGTAGTATTGCAGCTAAAGAGTCCAGATCACTATTTTTTATTTTCCCACTGCCCCCTTTTCTCCCGCTGTCAGCGCACAGAGCTGCATTGAAATACATTGTCAGTCCTCTCTATTATGTTAGTACAGCAGTCCAGACTGTGTATTTCAGTGCAGCTTTAAATGCTGAAAGCGGAGGAACCAGGGGCAGTAGTGATCTGGACTCCTTATTTGCAGTAATACATGAGTGGTACTGCAGATAAGGAGTCCAGATCACTGTTTTATTTTTTAATAGTCCAAAATCGGGCTGACGGATTCCCTTTAAGGTCAAAACCAGCATTAGATCCTAAGCCTATTTTCACACCACGTTTTCAGTGTCTTGTTTGCTGTATGTGTCAAACATAGACCCCCTATTGACCTGATGGAGGCCAAAAGAGTGTTGAAAACGGGATCAGTGTGCATCAGTATAGCATTTTTTTTGGCTGTATGGAATAACTCAGCTGACTACATTTAGAGGCACCCATCCAAAAACATATAATGCTTGGTGTGCTGTGTTTTATTTTATTTTATATACTATAGGAGCCAATGGCTTCCATCAGAATTATACACTGGGAAATCTTTTAAAGGCTGTGGATACCTTTGGGGCAATTTTTTTTTATTTCTTTCTACTAATTTTGGGCTAAAAATAATTTTTTTAAATTGATTGTTACCAAAGATAGTTTATTACCTGTATAGCTTCCTTTTTTAGTGCATCTGCAGACCAAAGCTTCCCCTTCTCTGCAAATCTGTTAGAGAGCTCCTTTAAAGGCTTGATCCGTAGCACTTATCTATACATTCCTGACTGCTCATAAGCATTCATTATAGCTAAATTATTGTCAGTTTGAAATTGGCCCAATAGTGTCCCTGTACAAGGGTGTTCCCTAAAAGGACTTCTTTACCTATTCAGGAGTGTTCAAAGAAAGGTGTTTGGTTACGTGGGGGAGTATGGGATCTATGGTGAGATGATAGGTGTATGAAGGTGTTTACAATTAATAATGTATGTTGCCAATAGGTTGGTATATGGGGTATGTTGATATAACCATTGGAACATTCCCAGGTGAAGTGCCCCTTAATAACTTATTTAAGCCAAAAACTTGTAGTCAGGTCACCACCTGACCTGACTACAAGTTTTTCCACTCTATTCTCAACTAGCTCCCCTTGTCACATCAGTTTGCACTTAAAATCTGGGTTAGCTTAGATACTGATATTTTCACGGCCAACAGATAAGGTATTAGGCATTTCCAAATATTAGGAGTCGCTGCCTGGGGAGACGCTAAAACAAAAAATCTTTATTTGTATTTTTTGTACTAAAACATTTAATGGGGATACGGAAATTGAAAGGTAAATAAATAAAATCATGTGATTGCAGCATATGTGTTGACTGCCGTTCACATTGGTATCACACTTTTACAAATGCTGGGTGGGTGGGTTGGTACTCCACCCCTTTAAGGCCCACTGATTGCAGGAGTGTGATAGGAGGGAAAATCATAGCTGCTAGAGTAGGTGCACCTAATGCCATTGGTCAGCTTATTAGAGGGGTCTCAGTGTTGACTATTTTAGAGACACCGGGATCTGCAGCCTATATTTTTAGGTGGATATTGTGGGGTCCCGGTTGGTAGGTATTTATACCCCACTTGCTCGAGCCATATAGGTGCACCTGCTCTAGCAGCTATCATTTTCCCTCCTATCACACTCCTGCAATCAGTGGGCAATACATTAAAGGGGTGGAGTACCCACCCAGCATTTGTGAGAGTGTGATAACAATGTGAATGGCAGTCAACACATATTCTGCAGTCACATGATTTGATTTATTTACCTTGCAATTTCCCTATCCCCATTAAATATTTTAGTACAAAAAATACAAATAAAGATTTTTTGTTTTTGTTTTAGCGTCTCCTTAGATACAGATATCCCTTCCCAACGCAGGTGTCTAATCCCCTGGAAAAAATTACCACAGTGTTCCTATTGTGTCACCCCTCCCTTTTTATTTAAATTGTAACTCCTTTGAGTAGCGACCTCTCTATTTCTCTGTTTGGTGTTATGTACTAACATTGTACACTAGTCGTAAATTTTGTTGGGAGTGGGTGGACGCTGGTTGGGAGCTCCTTGCCTGGACTCAAAAACATGTGCGCCAGAAAACTGGTGCACGTTACACCAGAATTCTTCTCCAACTCCTGGAACAGATTTCTGTTCTGGCTTATGGGCATCTTAATAATTGGTTGGATCTTCCACCAATGGGGTTTTTACTAAGACCGGAGTGCATTGTTTTAATTTTGTAAAGCACTGTGGAATATGTTGGCACTATTATTATTATGGTTGCTTATAGGGTACTTTGTCAGGCTATCAAGTGTGATAGTGGATGTATGGTGGCATATGTTGCAGTAGAAATATATTCTGTGGGTGCTGGGAACATTAGGTGCGGTGTTTGGCTATAGCCGGATAGGCAGTGTATACATGCATGCAAGGTTACCTGCATGGTATTTATTTATCTTTTATGCACATCTAAGGCTATGTTCACATCTGCATCAAAGGCAGTATTCAGAGCTTCTGCTGCAGATTCTGGCACACTTGAAAAATACAGCTTTATGCAGGTAACGGACCCCTTGGCGGAATTAAATTGACTCCATTCTAAGTCAGTGGGATCTGTCTGACGTCGGTGGTGTTGTATAATGGACACAGCACTGTGTTTTGTCTTCACTTAATCATGGAAACAAGGACTCAATTGTAGAGAGCCTAATTCAGCCTATCTGCTGGATATAACCCAACAGTCGCCAGTGTACTGATTGTCAGGGAGGCGCAGTGAATGGAAACAGCAGAGCGCTGCCTGCTTGACCAATTCCTCAATTCCCCCTACCCCAGGCTGGTGCTTACTCAGGTTATTACTATCTCGACCATGAAAGGCTAAGATAGGAATAGCCATTTAAACTAAATGCCAGCAGGGTGGATTTGATTTAAATCTAACTGATTTAAATCACGATTTAAATCACTAGTCAATAAAGCTTGATTTAAATCATACTTTTCTACATAAAGACTAAGGCCTCTTTCACACTTGCGTTGTTCCTTTTCGTCCTAGAGTTCCGTCCTCGGGGCTCTAAGACGGAAAGATACTGATCAGGATTATCCCAATGCATTCTGAATAGAAAGAAATCCGGTCAGGATGTCTTCAGTTCAGTATTCAAACGTTTTTTTGCAGTTGAAAAATCCGCAGCATGCTGCGGATTTTCCTCCAGCCAAAAAAACTGAAGGCATGCCGCAAGGACGGATCCGGAAATTAATGCCCATTGAAAAGCATTAATCCGGATCCGACTTTAAGCTAAACGTCGCTTCGGCGTGCACACTCCCGGCTGCCATGGAAAAGTAGTGGGTGGCCAGGGGAGAAGCTACTTAACCGTCCGTGCGGCTCCCGGGGCGCTCCACAATGACGTCACAGCGCCCCTACGTCGCATGACTCATGTGATCCATGCGACGTAGGGGCGCTGTGACGTCATTGTGGAGCGCCCCAGGAGCCGCACGGATGGTAAGTAGCTTCTCCACTGCTCCCCACTACTTTTCCATGGCAGCCGGGACTTTAGTAGCGTCCTGGCTGCCATGGTAACACTGAAAGCATTTTGAAGACTGATCAGTCTTCAAATGCTTTCAGGTGTGTTGCGTTGTGACGGATCCGGCGGGCATTTCCAGCGACGGAAGTGCACGCCGGATTCTCACAACGCTAGTGTGAAAGAGCCCTAATTCTTGCTGGTATAACTTATAATATGCAAGTAGATGAAGATTTTTAGAATAACAACTTTTCATATTAGTTTTTTTATCCCCAGTTTAATAGGTTAATCGTTTTTATTTGCACAACTTTTCTGTTGTACTTAGGAAGGAGAAAAAATATTGTTTCTATTCTATTCACTGAACTGATCACTGAAGGGGTTGATTCTGTATTCATAGGTTTGTAGAAGTTAGGATTAAGGACTTTTTCTCTACTCTGTTCATGGTATAACATTTTTGCTGTGAAGAAGAGGCTGTGATCTCTGCTGAGAACTGCAAAAGTAAACCAAGCATCTGTGATAATATCTTGTAGGCAGAGAAACTGCCCAATAATCTTACAAAAACCTCTGGAAGAGCCTGACATTGTGAATGGATTAATGGAATTTATTTACCAAAAAAATTAAACATATACAGCCTTATTCTACTTTAAAAAAATGAATCTTTATTTCATGATGGAATAACCTTTGGATGGTAATATATTTTCCTCAAAAAGCATTTTATATTAAAAAATCTGATTTAAATCCAAAAAATCCAATTTAAATAAAAAAATCTGATTTTTTTTTTTATATTTTTTAAAAAAAATCATTGGTTTTTATCCACCCTGTTTGCCAGGTGTTTTAAAATTTATGTTAAAGTCATTATTTTTTTCTTCTGTGTCCTGTCTGTGTAACGGTGGGTTTTCTACTTGCTGTACTTTCAGCTTAAAAAGAAATATATTCAGTTTTGAATAGATTCAGGCAGGCACTATGGTAATAATACAGTCCCCTTTACCGAGCTTTTACTACAATCTGTAATGTGACATTTTCTTTGGTGAACATTTTTAAATTGTGAGCATAGATCAAGGGATCATGTTCTCAATTGGGAACACTGCACGTTCAGGCAGAATTAAGGATTCGGTGGCTGTATAGCAGGTTACACAGTACATTGCAAGAACCACTTGTTTTAAAGCCTCTGCCATCTGTCTTCTATTTCCCATTGTTTTATCATGATCCTTTTATGCTTTTCTTATCCATCGCAAAAAAAATGCTAGATGTTTGCAGGTTACTGCTGGTATACTGTGGTTCATCATTGCAGTGTATAACTACACTTTGTGAATTTACCCAAACATATTAGGAAACTCCATGCTAAGTAATAACCCATTGTGTTCTCAAACGCAACCCCTTTAACAGCAGTGGCATTCTAATGACATGCAGAGTTCTGAATTTCCAGCCATTGCCGCAGCCTTTCATGTTCATTGTCCAATCTTAAGATAACACCCAGTCAATGGATTGTTTCGCTGAGACAAACTGGTTACTTGATATGCAGTACTTGGTGACTACATTTGATAAGCCATAGTTCTTAGGCCGATGGTGGTCAAACTGTAGACCTCAGAGCAAGATCAGTAGATCTTCATATTAGCCACCAGGCTACTCTCTTGCTGGGTTTACAAAAAAATTGGGAAAACTACATCTTTGTTGATTTGTGCTTCGGTGTACCTCTCCAATTTTCTGGTGTTCAATCCCTGTAATGAATTGAAACTCTTGCATCTACACTGACATGGACAACAATTTTGCTATACAGAGACCAAGTAAAACCACCGTAGAATGCACAAATAATACTGCCACTCATTCAACAATTTTGCTATACAGAGACCAAGTAAAACCACCGTACAATGCACTAATAATACTGCCACTGTATTCACATCCAGGTGCTGTCCGAGTATGGAATGGACAGCATCCGGACTCATCACCGACCCAGAAGAGTGAATGGGCCAATTCACATGTCTGATTTTCCACATGTACCATCTGTCTGTGCAGAGAAAATGTCAGCATGCACCATTTAGATGTGCTATTCCTGCAAGGCTTGCATGAGAAAAGCAAACCACACACTGGACCATCTGGTCCATGTAATGATACTTTCTCTACCATACTTCACAGTTGAGCTAAGGCTTTGCTTTTGGTATGCAGTGTATTTTCTCTCCATAGAAGAACACCTCGCAAGAAGGTTTTGATATATAAAAAAAACAACACATTGTGGCCCATCTCAAGTTTCCTCAAGACCACCTGGACTGTTCCACAATGCCTCTGAGAAGATGTTCTATGGACAGATTAGACAAAAGTGGAACTTACTGTGACTTTTTGTAGTCTTTGCACTCTGCTCGCTACTTTTCCAAAAAGTGGGCGGTGTGGACCAGGCAAGCTGGCCTAGCACATTTATTATAATCTACTCTAGAAAACTGGCATAGTTCATACTTTGAAACCAACCCCAGCTCCCATATTGGCATTCTGGTGTATGGACAGATGTGCAACAAGTATTTAGATGCATACACCTCCCCTTTTGGGATGCTTTTGATCCATCCAGGCATTGGACAGCTTAAAATGCCAGTGTCAATAAATTTCCCCCTATGTTTAGAGGAAAAAGAACACTGTCTACCAACACCGAGACTCATCCCAACTGTGAAGCGTGGAGTAGAGAACATCATGGCTTGGGGCCGCTTGGTTGCCTCAAGTCCGGTATGTTTTGTGATCACGGAGAAGACAATTCTAAGATGTATCAAAACATTGTATAGGAGACTATAAGGGTAGCAGGCCATAATATCCAGCTGAAGAGATGTTGCGTGATGTAACAAGACAGTGCCCCAAAACCTACAATTAAATCAACTAAATAATGGTTTAAAAAAATGAAGATTTATGTTTTGTAATGACCAAGTCACAATCTGAACCATAACCCTATCGAGATGCTGTGCATGCAGGACATCCCAGAAATAAAGATGAACTGAAACACTTTTGCAGTGAGGAATGGTCCAGAATTTCTCCTCAAAATTGTACAAATCATATTTGCAGCTGCAGCTTGGTGGCGGTGATTGCTACTAAAGGAGGATCCTAAGATTATTAAAATTCAAAGGTTCACTTACTTTTTCTCCCTGCTCTGTGTATGTTTGCTCACTGTGATCAATAAACGGTACAACTATTTGTGTGTTCTACCTGTAGGAGAAATAAGCATAGCCACCTTCTTTCTTCACCGAGTGAGAGGTGTCTAGTTTTCAAAGCAAATACATCTAGGTATGATGTTTAGTTGTCCCCCTACTTCCCTCCATGTAGTGTATTCACCTATTTCCACTTTGCTGCAGTATTTTGGTATTACGTACTAGAAGGTATAGAGACACCCTGGATTTTGATATTAATGGCCTCTCCTCAGGATAGGTCATTAATGTCAGATTGGAGGGAGTCCGACTGCGGGCACCCCTGTCAATCGCTGTTTGTAGAGGTTGCTGCAGTCTCTTCACAGCTTCCCAAGAACAGCACCATACATTGTAAAGTGGCTGTGCTTGGTATCACAGCTCAGCCCCATTAACTTGAATGGGCCTGAGCTGCGCCTAGGCCTAGGCTGACCGATGTACGGTGACGTCACTGGTTTAAGAAGAGGCCTAAGCCCTCATGGAATGCTGCCTTCTCCTAACTCAGCTGTTCAGCGGGGGTGCCGAGGCTCACTCTAATATTGATGACCTATCCTGAGGATAAGACATCAGAATCAAAATCCCAATAACCCCTGTAATTCATAGAGTTTGATGAAGGATTAGTTTGGATTCCAAAGTTTCAAAGAAAACGAGCAAATATATTCTACAAGGGAGAGAAGCTCTGGTTGATTCCAGTGACAGTGTTTGTTCTTAGTGTGGGTTTTGGTTGTGTGAATAGGCAGCTGATCAGCTTTTATATTTGAAGCTCTAGTATAGCTTAAGGGATCCAATACATTATTAATGTCTTTCCCAGCTGTGCAAGCATTTGATGTTTTATGTGTTTCTCTTGTTGTAGTATGTAGAGTAATTTGTGTTTGATGTTATCAATATAGTGGCATCTTGCAAAAAAGTTTTATCATTGTGTTGCATACTGGATGTTAAGTAGGTCTTTTTTTTCTTTTCTAGCATTTATCGTTACTGCGCTCATAGTGGTAGTGATTTTCTTGCAGTGTTTTAAGTTACAGTCACCGCTGCAGCACAGTTACGAGGTGGCCGGAACAAGAGCTGCTGTGTGTGACTGCCCATGCACACTCCCGCTGTCCTGGCCACCAAAGAGGCAGGCGCTTTTTCTTTTAGGGACGACCGTTGATAGATTACAGGGTGATAATAATCCCCGGAAACAAGCAGTGCATAATGTGATGTAAATGATTAATCAAGCCAGCAAAGGAAACAATATGGACAATCACAATACATTAGTAAGTGCCTTGTATTAACTTTGTCTGCATGATAAATGCCATTTGCTGAAGTGACACAACCCCTTTAACAACTGAAATCAAATGCACAATGACTCTTTTACATTGCTGAGGAGGAATTTTGTCTCTCTTTTTTGCAAAATTGTTTTAATTCAGCTACTTTGGAAGGTTTTCAATCATGAACTGCCCATTTTCAAGTTTTTCCACAACATCTCAATGACATTCAATTCAAAACCTTTATTCAGAAGTGGCCTTGCTTGTGTGCTTCAGATTGTCCTCCTGTATAACCCAACTGCACTTGAGCTTCAGGTCACAAAGGTCGGGGTAGACATTCTTCTTCGGGATTTTCTGTTATAGAGCAGAATTCGTAGTTCTGTCTATTATGACGGGTCTTCCAGGTCGTGCAGAAGCAAAGCAGCCCCAGATTGATTATCAAAGTACCACCACCATGTTTGACCGTTTGTGTGTTCTTATGGTGGAATGTGGAGTTAGCTTGACTCCAGATGTAACATGACCCATGTCTTTCTAAAAGTCCCATTTTTGATTCATAAACCCTCAGAATATTATGCCATAAGCCTTAGGTGTCGTCTAGATGCCTTTGGCAGATGTGAGAAGAGCTTTTTTGTTCTTTTTGTTCAGCAGTGGTTTGCACCTTGTAACTTTGTCATGGATGCCATTTCTGCTCAGTGTCTTTCCTATTGTGAAATTATGTACTGTACATTGACCTTTACTAAGGCAAGTTAGGCCTGCAGTTCTTTTTATCTGGGTTCCAGTCTTTTATGACCTCCTGATTGAGTTGATGACATTTTGGTAGGTTGGCCACTCCTGGGGAGGTTCATCACCATTCCAACTTTTCTCCCTTTGTGGTTATTGGCACCCCCTGTGGTTTGATGGAGTCCTAGAACAGTGTTTTTGTAAACATTTCCCAACTGGTTGATTTCAATGACTTTGTTTTACATTTATATTTCAATCTCTTTAGGACATGACATCATGTGCTGTTTTTGAGACCACTTGGCCTGCTGTACATTGCCAGACAAGTTCTATTTAAAGAGGACCTTTCATGGGTCCGAACATTTTAAGATAACTATCTGGACATGTAGAGCGGCGCCCAGGGATCTCACTGCACTTACTATTATCCGTGGGCGCTGCTCCGTTCGACCGCTGTGGCCCCGTTACCTTCTCCCGCGCTGTATGGTAAATACTACTGACTTTGCAACGTGGGAGGAGACATCAGCTTTTCTCCCTGGGTGTTCCTTCTCCCTGGCTGTAGCGCTGTCCAATCGCAGCGCTGAGCTCACAGCCTGGGAGTTTTTTTTCTCCCAGCCTGTAAAACGGCTAGGGCAGCGCTAAAGCCCACCCTTCAGAGCCAGTGACATCACCGAACACACTGCAGGGTGAAAGCCTCCTCCCGGCAGTGTGTTATAGTAAATAAAAAGAGCCCTTGACTGCGCGATCCTGCGCAGGGCAAGGGAGAGCATCAGAGCATGAACTGCTCCGATGCTCATGTCAGGGGGCTGCCTGGGTGAAATTATGCGTATGTAACCCCTTTAATAGAGGATGGTCCTGAGCGAAGCACCCTCTTCTACGATGTTCATATGCCCTGTAACAGTGATAGTTGCACATGTTGAATAGTCAACAAACTATTTTTCAGCAAAACAAAGTTCTTGTTGTTCGACCTTTCCCGAGTCATTAAAATGTATGGGCAGTATGAATTACTGTAACAACCATTATAGACTCACATGTATATGGCTATGTCGATGTAACAATGGTTCTCCAGTTGATTGTTCATTCAACAGTTGTTCAGCTATGAACCTCCTTCTGTCTTATGTGTATGGCCACCTTTGGTTTTGTAAGAATTAGGGCTCATGTCCGTTCCGTTTTTTTGTGGACCATATACGGACCCATTCATTTCAATGGGTCCGCAAAAAAAAACGGTATTTACTCTGTGCGCATTCCATTTCTGTATGTCCGTACTTCCGTTCCGCAAAAAAATAGAACATTTCCTATTATTGTCCGCATTATGGAAAAGGATAGTACTGTTCTGTCAGGGGCCAGCTGTTCCGTTCCGCAAAATACGGAATGCACATGGACGTCATCTGTATTTTTTGCAGGACTGCAAAATACATACGGTCGCGTGCATGAGCCCTTATGCCAATATTGTAGAGAGCTTGTTGCAATGTCTCTGAAAACCGTGGCCAGATATGAATTACTAAGGCTATAAAGGAAAGAGAGAGGCTAGAGATTATACATATATCAATTTACTTGTGGACGTGGTTTACATGTCTTTCACTAGTCCAACGAATACCGTTTGAAAGACTACCTCTCGTTGAGAAGACAGGTTCTGTCACACGATATGGATACTGTCTATCTTCTTTGAGAAGGCCACCCTCAAAGAAGTTTTACTGTATGTAGACTTGCATTCAGGATGTAAAAAGAAGGTGTTGAGGTGGCTAATGGCTGGAAGAGCAAAAGAACGTCCATCATCTCAGTCAAATATCTAAATGTATCTTCTATGCAACAAAGTCTGCTCAAAGCCATACATGGGGGCAGAAGAACAGTATCAGTTAGGCTTTAAGCACATAGGGCTTAGTAAATGGTGTGGGGAGTCGCTCTGGTAGATAGCAGTGCGGGTGCAGTATAGAGGCAAAACAGGGAGTCCAGATAGTGCAATAAACAGTGTTTTATTCACACTTGCACAAAATAAAACAGTCTCTTGGTGTTAATTCACACACATAAGAAATCAAGCGGAAAAACAAGACAGTCCAAAACAGGCTCCAGTCACCTGGGAGGTTTTTAGAAGCAGGTTCACACCTGGCTATCAGTCCAGCCGTAAGACAGTCGCCGTCAGGCTTCCAGGTCGTCTGCACTCCTCCTTGCTGGGCTCTTGCTTCCAGCCCAGAGAACTTCCAAACACAAGTGAAACAGTCTAACAGCAGCTCCAGGACAATCACACCCTCCACACCCAGCTGCTGGCTGTGTTATAAAGGCCCTGGAAAACCCGGCCTGGACCGTGGGGAGTAGGCACCCACCCAACTCTTTGCCTACTCCCAGTAAGAGCCGGCCCGGATTGGCTTTGCAGCCAAACTAAATAGCAAGGTGTCAAGCAGCACTAGCTGCTGCTGACACACCAAAAATCCGGCTCTTACCTCACCGAGGCCAGGAACCTCGGTGACACGTACCTCCCGTCGACCACAGTACCTTGCACCTTACCACATACCCCCCCCCTTTGTTCAACCCTGAGGGGGTGAACACATGTGAGGCAGTGGACGCGGGACAGGGCATCTGCGTTACCCTGCAAGCGGCCTGCCCTGTGTTCCACGGAGAACTTGAAGTTCTGCAGGGATAGGAACCACCTGGTGACCCGAGCATTCCTCTCCTTTGCCTGGCTCATCCACTTGAGAGGGGAATGGTCGGTCACCAGACGGAACCTCCTCCCTAACAGGTAGTAGCGGAGAGATTCGAGTGCCCACTTGATAGCCAGGCACTCCCTCTCCACTATGCTATACCTGGTCTCGGCGGGACTGAGCTTACGGCTCAGGAAGACAACGGGATGTTCTTCCCGTTGACCTCCTGAGACAGTACAGCACCGAGGCCTACCTCTGAGGCATCCGTCTGTACTATGAATTCCCTGTTGAAGTCGGGTGTCACCAAAACCGGGGACCCACACAGGGCCGACTTCAATGCAGAGAAAGCCTCTTCTGCCTTCTCACTCCAGTGAACCTTTCCGGACTTTCGTCCCTTCAATAGGTCTGTCAATGGTGCTGCTATCGTGGCAAAGTGGGGCACAAACCTCATGTAGTACCCTACAATCCCCAGGAACGATTTTACCTGCCTGGTAGTGACCGGTCGGGGCCAGTTACGTATGGCTTCTACTTTAGTTACCTGCGGCTTGATGACTCCCCGCCCAATAACATATCCCAGGTATTTGGTCTCTTCCAACCCAATCGCACACTTCTTTGGATTGGCGGTTAGTCCAGCTTTCCTCAGGGCATCCACAACCGCCTGCACTTTGGGCAAATGGCTTTCCCAGTCGGTGCTGTGGATGATTACATCATCTAAGTAGGCCGAGCGCACCGACGATGAGGTCGCAGTACAATATCCATTAACCTTTGGAAGGTGGCGGGGGCGCCATGCAGGCCAAAGGGTAACACCTTGTAATGATACAGGCCCTGCGGGGTAACAAAAGCGTTTTTTTCCTTGGCCGCCTCCGTTAAGGGTACCTGCCAGTATCCTTTAGTGAGGTCTAGCACAGAAAAATAACGGGCTTGCCCTAAATTCTCAACAAGCTCGTCTACCCGGGGCATGGGATACGCATCGAACTTGGACACTTCATTTAATTTGCGAAAATCGTTGCAGAACCGCAACGTCCCATCCGGCTTGGGTATTAGAACTATGGGACTGGCCCACTCACTTTTCGACTCCTCAATGACATCAAGCTTCAACATTAACTGCACTTCCTCCGCGATGGCCTGTCGCCGAGCCTCGGGTACCCGGTAGGGTTTTAACCGGATCTTGGCCTGAGGCTCAGTGACGATGTCATGTTGGATGAGAGACGTGCGGCCAGGGAGGTCCGAGAACACATCCGTGTTCCGACTGACGAACTCCCTGACATCCTGAACTTGTTTGGAAGACAGGCTGTCTGCGATTTTTACCGTGGTTACCGCTCGCAGGCCTCGAACTGTGGGGCTGGACCCTTGTCACCTAGAAGCCCTGGCCGGGGGCTGTTGTCGTCGGCCGTGTCCCTGTCTTTCCACGGCTTCAGTAAATTCACGTGGTACACCTGCTCCGGCTTGCGCCGCCCGGCTGGTGTACTTTGTAATTTACTTCCCTACCTTCTCAATAACCTCATAGGGGCCCTGCCACCTGGCTAGGAACTTGCTGTCAAGGGTGGGCACCAGAACCAAAACCCGATCTCCCGGGTTGAAGCTCCGCACCCGAGCCTGACGATTGTACACCCTACTCTGGGCTTGTTGCGCTGCCTCCATATGCTCCCGGACCAGCGGCAACACCCTTTCCATCCGTTCCTGCATCTGGGTGACATACTCAATGACACTTTTGTGGGGGACAGGCTGTTGTTCCCACGCTTCCTTGGCGATATCCAACAGGCCCCGAGGGTGTCTGCCATAAAGCAGTTCGAAGGGCGAGAACCCAGTAGAGGCCTGGGGCACCTCTCGCACTGCGAACATGAGATAGGGCAGAAGCAGATCCCAGTCCTTCCCATCTCTAGACACCACCCTTTTAACATGTTTTTTAAAGTTTGATTAAACCTCTCGACAAGACCGTCTGTTTGTGGATGGTAAACGGACGTCCGTAACTGCTTTATACGCAACAATTTACACAGTTCCCTCATAACTTTGGACATAAAAGGGGTCCCTTGGTCTGTCAGAACCTCTTTTGGCAGGCCCACACGGGAAAACATTTCCATTAACTCTTTGGCAATGAGCTTAGCTGAGGTATGTCGCAGAGGCACCGCCTCCGGATATCGAGTGGCATAGTCGAGAACTACCAGAATGTGTTGGTGGCCCCTGGCAGACTTTGGTACAGGCCCAATTAGATCCATAGCGATTCGCTCAAACGGGACCTCAATAATTGGAAGAGGTACCAGAGGACTACGGAAATGTGGCTGGGGGCTATTTATCTGACAGGTGGGACAGGACTTACAATACTCTTCTACTTCCTTAAACAAACCGGGCCAGTAAAATCGCTGTAGTATGCGGTCCTGCGTTTTCTGCCACCCCAGGTGTCCCCAAGAACATGTTGGTGGGCAAGCTCCATGACCAGCTTGCGATACGCTGTGGGCACCACCAACTGTTCAACAGGCTCACCTCGGATTTGGTTCACTCGATACAACATATCCTGAAGAACAATGAATCGCGGAAACATTAATTCAGCCCCAGGTTTCTGGGGTTTACCATCAATTATTATGACACTTTCCCAGGCCCTGGTTAGGGTTTGGTCCCGGTGTTGTGCGGTCCCAAAATTTTCCCCGGAGACATTGAGGTCTGCCAACTCAGGTCCCGGTGGCAAGTCCTCCGTGTCTCCCACCATTACACTCAGTGGGGTTGTCTCCCTCTACCGCTGGAGCAGTGGTCACCCCTACCGCTGGCCCTTCAGACTCGGGCTCCCAGGGTTCTGGCCTTCCAGTGGTATCAGGCCACTCTCCTAGGGTTACCCCTGTCTCGGGTCCATCAGACAGTTTTATCGCCGGCCACAGCGCCGGGAAACCTGGGAAGTCCCTCCCAAGTATCAATTCATGCGGGAGTTTGGTAGCAACAGCCACCTCGTGGGTCCACTTACCAGCCGCTGTGGACAAAGTCACTAGTGCAGTGGGGTAGTCTTTAGGTCTCCGTGGATGCACAGGACCCCGATTTTACGGCCGGTATACTCCACAGGCCGTACCAGGGCAGCCCTTACCAGGGAGACTAGACTCCCGGAGTCCAGCAGGGCCACCGCCAGAGAATCTCCCACCTCTACCTGACACAGGTGGTTATTGTCCTGCCCCTCACGGGTGCCAGTTGCACACAGCTTCCGTGCATACAGGGAGTGGCGATAGCCATAGTTCACATCCATCGGCTCATCCCGATGCGGACAGTCGGCCCTGATGTGGCCTGGCTCCTGACACCTCCAGCATACCACGGGAGGCGGATCCGCAGGGGGTATATTCCGTGCAGGCCTCTCTGTCGCCGGACGCCGGAACTGGGGCGGAGGCCTCCGGGTTTGACTGACCCCTTCCCAGCAAGATTCCCTGCAGGTTTCTGGTGGCCTCGTAACGCTCCACCAGGTCGACCATCTCCAGGGCACTTACCGGAGACGCCTGGCCGACCCAGTGTTGGAGGGGATAAGGCAGGGCCCTCCAGAACATGTCGGCCAGTAGACGGTCCAGCATAGCAGTCGGACTTAGAACATCAGGCTGCAGCCACTTTTGCAACCGATGCAGCAACTCATAGTACTGCGGCCTGGCGGGTTCAGCCGCTTTAAAGTCCCACTGGTGGACCCGCTGAGCCCGACCAACACGCTTACCCCCAATCTGGCCAGGATCTCCCCTTCACCGTGGGGTAATCAGCAGCCTGGGCATCTGCCAAGTCAAAAACTTGCTGGGGCCCGGATGCCAGGAACGGAGCGACCACCTCGGCCCACTGGTCACGGGGTAACTTTTTCCTCACGGCTACCTTCTCAAAGACCGCCAGATATGTCTCAACGTCGTCCGAAGGGGTCATCTTTGGGATCGCCGCACGGACCGCTTCCGGGCATCATGGTCGTGGTGGGACGCTCCTGCAGCTTGTAACGCCATCACGTGCTGTAACAGTAGCTGGTTGGTCTCCCGCTGCTGCACGTTAGCCTCTATGAGAGCTTTCACAGCCGCCTCCATGTTGCCAGCAACTCCTACTTGTAGCTTTGCTGGCTTAATATATGCCATGCACTTGTGCCCAGCAAAACAAAACAAACTTCGGCGGTCACGCCAGCCTCACTGCGCATGCCCGCATCCGACACCAAATGTGGGGAGTCGCTCTGGTAGATAGCAGTGCGGGTGCAGTATAGAGGCAAAACAGGGAGTCCAGATAGTGCAATAAACAGTGTTTTATTCACACTTGCACAAAATAAAACAGTCTCTTGGTGTTAATTCACACACATAAGAAATCAAGCGGAAAAACAAGACAGTCCAAAACAGGCTCCAGTCACCTGGGAGGTTTTTAGATGCAGGTTCACACCTGGCTGTCAGTCCAGCCGTAAGACAGTCGCCGTCAGGCTTCCAGGTCGTCTGCACTCCTCCTTGCTGGGCTCTTGCTTCCAGCCCAGAGAACTTCCAAACACAAGTGAAACAGTCTAACAGCAGCTCCAGGACAATCACACCCTCCACACCCAGCTGCTGGCTGTGTTATAAAGGCCCTGGAAAACCCGGCCTGGACCGTGGGGAGTAGGCACCCACCCAACTCTTTGCCTACTCCCAGTAAGAGCCGGCCCGGATTGGCTTTGCAGCCAAACTAAATAGCAAGGTGTCAAGCAGCACTAGCTGCTGCTGACACACCAAAAATCCGGCTCTTACCTCACCGAGGCCAGGAACCTCGGTGACACATACCTCCCGTCGACCACAGTACCTTGCAGCTTACCACAATGGTCAACTGAATCCACTATTGCAGCTTCTGGTTAGTCTACTTTCCTCACACATTATTGAAGCCTGCAATACAACATTGGCTTACTTAAAGAGCATAACGCACCTGCACAGCACAAGATTTAGCGAAAGTTGGTGTAAAACTTCATAATCAGTTTTCCTGCCTTCTGCTCATGATTTCTTTGTAAGAGATTTAAATATACATTTGACATTTTTCAAAATGTGCTCTCTATCTGGCGTGCTAAAACATGGCAGTTGCTATAATAACACATTCTGTGAAACTGATTTGGCTCGCAAACTTCCAGGAGACCTATGGGAATGGTTTCTATTTACTGGCACATCAAGCTGGCACTTTTTTATTTATTTATTTGCTGATTTTTTTCAAGAAAAAAAAGCTTGTGTTTGATCTAAATGGGTTCATTAAAGAAAAAATATTTTATTTAAAGTCAAAAGTGATCAGTCTTCAATGTGAGAATATTGAACAATATGAAATATCAAACGGGTTTTCAATTCCTTTCAGAAATTTAATAATTTAGGTTTTCACTTTCTTTGCAGGATGTCTTTGATGATTGTTTTGTAATTCTGTTTTTGTTGTTCTTTTCAGTCTTAAGAAAACCAGAAATCTCTCTACTTGATCACACTATGTCTGTATAGTAATCGCGCGCACACTTATCAGTGTTTCTCTTATGGTCTAATATATTTCTTTATCTGCCTTTAGCATACAGGGTACTGTTTTACCATATTTTTTGCTTTATTACACTCACCTAGGTTTCAGAGGTGGAAAAGAAGAAAAAAAAGACCTCAAATCAGACCCCTAATCATCATCAGACCCTGAAAATGGATCCCCAATCTTGATCAGTCCTCAGATCAGACACCCCAATGTTAATAGGACCTCAGGTCAAACCCTGAATGTTAATAGGACCTCAGGTCAGATCCTTCAATATTAATAATGCCGCTCTTTACCACAGTACCCCATATAAATACGGTTGTACAAGATACTATAGTTCAGCCTATTCACTTGACTAGTAGTGATGAGCGGCAGGTGCCATATTCGATTTCGACGAAATTCGCGAATATTCGAAAGAATTTTCGTTTCATATTCGTCGAAATCGAATATTCGTCATTATTCTAGTTATCGCGATTAATATGCGATTTAAATAATCGCGTATTGCGATTTTAACTTAAGGCTACTTTCCTATTGGTTTCATATCTAGAATTATAGCGAAGATGACGGATATGACGAATGTATTCGTCATATTCCTCAAAACGAAGATAACGAAGTATTCTACATCTTCGTTTTAGCAACCTATTCGTCAACTTCGCTAATTCTAGCAATCAAATAGGAAGGTTGACTATAGAGACAACTGTGTTTAATTCGCTATGCGATTATATATATATTTTTTTTATAAATAGAATAATTATAATAATTATATCAAGTAATATAATTATTCTATTAAAAAAAAAAAAAAATCGCATAGCTAATTTAACACAGCTGTCTCTATAGTCAACCTTCCTATTTGATTGCTAGAATTAGCTAAGTTGACGAATAGGTTGCTAAAACGAAGATGTAGAATACTTTGTTATCTTCGTTTTCAGGAATATGACGAATACATTCGTCATATTCGCTATTCGCTAATTCTACCAAGCCAACCATAAACTTCCTTGCTCATGGAGCATCCCCATCACCATGGGAACGTCTCCATATACTAAAATGTACTGTCGGATTTGAGGAATTACGTTGAAAAAGCAATGCGATTAATTCAAGTTATATTAATCGCATTGCGATTTCAACTTTGAGCTGGGTTTATAATGGGTCAGCTTGCTAGAATGAACGAAGTTAACGAATATGGAATATAGCAGCAGTGCTAAGTTGAATTCGCAATGCGATTAATTTAACTTGAAGTAATCGCATTGCGATTTCAACTTAGCACTGCTAGTGCTATATTCCATATTCGTTAATTCTAGCCTATGTAAGATAGCAGTGCTAAGTTGTAATCGCAATGCGATTAATATAACTTGAATTAATCGCATTGCGATTTTAACGTAATTCCTCAAATCCGACAGTACATTTTAGTATATGGAGACGTTCCCATGGTGATGGGGATGCTCCATGAGCACGGAAGTCGGCAGAAGCGGCAACGGGCACTGACTAGAACAGCAAGGAATCCAGGAATCCTCAGGACAGGTAAGAACTACTTTTGGGAAGTGGGAAAGAAAAAAATATAACTAAAAAAAAACGAATATTCGAAATAGCGAATTTATAGCGCTATATTCGAAATATTCGCGAATTAGCGAAGTGCCGATATTCGCTAAAAAAATTCACTATTCGAATATTTGCGCTCAACACTTTTGACTAGCTCACGTTTCAGACTGTACTTGTCATGAATAAAAACTGAGTACAGTCCAAAACGCGTTGACTGGTGTGGGGAAAAGTCCTGCTATGTGCCAAATATTTAAAATAAAAAAATTTATGGTTTTATTCAAAACCCAAATGCTGGATGCACTATTTTGTTTCTACAGTGGATTTGCTTCTTCTAAGGATCTGTGCACCGAAGACTAACAAAAGTGGTAATCTGATTGCATATTGCATAATTTATTTGTGCACTGGCATTTCTCCTCCACTTTTCGGTTAAAAAAAGTGAGTCTTTTAAAGTGAAAAATAGGGTATATCATTTCAGAGAAGTCACTTATAGTAAATAAGTGCGGAGATATATATGCTAAATGCCGCTGAGTTTTGCCTTAATTTTCACCAAAAAGCAGCTACATGCTTTAACTATTTATTATCTGATCTGTGGAGGTCTGGCACCCAGGACCCTGCCAATCAGCTGTTTGAGAAGGCACCAGTACTCCTGTGAGTGCTACGACCGTCTCCCTGATTACCAAGCACAGTGTCATAAATTGTATAGAGGTTATGCTTGGTATCACGCTCATCCCCATTCACTTCTATGGGGCTGAGTTGCGTCTCGGAAAGAGAAGGCCGCGGCTACTGCTGCCTTCTCAAACAGCTGATCAATGGGGATACTGGGCGTCGGACTGATACTGATGACCTATCCTGTATCAAAGTCTCGAAAAACCCCTTTAAAGATGCACCAAGTTTAACATCTAACATGGGCCACTGTGATGAATTTGAAGCATCTTTAGTCCTCATTCACTTGTCAGTATTCAGGTCTATATTTTACCTCAGTATTTGTAAGCCAAAACCAGAATTGGAACAAAAAATCTGAGAAGTTGCAAATATTTTCTGTTTGTAGGTTCAATTTTCTGTTTTGGCTTATTATTGTCTATCATTTCATTTGGCATAAAAGAAAATGTCTTTAAATGGGGTTTCCAGGAGAAGAATATTGATGACCTATCTTCGGGAATATCTGATCCTGGCACCCCAACTGATCGGCTGTTTGAAGAAGCTGCTGCAGTGAGTGCTGCAGTCTCTTCCTAAGCCAAACGTCACATGGTCTATGTGCAGCTCCGTCCCATTCAAATTAATGGATCTGGGATGCAATACCATGAACACATATTCAGTATGGTGCTATGCTTGGTATGCTGTGACCGTTTCATTATGTTGAAGCGGTTGGCCATTTTGGAGGCATACACTTGTTTCCTGCATCGTCTGCATAGCCTGTGAAGAGGAGTATGTATGCTTCCTCTGTCACAATATCATCATCCCGAGGGGAGGCAATCATCAAGGGGCTACTGTACATGTTCTAGTTTATTATGTGCACAGTGTTATTTAAAAGAAAGCCTTGTCCTGTGCTCCTCCATAAGCTGCCATGTTCTGGACTGGAGCACCATAAAGTCTCTGGCGAAACTGTACTGAAACAAGGGGGCAAGACTTTCGGTATCAGGACATTTTGAGGCAGATTCTGTTATATTTTCATATGAGTAATGCTGTTTAACAGCACATTTGCAAAAATTTCCATAAGGTGGGCAAACCCTTTAAATAAAATTTACATATACACATAACTGATACTACCGCACCTGTAATGTCCTGTACTATAACATGATCATGTTATTTATCCCACATAGAGAACATTGTTTTAAAAAAAATTGGAGACGGAGTAGTGTTCTTTATTCATTCACCCTTTCAAAAAGGAATAAAGGTTAATCAATCAAAGTCCCATCTACCCCAAAATGGTACCAATAAAACAAGTGAACTGCAAAATTACAAAGTTATGGCTCTTGGAACACAGTATTAACATATGTAAAAATTGCTGTGTCCTCAAAGCCTAAAATACTGTACTTACGTCTTTGCAGGAAGATTGGGCTTTCAACTACATCCTCCAAGTATTCCTTATGAGGTTTTTTTGATATTAGGGGAAGGTAGTGTATGTTGAACCATTTCATATAAAATATATCAGTGGTCCTGGTGGTCGTACACATTGCTGTTAAATGTAAGTACTATGACCAGACCTGGTGCAGCTCTGCTACAAGTAAATAGTACAGACTAGTTATGGAATATGGCTTTAGAAGGCTTGACTTGCTTCCCTCTTTCCTCCAATCCAGGAAATAAGCTTTACTTTTTGGCTAAGTTTTTAAGTGTATCTTATTTATGAAACACCCCCACTCAATAGGCTCCTCATAATAGATAACTGTATGCCTGCCAATATTAATTAAAAATCTGAAGTAAAGGAGTTTCCTGGAACTTTGGATATGGTTTTGTGACTTTTTCCAGCCTGATGAGCATCAACAACTCTTCTTCTTAGGTCCTCAGAAATCTCTTTTATTCTTGTGCTGTGAAGATCACACTTTGTTAGATCCCTTCTCTTTAAATACAACAGGTCGCCCACTCACACCTGATTGTCATCCCATTGATTGAAAATACCTGACTCTAATTTCATCTTCAAATTTTCTGCTAATCCTAAAGGTTCACATACTTTAGCCACTCATAGACAAGTCTAATATTTTGACAAATCCAGTGTAGTTTTTGGTCAAATTTATGCAGAAATATAGAAAATTCTGAAGGGTTCACAAACTATCAAGCATCACTGTAACATTGATGGACTGTACTAAGGGTAGGTGTTTAAAGTATACTTAGTGGGCTTTCTATCCCTGTTGACCCCACAGATTTGTGGAATGGAGAGGTATTGGTTCCTGATGCAGTAGTGCTGCCCCTTTACCACAGTACTCCACACATTATATCCATATGAATATGGCTGTGCAAGATACTGCAACCTATTTACTTGACTAGGATCAGCCACAGTACCAGGCACAATCACACTTGTTTGTAGGTAGCTACACTGAGTAGTATATTGAAGGAGCTGTTAAAATTCTGCTCTTCATTGGTTCTCCTGATGGTGGGGGTCCCATAGATGGTAACAGGAACACGTTCCAACATCATACCAATGTCTTTGTCAGCACGATGAAGAAATTGGTATGATCTTGAATTTTGTTGCTGCTACAATCTACATGCAATAAAAATTGTTAACATGAAGACAACTTCTGGCATTTATTCACAAAAGTGAAGATCCACGAGTCTGACGGTTCCCTGTTGTTTATACTAATTTATTGTGGCACATTGCGCCAGGTGTTTTATATTTTCCTGTATGCATACGTCCTTGGTAGTTTACTGTAGTTTACACTTTGTTTCCGTACTGTGCTTACTTTGGCGCCGTTTATCATAGACATTTTAGTAGTGGATTTATAACTATGGCTTATTATGACTATATTGTTTTATCTCTTCCATAGAAAGGAACGTTCACTCTCTGCCAGAAGAGATTACGTTAAAGTTACCCTCCTTATCTCTGGCTTGCAGAAATAAGGATTAGTGAATAATGGACCTCCTTATGCAGTTGGCAAGATGGTTCCTTGGACTTAGAAATCCCAGTCCATGTGGCTTTAGATTATATAAGGTTAACATCTAAGTCACATAACTTAGAGCAAGGGTGCCTTGAAGTTGGGCCAATCTCATTATAGTAAAAAATAAATTCTACATAAGTTTCTTTCAAAGGCATAGAAACTGTCTAGCATCGCGCATGATGTGAAACCTCTGACATGCTATGTGGAGAGGAGAGGCCCACCCTATTTCCCCTACTTTACCTGTTTTAAATTGTTATTTTTTGCGTGAGAAGAACCTGGCAAATGCTGGATCTTTACTTTCCACATCATTTATGCTGTTGCAGTTTTCTTTGACACTGAACACAATAATAGAATATTATTCTCTTATCTGGATTAATTGGTGTAAGGATTCTATTATTTTTCTTGTTGGACTAATGACTTCACATGCCAATAAATCCAATGATGATGTATGGATCAGTGCATATCTTAAAAGATATTAATTGTGTTGGCACAGATTCGTAGTTATAGACCCTGATGCCTAAGAAGATCAAAAGACCATCCCATTAGACATTGTAATCATTTTAAATGGCACATGGTAACTGGGGGGCCCTATCACAAATTTAGCATTGGGGCCCATAAACTTCAAGTAATGCCTCTGTACAGTTAGTTGTCTTAAGGCAACAATAGATATTAGATGAGTACTTGTGGTGGTGTCCTCACTCTCTCATGATGGGGCCAAGAAGGGTTGAGCATTTTGACTTTCAGCATGCCGATCCTTTGTCCTCAAGGGATATAAGACACCAGACAGCAACTTACTTCTCATTTTATATTCATACTTAGCCAAGCATGCATGAGTATTGGGAGGCTACGAAAAATAACTCTTGGCCAACAGCTAAGAAAGGACATGTAATTTCTTGGTGTAGTGTCTGGTAGGGCGCCGTTGGAAGCTGCCGTTTGCGGCCAATGGAGCTAAAATGCAAGCAGGTCCTTGCCACTGAAATTTAATAACCGTGGCAGAAACAACCTCAGTAACAGGGCCTTATGATATTGTTTTACTGGTGGGGTGGGTTATGGGGCTCATTACAATTGTTACCTGCGCAGTTGCTTGGGCTACTTTCACACTTGCGTTGTTATTTCTGGTATTGAGATCTGGCAGAGGAATTTGATTTTGCTCATCAGGATGCATTCGTTACGTTAGGATCCGTTTGTGTGAAATCAAAACGGATCCGTCACTAAATACTTTGAAAGTCAATGGGTGATGGATCCATCTTTTTAGGCTCCTAAATGGTGGTGTCCTCACCATTGACTTACATTATTTTCAGTGACGGACCCGTTATTTTCCGTTTTTATGACAGCTTGTAGAGATTCTGTGTCTGGTCACAAAATGGAATGCTGACGGAACGGAAGACATCCTGATGCCTCCTGTACGGATCTCTTTCCATTCAGAATGCATGGGGACTAAACGGAAATGCAACAACGCAAGTGTGAAACAGGCCTTACAAGTAACTTACTTTCTTTCTGGACTGAGTGATTCCAATGAAATTTATTTACCAGTTTATAGATACATCTCTCAATTCATTTGATCTTTAGTATGTGTAGTAACTGCAGTAAATGCAAAGAACCATTCAGTTAAATTCATCTTTTGAGCCTCGGAGGCAAGCAGCATTGATTTACCGTATTTGTCCTTAAATATCATCCATCATTTCAGGTAACGGAGCACTTGTTGCTTTTAAGCTCAGTTTGATTTATCTTTTCATAATGTGTTCTGTGTCAGCAGCAACTGTTCCGCCTAAAAATATCACTATTAAGCTTCACGTTCTAAAAACATAAATGATTGTGGAGTTATATTTGGGGGAACGTGCTTGGTGACTCATGTGCATTCATTTGTGCTACTTTGAATTTCTGATGAATGTACATACATCATAGTATCCAGCTATATTAAAGCAGTCTTCCAGAAAGTTCATCTCATTTTAAGTGGCCAAGTGCAAGTGAGACAAAACTGGAGGAGAAAATGGCATCATATTTATGTAGCACCAGCCCAGAACTTTTTTTATAGACTATATTTTCTATATGTGGGTTGTGAAATATATGTTGAAACTATATAAATAATTCTTATTATTAGGTATATACATGCCCGTCTTACTTGCTAGAGAATTTATTTGATTATACATCCCATAAAAAAAGATTCTTCTCGGCTGCGAAAAAAATCACACAATAGATGCAAACATTATATATGGACTAAGCACTCACTCTGATATGATAAAATTTGAGACTCTCAGACGATATATTTTGATCAAAACACATCTGTGCCCGCCTACCAGCGCCAAGATGGTCTCAGTAAAGCAGGTCCTACTCTAAACCTACCTATGCTGTTGGGCATCTACATTCAGAAGAGCAGACCCTGCATATAGTGTCACCTCTATGTTCACCAATGAGAGGAGTACACTCAGCTATATAGGTAGGGTAAAAGTGCACAAAAATGCTACTCCCAATTGCTAGTGAAGTTTGAATTAACAGGGTTTTTCAGGTATTTAATATTGATAGTCTATCCTCAGGCACCCCCACTGATCAGCTGTTTGAGGAGGCTACAGTGCTCTAGTGAGCACCATAGCCTCCTCACAGCTTGCCAAGCACAACACTGTCCATTGAATAGTGGCTGTGCTTGGTATTGCAGCTTAGCCCAATTCACTTGAATGTGACTGAGTTGCACCTAGGCCATGTGACCAATAAACGTGACATCACAGGCTTAGAAGGAGGCTGCAACGCTCACCGATCTCTATAATCATCTTCTTCAATCAATCATGTCTGCTTGAGTCAATGGATGTGATTGTTGTATCCTGCCTGATACTGCGTCTGATCAGTGCAGCATTCCATGGTATAGTGTGCAGCTGGCTGGCATATCGGGAGATAGACTCCCACCGATTTGATTTGTAATTGAGGATAGCCTATCAATATTAAAATCTCAGACAACCCCTTTTATGCAATGTACTTTGCAGATACTAAATCTAAAAATGACATACTGTATCTTGCCAAATTTGATTTGTTTTTTTTAGATGCTGGATACTGGTACTAGATTTTAACCCAATACTATCTATAGCCACTGATAAATCCGTAGGGTTTGGTCCTTCTTTATACTTTTTTTTACATTGTTTTTATCTAATAATATAATCTTTGATGATCTTTGTCAATGATTCAGATTTCACAAGTTATGAATGATGTTGGTGCAGTTATGCCTTCATTGACAAGAATTTCTTGGGTAAACCCAAAGCAGACACCTTTGGGGAACTGGTGCAAAACGTGCCCAAACACTTTCAAAATAAAGGTGCACTTAATCAATAGCCAGAAAATCTTGGTGATTTTAGTGAGAAACCTTTTTGTAGAACAGTTCTTATGAAACCCATGGTGGTCAAGGTCCAGTATGGCAGTGCTTAAATCTAGAGAGAAGCCAGGAGGGTAAGTACATGCAGAGTTTGGTCTGGGGTCTGATCGTTTTTTTTCCCCCCTCTGGTCTATGGTCTAATTAACCAGGTTTAAAGGGGTTTGGTGTAGGGTCTGATAAATATAGGGGCCTGGTCTTTGGTCCAAAGTTGTGTTGATATAGTGGTTAGGGATGGCTGCAGAAAATACTGCAATCTTTGGGAGCAGTTGTCACTGCAGTCTGGGTCAATTGGAGAAGAAAAGGAAGCCACTACATAGTCATAGGCAGCTGGAAGAACGCGGGTGCACAAAGTGCTTTGGGCCTGCCCTTGATGCACTTAACTGCTCATTTGCAATAATTAAATGTAGTTTTTCTTCAGAATGAAGCAACAGATCCAGTGAAAGTTATCATTACCTATAATGCCCTGCAAGCCACTGTGCCTGGTTAACAGTGAATTTCCTGGCAACAGATTCTCTTTAATAGAATGGGGAGGGACATGATCAAACACAGAAGGATTTGGTAGAACACATGTTTCTTGCAGAGACTTTCACATGTTAATACAACCTAATTTGATGTTTGACAGGACTTTGTTTTTATGTTCGCCCTGTAAATCCTCCAGAAACGACCCTTTTGTTTTGCTGTGTGTAATTGATGCTGGGATTTATTCTGATCAATATGTGTTTTCCGCTTACTTAAGGACAGACAGACAATAGGAATTGTGTTGTTCTTTCCTCTTCATTTATCAGTCAAGCAAGAAAGCAATCAATTGACCTTGATGCATTTACATCTGTTTTTATGCAAACATTATGAATGAAGACATTTGTACGGTTGGAGAAGTTGTGTTTTTTTAATTTGTAATAATTAGATGTCGGGCACATTCGGTATATTCGGCTTTATATATTAAACTTTATCTGAACATGTAGAAAAATTGTATTCATCAGGACAATAGGTATAGGAGGAGATACATATTCTCAGGTAGCAATATGAATGAAGAAGCGCAACAGAAAAGGAAAGAGCCATACTTATTAACTGCTGTAGACCAATGGTTCGTACAGTTTCAGAAAATAAAACCTGTTTGGTGTATAGAAAAATCGTTTTCAATGTTTTTTCTGTCATTCAATTTAAACCTTCACTGTTTATTCCCAGTGTAAAAAAAAATTAAAACATAGTCAGTTAATGTGTGCTCTAAAATAACCAACTTCAGATTAAAGTTGTACCTGGATTGATGCGATGTATTGGGAAAGCTCAGCCCTTAAGGCTTCTTTTTCAATATGAGATGCCACGAGGAATTGATGCATTTTCTCGAACTGTAACACCCCTTTAGCACATGCATAACGCATACCTCCTAATTATTATTATTTTTTTATTAATAGGACAGTTTGAGTTAAAGGACTTGTCTCATCTGAGACAATGTGGGCGTATCGCTAAGATATGCCCCCATTGTCTGATAGGTGCGGGTCCCATTGCTAAGACCCGCACCTATCTCATAAATGGGGCCCCGAAAGTGGTGGAGGGCACACTGCACATGCGCAGCCGCCCTCCATTCATTTCTATGAGTCCGTCGGGCCCATAGAAGTGAATTGGAGCGGTGGCCGGTCATACACGGTGCGCTCCCATTCACTTCTATGGGGAGACTGTTTAGTAGTGGCCGGATTGGAGTCCTCCAGCCACCACTTTGGCCCGCTGCATTCTCAATATAGGTGCAGCACCTATAAGAAAATGGGGGCATACCTCATTGTCTCAGATGAGACAACCCTTTTAAGTACATAGATGTGGTTCTGTGTCACCTGTTGGCCAAATGTCATTACATTTACCTTAATTATCATCAAAATCTGTCATATTAGCAATATTTATTGTAGTAGATATTTATATCTCACTCTTTTGCACGTTTTCATTTGTCTGAAATATAGTATAATACAAATCTACAGCAATTGGATAGTGTGATATAATGTACAGTACCAACAATACAACATAGCATCTACATAATGCTTAAAGGCTATGCAGATTTTTTACATTTTTATCATTGCATTTAACTCATTTTGGGCTAAAAATTATTTTTTCAATTGGTCTTTATTGAAAAATATTGAACCATTCCGTCACAAAGGATTAACTGTTTTTCTAGCTGTGGGAATCCTACTTTCACTTTGTGCTGGTCATCTAATAACCCTATATCTCTAAATTGCTGAAAGGTCATAAACACTTATTTAAGCCACATTCTTCCCAATAAGATAAGAACTGAGCTATAATGAGTGTTTATAATGTCAAAGAGCAGAGATAAGGAGCCTGTCAGATTAGCAGGGTGACGGAGTATAGAGAAAATTCAGATCCCTCTATTACAGCCTCTCAGCTCTGTACAGAAATAAAAAGTTCCATATCTGTAATGAAGACCAATTTAAAAAAAATATATTTTTAGCTCAAAATTAGTCAATGCAATAATAAAAAATTCCTCCCTAGGTGTACATAGCTTTTAAACATTTTCAATGTTTTTTGTACCATTGAAACCTCTTTCAATGTGTTTGTTGACCTGCTCTAACGGCTTAATCTGTAGTCCTTATCTCCGAACTTCTGATGGCTCATGACAACTCATGTTATTTCCATTTGAATTGATAAAAAATGTCCCAAAAGATGTTCATAGCCTTTAAAGGGGTTGTCCAGGATTTTTTTTTAAATGCCACCACCAGCAAGACCTGTGAAGAGATCTATACTTACTTGCTTCCTGACGCTTCATCTTGGCTTTGTGGCTCTCGTGCTATCTTCACTAAACTTCCTCCATTTTGGGTTCACGTGGACCGCTGTAGCCAATGACTGAAGTTATGCACATGACCCTGCCCATGGGGGAATTTTTCTGAATTGCTTAATGCAGAGGTCCTCCTCTGGGGGAAGGGATTTGGACATTCAAAAAAAAGTACTGGAAAACCCCCTTAATTTCCATCCGGTCCCTTTTCGGTAATTTGTTATAATTATGTGTATACATTGTATTTTACGTATTCATACTATTCCGTTGAAAATGAAAGACCTTTTCTATGACTTTGCAAAGAATCAAATAGCTATGGTAGTGAACCATTTCACCTCCCTTGAAGATTCACTAAAATTAAATCTGTGCCATTGTTTACAACATGAAGTAAATAATGTAGCATGACACATACTAAATATGCTGTGAAAGAAAATATAGTCATTGTCGGGAAACTGGGCAGATGATCAGTGAAACGTCTTTAAGATAAAATTGTCTTTCATGCATCATTTGTCACTGGAAATCTTCAATCCTGTTAATCCTAAATTCACTGGCAAGCCTTTGCTGTAACAACGTGAAAGTAAAAAGAAATGATGTGCATCAGGCTTGGGGCGTCCTCTCCGAGCCTTTTAGACCAGGTAATGTCTTTAGAGAGCGTCCAGGCTATAGGTTGGGAGCATAAGTTATGTTGAAGACACATCTGCTTAGAGACCGAGCCTCTGATGATGGGATTACAGTATAAATACTAAGCTTAAGCATTTAAGCCTGTATACCCAGGGCAGCCATGTCATTTTAAGGTCCTTTTACACGGAAAGATAAATTGTTAAAACAGGCACCAATTGATGATAAAAGCAAGTCTTTAACAGTCCCAATACTTGTATTTATATGGTACAAATTCTTATCTTTATTCTGTACCGGTGATCACCGATCGCTCACGATCCGTTGTCTTTCTTCCTTTGATTTCCATTACAAACCGTAAGCAGATGCCCGTTTACATGGGGGATGTACTAAAGACAAGTGATAATTTGTAAGACAGCTTAAAAGATGCCATCAGTGACAACTGAGAAAATTATCTTTAACTTGTTGGACGTGTTTGGACATTTATTTGGAACTTTTGCTCAATCTAATTATCATTCAGATGATTATCGCCCTGTGTAAAAATTCCTTTAGTCCTTGTTCAAGCCAGTCTAGTCCATTGTCAACCTGTCAATCAAAGAAATAAGGTGCCCAAGGGGAGGTCCAGGGATGCAGGTTGCCCGGCCGCACCCATCGCTGTTCGTGCCCAGCGCCGCCTCCTACTCTTCTGTGCCACCTCCTACTCTTCTGTGCCGCCTCTCCCTCCCTCCCCCTCCTCTTGCTGTAAGATATGGCGCGTGCGCACAGGGCGCATGCACACTTGGCTTGAAGAAGTCGATCCAAGAAGTCCTCGCGTGCGCATCAGGCTGAGCCCTGTGCGCACGCCCGGACTTCTTGGATCGGCTTCTTCAAGCGAAGTGCGCATGCGCCCTGTGCGCACGCGCCAGATCTTACAGCAGGAGGAGGGGGAGGGAGGGGGAGAGGCGGCACAGAAGAGTAGGAGGCGGCGCTGGGCACCCTGCATCCCTGGACCTTCCCTTTGGGCACCCTATTTCTTTGATTGAAAGGTTAGTAAAACCTGTTTTTTGCCAAAATAAAGCTACTGATCGCACTGATGAGCCCACATTAGGAATCCTGATGAGACCCTGAGTGTCAGCATATGTTTAGCTGACAGGGGTCAAACCTGGTGACAGAATCCCTTTAAAGGTTTAGTTTAATTCAAGGTAGAAAAGCATGAAAAGAGTTATTGTACCAAACTTTTATCGAAGAATAAGCAGACGCCATCACGGGCACTTGTTAGGAGGCCTCAGGGGATTACCGGATTTTTCGCCCTATAAGACGCACCTAGGTTTTTGAGGAGGAAAATGTGTGCGTTTTAAACTAATGGTGGCCTGTGGATGACATTGTTATGGGGGATCTGTGAATGACACTGTTATGGGGGATCTGTGGATGGCACTATTATGGGGGATCTGTGGATGACACTATTATGGGGGGATCTGTGGATGACACTATCATAGGGAGATCTGAAGATCTGTGGATGATCCCCCATGACAGTGTCCCTGTGTAAGTGAAATTGAATCGAGGCCCTGTACTCTAATACACTGGGCCCCGCACACACAAGTACCGGTATTCATAAGTAAACTGGAGGCAAGGAATGGAATTGCTATTCTAATATCCTACTCACCATTGAACGCCCGTACTTGCAGGCAGGCTGGCCAGTCGCTCACGTCCCTGCGGCGCATGGTGCTTCAACTGCGGAAGCAGGCGGAGCATGTGCCGCAAGGACGTGAGCGACTGGCCATCCTGCCTTCAAGTACAGGCGTTCAATAGTGAGTAGGATATGTGGATAGCAATTCCATTACTTGCCGCAGTCGCATGGGCAGCTCTGCGAGCCGGATAAAATGGTCCGCCCGGCTGTAGTTTGCCCATCACTGGGTTATCCCATGACTAAAGTAATAAATGAAAATCAGACATCATATAGTACATGACAATCTCTTTCTAACAAAGCTGGGACCAGCCCTGTACCTCACGTGAATCAAGAGATCTCCACATTCATTGCTCTGCTAGATTCATATCAAGCTTTAAGCTCAAGGGGCGTGTCTTTTCTGCTGGGGCGTGTCCCTGCTCTCCCTATCACAGCTCAGGAGGCAGTTAAAAGATTAAACTGAGCATGTGCGGCCTTCTCAGAGAGCTGGACAGAGAAATAAAAAAAGAAACAGCAGGTGGAGCTATACAGATACATTTTATTGAATAACTCGGTGGCTATGCTAAATTTTCGGTTACATGCAATCACAAAAGTATTCAGATCCAGGTGCTGGTTTGAAAACTGTGGAATATTTTTCCTGGAACAACCCCTTTAAAGGGTTCTTTTTATGGGTGTTTTATACCGATGACCTATCCTCAGGGTATATCATCAGTATATGAATGGTGAGGCCTCAACACCTGGCGCCCCCGTCCATCAGCTGGTTGAAGAATCTGCGGCGCTCTTGCAGCTTACCATAGACAGCGCCGTACATTAGATAGCCGCTGTGCTTGTCATTGCAGTTCAGCCCCATTCACTTGAGTGAGACTGAGCTGCGCCTTGGACGTGTCACTGAAGAACGTGACATGACATGGTCTAGGAAGAGACCACAGTGCTCACAGGAGCACCACTGATCTGCAGGGGTGCCAGGAGTAGGACAACCACGGATCAGATACTGATGACCTATTCATCAGCATAAATCACTAGGAAAACCCACCATTTTTGATGGTCATTTTTATCCCAAACATTTTTCATCATATGTTTATTGTTTTATTATTATTTTTTATTTTTAACATATATATATATATATATATATTTATATATAAATAACTTATTGGGTAAATTTAGGTCCGATTATAGTATAGTTCAGGACTATATAAAACACAAGATTAAAACACTTGTGCACAATCACAGGAACGGCGTGTCGATCGGCGCTCGTTACCCATATTTCCATACATCCGTTATCTTTAGTAAGGGGGTGAAAGATCAGTAATACGCTCATTCATCCCCATACAGTTTTCATTTGCTGGCAACACACTGATGTGCAGCTGACAAGCAATGATTTTTGGTGCCGCATACAAGATGTGATCACCCCACAAATGAGCAGGATTGAATATCACGCTTTCTGAGAAACTGTGGGAGAAGACATAACGTGTAAAAATACTCCCTTCCTCTTCATACGACTTACCTGTTAGGCTGCTGTGCTCATATCTTGCTCGTCTGTGCAATCATTTAACCACTTTAGTATAAAGTGGGTGAAATTATTGCCACAATTACCATCGGTAACTTACTGATATCACAGCTCCCCAACCGTTACTCTCTGTGATCAGAGGCTCTGTCTCTCTTGTCAAAATTATTTTAATCAGACCCCTACTGATACCAGATAGAGTAGTGATCTTGCACCATTAGAAATCTAAGACACCTCCCATTGTTCTCTGCTGATTCACCACAATCAACCAGTTTTGTTATGTCGTCCAGTACATCTAAAAATACTAAGCCGGTTTGCAAAGTCTTACTTAAAGGCACACAGTCATCCTTCCATCATAAAGATTTTATTTTGAACTCATCATTAATATATATATATTTTTTTTTTTACTTTCAGCAGTTCTAGGCAATTAAAAATAATACCAAATATTTTACTCTTTTAAGCAGTTTGTGGTCATGCTTAACCCCTTAGTGACCAGCCTGTTTTGGGCCTTACTGACCAAGCGTTTTTCTTCCTTTTTTCATCGTCGCGTTCCAAGAGCTATAACTTTTTTATTTTTCTGTCTATATAGCCTTATGAGGGCTTGTTTTTTGCGGGACAAGTTGTAGTTTTTAATGGCACCATTTTGGGGTACAGCTTTTATTAACTCTTTCTGGGAGGGAGATGGGAAAAACAGCAATACTGACACTGCGTTTTTACGTTATAAATTTTACGGCATTCATTTTTCGGTATAAATAACATATCTTTATTCTCTGGGTCAGTACGATTACAGTGATACCAAATACAGATAGTTTTGTTTTACGTTTTACTACTTTTTTGCAATAAAACCCCCTTTTTTTTAAAAGAAAAAAATGTTTTTACATTGCCACTTCCCAAGACCCATAACTTTTTTCTTTTTCTTTATATGGAGTTGTTTGAGGGCTTGATTTTTGGGAGACTACTTATATTTTTAATTGGTATCATTTTGGAGTAAATGGCACTTTTTGATTGCTTGTTATTAAGTTTTTTCGGTGGCAACTAAGAATACATTTTTTAATTTGTTTTTTACAGGGTGCTGATGGGAGACAGAGAGAGTCCGCTCCCTCTGTCAGCACTTTACATGTGGCGGGCGCCATTGCCAGCGGCATGTAAAGTATTAAACAGCCCGGATTGGCACTCCTGCCAGTCCGGGCTGTTAGAGCAGGGCCGCAGCTCTCATGTGAGAGATGGTTCTCCGCTCCCCGCTGCATTGGGCACCCGTGCAGCGCTTAGACTGGGCTGCCATAAAAAAGCGGTCGCTCAGCCTAAGGCCCCTTAGTGACCGCCGTAAAAAGGCGTATGGGTGGTCACTAGGAGGTCAAAGGGGTTGTCTCAATTCAGAAAATGGCATTTATCATGTAGGCAAAGTTAATACAAGGAACTTACTAATATATTGTGATTGTCCATATTGCTTCCTTTGCTGGCTGGATTCATTTTTCCATCACATTATACACTGCTTGTTTCCATGGTTATGACCACCCTGCAATCCATCAGTGGTGGTCGTGCTTACACACTGTAGGAAAAAGGGCTGACTTCTCTGGTGGCTGGTGCTGTGGGAGTGCGCATAGGCTGGCAATTTTTCCCATAGTGTGCAAGCACGACCACTGCTGCTGGATTGCAGGGTGGTCGTAACCATGGAAATGCAGCGTGTATAATGTGATGGAAAAATGAATCCAGCCAGCAAAGGAAGCAATATGGAGAATCACAATACATTAGTAAGTGCCTTGTATTAACTTGGTTATAAGGAATTAGTACAGACAGAGGCAATGACTACAGTAAAAAATTAAGGAGAAAAAGTATAGAATATTATCACGCAGTATAAGTTTTCTACTGTGTTGGGTTTATATAGAATAGTGTAGTCCTCTATCTATTCCATACCAGAAAAATAAAATACCTGGGTTATATACCTGCTCAAAGGAGGAAGAAAAACTGCAATTTGACTTCCGCCAGAGAAGTAGAGTAATATCGATATATCAAGACCGTATGATCAGTGAGTTGTAACTGAGCTTTCCCGGTCTCAGAATGTATCACTGAAATATAACCCAGCTTTCTGGCTGCTTAGGTCAGTGTAGTGACTTCAGTGACCCATACAGTGGGCAAGGTGGCTTAATATTGTCGTGTGAGCTTCTTTGATTAGAGCATCCAGCAAAGTTCTGAAGTACAGTAGATTTGGGGTGCTGAGTAGTGTGAGAAGTTGGGGAGCAGTTGTGCAAGTCACTGACACTGTGTCTCCTGACCTTCCTCGCAGTGAAGAGACTGTTTAAGGAGCTGGAACCACAAGCGATCTGCGCAGTTAGGTACAGGGCGAGCTATGTGCGATGTCTACTTACTGGACTTGACTATACATAGTGGTTTGTCTGGCTCTTCTAGTGTTGGCAGCTTACTGTATGTGGAACTTTGGTCTGCCCCTGGGTGGAGTTCAGAAGGGATTTCTATTCTTTATAACAATGGATTTGTATATATTACTAATCTAATGCACGGCACCTCTGGGAGTTCTCTGTTATATGTAGAGGTCCTCAAAGGGACAGTGCATTAGATTAGTAATTTAAGAAACACTCAAGTCTTCTAACAATGCACTGAAAGTTGGACAGAGCTTTGATGCTCCAATAGAGTCTCCACCCCAACTTCTCCCTGGTCAGACTGCTGGTCAGACAGAGTGTATTAAGTAAAACCTTTGTCATGCCATCACTTCACACCTAGTGGCAGTTAAGATACAATACGGTAACAAGTTTACGTGGAGTAATTACATAATAAAAAAATTAACCACCCATTTTCTTGAAATAAATGACATACAGTTGTCGCATATTGCTTTTTTTTTTTACTGAGCTGTTCCTTTAATAAATCTCCTTTTGTTTTGGACCTAGAATTCCTTTTCAGACCTATTTGTCTTTGTAGAAGCCTACAATCAAACCATGTCTAGTGTGATTCTGCAGACATACTCCCTTCTATCGGCCCCTTATCTCTTGCCAATATACATTTGTTGTAAAGAACCGATGCATGGCAATATGACAGCAGAACCAGACTACACAGTATTTGTTTGTAGTCTGTTGCCATGAATCTCTGCAAAGGAGCTGCTGACAGAATTATTATTTTTTTATTAAGACTATTTGTACAGTTGCATATTTATTTTTATTTTGGATACAACAATAAAAATAATGGTTGTGAATATAGACATAGGCTCTAAGTTTGAGCAATTACATTACAGTGCCTGAGCACCCATGCCTTAAAACGAAAAAAAAAGATAACTCTAAAATCATATGTATATGTCTATATATTGTCACGGGTATGTGTGTGGACAGGGTTGGCCATGACAATTTTCACCCAAGTTTTAGAGTCACTTGTGAGAAACCAAGGCACATAAATAGAACATAAACCTCAAAGCAAAAGTACTTGCCCGCCGCTAACTAAACAGTAGTTTTTTTCACCTATGCAGCTTCCAGGCTTCTGACAGTGAATAAGGCATTTCAGCCCTGTATTTATCCCCACAATAATGAGTCCATCAGATACACCTGGGTTTGCCTCAGGCTAGCAGAAAGTATTGTACTGGAGTGTGGAGGAAATAGCATGTCTTACTACCAACGCCTACATGCCATTCCATAAAAATCCAGGCCCATAAAACACGTTAAAGAAAAGAAGAAAAGTGATAATGAATGTATGTATATATATATATATATATATATATATATGTATATGTACCGCAGGGCTCGACAAATCCCAGGCGCCAGGTCGCCATGGCGACCAGGAATTTGGTCCTGGCGCCTGGGTATTTGTCAGCCCGTTCTGTCAGGTGGCCAGGCGCAGGGCCGGCGCGGACTAGGAGCGCCGGCCCCCTTCATGCTGCAGCCGCCCGAGCGCTCTGTATAGAGCCTCAGGCGGCTGCAGCACTGCCCAGGCTGGCGCGTCCATGAGGGCGCACCGCCCGGGCACAGCATGAAGAGAGGACTGACAGGAGGGAGCGCTCAGCGCTCCCTCCTGTCAGTCCCTCATGTAGCGTGGCCGAGCCCTGTATGGTCCGCGGTACAGGAGCATCTGTCTCCTGTACCCGGCCGGACTGACATGAAGTGCGCACACAGTGTGCACTTCCTGTCAATCCGCCCGAGTACAGGAAACTAAAGCTCCTGTACCCGTGGGACGCTACACTAGAGGAAGGGGAGCGAAAGTGAATGACAAGGGGGTTTGGAGAATGTGAATGACAATAGAAAGTGAATGACAAAGGAGGGGAGAAGTGAATGACAAGGGGAGTTTGGAGAATGTGAATGATAATAGAAAGTGAATGACAAAGGAGGGGGAGAAAGTGAATGACAAAGGGTGGGGGAGAAAGTGAATGACAAACAGGGGGGTTGAAAGTGAATGACAAGGGGGGAGAAAGTGAATGACAAACAGGGAGGTTGAAAGTGAGTGACAAGGGGGAGAAAGTGAGTGACAAGAGGGAGAAATGAATGACAAGGGGGGTGAGAGAAAGTGAATGACAAGGGAGGTGAGAGAAAGTGAATGACAAGGGGGGAAAGAGATTCACAAGACACAAGACGGACCCCTCTGCCCTCCCCTCCGGACCCCTCTGCCCTCCCCTCCGGACCCCTCTGCCCTCTCCCTCCGGACCCCTCTGCCCTCCCCTCGGACCCCTCTGCCCTCTCCTCCGGACCCCTCTGCCCTCTCCTCCGGACCCCTCTGCCCTCCCCTCCGGACCCTGTAATCCTTGTAAGGGTTTCCACATGTCATGGCGGCCGCAAGTGGCGATCACTTAGACGGTGGCAGCATCTGACGTGTCATATAACCTATTGAAAAGGGGAAGCATTATGGGGGGCCCTATATACTCGCACATTATGGGGGGCACTATGGAAAACAGGGGTAGGAACACTATGGGGGCATCTATTGGGGGCCCTATGTACTGGCATGCATTATTGGGGGGCTCTATAGAGAAGTGGGGGGGGGGAGCACTATGGGGGCATCTATTGTGGGCTTTATGACGCGGCTCCGCCTGGCTCCTAACTTTTTTAGCTGGCTCCTAGATTCAAAGGAAATTTGTCAAGCCCTGATGTACCGTATATAAATATACTGTTTGAAATGTGTTATTTTGCGTTGATGCATTGATTTAGAGGTTGTACAGTACTTTTATATTGATGGTCTGTCTTCAGGATAGATCATGAGAGTACAGCACTCTGCACCCTGCCAATCAGCTGTTCTGCAATAGCTCCATGCCTGAACTTCACAGCTCTGCCCATTGTGTAGTGGAAAGAGCTGGTAACTACAGCTCTGCTCTCATTGAAGTGAATGGGAGCAGTGCTGCAGTAACCAGCTCCATCCACTACACAATGGGCGGAGCTGTGTAGTTTCTGCTCCTACTTCCAGTGCCACACCTACTCCGGAACAGTCAATCTTCGGGATGTTAAATCTCCGCTGATCAGATATTGATGGCATTCCAATATAAAAGTCCTGGAAGACCTCTGTAATATTAAATTGGTAGCACCACACATAGTAATGCACTGATTTACTTTAACCCCAAGATACACGTAGAATACACAAGACATCTGTTACCTGCTGTATGACTTTATTCCATTTACTTGCACATTAAAAATCCGCATCAGTAATCTCGCTGAGTAGAGCATTACATCGGTGATTTGCTTTTAGAAGAACTGCTTTGGAGACCAATTTGATATATATTAAGAAACGACTTCATTCCTGGGAATGGTTGGAAAATTACATAAATGCAATGCTGTTTTTCCCCCCGAAATGATCCACTGAAATTGTAAGCAACGTTGACAGCTATGAGCGAGTCTTCCGCCTGCCATTTCAGGATGTGAGATATGTTTTGTGCTTGCTGAAGTGTATACTGAGACTTTGGCACCTTGTCCCATTTCTTCTCTTTAGTGAAAGTATTTCTGTCATATTTCATTAAATGCCGGTGACTCCACTCTATAAACTTGTACAGTCTTTAAGTTTGGAGGTGCACTGATTTTTAAGTGCAGCAAATATTGGTATAGATGTGTCGAAGGGGAGATGAAGCTGGTAGGCTAGACTTTGCTCTTGTCGGACGTGATTCATCCTATCCTTTCAAGTGAATATGGTAGCATTGTGTCCTGTATGAAATAAACCTATAGATGTGTAGAAGAAGTTAGCATTCTCCACCAATTCCCCTATACGCATGCATGTTCAGATCAGCCAAGCAGCAATCAAGAGAAGAGGATAAGCTACTAGCCGTGGCAGTGGTTATCTAGCAGAAGAACAGGGGACCAGGCATATTGAAGTCCTACATGCCTAATTCTTGTTTCTCCTCATGGCAGAGGTTTTTTTTGCACTTTAAAGGGGTATTCAAGGGATACAATATTGATGACTCTGGACTGGTCATTAATATCAGATCGGTGGGGGTCCGACTCCTGGCACCCCCCGCCGATCAGCTGTTTAAAAACTGAGCCTCCTCACAGGATACCAAGTACAACGCTATATATTGTATAGTGGTTATGCTTGGTACTCCATCCCAGGCCACTTCTCTCGAATGGGACTGACCTGGGCCTAGGCCATGTGACCGGTGAACGTCACAGAGGTACATGTTACAGCTGACTGTGAAAGCCATTCTTTACTTGTTAGAAATACAAAGGCACTTAAAGGCGTATACCATTTACAGAAAGTAATACCTGAAAACGATGAAACTCCCATAGAAATTAACGGAACGGCAGCACACATTTCCAACCAGCCACTCAGCCCTTTTCAGAAGGGCTCCACAGGGTACAAGGCTCTTTTGTTGTTATCAGTGGAGGTCCCAGCGTTAGGACCCACACAGATCTAATAGCTATCCCACATCCTGTGGATTTAGGATAGCTTTCTTTAACCGGAATACCCCTTTAAGGAAACAAAACTTTCTTGGAAGTTAGATCGTCATCTTCGTGAGCTCCATACAATGTCACAACCCCGGATCAATGATGGGGCACACAGGAGCTACGGATGACCTATACACATGCTGCGGGGCCATTGCTTGTCATCAGTGTCATGCTGATCTACTTACTCGAAGCCATTTTCACAAATACATTTATTGACCTGTCCCTCATGTGGTTAAAATTGAACATAGTATCGCACAATATCAGTGTGATACTTTTGTTGATTTTCAGCAAAAGAAAAAAAAAAGCCACTTGCATCATTCAGTATTGCAAGGCCAGAAGAGCAGAACTCCTTTTTAATATTATGATCCTCCTTAGCAAACATGAGGGAAAGAGTTTCTGCGATCCTACCCATGAAATCTGCTGTAGCGTGTACTAGATAATCCATATCTTCTCTGCAAACAGTGCATACTGCCCATCAATAATGGAGGAACAAAGAAAGCCCAGCAATTCTAAGCAAACAAAATCCATGTTGGATACCTAGGCAAGCGCTGCCCTGCATATCAAGAGCGCATTGCAGTTACAGGCGATGGAAAGCGGCGCACTACAGGGAATGACCAATTGCTTCGATGGTTCAGGACCTTACCTCTTTCCACTTGAATTCATGTGCTTAGTCTACAGACTCTACACAGTGCAATATTATTCAGCCTATGTAATTTTTACACATTGATTCCACCAATTCCCATCATGCTCATAGCAGGAAAGTTCTTAAATGTATTTTATAAAAGTATCTTACATTTGACAGCCTAGACGTTAATTGCTTCTTGAGGATCCTAGGTTTAAAGGGGTTATCCAACTTTTCAAACAGCCCCCCCCCCCCATGTGCTGGGCCTCTCACAGGCAATATTCGTGTGCTGCTCCTGGTCCCCGCACCACTGCCGCTGCTTCTCCCCGTGCGCGGATGAAAAATCCGGTGTTGGGGGGAGCAGCCAATGGCAGACGGAGACGGGGACGAGTCTACCTAGCATCACACCTTGCTGCACTGACTGGGGATCCAAATTGCTATTACACAGCTCTGTAATTCCAGCAAACTGTTCCTGTTATTAGGGTGCAAGAGCCTATTTGCCGTTCAGCGGTGCAGTTATATGTTCTAAAGCCCTTTTTGGCGTGTATTAGTGGTAAAAAAAGGGCTTATTAGCTGTTGTGTGGTGAAGTGAGACTTTTTTGGGGTGTTTTAATTTCCTTTTTGGCTACTTTCACACTCGCGTTTTGGCTTTTTGTGAGATCCGTTTAGCGCTATTACAAGTGGTCCAAAACGGATCAGTTTGCATTCTAATGCATTCTGAATGGAAAAGGATCTGCTCAGAATGCGTTAGTTTGCATCAGTTCAGTCTCCACTCCGCTTTGGAGATGGACCCGTTTTGGTGTCCGTCTGATGAAACTGAGCCAAATGGATCCGTTCTGGTGCACAATGTAAGTCAATGGAGACAATGGAGACTTTCAATAATGTTCAAGATGGATCCGTCTTGGCTATGTTAAAGATAATACAAACGGATCCGTTCTGAACGGATGCAGACGTCTGTATTATTTGAACGGATCCGTCCATGATGGATCCGCACAAAACGCCAGTGTGAAAATAGCCTTATTTTTGATCTAACAGTATGTCAGACAAAGAAGTGCCAGGCCCTGCACAGGGGAGTGGCAGAGGCCTAAATGTTTCTGGCGCAGGCACAGGAAGCAGCAGAGTAAAGGGGCGTGGCAGCAGGAGTCGCAACGAGAGGCCTGAGCTCCCGGTGTCATCGAGCGGTCGTGTCTTGACCAGCAACCCAGCAGTTCTTAAATGGTTGACTCGGTCATCCACATCGTCCAGTGACATCAGACACCCCCAGCCAAGAGTCGGTGGGTTCGTCAGACACACAACCCTTAGTTGGCATGGCCCGGGACAGGCCTTGTGCCCTCACCTGTCCTCAACCTGCCTCTGTCCTTTTCTGTTCCCACAGCCAGAGAAGTATTATATGCTTTTGGCTCAGCTCCACTATACAGTGAGGACGGGCTACTAGAGGACAATAAGCAGCTACTGGCCAGCCAAGATGTGGAGGAGACATCTGCCGCTCTCTCCGGTAGACGGGAAAGTAGTGATGAGGAGAGTGGTGTGGGAGCTGGTGTTACGAGCGGTCAGGCTCCTGACCCAGAGACTGCTGAGGAGGACATCAGTGACGTACAGACAGTACTCGATGAATGTGTAGCTGATCACACTTGGGAGCCCGGTGAATTAGGGGCTTGATCATCAACGGGAGAAGAGGGTGGCAGCTTACCCAAGCGGCAGCAGCGGAGCCAGCAAGTCGCTAGCATAGTCAGCAGGGTGGCAGCAGTGGGAGGTCGGGAGTCAAACGTGCCCGGTGTAGACCACCCACTTCGCAGAAGCCTACCTGCCCGTACAGTAGTGGTGCAGGGGTTCACAGAAGCAGCGGTGGTAGCAGTCAGTCAGTGCGAAGTGTTGTGGGTAAAATCAACTACTCGGCGGTGTGGCAGTTTTTTGTTAAGCCACCGGAGAAGGTGAACATGGCCATTTGTAGAATCTGTGGGCAGAAGGTGAAGCGTGGCCAAGGTTGCCAATGTTGGCACCTCTACCCTGCATCATCATATGCAGAGTCACTATAAAGTGGCCTGAGAGAACCGTGGTTCCGATGTGGTGGTCCACCACCTCAGCCGAAGGGAGCTGTCTGTCCTTCCCATCATTTGCTAGTCCTGATGCTTCTGCTCCTCGTCAGTCATTCCGTCAGCAATCGATCACCAAAGCGATTGCCAAGAGACAACAGTATGCGTGCACTCATCCAACGGTGCAGAAGCTAAATGTGCTCCTGGCGAAGTTGCTGGTGCTGCAGTCCCTCCATTTCCAAGTGGTGGACTCTGCACCTTTCAGGGAACTGATGGCTTGTGTCGAGCTGAAGTGGAGAGTCCCAAACCGTCTTTTCTTTGCCAAAAAGGCAGTAGCAGCCCTGCACACGTATGTAGAACAGAAGGTGGGCCAGTCCTTGAGCCTGTCGGTGTCTGCCAAAATGCATGGCAGCGCCGACGTGTGGAGCTGTAACTACGGTCAGGGACATGTCCTTTATGGCCAACTGGGTGAATGTGGTTCCTGCACAGCCAAACCAGCATGTTGGCCAGGTAATGCTGCTTCCGCCTCCACGTTCTCACGCCGTTGGTCCTGCGACAATGTCCGCCTCTGCCTCCTCATCCTCCACCGTATCCTCAGCCTCCACTGCAGGGACAATTCACAGTGCCCCTCCAGCATTCCACATGTTCAGGGCACGGTGGTGTCATGTTGTTCTGCACCTCGTTTGCTTGGGCGAACGGAGTTACACAGGGGAGGAACTGCTCCGTGTCCTTCATCAAGAAATCGAATGCTGGCTTTCTCCGCGACAACTGAAAATCAGAACCGACAACGGGAAGAACATGGTGTCGGTGCTGCGTCAAGGAGGGCTGAACCATGCGCCCTGCATGGCACACGTTTTTAATCTAGTTGTCAAGCCGTTCCTAAAGTCTTCCACGAATCTGCAAGACATCCTAAAACTGGCCAGGAAACTTTGCATGCACTTCAGCCACTTGTACACTGCAAAGCACACCCTCCTTAGGCTGGGTTCAGACTTGCGCGTATTTGATACGCGCGTTTCTGTCACGCGTATTACAGCGCGTTTTTGCAAATAGGAAACTCGCGTCGTACGTTTGAACGCGCTGTAAAACGCGCAAGTCTGAACCCAGCCTAAGCTGCAGTGGCAGAACGGCATCCCCCATAGGCTGATATGTGATGTTTCCACCTGCTCAAATTCCACCCTCCATATGTTGGACCGACTGTACAAACAGAAAGGCCATAAACAATTTCTTGATGATCCAAGTGAACAGGAGTACTCCCCTGTGTAACTTCGATGTCAGCCAGTGGCAGCTCATGTTACACCTGCCGTTTCCTCAGGCCCTTGGAGTAGCCGCAACTGGCCTGTCCTGCCTGGCCAGTAATGTGGAATTCGAGTGGGTGTTTAGGACGGCGGGGGCCATAGTTACCCCAAAAAGAACTCGCCTGTCCACCCAAAATGTGGAGAGACTGACCTTTGTCAAGATGAATCATGAGTGGATCAGCCGGGATTTCCACCCACCAATGTCTGATGCATCAGACTAGAACATTCATGGTGCCACACCAACACTTGTACAAAAGAGACTGGTTTCTTCTGGCTACCTGCCTCAGCTACTATTCTGATGCTGCCACCCGCCTGATGCCACACATCTAATGCCAAATGCTCCTTCTTTCACCCACCATCTTCAGCTGGTACTGGTATGTCGACCCACCTCCCCACTCTGTGACTGGGTCACTCTGTGGTCTCCTGATGCTGCTGCCACCTCCACACCATGTCACCTTGCCACTCTTTGGTCTCCTGATGCTGCTGCCACCTCCACAGTATTTCACCTTGCCACTCTGTGATCTCCTGATGCTGCTGCCACCTCCACACTATGTCACCTTCCTTGCCACTCTGTGGTCTCCTGATGCTGCTGCTACCTCAACACTATGTCACCTTGCCACTCTGTGGCCTCCTGGTGCTGCTGCTGCTACCTTCACACTGTAATTGTGCAACCCTGTGGCCTCCTCCTGATGCTGCTGCCATCACAACACTTTGTCATTGTGCCACTCTGTAGCCTCCTGATGCTGTTGCCACCTCCACACTGTCATTGTGCCACTCTGTGGCCTCCTCCAAATAATGCTGCTTCCTCCAGACTGTCATTGTGCCACTCTGTGGTCTCCTCATGCTGCTTCCACCTCACCTGTTCCCACCCTCCCCACTTCATGACTGAGCCACTATTTTGCCTTTCGGCCTTGCGAACATCATCATTTATTTCACCCTTTTTATGATCTGTCAGAAGGAAGAAAAATTGAGACGCACAACGGATCCTGTCTATGTAACAGCTGTAAGACCTTTATTACATGGTCCCTCTTTTGCATTAGAATTGGCTTATGATTTGGTAGCCAAAAGCAGGAGTGGGTACAAAACACAGAAGACATGCAAATATTCTATTCACGTGACATCTCTGTTTTGGATCCACTCCTGTTTTTTGGCTTTAGCAATACTGATGGATTACTGACCAAATGTTGACCGAGTGAAGGCAGATGCTCCACAGACAGGATCTGTTTTTTGTGGCTTATTGTTCTGACGGATCAGAGGAAGGGCAAAATAATCAGTGACGTCAACACAAACTTGCTGCTGACACCCTCTCCACTCTGTCGGGGGGGGGGGGGGGTGCTCTACTTGTATAAGCGTAATAGAACAGGTTCTGTAGACACCTGTGTGGAACCAGCTACCGACGGTGTAAATGGAGTGGGCTTCTTCTTGATGCTAACATTGACCTGTAAGGCTAAGTTCACACTTGAGTTATTTGGTCAGTTTTGGCCCCGTAACTGCCCAAATAAGTGAAGTGTGCAGTGATGTTTCACTACCACAGCAGACCAGATTCCCTATGCGTGTTACTGCAAGGCACAGGGTTTTCCACCACTATAAACCTCTGCAGCCAGGAAGTAGCAGTTTTTTAACGCAATTTGCCACAAATAAATTCGGATCTAACAAAAAAAAATTAACAAATTCAGCGAACCGACCGAATCGAATTTTTGAGAAATTCGATTATCTCTAGTCATCAATATTAAAATCCTGGAAAACCCCTTTAAAGGTACAGCCACATGTTCAGGTTTGAAAGCTAAAATCAGGAGAGGATCGTGAAAATATAGACCGTTTTAATAATTTATCTTCTTTTAGTTTACCCCTGATTTTGGCTTCCAAGACTGCATCAGGAAACCTGACCATGTGGCCTTACTCTAAAGAAACAGCTCCCCCTCATAACCATTTTGCCTTTTTTGTTATATCTGCTAAACCTAATGAGACACAATTTGCAGATAGTTAAAAAAATATATATATACTATAGTTTTACATCTGCAGCTCCTCTGCAGTGTATCTCCATGGTAACAGACTACAAAGAATTCCTGTGTAGAGTAGGGACTCCTGTCCTGCACCGTAGCCAGGAAATGTTCAGCTTCATTTGAAAAACATGTTAAAGGGGTTTTCAGGTCTTACTTATTAATGACCTTTCCTTAGGATACATTATCAGTATCAGATTGGCAGAGGTCCAGTTCCCAGCACCCCTGCTGATCAGCTGTTTTCAGGAGCCGCAGTGGCTGAAAGCAGACAGCAGTACTACACAGCTCTGTCCACTTCTCCCATTCCCAGTGTATTGAGCTGTGGAGATCCATAGCTTGGTTCTTGAACCACAGCTAGTAAAAACAGTTACTCATTGGGGGTGTTCGACCCCTACCAATCTGATACTGTTGACCTATACCAGGGTTCAACAACCTTTGGCAGTCCAGCTGCTGTGAAACTACAACTCCCAGCATGCACACATGCTCATCAGTTTTTTAACTCCCAAAAAAGTGAAAGGAGGATTCTGGGAGTTGTAGTTTTTAGATTAGCTGGAGTGACGGAGGTTGCTAATCCCTAACCTTTTCAAAGTATGGGTCATAGTAATTAAGTCCTGGAAAATTCCATTTTAAATCCACTTGATACAGGTTCACAATAAGACGTGAACACCCATTAATTATAGTGCTCCAAAGGATAGTCCGTCAGTATCTTATCAGAGAGGTTTCGACACCCTGCACCCCTGCCACCCCCTGTGTAGCTTCAGCACCAGAGGTCATCACCGGAACTCCATAGCTCCATCTATTGTTTACTGGATGGCGCTGGTAACCAGAGTTGGCAACCAGAATTTTTTTCTGGACAATTTATCCCAAAATCATTAACAGTCAATATTTTTTACGAACAAATTGGAAAACCGTAATGAATGATAAAGATTATAAGTAATTCATATCTATAGCTCAATATACTGATAAACCTCATTACCAGCATCTACTGTGAGCTGTAAAAAGATATTTACCCAATAGGCTTTAGTGAATTGAGCTTTGGGTCATAGATCCGAAGTTGATTCATTCAAAAACTTTGTTTTTAATGCTGTTTCCGTACAGCATTAAAATGTATTGGCTCGGTGTAGTCAAATTTCATATCGCCTAAAGTTGAGCGGGACTTCAGTGAATTACTATGGTATTCCTATCTGTATATATAAAAACATTTTAAAGTAGGAATCCAAAGTGTGCTTTGGTACCAAGGTACCAGCCATTTTCAGGTCTTTCCAAAGATGTTCCATTAGGTTCAAGTAAGGGTTGTTGTTGGGCCACTCAGGGACATTCACAGAGTTATCCCTAATTCTCCCCTGTGTTGTCTCGGCCGTATGCTTAGGGTCGTTGTCCTGCTTGAAGTTGAACCTTTGGCCAAATCTGAGCTCCAGAGCACTCTGAATCAGTTTTTTTTTATTAAGAATATCTCTGTACTTTACTCCATTCACCTTTTTATCAACTGACCAGTTGCCCTGTCCCAGCTGCTGAAAAACACCCCACAGCAGGATGCTGCCACCATTATACCCCATTGTAGGAATGGTATTGGGCAGATAATGTTCAGTGACTGGTTTCGCCAGACATGATACCTAGAACTGAGGGCAAAAAGTTATTGGTTTCATCAGACCCCAGAATCTTGCTTCTCACATACTTAGAGTCCTTTAGGTGCTTTTTTTACAAACTCCAGGCGTCCTTTCATGTGTCTTTTACTGAGGAGAGACATGTTTCTGGCCACCTTAACATAAAGCCCAGATCGGAGGAGTGCGGCAGTGAATGTTGACCTTTTGGAAGTTTCTCCCATCTGCACACAACCTGCTTGAAGTTCAACCAGAGTGAACTTCAAGTTCTTAATCATCTCTCTTACCAAGGCCCTTCTCCCCTGATAACTTGGTTCGGTGGGATGGTAAACTCTAGGAAGAGTGCTTGTTGTTCCAAAATTCTTTATTTCTAGAATTATGTAGGTCGCTGTGCTCTTGGGAACTTTCAGTGTCCCTCTACACAATCCTGTATGTGATCTCTACAGGCAGTTCTTTCCTCTTTATGGCTTGTGTTTTGCTTTGATATGCATTGTCAGCTGTGAGACCTTATATAGACAGGTGTGTGTCTTTCCAACTCATGTCCAGTGAACCGCATTTAAAACGGGTGACTCCAATCAAGGTATAGAAACATCTTAAAGTAGACCAGGAGAAATGGAAGGCTCCTGAGCTAAATGTCAACTAGCACAACTAGGGATGAGCGAATCGACTTCGGATAAAACATCTGAAGTCGATTCGCATAAAACTTAGTTGCAATACTGTACGGAGCAGGAGCTCCGTACAGCATTAGAATGTATTGGCTCTGATGAGCCAAAGTTATTGCTTCGCGAAGTCTCGCAAGACTTCGGGTAATAACTTCATAAATTAATTTGTACAGTAAAAAAACATTTCCCGAACTCGGGTTCAGTTCCATGTAATACCTGGAGATGTTTTTTTACAGCACAAATTAATTTATAAAGTTATTACGCAAAGTCTCGCAAGACTTCATGAAGCAATAACTTCGTCTCATCGGAGCCAATACATTCTAATTCTGTACAGAGCTCCTGCTCCGTTCAGTATTGGAACAAAGTTTTATGCGAATCAACTTCGGATGTTTCATCTGAAGTCGCTTCGCTCATCCCTAGTCACAACAATGGGTCTGAATACTTATGTCCATGTAAAATGTTTATTTTTAATAAATTAGCAATGTTTCTGAAGTTTTATTTTCACTTGCTCATTATGGGGTAGTCAGTGCAGATTGATGGGGGAAAACCTGCATTTTTTATTTATTTTAGCACAAAGCCACAACATAACAAAAAGTGAAAGGCTCTCAAGACTTTCCAAATGCATTGTATGCTGTGATATTATGTTGCTTATATTGCTTTTGTGCAAAGATGTCCAGATGAGATGAATATTTTCAGAAATGGACAAATGCAACACAGCTAAGGGCTCATTTCGGGAACAAACGTTTGCATGAGCCCACGTTAATGGGTCTAAAGTTAAAGTGTTGTACTCTTAGCATGTGGATCATAGAGGCACTGTACCATATATCACAAGAACATAAGATTCAGTATTTAATAGAGACTATTGGACACCAAATCTAATTTTAGGAACTACAATACAGGCCTGAACTAGAAGACCATGGGCCATTTTCCACAGTCAGCTTAAAGGGGTTATCCTACTCTTTGTAAATTTGGTTTTAAGCATGCTGACCAGAAGGCCGATTGTCAGGAAGGAAGCGTTCCTTGCGACAGTTGGGCGCTCGTTAGGTGAAGATGACCGCTGCATTTACATGCAGCGATCTCCTTCACAGCCTGAGGACGAGGAATCGCTGTTGCCATCGCTTGTCCTCACACTGCTGCACTGTGATAATTGGTTTGTCTGCCCATCGGGTGATGGCGGCACCTTTAGACGGGCAGGTTGTCGGGAACGAGCGTTCACAGTAACGTTCATTCCTGATAATCTGCTTGACAAATCAGGCAGTGTAAATCCATCTTAACTGATGACCTGTCCTTTGATAGGTCATTAGGATCAGAAAGGTGAGGGTTCAAGTGAATGGGACTGAGCTGTGTCTAGGCCACATAACTGATGGTCGTGACATCACATGACCCGAGGTAAGCAGCAACAAGGCTGTGGCACTCACAAGAGCGCCAGGGCCTTCTCAAACAGATAATCGTTGGCAGTGTCGGGTGTTGGACCCCACTGATCAGATGCTGATGATTTAATAATATGATTAGCATGGTTTCAGATTGGTAGGTTTATCCAGTTATTTTATGACTGCAGAGGGTATAGTTACGGCACATGGCCTAGGCAAACACTAAAGTTTATGAGTCTTGAGTTCTTCAGGTTTTCCTTCACGTAAGCCATCGGAATCAACTATTTCAAAATATTTTTTTCTGCTCAGCTGACTTTCACTTATCAATCCTTCTGATGTATAGCTATGGCATATTCACATTTGGCTGATCCTAATCCCGATCGCCTTTATGTGACGATGCACAGAAGCAAATGGTGACTGGAAGTTACAACGATCAGCTAACAGTTAAAGTGAATTATATTGATTATCTCATGACAATGGCAGCTGTCAAGGGATGGGATATATTAGGCAGCAAGTGAGGTCAATTATTGAAGTTGATGTATCGGAAGCAAAAGAAATGTGCAAGTTCAAGGGTCTGGGAGACTTTAAAAAGGGCTAGATTATGATGATTGGGACAGAGCATCTCCAAAATGTCAGGACTTGTAGGCAGTGGTGGTGGTGGTTTGAGGATCTCATATCAAATCCTCAAACCCCCTATGTCAGATGGGTCCATATCAATGCTCAGGCTCCATATGAGATGGTCAGAACAGGCTCAGCCCCCCCCCCCCCGCGAGATTTAAGCTGCTCAGACCCCCATATTAGATGCTCAGGCCTCCCAATATCAGATGCCCATTCAGACCCCCATATGAGAAGCTCAGAGAGACCCCCCATATCAGATGCTCAGACCCACCATATTAGATGCTCATTCCTCCCCATATCAGTTGCTCATTCAGGCCCCCATATGAGAAGCTTAGGTCTCCATATGCTCAGACAGACCCCCAATATCACATGCTCAGACCCACCATATTAGATGATCATTCCTCCCCATATCAGATGCTCATTCAGGCCCCCATATGAGAAGCTCAGGCCCCCCATATGCTCAGATAGACCCCCAATATCAGATGCTCAGACCCACCATATTAGACGTTCATTCCTCCCCCATTTCAGATGCTCATTCAGGCCCCCATATGCTCAGACAGACTGCTTATATCAGTTGCTCAGAACCCCCCATATCAATGCTCAGACAACCATCAGACCTCAGATCAGACTCAAAATAAATAAATAAACTTACCTCTCCTGCCCTGCCACTGCTCTCCATGTCTGTGGTGTCCTGCAGTCCCTGCTCTGCTGGTCTCCTCCGGCCCTCTCTGCATAGTCACCTGACTGCATACAGCGCCAGGTCATAGTGCGGCCCAGAAGAGACCAGGGAGGAGAGGTGAGTACAGCTCTCACTAGTATGAATAGGCCCACGCTGGGCCCCTGTGTAGCTGAACCGGCTGCACAGTCGGTATGTCCGCTCCTGGGGGTTACCAGAGAGAGGAACCCACCCTGTGTGCCAAACACCTTAGGCACGCCTCTGCTTGTAGGGTTTTCCCGGTATACAGTGGTTAGTACTATACCTACCTAAGTGGTCCAAGAGCTTTCGGTCAACAGTTATTTAATGTGTATTACCAGTTTTAGCTTCAAAATTACAGTCGACAAGAACAGGTGAGGGTGACCAACCCAGCTTCTTCTAATTTTTTCATCAGCAATTTCTCCACAACCTTTTATAATAATGTCCTTTCCTCTTTAAATCTCAAGTAATTCCACAGGCCCAAGGCTCCAACCTCTTGGCAGATTTTCTTAATCCCGCAGTCACATCACATTAAAGTGAATTGCATGTGACAGCAGTAGCTACAGCAGAAGGTGACGACAATACTTGGATTTTCCACAAAATGCCTCTTGCCGGTAGAGAAAGGCTCTATGCATTTTTCCTCATTGCAGATGAGCACATCAATAAATCAATTTCCCACTTCAATGCCGATTCTAAGAAAGTAAAAAGAATTAGACTGCCTTTTCTCAGCCACAGACAGGCAGCAAGATGGAGGTAGAGCAATATTGATTGCTTCTCCTACCACAGTCATTAAGTCGAGGAAAGCCTTACCGCACAGTGTATAGTGCAAGACGAGAGCTACATTGTTAAGTCTCAAACAGCGACACCGAGTCCTTTGCCATCGAGCTGGTTGATAGCACCTGAACAGTTCATGGATTCTCAGTTTCAATCTTTTACGGTCAATTAAAAATTTTAAAAAAAATGTAAAGATTCTCATGGTTTGAAAAGGTTTGCTATTGCTTACTTAACGTATGAGACATTTATGGTTCCTGCTGGTGCTGCTCTCAGTCTATTTCTCTTTGACTTTTATTGCATTATTTTGCCATCATTGTTGGATAAGTGCAGGTCTTACCATTTCAACTCACTCCTGTCTCCGGAACGGGCCTCTCAAAGTGAAGTAGAATGCACCGTGCCAGAGCAGCCTCCTCCATTAACCGCTATGAGAGTGCTAGATCAGCTATTTTCGGCAGTCCCATAGTGGTGAATGGAGAGGTGGCTGTGCATGCACAGTCGTGTGCTCTCTTTCACTTCAGATGGCCCGTTCTGGACATAGGAGCAGGTCCCAGAGGTGGCACCCTCACCTATTCTACATTGATGGCATATTCTAGCAAAAATAAACAAAAAAAATACTCTACCCATAAGCATTGCGTATAATGAGGTCCATACATGAAACACACAATAATCAGGCTGGCAGCTTAGCTTCTACTGATGAGTCAGCCGTCTCTCTCCATTGGAATAGAGTAAGGCCTGGGATACGCTGCAACTTTTTGTAGCGTGACTGATTGATTTAGTACAGCTGTAGTTCAATAGTTAAAACTCCCATCCCATCATTTCAGCGTAAAATGGCCACGCAAAGCCACCTCTCTATCTAAAATGAGTAAGAAGAAGGCCTCAGGTAGCCCAAGCTGCTCGACCGCCACAGACACCACTCTTGTGACATGTTTTATTGACATGCCATTACGTACATATATACCCCTTTAAGCCTTTTTTGGCCAGTGATCATTTACTATTACATCACTGCGCATAATGAGTTAACACTCAGTGCCATAATGCCACTTAACATTGATGGCCACCAGCTGTATAATACTGTAATAGAATGCTTTGGAGAATTGCAATACACTGTAAGACTACTTTCACACTTGAGGCAGCAGGGTCAGGCAGGCTGTTCCGGCGGGGGCAACAACCAGCCGGATCCGTGCTAATGCAAGCCCAAAATCCGCTGTGGCCCCATTCATTATAATGCACAATAAACATGCCGAGAGGCAGCCAGACGAAAACTACAGCACGCTGCTGGAACAGCCTGCCTGACCCTGATTCCAAAAGTGTGAAAGTAGCCTTAGTCCCAGGACAAAAAAAAATAAATAAGTGAAAAATAATATTCAAGTAAAAAAACTAATTAAAAATGTATATAAAAATGTATAAAAAATTGCCTCTTTTTCCTTTATATACACAGTTATTATATATAAAGATAAATATAATTGGTATCACCACATCCGTAATGAGTTGATCCATTAAGTTATCCAATTATTTTACCTGCACTCAGCACTGGAAAAAAAAAATTGCCTGAAATTTTTTTATCACCTTTCCTCCTCCCTCAAAAAAAATTAAAATATTGCAAAATGGTATCAATAAAAACTACAGAACATCATGCAAAAAGTGAGTCCTGACACAACTCTGTAGAAAATAAAAAAAGTTCTGGGTGTCAGAATATTTTGACACAAAGCAATCTACTCAAAAAGAGCTTTGTCGTATATTTGGAGGTGGCAAATAACGTATATTTTTGGTATCTCCATAATTATACTAACTCAGAGAATAAAGTTAACATGTTATTTTTACAGCACAGTGAACAGCGTAAAAACAAAAGCCTAGCGACAATGATGGAATTGTGTTGTTTTTACAGTGTTGCCCCATGATGCAGTAGAGGTACCACAAAATGGCAGCATTAAAAACACAACTTGTCCTGCATAAAACAAGCTTGCCCAGCTATGAAGATGGAAAAATAATATAACAGTTCTTCTGGCTCTTGAAAAGCAGGGGGTGAAAAAGCTGGAGCCTGAAAACAAAAAGCTGGAGCCTTAAGTACCAAACTAGGCTACATCTTTAAGGGGTTTAGATACAAAATGCATATACATAGGCTTATGTATACAAACCAGTCTGAGGCATAACGATCATAGGATAGCTGGATCCGAAATTCCTTGGGTAGTTATTTAAAAAAAGATGGTGGTGACAGAGAAAGTACCCACACACATTAGTCTAAAGATTTTAACCAAAATGGTTGTTCGTTGGGTGGAATTTACCAACGAACAATCATTTTAGCCAACTGATGACAGACTGTTATTGTCTGAAAAGAAGTTGGTCAATGGTCGAATGAAAGGATCTTTAGTTTAAAGAATGATCGTTTGTGGATGAAATATCTTTCTTGAAAAGAACTTTCTCAGAAAGACTGTTAGTCCATTGCCGGTTTCACAGATTTAACGTGTTTGAATGACTAGAACTGCCAATATGCACCAAAATGTGTTTTGTGTCTGGAACAAATGGTCACACACCAGATGACTGTTCAACTGCTATTCGGCCATCAACCTCCTTCCGTCTAATGTATAGCCATCGTTACTCCTGTCTAGTGTTACTTCCCCGGTGCAGACTTATCCTGAATGTTTAATAACTTGTGCAGTCCTTTGCAGTTTGCTATCGTAAATACACGGTGACCATTTTCATATTTATGGGCTCAGTGGAAGTTAATATGAGCCTTGCTCTCTGTAGCCAGACTGTCCCCTATAATTGTTATGATACCTCTGCTGCAAAGAGACCGTGAAACCTAATTATATTATAGTTGCATATTTTTATACTCCTGTTTCATTCTCATATCCATGAGAGTATTACTAGAAGAAAATGTGAAATTTGGCAATTTTTAGCAACGAACTAAAGAGCTGTGACTGATGCAGCAAGGCTATTAACATGTGGGTCATTGCTGAGGATGTCCTCACACGCTGTCAGTCAGCTAATTAAGCGCTCAGCACAGAGAGACTCCCTCCTTCATCTCCTTCATCTCTCTTATTTGTCCGCTACGGTTATGAGAGTAAAATCAAAGCATTCATCTAGTTGGGAGATATAATATATCCACGTGATTAGGATAAAACATCTTATGGAGTTTTTTTACTTTCTTCTGTGCTCTTTGGATACACCTTACAGCTGCTTGTGTTTACTAGGCTTATACTAGGTGTGGGAATCTCTTAATGTGCCACAAGAATGATGGATGACACGGACTCTCCAGTGCCACCTATAGTTGATGAACCTGTAAGTGTTCTCTTTAATGGTCTTCAAACACGAGTCTGGACTGGCAGCTAATCCGGAGAAGGTGTTGTTTCAGATGTTTCTCCATGATGTTCAGGTTTTCTATGTGATGCTGTGCACACTCGCCTTGTGAAAAGTGCTGAGGCTCCTTACGGAGCAGGGTTTTTTTTGTGGCAGAGAGGTCCATCCTTTTCTACCTTGTGGGCTAAATTCATCTTGGAGTGATTACCGGAAGCAACAGTCAGCTCGATAATTGAGGCGAATATAGAGAAAGAAGAAGTCACACATCATGGATACATATTTCGGCAGGAAATTTTACTATAGTGTCATAACATCCACATTACCATTGTTTGATGGCTAGAATATGTCTGCAGTAATGTCATTGGCCAGCGCATATGTTCCTAGCTCAGGGCTCCTATGCCAAGCTATAAATCTGGGAGTTGAAAGCCACATGTGACTCCGCAGACATAGAAGTACAGGAAATACTCCCAAACCCTGAAACATACATACCACTAATGGAAGGCATGGATGCATAACGCATTGGGCTCTCGTTATAATTTGCCTTGGGCAGTGAGGGGATTCATTTCAAAATGTCTGAATGTGGCAGTTAAGGGGTTAATGAAAAGATGAGCAGGGTGCTACGTAGGGTTAAACCTGAACACACAGGGATCCAATTCCCTGCAACTGAACTTACCAAACGAAGGCGGTCATTTATCAATCTGAAATACGCCTAAATTCAGCAGCAGGTTGCGCCTCAATCTTCGACTTCTCCCCGGTGCCTCATCATAACTTTGGCAAATCCACCACCAGCTATAGGGTTTATTAAGGGGTTTTTACCGTCTAAAACGCCAGTCTTCATAAATGTCCCCCAAAGAACTTTCTTAAGTTTAACCCTTGAGGAACGTAACTGACTAGGGTAAAGAATACTTTTTGGGGGGGAATGTGGCCCTTTCGGATTGTCACTCCTGTTTTTTTTTTTCTGGGATTTACATATTGACCTAATCTCACTGTTTTTGTTCGGCCCATTCTCGACATATCTGTCGGGTAGCGTCCGGATTTCTGTCAGGCAACATTATAATCAGGCGGAAAGGCGGCAGTATACGGCAATGCCGAATCCGGAGAACTCCGGCAGGATTGATCACTTTCTAATAATTCATGGTATTTCGGATAGTTCAGTATTCTGAAAGCTTTGTATAAATATGAAGAACGAGCCAGCAATACTGTCCCGCTCCTCTATCTGGGCGTATCACCAAGTCAAAATTATTCTGCAATAGTTTTTTCGGCAGGAGGAAGATTTTCATTTGCTCTAGTGATTGTAACAGTTTGTTCCAAAGAGTGAAATTCTTTACTTACAAGTGTACAAAAGGTATCCAAAAAATTCCCCTTGTGCTGTAAAGGGAAATAATTAGAATTATTTGTAACCTCTACGTTTTTCACATTCTTGTTGCTAGAGGTAACCATATCTGACATAGATGAAGTACTAGGTAATGCTGTATCTACTGATGAGTGATTTGTCTCCATAATAGAATGAAGTCAGGTAAGGGTAAGTTTCCTGATGAATTGATTAGGATCAAGGAATAAATCAAAGGCATTAGGAGGAGCAACATGGGAGAATGATAAACCCTTTTATAAAAGAGGCTGTTCATTATTTTATTATTCAGATGATTTTCAGACTGAAAATGGTGACGGTATAAAGAACCAAACTCCCTAATGGATTTTGGCACTTTATACTTCTGAACCGGATTGAATTGGTTCTGCAAGACCAGCACAGGTATGAGGTTCAACAGAAGCATAAAAAAGAGGTGGAAGAAAAAGTGTGAGAGGAAAGGGTTAGGGTTAAGGTGTTAATGTCAGGATCCTGAGTGGTCTAGGGCTGTGAAGGGGTTGATGTCTATATCTTTGGTGTTTTATGGCACTGAAGAGCTTTATGTCAGAATTCTTGGTGGTTTAAGACAGTGGAGGTGTCAATGTCAGGATCCCTGGTGGTCAAGGGCAGTGAAGGGGTTAATGTCAGGATAACTGGTGCTCTAGGGCAGTGAAGGGGTTAATTTTAGGATATCTGGTGGTTTAGATTAGTGAAAGGGTTCATTTTAGGGTCCCTGGTGGGGTGCAATAAAGTGGTAATATTTCACACCTGGGGTCCAGTGGATTGCTCACCCCTCCGGCAGATGTCCAGGCTGTGGCACCGATCATTCGGCTTTCTGTACTCTCCCTGCACTGATCATAGAGATGAGTGCAAGGAAGGGATAGAGAAGAAGGAGCAGTCGGGTGCACCATTGCTTTGTACACTGTAGGATCAGGCAGAGCAGTTCAGGAGGGCCCTGCCCAGTCACAAAACTATATATCAAATCTTTTCAGCTCCTCCTGAACTATAACTTGCTGCCTGCAAATTGCACTTTATTTTTATGGTAGCAGGTTAGCTTTTAACTAGGAGTTCAGGGAGTTTGTGCAGGGGCAGACTTTCTGTGAGCAGAGGGAGATTTTAAGCCGAGCACCAGCATAGCTTAAAGGGAATATTGGTGGTGGCTCCATCTCACCTGTTTTATATTCCAAGCCATGTAAGACAAGGGGTCCACCCAGACATTTTGTAAAGAAAGTTTTTTCTATAGGGTAATCAAAACTTTCGCAAGCAATTTTCAAGAGATTTCCAAGTGATTTTCATTATACTCTGTGAAGGAAAGAAGTAACAATTACCTTTTTAAAATCACTCAGAAGTCCCAGCATGTAGCAATAAAAAAAAAAAAAAAGAAAAGAAATTGTTGGCGACTTGCTTGACTGGAGCCGTTTTGAACAGGTTTTGAAGCTACTCCATGCATACCTATAGGGAGCAATATCACTTGCAGTGAGAGAGAAAGCTTCTAGCTGTATCTCTGCATCCCAAGTGGCTAACGAAGTAAAAGCTAGATCGCCAACTGCATACCTCCCAGCTGTCCAGGATCTGGCAGGACAGTCCCAGATTTCGATGGCTGCAGTATGTCCCAATATCTGTATCTGTGTCCTGAAGAAGCAGATTCAGTTGAATATGGTGGTGAAGCAGAGAGCCTTCAGCTCCCTGCTCCACCATTCTTGGCCTGTGCTCTTCTCATCAGCACACGTGATGTGGTGATATCATTGCACCTGTTGAGCTGACCATGAGAGAGCTCAAGCCGGGGGATGATGTGCTTGATTCATCAGGGAAACGGAGCTAAATATTACCATTTTATTCAAATTACAGGGGCAGCTCTATTATAAGGGAGGCACCAAGGGGGCAGCACTATTGTTAGGAGCACTAAGAGGGCATCATTATAGGGGCACTAAGAGGGCATTCTTACTGTAAGGCTATTTTCACACTAGCGTTTTGGCTTCAGGGCTCTCACAAGCGGTCCAAAACGGATCAGTTTTGCCCTAATGCATTATGAATGAAAAAAGAATCCGCTCAGAATGCGTCAGTTTGCCTCTGTTCAGTCACCATTCCTCTCTGGAGGCGGACACCAAAACTCTGCCTGCAGCGTTTTGCTGTTCACCTGACGAAGCAAAGCCAAACGGATCCGTCCTGGCACACAACGTAAGTCAATGGGGACGGATCAGTTTTCTCTGACACAATCTGGCACAATATGAAAACGGATCCGTCCCCCATTGACTTTCAATGGTGTTCAAGACGGATCCGTCATGGCTATAGAAGACATAATACAACCGGATCCGTTCATGACGGATGCACGCGGTTGTGTTGTTGTAATTGAAGTGCAAAAACGCTAGTGTGAAAGTAGCCTAAAGGGGGCACTAAGGGGACATTCTACTGTTAATGGGGCACTACAGGAGCATAACTAGCACATAACTACTGTGAAGGGGACACTAAGGCATATCTACTATGTTGGGCCACTAAGAAGACACGACTTCTGTGTGGGGGGGATTAAGGCTGTGTGGGGTCACTTACAGGGCGTTTTTACTGTGAGAGGGCACTTACAGGGCATTCTTACTGTGAGGGTGCACTAAGGGGGGCACTTACAGGGCATTCTTACAGTGAGGGGACAGTAATGACACATAACTACTGTGTGGGGTCACTTACAGGGCGTTTTTACTTCGAGGGGGCCCTAGGGGGGGCATACATGTAACTACTTGTGAGGACACCAAGGAGGCATGACTATTTTGTGGGGGACTAAGGAGGCATGACTACTGTGAGGGGGCACTTACAGGGCATTCTTACAGTGAGAGGACACTAATGACACATAACTACTGTGAGCGGGAATTTACAGGGCATTCTTACTGTGTGGGGTCACTTACAGGGAATTCTTACTGTGAGGGGGCACTCACAGGGCATTCTTACAGTGAGAGGACACTAATGACACATAACTACTGTGTGGGGGCACTTACAGGGCATTCTTACTGTGAGGGGGCACTCACAGGGCATTCTTACAGTGAGAGGACACTAATGACACATAACTACTGTGTGGGGGCACTTACAGGGCATTCTTACTGTGAGGGGGCACTTACAGGGCATTCTTACTGTGAGGGGGACTCACAGGGCATTCTTACAGGAGAGGACACTAATGACACATAACTACTGTGTGGGGTCACTTACAGGGAATTCTTACTGTGAGGGGGCACTTACAGGGCATTCTTACTGTGAGGGGGCACTTACAGGGCATTCTTACTGTGAGGGGGCACTTACAGGGCATTCTTACTGTGAGGGGGCACTTACAGGGAATTCTTACTGTGAGGGGGCTCTTACAGGAGAGGACACTAATGACACATAACTACTGTGTGGGGTCACTTACAGGGCCTTTTTACTGTGAGGGGCATACATGTAACTACTTGTGGGGGTACTAAGGAGACAAAACTACTGTGTGGGGGCACTCAAAGCATTCTATTGGGAAGTGGGCACTAAAAGGGAATACCTACTGTGTGGGGCAGTAAGGGGGCATTCTATGGTGTGAGGGCACTAATGGGGCATAACTACTGTGTGGGGGCACAGAGGAGACTGGGCGAGATTGGGCGTGTATAGAGGAGTTAGAAGTGTAGTTTAGTTTCTTGTTCATTTTTGTGCTTTTCAAAATTGTTATAAGAAAAAAAGATACCAGCACATTGACTGGTTAATACGGTAGGTAGCATTTCATGATGGCGCCTTCCGTCTCTAATGTTTTCTGTATTTACGTATGATTTGGGCTAATAAAAGACGGTCCCTGCTTCTCAAGCGCTTTATTACAGTATCCGGTCAGCTGGTGGCAGCTTTGCACAGGGCATTGTGCTGTGTGCATTAATACGGTGCAGCGCGGTATAAATGAATATTGCTCATACAGTTGTTTAATTACTATCTTGTGTTTTAGGTTTTACATTTATGTTACTTTTAGCTGAACTCGGATATTTTTTACGCATATATTCAGGTCTCTCATCACTGACTCCAGCCAACCCAGCAATCTCTTCTGCTCCATCTAAAAGTCGCTCGCTTTAGCAGAGCTCATATCAGGTCCAGGCACATGAAGCGCTGACATAATCGAGCCAAATGAATAAGGACTGGTGGCCAATCACAATTACCGATTAGCGTCCATCATTACAGTTTATTTTGAGAACATCTTTCCATTCATGGTTCATTTCCAGCTACTTGGGAAGCTGACTGACAGTGAAATGTGCAGTTACTCTCAAGAATCCAGCTGCAACTGTATCATTACAATGATGTGAACTCTAATTCAGAAAGGGCTGGTGGGCAGTCTTCCAGAAGAGCGTGTCCTCGGCGCAGAATAGAACAGGATCACTTCTATCTACATAACACTGGACATTTTCACATTCACGGTTGAATATTTTAATGGCGTCTTCCGGGGTCTTTTGTGAATAAAAGAAATGAAATAACACATCATTTACACTTTACTTTTGCAAACAGTTCTTCACAATGTGCAAATAAACTGCAGCCTTGCATCAGGTTGTCATGAATCTCCTATGAAAGTATCAGCTTGTGAAACTCTGAATTATGGGTGTTAAAATAGCATTAAAGGGGTATTCCGGTTATAACAAGTTATCCTCTATCCATAGGATAAGGGATAACTAACAGAAAGGCGGGGGTCCTACCACTGGGACCCCACTGATCACGAAAATGGCCTGTGGAGCCCCCGAAATGGAAAGAGCAGCTGGTCAGAAAAGCGCGCCTTCCCTCCACTCGGTTCTGTCGGAGCGCCAGAGCTAGTGCTTTTCGGACCAGCCGCTCCGTCCATTTCACAGCACCGCCACAGGGTACGGTGCCCCCGTTCCCGTGATCAGTAAGAGTCCTAGTGGTAGGACCCCCACCGATATGATAGTTATAACCAGAATACCCCTTTAAACTTAAACTCCATGTTTTTTACCAGATGATATATAATTTTGGTTCCAGTTCCTTTAAATCTGTACACAGTGCCAAGGATCTGGTTGCTGACTGCATTTCACATAGCAGATTGAATAGCGGGAAGTCTTTTTTCCGTACACTCACCCTGGTGGTGTTTGCAGACATAATATTATGATTTAAAGGGATATTCCAGAATTTTGTCATTGATGGCTTATAGGATCAGCTGCGGTCCGACACACCGCACTCCTGTGGATCGGCTGTTTCATTGTAGCTCCGGAAATAGCCAGCTTCGCCCTTTATCACTGTACGTGGTATAAACTGTTCACAATTGGTATCTTTGTTTTCCTTGTCTATGGCTGTGATGCTCAAAAAACTAACGTTGAAGTGATATGCTAATGAGCTGGCAGGGGCCCATTGCTTTAGATGCCCAGGCCCCCAAGTGTTGATGTAAGCCAACCCAGTATCCTCATTGCATCATGTCTCTGCTACTGAAATCCTGCGTCTGCGCACATCACTGCCGGGCACAGATTTCTCTTTTTAGTTATTCTCAGCTGTAAAAATAAAAAATGTCAGCCCTTTAAAACACAAGGCTTATTAGAGATTGCACAATGTTTCAAGTATAAATTGATTAAGCATTAATTACATAAAGCAGGAAGGCTTCTTTAAAGGAATTGTCCAGTTTAGGAAAAAAAAAATACATTTCCATACATCCTGTTAATAGAGGGGAGGGTCCCCTGTTTAGAATCCTTCTCTATTGACAAGGGTGGAGAGTGGTTACTAAGTGCACTTCTCCCTCTGGAGGAACTGTCCTGCTCTGCATTAGGGCTCATGCACGCGACCGTTGTCTGTTTTGTGGGCTACAAATTATGGATACCGGCCGTGTGCGTTCCGCATTTTACGGAACATCTGGCCCATAACAGAACAGTCCTATTCTTGTCCGCAATGCACACAAGAATAGGACATGTTCTATATTTTTGCGCATGGAATGGACAAACGGATGCGGACAGCACACGGTGTGCTGTCTCTATCTTTTGCAGCCGCATTGAAGTGAATGGGACCGCATCCAACCCGCAAAAAAGTCCAGATCGGATGCTGACAAAAAATATGTTCCTATGCATGAGCCCTTAGGGCTCATTCACTTGACCATATCCATTTTTTGCGGACCGCAATTATAAAATAACCTTATCTTGTTACTTTACTGTATAATGTTAATTATATATTAGATATGCTGGCTGTATATATATATATATATATATATATATATATATCTATACTCACCTGATCCATTTGCGTGCAAAGAGGCTGCTGCAGCCATCTTCTTGAAGATACTGTGCAAAATCTCACGTGCGGTGACGTATGACATCTTCAATCGAGATGGTCACAGCTGCTTCTGCACAATCAAATGGATAAGGTGAGCATTTTATATTAATTTTTTTACCGGATTGTCCCCTGAAAGCACTCAATTTTAATCTCAGATGCCACGATCAGCAATGACCGCTGCATCTAAGAGGTTCAAAGATGGGGGGGGGGGGGCAGCACCATCGCTGTTCTCTATCATTGCACCCGACATATAAAGAAATGCGCTTCGTGACAAAGTAATTCATCACAAAGCGAATTTCTTTTTAAATCGAATTTTTCCATAACTTCACTCATCTTTATCAGTGACAGTAGACACACCTTTAGGCTAGTTTCACATCTGCGGCACAGCTCTCTGCACAAAACAGCCTGCCGGAGTTCTCCGAATGGATATGTCATTGCCGGATACTGCCGTCTGCCCGCTGAACTCCATTGACTATAATGAGATCCGGCCACTCTCTGCCAAATATGCTGTAATTTGGCCTGACAAAAACCTCTGCATGCAACTTTTTTGTCCCGCCGATTCCTGGCATTCTCTGCTTGCCGAGGAGCTGTGCCGTACCCGTGAAAGTAGCCTTACTCTCTGTGTATATATATCGCTTCCCTTGGTTCTAACTGGTGCAGTTTGATCAGTCCATGTGCTGACAAGGTGGTGATATTATATGGGCTTTTATACATCACACCGGTTGGTATTGTGGTGCCCTGTGTAACACCAAATGTAAGCATTTTCTTAAGGTTCACAAAAGTTATATTTTTAACCTGTTTAAGATCAGAAACAGCTTTAGCCTCCCACTCCTTTGTAGTTGATGTGCTGATAGAGGGGTATAAAGCACATGGCATTTATGTGCGCAGAGCTCTGCTGTCACTGGCGCTGGCATTGCAAATTGAAGTATTACTAAGTAACATGAGCTATATTGGGAACAGCTACCTATGACAGCAATTTTGCATTTAATGGTCTGTAGCATATTACAGAACATCACCATTAATTTTCTGTGTAAAGGCTTATCACCATACATTACAGCTCTGTTTTGTTCAGTGGATCGTAAAAGTGTCCCAAAAAATTATTTCCATCTCGCGTAGCTCATGTTAAAAGAAAAAAAAGTTCATTCTGGACTAAGAAATGAGGTTTATTCTTCAGGGAATAAAAACTACTATGGTGACAATTTTTAATAAGTTTCTATCTAGACATATGGATAATGCCCATAAACTCATCCTACTACAGGTACACTCTTTATCACAGCAGAGTGTAGAAGTGCTTCCTCCGCTCCCCCATAAGAAGGCTCTTAGAGGCAACTTTTGGATAATGTACCTCTCGGTGAGAGATCGTTGACAACTAGGTATGCCTCTCTAAAGACATTTTGCTTAGTTGACAGACTTTGGGAGGGGGGCATCATTGGACTTAGAGAAGCAGAATGTTTTTTTCAACGGATTGCTTGCCATCAAGACCTAGGTGCTAGGCAGTGTTGAGAGCAGTGGTTACACGAGGACGCACACAAACGGCGAACAGGCTCCAGATGGCCAGTCAGTGGAGAGGTTCTTTTGATCCGCTAACAAGCATAAGCAACTCCCACAGTTTTGTTTTCTGCCAACCATACACATATGGCACCTGTATGACACCTCTGTCTCTGCCTGGACCATTTCCAGGTTCTTAGCAGAAGGAAATTTAGTGTCACAACGCCCATCACGTGTCATGCCATTCACATCCAGCCACCATTGCCTTAGTTTGTAGTGGTGTCATGAATAAGAAACCTGGATTGCTACTGACTGGAACCGTATCACCTTTAGTGATGAATCCATTGTCAACAGGTGGCAGGAGATCGGTGAGACTGGCAACACGTGGTTTGATCTGAAAGGTTTTCTTGTAGATCAGAAGGCGTCTGTGTTATTTGTTCTAATGGCCACACCCCTTGCCTAAGACATTATCCTCTTTATATCTGATTTTGCCGACATGTTTTCTGAGAGTGGATGCCAGGATTTACCTCCGCATTGGGAATATGATTGTCCTATCAATCTTATTCCTAGAGCTAAGTTGCCAAAATCTAGGTTGTATAACCTTTCTGAACCTGAAAGACTGGCCATGAGAGAGTATATTACTGAGAGTTTGGCTAAAGGACCCATAAGACCTTCCAAGTGGCAGCAGGTTTTTTTATTTTTTTTTAAAAGGATGGAGGTCTTCGTCCATGTCTGGATGTCCGTGAACCTTACCCTCTTCCTTTGATTCCCGATTTGTTTAACCACATTATTGGTGCCAAGGTGTTCTCCAAGTTGGATTTAAGGGGGCATATAATCTTGTTAGGATCAAGGAAGGGGATGAATGGAAGACGGCTTTTAATACTCCTGAGGGGCACTTTGAGAACGGTCATGCCTTTCGTGTTGACCAATGCTCCTGCGGTTTTCCAGCATTTTGTGAATAACTTTTTTCATCACCTTGTGGGGAGGTTTGTAGTCGTGTATTTGGATGACATTCTAATTTATTCTCCAGACGTGGAGTGGAGTGGAGTGTACGCAAAATTAGAGAAGTGTGTTTTTGCTGTACACGAGGTGCAGTTTTTGTGCTACCTGCTGTCATCTTCAGGTTTTCGAATGGATCCAGAAAAAGTCTGTGCTGTAATTGACTGGGATCAAACCGAAAATCTGAAGGCTCTTATGCAGTTTTTGGGGTTCACCAACTATTACCGAAAATGTATTCAGAATTATTCAACAATAGTAAAACCCTTAACGGACATGACTAAGAAAGGCATAAATGTCTCAGTGTGGTCTGATTCGGCGTTGCGAGCCTTTTCTGCGATTAAGGAATGCTTCTCTTCTGCCGCTATATTGGTGCAGCCGGATGTATCACAACCTTTCATTGTGGAAGTGGACTCGTCCGAGGTGGGGGTAGGAGCAGTTTTATCGCAGGGCCTGTCACCTGGTAAATGGCGTCCATGTGCCTCTTTCTCTAAAAAACAACAACTCCCTACCGCAGAGAGTAATTATCATGTGGGGAACAGAAAGTTACTGGCCGTTAACCCCTTAAGGACCCATAATGTATGGGTACGTCATGGGTCCGGTCCCTAACTATGGCTCCCGCACCTGCCCGCTGCGGGGGTCCGGCTGTTTCCTGTAGCTGACCCCCGCGGCTAATGATCGCGGTCGGCAGCGATGCCGATTGCAATCATTTAACCCCGCAGATGCCGTGGTCAATCCTGACCACGGCATTTGCGCGCGCTAAAACCGAAAGTAAAACTTTCGGCAGCTCTCCGGCTTCCCCTAGTGGTGATCGGGGGAATCGCAGTGCTGGATGTAATAACATCAAACTCAAAGAATTATTCGAGGTTACTACTTACTATTTCCTATGCAGCCCTTGTTAGCAATAGGGCTTCATAGGAAAGTAGTAAAATCCTCATAAACTCCAATACCAGTGTATTGGAGTTTATGTTAGAAGCAATCAGATGACTGATTTATATAGGTCCCTATGGGACCTATATAAAAGTGTAAAAGAAAAAAAAAAAAAAATTCAAATCACCCCCCTTTCCCCAAAATTAAAATAAAATAATAATAAAAAAAAAATAATACACATCATGGGTGTCGCAATGTGCGAAAACGCCCGTAGTATAAAAATATATTCCCCATACCTTAAACAGAAAAATGGAAAAAAGGGCCCAAATGGCCGATTCGCTGTTTTTGGACGCTTCATTTCCTCAAAAAAAATTAAATAAAAAGTGATCAAAAAGTCCTACACACCCCATAATGGTATCAACTAAAAGTTCAGATTGCCCCACAAAAAATAAGCCCCCATACAATGCCATACACTTAATTACAAAAAAGTTATAGAGGGTCAAAATATGGCGACAAAAAAAAATCCCACTTTTGAATTTTTTTTCACTATCAAAACGAAAGAAAAACTATACATATTGGGTATAGCCAGATTCGTACTGACCTGTAGAATAAAACTAAATGGACAGTTTTATCGCACATCAAACATCGTAATTTAAAAACACGTAAAATTGTGGTGGAATTTTTTTTTTTTTTTGCAATTTCACCCCATTTGGAATTTTTTTCCCGCTTCCCACTACATCGTATGCAATATTAAATTGTTGTGTTGGAAAGTACAACTTGTCCCGCAAAAAAAAAGCCCTCATATGGCCATGTGAACATAAAAATAAAAAAGTTATGGCTCTCGGAAGGCAGGGAGCGCAAAAGGAAAATGCAAAAATGAAAAAACCCCGAGTCCTTAAGGGGTTAAGTTGGCTTTTGAAGAATGGCGTCATTGGTTTCAAGGGGCGATTAATCCGATCACGGTGTTGACAGATCACAAAAACCTGGCTTACCTGGAGTCGGCTAAACAACTGAACCAGAGACAAGCCAGATGGTCTTTGTTTTTCACCAGATAAAATTGAATTGTCACCTATCGTCCTGGGGTTAAGATCGTCAAGGCAGATGCCTTGTCACGTAGTTTTCCTGGAGGTGGTGATTTTGAAAATCCGAGTCCTATACTGTTGGAAGGGATGGTGATATCCGCTCTTTACACTGACCTAGAGGTAAAGGTGTTAGAGGCCCAGGGAGACGCAGCGGATTCTTTTCCCTCTGGGAAACTGTTTGTGTCATCAGAATTGCATCACAAGGTGTTTGAGGAACATCACTGTACAGTTCCTTTGGGACACCCTGGGAGTAGATCCACTGCCGACCACATCTCTCATAGATTCTGGTGGCCGGGGTTGCGTAAGTGTGTTGAGGACTATGTGTCAGCCTGTAGTACCTGTGGATGTGCTAAGGTGACACATGCTCTACCTAATTCTTCAGGAAAGACAGTTATTCTGGTGGTAGTTGATCGCTTTAGTAAAATGGTGCACTTTATAGTGTTGCCGGGCCTACCTAATGCTAAAACACTTGCATAAGTGTTTGTTGACAACATTGTAAAACTCCATGGCACTCTCTCTGACGTGGTCTCTGATCGTGGGACTCAGTTTGTTTCCAGATTCTGGAAGGCGTTCTGTACTCGACTGGGGGTACAACTGTCCTTTTCTTTAGCTTCTTATCCTTAGTCGAACGGACAGACGGAACACACTAATCAAAGTCTGGAGACTTACTTGAGATGTTTTATCTCTGAGAACCATGAGGAGTGGTCTTTGTTTTTGTCTTTGGCAGAGTTTGCCATAAACAATCGCAGACAGGAGTCCGCTGGTGAGTCGACGTTTTTTGGGGCATATGGGTTTTACCCGCAGTTTGGCACATTTTCTGGTTCTGATACTTCTCGTATCCCTGAGGAGGAATGTTTTTCGTCATCATTGTCATCTATATGGGGGAAAATTCAAAATAACTTGATGAATATGGGCAACAAGTATAAACGTGTGGCTGACAGTAAACGTATGAATGGTCCGGACCTAAGAGTGGGTGATTTTGTGTGGCTGTCCACAAGAAACATTAAGTTGAAGGTTCCTTCTTGGAAGTTGGGTCCAAGGTTTATTGGTCCATATAAGATCACTGCCATTATTAATCCTGTAGCTTTTCGTCTTTTCGCCCTGAAAATTCATGATGTGTTTCATAAATCTTTATTGAAAAGATATGTTGAACCTTTGGAGCTGTCTTCCTTGCCACCCTCTCCTGTCATGGTGGACGGTAGTTTGGAATTTCAGATCACCAAGATAATTGACTCTCGAGTTCTCTGTAGATCTCTTCAGTATCTTGTTCACTGGAAGGGTTATGGACCAGTGGACAGGATGTGGGTACCGGCATTTGACGTGAATGCTAGTTGTTTGGTGAAAGCTTTTCACAGGTTTCACCTGGATAAAGTCGGTCTTGGGTGCCCGAAGGTCACCCGTAGAGGGAGGGTACTGTCTTGGACGTTCCCATGACAGGTGGCAGGAGATCGGTGAGACTGGCAACACGTGGTTTGATCTGACAGGTTTCCTTGTAGATCAATAGGTGTCTGTGTTGTTTCTGGTAATGGCCACACCCCTTACCTCAGGTGTTGCTCATTTGGTTAACTTTCCTTATTTATAGTTGCTTCTCCTACTATACTGGGCAGTTTATAGCTTCAGTTTCAGTTGTGGATTGCTGTTGTGTTGATCTCGGTGGAGATCCTGGTGCTTCCATTGCTCCTTTGGGATTGAGTCTTTCCTTTCCCTCTTTGTGTTTTGTTTGGGTTCTGTGTGTTGCATTTTCCTGTCATTTGTGTTGGGTCCTGGGGGAGGCTCCTGTTTGTCCTTCCTTTTGGAGGAGAGGTTTGTCTCAGTCCTGACATTGGTGCCGGGGTCCTGTGGCGTGAGTTTGGACATTGGGTGTTCCTGTGTGTGGTCTCTTCTGCCTCCGGGGTCTCTTCGCGCTGGTGGTTAGTCGGGACTTTGATTGGGGATGTCCGTCTCCTTTCCCTTGTTTCCAGGCCTTGTTTCCTCACCCCTTTCCTTCCTGTGTTCTGTGTAGTGTTTTCCTCCCACACCCGAACGTGACATCCAGGTTTTCTTTGGGATCTGAGGATGGTAGGGTTTAAATATTTGTGGAGTGGAGTGACACACTGCCCAAACTGCTTTTTTGATGATCTAGGGAGTGATTGCATATGACAGTCAGTCACCCCTAGTAGTAATATGGGGGACACTAACAGTTCAGCGATACGTGCAGGACACTCTGCAGCCATTTGTGTTGCATCTCATGGCAGAGCTTCCAATTGGCATTTAATTGGCAAGATAATGCTCGTCCACACACAGCACGGGGTTACCAGGAAAGTCGTCTTCAGATTGTAACACTTCTTTTGCCCTCCTGGTCACCAGATTTATCGCCAACTAGGTATATATGGAACCAGCTGGGATGCCAGCTTTTGGCAACCTGTGAGTGTGCAACCTCTGTGGGCAAATGTGCGGCTTCAGAGTGTCCTTTCAACTTTATAGTTTTTCCCAATAAACTTATCCTTTTACTCTAATATTGTAAGCACTTACATATATCATCATTGCCTATGATATTTCCTTTGATTCCAACAATTCCTTCTTGTTTTTCATTACGGTGATGTCACTGTACAGGAATAGCAAACAGAGTGATGTCACATGAGACAGTAAACATATACACCGTAGTAGGGGTCGACCGATATTGATTTTTTAGAGCCGATACCGATACCGATATTCTGTGAACTTTCAGGCCGATATTTTATACCGATATTTTGCGCATTTTAATTTTCGGATTTTTTTTTTCTGTTACAGCGTCCAACGCTTTTAAAAAAAAAAATTTTTAATAGTTTGGACTTTTTGGAAACGGCGATATGTTTTTTTATTTATTGTTTATATATTTTATATGTAAAATTGGAAAAGGGTTAATTTATACTTAATATTTTGGTGTTTGTTGCTATTTTAAATTTTTTTACTTTTTATTTTATTACTATTTCCCCCCCCTAGGGGTAGAACCTGGGCTCTTTACATCCCTTGTCCTATTCACCCTAATAGAGATCTATCAGGGTGAATAGGATCTTACACTGTCCCTGCTACCCTGTGCTATGGGCACACAGCTGCAGGAACCATGGCAGCCAGGGCTTCAGGAGCGTCCTGGCTGCCATGGTAACCGATCGGAGCCCCAGCATTACACTGCTGGGGCTTCGATCAGAAGAGAGGAGGTGGGGGACCCTGTGGCCACTGCCACCAATGATATCAGTACTGAAGGGATGGGGGAGGGGGATGGGGGAGGCGCACTGGCCACCAATGTTTTTATACTGTGGACAGGGGGGCTGAGGCGCACTGGCCACCAATGATAATAAGGTTTAGGATATTACAAGCACATTGCCCAGACCCTGCCTCTGATAGATGGCTGCGATCCGCGGCAATTAACCCCTCAGGTGCGGCACCTGAGGGGTTAATTGCCGCGGATTGCAGCTCTCTATCAGAGGCAAGGTCTGGGCAATGTGCTTGTAATATCTTAAACCTTATTATCATTGGTGGCCAGTGCGCCCTCAGCCCCGCCTCCTCGTCTCTCATTGGTGGCCAGTGCGCCCTCAGCCCCTCCTCCTCCTCTTCTCTAGTCTCCACTGGCAGCGCAGCACAGGGGGAAGGAGGGACTGCCTCCTTCTCCCCTGTGCTGCTCAGGGAACATGGCCGCGCTGAGAGCAGCGTGGCAATGTTCTGTGATAGCACAGTTATCGGTATATCGGCCTGGTTAGGGGCCGATACCGATAACTGTGAAAATCATGAATATCGGCCGATAATATCGGCCAAACCGATAATCGGTCGACCCCTACACCGTAGTATCGGTCATTACAGATTCAGCATATCTTTATATTTTTTTCTTGTTAATAGTTAACCTGGGTGTACAGTAGAAAAGTAATAATTGAAGGTTTTCTATAAAACCACTTAGGTGCTGCAGTCAGCATTGACAGTGACATCTGAGGGGTTAAACACCCGTCATATGTGACAATTAGACAGCAGCTATGCTCACTGATTGATATGGAGAGAGATGACATAATGTCATCCTTTTTCCCGAGATGATCTACATACAGGGTCAGGAGGAGGGTATGTGAACTACATCCTGTCCTTCCACACTGTCTGCTTGTTCCCCAGAAATCCTCCACTTCTTGTCTACACAGTCTAAAGTGAGAGCTGCTACTACAGTATATGCAGCTCTCACTTTAACCTGGTCTAATTCAGGTTAGATTGGGAATAGAGGCATCTTCTTGTCTTTTTAAAGCTGTATTATAGCCTGAAAAACAGCCTTCAAAAGCAGACCCCCGCTTCCCCCTCTGTAGCCACACAGCCTAAGCTGTAGTCCTTTAAGACAGTTTTGTCCTGCTGTGCTTGAATAAACCCAGCTGGGCTAGTCGGGTAGGGGTAGGGGGTTACAATTAATTATCTATGGCTACAATACTTATCTATTGCTAAAGGGATTTTCCTGGACGTTAATGTTGATGGCCTATCGTCAGGATTCACTTCAATGAGAGCACCGCTGGAGTAACCAGCTCCGTCCACTACACAACAGATGGAGCTGTGTAGTTCCAGCGCCAGAGCTACTCTAAAACAACTGATCCACAGGGCGTTGGACCATGCCATTCAGATATTGATGGCCTATCCTGAGAATAGGCAACTAATATTAAAATCCTGGAAAACCCCTTTAAAGCATTAGCAATATATGTACTGTATGGAGTTATTAAAGGGGTTTTCCCATCTTGAAAACCCTCTTCTTTAAAAAAGGACCTGTTGGCCATCAGCTGATCATCACAGGTCCAACAGCAGAAGCTAAAGACTGTCATACATTTATTCTCTAGCATCCACTGCAGAAGAATTTTGGTATCACATCGTGTTCATTCCTGTGAATGGGCAACCATGTTACGCGTTGTAGGCCGAGTTCTTCAGAGCTACTCGTGATTGCTCTCTCTTATGGAGACGTCCTGAGCAAGGGTCCATTATCTTACATCCATATACCTTATTGGGGCATAATCTAAAATAATGCTAAATGGAATATAATACAAGTAATATTAAAATAAAGCCAAAGAAATAGAGCTTCTGTCTGTCAGAATCTACAACAGTCTATTGGGACTTGTGTCTGAAGATGAAGATCCTGATTGTGCGCCGCCTGCTGTGCACCCATGACATTTCTGATGGGCCTCGGCACAGATCTGTTTACTCTATTAGTACATTTCAAACGGTGACTGACACGTAATATGCATTTTATAATCCTCTTCATTGTGGGTTTGGAATTGACACCGGACCCCATATTAATGACAGAGGAGCGGCACATGTTTATGCAAAGCCTCTTTTAGAGCGGTGAATTGTGTCTCATCAGTTGATATGGAGAACGCTTAGAAAGTCAAATTGGGTGCTCGCTGAAATAAGTTATCTCCTATTCCGCCGCAGGGACCAACGGTGCATTGCATGGAAAGCCCAGGGCTGCAAAGAGATTAGAGACATCTCCGTGTGACTGACAGCTTTAGTAGGTATCCAAAAATAATACCACGGCGTGATAACTGTGCCATTAATAAGGTCGTTAATTTATACAATGCAGGTTTAAGTCTTTTCCTTCGTAGCTGAAAACTCTTATCTGGCAAGAAAGAGGAGCTTCAATCAAGTTGATCATTTACTGCTAGCCATATTCTTCAAGTGTTTGCAGCTACTAGCATAGTGGTCAAGGTGAAAGGAACTAAACTTAAAGGGGTTGTTCCATTACACCTATCCAATGGGGCCCCTTCTGGTCATGAGAATGGGGCCATGTGGGGCCATTTGAATGGAGTACCAGACACACATGCGTGTCCGCCGATCTATTGAGGTTTATGGGACTGGCAGAGATAGCTGATGACCCATCCCCAGGATATGTTGTCAAAGGGGCTGTCTCATTTCAGCACATGGTATGTATCATGTAGAGAAAGTTAATACAAGGCAATTACTAATAAATTGTGATTGTCCATATTGCCTCCTTTGCTGTCTGGATTCATTTTTCCATCACATTATTATTCCCTTGCTCGTATCCAGGGGTTACGACCACCCTGCAAACGAGCAGCGGTGGTCGCGCATGCACATTTATAGGAGAAAGTGCCGTCCTCTCTCGTGGCCGGGACCACCCCTGGGAGTGCACAAAGGCACACACGTGCAGCAGCTCCCATCCTTGTATCTGCGATGCAGCGGTGGTCATAACCCCTGGAAACGAGCAGTGTATAATGTGATGGAAAACTTAAGCAAGCCAGCAAAGGACGTAGTATGGACAATCACAGTACATTAGTAAGTGCCTTGTATTAACTTCCTCTACATGATAAATGCCATTTACTTTAAGTGAGATAACCCCATTGGGGGGGGGGGGGGGGGCCTTTTTTTTTATTTTTGCCTCAGGCAGCACAAAGGCTATGTGCTTCCCTGCCCCTAGCCACAAAGCACTGAGGGAAGGTGGGCCCAATCTGAACTCTTGCACCAGGGCCCATGAGCCTTTAGCTACACCCCTGTTCACGGGGCATCTGCTTTACCTCCGTATGCCTCCTAAATTTCAATTTTTCTTCACTCATTTTCCGTACAAATTCATAGCTCTGTATTATGGAGCAGCGAGGAGAACTGGGTGCATGAAGACCAATTGAGCTCTTTTTTTTGTTTCAATTGGAGACATCAGCAGTGTCCATGACATTATTTGTTGAGTCTGGCTTCAGGATACGATGGCCCAAGTAAGACCATTGTGTGTTGAAAATCTTGAGTTACCACTGTATACTGTATCGGTGGTCATGTATTTGCATGGAATTGAAACTTTTGTATAGCCACTGAGTTATTCAATGAAATGTATCTGTATGTCACCACCTGCTGTTTGTTCTTTTACTTATTTCTGTGTCCACCTTGCTAAGGTGGATGCACATGCTCAGTCCCATCCTTTAACTGCCTCCTGAGCTGTGATTGGCTGCAGCAGAAGAAGTACATCCCCTGAGCTGCCAGCTTGATCTAAATCTACCAGAGGAGTTAGAGCAATGAATGGTGAGATTTCTGGATCCATGTAAGGTGGAGGGCTGGTTCTAGCTTTAAAAGTGATTGACATGTACCCTATGATGTCTGATTTTCATTTTTATATTAATCATTGGATACGCCATTAATATGTACCTAAGGGATTACCTTGTACAGATGTGCTGTGCGTTCAGTAGATCGCAGTTCTAGCTTTGATTAGTTTTTCTCCAGTTTATTTTTATTTTTTTGTCTTTTTGGCTCCATGATGTTCCTATTAAATGGCAAAATAATTGCAATGAGTAAAGAGTCTATGAGTCAGGCCTGGCCCTTTGTCCATGAAATTGTCATTGCGATTTTGCAGGTGTATCCACAGTGCAGCGAGTGGGTGGAAGTAATATGGTCAATTAGTTGTACTCAGGAAGTGAAGCTCTTTGGAATAAACAAAAATCCTGCTAGCCTTTTTTCCAGAGCTGAAGTTAGTGGCGTTGGGTTTTCGGTATCAAGCAATTACTAGTCAACAGGTGCAGACATGCGACATGCCAGACGTAACGCTGAGTGATTTGCCTCATCAAAACGTGCCGTAGCATGGAATAAATCCTTCGTAATCCTAGGCTCCTTATCCGACAAGATTTACAAATTTGCCAATGTTATGATTGTACTTGCCTGCAGTGGCAAATGGATTATGGAATCTGCTCCTGTGGGGGGCCCCAGCACAGCTTCCAGGTCCATGGCAGTCATCCAGGACTGTTCCTAGCCTTTCATAGTACCAGTAGTGGCCTACCGAGTTTTTAAATTTTTATTAGGTTTTTCCATACAACAAACATGCAGTACAGAGTACTCAACTCCTAACATTAAAGGGGTGGGCCACCTTCCAGCTACTCTTGATCAATGTGTTTGTGAGATGACTATAGCCTTTGTCAATATTCTGTGCCATTGTCTACATTTCATAAGATATTCTCCATTGTTGGCCAGGTCCTTTGTGCGATGGGGTTGCGATGCTCGGGTGAGCGCTGCTTCCACTTCAAAATTACCTACGCATTATGTCGCTTGTAGAGGCGGCGCAGCTTAATTACAATTGCTCGTCCTACTCAAGTAAATGGGATGGAGCCGTTGTAATTACACTTTGTCGCTGCTGCCAAGGAGACAGCGCATAGGTCATTTTGAAGCAGAAGCAGCACTCACGGCTGATCCCCCACGGATCCCCCGCAGATCTGATATTGATGACCTATCCTGTGAACAGATCATCAATATTTTTGCGCAGTTTGCAGTGTGCCTCATATGTAACATTAAACTGGTAATTGTAAAGGTGCTTTTACATATGAATAGTCGTCCGTGAGTTTACCGCTAATAGCCGGGCAGCACCTAGACTTGCAACCTGAAACGGTGGCAGCCTCCAATTAGCGCTAAGTCACATGTAATAGCACCCTTACGTCAATAAATACTTCTATTGGGTCAAATCAAGAGATATATACGGGGCACATCTATATTGTGCGCTTTAATTTAATCTTTTTAACCGTTACTAATCTGTTCTGTATTCTGACACTTTTGACAACTGACAAAACAAAATACTTCAACTTTTCTCCAGCGCCCAGGTTTTGCATAATCAGGTTTCTAAACCAGGCTGCTGGTGCCGAATACTACTTTTTTTTTTTTTTTATTCAGTCACAAATCTCTCCATAAAGGGGTTTTATGTATTCATCCCACCAAATATCTCCTTTTCTTCCATGAAAGCTCGATTTTTTGACAGTTGTTTTGGAAAATATTGCTTTCAGCATTTCTTTGTCAATCTGAAGAATGAGCACTGAAGCTAAAAGCCTCGAGCCACACCGCTGTTATTGGGAGGCAGATAACAGAGGCACATTATGTCCCCCATATTAACAGAAACGTGACATGTCCTCTTGTGTTGATGCAAACCCCTGGTAGTGAGCAATCATTGCTCAGTGTGCGGTATTTGATATCACTAGCAGGTAACGTATTGTGTATTTGTAATGTGTAAGTTATACACAACCTTTTTTACCTTAAAACGATATACCGATGTGCTCAGCTCCTCCTGCTCTATAACATGCTGCCTGCAGCTCAGACACCATGCTCAACATGACAGGCTCCAATCTGCAATGCAATCTGCAGCCAGCATGTAATAGAGCAGGAGGAACTGGGCAGATTGATATATAGTTTTATACAGAGATAGCTGTCAATCACTGATAGGACCGCCTCCTGGACTTCAAAGCTCAGAATGAGTAGGAGCTTAAATTAATAAAATATAAATTATACTAAATCTTTTCTAATAAAAATATATATAAATCTGCTCAGCTCCTCCAGCTCTATAACAAGGTGCCTGCAGCCGAGACACTATGTTCAACTGGACAGGTTCCCTTTAAAGTGTATGGCCATTGCCCTATTCAACATAAAAATATGTATATAATTTTGCTGTCTTAATCTAATCCTGTGGACATTTTTCACATTTCTGGTAATTAAAGCAAAAAAGGTTGGAAAATAACCTCCCCTGTGGTATGTCGCTCAAGGTCTCAGCGGCTGTGAAATGTGCATTATCCTTCAAACTCCCCTTCTAGTGGACCTACCAGCCATTATCTGCTTTTTTGTGTTATGTTGGCTGGAATAATGCATCGCCCTGCTTCTGATTGATCAGGCCAGGCTCTGCACTGAATAAAGATGTTGAGGTCTCTCGAATAATATGCATATTAGGCACATTGTCATAAAAGTGAAATTATTCTCACATTTGTCTTACTGATACCGTACGTTTGCAGAATAAAGCTGCTTTAAAGTGAAGATTTGCTCTTGGACACAATTTTATTTTTATTTTAAGTCTGTGATTAATTTCATTATGTACAGTATATGTTTTTTTTTTTTTTTTTTTTTCAAGGGTCAGAACCTAGTTTCTTCAATAATTTCTGGCTACCAGTAGTCAACACTAGTAGGAACATAGGAACTTAATGCACGCGGAGTTATTAATGATCTTTTAGGGGTTTTCAAACACAAGTAAAACAATGTTCTTAACCTGCAAATGGTTAGGGGAAAAAAAAGGATCCTCCGTCGATCCTCCTCCAATGGAGCACAGTGGGTACTTGGGCAATAGCTGGTATGACCGCCCTTTGCCCTCAAAACAGCATCAATTCTACTAGATCCACTTACACACAGGTTTTGAAAGAACTTGGCAGGAAGGTTTTTACATTCACCTTGTCTGATCTTCTGTAGATGTAGATACGTAATACATATTAGCTTTCTAAGCAGAAAAAATACCTATTCTCAGTATAGTAAGGCTATAGCCTTTTACTATGCGTTTAATGAGAGAGAAAATAAAATAACTGAAGAAACAAATCTAGAAGTCACTCCTAGAATTTGAACCAGGGATATCTACATTCAAGGCTGACCACTTCCCTATAGCAGACTATAGCCGTATCACATTTCGAAAAGCGGGTTTTCAATACTCAGAAAGCTAATGCATATTACTGGGGTCTTTATAATCATATATTGCGCCTGTGAATAAACCAGTAATATGCTTTAGCTTTCTAAGCATAGAAAACCTTTATTCTCAACATGGTAAGGCTATAGTAACTAGTGGGTAATTAATGTACAGTATATTATATGTACATGCTAGGACACAGCTCTGCCCTCAGCATGATGATGTCTAGCCCTGTCAATCAAGGGGAGGGGGGAGTATGCAGAGCACAAGGGTATTACAAAAGCAGCGCTCCATGGATTCAGCCCTGCCCCCTGGTGCTTCAATTTGTGCATTTGCATATGAATAAAATACAGATATCTCTGCAGCTGTTTTTGATTGATTTTTGATCAGCATAATAACCTTCCCAGGCAGTATGCTTTAATGTGGTTGATCATGCCGACAGAGGCTCTTTAAAGGGGTCATCAGATTTATTTATTTCATGTTTACCTTCCTTCCCCATTAACAACTTTTTAATTCATACATATTTAAAGATGCTTACTGGGCCACAGATGCACTCCTGGTCCAATGTGTGATATTAGCCATAGAACACAATAGTGAACCCTGCTTTTCTTTCTTGCAGGTTTATGTCAGGATTAAGGACGACGAATGGAACATTTATAGGAGATATGCCGAGTTCCGGAGTTTACATCACAAGCTGCAAAGTAAATATCCTCACGTGAGAAACTTCCACTTTCCACCAAAGAAAGCTATTGGGAACAAGGTATTTCCTTTCCGATAATTTAATAATTTGTATAATTTAGTCTTCAACCACAGTTTATTTTAGTGATTGTGCACATGTGTAATGTTTTACTTTGATTAGGATACCATTTCTTACATGTACATGGGAAACCCTTACTGTGCTGATGGTTGTGGGGGGTGCAAATGTGCTTAAAGAGATTGTCTGACCCCTAGGCTCAAACCTGTTATTGCCTGGAATACATTTAGCGTAAAATAAAAAAGACACTCCCCCATTCTGGTGCTGAGGGTAAATGTGGCTGTGCACGATACCAAGCACAGCCACTATATAATGTACGGCGCTGCGCTTGGTGAGCTGTGAGAATGTCACAGGAGTGCCGCTGCCTACTCAAAACAGCTGATCGACGGGGGTCCCGGGTGTCGGACCCCAGCTGATCTGATACTGATATCACTGATAATAGGTCATCAGTAAAAACAAATTTCAGAAAACCCTTTTAAAGCTTGTGGGCTATAATTCCTCCAAAGCTGGTCTTGAAAAATAAGGGGAACTGCCATGAAAAATGCAACCAGACCCAGTGCCCTAGCCCTGTTTACCTCTCATGCCCTTATATCTAGTGATACATACATTTATTTTTGTGACCAAAATGTATCCAAAAAGGCTGAGAATTCCAGTAAATAGAGTATGTGAAATATATACTTCTCCACCCTTCAAAATCCGCTTCTAGATTTTTCAAAAACCAGAAAAATTCCAGCACCGCATCAGCGAATATAAAAGAGGGGAGCACAACCTTAAAAGGGTTGTCAGGGTGTCAGGTCAGATCTGCTCTTAGAAGTCTAAACATATCTTTCACCTTTGTGGTGCACTACTAATATGCACTACTTACTGTTGTATGTTGCTTGAGAAGGATCCCAGTAAGTGGATCGAAACATCGCACAGGTGAATAAAGGATCCCACTTTTTTTCACTATATTGGAGGTGCTGCAGTTTTTTCTTTTTTTTTTCACCTGTGTGGTGGAGATATATTGCAGTCCGTACTAAATGCCTGTCTTCTCATTCAAACGATTCCATGTAAAACTTATTTTCCCTGTATCAACTCATGCAGGGAAATGATCATCTGGCATTAACGTCCAATGGCATTTGCCAAAGATTTTGGGAGCTGGACCAGGGTCAATGAAATGTTCACATTAAAAGGGATGTCTGTAAAAAGACTACATACCTGTAACTTTGAAAAACATTTAGATGAGAAATTCACAGCTGAATATGTAAAAGGGATTTTCCAGGACCCACCGGGACCCAGCAACCCACCTTAATTTATCATAGGAGGAAGTTTCAAATTTACCTACCATCTCAAAGTTGCTTGGATCAGCCTCTCTGGAACCCAGTCACGTAATTCTCCTCCTCAGAAAATCCTACATCCTCCGACATCACATCCTCTACCAGGTTCTCGGTCTGGTCTATGGATGGGGACTTCACTGCCGAAGCCAAGGACAGGGAGGATACTGTGTACCGGACCAGAACTATTTGTCTCCCTGGCACATGCGCAAACTCCAGAATCTGCACATGCGCCCCGGAGACAAGTTATTCTGGCCCGGCCCATAGCGCCTTCTCTGTCCTGGGCTACGGAAGTGATTTCACCATCTATAGACGAGACAAGAAGCCTGGTAAAGGACATGGTGTTGACAGATGCAGGACTTTACAAAGAGAAGTGTCACTAGACCGGGTTCCATAGCGGTCGATCAGCGCCGCTTCAGGATAGTAAGTAAGCAGAAACTTTGCAAGGTGGGTTGCTGAATCTAAGAAAACCCCTTTACATATATGTTGTAGGGAGACTATTACTCTCTACAACATAGAAGACATTGGAGGAAAAATATGTATAAGTTGTCCTCAGGAAATCTTACAACTAATGTGTCACGTACCAGCAGCGCAGCAGTACCAGTTACTTGTAGCTCCAGTTCATGTCTTTTACATTATTAAAGAAATCAGCGTTTTCCTTGTGCACTAAACATTTTGCAGCCACCTACAGTGTGGAAAAGACCTGTCATTCCAATTACTGTTATTTCTCATGTGATTAAGAAGGAAATGTTTGCTTGACTTACCGTATAGTTTGCTAGTACACACTCTGAGCATCCTGGTTACCGGGTTAGGGAGAGGATATTTGCTTAAGTCGCTAGGATATGCCACCAATGTCGGATAGGTGCAGGTGCTCTAAAAAGACAGAGGCTCTCTCTTCTATTTGCCCTTTTAATAGATACATGGGCCATAAACACAATGGACCACATTGTTCTATTGGAGAGTTTTATAGGCATGTTGTGTGCCCTATGCAGAGGTCAGGAGGGAGTAGATAAGCTGTAATATCACCTATTGAGAACAGTGGAACCGGTGCTCTCTATATAGAAGTGTTACTTGTCATTGTAATTTTGCCTGTGGTGATAATAGCTACTGAAAACGTATACATTGTATTTAATATGGACATATAGATAGTGACATGGAAAACTGAAAGAGACTTACCAAAATGTTTTAAAAAAAAATGTGTAAAGAGGACCTGTCACCACTCCTGACATGTTTGTTGTAGTAGTTACTTGCATTCCCCATGTAATAACAATTCTGGAGCATCTTGTCTAATGACATGTTGTGCCATATCCTTTATTATTCCTTCTAGAAGTTATGAATAAATAGCCAGCAGCTTGCAGTAAAGGTATAGATGGGTGTTGCTAGTTGTGGTTGTCCCTGCATAGTCTGACACCAGCAGCACTGATTAGACAGAGTGACACACCCAATACTGGTAACACCCAGCAGTACCTTTACTGCAGACTGCTGGCAATTTATTTTTAAACTTCTAGCAGGGATAATGCAGGAATGGGACATCATAGAGTAGGTGCTCCAGAATTAGAATTACGTGGGGAATGCAAGTAGTTACTAAAACTCAGTTTTGTTTTCTTTTTTACATATAATGACAACTCACCTCCAGTATTCTAGCAGTGTAAGGCTACTTCCGTCATGGATCTGCAAAAACGTTTCTGTTACAATACTACGACCGCATGCATCCGTCATGAACAGATCCGGTTGTATTATGTCTTCTATAGCCAAGACGGATCCGACTTGAACATCATTGAAAGTCAACGGGGGACGGATCCGTTTTCTATTGTGTCAGAGAAAACGGATCCGGCCCCATTGACTTACATTGTGTGCCAGGACGCATCCGTTTGGCTCCGCTTCCGCTAAACGGATCTCACAAACGGAAAGCCAAAACGCTAGTGTGAAAGTAGCCTAAGGTGTTACATCCTAACTCTGTTGTATCCATACATTTTGACCCTTTTCCTTATGGGAATCTGGTCATGTGATCTCAAGTCTGACCACCAGCCCAGAGCTTGTTGGGGTAGGCAACCTCCGACACTCCAGCTGTTGTGCAACTACAACTCCCAGCATGCATACTTGCTCTGCTCTTCTCAGAACTTTCAAAGAAATTAATGGAGGGAATTGTAGTTTCACAACAGCTGGAGTGCCGAAGGTTGCTGACCCACCTGCTCTAATGTGTAAATAGAATTTAGGTTTTTGTGTATGGCTGATTTCATGTGAAGTACACAATGACATCATCACCAATCAAATGCCTCCTGGCAGCTCTCAGACCCCTCCCCACCCTGCATGTTCCTCTCTATATCCCTGTATTCCGTTGAATATATAATGTTTCCGCTATCTGAAGGACCAGGAATGGAGATACATAGTGGGTAAGTCTATCATATAAACCTTCTAACTAGCACTGCCTGTACTATCTGTGTGTTATGACTCTCCAGTGTAGTTCTATTAGATTTACCTTTACGTGGCCTCCTGCAGCTGACAGGAGAGAGGGCAGACAGGTTCAAGCTACATCTCATGGAGACCCTGCAATGCGACGGGACAGCAGTTCTGTGTCACTGATCTGTCATGGCTGCCCTTACACAGAGCTGTGCAGTGTGGTGAGACTCTGCCCCCTCTGTCTCTGTGAAGCCATGCATGATGGGAAATGTAGGATTTATTAGGAAAACCATATTTGAGGGGAGGAATCAAGATGGCTGACAACCCACAAATTACACATCAAATAAAACAGGTATACACACTGGAGGCTGGGGTCTAATCTGAGGTCTTATTTATATTGGGACTCTTATCTGAGGTTTTATTGGGGGTCATTCTCATTGGGGTCTGAGCTGAGTTCTGATTGTGGGTCTGATCTGAGGTCTTATTGTGGTCTTATTACCATTGGGGTCTGACTGAGGTCTTATTGAGGGTCTTATTAACATTGGGGGTCTGAACAGGCCTGAGGTCTGAATTACCTTGGGGGTCTGATTGTTGGTCTGATCTGAGGTCTAATGAAAAATATTTTTTTCTTATTGTCCTCCTCTAAAACCTAGGTGCGTCATATAGGGTGAAAAATACGGTAGATGTGGTTCACCTGAATCTCGTCTGGTGGTTCACCTGTGTTTGGTTGTTACAAGCCCTTTGTGAGACTGTTAAATGGTTTAAACAAAGTGTTATCAAATAAAAAGTAAAAATAAAGTAAAAATTTTATTGAGGAAAAAACACTTTTCAATGGAAAAAATTGTAAAAATAAAATCTCCACATATTTGGCATCTCTGCCTCTGTAACGACCTGCACTAGGCAATTATCATGTAATTTATCCCATACTGTGAATGCCAAAAAAAGGCAGAATTGCTGCTTTTTGTTTTTTTACCACCAAACAAATTAAAATAAAAAGTCATCGTTGACAGAAAAAAACAAATTATATGTATTTGGTATCGCTGTAATCGTACTAACCCTCAGAATGAAGTTATCATGTTATTTATGCTACAAAGTGAATACCACAAATTTTGGGATGTAAAAACTCTGGGCGGTATTGCCGTTTTTTCCCAACCCCTTCCTAGAAAGTTAGGCTAGTTTCATACTATAATTCTGCATCTTTGGCAGGAAGCAGCCTTCCGGATCTCTCTGCATTCTGGAACTGCCAGAAGCAACTGCATTGCCGTTGGTTCCGGTCCCCATTATAGTCGCCTGATCTAAAAACGCTAGTGTGAAACTAGCCTTAATCCAGTAATTATTAGAGTTCAGTGAAGCGATCTTCGGATGCCTAATCCAAAGTCGCTTCATTCAAAACTTCGGAATCATACTGTACAGAGATTAGTCTTTGTACAGTATTAGAATGTATGGGCTCCGATGAGCCGAAGTAAGTTATTCACGAAGTCGTGCGTGACTTTGTTGAATAAGTTCGATAGTTCATTTTTAAAACTAGTACCTCGGAACCGAAACCGAATTCAGTTTCAACTTTTAAAGTGGTTTTCCACTTTAAAGATCAATTAGCGAAGTTATTCAACGAAGTCACGCTCGAATAACTAACTTCGGCTCAGCAGAGCCCATACATTCTAATACTGTACAGAGACTCCCTACAGTATTATTTCAAAGTTTTGAATGAAGCGACTTTGGATTAAGCATCCGAAGCTCACTTCGCTCAACGCTAGTAATTATGTATACTCCAAAATGGCACCATTAAAAACTACAACTTGTCTTGCAAAAAACAAGCCATAAAGCTACACTGACGGAAAAATTAAAAAGTTAGAGCTCTCGGAAGGCGACAATGAAAAAATTTAGAAAAATCGCTTGGTCATTAAAGCCCAAAACAGGCTGGTCACTAAGGGGTTAAGAAAAAGTATCCTGGTAAAAGAGCCTCGGATTTACAATAGAAAAACCATGGGACACATTTACTAAGCCACTTGCGACTATTTTATGCCTAAAATAGCCATAAGTCCCTCTTTTTTGCTAACTGGCCATGCGACAATATTTAGTCGCACGACTGAGTGTATGCCGTGTTCACCAGTTGAGCGTGATGAGGCGTATCAGGGGCCATCCCAGGGCTGGGACCCCAGCCCCGGCCAATTTACTAACATTTACGTTTGGAAACAGGCGTAAATGTTAACAAAAAACTTCGCCAACCAGGGTTTGGCGTAGTTTTTACACCAGACACAAGGTCTGCCACAGATGCACCTAATTTACGCCTCGTTGTAAATTAAATAAATCTAACGGCATCGAAAGGGAGAAACTAAGACCGGTAGAAAAAGCTGGTTTTAGTAAATGTGCCCCAGTGTGTTAGTCAGGTGAACCACAGCGATGTGTCTATGCCAACAGTTGGATGGGGAGGTCACTGCTGACAGATTCCCTTTAAATCTAATTTTTCTGCCATGTCGATGTGATTGAATTTAAAAAATGTCAGCGAATAGAGAAGATAAATCTTGCACTGATGAAGTTTGCAAGTAATTTTACTATCTGTCTGAAAATTCCAACGTTCTGTATTTTTGTTATATGGGAATACTTTACATGTCAGTGAGATAATGAGAATGTCAAATCCCGGGTACAATACTTCTTATATACTAAAGTTTTCAAATACTTTATGCCTTAATGTGAAAATCACTTTTTTATCTAAATGACATTGTGTTATTTCATTAAAAGGGTTGTCCGGGCTATAGCTATTGATGAGTTTTCCTCAGGTACGTTATCAAAATCAGAACAGCTGGGGTCCGACTCCGGGCACCCCCACCGATTAGCTGTTTGAAGCCCAGCGTTCTCTTCAATATTTACCTGCATGACGTCTCCCGTGTAGCTGCGGTGTAGTGTACTTATGGCTTCCTCTCCCGTTCTCTTGAATGGGAAGAGTAGCGGGCAAGAACGGCAGGGGGTGCCAAAAGTCAGACTCCTGCTGATCTGATTTTGATGACTTATCCTGAGAATAGGTGCAACAACCGGTCATCTGAATGAGGTAGAAGTAAACAAGATGGAAAAAAAAAACTAGAAAAAGATTGGAGCAGTCACCCAGAAAAGGATAAAAAATAATAAGAAAGAGAAAAAATAATGAAGGGGAGGGAAGGTAGGAAGGAGTGAGGAGGGAAACACATCCTGGTAAGACACTCAAATTATGCAGATTGAAGATAGGAAGGTAGAGGGTTGTTGGAATTCCATCCAATTGAACCAGATTCTGTTGATCCTGCCATATGTATGATGGAGGAAGAATGTCCGATTCTCCATGGACATGTCATTTATTGTTTAAAACCGTAGAGCAATTGAAGAGGGTCACTTTAATTCCACAGTATAGGAAAGCATGATTACTATATCTGTAAAGGGATCTTTATGGGGACTGATGAAGAGTTCCAAATTCACTGCTTTCACACAGCCATATAGTTACATACAGGGGTTGTCAGGATTTTACAATAATGGTCTGTGCTCCCAGTAGGCCATCACTATGTGATCAGAGGGGATCATACACCCCGCACCCCCCACTGATCAGGTGTTCTGCAGTAGTCCTGGACATTCATTTCAGTTGAAGCAGCACTGCAGTAGCCAGTCCATCTATGTAGTTTTGACGCCAGAGCTACTTCCGAACCGCTGCTTGGCCGGGGTACAGGGTGTTGGACCATGGATGATTAGATAGCGATGACCTATTCTGAGGATGGGCCATCACTTATAAAATACTGATCAAACCGTTTAAAAGTGTTGCCCAGCTAGATAGAAAGATCATTTATTATTTTACATTTTTTCAATAACTAAACAAATTAATGTACAGTACTTTCATTCTGAATGCCATTGCCTGATTTCAGATCCTTTCTCTTGGTCCCGGAAGCTTTACTTCTGCCTTTGTTTCGGCACAGGTGATGAAATGAAGCATGCTGGATGTCTTGATCTGTCATAAGTAAAAATTACCCATAATGAAGAAGGGAGCTGGCTTAGCTAGTAAACTTAGCCAGACAGCCAGCCCCCTTCATTACATAACTGATAAAGAATAGAAAGAGAAGCTTTCTGACCATGTCAGAACTAACACAGCATTGGAACCCATTCAAGTGATTTGGAGCTGTACTGTGGTCAGTGAATCACGGACATGTGCTGTCCAATGAAAGCACGCATACCCTTTGATTGTGTCCATTCACACATCCGTGATTTACCACATTCTGGGGTTACACCACAGAAGCATTGCCCTATTTTTATCCTTGTTTTTGGATCCATCATGCCTATTAAAGTCCATGTTTCATTTTCGTTACTAGAAGATGCTCTTGAAATTAATTTTCACCTGAGCACAAAGGACAAAAAACGGACACATGGACCAAACACAGATCCTTGATGGACATTTTCAGAGATGAATCACTGACCGTCTTGTCACTGATGTTATCATGGTCTTGTGAATGGGGACTAAATCTCTCCTGCCTCCTGGACATACGTTTTTGTGCAGAAAACAAGTTTACAGACACTCCACCACCAAATCAATAAAATGTTCTCTGATGTGTTTTTCCCCTCCCTTCCTCCTTTCAGTTTTTTTTTATAATATTCGTGGCCCAAACTGGTGTAGAACACTACATTTCAAATACCCTGTTTTTTGTGCATGGTGGTTTGGCATTTGGAACCTCCCTCGATTAGTCAGAGTGGATGTTGCTCTTTAGAATCCAGCCTCAGTGCGTTACATGAATGCGTATTGATCTCAATGGAGGGAGTGCATGTTATGCTTCATTTTGCCTGTGGGGGTGCTGTAGGGAACAGAACACTCCTCGTCAGGTTCCCCAGTGCTTATGACAGCTGATCACTGGGGTTCCTGCAGGAGCAGATCCTGTCATCAGCTTATTATTGCTTGACCTTCTAACAAAAATAGATTGTCCAAAGCGAACAGCCCCTTTAATACGCGGTCTTCTTCAGAGGTGAGTCAGGGAAGTCTCCTTGTTTGCAGGCATCAGAACAGATTGTGCAGTACGTACTTTTCTTCCAGAACAAGGCAAGGTTATCCAGTGTTGTTTTCTGTTTTAGATGAAGCAATTTATTTCTGAGAAGGCAGGGAGATGGAAATGGCCTCTTAGAAATGCAGCTGGGTCACAGAAGGGCCATACTTTTAATAGCCTGGTTATAAAACACAGCAAAGCATTTCAGAAATAACTATAGACTATTAAACCCCCTTATGATTTTATTCATTAGAAAACCTGTTCAAAAAGCTCCAGGTATCGGTAAATGGGCAAATTATTTTCAGTGCAGCTTCTCAAGCTCTTGTAACATTATAAAAAAATGTTTTTGGTCCATGTCTATGTGTTCGGTGTCAGAGTTGTGATCTTACCATAAGCCATACTTATACTAGTCTTAAGCCCCACGCCATTAAATGAGTTTATAGTTCTGGATTCCTGGTATGTTGGATCGACCCATTGGTTCTTCTTAGACACAATTTTCCAGGTTCAACTCCAAACTCTGCAACCTGTGATATCCCATCACAGTGATTGTTGCAGGGATTGTTAAAAAATAACAAAAGAAGACTTACTCACCTGTCCATTCCCCCTCTATTCCAGTTCCTTTGCTCTTTGCAAATCTTTTTTCCAAAGCCAGTGACTGGCTGCAGCGATCACATAGTCGCCAATTTCATTGCTGCAGCTCCATGTCAAGAGCCCATGCCTTTAACTGTTAACAAAGCCTTGCTTCCTTCCCATTGCTCGTGATTGATATTTCCCTTTCTTCTTACTTCATGCATCCCTACTCTGAAATCATTACCAAAGGAGGTTGCCACTTCCAGAAATGGTGTCATACTTGTCCATGGCTTGTGTCTGCTATTGCAGCTCTGCTCCATAGAACTAAATGACACTGGCTACTTTCACATATCCAGTAAAGGTTCCTCTTCAAGAACAGCCTGCCATAGTCGGGCCATGCACCGCCAGACCCCATTGACTATGATGAGATCCAACAGGGATTCAGCCAGCTTCCAACATGATCTCCGGGTTTTGACCAGACAAACAACAGTGCATACCCCTGTTTTGTTCCCACTGGCATTGGGTGCTCATGTCAGAAAGTGTCTGTATCCCCACCGGATCCCATTACAGTCAATGGGCTCTGGTGGTGAATAGCAGTATTCAGCTAGGCTGGATTCAGTGAACTCCGGCAGGCTGTTCCTCCGCCTGGGACAGCCTGCTGGATACCTTTACTACAGATGTGAAACTTATTTAAGGTATAATACCACATATAAACCATACCCAAGTGTGGTGTTTTTGGAAGAAAGCAACCATGTTTTTCTGATCTAGGACAATCCCGTTACATATTACTCTAGATATGTGGACATGCATTTTAAAAGGTGGTCCCACCTGGGTAACCTTGTTACAATGGTGATCAACAGATGACGATGGGTCTGTCTAGTTTAGCGAGCGGCTGTTAGAGAAGGTCATTTTATGATCACTCATTTTCCTTACATCTGCACCTGCAGGGAAATTTAGTATTCATGATGCCCATGCAAATATAGGCAATCATGTAAATCATAGACGTGTTAGAGAGAAACTTCTTTTTACATCCAAATGCTGTGATATGGCATATGGAAAGATTACATGCTGGCCATTAAAGTTTATGGAGGGAGAGGAGTAGGAATAGGCTTCTAGAGGGGGAAAGAGGCATTTTGGATGATATATATTACAAAGTTTCTTATATTCACCCATACTTTTGATTTATACCATGTTTGTTTGAAGGTAAGTGACCATATAAGTAGCCATATTACCATCTCACTAGTAATGTTCAACTTTTATCCACATCAGTGTAATTGTTTCTGTTCAGGGCTGAACAAATCCCAGGATCCAGGCAGCCGATTTGACTGGATTTTTTGTGCTTGCACCTTATTTTTTCCATTGTCTTCTGTTCAAGTCTATGGAAGCTGTTATTGCTCTGGTTACATAGCGGTCAAATTGGTTCACCAATGTATCCAGTAATTCATTCACCCATACTGTACATAATGCAGAAAGGTCTTCCTAAGGGTACTTTCACATGTTTGCAATTCTGTTCCGCATTTTGCGAAACGGAATTGCTGACCCATTAATTTCAATGGGGACAGACGATGTCCCGCCCGGGTCTGCAACTGCGGATCCACACTTCCAGGTCCGCAATCGCGTTCCCGAAAAAAATAGAACATGTCCTATTCTTGTCCGCAATTGCGAACAAGAAAAGGCATTTTCTATATAGTGCCAGCGATCTGTGGTCCGCAAATTTGCGAAACGCACATAGCCGATGTCCGTGTTTGCGGATCCGTGGATCCGCAAAACACACACGGACATGTGAATGGACCCTAAGGGTACTTTGACACTTGCGTTGTTTGATTCCGGCAGGCAGTTCCGTTGCCTGAACTGCCTGTCTGATCAGGCAAACTGTATGCAAACGCATGTAATTTTTTCTGATGCATTGCAATACCCGATCCGTTTTTTCCGGTGTCATCCGGCAAAACGGACCTGGTATTTTTTTTTCTTCACATTTTTAAAGGTCTGCACATGCGCAGACCGGAATGTCGGTTCCATCATTGCTGTATTTTTAATGCCGGATCCGGCACTAATGCATTGCAATGGAAATTAATGCCAGATCCAACATGCTTTCCGGAATTTTGGATGGAGATAATACTGCAGCATGCTGCGGTATTATCTCCAGCCAAAACGCTGTTCAGTGACTGAACTGAAGACATCCTGATGCATCCTGAACGGATTTCTCTCCATTCAGAATGCATTAGGATATAACTGAAGAGTTTTTTTCCGGTATTGAGCACCGAGGACGGAACTCGATTCCGGAAAAGTTTAATGCTAGTGTGAAAGTACCTGAATTTGTCAGATTTGGAGAAGAGACTGCTGAGAAATTATGATGAAAGTATTATAACTTTTGGAACTGCAGCTTCCTTTTGAATGTAATTGCGTACGATCCCAGCTCTACTTAAGTTTCGGTTATAGTACTGCATGAATGCAACTGTTTAGTAATCTTTTCAAGCCTTTAAAATTGCACAAAAATTGCTAGTTTTTCATTTCATGTTCATGCATACTTTGAGTGCGTGAAATTGACAATAAAAAGGGAGCCAGATTTCAATTTGCAATTAGCAAGTACATATCAGCCTTTCTAGCGACAAATGGAAAAATCACATGTTGCTCTTTCATCTTGATGTACAACTGACATTGATCAGCTGCGCCCTTCCAATATTTTTTTGTCTTTCGAAACTAAATAGGGATTGTGTAGCGAGAATTCAGCAGGGCACAAATACTGTTTTTATTAATATCTAGGAACCTTAATAAAGAGAGGACATAGAGCCAGCAAGAGATGCCATAAAGTGTGGTCATTGGTGAAACCTGTAGGCTCTCCTGACTTGCTTGATTTATTAAAATACGTGTATTTCAATTATATATCAATTCTGGAGCATGTTTTCTTACAGCTCTATGTTACTCCTGCTAGAATTGGATGAATAAATTGACAACTGGCTGTTACCATTTTCCTAGTCTAAGGTTACAGTCTATCAACATACCGGTATTTGGTGGCCCTAACTTACCTGAAGGCACAATCTTACTGCTTGAGTTTAGACCTAAAGCTCACAATCCTCGCTCAAATAGTTCCAAATAATAGGCTCAACACAGTTTCATTTAAAGAATGAAATCCACCACTCACAATCCTGTGGAAATCCCATCTTTATTGGCATATTTCCATAGTAGACATCCACATTTATTACACAGAATCCGTTGACTACTGTAACCTCTCACTTTCACAGAAACCTGAGATCATGCAGCATTTTGTGTGACACATTGCCTTTCCTTGGGATTATCCCCAAAATATTGCCTGATGTAGGGTATCTCTGAGAGCGGGAGGCTACATTTCTCAGTGTGTACAATACAGGTGGATTTCCACTATGAAAATGCCAATGTATGAAGGGATTAAAAGGGATTTTCCAGGCTTCTGACATTGATGACCTGTCCTCAAGATAGGTCATTAATGTCAGATCAGGGAGGGTCCAACATCCCTCACCCCCACCGATCGGCTCCTGCCTCACGGTTCAGTGTTCAGTACACTTGTACAGTTGCTTTAGACTGCAGAATTCAGGAGGTGGCACCAGTTACCACTAACCAACTACCTTACAAGGAATCAAAGGAAGAACCACTAAAATACCTTGCTATACAGATGGGATATTAATGACCTGAAAAGAGGTCATAAATGGCATGAGCCTGGAAAACTGGATAAGTCTGGGTTAAGCCTATGGTATGTAACTGGTTAATATCCCTGCACAGTCTGGCACTCTTAGCACTGATTGGACAGTGGAAGACAGTGTAGTTACCACCGCCAAATGGTAACATCCAGTTGTCAGTTTGTTCATAAATCTCTAATAGGAGTAAGAGAGGAATGGCACATCACAGAATTATGAGAAAGGTCCTATTTATGAAGTGCTTTAAAAGACTGTCTGTTCAGGGGGCGTCCCACTGCTGGGATACTTGGCAATCAGGAGACTTGGGCCTGTGCTCCCCCGTTTGAATAGAGCAGCAGTCACACATTTGTGCTGCCACTCCATTCAGCTCTATGAGACTGCTGGAGATAGCAGAGCACTTGTATACCCCAGCAGGCCTGCCCTTAGAGTTCAATAAAGCCACATTCAAATGGGGAGCATGGACCTCTGTTCTTCGGGATCCAGTGGTCAGATCCCCACCCATTAGGCACTTATGCCCTATGCTGTGCATAGGGCATAAGTTGTCATATTGGGTAACCCCTTATTGTCCCTGGAAAACACCCTTTGGCCTTATGCACATAACTGTAACTGTATGCTATCCACATTTTTTCAGATAGCACAGTGACCTATTTATTTCTTTGGGGCCATGTACACATCCGTATTTTCTGCAGATTCATGTGGCCTTTCTGTAAATTATAGAATATGTCCTATTATTGTCTGTATTGCAGGCAATAAATAGTCCTTTCTGTTGAGGAGAGTGAGAAAAGTATGTAATCTATACAGAAGGTATCTGTAGTTTGTGGACTGAAATACGGATATGGTTGTGTGCATGAAGCCTTAAGTTGATGCTTGGGCAGAGATATACTTGGGAGTCACTGTCGATCATCCTGTTGATTGCAATCAACCCCGTATTTTTTGCAGATTCGTGTGGCCTTTCCGAAAATTAAGGAACATGTCCTGTTCTTGTCCGTATTTCAGGCAAGAATAGTCCTTTTAATTAATGGGAGTAAGAAAAGTATGTAATCTATACAGGTGGTATCTGTATATTCACCGATCAGCTGTTTTCCTCAGGCCCAGTGACGTCACGACTAGTATGGCTGGCCCTGGTGGGGGCTAAACCCTATTCAAGTGAATGGAGCTTAGCCCCGTCCAGGCCAGTGATACTAGTCGTGACGTCACTGGGCTGATGAAAACACAGAGAAGGCTGCGGCGCTCCTGGAGCACCACTGCCTTCTCAAACAGCTGATTGCCGAGGGTCCCAAGTGTCAGAACCCCACCGATCTGTTGCTGATGATCTATCCAGAGGATAGATCATCAGTTAAAAAGAACTTGTTTATGACTGCTTAGTAGTTTAGCAATAAGGTTTATTAGATGACGGCACAAAGTGAAAGTTAAAATACCAGTCACACAGTTAGAAAAACAGTTAACCCTTTGTGACAAAACAGCTCAATATTTTTTTTTTAATAAAGGCTAATTGAAAATATGATTTTTAGCCAGAAATGAGTAAAATACAATCATAAACAAAAAATGTCTCTAAGGTGTACAAAAACTTTAAGTTGATGTTTGGGCAGATACATACTTGGGAATAACTGGTGATCAGTCTATTGATTGCAATCATCTCCTCCATTCAATGATGAGAATGCAATTTTAATCCCCCCCCCCCCTACATTATCATCACGAACGGTGTTCCTTCAGGCAGGAGAGGAACAATACTGTTTTAAATGAACAAAATACATGGCTTTGTGGCTGCAGGAGAGGGCCACTTTTGAGCACTATTTGTTAGACTGTGATCAGGCTATATTTGGTCTTGTTTTAAAGCTGACCATGTAAGCTTTAAAACAAGACTGAGATCACAGCACTAGCCACCATAAATTGTTCCTCTCCCCGCCACCTGAAGTGAAGAGAGAGCAGCTGAAAAATGCAGGGACACCCTCCATTTACAACTATGGGAGTTCTGAAAATAGCTGATCATGCTTAAAGGGGTTCTGCAGTTATTTTAAACTTAGCCTGGGCGAGGCTAAGCTTCATTCGAGTGAACAGAGCTTAGCCCTGCCCGGTGTCGGACCCCCCCCCCCGCCCCGATCAGATGCTGATGATCTATCTAAAGGATAATAACTGCTGAACCCCTTTAAGCTATTTTTAAAACGCCCAAATCAGTTAATGCAGAGTACTCCGCGCATGAAACTAAACTGGTGGGACCAGCACCTAGCGATATGTCATCATTGTCTGAGATGGGTATAACCCTTTAAGACTAAAATGAGTTGTCACTAAAAGGTCACCTGATTTGTGCGCCAGCTATAATTACTTGAGGCATAAATTCAATCTCTGCAATAAAAAAAGCAATTTTTTCGGAAAGGTTTTTCCAATTTTAATGTGACTGTTGGGGGGGGGGGGGTTAAACTCCTGGTGGCTGATTTGGGGTTTACGTTTTTACATGCTATTCCATCCTCTTACTGGTTTGTACAAATGACCTCATGTCCTTTTATAATTCTTATATGTTGGTAAATGCAGTTACCAGGGGACTTGCAAGGCATGATTTTTTAGTGGTTTGTAAAATACAGTTAGAGATGGACTTGTGATATGGTTCATTCATTTTAGTATTCAAGAAATGTTATAAAGTAGTTGCTTCTGAATACATACGACTTTCAGAAAATAGACATACAGTACTAATGTGCTTCTTGAACATAACACTTAAATGTACATTTAACACTTAGCTGATCCCTCAAATAAGCCTGAATGTTCTTTTTAACAGGGAAATAACTCTTTGTGTGTTCTTTGTTTCATGCTTTTATGGCAACTGTGGTGTGGTGGGATGCTATAGCTGAGAAACAGTGGTATCACAAGCTGTTGGATCTCATTACGTGAGTAGCAAAGTAGTTTTGGCAGCTTCTTCAGACCGGGCTCCGATCCAGACTTGTAACTTCTCATTCTGCATTTGATTGGGGACCCTGAGAACGAAGCTAAAGACTTCCAAATAAGTTACGCTTGCTTAGTGTTCTGTTACTTGCACACAGAAGCACCGTGCTTATTTGAGTGACTACATTTGTAAAAAGATATAGAAAGACAGTCCAACTCAATTTAGTGAAGACTCAACCATGAAGTCACATAAATTGAGTTTGGTTATGTTCATTTACAGTATGGTTTGTAAATGTTTCATCTTTATGGCTTTTGTCAACAAATTATTGAAAGTGAACTGATGGGTAAAAAGGCACCTTCAAAGCAAGCAATGACTGTCTGTCTGGGCCGTGACTATGACTGTTCGATGAGACTTTTCAGACTGGTGGAACTTATACTGAATTATTGAAGTACTGAAGTACGCAGCTCAGAGGATACTATTTCTCACTTACGACACACAGTGGTGTATTTTTCAGGCAATGCTCCATGGGAAAACCTATTCGAATTAGATCATACAAGCCAAACCAGAGACAATAATCTGATAACAGTTCTTTTATTGGCTCAATGAGAAGCAGTAACACCCAAGATCCATCTAAAGCAATACATCATTAAAACAGTTACACTTCTCTGTACTGATGACGGGCAAAAACAGCTGTCTACAGTTTCTAGTTTGGTTGGTATGATCTACACAATACATTCAGAAAGTCTTTAGACCCTTTCACCTTTTTCACATTTTGAAATGTGGCCTTGTGCTAAAATAAAAAAAATCAAGCTTTCCCCTATCAATCTGCACACAATACCCCATAATGAGAATGCAAAAACAGAATTTTAGAAATGTTTGCAAATGTATTAATTCCCAAGAGCATTAATTCTTAAATGGAAGAAACGTGGAACAACCAGGACTCTTCCTAGAGCTGGCTGCCCCACTAAACTAAGTAACAGGGGAAGAAGGGCCTTGTTAAGAGGTCACCAAGAGCCCAATGGTCACCAAAAATTATGTGTCCAGATGAGAGAATCTTCGGGAAGGTCAACCATCACTGCAGCCTTCCAGCAATCTGGGCTTTATGGCAGAGTGGCCAAAAATAAGCCATGCCTGGAGTTTGCAAAAAAGAAAAAGTACCAAGAGGATTCTCAGACTCTCTGGTCTGATGAAACCAAGGTTGAACATTTTGGCCTCAATTCTAAGCGTCATGTGTGGAAGAAACCATATACTGCTCATCACATGCACAAAACCATCCTTACATTTAAGCATGGGTGTGGCAGCATCTTGCTATGAGCATGGTTTTTAGTGGCTGGGACAAGGAGACTGGTCATAGTTGAAGGAAAGCTGAATAGAGCATAGTACAGAGATACTTTTAACGAAAACCTGATCCAAAGTCCTCTGGACCTCAGACCAGGCCAAAGATTTACTTCCTAACAAGACAATGACCCTTAGCACAAAGCCAAGACTACATAGGCGTGGCCTAGGGACCACTCTGTGAATGTCCATGAGTGGCCCAGCCAGAGCTTTTACTTGAACCCAATTGAGCATCTCTGGAGAGACCTAAAAATGGCAGCCCACCAACGGTCCCCATCCAACCTGACAGAACCTGAGAGGATCTGCAGAGAAGAATGGCAGAAAATCCCCAAATCAAGTTTGCAAACCTTGTGGTATTATGCCCAAGAAGACTGTTGGCTGTAATTCCAGAGGTGTTTCAACTAAGTCCTGTGTAAAGGGTTCGAATACTTGTGTCAATACAAGATTTTCCTTTTTCCTTTTCAATAAATAGCCAAAGATTTTGAACATTCTGTTTTCACCTTGTCATTATGGGGTATTTAGTGCAGAATGACGGGGAAAACTGGATTTAAAACTGGTACAAAGCCACAACATAGCAAAATGTAAAAAAAAAAAAGTAAAAGGGTCTGAACACTTTCCGAATGCACTGTAATTCAAGTACTATAGGGCAAGAAAAATACAGTACATCATGCAAACACAAATAACTAACCCTTCAGGTCTTCTAAATGCTTGTCTTCCGATACAGAACAGGAGTACAAAATATGAATGTGTTTTTATCGCTTGATTAGGCTGGCCTCACAGATATCAGTTAAGTCTAACTAGGTTTGATGTCGGGAGCCATACACAACTGGTATATATGTATGTGCACTTTACATATAACCCAGGTTCGGTGTCCGCAGACTGATAGCGCTGGATAGAAAAAACCCTGCATACGCCATTTTTGCTGTCCTGTGCAACTTTACATCTGGCATCAAGACTGATGCGCCAGATGATCCATCCCATAAAAATGTATGGGATAAGCCTCTGACATTTATGTACCACACCAGAAGGAGACTGAACTGGATCAGCGGACATAAGTGAAGGGGCTCTTATACAAATATTAAATCAACTGGTGAGCAGATCCCTTGTCATCATATAGTGTCCTTAATTGTGTTGTGTAAAGAACTGATTGCCTGTTCGAGGCAGGTGAAAAGTTTTCCGATATTGGAGCTACTTTACATTATGCAGAAATACACCACAAGAACAGCGACAGGCACTGCAGTAGCCGGAGGCTTCTCAAGTCATCGGGGCAGATGACAAAGAAACCCAAATAATTTATTTATATATTTTGATGTCCACTTTTTGAGCAATCCATCAAATCACCAGGGAATGTATGTAAAAATCCATTATATACTGCCCCAAGCATTGTACTCATTTACCACCTTCCTGCCCAAGCTGTATATCACAGTTGTTGCGTATTGAAATATGAATTGTTCTCTAGCAAAAAAGAAAATGTATGTGTATGGCAGATATTTTACACAGTACAGCACAGTGGTTGTAGTGAAGTTTTCTGGAAATGAAATACAATGATGATCTATTCTCAGAATACATCGCCGTATTTAAATCCAGAAACTCTTTAAAATGAGGTTTAACACTGACAAATGTAAGGTTATGCACATGGGAAGGAATAATGCAAGTCACCCGTACATACTAAATGGTAAAACACTGGGTAACACTGACATGGAAAAGGATCTAGGAATTTTAATAAACAGCAAACTAAGCTGTAAAAACCAATGTCAGGCAGCTACTGCCAAGGCCAATAAGATAATGGGTTGCATCAAAAGGGGCATAGATGCCCGTGATGAGAACATAGTCCTAACACTTTACAAATAACTGGTCAGACCACACATGGAGTACAGTGTACAGTTCTGGGCTCCTGTGAACAAGGCAGACATAGCAGAGCTGGAGAGGGTTCAGAGGAGGGAAACTAAAGTAATAACTGGAATGGGGGGACTACAGTACCCTGAAAGATTATCAAAATTAGGGTTGTTCACTTTAGAAAAAAGACGATTGAGGGGAGATCTAATAACTATGTATAAATATGTCAGGGGTCAGTACAGAGATCACCCCCATCATCTATTTATCCCCAGGACTGTGACGAGGGGACATCCTCTGCGTCTGGAGTAAAGAAGGTTTTCACACAAACATATAAGAGGATTCTTTAAGGTAAGAGCAGTGAGACTATGGAACTCTCTGCCTGAGGAGGTGGTGATGGTGAGTTCACTAAAAGAGTTCAAGAGGGTCCTGGATGTATTTCTGGAATATAATAATATTACAGGCTATAGCTACTAGAGAGGGGTCGTTGATCCAGGGAGTTATTCTGATTGGAGTCGGGAAGGAATTTTTTCCCCTTAAGTGGGGAAAATTGGCTTCTACCTCACAGTTTTTTTTTTTTTTTTGCCTTCCTCTGGATCAACTAGTAGGATGACAGGCTGAACTGGATGGATAGATGTCTTTTTTTCGGCCTTATATATTATGTTACTACGATAGCTGGTCTTCCAATCAAAAATGGGAAATTCCGTTTTGGCTGAAGATTGAAATTCTCCACCCAGTCTTCTGTAGAGGGGTTTTCTGAGTTACGTTAAAACTCCGGCAGCCTCTGTAAATGGTTTTATAACAAAAGAATTGATAATCGACTCTTTTCTCTCCTACTTCTTCTGCCGCTGAGCTCTGGTCTTGGTGGTCTCAGGGTACAACTATACAGCATGGTTGTGATGTGGTCATGATGAGGTTAGGGCAGGCAGTGCATTTGGTTGAACTCTTGTATAATTATGCATGCTCCAATCTTTGTGGTCTTAGGGTACGACCACATGGCGTGGTCATGATGCAGTTAGGTAATGCATGCGGTCGACTGCGATAGGTTGCTGCATTTGAGTGCGTTTCTTGACCGTGATCATTTGAGTACTGTTTCTGATTCTTTAGCATTCTGAATAACTTTAAAAATCGATACCTGTGTTAAAGAACAGCCCACTTGCCTTTACCACAAGTGGCTGATCCACTGTATACCCAATGTGCTCAGCTGCCCCAAGTGGCTTGGCATGTTTATCTTGTGGTCAACTGCATGTAAATTAGGTGCAGTCATCACAATTTTGAAAGTGCCAGGTCTGCCTCAGAAACCTGTTTCCCCAATTGAATTTTATTGGGAATTGAGACGTTGCAGTTCCTGACCACATCACGACCGCGCTATGTGCTTTATACAGAAGGGTCACAATCTCCCTCATTCTACTGGTTATACTGCTGGCTACGCAGCCCAGTATCCTCACTTTTCTTACTGGCCACACTAGAGATGTTTTTTTACTGCTCTATATCCTAATCCTATCTTCTCATGTCTCCCCCACACAAGCTTGACTGCTACACTAGCAAACTTCAGGGTGTAGGTTTTTAACATAAGATGTGAAATTGACCTGGCGTCAGCTAAAATTCACTTATTGAAAAGGCAAATCTGATTTACCAGAGCTGTTGCCCTCAGGCCTCCTCCAATAAAAAAATAGAGATGACTTTCCTTTTATGTGGGAAGTTGTGGGAATTATTGTATATGAAAAAGGTATCGTGTGCCAAAACATTCTCCTCTGTAGAAACCTTATTTTCTCAACAGGAGCGACTGTCACGCAGCCTCACATCATGTACAGCAGTGTCTGTGGGAAACGCTGTGACAACAATGACTAATCAGACTTACTCCATTCTCTATGCATTTAAGAGCTTCGTTAGATAAGCTGATATTGTGCACTTTCCTTGCGTCAGTTTTTATTACGTCCATTGCTAATTATTCATTTACTAAATTTGCCACCTAGCAACAGCCTTTGTCGATGTCTTCAAACCTTCTGCAGAACAATACCGTGCTGTCAAATCTGACTGTTCATAGGAAGACAGTATTGTAATGATTCATACAGGGAAAATAGATTAGAAAGCTAATAAACCAATTCAGGAGTCCTTACCCAAGCTTTAGAGAGGACCTGTCATCTCCCCTGACATGTCTGATTTATTAAGTACTTGCATTCCCCATGAAATAACAATTCTGGAGCATATTTTCTCATATTTTTTTTAGTTATTCCTCTTGAATGTTTATTAAAAAATTGACATCTGGATGTCACCATTCCTTTTCCCTACATAGTCTGTCACTGCCAGCCCTGTCACTGTCATTCTGTTGAACCCCCAACTGTAGCACCCAGTTTTTAACGTATTCATACATTTAGGATGACTCTTGGTACTCAGATACCCCCTGTACTTACAGTAAGGGTCCATTCACACGTCCGCATTCAGTGTCCGCACCCGTTCCGCAATTATGCGGGATGTGTGCGGACCCATTCATTCTGAATGGGGACGGAATGGATGCGGAGAGCACCATGTGTGCTCTCCGCATCCGCATTTCCGGAGCAGCACCGCCAAACTTCCAGTCCGTGGCTCCGGAAAAAATAGAACATGTCCTATTTTTGTCCGCAGCTGCGGACAAGAATAGGCTGCTCTATGGGGCTGCCGGCCGAGTGTGTTGTGGATCCGCAACACACCACGGACATGTGAATGGACCCTAAGGCTGAACAATCAGACAGTCACAAAAAAAAAAATATTTGAGGGGTTGGCCACTCTGTTAGCACTTATTAAAACTATAAAGAAAGTAGGGAGGTATTACACTTACTAATATATCTTCTTAAGCAGATCTGCCTGGTTTCCTTGCTATTGGCAGCTATGCCCCCCTCCTGCCCTGCTCTCACAGCTGCCTGTCTGTCCATCCCTGCATGTGCCATGGAGGAGCTACCTCATCTATGCCTGAAGGAGTGTGCTGCTGTCTGGGCCCTAAAGCACCCTGCTTGTATTAGAGGTGCTTTCCTTCTGTGACTGGCACTCCTGGATGTGCAGGGCTTAGCAGGGACACTTGTTAAAAGCTGAAATAAACTTTCGCAGGAGGAAGAGAGACTGAGGAGAAGCTGTGATGGCTGATCTGACTGCAGGCTCTGCCTCCTCAGTTTCCCCTGTACTGAGAGGGTCCTGCCAACATGTGAGGATGTAGAAGAGCCAGGGCAGCGCTGTGGACCCCAAACTGTGAGCACAGATCCAGCAGGGGAACAGCCTGCCAGAACCTGCTTACGCTAGCGTGAAAGTAGCCTTAGTCGGTGATGATAGGATGCTCCTCTCTATGTGAGCAGATCGATTTGTACAAATTTATTGATCAGAGCTCTTGTGAAAGATCTGTCCCCCCGCTCAACAGCCCCCCTCCTATGGCAGTCCATGCACCTAAACAGAACTCTATGACAGCTCAGAGCTGCTGTGGATTTCTGGCTTCATTTGAGTCAGAAAACTGTCAAAAATTAACATAAAATTGTACAGGTCCCTGCCATTGTCACTCCCTTTTTATTTATTTTTCTAAAGGCAAAGTTAAAAAGTTGCAAATACATAGTAACACATAGTTTGCAACTTTTTAACGCCACTTTTCAGAAATAAGGGAAATTATAAATCTCCCCCTCTATTTATTCTCTTCATGGCTTAAATCCAATGGTGCAACTAGAAATGACTAGGCCCTACAGCAAGTTTATGAACAGGGCTCCCCCCCCCACCCAGTAACATATGTATGATACATTAGCATCATATTCCTGTGTGATACTGGGACTGGGGCGTGCTTCCTATTGCTATGTCTGTACAGCAGTTATTCACTGATGACTGAGTTATTGATATTATCTAAGGGGCTCTTGTCTCTATAGAAACAGGTGGGCGGGGATGTCATGTGACTGCTCCTCTGAACATGCCTGTTGCAATGCACTTTGCCGCTGCTCCTCCCACCCAGCCTGTCTGAGGGAGCTCCTCCAGGGAGGCGCGTCATGGTGAACAGGTTAGAAAAACAATATATAGCCAGTACATGTCACATGATAGAAATACTTCATGGTTTTGGCTATTGTCTAGGGCACATTGGATTTTTGATACTTGGGGTGGCCAACCCCTTTAATGAAGCACGTACCAGCAGAAAACAAGGTAGTAAAATAAATTGCCCAGTAGATGATCGGAACTGATTGATGAAGGTCACAGATGGAGGAGAGGATCCAGGAATACAGTGAATAGCAGATGGAGGGCATACAGATTGATGGAGGATAATTGACAGTAAACAGAAACCAAGCAATACTGGACAGTGCTACAAACAAATCCCAAACACGGCAAAACCCTAAACTTTGTGGCACCGCAGATCCCAGAATACAGACTAGACTACATGGAACTACAAATCCCAGAATACATACTACACTTGGTAAACAACAGCATAACAGAATATAGGGGGAAATATACTGTACATAGCAAACACTATACCAGACAACCAAAATTGAGTAAAGCATGCGTAGACATTCAACAACTCCACCCTAATCAACCAAGCAGAGCTATGCAATAACCAAATCCAGATTTAGATGCAAAGCATAGCAACTGCCCAAACAGAAATAGTGACTAGGTGAACAAAAAGCAGCAGAGAGACCCCTGCTGCTTGTAACAAGGAGTAACATGGGGATGGCACAATGCAAAGTTATGGGAAAAGGTGAGCCTAAATAGTTATTTTTAGGGAATATAAGTATTTACTAAGTAGTTTGCTAAAATTACTCGCTCCTGGGAGTCTGTGCCTGCTCAATAAGGCCGGGAAGACCAGCACACTACAGCTGGGCGCACTGTGCATGTGCGGGATATCTGGCTCATCGCGCATGAAGAAAGCAAAACAGCTGCCCATCAAGAGTGAAGGAGGCAGGAAGGCGGCGCAGCAAGATCGACTTGAAGCATAAAAACCAACGGTCCCTTGACTTCCAGCTACTCAATTACTTACGCAGTGTGTGTGTGTGTGTGTGTGGGGGGGGGGGGGGGGTAAGAATAAAGTTGTTTTGCTGCCATCAGATCCCACAACAAAAGAAAGTATTCGAGACAAGATAACTTGAGCTTTGAGGAACTGCAGACTGTTGTGGGGGCATTATGGAGATGGCAGGTTCCCACGAATAAAGTTTATTGAAAACATACAGAATAAAACAAAAACATTTTTGCATATAAAGTGATTTTTATTTTGTAGAAATGGTTAAAAAAAACACCCATATTTATGGTATGGCCAAGATCATTGTGACCCGTATAATAAAGTTAACACAATCATTAAATCTAATGGTGAATCAATGTAAAAACAAATGCAAATGATAACTGCGGAATGGCTTCTTTACCCGATTCATCGCATTAAAACTACATTTTAATTAATAAAGCCCATGTTTCTCAATGAAAGCTAAATCTCGCTCTGCGAAAAAAAGGCCCTCATATGGATGAATTGACAGAAAAATAAAATAGTAACAGCTCACTTAATGTGGCAACAAACTTTTTTGTTACATGAGACGCGCTATTATTAATTTATGTGGCATTGCATCAGCTGAAAAAAAACTGTGGACCTTAAAGGGGTTGTCTCACTTCAGCAAGTGGCATTTATCATATAGAGAAAGGTAATACAAGGCACTTACTAATGTACGGTTATTATCCATATTGCCTCCTTTGAAGGCTTGATTTATTTTGTCATCACATTATACACTGCTCGTTTCCATGGTTACGACCACTCTGCAATCATCAGTGGTGGCAGTGCTTGCACATTATAGGAAAAGGCGCTGTCCTCTCTGGTGGTCGGGACCGTGGGAGCTCACATAGGCTGGTACTTTTTCCCATAGTGTGCAAACACGGCCACCGCTGATATAATGCGATGGAAAATTGAATCGAGCCAGCAAAGGAAACAATATGGACAATCACTAAACATTAGTAAGTGCCTCGTATAAATTTTGTCTACATGATAAATGCCACTTGCTGAAGTGGGACAACCCGTTTCACATTATCATGACAACCAGCTATTATCCAGAGTAACAGCTTTGTGCAGCCTGGACAGCCGCTACATTGACTGGGAGAGACTCAGTAAGGTCCTGGTAGGTTGTCACAGGTATCTGGAGCCATGCTGACTGCAGTGCATCCCACAGGTGCTGGAGGGTGCGCGGGGGAGGATCCATAGAGTGAACTAGACGATCAAGGTGGTTCTACAGGGGCTCAGTTGAGGAATTAGCGGGCCAGGGTAGTACTTGGAAGTCTTGGTCATGTTGGGCTTTTCTAGCTTTGTGACATGTTGCATTGTCTTGCTGGAAGATCCCATCTACCCCAGGGAAGACAATCAGCATGTATGGGTATACACAATCTGCAAGGATGCATTCATATCCAAATTGGGTTTGCCTTCCATAGGAATGAGTGGGTCCAGAGAATACCACGAAAACATTCCCCAGACCATAATGATGTTACCACCAGCTTCTGTTATTCCAGCAATGGTTACAGAGTGTTTGTTCTCTGATGTCTCTCGCCTAACACACCAGTGTTCACTCGTTCGATGAAGCAGGAAATGGGACTCATCAGATAAGTCAACTCTTTTCCATCAGCGGAGTCCAATTCTGATACTGCTACGAAAATTGAAGCCCTTTCTGCCGATGCGACTTCATTAGCAGAGGTGCAGTGACCACCTGTCTGCTTCAGAGCCCTATAAGGTTCACCGAATTGTTGTCTTAGACATGTCTGGTAGCCTTCTGGTTCAGTTTTGTGGTGAGCTGCTCCACTGTAGTGTGTCAGTCCACCCTCGCTCACCTTCGTAGCAGACGTTCACCTCTCACATCAATGGCACGTGGTGCTCCATAGTTTCCACCTCGCTTATTCACAGTGGTGCCATTTGTCTACTTATGATACACTTTCACCACAGCAGCAGGAGAACAGTTCACAAACGCAGATTCCGAAATACTGCCACCCATGGCTTAAAATCCAATGTAACTCTGATAAATCACCCTTTTTACCCATGACAGCAACAAGGGATATGTGTGCAGACAGCCTAACGCACACCTTATATACTCACCAAGCCAGCTCAACACGTGACTTCCTTTATGAGCTACACGCTGACTGTATCGAAAGTAGGAAGTGGTCAGAATAATGGGACTTGTCTGTGTATAAAGCGGGTGAATTTTCATCATAGCTTGGAGCTAGTTGAGATCAGTTATTGTGGGTGGACAAATCTACCAATTTATTGCTTAGTAGAGTGTTTAGGCTGGACTGCAGAGCAACTGTTTGTCCTACCAGCTGTCATTGGATTGATCTCATGTCACTAATTAATTGATGACAACATAATTACCGCACATAATAAGTCGGCCAAATCCCCTACAAGCGTGAGGTTTTTTTTTTCCTTTCCTTCAGACACCCACATAATTCACACGTTACACCATTGTCGTACTGAACACTGTATTTTCCTCAGTCCAGTAACTCAATGATCTGTTTATTGTATTGTTGTTTTGCTTTTATGGCTTTTTCAATATCGTTCCTAACAGGCATTGGCAAGTAGTAAATTTAACGATGCCGCATCATTAGAATCTTCCTGGTATTGATCTTTCCACACACAGTGTTGGCTTATAAATCTCATAGACTCATTGACTACATCGCACAGTCTTTCTTGTAAAGTTTGCGTCTGTAACAGTCCCTAGTGCTGTATGATCTCAAACGCTCTTATATAGAAAAAATGGGGAGACAATGTGCATGCACGACCTGGAACTTCAGCAGAATGGGGGAATGGGACCCCCCCACTCTCAGAATTGGTTTGGACCACCAGAAATCATCTGGTTATCTCCTATCCTGTGGATAGGGGATAACTTATAAACTTGGCACAACCCCTTTAACCCCTCCAGGACCCTGGACGAGAATACTCGTCCTAACTAGGTGGTACTTAGCGCATTAGGACGAGCATTCTCATCCTACAGTTAAACTGTCACTATGTCTGCAGACATGGTGACAGCGCTGAGACCCCGGCTGTTACACACAGCTAGGAGTCTCAGCTAACCGGCCGGGGACCAATCAGAGCGGTCCCCGGCCAGCGATCGCTCTGATTGGCTAGTCTGTAGAGACTACCCAATCAGAGGCTTCTGATGCCGGGTCAAAGGTTCTGATCCCCCCAGTACGTGACTGCGGGAATAAGAACCTTATAAAGTGTAACAATAATATAAATACAGTAAATTACACTATATAGTGTACTGTACTGTATTATACTGACATCAGACCCACTGGATCTTCAAGAACCAAGTGGGTCTGGGTCAAAAAAATGTAAACAAAAAGTGAAAAAAAGTAAAAATAAAAAAAACACATCACTGAATAAAAATTAAAAAAATAAAATACACTACACATATTGTGTATCACCGTGTCCGTAAAAACCTGCTCTATAAAAATATCACATGACCTAACCCCTCAAGTAAATACCGTAAAAAAAGAATGGTGTAAAAAAGCCATTTTTTGTCACCTTACATTACAAAAAGTGTAATAGCAAGCGATCAAAAAGACATATTCCTCGCAAAATAGTACCAATCAAACCAACATCTCATCCCGCAAAAAATGAGCCCCTACATAGGACAATCACCCAAAAAAATTAAAAAATGTCTCTCAGACTATGGAGACACTAAAACATAATTTTTTTCCCAAAATGCTGTTATTGTGTTAAAGTAAAATAAATAAATAAAACAGTATACATATTATGTATTGCCGCATCCGTAAAAACCTGCTCTATAAAAATATCACATGATCACATATGCACTCAAAAAAGTGCCAATCAAACCGTCATCTCATCGCGCAGAAAAATGATACCCTACATAGGACAATCACCCAAAAAAATATGGCTCTCAGACTATGGAAACATTAAAACATGATTTTGTTTTTGTTTAAAAAATGATATTATTGTATAAAACTTAAATAACTAAAAAGTATACATATTAGGTATCGCCGCATCTGTAACAACCTGCTCTATAAAAATAACACATGACCTAACCCCTCAGGTGAACACAGCAAAAAAATAATAATATAAATACGGTGTCAAAAGCCATTTTTGTCGCATTGCATCACAAAAAGTGTAATAGCAAGCGACCAAAATGTCATATGCACTCCAAGATAGTGCCCATGAAACCGACATCTCATCCTGCAAAAAATGAGCCCCTACATAAGTCGCCCAAAAAATAAAATAAAAAAATATGGCTTTCAGAATGTGGAGACATTAAAAAACCCTTTTTTTTCAAACATGCTTTATTATGTAAAACTGAAACAAAACCCCCCCAAAAGTAGTCATATTTGGTATTGTCATGTCGGTAACAACCTGCTCTATAGAAATAGCACACAATCTAACCTGTCAGATCAACGATGTAAATAACAAAAAATAAAAACGGTCCCAAAACAGCTATTTTTTTTGAAAATTTTCCATTTTAATCCATTTTTCCAGTAACAAAGCAATAGTTAACAGCCAAACAAAACTGAATATTTATTGCCCTGATTCTCTAGTTTGCAGAAACACGCCATATGTGGTCGTAAACTGCTGTATGGCCAAACGGTGTAATATAGAATGACCGAAAATCATATTTATCCTAAAATAGTACCAAAAAAACTGCCACCTTATCGTGTAGTTTCTAAAATGGGGTCACTTTTTTGGAGTTTCTACTGTAGGGGTGCATCGGGGGCTTCAAATGGGACATGGTGTCTAAAAACCAGTCCAGTAAAATCTGCCTTCCAAAAACCATATGGCGCTCCTTTCCTTCTGTGCCCTGCCGTTTGGCCATACAGCAGTTTACGGCCACATATGGGGTGTTTCTGCAAACTACAGAATCAGGGCAATAAATATTGGGTTTTGTTTGGCTGTTAACCCTTGCTTTTTTACTGGAAAAAAATTGATTAGAATGGAAAATCTGCCAAAAAAGTAAAAATCTGAAACTTCATCTCCATTTTCTATTAATTCTTCAAAGTTTGTAAAATCAGTTTTGAATACCTTGAGGGTTGTAGGTTCCAAAATGGGGTCATTTATAGGTGGTTTATATTATGTAAGCACCACAAAGTGACTTTAGACCTAAACTGGTCCTTGAAAAGTGGGTTTTAGAAATTTTCAGAAAGAATTCAAGATTTGCTTCTAAACTTCTAAACAAGAAAAAAGTTGATATCATCAGTCGGCAAATGTTCTAGATCGCAGCGAGTCTCTGTAGTGTTGTGGGCACTGTTCACACTTGTAGATTCAGAAAAGTTCGGATCGAGACCGCGCGTGGTGGCAGAGAATCGCAAAGCAGTTTTTCCTTATTATCCTTTTCCTAAGGAGCTCGAGGTCTCCAGATATCCGCTACTCAAAGGTATCCTGCAACTGATTAGGAAAATAAAAATAGTGAAGATCCGTATATCAATTGGCCCCTTTTCTTTCCATTCTACTCACAGGGATCAAATGTGTACGGGCAACACCAACACAATCACAGCTGTCTCATCTCTCTTGGGAAGGTTTTTTCTTTAAAATGCTGGCCGGCCCCTCAGCACCGCGGCTCTCTCATCCTCAGTCTATAGATGCTATTTCCTACTAGTGGGCTATAGCCGGCCAGCATTTTAGTAATATGTATATTAGCTTTCTCATCATAGAAACCACTCTTCTCAATGTGGTAAAGCCGCAGTACGTAGTGGATATGGTATGTACATTCTAGGAGACAGCTCTAGGACACAGCTCTGCCCTCTGCATGCTGATGTCTATCCCTGTCAATCAAGGGGGAGTGTGCAGAGCACCGAGGGTGTTACAAAACAGTGCTCCAAGGGTTCAACCCTGCCCTCTGGGCTCAAACTTGCTAATTTGCGGGGAAAAAAATGCAAATATACAGTAAAACATAGTTATTTTTTCTGTGGAAGCCTGTCAAAATTTCTTGCTGCTCATGGCTCGGGCAGCATGAATCTAAAGACAGGTTCCCTTTAAATATAAGATGTTCATCAAAAAACAACATTTACTCAGACCTATCTCTGACCATTCCACCCATGTATATTGAATTTAACCAGAGGTCATTTAATGTATGCTTTCTTGGCTGCACTTGACACAGCTTTGACTTTTAAACTATTTTAAATTACTATTTCTACTTTTTATTTTCTTCTCCAGGATGCAAAGTTCGTAGAAGAACGACGGAAGCAGCTCCAGATTTACTTAAGAAATGTCATGAACAAAGTCATACAGACAGTGCCACAGTTTGCTGCCAAACCTAATAAAGAAAGCTTAATACAACTGATGCCCTTTTTTACGTGAGTTGCATCAGTTTTTTTTTATTACCCTTAACTTGTGCTTGTCATATGCAAAGTGAATGTAATTTGTAAGATGAACCAAAGCTTGGTCTCCATGTTCAGGTTTTTTGACGGAATTTTGTTTTTGAAGCTAAAGCCAGTAGTAAATTCAAAAACCGAAGATTCAGTCTTTCTTTTAGATGTGGCCCAAGTTTATGATCCACGGTTACTGCTATTTGGCGGAAAACACTGTGCTTGCTTTGGTTCTCAGTTCCAGAGTATAGGTGCAGCCTGGTTACTAGCGATAACATGTGTAATAGCACCCTTATACTCATGGACACAGTTTCTCACATGTTTCTTATGTGCAGAGTGGGTCGTTGAATTGTAGAAGTAGGGCCCTTTTACATAGTTTGATGCACAGAGAAGTGATTAGGAACGAACATTTAAAAGGGCTTTCCAAGAATTTTATACTGATGACCTATCCTTACGTCCGACTCCCGGACTGTTTGAGAAGGCAGTTGCGCACCTGTGAGCACCGCTGCCTTTTCGCAGCTTACCAAGCAGAGCGCGATGCATTGTATACTGGCTGTGCTTGTTATCGCAGCTGAGCCCCGTTGACTTCTATAGGGCTGAGCTGCTCCTAGGCCACGTGACACATGAACGTGTCATCACTCGGCCTAGAAAAATCTGCGAGAAGGGCGTGGTGCTCACAGGAGCACCCCTGCCTTCTCAAACAGTTGATCGGTGGGAGTCCCAGGTGTTGAATCCCCACCCATCAGATAATGATGACCTATCTAGAGAATAAAGTAGGTCATCAGTATGAAAATGTCGGAAAAGCCGTTTAATTTCCAATCATTGTCTGATTACTGTTGAGCCACAGTATAGCTGTATTTACATGGACCAAGCATCCCCTTCATATGGGGATGAATGATCACTAATGTGATTGTTTATCCCCATACAGATTCAGTGTTTGTGGGCAGCACATCCTTGTTTAAACAGGGCAATGTACTACCCAAAAAAGATTATTTTAGGTGCTGAATGAAAGATGTGATCACCCAATAAGAGAGCACTTTGGGTGATTGGCTACACATTTACACTGGAAAATTATTGGGAACTAGAATTCTTACTAACATTCAGCCCAAATAATTGTCCTGATTAGTGATGAGCGAAGCGAGTTTCGGATGCAACATCCGAAGTCGCTTCGCTCAAAACTTCATATTAATGCCGTGCAGAGGTCCGTCTCCATACGGCATTAAAATGTACAGGCTCTGATGAGCCGAAGTCACATGAGACTTCTTTGAATAACTTAAGTAATTGATTCAGTAGTGGAAAACCACTTTAAAACTTAGAACCGAACTCGGCTTCGGTTTCGACTAGTATTTTGGAACTGGTTTTCCATTTTATAAATCAACTACCGAAGTTGATCAACGAAGTCTCGCTTGACTTTAAAAATCACTGACTTCGGAGCCTGTACATTTTAATGCTGTACGGAAACGGTACAGCATTAAAATAAAGTTTTCAGTGAAGCAACTTCACAGGTAGCCTCTGAAACTCGCTTTGCTTCGCTCCATCCTCAGTCCGTGTAAAAGGGCTCTTATTCAGTAAGAGCTTTGGCCAATCATGTTCACAGGTGCTCAGCAGTAAGGCCACTTTCACACAGTGATTGTGAGCCAAAACCAGCTGCGGGTCAAAAACACAGAACAGGTGCAAATTTCTCCATTATACCTAATATCTGTGTAGCCTCCATTCCTGTTTTTAGCTTACAATCACTGATGGAAATCATTGATCAAACACTGTGTGAAAGTGCCTAAATGTGAAGTCCTAGAAGTTCAGAACTACTGCAATATTATGTATTACAAGAAAGTAACACAAGGGGAAATCCTAATAAAGATTCACGAAAAGGTATTTGAATTTAGACTGTTAACATCACCTTTTGTACATTCAAACTACAGGTTGGCCAGCCACCATTTTGTTGTTGACTTAAATTCTTTACAGTACAAATTCACTACATTATGCTACCAAAACCCTTGACATGCGGCAATCCACATCTCAACACCTGTGAGGACACATATAGCATAAACAACTCCAGACAGAAAAGCTGATCATCTTGTTCCACTCATCTAATAATATCTTGTAGGTAAAGCCAAAAGGAAAAGTAAGAAAGGAAAGATCTGAATGCACCAGGAACTCTTTTCAAGTTTAGACTGTTAGCATCACCTTAGTGATGCAAATTTTGTTATGAGTTTAGATTTCTCACAATACAAATTCACTAAATTATCTGGACATGCACCCATAGAGACACATATAGCATAAACAACTGCAGACAGAAAAGCTGATCATCCCGCACCACTCGTCTCATAATATAAGGAAAGATATGTATACACCAGGAACTCTTTTTGAAGTACTATATATGCCAATGTGACACAGCTCTCAAGTGCCAGGCTAGCTGTATACATCCATACGAAATCAACTACATCCAGTGGTGACAGCTTGCAGCCAAAATTCAATAATTTATCAAGTCGGAAAGAGCACCCTGTACAAATATACCATGAAATTCTTCCAAATTTGTTGGGGTTAAGTATAGAATGGTGGACATCAAAGGTGGTGCCCACTTTCTGGCTACTGCTGACCAATCTGTTTAAGATGACTATATGACACTTACTAATATATCCTTTGTTGAAATTTTGTGCCATTTTCTTTATTTTGTAAGGTATGCCCTCTTGTTGCCAAGTCTTTGATGCAGTCCACAGGGACAACATGTGACCAAACATCACTCAAACATTACTCAGCCACCGCCATTCAAACACACTACACCTGCAGTACACTAAACTGTGCAATCCCAGATGGCATATGCAGTGTATTTGAATGGAGGAGACATCACATGGAGATGATTTGCCTGGTCACATGACCCTCCATCACCAGCCATTTTATGGACAAGACTTCTGTGTGGAAAGGACAAAAGACTTGGCAAACAAAGGGACATAACTTTATGAAAATGATGCAGAAGGCAATATTAGTAAGGGCCATAATCATCTTACAAACACATTGGTCAAAGGTAACCAGAAAATGACCAACCCCTTTAACTTTTTAGTATAGATGTAGGGCCTTTGTGAGGATGTTCAGTAGAGTGAGGGTTTCTGGAGGAGGTTTTGAGGCAGATTTTTCAGAGCGCCAGAAGTGGATTAGAAGCAATCGGAAATAAAAATGAAGGACTCCTTCCTGCTGGATCCACTTTTTGGCAGGAAAATCTGCCTCAAAACCTCCTCCAAAAAAAAACTCTCTTTGAACGTACCCTGAGGGTCCATTCTGTATTTTGCTATGTGGCCCAGTGATGTCTGTGTATGCCCCGCAGTACATGCTTTAGTCTGCCTTTGATTGGGTGACTAAAATAATAGATGGCGGAGGTGCAGTAGACATCGCTTATCTGGACTTTAGTAAGGCATTTGATACTGTCCCACATAGAAGGCTTATCAATAAACTGCAGTCTTTGAGCTTGAGCTCACATATTGTTGAATGGATTAGGCAGTGGCTGAAGGACAGAAAACAGAGGGTTGTAGTCAATGGAGTATATTCAGACCATGGTATTGTTACCAGTGGGGTACCTCAGGGATCTGTTCTGGGACCCATATTGTTTAATATCTTTATCAGCGAAATTGCAGAAGGCCTCAATGGTAAGGTGTGTCTTTTTGCTGATGACACAAAGATTTGTAACAGGGTTGATGTTCCTGGAGGATACACCAAATGGAAAAGGATTTAGGAAAACTAGAGGAATGGTCAAAAATCTGGCAACTAAAATTTAATGTCGATAAGTGCAAGATAATGCACCTGGGGCATAAAAACCCAAGAGCAGAATATAAAATCAGTGATACAGTACTAACCTCAGTATCTGAGGAAAGGGATTTAGGGGTCATCATATCAGACGACCTAAAGATGGGCAGACAATGTCATAGAGCAGCAGGTAATGCCAGCAGAATGCTTGGGTGTATAGGGAGAGGCATTAACAGTAGAAAGAGGGAGGTGCTCGTGCCGCTCTACAGAGCACTAGGGAGACCTCATTGGGAGTATTGTGTGCAGTACTGGAGACCATATCTGCAGAAGGATATTGAAACTTTGGAGAGAGTTCACAGAAGAGCTACTAAACTAGTACATGGATTGCAGGACAAAACTTACCAGGAAAGGTTAAAGGACCTTAACATGTATAGCTTGGAAGCAAGAAGAGACAGAGGGGATATGATGGAAACTTTTAAATACATAAAGGGAATCATCACGGTAAAGAGAAATATTTAAAAGAAGAAAAACTGCTACAAGAGGACATAGTTTTAAATTAGAGGGGCAAAGGTTTAAACGTAATATCAGGAAGAATTACTTTACTGAGAGAGTAGTGGACGCATGGAATAGCCTTCCTGCAGAAGTGGTAGCTGCAAATACAGTGAAGGAGTTTAAGCATGCATGGGATAGGCATAAGGCCATCCTTCATATAAGATAGGGCCTGGGGCTATCCATAGTATTCAGCATATTGGGCAGACTAGATGGGCCAAATGGTTCTTATCTGCCGACACATTCTATGTTTCTATGTTTCTATGTATTACATGTTTCTTTAGCTCAAAGCTAAATAGTGGATAGAAATGGGACATGGCTTTTCTTTCTGTTGGGCTCCATATGTTGTGCTGTTTATTTGCATCCATGGTAATTCCCCCCCCCCCCACACCCCACCCCGTAAAAATAAAAAAAACCCTAGGAAAGGTTTTCCGGTGTTCCCCTGGCTCTAATTAATTGGGGCTAATTATAAGGCATTCTCATGTCTGTGTGAAAAAGTGCAACTGCTAGTAAAAATCAATGTACGTGGAGAAGCTTATTACAATGCAGCTGTCATATTACACATCCGGGTAAACTGCAGTTATGTTGCTGTATGCGAAATGGCTTCACGTTGCACTGCTAATTTTCTAAAAATTATCATTTAAATTACATTCATTTAATCTATACTGTAGATCAGATCTGATGTTTCTACAGCTTTGGATATTATAGCCATATCATGGAAGATTAAACCTGATCACACAGTATATTATATAAAGTAGCTATATAACAATGATTCGCCAAACCCCCGATTACGTTCTGTAGCTAATGAGGTAAGTTTATTGATTACCATCACTTAATCAAAGGTTGCCTGTGACAAAATGAAGGTTGACTGGGTCAGATGTCTCTTGACGGACATACATTGACAGGACTGTCAATATGTTTGGCAAGCCATCAGAACATCAAGTAGTGTCTAGAAATGCCACCTAATTCCCAGAGTGGTTATTGAACAGAGTTGATAAGACACACGTTCCAATTACTTTCTGCTTTGATGTGAAATATGAGCAGTCTTTTCCCATCAACGCCAAGTTATTCATCAGATTTACTATATGGGTCATAGTGGTCTGTATACTGTATGTACAATAGGAATCAAGTCCTAAATACTGGATACTATTTGCATTGTCTGGTGGAAAGTGTTTTATATTTTATGCTTTTTATAAACCTCTATATCTGCGCATGCGCCCATAGTGTACAGGAGACGCGCAAGTCACAGCGGGAGAGCCGGGATTGCGCTGCTAAAGGAGGCATACCGCGCATGCGCGGGCTGTACGAGCGCGGTTCCGGCAACTTAAGCTAATGTCAGTTATGCAGCAGAGGGGCGGGGTTAGGGCAGGGAAGGCAGACCTGGAGTCTAGGAGGCCGCTGCCCCCTTGACTTCTATCTTGACTTCTGCAAGGATTTTAAAAGGTGATTTTTAGATGATTTTAAATACAGGAAAAGCGCTGGAAACACTGTTGGAAACGTCTTGTGGGGCACTATCAGGTACTGTTAATGGTTTATGAAGTCAATTCCAGGTGACAGGTTCGCTTTAAAGGAACTCTATAAAAAGAAAATGCAGAAGTAAATGAGTTATCCTCCTTTCCATCACTCTTATATAAGTTCATATTTAAATCTGAAATTAGAAATACATAGCAGTTTTTTTTGTATGTGTTCAAAGAGATCAGCCATTTCCTCCCTACTCCTTTTCACAATGTTGTGTCTGACTGTAAGACAACTGGCTGCAGAAGGAGCCTCCCCAGCTGCTCTGTCTCCTGTAGAAGACAAATAATATTAAACCCCACCCCTTGGTCAGCTCTGTCCCTCAGCTGTCTACCAGCCAAAATGGATCAGTTTAGAAAAAAACAACAACCCTGTCTTTTTTGCAAGATTTGAACCTCCCTACAATATCTCCATATACTTAAAGCTACTTTCACACTCGCGTGTTGGCTTTCCGTTTGTGAGATCCGTCATAGGCTCTCACAAGTGGTCCAAAAAGTATCAGTTTTGCCCTAATGCATTCTGAATGGAAAAGGATCCACTCAGAATGCATCAGTTTGCCTCCGATCAGTCTCCATTCCGCTCTGGAGGCAGACACCAAAACCCTGCCTGCAGCGTTTTGCTGTCTGTTTGACGAAACTGAGCTAAATGGATCCATCCTGACTTTGCGGAACGTTATGCAGACCCATTCATTCTCAAAAGCCTCAGCAAAAATGCGGCCCCTTTTTCTATTGTGCCAGATTGTGTCCGTGAAAACAGGATCTGTTTTCTCTGACACAATCTGGCACAATAGAAAACGGATCCGTCTCCCATTGACTTTCAATGGAGTTCATGACGGATCCGTCTTGGCTATGTTACAGATAATGGGATCCGTTCATGATGGATGCATGTGGTTGTATTATTGTAACAGATCCATTTTTGAAGATCCATGACAGATCCGCCCAAGTCGCGAGTGTGAAAGTAGCCTTAGAGTCCCTATTGACAACTTTTACACGGAAACAATTGATTTTTACATACAAAGATCATTTTGAGTAAAAATTATTGCACTGAGTTTCAGTTTACAAACTTCATTCATTTTAAGACCCCATGATATACAGTTTGCAACCTGCTCCTAGTTTAAGAATTTTCTCATGTGGTTGTGTCACTGCCAGTAATTCATGCAGGACCTCTGTGTCCGGGATTTTACTGCTTTCACCCTGCACATTGTTTTATGTGTGTTTTTCTGCCCTTCTTGGATTATTTCCCTCATGTCCAAATACAGTACATCTGCTGTGTACAACCTCCTGCTGCTGTCTCTGACATACAATGAAGGGGGAGAGGTGAGATTGTCATAAGCAGGAACAGCTAATGTTAGATTCAGCAGCACCACCAGCTAGGTGAAGGGCTTGCACACACACTGCAAAAGTAAAATGGTAGAACATGTTTACTGAAGACTTTTAAAAGTTGATTAACGGGTTTGCCCAAGTTCAAAGTAATCAGGGGCAAAGCAAAAACAAACTCACCTTCTGATCCAGCACTGTCATCCCATATTCTCTGACAGTCTGCTACCGTGATTCAATGTTGTTGCAGCAGTTATGTCCTGTATACAACTGCAGCCGTTCACTGGGCTTTGCAGTGGACAGCACAAGACCACTGAGGCTAGTGATTGGCTGCAGAGGTTGTACAGTATATGGGACATCACCGCTGCAGCCATCTGAGAGGATGGATGTATAGCTTTGGATCAAAGAGGGCTTCGGATGGTGAGTTTAAGTTTCATTTATTAACTCTCTCAACTTCTCAACTTTTTATTAAGTTTATCAACTTTTTCAATCCATGACGGCTTAGTGTGTTACTTATGGTAATCTTTGAGACTGTGGTCCCAGCTCTCTTCAGGTCATTGACCAGGTCCTCCCGTGTAGTTCGGGACTGATTCCTGACTTTTCTCAGAATCGTCCTTACCCCACGAGGCAAGATCTTGCATGGAGCCCCACACCGAGGAAGATTGACAGTCATCTTGTGTTTCTTCCATTCTCTAATAATTGCGCCAACAGTTGTTGTCTTCTCACCAAGCTGTTTGCCTATTGTCCTGTTGACCATCCCAGCTTTGTATAGGTCTTTGGTCTTGGCCATGGTGGAGAGGTTGAAGTGTGATTGATTGAGTGTGTGGACCGGTGTCTTTTATACAGGTAACGAGTTCAAATAGTTGCAATTATTACAGGTAATGAGTGCAGAGTACCAGGGCTTCTTAAAGAAAAACTAACAGGCCTGTGAGAGATGCTGGTTGGTAGATGATCAAATACTTATTTCATGCAATAAAATGCAAATTAATTATTTAAAAATCATACAGTGTTATTTTATGGATTTTCTTTAGATTCTGTCTCTCACTGTTGAACTGTACCTACGTTAAAAATTACAGACCTCTCCATTCCTTGTATGTGGGGAAACTTGCCAAATCACCAGTGTATCAAATACTTATTTTCCCCACTGTATGTTCTTCCTATGATAAGTTCCCAGTAAATCTTCATGTATCCATCTCCCTTGACCATACAGTATAATGTACAAGTTTGACAAACTTTTAAAAAGTTTTTTTTTAGGTTTAAAAAAAGGAAACCTTTCGTCTATGGACAGCAATGAAGCTGCAAAGGGCAGAGGCAAAGCCTTGCTCTTTCAAACGAGGAAACCGGATAATTAGTAATGAATATTAATGTAACTTTGCTATCTTGTGTCAGACGTGTAAGCATGAATCAAAGATGCCTGGTTTGGTCTGTAGGAAAATACATTAGAGGGCTTATCACAAGGGGGTCCGCTCCTGCTGGGATTACTCTTAACTTTAATTAAACTGTTTAAAAAGTTCAACCCAAAGATTTTATTGAAACGTAAATCAATATCTTCCCGTCAAGGTGAGCTGGTTAAAAATAGCTTTAATGGCAAATGTTTAGATGCTCATGTGTTGCTTTTAGGAGGGACGGACAAAATAATTCTCTTTTTTTTTTTTAAGTAAAGATATTGACTCTGGAGTAAATCCATTTGTTACCTCCTCTGAATTCCCTTGGAAGTTAACAATCCCTTTGCTTCACAATCTTACAGTTTGAAGAATGAGAAAGCAGCAGTGTCCTTATTACTTTTGAAATTTCCATTTGAAAGGAGAAAGAAGATATCCCTTTATTACAGATAGGCTCCAATTTATCTTTCCCTCTCTTTAAAGTTTTCCACAGAGCATATAGTGAAGGCTATGCTGCATTAGCTTCTATTTTTATATTTTCATGTGGATGTTTAGTATTACAATTTTAAGCAAAAGTTCTCTGCCAGACATTCTTTAGGTTCTCAATCTGTGGTTAGTATATTCCAGGGGGTACATGCCATAACAATAGAGGGTACTCACATTGTGCCGATGCTGTAAGTTTAAAGGTTTTATCCAAGTTGTAAAACATCCCCCTCTCCCCCAATGCTCGGGCACCTCATATAGGTTATACTTACCCCACTCCCCGGCACCCGCGTAGCTCCTGATCCCCACACAGCCGCTGCTGCATCTCCTAAGGAGGCTTGTCCTAGTCGTGGCCTGCTATTGTCTGGACTCATCCCCCCGTTGCCAGGGAGTTGCAGTGGCAGACGTGTGGGGATCAGGAGCTATGCGGTGTCGGGGAGCGGGGTTAGTATAACCTATTTGAGGTACCCGGCATTGGGGGGGATGTTTTACAACTTGGATAACCCCTTTAATAAGCAGCACAGGGTGTGATCAAAGCTTTAGCGGAACTTTGATATAATTTGAGTAGAAATACTTGGCTTAGGCCTTATTTACACAGTCAGTGTTTGGTCAGTGATTGCTGAAAGTGTTTGTTAGCCAAAATCATTTGTGGGTCAAAATAGCAGAACAGGTCCACATCTCTCCATTATACCTTATCTCTGTGTAGGTTTCACTCCTGGTTTAGCCAACAATCATTATTAGGCTTTAGGCCATACACACATGAGCGAGTTCAGTGTGAGGTCCTGTTCTGACCTCCACTCCTCTGACAGTATAACACAGCATTATAACAATTTATAATGCACTGTAACCCTGAGAGTCATGGAATCGATTGAATTATACTAACAGTATTATGTCAGTGTAATTCAGTAGATTCCAGAACTCTTAGGGTCGCACAGCAATATAAATCATTGCAATGCTGTGCAATCCGGTCAGAATAGGACATTACACTGAACTCGATTGTGTATGTCTGGCCTTAGGAACACTGAGAAACATTGATTTAGATGTTCTTCTGATCATGAAAGGGAAAGCTATGGAAGACACAATGGACAACTCACACCCTACTGTCAGCTTTCCCCTCTATCTTTTCAACCTAAAAGTATTGGGGAACATGCCAATTTTAAGGGTAGGGCCACCATTGAACACAATTTTAGAGCTTATGTGCACAAACGTGATCAGCCCGTGAAACATGTTCCATGTGTCGGCCGCATCTCCCAGGCAAATCACAGCTTCCCAAAGCCAAACTGCCTGTGCCATAGTGATTGTATGCGATCACGGGACTACTGCAGCATGCTCAGAGGATGATGTGAATATACTGCAATAACCCCACAATCAGAAAGAGACTGACTGCATCATACATTTCTATGATACAGTCAGTTCAGGTCAATGGAGCAATGATCAGCCTGGGAGATGCAGCTGACGCATGGACCATGTTTCCCGTGCTGATCATAGTCATGTGCATGAACCCATACAGTTTATAAATAACATTAATCTACACACAAAGGCCCATATCTAGTAATTTGCCTGTGCCAAAAATCTGTTTAATGTATATCTAAAGTGACTGTCTTAAGAGGCAGTTGCTTTAAAGGCTGTTGACAACTTTGACATGGAAAACGATGATGTTTACATATGATAGCGGCTTGAGTAAAACATGTTTACACCCTTCATATTAAGTTTTCAACCTGCTCCTAGTTTCAGACCTTTCTCATGCTGACTTTAATGCATGCTGGATGTGAGGTCTGTGTGTCTAGGATGCTGCAGCTTTCACTCATTCCTATGTAACAGCAGAGCATTCTGGTACCGATTTTCTCTTCTACCATGCTTGATCTTTTCCCACATATGATAATATGTGATGCTGAGAAGATTGCGATTTTCCTTTCTTTCCCTTGCTGTGGGAGCTCTGCTTCATCTCAAAATGTACACATAGCCTATTTGACTCTCCCCATGCAAAATGCCTGGTGTGATTTCCTGCCTATCTGCAGCCTATTTGAGCTTCACCTCTCTCCACACTCTAATCTGCCAGGTACAATCTACTTCCTCTCCGTCCTGCTATTACTACCACTTAGACAAAAAAGGGGGAGAGCAAAGAGAGCTGTCAGAAGCAGGAGCAGTGCAATAGATTTGTGGCAGATTGAGCAGCACCACCAGCTAGGTAAAGGATTTGCACACACACACTTCAAAGAGAAAATAGTAAGACATTTTTATGAACATTGTTTTTTTTGAATTTAGGCCAAAGAAAAGAAAATCTGTGCAAAGGTGTCCATAACTTTTAAGTATTGATTTCTAACATTCGGGGAAAGTAGAAGTCATACTCAGATGGCAGAGGCTCCATTTTGTCTTCCTGTTATCCAACCCTGTATTGCCCTATAGCTATATCACAGTCAACAATTAAACCTATGCCAGATATACTGAATATATGTTATACTGTATGCATGTGCGTGTGAACAGATGGGTGAATTCACAGTAGCTTACTACAGAGGGTCAGTTAGTTAATCATAGTCAGCCCATAAATATACATTTGGTTCATCAACACGCCAAATGGTCCAGAACAGGTTTGGTGATTTGTCCATGATCTATACATAAGCATTAATGAACAAAATAATAGAGGTTTAATGATATATCATTCTCTGGAAATGAATCTTTCCATCATTGATGGTCATTGTGAGACTTAGACCAACCTATCATTGCCATTTAATAGGGCATACAATACTTGTATGTGAAGGAAGAGAGTAATTTAAGAATTTCGATAAACTATATGTTTTAATATGTATATTCAGTAGAGTTCTGTGGTATTACCATTTTGCCTTCATTGTTCTGAACACAAATTACGGTAAAGGGGTATTGCCGTTGTGTAAAGTGATGGCGTATCTTTAGGACCTGTCACCACAAAATGCAATGCAATCTGAAACCACCATGTTATAGAGCGTGAGGAGCTGAGCGGATTTATATATATTTTTGTTGGAAAAGATTTAGTAAAACCTTATTTTTATACATTTATATCTCTGCTTTTCTACCTCCTGTGAAGAGCAGGAGGCTGTCAGTCACTGATAACTCCTCCCTCTTGTACCGATAGCTCTTCACAGGGCTGCAGATATAAATGTAAAAATGACATGTTTTACTGACAAAACTATCAATCAATCCGCTCAATTTCTCCTGCTCTGTAACATGGTGCTGTCAGATTGCACTGCATTTTGTGGTGACAGGTCCTCTTTAAGACTGGGAACGTGGCGCCACGATCATTAGAATGAAGGGGACGCAATGCTACAGTGGTGCTGCAACCCCTTCACTGTTTTTGCCTGCACAGCAGTGCTGCTGTTCTGTGCACCATTGGGTGGGTAGGAGCCTTAGATGGGGACACGTTGTCACACCAGTGCTCTAGATACTTTATTCTCAGGTTCGGTGCAGTTCCCAGAGGTCAGATTTTGTATCTGTTTGTGTATTGGACCATGGCGCCCTTGCTATTTGCACAGCGCACCCTCTTAGTTCACTTAGATTTGACACTGTCTACATCTGTATGAAGAGAACATAAAGGCAGTGGATGGACTATCTTCTTGTATTGTAGCTCTGTGAACATAAGTGGGTATTAGCGTGTTCATCACTTTGTAAGGCTCGAGCTAAATGGTGTCGTACAGATTTTTGCCTCCACTAAAAAGGAGAAAATGCGCTATACCTCTGCTATTTAAAGGGGTTATACCACGTTTTAAAGTTGTCCACCTCCACCAGATAGGGTATAACTGATCGCTAGGGATCCAACTGCTGGAACCCCCACTGATCCTATTCCTCCGTCCTGATGGAGCGGCAGGCCACACATGCTCCCTGCTGCTCTATTCATTGTCTATGGGACTGCCAGAGATAGCAGGGTACAGCGCCCCTGTAGATAGGGGTTGACTCCAAAACTTGCCTCAACCCCTTGAAGACCACAGGTTTATACCCCCCTAGTGACCAGGCCCTTTTTTACAAATCCGCACTACACTACTTTCACCGTTTATTGCTCGGTCATACAACTTACCACCCAAATGAATTTTACCTCCTTTTCTTCTCACTAATAGAGCTTTCATTTGGTGGTATTTCATTCTTGCTGACATTTTAACTTTTTTTGCTATCAATAAAAATGTAACGACATTTTTTCAAAAAAATGACATTTTTCACTTTCTGTTGTAATTTTTTTTTTTTAAAAACTACATTTCTATATAAATTTTTCACAAAATTTATTGTTCTACATGTCTTTGATAAAAAAAAAATCCAATAAGTGTATATTTATTGGTTTGGGTAAAAGTTATAGCGTTTACAAACTATGGTGCAAAAAAGTGAATTTCGGCATTTTGAAGCAGCTCTGACTTTCTGAGCACCTGTCATGTTTCTTCAGGTGCTAGAATGCCAGGATAGTATAAATATCCCCCAAATGACACCATTTTAGATAGAAGACACCCCAAAGTATTCACGGAGGGGCATGGTGAGTTCATGTATCATTTCATTTTTTTCACAAGTTAGCGGAAAATGACACTTTCTGAGGAAAAAAATAATAATAAAGTTTCCATTTCTGCTAACTTCTGGCAAAAAATATAAAATCTCAGACGGACTCACTATGCCCCTCAGTGAATACCTTGGGGTGTCTACTTTCCGAAATTGGGTCATTTGTGGGGTGTGTTTACTGTTCTGGCATTTTGGGCGGGGCTAAATTGTGAGCAGCCCTGTAAAACCTAAAGGTACTCGTTGGAATTTGGGCCCCTTTGCACTCAGGCAGCAAAAAGTGTCACACACGTGGTATTGCCGTACTCAGGAGAAGTAGGGCAATATGTTTTGGGGTGTATTTTTACATATACCCATGCTGGGTGAGAGAAATATCTCTGTAAATTGTCAACTTTGTATAAACATTTTTAAAAAGTTGTCGTTTACAGAGATATTTCTCACACCCAGCATGGGTATATATAAAATACACCCCAAAACTCATTGCCCTACTTCTCCTGAGTACGGCGATACCACATGAGTGACACTTTTTGCAGCCTGGGTGCGCAAAGGGCCCTAAAACCAATGAGTACCTTTAGGATTTCACAGGACATTTTTACGCATTTGGATTCCAGACTTCTTCTCAGGCTTTAGAGACCCCTAAAATGCCAGGGCAGTATAAATACCCCACATGTGACCCCATTTTGGAAAGAAGACACCCCAAGGTATTCCGTGAGGGGTATGGTGAGTTCATGTAAAATTTTATTTTTTGTCACAAGTTAGTGGAATATGAGACTTTGTAAAAAAATAAAAAAATAAAAAAAAAATATCAATTTCCGCTAACTTGTGCCAAAAAAAAAACCATTCTGTGAACTCGCCATGACCCTCACGGAATATCTTGGGGTGTCTTCTTTCCAAAATGGGGTCACATGAGGGGTATTTATACTGTCCTGGCATTTTAGGGGTCTCTAAAGCCTGAGAAGAAGTCTGGAATCCAAATGCGTAAAAATGTCCTGTGAAATCCTAAAGGTACTCATTGGTTTTAGGGCCCCTTTGCGCACCCAGGCTGCAAAAAAGTGTCACACATGTGGTATTGCTATACTCAGGAGAAGTAGGGCAATGTGTTTTGGGGTGTATTTTTATATATACCCATACTTTGTGTGAGAAATATCTCTGTAAATGACAACTTTTAAAAAAAAATTATACAAAGTTGTCATTTTACAGAGATATTTCTCTCACCCAGCATGGGTATATGTAAAAATACACCCCAAAACACATTGCCCTACTTCTCCTGAGTACGGCGATACCACATGAGTGACACTTTTTTGCAGCCAAGATGCGCAAAGGGGCCCTAAAACCAATGAGTACCTTTTAGTAGGGCATTTTTACGCATTTTTCTTCTCACGCTTTAGGGCCCCTAAAATGCCAGGTCAGTAGAAATACCCCACATGTGACCCCATTTTGAAAAGAAGACACCCCAAGGTATTCCGTGAGGGGCATGGCGAGTTCACAGAAGATTTCTTTTTGGCACAAGTTAGCGGAAATTGATTTTGTATTGTTTTTTCTCACAAAGTCTCCCTTTCCGCTAACTTTTGACAAAAAGTTCAATTTTTCATGGACTCACTATGCCCCTCAGCGAATACCTTGGGGTGTCTTCTTTTCAAAATGGGGTTATTTGTGGGGTGTTTATACTGTTCTGGCATTTTGGGCGGGGCTAAATTGTGAGCAGCCATGTAAAAGCTAAAGGTACTCGTTGGAATTTGGGCCCCTTTGCGCACCCAGGCTGCAAAAAAATGTCACTCATGTGGTATCGCCGTACTCAGGACAAGTAGGGCAATGTGTTTTGGGGTGTATTTTTACATATACCCATGTTAGGTGAGAGAAATATCTCTGTAAATTGACAACTTTGTATAAAAAAATTTAAAAAGTTGTCGTTTACAGTGATATTTCTCACGCAAAGTATGGGTATATATAAAAATACACCCCAAAACACATTTCCCTACTTCTCCTGAGTATGGCGATACCACATGTGTGACACTTTTTTGCAGCCAAGATGCGCAAAGGGGCCCTAAAACCAATGAGTACCTTTAGGATTTCACAGGGCATTTTTACGTATTTGGATTCTCACGCTTTAGGACCCCTAAAATGCCAGGGCAGTGTAAATACCCACATGTGACCCCATTGTGGAAAGAAGACACCCCAAGGTATTCCGTGAGGGGCATGGTGAGTTCACAGAAAAAAAAATTTTGACACAAGTTAGCGGAAATTGATATATATATATATATATATTTTTTTACAAAGTCTCATATTCCACTAACTTGTGACAAAAATAAAATTTTACATGAACTCCCCATACCCCTCACGGAATACCTTGGGGTGTCTTCTTTCTAAAATGGGGTCACATGTGAGGTGTTTGTACTGCCCTGGCATTTGAAGGTCTCCGTAATCATTACACGTATGGCCAGCATTAGGAGTTTCTGCGATTCTCCTTATATTGACCATACGGGTAATGAGATTTTTTTCCGTTCAGCCTCTGCGCTGAAAAAAAAAAAATGAAGCGGCACAGATTTTTTCATTCGCATCGATCAATGTGGATGAAAAATCTCTGCCAAAATCAGTGACTGCATGGGCGGTGGGCGCTAACTACCTAACAAGTAGCTAACTAACTGGCGGTGATAAGGGACCCTTATGCCCCATTCACACGTCCGAAATTCTGTTTGCGGAACGGAATTGCGGACCCATTCATTTCTATGGGGACAGACTTTGTCCCGCTCGGATCCGGAATTACGGATCCGCGCTTCCGGGTCTGCACTTCCGTTCCGCAAAAATATAGAACATGTCCTATTCTTTTCCGCAATTGCGGACAAGAAAAAGCATTTTCTATATAGTTCTGTGCGGATCTGCAAAATGTGGAAAGCGCATTGCCGGTGTCCGTATTTTGCGGATCTGTAAATCCATGGATCTGCAAAACACATACGGACGTCTGAATGAGCCTGTAGGGGGGTGATTAGTGACAGGGGGGTGACAGGGGGTGATCAGGGGGTGACATGGGTGATCAGGGGTTAATCAGTGATGGGGGTGGTGTGTGTGTAGTGATTGGTGCACTTTTCCTATGTTTCCTCTGGTGGTCCCAAACAAAGGGACCACCGGACGAGCAGACAGCAGGCATATCAGACGCTGTTTAAAAAACAGCGTCTGATATGCGATTTAAATGCGTTTTTTTCCGCATCTACAGCCTGCCAGCGCATGATCAGCGCTGGCAGGCTGTAGTTTCAGTTGTCCCGGCTCCGATCACATGAACGCGCGCGCACGACGCGCGCGCATTCATGTGAAATCTCAGGTCTCACGAGATGACGCCGATAGGCATGACTGAGACCTGAGAGAGCCGCCGCGCTGACGCCCATCGGCGTTAGCGTGGCGGCAAGAGGTTAAATATTAAACACGTACATAAGGGCCATATGTTTCCAGTGCACTTCAAGCCCATTCTGCTGCAGTTCTCACATCCTTCCCATGGCACGTTTTGTAGTGAAGCGACATGAGGCCCAGTGCATTTAGTATTGATTTTTGCGCCCTTTTGAACTTTCCTTGCACACATTTTAATTATAGAGTCAGATCTTCAGTCTATTTACTGAGTGAATTGCATTCCCCCCATTCTGCATTCAGTTTGTAGTCTTCTAGTTTAACTAGCAAAACACCTAGTGATCCCATCGACATGATGACATATGGGCCATTTAAAGCACTGGCCGGGAATCAATGGCTGCTGAGGCGGAGTGGAGGTTGTGTATTATTTTTTATTGAACGTGATATTACAAGAAGTTACTTTCTTCTCTCACCCATAAAAAGTATTGAATTACTGAAAGGGTAACATGTATAGATCGTAGCCTCTGCATGATGTGATTTCCATCAGCTCTACTTACTGTGTGATTTAATATGTCTGCTGCTCACATTGGCCTGGTATTTAATTGAAGGAATGGAATTACTAAAAAATAACAGTTAAAGAAGCATTCCCTCAAAAATATTCATTATCTGACTGGTTAGAAAGGTACAAGATGTAAACTGTAGTGAAGGTACTCTTCTTAGGGTACTTTCACACTACGGTTAGTGTGATCCGGCAGGCAGGTCCGTCGTCGGAGCTGCCTGCCGGATCCGTCGATCAGTGTTACAACTGACAGCCTGCGGATCCGTCTACAAATGCATTGCAAGAACGGATCCATCTCTCCACTTGTCATGCGGATGGACGGATCCGTCTTGCAGTCTTTTTCACAGTTTTCCCATGCGCAGACCGGAAGGACGGATCCGTCCTTCAGTTGTTTCACAATGCCGGATCCGGCACTAATGCAAGTCAATGGAAATTAATGCCGGATCTGGCATTCCGGCGACTGATCAGGCATTTTGGACGGACATAATACCGCAGCATGCTGCGGTATTATGTCCGCCCAAAACGCCTGACATTGACTGAACAGAAGGCATACTGATGCAAACTGAACGGATTTCTATCCATTCAGAATGCATTGGGATATGCCTGATCAGTTCTTTTCCGGCATAGAGCCCTTTTGACAGAACTCTATGCCGGAAAAGAATAACGCTAGTGTGAAAGTACCCTTACCGGTGAATGCACTGGCGTACCACCAATATAGGCAGACTAGGCAGTTGCTATGGGGCCCGTAAGTGTGAAGGGCCCGGCCAGGCTGAATGTCCCCACCCCCTTTACCCACATAAAGGCACAGCTCCTTGCCGCTGCAGCTGCTGCCATCTGCCTAATTCCTCTATTAGATACAGAGCTGGTCAATAAGCAGAGCAGGGAACACAGCATCTCCATGCTTATTGACCAGCTCTGTATCTAATAAAGGCTGAATTTTCGGCACCCTGACCTGACCTGTGCTCCTGTCTTCACTCTGCTGCTTCACTGTCTGATGCGTCCAGCATCATTACAGCAGCATAGCTCCTTTAAGGTCCATTCACACGTCCGTTTTAGCATTTCACATCCGTTCCGCAAATTTGCGGAACGTTATGCGGACCCATTGATTCTCAATAGCCTCCGCAAAAAATGCGGACCCGTTTTCTTTTGTGCCAGATTGTGTCCGTGAAAACAGATCTGTCCTGGCACACAATGTAAGTCAATGGGTACGGATCCGTTTTCACCAGGGCTGTGGAGTCGGAGTCGGAGTCGGAGTCGAGGAGTCGGAGTCGGAGGCAATTTTGGGTACCTGGAGTCGGAGTCGGAGTCGGCAAAAATGGACCGACTCCGACTCCGACTCCTACTAGATTTAAATTGGAATAAAAAAAAATTGAAATAAAAAAAAAGCAAGTTTAAATGTCCTAATTCAGATAAAGTTATAATTAATTACTTCTCTACTGTAAGAATAAAGGCCAATGCATGCAGTGCGTCACTTTACCGCTAAACAAAGACGTTAAGTGACCGTGAAGAAGCTTTTCATATGCTTTACTATGCAGTTAAAGGGACACTGACAGGCTGATATATCTGCTGGTATTCATCAGGATTAGGAATACAACTAGACGACTGTTACCCCCAGTTGAGGTTTACTTGTGTTTAAAAACGTTTTAATCAATATGCAAATTCTCTACCTTTGTGCCCAAGGGGGCAGGCGCACATGTAGAGTACTGGCAGCACTAGACAGGACTAGGTAGCGAGGAGGAAGAGAGAAAGCTGGCACAGCCTCAGCATAGCCAGACGAGGCTGCTGCCAGCACTCTACACGTGCGCCTGCGCAGGAATTCAGCGTTCGGCTAGCCTGAAAAAAAGGCCAGTGCAGTGAATAATAACGAGGGGAACAGCGCTGGGAAGCTGTACTTCGGGCGCGGCTGGGCACAAAGCTGCAGGAGACGCTGCCCCATTGGGCACAAGATAGTGAATTTGCATACAGATTAAAATGTTTCTTAAACACAAGTACAGCTTAACTGGGGGTAACATTAGTATAGTTTTATTCCTAATTCTCTGATGAATACCAGTATATATATATATCTTTAGCTGGAAAATCAGCCTGTCAGTGTCCCTTTAAGGAGCGGCAATACTTACACTTTCCATTGTCTTGTGGTCTGCTGTTACAGGGAACCCATGGTTATCCTCGCCTCTCACTGATAACTGATTAAGGACTGGAGACACTTGTATAAGTGAAGGGAATGGATGGTCAATAGTTCAAGACTGAAGCTGTAAACCATTTGAAAAACTGCTATCATTCAGCTAAGGCTATAAAACATGTAAACTCAGATTGTTAGCTTAAATTTTAAACATGACTATGGGATTCTACTAGGAAAATCATGTTTTAAAATAAATGCCCCTTCCCCTGCCCCTTCCTGGATCCTCCCACTGCTCTATCTTCAGCAGAAGATTAGCACACAAAGGAGAAGGCAGCAGCGTCTGCTAAACTACCTCTCTGTGCTAGAGGAGATTAGAAGAACTTGGTGGAACAGCTTCGTATTTGCATATTAAATACAGAGGAGTCGGAGTCGAGGAGTCGGAGTCGGAGTCGGAGTCGGAAGTTTCAAAATCTGAGGAGTCGGAGTCGGAGTCGGAGTCGGACAATTTATCTACCGACTCCACAGCCCTGGTTTTCACTGACACAATCTGGCACAGTTTGGCTCAGTTTCATCAGACGGACACCAAAACGCTGTCCGTCTCCAAAGCGGAATGGAGACTGAACTGATGCAAACTGACGCATTCTGAGCGGATCCTTTTCCATTCAGAATGCATTAGAATGCAAACTGATCCGTTTTGGACCGCTTGTGAGAGCCCTGAACGGATCTCACAAACGGAAAGCCAAAACGCGAGTGTGAAGGTAGACTAACTCTCCCAGCTATCTACACTACAATGTTCATGGCTGACTGCTGTGTGTCTGCTGGCTGAGGCTAGGTGTCGGTGTGTAATATATGAGTAGCAGGGACAAGGTGGGTTAGTAGGAGTGCTGCTGTGTGCTCATTATACTGTATGTATATATATATACATATACACGCACTGCTTACTGACTACACAGCAGCCTCCATATGCTTCCTACCACTCACAGACACATGCTTGAAATTCAGGAAATTCAGTCCTTGCCCCTCATTGCCCTATATTACAAATGGCATATTTCTAATGGGGCAATAAGACACAGGCACTGAACCCTCTATATATATTTTTAAAGAGATACATATATATATAGAGAGAGAGAGAGAGAGAAAGAATGAGATCTCTCTCTCTCTCTCTCTCTCTATATATATATATATATATATTTATAAACTGGTGTAAAGTAGAACTGGTTTAGTCGCCCATAGCTACCAATCAGATTCCACCTTTTATTTTTCACAGCTCCTTTGGAAAATGAAAGGTGGAATCTGATTGGGTACTATGGGCGACTAAGCCAGTTCTACTTTATACCATTTTTTTTTCCTTTTAACCACTTCCTGCTCTGCTATGTAGATGTGTAGCACAGTGATCACCTTTTGGTGTCAGCTATATAGCTGATACATTGCTGAAACTGACAGGACTCGAACTAGCTCTAGTTCGGCCATTTCAACCCTTAAAGGGGTTGTCTCATCACCATGTCTTATAGGTACGCACCTATATCAAGAATGGAGCCCAACAAGTGAAGGAGGGCGCACTGCGCATGCGCAGCCGCCCTCTGTTAATTTTTTATGGGGCTGGCGAAAATAGCCGAGGGCTGGCTCAGCTTTTTCTGTCGGCCTTATAGAAATGAATGTGACCGGGGCCCGCATGCGCGGTATGCTCCCATTCACGTCTATGGGGAGCTGGCTTGGTGGTGGCCGGATCAGAGTCCTTCAGCCACCACCTTGCGGGGCTCCGTTCTCCATATGGGTGCGGGTCCCAGAGGTGGGTCCGCACCTATAGGACAATGGGGACATATTCTAACAATGTGCCCCCATTGTCTGTGATGAGACAACCCTTTTAAGATGCTGCGTGTGAACATTACAAACACAGTGCACAGAAACAATGCTGTTCTTAAACAATTATTATTATTATTATCTGAGTTTTGCTATGGGGCCCATTATTTCTATGTATGCCCCTGGGTGACTGTTTTTGTTCGTTATAACCTCCCTTCTGATTATCAGCTGTGTAATGTGACCAGCAATCAGACTTTCCAAATAACGCAGTATCTGTGTGGACAGAAAGTCTGTTTCTCTATGTATTCCTATGGGAGCCTTAATGTCAGTCTCATAGGAATGAATAGAGAAGTAACTGACTTCCTGTCCTGTGTCAGTTGGAGATTAGTGTTGGTCACATGACACAGCTGAGAATCTGAAGAGAGGTTATAACTCACAAGTACAGTTCCAATCTATTCTTATGACTCTATGATGTGCCATTCTTTTACTATTACTTCTAGAGGTTTATGAATGAAATGCCAGCAGTTTGCAATAAAGGTCCAGATGGTTATTACCAAGTGGGGGTGTATCCCTACACAGTTTGACACTATCCAACCACTGCTGCCAGTGCTAGGCTGTGTAACACATCGCCAGCTGGTAACACCAATCTGGATGTTCATTGCAGACTACTAGCAGTTCATTTATAACTTTGCAGGAATAATAAAAGAATGGCGCAACATAGAGTCATAAGAATAGATGCTCCTGAATTGTCTTTACATGGGGACTGCAAGTTCATATTAACACAGGCACGTCAGGAGAGGTTACAGGTTCTCTTTAAAGGGGTTGGCCTTTCATGGCTGACATGGCTATAACCCCTATTTTATGCAGCCCGTTTCCATGGTTACGATGACTATGCATTCCATCAATGGTGGTCATGCTTGCACACTGTAGGGAAAAGTTCTGCCCTATGTGCGCTCCCTCAGTCCTGGCCACCAGAGAGGCCAGAGCTTTTTCCTATAGTGTGCAAGCACAACTACTACTGCTGGATTTCAGGGTGGTCATAACCATGGAAATAAACCATGTATAATGTGATGGAAAAATGAATAAAGCCAGCACAGAAGACAATATGGACAATCACAATACATTAGCAGGGCCGTCTTTAATATTGATTGGACCCTGGGCGAGAATTTACTTGGGCCCCCTTGATCCCGCCTTCCCACGCCCTAGCATGCAATCACCACCATATATAATATAGCGCTTACAGTGAATGACTGTAAATCCTTACAGTTCTGAAGACTCCAGAAGGCTCAGGATCAGTGCTCGGGGCAGCTGGGCTCAGGGCTGGAGGGCACCTCTCTGCAGTTCAGGAAGGACACCGGGGCTCGGCTCACCCTAGCGTTACAGTGCACCCCAGCACCCCACAGTATAGCACCCTATAGTATATATATAGTATATAGCACTCTCCAGTATATAATCTCATACAGCAGCCCTCCAGTATATGATCTCAGACAGCAGCCCTTCTGTATATAATCCCACACAGCAGCCCCTCAGTATATAATCTCTTACAGCAGCCCCCCAGGATGTAATCACACACAGCAGCCCCCCCCAGGATGTAATTACACACAGCAGCCCCCCCCCCCAGTATATAATCTCACACAGCAGCCCCCAGTATATATTCCCACACAGCAGCCCCTCAGTATATAATCTCATACAACAGCCCCCCAGGATGTAATCACACACAGCAGCCCCCAGTATATAATCTCACACAGCAGCCCCAGTATATATTCCCACACAGCAGCCCCTCAGTATATAATCTCATACAGCAGCCCCTCGGTATATAATCTCATACAGCAGCCCCCAGTATATAATCCCATACAGCCCTCCCTCAGTATATAATCTCACACAGCAGCCCCCCCCCCAGTATATAATCTCACACAGCAGCCCCCCCTAGTATATAATCTCACAGCAGGAGCGTAGCTAAGGGCTCATGGGCCCTGGTGCAAGAGTTCAGCTTGGGCCCCCCTTACTTCAGTGTTTTGTGTGTCTTCTTATGTGGCCCAAGGGTCTTTGGGCCCCCTTAGGCTCCTGGGCCCGGTAGCGGCTGCTACCTCTGCACCCCCTATAGCTACGCCCCTGTCTCACAGTATACAATCCTCAGCACCTCTCCAGTAGTCACATCCACGGTACCTCTCCAGTGCTGACATACTCTCTCCCCTCTACAGACACTGCTGAGCAGCCATCCCTGATCTTCCTCCTCTGCAGACAGTCGGCCAGTGCCTGTACCCACGTTACCTACCCTTCTCCTGCAGGCTGCATCAACACAGAGTCCTGGAAGAAGAAAAGGACCTTTTGATTGCCTCATAGCCATGTGACCAGTAATATTGCTATGTTACTGGTCACATGGTGATGATGTCATGGAAGGTCCTTTCTCCCACAGTTCTTACTCTCACAGTTCGCTCTGAAGTGGCGGCATCCAGAAAGGCATGGCAGCACCCTCCCTGTGCTGACAGCCTGATATCTGGGGTGGACAGCCACTCAATGTAATTGAACTTGTCTGCAGTGGTCAAAGGAGATTAAGAGGCACCTGCCTTGGCCCCCTAGGACCAACGGGGCCCTGGGCAGGTTCCCCTTTTACCCCGTGTTAAAGACGGCCCTGTACATTAGTAAGTGCCTTATATTAACTTTCTCTACATGATAAATGCACATTTTTTAAGTGAGACAACCCCTCTAAAGATATAATGTTCCCTCTGTGTAAAGGATGAGGAGTGCAGATATATAGTAGATGAGTGTATACAGTGATTGGCTGCAGTTATATAAACCTTCTGACTCTCACACTGCCTGTACTATATAAACCTTCTGACTCTCACACTGCCTGTACTATCTGTGTGTGCTGACTCTCCTGGTCTCCCTGCCCCCTGCATTTAAGAGCTGATGGGAGAGAGATGACAAGAGAGAAGGCAGACAGGCTCAAGCTGCATCACATAGGAATACATAGAGAATATGTAGTGTGAGGGGACAGCAGCTCTGTGTCACTGATCAGTCATGGCTGCCCTCAGAGGACACAGAGCACTGCAGTGTGGTAAGACTCCACCGCCTCTGTCTCCACAAAGCCTATGATGATTGGAAATGTAGGATTCTTTAGGAATACAATATCTTGAAGGAATCAAGATGGCTGACAAACACACACATTGCACATCAAATAAAACAGGTATACACAAGGCATTCTTTAATAATCCTGCACTATATAGACAAAGAAAAAAATTCTGGAGTGCTTCTTTAAAAGCCCTTCCATATACTAAGCCTACATGAGTGCCGCTTTAGGCCATGTTGTGTATACTACTTAGATGCTACATTTTATATGTAATAATTATATTGATAACATTAATAAAATGATGGAGCTTTACTTGAAATATTCTAGCCATTATCACTCACAGGGCATTTATCGGCTGTATTATCCATTATATTCTCACCGTGCCAAAGTAATTGTGTCAGCTGCTGCCGTGTGTTAAAAAAGGAAAGTGTTTCCATCTCCGAAAAGTGGTTCACCATAGGGATGTGACCAAGTGTACTGCTATCATGACATGATTAATGCAATTACATTAGCGCTACCTGGCACTTTATCCATCATCTCATTCAAACGTTTTCTAACAGTGATGGAGGATACGAATGTGAATGTGTAATAGTCAGGAATGTCACTTAAAAAGACTGAACATGGAATCTGGTCATGGAAAGTCTTGTCCTGTGATGGTCAATCATTTTGTGTGATTTAACCCTTAGACTCCCAGCACCATACATGTATGGCTCTGGAATGGTCTTTGCATATGGCGCCCGCTCGCAAGCGCAGCGGGCGACATACCCAGCGGGTCTCTGCTGTTTCAAACAGCTGAGGCCTGCGGCTAATGTCTGTGACCGGCAATAATAATAATAGCAGGCATTTAACCCTTTAGATGCCATCGTGACCACAGCATCTAAATAGCGAAAAAGGATGCAGCGATCGGGGAAGCCGGTACTTCGTTCAAATGCACTCTCTGAAGATGCCCAGCATATTAGAGCTGCAGTTCCTATGGAGGCCTGCAGGTGGCATGCCAACATAGGATAACTGCAAATTGAGTTTATACAGTAGTTCTATGGAACTACAGTATAATCTAAAATAAATCTAACTAGTGAATATTCCTAGAGGGGCTAAAGAAAAAGTTTTAAAAATATACATTTAAAAAAAAATAATATATATATATATAAATGTTTTATTTTAATGACCCCCTCTTTCCCTAGAATAAAAAATAAATACATAAACAAAAAAAATAAACATCATGGGCACCGTATTCCATACGGCGAATGGTGTACCAGAAAAATCGAAATGATTGCTTCACTTACCCCAAAAAATTGAATAAAATGTGATCAAAAAGTCACACACACACACACACCAAAATAGTGTCAATAAAAACTAGAGATCATCTCGCAAAACATAGGCCCCACACAGCTCAGTAGACATGACTTTTAAAAAGTTATGGGCGTCGGAATATGGTGATGTAAATCAAAAAGATATAATCATACTGATCCAAAAAATAAAGGGTACAGGCCAGTTTTGCCGCATAGTGAACACCGTAGGGACAAAACCCGTAGAACTGTGGCAGAATAGCATTTTTTTTTTCATTTCCACCCCATTTGGAATTTTTTTCCCGCTTCCCACACCATTGTATGCCATATTAAATGATGGCATTAGAAAGTACAACTTGTCCCGCAAAAAGCAAGACGTCAAATAAAAAAAAAGTTATGGTTCTGTGAAGACAAGGAAGAAAAATTAAAACGCCAAAGGGTTAAAAATGAAGGTGTATAAAATATTATGGTAAACTTGGCCTTGTTCCTTGCTTGGTTACACTGTTCCTCCTGATCAGCTTTCTCTTGTTGGTAGATTACGGTACATGTTTTTAGTCATTTTTTCAATTGTGGGAATCTGCTCATGTGCAGTAACTTCCTAGTTTCCGATGGACCAAAGTGTATACAAGGCAGTCAATCTAAAGACGCTCAGGGCTGACCTGCTGGTTATGATTAAATACCCGTGGTAGGTCCTGATGCATTGACACTAATTATATCATCTACTCAATGTTAAGGAAATCCTGAAAACGTGGCCGGCAGGTGTACCCTGAGGACTAGAGTTGAGAAACACTGGCGTAAAGCACTGGGAATTGACATAACAACTGTCCGAGCCCTTGAGGAGATCATCGGTTGACTTGACATTACTTTAGACTCCTGAGCGGCAGTCAGTGATCATAGCTATAAGACTATTTACATCTACTAAGCGCTCTCCATAAGGAGAAATATTACTCCCGCCCCTCAATCCTAAAAACAGGTCTTCTGGTAATTTTAAGGTATCTTCAATGCAAAAGATAGGGGATAACTATTAGACCAGTGTGGGTTCTACTGCTTGGAACCACGCCAATCAGGAGAACCTCCCCTCCAAAAGGAATGGAGCGGTTGGTTGGGCGTGTTCACTGCTGCTCTGTTCATCTCTCTGAGACTGCACAGCTCTCGGCTATTTTAGATGAATGGAATGGCAGTGTATATGACCCATGCCTCTTTCAAATCTGGGGGCCCTGCATTGTACAAGCCCCGGTTCTCATGATTGGTGGGAATACCAGTGGTAGTACCCCCACCGATATCCTGAATTTACCGAAATACTCCTATAATTTATTAGGCTGCGCATACTGTCCTGCAACTTTTACTACACGTTGTTGTACCATAGCTTCAGATCTTTCTCCCGTACATATACATTGATACATGCATTTGAGTGGAGTGATTTGTCAGTCATATTGTGCCCGAGGATAACCCAAAACTTCTTTGTGCATGCAGATGTATCCGGTGCTGACTCCACAGCACATCTGTGACATCTTCTTTGCCCTTGGATACAACTCTGCATGCTATCAAATTAAATGGCTTAAAACAGATTGCATCCTGGAAGATAAAGTGATATCATTTAGACAAGTTGCAGGAGGCACAAGCAGCTAATGGACTGCCGGTTCAGATATAGGTTTAAAGAGGTTCTCCAAACAACATCAGCTAGGGAACAGCCATTAACTAAGGGCAGTAGGGTTATTTTATAAGCATTGCTAGGTGCATTGTCTTCGAGTTACGTAAGTGTTGGCATCCAAAAATACAGTAATACAGAAATGTTAATTCAGCATAGAGGTCTTAGCACCCTGCAAATAAAAATGGGATAGAGCTTGCTGTTGGTTACCCACTATCGCCCTGCTTCACTTTTCGTTTTACCTACCGCCAGGGCTAAGATTTTTACTGCCTGAGGCAATATGTGAAATGTTGGCCCCATTTCCCTCTCCAAACTTCATATGTGATCACATCTCAGCTGTCGTTTGTGTATTGCGCATGCACCCAGTGCCTCTAGACTAAAGTCCTCGACTCATCTCGGGTAAATTAGGATATGCCACCATTGTCTAATAGGCGCAGTTCCCACCTCTAGGACCCACAGCTATCTCAAAAAGTGAAGGAGAGTGGACCGCGCATGCTCAGTCGCTCTCCTTTCATGTCTTCAGTACTGACAAAAATAGCTGAGGGCTGGCTCGGCTTTTTCCATCAGCCTCATAAAATTGAACGGACCGGTGGTCACACTTGCACAGTACTTTTCTCATTCATTTCTTTTGGACTTCCAAAAATAGCCGATTTACGCTATTTTCTTCTCTGCCGTAGAAATTAATGGAGGTTGGCCGCTCATGTGCGGCCCACTCTCCTTCACTTTGCGGGCTCCATTTTAGAGATAGGTGGGACCCGCACCTATTAGACACTGGTGGCATATTCTAGAATGGATTCAAGATGTAGTCTGGAAGGGACAGCAGGAGATGATGTAGGGGGGCAAGGTGGACCATTCGGTAAAGCGACTGTCGGAAACGGAAGCATTGTCTGTAAAAGCTTGCACCTTACAAGTTCCAAGCTTCGGGCAGGAGTGCTTTCAACATGGAGCTACACTATGTCACAAAGAGAAGATAAAAAATGAATCTCTGCTGTGGCTTGATATACTTTTACCTTTGATAACAGAATAATTTTGTATTGATTTTGGTGCGTTGCGTTCCCTATCATTATGTTTTATAAAATATAATAAACCGCTAGATAACTGCAATGTTTTTATAGGTTATGCCATTCATTACTTCTAAAAAAAAACATTTCTCTTCCAGCAAATACATCATTACAAATTGCCACAGACAGGGTTGGCATGACAAGACTTTAACAGTGACGTCAGCCTAGGCGGGCGCAGAGAACTCTGAATTCCATGGGGTTTTATAGTCATTACATCCACACAAAAAAATAGCTATTTGTGTTTAAAGGGAATCTGTTGCTCAGCGAGTGGTAGATGCAGTCTGCTGATATTCTGAAGGCCTTGTCTGCGTGTGATTACTGCAGCTTCAAAGAAATTGCGTTTTTTGTTATCACTTTGGGGGATAGGAATGATTCCCTGCTTAAGATGACTAATAACCTTTTCTCTTCCTTCACCCAACACAAACAATTGGTTAAAGTTCAACGACGTTACTGTTCTGGTTTTCTTTCAGGATGAAAATGAGAATTCATGATGACTTAGACTTCAAATGACATTTGTCTTCACGTGTGAGAAAACTGATGGTACTTAAAGTGTTTCGCTAGCGGTTGGTTGTCAGGTGTCTTCTTATTGATTGAAACCAAATTGCGTGCCAGTCCCCAGATTCCCCTGTACAGTAGAGATTCTGCCTCATTGCTAATGGAATAAAAGGACGTTTGGCACACATAGAAGCCTACTGTATTAATGGACACATATTTAAGAGGGTTAAAATTGGATAGCAACAACGATATTTAGGTTCAGCAGCTCCGAAAATAGCATGGGACAGATTTTTCCTCTCCTAAAGGAGTTATCCTATACTAAATCAGACCTCCAGACGTGGCTGAACAACAGTGGTGGTGATACTCACCTAGTCATGTAATGCGAGGGAGGGCATCTGTGACCTTTGATTGGCTGCAGTGGTCACGTGCACCCCACCCCCCAATTGACGGATTTTGATATAGGTGTAGAGGGGAGCAGAAGTTCCTTTCCGGGAGCCACAGAGGCTGAATTCAGTAGTAGGGACCAGGTGAGTATCATCAACACCACGGGTCGGCCACGTCTGGTAGTCTGATTTAGTATCAGATAACTCCTTTAACATTTTCCCTTAGCTCAACATATCAGGAGAGAGGTGTAGCTTGAGATCCAACGACCATCTTTCTATGCTTTGGAGTCCAGTGGGCAGTCCTACTTGGTGATCACATCAACCATCATAGAGGGAATACTGTCAGTCACCTAGTAGGACCGCTCTCTGTTTTCTCCAAAGAATGAGCAGAGATATAAATGAATAAAGTACATGTTCTACTGAATCTTTTCCTTAAAAAACTATATATGAATCTGCTCAGTTCCTCCTGCTCTATAACATGATGCCTGCAGATCAGACACCATGTCCAACTTCACAGTTTCCCTTTAATGTATGCATGATGTCTCTGATGGATGCCACCTATAGGTTCCCAACAAAAAAAAAAAAAAAATTCTCGATTTTGTATCCTGAAAAATTGGAGTCTGTCTCAAGATTCAAGAAAGGTTAAAGGGGTTATGTCACAAAACATATTCTACATTTTTCAAACCAGCACCTGGATCTGAATACTTTTGTAATTGCATGAAACGAAAGATTTTGTATAGCCAGTGAGCTATTCAATGAAATGTATCTTCATAGCGCCACCTGGTGTTTGCTTTTTTTTTTTTTTTTTGTCCATCTCACTGAGCTGGTTGAATGTTATCAGTTTAACTCTTAAACTGCCACAAGCCATATGTTCCATTAGAAGCTGTGGCAGTTACAGGGGAAGAGCTGCAGCAGAAAGGACATGCCCCCCTGAGCTGCAAGGCTGAAGACAATCTAACAGAGCAATTAGAGCAGTGAATGTGGAGATCTTTGTACCCATATGTGGTACAGGTCTGGCTCTAGCTTTGTTAGAAAGGCATATGTTGGAAATGCCAGGTGGCAGTCACTAATATGAGGAGTTGGTTAGAGTATTAGAGAGGAGAAGAACAATGGCTGATCAGAGATTGCATATACGGTGATATCAGTTAGTTTTTAATTGTACAGTAGGCAATGGTGCCTGATCAGTGGTTGGCATCTATACCCCAAAGCATGTGCAGACAAATACTAAAAACATCACCTATAAAAAACATCCCCAAAAAGAAATTTCTTTTGACACCAGTCCCAAGGGCATCTGGTGCATATACAGAAGCTAAGGCCAGTGTTATGAACTTCCCTAACCATTATCTAGCATTGTCTATATCTCCTTCCAGCAACCGCTGCTTTGGTTCTTGCAGCAGTGCTGGTGGTGATCAGGAGTAGCACATGAGCCAGTTGCACATCCGTTCCTGGAAGGTTGTCAGATACTGACTGGTCGGCCTATCAGAGAGATGGGATGCCGAGCCATTCAGGGCTAAGTGGGGTATTTAAATCAAGCACTATCTCTTGGTCAGTGCCTGTGATTTCGTATGTGTCCTGGCTCTTGTTCATCCCTTTGTGTTTAGTGCTCATACTGATTAGTAACCCCCTGTGTACAGACTTTGGCTTGGCTCCTGATTAACCTCTTGTCTACTGATTTGGCTTCTACTTACTCTCCTTCTTTGACCCAGACTACTCTTCTGTTTCTCTTTTAATTATGCAGGTAGATGTGCTACCTGTAAGGTCACACCAGTTTTCTGTAGCTTTACTCCACAGATGTAACCTATGTTGCCTAGCAGTCAAGGGGAGTTCGGTGGTTAGCACTGGTGCCTTGTAGTGCTGGGGTCCAAGGACAACATCTGCATGGAGTTTGTATGCTCTCCCCGTGTTTGTGTGGGTTTCCTTTCACACTCCAAAGACATACTGATAAGGAACTTAGATTGTGAAGTGCTGCGGAATATAGTAGCGCTATATAAGTGAGTTTAATAAATAAATCCACCCTTGCGGTGGGACACGGTGTACACGTAGGGATAACTATATTAATTGGAGTTGTGTAGGAAGAATGGTAGCAGTTTTTTGAGTATGCTGGCTGTAGTTTTGGACTGTCACCTCTGTAGTTTACCTTACCACCAGTACACGTAGCTTCACTGTGCATGTACCAGAAAAGGGTTGTAATGATGCCTCTAAGCATGTGGAATGTCATTCAAGCCAGTGGGGGGGTGGAACTGCATGACTTCTTAGAAGGCTTTGAGCACCTACATAACTCTTCTTTGGAAGCACGCACTACTTTATAACTGCATTTTTTTTCTTTATGCTTCAAGAGACATTTCAGACAGTGATAGCTTTAGAAACCTATTACTATCATGTATAATGCTGTGGGGGTGGTGTAGGGGTTGAAAACATAATAACGGATTCCCTTAAAATATAATAGCTTGTAAGTTCTCTCTGCTGGTGTTGCAAAGACACCACTAATCGAAAGGTAGTGTTACAAGGCAATCATCCAAAAGAATGGCCGACCATATGATGCATTGACAGGCCAGGTTAAGTCAACCAGACAGGTGCCGCTCTTACATACCGTCTCTCTTTTCTAGCTCCTAGAGGAGGTGTAGAGCAGGGGCCTACTTCTGTAATGTCAGCATGCCGTAAAAGAACTTATGGAAAGGGGTTGTCATCATGAAACAAACTCTATAAAACAAAAAAATAGCAACGTGACCTTTGTAGTTCTTAAATAAATTCACAACTGCACGTGGATATTGGTGGTGCGTCAGAAGTCTCATTATGCCATACAGGAAAAGGCTGTGTGGACTTTTAAGAAATATTGTTTGTGCTTTAATTGTCCACGTTTTGTTTTTTTGTCATGAAATACACTTTGGCATTCTTTTTTTTATTTGTGCTTTCACATGAATTTATAATGCTGAGTTAATGAAGTCTCTTTTGATCTATACGTGTTTTATTGACATTCGAGGACACTTAATAATACGTAATATTTATTGGCATTTCAGTAAAATGAAGTCCAAATTACACTCATTCAGAAGTCTTATTTATTCTACTGATCCTGCATAACCCTGACTGAGTAGAGAGAACACAGAGAACAACCAGTTCTGGGATATTTTACAGACCGTTCATTGAAGTCTTCAATGACTGTCCAACATTGCTTCACATTTAAAGTGTAACTGTCATGTTTTCATTAAAAAAAAGCCACAATTTCAGCATATGTTACTGCTGCTGCAGCATTATGCATTAAGCAATCTTTAGTTTCTTCACATACCACTGTTTTATTGAGTTTTTCCCTTTGTTACAGCTGTTTTAACCGCTACAATATGCGGATCTTCTCAAGATGGCTCCTCTGCCAGTTCTCTGAGGCCAAAACTGCCTTCCCTCACTTCGCATACATACTCGCAGTAGCCAGCAGCTTCCCGCCAGCCAATCAGATTGAATTACTGAGAGACACGCCTCCTCACTCTGAAGCCTAATGCAGGCATGCAGTGTGAAGGACCGCCCCTCTGTCTGTGTCTGTTTACACTAAAGGGAAGACAGAAAAGCCTTAGCAATGGTCTTTTAAGGGACCAGTGGAAAGGGCCAGGGAACATTAATGAAAGCTGTTATTATAGGGTAACTACAAATCTTTTGACAATCTTTGACAGACTTACTCAGATATACATGCCTAGCTCTAATAAACTAGCAAATAAAAAAATAAAAAATAACAGTTACACTTTAAGCTTCTACTCAACCTCCAACAAACGTGCAACCTACAGATTTTAATGCGTAATGCCCAAATTCAATATCAATTACACCAAAAATGAATAAATACATTGAACCCAAGCTCATGCTTTAAGATACATAGTGTATGTAAAAAAGTGTAGTACCAATTAATGGCAAGGGCCAAGCCAAAGAGCGAAGTTAAATGTAACATATAGTTAACCAGTGTATATCATGCAGTATACAGGTACAAGAGATAAGGGTCACCCAATACAAAAAAGTAACACAGTCATAGAGAAAGTACAACCCCCTTCCCAGTGTCCCCACACCTTACTGAATGCGTTTCGCCAACAGGCTTCGTCAGTGTGGAAGGACAGTGGGAAGGTCGCGGTTTAAATACACAACTGATGAGATGAGACACTGATCGCAAGCACCTGTGGTAGCGGGGTGCGTCACAGATCACGTGATGAGTCACAGGACATGACTACTCCCACCACAGGTCCTGCGACCTAAGTCAGTATGGAGGAAAGGGAGATGAACACAAAGAATCCTAAAATAAACACAGGCAGCAATATGCAAAAGTTGACTCTTGCAGAGAAGAAATTCATCCGAACATTATTGTTAAAAGTACCATGAACGGACCAAGAAACATGGCAGAATTCTATGATGTCTCATCTGATGAATAGACTCTTTGGGGGAAATTTATCAAAACAGGTGTAAGGGAAAACTGGTTTAGTTGCCCATAGCAACCAAATCCCATCTTTCATTTTCCAAGGGAGCTCTGAAAAAGGAAAGCTGGAATCTGATTGGCTGCTATGGGCAAGTTTTCCTTTACACCAGATTTGATAAATCTACCCCATTGTGTGCATGATAGAGATCTATGAGGTCATCTTTCATTCACACATTAATTAGAAAATTGTCATCTAACCACATACTGTACTGTTGGATAAGATATACAAGTGAATATAATGCTGTAATTTAATAAACTAATCTGATGAAAAGTTCATAGAACTTTCTGTATGACATCATCATCCAATCATATAGGTTCCTCTTGCACGGCCTGATGCTGGACCAACAATGGGTGCCCATCATTAATATGCAATCTGATCAGAGCTTGTTCCAGAGCCTGATGCAAATTGAAATGGTAACAAACAATCGTTATTACGATCATTCATTCTCCATTTACATATTTTTTGCAGCACACCCCATAATTTCACAGGGCAATGTGCAGCCGACAAATGACTCTCTAAAGGGCCCTTGCAGATGAGCCGATGAACTCCGTGTTATCCGCAGCGAGAATGTGTGCCAAGCTGCGCGGTGGACACCAGAGGCACGAAGCAGTAACATGATAGATACTGCTCCGTGCCTCCCTGGGACCCTTTCACTACAAAATCTCTGTGACAACTTTATCTCACTGTGATTTTGTAGTAAAAGGGTCACAGGGAGGCACGGAGCAGTATCTATCATGTTACTGCTTGGTGCCTCTGATGTCCACCGCGCAGCTTGGCTCTCATTCTTGCTGCGGATAACACGGAGTGCATCCGCTCGTCTGTAAAGGCCCTAAGGTGCTGGTTGAAAGATGAAATGACCCCACAAAGGATAATTTTGCTCGTTTGTTGGGTGATCAGTGGCACCTTTGCAGAGGCCAATTATCAGAAACAAGCATTCATACCTGATAATTGACCCAATTCTTGCCCAAGTAAAAGTGTCCATAGTCCATATGTGTGCATATATGTTATATTTATATTATCATCTATTAACAAGCCATGCATGGTAATTATTCTGTGACATCATCATCCAATTTATACCAATGTAATGGATAGTCTGTGCGTGTTCATTGTATGATTCTATGACTTAAAGGGGTTCTGCCATTTGTTTAAACTGATAATCTATCCTCTGGATGATCATAAGCATCTGATCGGCAGGGGTCCGACACCCGGGACACCCGCCGATCAGCTGTTTAAGAAGGCCGCGGCGCTCCAGGAGCACCGCGCCCTTCTCACTGTTTACTGCCGACCCAGTGACGTCACGACTTGTATCAACTGGCTTGGGCGCGGCTAAGCTCTGTTCACTTCAATGGAGCTTAGCCACGCCCAGGCCAATTGATACTAGTCGTGACGTCACTGGGTCGGCAGTAAACACTGAGAAGGCCACGACACTCCTAGAGCGCCGCGGCCTTCTTAAACAGCTGATCGGTGGGTGTCCCGGGTGTCGGACCCCTACCGATCAGATGCTGATGATCTATCCAGAGGATAGATCATCAGTTTAAACAAAGTGCAGAACCCCTTTAAGCATTACGTACCAGTTGATGGATAGCCTATATATGTGCATAGCAGCTATTTTAACCTCTTTAGGACACAGGGTGTACATGTACGCCCTTGTGTCCTGGTACTTAAGGACCAGGGGCGTACATGTACACCCTGTGAAGTTCCGATCACCGCTGCGCACGTGGCGGTGATCGGAACACGGTGCCCGCTAAAATCATGTAGCAGGCACCTTGGCATAATGCCAAGGGGGTCCTGTGACCCCCCCATGTCGGCAATCGCAGCAAACCGCAGGTCAATTTAGACCTGCGGTTTGCTGCGTTTTCTGTAGTCTCTGAAGAGACCTAAAAAATGCCCCAAACCTATAACCTATAACCCCCCCAGCCATGCACCCAGCCATGTTAGTGTCCCCCCGGGCTGTGCAGGGGGGTGGTAATTGAGGGCAGTGCTGCCGGCGGACGGGCAATTGCGATCCCCCGCCCGCCTCCTTTGCATATAGCAGGGATCAGCACATTGCTGACCCCCTGCTATAAACTGCTGACATCTGTGCCGTACAGATATCAGCAGTTTAACCGCTTCCATACCGGTCCGTACTGTGCCTTTGCAGCCCCCGGACAGGATGGGATCGCAGAGGGCGGGAACTTCCCTCCCTCCTCATCACCCGCTGCTCTGTTCTGGCAGTGGGTGATGGTTACCATGGGAACAGGACGCTTTCAGAAGCATCCTGCTCTCTCCATGGTGCTGAAAGTCTAAGCAGACTTGTGCTTAAGGCACAAGTCTGCTTAGACTATGTAAAGTAAAAAAAAATACAGTACAGTATACTGTACTATATTATATAGACACCAGATCCACTGGATCTACAAGAACCAAGTGGGTCTGGGTCAAAAAAAAAGTAAAAAAAGTGAAAAAAAAGTAAAAATAAAAAAAATACATATCACTGTCTGACCTCTACCGATCAGATGCTGAATAAAAATTAAAAAAATAAAATACACTACACATAATAGTTTTCGCCGCGTCCGTAAAAATCTCCTCTATAAAAATATCACATGACCTAACCCCTCACGCAAATACTGTAAAAAAATAAATAAAAAATTGGTGTAAAAAAAGCCATTTCTTGTCACCTTGCATCACAAAAAGTGTAATACCAAGTGATCAAAAAGGCGTATGCCTCCCAAAATAGTACCAAAATAGTACCAATAAAACCGCCATCTCATCCCGCAAAAAATAAGCCCTTACATAGGACAATCGCCCAAAAAAAATTTAAAATATGGCTCTCAGACTATGGAGACACTAAAACATTATTTTTTTTTCTAACATGCTATTATTGTGTTAAAGTAAAATAAAGTTAAAAAAAGTACACATATTGGGTATCGCCGCGTCCGTAAAAACCTGCTCTATAAAAATATCACATGATCTAACCCCTCAGGGAAATACCATTAAAAAAATATATAAAAACAATGTAAAAAAAAAACATTTTTGTCACCTCACATCTCAAAAACTGTAATAGCAAGCGATCAAAAAATTATATGCACCTAAAAATATTGCCAATCAAACCGTCATCTCATCCCGCAAAAAATGATAACCCACATAGGACAATCGCCCAAAAAAATAAAAAAATATGGCCCTCAGACTATGGAGACATTAAAACATGATTTTTTTGTTTCAAAAATGATATTATTGTGTAAAACTTAAATAAATAAAAGAAAATCCGTAATAACCTGCTCTATAAACATAACACATGACCTAACCCCTCAGATGAACACAAAAAAAAAATATCAATAACATGTCAGAAGTAATTTTTGTCACCTTACATCACAAAAAGTGTAATAGCAAGTGACCAAAATGGCATATGCACCCCAAGATAGTGCCAATCAAACCGTCATCTCATTCCGCAAAAAATGAGCCCCTACATAAGACAGTCGCCTAAAAAATTAAAAATAAAATATGGCTTTCAGAATGTGGAGACACTAAAAAATTATTGTTTTTCAAAAATGCTTTGTTATGAAAAATTGAACCAAAAAACCCCAAAAAGTAGTCATATTTGGTATTGTCGCGTCCGTAACAACCTGCTCTATAGAAATAGCACACAATCTAATCTGTCAGATCAATGTTGTAAATAACAAAAAATAAAAACGGTCCCAAAACAGCTATTTTGGGCAAACGGCGGGGCGTAGAAGGAAGGGAACGCCGTATGGTTTTTGGAATGCAGATTTTGCTGGACAGGTTTTTTGACACCATGTCCCATTTGAAGCCCCCCTGATGCCCCGCTACAGAAGAAACTCCCAAAAAGTGAGAAACAAAGTTTGTAAAACCGTTTTCGAATACCTTCAGGGGTGTAGTTTCTTAGATAGAGTCAGTTTTATGGAGTTTCTATCTAGGGGTGCATCGGGGGGCTTCAAATGGGACATAGTGTCAAAAAACCAGTCCAGCAAAATCCGCCTTCCAAAAACCATATGGCGTTCCTTTTCTTTCTGCACCCTGCCGTTTGGCCATACAGCAGTTTACGACCACATATGGGGTGTTTCTGCAAACTACAGATTCAGGGCAATAAATATTGAGTTTTGTTTGGCTGTTAACCCTTGCTTTGTTAATGGAAAAAATGGATTAAAATGGAAAATTTTCAAAAAATCTGTTTTGAATACCTTGAGGGTGTAGTTTCTAGAATGGGGTCATTTTTGGGTGGTTTCTAGTATGTAAGCCTCACAAAGTGACTTCAGACCCTAAAAGTGTTTTTTTTTTTAATTTCTGAAAAATTTCAAGATTTGCTTCTAAACTTCTAAGCCTTGTATTGTCCCAAAAAAATTAAATGGCATTCCCAAAATGATCAATACATGAAGTAGACATATGGTGAATGTAAATCAATAACTTTTTTTGGCGCTTTACTATTTGTTATAGACGTAGAGAAATTGAAACTTGGAAAATTGCAAATTTTTTCAAACTTTTGGTAAATTTGGTATTTTTTAATAAATAAAAATGAATTTTCTTTACTCCATTTTACCACTGTCATGAAGTACAATATGTGACGAAAAAACAATCTGGATAAGTAAAAGCGTTTTAAAGTTATCACCACATATAGTGATACTGGTCAGATTTGCAAAAAATGGCCTGGTCCTTAAGGTGAAATAGGGCCCTGTCTCTAAGGGGTTAAGACATCATCACCCCATCACATGTGAATTTAATGGCTAAACTATATGTGTACGTAGAAGCCCACTCCTTCCCTCCAGCTTCACTAACATCCACCGAGCCGGCTCCTGCGCTCTTCCTGTTTAACTGAGCGCATCAGCCTCAAGTGTTTCACTGGGCATGCGCTCAGTTAAACAGGAAGAGCGCAGGAGCCGGCTCGGTGGATGTTAATGAAGCTGGAGGGAAGGAGTGGGCGGGGTTATCGGCTACCAGTGACGTAGCCAGTGGGGGCGGAGCTTGACGGCAGTCGCAATGCCAGGGACATATGGTATGAGCAGAGAAAGGGGCGGGCCTGGGCTCTGTCAGGGGGGGGTGGGGTGGGCCTGGGCTCTGGATGGAAGGCGTCCCTGGGCACTTTTTGGATGAAAATAACGCCCCTCTGGGCACCTTCAGGGGTCATTAGCTTAAAGATAAAAGAGGATTTTCATGAAGGTAGAAAGCCAGGTCCAAGTGTAAAGAACACCTATGGAAAGAAGGTATGAAGAGCTATAAGAACCTATGTTTGGCTTAATATTGATTTTCCAGGTGACAGAATCCCTTTAAGGTCTATGGTCAGTCCACTCCTGACTTCAGAATCTAGTTACATACCAGTTGATGATTAGACTATACATGTACATAGTAAAATTTCTAAGGCATCATTATTCCATCACATACTAGCCTTATAGATCAACTTCATGTGACTAGTTATTCTGGTATATTGTGATCCCATCATACTTAACTTATCTTATATATTAGGAAACTACTTATCAACTGATGATATAAACTATGTGCAAATAGTTTATAACATCAGTAGATAAGTAGTTTCCTAATATGTAACACTTTATATGTGATTGATAATTTTGATTTCTCGAAAGCACAGTCCAGGAGAAATCAGGGGATTAATCACTGCAACGGGACTTGGAACGGACTGACAAGGGACTATATGCTCCCTAACTGAGGATTTTTTTTTATCATAAAGGGATTATAAAATGCTATAAAAGTAAGTATCATCCTCATGTGCCACTGAATCATAAATGTTTCCATTTACTTTCCACTTATAGCATTGGAGGCCATGCACATTCAATCATCTCCATTACTCTTCTTACAATAGTTCTCCAAGGACCCATCCGCTGCTCATTAGATTGTCTAAGCCTCTCATTCCCACCTCGTAGCAGATGGAATTTTCAGTAACTGCTTTGACATCCTCACCTCTGTGCTGTCAGCTCTAAAGAGATTTATCACTTATATCTAAAATTACACTTTTGTGGACAATTGAGCAATTATAGTGTAAAACGCAAGGCTCAAAATACGTGGCATATTTCTGGTAGTAAAATTTAAAGGGCACAGTAGGTTAACCTTTTGGTGAACCCGGAGTAATATATTTGAAAAAATTGCAAAACAATGCCATTTTCCAAATTTGTAATTTAATTATTGGAAAAGTATTTTTAAAGGAAATGTTCCTGCATGGCTTTGTCATAGCCCTGGAAATCTTTTTAAGGGGTTGGCCCATCTTACACTTTGGTGGCATATCGCTACCACCTCTGGGACTCGCAGCTATCTCTAGAAAGGGGCCCCCAAAGTGAACGAGGGTTCTGTAGGAGTGCCAAAAATAGGTGAGCGCTGGCTTGGCTATTTCTGGGACTTCCATGGAGGTGAATGGAGAGGTGGTCGTGCTTGTGCTGTGGGCTCTCTATTCACTTCTATAGGAGTTCTGGAATTAGCGCTGCTCTTTTCATAAGGCCTCATTCAGACTGCTGTAGTGTTTTGTGGATCCGCAAATTGCGGATCCGCAAAACACGGATACCGGGCGTGTGCGTGTCCGCGGTGCACATGGCCGCAACCATAATAGAAAATGCCTATTATTATTCACGATTGCGGACAAGAATAGGACATGCTTTATCCTTTCCACGGAGCTGTGGAACGGAGCCACGGATGCGGAATGAATGGGTCCACACCCGTTCATACGGCCGTCTGAATGGGCCCTGACTCCCATAGAAATTAATAGAGAGCACGCTGTACATGCTCGGTGCACTGTCCTTCACTTTGGGGGCTCCGTTCTAGAGATAGGTCCCTGCTTCCTAATTCGTTAAATGCTGTGGAATATGATGACGCTGTGTAATTAAAGGTTATTATTCTGCAAATACAGGAAGGAAATCTCTGTCTCCAATATGGCCACTGCTGGAAAAGTTTTTAAATGTAAAGAATTTTTTCTCTTCCTCAGAATTACATCTAATTAATAAAGCCTAACTACGTGAGACATTCCCTGTAAGTGTATATAAAGTAGCTTCATCTTGGCTATTAATACATTTATTTCTCATCAGACTACTTGACTCCCTGGCTGCTAATGATGCCATAAAGCGGTCATTGTAGAGACTGATCAGGGCAGCGAGAGGCTTTCAGTTTGTATTTATAGTCATCTGTGGTTACTAAGCATGCAAAACATGAAAGTGAGTTTCATCATAGGTCGGTGCCAAGTTCACCCGTTCCAGCCCATTCCTCACTCTGGTTCTGTGAAGCTCTCCTAGCTCCCTGCAGTCTGCCTGATCATGTCCGAGGAAGGCTGCTTCCTTTCCCGCTGCGCATCTCAGTCCAAAAACTCTTCCAAGAGCCTGGGGCGGTGGATAATGAGATAGAATCATTGTCCGTGCCTGTAATTTGCATTATAAATGATGCCAGGATTTCTCTGCTCGGGCTTCATTGGATAATAAAGTACATTAATGATAAAGAAAGTGGTGGAGATGTTGTGCAGGATTGGAGATGGCCAGTATTTCTTTTTAGTTTATTAGAGGCAATGACAAGCCTTTTGTGAAGGTTTTATGCAATACATTTATCTGTGTGTTTATTGCATTTGGCATATTTTAGCCTGCCTTGTCTTCTATGGGGAACTATGGCTAGATAATGAGAAACCCACCTAACATCAAATCCATTTTTTAGATGTTTGCCAATCAGTAATCAAAATACTGTAACCTTTACACACACCAGGTGGCCAAAGCAGAGCTTGAGATGTTGTGCCTTTGGGCCTTTTTCTTATGGCTCTTGACTACTAAGCCCCAGGCCAAAGAGTTGTCCAAGATTCATTGAGACATTCCCGATTCCTGACAGTGTAGTGTAATAAAGCAGATATGTGATCTTTGGTGATCATCTTGTCTGTTCCAAAGACTGCAGAGAATGGCTGAGTACAAGTTTGCTAGCAGCTGCCAGGGTCCAGTAGTGTGTTGTATTAGGGCGCCTTCACATGTGGTAGAAAAATCCACCAGAAAATATGGAGCTGCAGATTTTTACAACATGGTGCCTTACTATACTCGGATTATGATGTTGATTTCTTTTAGAATTTTGAACCGGATTTTTGTGCGGATTGCATCCACATTGAAATGGATGGGTACATTCTTCTTCAGAAAAGCTACAAGACATCATTATTTATGCTGCATATTTTCTGGCAGCCTTGTAGTGACTTTTCAATGGTGCCTATATTTAGCCAAAACCTCTACATGGTATTATAGCTACATGGTGAGAGCATTGTGTAGGTACTATGTGGCAGTATTATGGGAACTGTTTAGATACGCATTGCTACTGTACATGTGTTATTTTGAATTAATCTGGGCCTCATTAGCTGCACTAGTGCTGGGCACTTAGTCCCCAACTCAGGATTGTCTTAAAGATGGTTTTGGATATGTGGCCAGGATAACAGATGGTGGGGTTAGGGTAGGCCAAACATATGTTGTGGCATGTGTCCCGGTGATTCTAGTTGATGTTCCTCTACATAACGTCAGCGCATCTACCACTGGTCTAAATGTAAGCCAACTTCGTAAAACAGGCGTAGAAAATCATGAATGAGATGGGCCAGTCCCCATCCACACCACGCCCCCTTTTTTAGATCTGGCATGAGTATGGAAAAGTCACAGATTGCAGCGCAAATAACCTTTCCGGCGCAATCTGCGCCTGATTTATGCCAAGGAACTGGCGCATATCTGATAGTAAATGACCCACATATTTTTAACTTATGTATGGCTACACAAATTTTATGTTGGCAGATATGTATGTACAGTGCCTTGCAAAAGTATTCACCCCCTTGACTTTTTTCCTGCTTTGGTGCCTCAGAACCTGGAATTAACATGGATTGTTTGAGGATTTGCATCATTTAATTTACAGAACATGCCCACAACTTTGAAGATGTTTTTTTATTATTATTATTGTGAAACAAACAACAAATAGGACAAAATAACAGAAAAAGTCAATGTGCAGAACTATTCACCCCCCTTAAGTCAATACTTTGTAGAGCCACCTTTTGCAGCAATCGCAGCTCCAAGTCGCTTTGGATAAGTCTCTATGAGCCTATTCCTCCTTGCAAAAGTGCTCCAGCTTGGATGGTTTGCGCTTGTGAACAGCAATCTTGAAGTGCGACCGCAGATTTTCTATTAGATTGAGATCTGGGCTTTGACTCGGCCATTCCAACACATTTACATGTTTCCCCTTAAACCACTCAAATGTTGCTTTAGCAGTGTGTTTGGGGTCATTGTCCTGCTGGAAGGTGAACCTCTGTCCTAGCCTCAAATCATGCACAGAGTGGTACAGGGTTTGCTCAAGAATATCCCTGTATTTAGCACCATCCATCTTTCCCTCAACTCTGACCAGTTTCCCAGTCCCGGCTGCTGAAAAACATCCCCCCAGCATGATGCTGCCACCACCATGTTTCACTGTGGGGATGGTGTTCTTTGGGTGACGTGATGTGTTGGGTTTGCGCCAGACATAGCGTTTTCTTTGATGGCCGAAAAGTTCAATTTTAGTCTCATCAGACCAGAGCACCTTCCTCCATACATTTTGGGAGTCTCCCACATGCCTTTTCACAAACTCCCAACGTGTCTTTTTGTTTTTTGCTAACAGTAATGGCTTTCTTCTGGACACGCTGCCGTAAAGCCCAACTCTATGGAGCGTACGGCTTATTGTCGTGTACAGATACTCCAGTCCCTGCTGTGGAACTCTGCAGATGCTCCTCCATGGTTACCTTAGGTCTCTGTGCTGCCTCTCTAATTAATGCCCTCCTTGCCCGGTCCATGAGTTTTGGTAGGCAGCCGTCTCTTGGCAGGTTTGCTGTTGTGCCATGTTCTTTCCATTTGGTTATGATAGATTTGATGGTGCTCCTGGGATAATCAAAGATTTGGATATTTTTTTATAACCTAACCCTGACTTGTACTTCTCAGCAACATTGTCACTTACTTGTTTGGAGAGTTCCTTGGTCTTCATGGCAGTGTTTGGTTAGTGATGCCTCTTGCTTAGGTGTTGCAGCCTGTGGGGCGTTTCAGACAAGGTGTGTATATGTAATGACAGATCATGTGACACTTAGATTGCACATAGGTGGACATCATTTCACTAATTATGTGACTTCTGAAGATAATTGGTTGCACCAGAGCTTCCTAACAAAGTGGGTGAATACATACGCACATGCCAATTTTCTGTTTTCTATTTCTAAACAATAGTTTTATTTGTATATTTTTCTCATCTCACTTCACCAACTTAGACTATTGTGTTCTGATCCATCACATAAAATTCAAGGTGGGTGAATACTTTTGCAAGGCACTGTACATAGGGGCAGAGTTATCATAGCCTGGTAGTGTATGCTGGGCTATGATAACCAGGCACACTGCCAGATGCTGCCTCTGATTTAAAACGAGGTGAACGCAGCATCTGGCATTAGGCGCAGCATCCAGCAGTTTGTGTGCCTGGCGTAGATTTCAGTGTCCTTTTACGGCCGTAAACTGGCTTGGAAAGATAATAAATGTGGCGGTTCCGCAAGCCACACACCCTCCTTGCCCTCACCAAATTCCCTTTCTGGAAAGTGGCAAAGCTGGCGAAGTAACGGCACTTGCTCCAAAATTTTTGCACTCGTGCCAATAAAAAAGTCACAAGCGTGCAGTTTACAACTTTTTCACTCCACAAAAGTGGCATATTTAAATGATAAATTAGGGATTATAGATTTTTCATTTTTACAGAGGGATATGTACATTATATGTTTCTTAATACACAATTCCAAACTTCTCTACTGTCATTAGAAAATAAAGATGACCGAACTTGAATTACTACTAACATCTTCACTTTGTGTGCTAATATGCACAGATGCAGAAGACTCTCAGCCTGTGACCAGGTGAAGGAAGTGGGGGAGTCTTTCGTACAATCCCTTCTATAACTATAGTCTGGTTACTGTTGGCAATATACACCTTTTGGAGGTACTCCTCACTAAAGATGAGCGAACCCTAACTTCACCGGGTTCGGTGTTCGGGTGGGTTAGGAATTCCATTATAGGTTCCGTTATAACGGAATATAACGGAATTCGTAGATTGAATGCAAATCAGAAGCCTTTAAGAGGCATTCCCGTTTTCATCATTCATAATAGAAGTCTTTGGCCAAGCATAACGGATCTGCCTGGTTTTCCTTATGCTGGACAGAAAACAAAGTCCTGCGTAACGGAAACTAGACGGATCCGTTATGCTTGGCCATAGACTTCTATTATGACTGATCTGAACACCGAACGCAAACCCGGTGAAGTTTGGGTTCGCTCATTCCTACGGGCCTCACTTATTTCTTCACCCCTGGACTCCAAACTGAATTCCTCTCTATATTTATACGCTGAAACAAACCCTGCAGCTGTACCCATGGACATTTTTTATGCAGAGGTATAGTTTTTTTTTTTATTCTGTTCTTTGAATCTACATCAAATAGTTGCATGTGCCATTGGATGCCTTAGAATCATTGCTGCTTGGAGAGAATTACCCTTTAATATGGCACTGCATGGAGCACTAGACAGCGCCACACATACTACAAAGCCACAGCGGTACAGACTCTTGCACGCAGCTCTGCCGTGCCTGAGGGACACAATTTATACTTGTTCCAAAAATCATTAAAAACATTCACATCACCAGTTCTATATACATTAACTGTAGCGCCCAGTAAGTGTAGCTTATTTGTTTTCTGTCAGATACTGTATCTTGTAGGTGTGTGACAAATCAGCCTGAACAGAACCAGCTTTCCTAACCCAATCATCTGTACCGCAATAAATATCCATATAAATAGGATCTATGCTGATATATTGCAATTTCCAGAGCAACCTCTGCCCCGTTTTTACATGTGTGAATGGCAACAAGGCGTTCAATATATTATACAAATCTTATTATTCAGGGAGCATTAGAGTGATGACGCAGAAGCGATATTTGATAGGAATACATTCATACATTTGCAGCATCCTTTATAAATCCAAATTACCGCTAAACTGTCATGACCAATAGGCCCGCTCCACACAAAGTGCAATAAATGTGGATAAATTGAGAGCATAAAACAATATAACTTCCCACATTGATTAGTTTTGTTTCTCCAGCGTTATTATACGAGTACCAATAAAGCAACTCACTTTGCTGCGCTTCCGTTGATATTCATATATTCATTTTTCTTCCTCCTTATCCCTCATTTCAGTTTTTTTAATTTCAATCTTCACAGTTTAGCCTAATGAAAAATCTCTTCTGGAAGAAAGATTTAGAAGCCTCGAGTATGTTGTTGTTCCCCCCCCCCTCCTCCCCCTGTAAAAGTAGTAAACTGACACAAAGTTGAAATGTGTTCTCCAAAATAGTCCCCGCTGTAATCTTGCAGAATGTTATGTGATTACGTACTTTCAATGGAAAACTGACATGCAATCTCCAGTCTTATATAGAAATCTTGGCCAGTCATTCATTCGCTCCTCCAGCAGGAGTCTGATCACTCGAATTACCTTTGCAGCCACAATCTTTTTTTTTTATTGCCTTAAAGAAAAGGTGCGATATCAAGCCGAGAAGTAAAGAGCAGCCTTTATTTTCCAATAATGAGACAACAGCAAAGTGTTGGATGTTCAGCAGCTGTACAAACCATCATGTTCTATGGCTTTAGCCGTAATTGGTGATGTGTCCCCTCCGGTTTATGTGTACCTGCTGCAAGGTCTTTTGAGGGTCAGAGGGTATTTTATTATAGTGCAGAGTAGTGTTTGTCATTTTGTTGACTTTCTGTACTTTTATGCAGTACAGAAAATATATTGTATTGTGTTCTATTTTATGTGGCCTTGTGGGAAGACTTTTTTTTAAGATTCGTTCTATTCTTGTAGAATACAGTCCGTATGCCTGCTCAGCAATCATAGAAATAATTTTGAATAGCTGATATAGTTGACAGGTAGACAACAGTGGGGTAACTGATGTACCATGGTGGTTAAAGCAGGTAGTATCTAACATAGTTTATAAGGCTGAAAAAAGACATCCGTCCATCCAGTTCAGTCTATTATCCTGCAAAGTTGATCCAGAGGAAGGCAAAAAACCCCCATGAGATAGAAGTGAGTGAGTTTTCCTCATTTTAGGGGAAAAAACGCTAAAAAACCTTCCCGACTCAAATCAGGAATTCAAAATAACTCCCTAAATCAATGACCCTTCTCCAGAAATCTAGTAACTATAGGCTGTAATATTATTACACCCCAGAAACACATCCAGACCCGCCTTGAACTCTATTAGTGAACTCACCATCACCGCCTCCTCAGGCAGAGAGTTCCATAGTCTCACTGCTCTTACCATGAAGAATCCTTTTCTATGTTTGTGTACAAACCTTCTTTCCTCCAGACGCAGAGGATGTCCCCTCATCTCAGTCACAGTCCTGGGGATAAATAGATGATGGGAGAGATCTCTGTACTGACCCCTGATATATTTATACATAGTTAGTAGATCTCCACTCAGTCATCTTTTTTCCTAAACTAAATAACCCTAATTTTGATAATTTCTCCGGGTACTGTAGTCCAGCCATTCCAGTTATTCTAGATGTAGGCTAGGCCTTTCAAATGCCAGTCTTATGAATTCCATCGGCTTAACATGTGGCCAATTTGTTAAGATACACTGGTTGTCCCAAAACTAAAATATTGGATGTGAATACTTTTGGAACTATATGTAATTTAAAATTTAGTATAGCCATTAGGTTATTTGATAAAATCTATCTGTATAGCGCTACTTGGTGTTGTTTTTTTGTTTTTATTTTTTCTGTCCACCTTCTTGAGGTGGTCGCACATGGTCAGTTCCATTCTTCATCTGCCACCAGCTGGATCTTCTGTTAAAAGCTATGACAGTATAGGTCCATTCACACATCCGTTTTTACTCTCCGTTTCCGTTCCGAATTAAATCGGAACGTTTTTCTGGATCCATTAATTTCAATTGCCTCCGCAAAAAATGCGGACACCAATCATGGTGCTGTTCGAATCACGGAATCCGTTCCGTTTCCGTTTTTTCCAGGATGCGGATCCTGAAAAAAAAATAAGCTTGTCCTACTTTCTGTCCGTTTTTCGGGTCCGTTGTCCATTCAAGTCAATGGATCCGCAAAAATGCGGATGACATGCACAAAACCATCCAAATGTCATCCGATTTTGCGGATCCGTTTACAGGAAACAAAAAAAAAATTTGAACCCAGCCCTCTGTGCCATGTGCTTTCTGTTTTGAGACGGAAAAACGGAAACACGGAACGGATTCGGATGCACTTTAGTACAAAAACGGAAGGTTGTACAGAAAAACGGATCCGCAAAAAAACTGAACGTTTATCTGGAAAGGTAAAAATACTGACGTGTGAATGGACCCTTACAGGGAGAGAGCTGCAGCGGAAGCTGAGCTGTGATAGGAAGAAAGGTAGGACACACCCTCTGAGTTGTGATAGGACAATAGCTAGTATATGGCACTTGACTTTTACCAGAAAGGACATGCCCCTGAGTTTCCAGCTTCATCTAAGTGGAGCAGAACAATAAATGAGCAGATTCCTGGATCCCTGTGAAGTAAAGGGATGGATGTGGCTTTGTTAGAAAGAGGCCACACACCTACCTGCCCCACCCACATTTCCCACCACTTTTTAAAAGTGTCGAGAAGCATTAATAGTCACAAATTATTGCTCAATTATGGATAGCTCAATTTGCCACTTTTACACTAAAAAGGAGATGTTGAAAGCCTAAAGGGAACCTGTCAGCCTGATTTTTCTGTCCAAACCCACTTGATTTCCTTTATAGTATGTTTATGTGGTCCCTGGTGGTGGTCTTATATTTTCTTAGACTTGAAAGGTAAAAATATGTTTATTCTGCACACCTGCAGTATACTAATGATCTATCTCAAGTCAAGGAGGCCAGCAACTTTTCTCTGGAATTCAAGCAAACCCCACCCAAACCCTATCCCTTCTCCTGTGATTGACATTGGCAGCATTGGAAAAGTTATCCTGGTTCTTCCAAACTTCTTCCATTTATGGAGGCCCTTCTCCAGATCCCCCAGATCTATGCCTCCAAGCAATCCTGTCTGTGAGCTCTACAGGCAGTTCTTTCCTTCTTATGGCTTTGTTTTTGCTCTGAGACCTTATATAGACAGGGATGTGTCTTTTTAAATTGTGTCCAATGATCTGAAGTTACCACAGGTGTTCAATGAAGTGTAGAAACATCTTAAAGATGATCAAGAGAAACGGAAGGCCCCCAGAGCTACATTTCAAGGGTATCAATACTGATGTCTATGCAAAATGGTATTTTTTCTTTTTAATAAATTTGCAAACATTTCTAAAATTCTGTTTTCACTTTCTCATTATGGGTTATTGGGTGCAGATTGATGAGTTTGATTGAGTTTGAAGACTTTACAAATGCATTGTATATCTGGTGCAAAGCTTTTAAATTAGTGACTTAAAACACTCTTGATGACTGAAGGGGGGCAGGTGCTTTGGATTTCCACATACTTTTGTCCATGTAATGAATGAAGAAAGCCCATACCATTTAGATTGCAAAGATATACAGTAGCTATGGCTAGGATGATAACCTAAGGGATAAGTGAACATTCTGGCAAATGGAGAACTAAATGGGTAGACATAAAATGTAATATACATACTATTAGGAGCTTAGACATCTAAATTATTGAGTCCCTCAGTAATTGAGATGTATAGAAGAGTGCATGTTCTATCTTGTGTCTGCTCATACATGTGGTATATCTTTTTCTATTACAACCAGTCATTAAGTTTCTATCTCTGTAAAGACTTTGACCCAAGTGTATATTACACTTTTCAGCAATGTTCACATTGAATGAGAATTTTAGTTCCCTGTGTGACTGGCTAATAATGCACTCCATTTCCCATTACAATTAGAGCTGCGGCACCTTTGAGTTATTGAAGTCTGAGATCTATCATTACGCTACAATACTGAGCCTAAAAGTCATTGTACACCTGTTCAATTAATTTAAACCACGCATTCTTATTTTTCACTCTGCTGAAGTAATTATTACCGCTCATTTACCAAAAATTAACATTTTAACACATTTTAATGATGTTGTTCTGGTTGAAGTCTTGCCATGCTTTGTGCTCCATTAGATCTAGAAGACGTGGCGTTATAATGTGTCTCACTTGTCTAATCTCAGTCTGCATCCTGTTATCTTGAAGTGTATCGGTCTTAAGAAAGTGGGTCACATAATTGGAAAATGCCTTAGATGAACCCATGCTGATACAACTACAGCAATTCAGTAACATACAGGTTTAACTGAATTTGGCTAACACTGGAGAACAGTTGTAGGGAAATCTAATTTCTTGAAGCTGCTCTTCCCAGGACCATCAGTAGGAGAGGAACATATTCTGTCAATGGTAAGAGGAGAATCACAACCTCTTACATCTCTGTTGACAGAATACAGACTGTCTTCAGCCACAGATAGGCTGGACATAGGCAAGTGTTTCCTTTGACACTTTACGCATTGACTTGTTGACACTGAGGGCTACGAGAAATTTTTCAAGCTATTAGCTATTCGGAACAAACACAGAACCAGAGATAGGTGCACGCTGCCGTCACACTAAACCCTCACACTGATGTTAAAAATTGAGAGTTAGTTCGACATATCCTACTAGGAGGACGTGTCTTAAGCCTCGGGCACCAGCGTCAAGGTCTCTCAAGTAGCCCGTGGGCCCTAACACTCAATTCTTGCCACATCCACATAAATTTCATCTTATGTAGGATGTCCATTGTGGTACTTGTAGTCCGTTGCTGGCATCATCCATTGTATGCATTTTTTGCTGGTGATTGCCATTAGCAACGGACTACAAGTGCAGGATGTGCTCCCCTACAGAAATGCACAACTGCATATGGGTATGAGCGCATCCTGCTTACTTATCACCACATTTTTTGATGGTTTATATATATATGTATGGAGGTGTATAAACTCCATTTTAAATGTGCCTGTTTTTCATCTTCAGGTCACATTTGGGTGCACCTGCCTTGCCTTGGGCTATATCAGTCAGTCTTGGGTAGGGCTCATAGACACCTCCCACCTCCCATTGCAAGCATGGCCACATGCTGGAGGTAACAGAGGAGATGTTTGTGAGTCATCCTAATGCTCCTGTAATTGCCCACTGGCCCCTGATATCGCCCACATGGAGCAGGTAGGTGAGTGTTAGGGCCCACGGGCTACTTGAGAGACCTTGACGCTGGTGCCCGAGGCTTAAGACACGTCCTCCTAGTAGGATATGTCGAACTAACTCTCAATTTTTAACATCAGTGTGAGGGTTTAGTGTGACGGCAGCGTGCACCTATCTCTGGTTCTGTGTTTGTTCTGAATTCTTGCCACATCCACATAAATTTCATCTTATGTAGGATGTCCATTGTGGTACTTGTAGTCTGTTGCTGGCATCATCCATTGTATGCATTTTTTGCTGGTGATTGCCATTAGCAACGGACTACAAGTGCAGGATGTGCTCCCCTACAGAAATGCACAACTGCATATGGGTATGAGCGCATCCTGCTTTCTTATCACCACATTTTTTGATGGTTTATTAGCTATTCGGCAAGAATAACACCTTGCATAGATTAGTGTAGGTACATTGAAATAGCTTACCAAAAATAGGGCCGCGGTGCAACCAGAAGGGTTCTTCAACCCAACTAATAGTCGGGTAAGAGTTCAGCGCACACACATAAATAGGTTTTTGTATTTATTGCATACTCCTTTTAATGTTTACATATAATTATCCAGTATCAGCAGTGTATAATTGTGCATCCAGATGAATAAAATGATGACGTTTCAGTCAAGATTACCCTTTTCAAGTCTCATCTGCACTAATTTAAAGAGGAGAATGAGCTACTGAAGGGTCCTTCTGTGGCGAAACCAACCTCGCCACTGGGCATTGGAGAGGCCTGCTTGCCAGCCTCTTGCCCTGTGACAATGGCCCCTGGGACACTATTTGGGCATATTGGATTTTAAATTTGCTGTTTCTGCCCCTTGGACTTTTAACTGGAACAGAACCCCTGTTATTGCCTGGATTCATAACAGTCCCTGCTCCTGAGGAAAGGGGACTGTACTTAACCCCCGAAACGTGTCAAGCTCTTTTACTTCAATAAAGACCATAAGCGAGGACCCTGGTTAATCATTTGGGACCACCAGGTGGATTGACTATCTACAGGCGACCTCGGCGAGGGGGGGTTCAAAGTGCAAGTGTCTTGAGCTTTATCTTGCACTACCCCCCCTGGTGAAGTGAGTACAACTCTAACAACCACAGTGTTGTACTATTGGTTTTTTAATTTTATTGATTCCATTGGTCAAGTTATGCCAAGCTTGATTATCATTTTAATGTAAGATCATTCATCTAAATACTCACCTGTGTTCTTACCGTCACTTCCATCAAGAAAACATCCACCATTTTGGGAATCTTTTCATCTATTCCAGTGGTGCCCAACCATTTTTCATCCGAGGGCCGCACTAGATTTGGTATAAATTTCGCGGGCCGGAACCAAGTAGCTTTGCTAGAAAGAAATGCCCCTGTGAGGAGTACGTGTTAGCATAACTACTGTGAAGAGGGCACATATCTGGCCATTATTGCTGTGAGGGGGCACGTGTGAGTATTACTACTGTGAAGAGCGAACATATCTGGCCATTATTACTGTGAGGGGGCACGTGTGCATTACTACTGTGAAAGGGGCACATATCTGACATAACTACTGTGAGGGGGCACATTCCTGGGCATAACTATTGTGAAGAGGGCACACATTGGGGCATAACTACTGTGAAGAGGGTACATATTTGGGCATAACTACTGTGAATAGGGCACATATCTGGCCATTATTGCTGTGAGGGGCCAGATATACAGTGAGTTATGCCATATATGTGCCCTCTTCACTTTAGTAATGCCTCCTCACAGCAATAATGGCCAGATATGTGCCCTCTTCACTGTAGTAATGCTTAGGTATGTGCCCCCTCACAGTAGTTATGCCAGATATGTGCCCTCTTCACTTTGTAATGCTCACATGTGCCTCCTCACAGTAATAATGGCCAGATATGTGCCCTCTTCACGTTAGTAATGCTCACACATGCCCCCTCACAATAATAATGGCCCCTCACAGTACTATTGCACACATGTGCCCCCTCACAGTAATAATGGCCAGATATGTGCCCTCTTCACTTCAGTAATGGTCACACGTGCCCCCTCACTGCAATAGTGGCCAGATATGTGCCCTCTTCATGTTAGTAATGCTCACACATGCCCCCTCACAATAATAATGGCCAGATATGCTCATGTGTGCCCCCTCACAGTACTATTGCACACATGTGCCCCCTCACAGTAATAATGGCCAGATATGTGCCCTCTTCACTTCAGTAATGGTCACACGTGCCCCCTCACTGCAATAGTGGCCAGATATGTGCCCTCTTCATGTTAGTAATGCTCACACATGCCCCCTCACAATGATAATGGCCAGATATGCTCACGTTTGCCCCCTCACAGTACTATTGCACATATGTGCCCCCTCACAGCAATAATGGCCAGATATGTGCCCTCTTCACAGTAGTAATGCCCATATACATTACTACTGTGAAGAGGACACATATCTGTCCATTATTACTGTGAGGGGTATGTGATATATGCATGTCTGTGTATGATGTATGTAGTGCAGCGTGTGATGTATGTATGTAGTGCAGTGTGTGATGTATACATGTGTTTGTATGTAGTGCAGAATGTGATGATCACACACTGCACTACATACATCACACATGTATACATCACACACATGTATACATCACACACTGTACTACATATATTCCACACATGTATACATCACACACTGCACTACATACATCACACATGTATACATCACACACATGTATACATCACACACTGTACTACATATATTCCACACATGTATACATCACACACTGCACTACATACATCACACATGTATACATCACACACTGGACTACATACATCACACATGTATACATCACACACTGCACTACATACATCACACATGTATACATCACACACTGCACTACATACATCACACATGTATACATCACACACTGCACTACATACATCACACATGTATACATCACACACTGCACTACATACATCACACATGTATACATCACACACTGCAATACATACATTACACACATCGATACATTACTTACATTACTGTGATGTCACCTTCTTCCGCAGGTCCCTCTTTTTGCCTGGGATGTAAGCTTCGGAACCTCCGCTGCCATGCTTTAGCCACCACCGGAGCTGCCCCTCTTCCTTTAATCTCCCGCCGCTTCCCTACTGCAGGCACTCTCCGGCGCCCTCCCAGTCCAACCAATAGCAAAGCTCCTTGCTGCCTGGAGCTTTGCTATTGGCTATTGCAGGTACAGGCAGCATCGCTTTGCTGCCTGTGCTGTTTTCAGCGCACCTTGCACTGAAAAAATGAGGGAAAGGTTCGGGTACTGTGAGGGCCGCATGACACGGCTTCGCGGGCCGGATTTGGCCCGCGGGCCGTAGGTTGGGCACCACTGATCTATTCCAACCAATTTGCACTTGTAGTTTCTGATGCTCCACTAAACTTTGTTACCACGGGCAGTCTCGAAACTGAGGCTAGCTTCTTTGATAGTGTGAGCTGCCTTAAACTTATCGGATATTTCATCTGGACTCCTTCACCTTCTCTCTAACACCTTGTCCCCTCCTTCTTTGAATCTCTCTCTATGAATCAGGGCTAATTCACAGCCCTCGGTTCCTTTTTGAGTATTTTTACTCTAACGCTCCCCTTTTTTTCTTCACGTGTATATCTACTGTTAGATGACTTTGTGACTGTAAAAGAAAACACAGTGTTAAAACTGTTGTGGTGCCTTGACTTCGAGGGTGAAGTAATAACTTGCAGTGCTGTGGTGATATGACATCACTACTAGCGGTGGCCCTTATAATTTGTAGGTGGCTATGTTTGGGTTTTTTATAGACTGATCAGAATGTAAAATGCAAAGACAATAAGGATTAGTTAATAAAGCATTAGGAATTAAGATTATTATTATTTTTAGAAGAGAACTTGTCAGCATGAAACGCTGAGAGACTCCCTCATTACAAAGATGTATTTTCCACAGAAATCGCCAAGTTGATGGGTTTTGAACTGTGGAAAACCTTATATGTACCATAGCGCAGGATTCCTATTAAAAGCTTTGACCGTTTCATCCTCCTAGACAAACCTTTTTCATGTGTTTTGCGGTCTGCAAATTGCGGATCCGCAAAAAAAACAGATGACGTCTGTCCGTTTTTTTTGCGGATCCATTGCAACAATGCCTATCCTTGTCTGCAAAACGGACAAGAATAGGACATGTTCTATTTTTTATGCGGAGCTACGGAACGGACACACGGATGCGGATAGCAGGGGCCACTAATAAAGGGGCAGCGGCTGTGGAGGTCACTGTTAAGTCAGCAGGGTACTGTGGAGGTCACTGTTAAAGGAACATGGTACTGTGGCAGTCACTGTTAAAGGGACGGGTGCTTTAGAGGTTTCTATTAAGGGGGCAAGGAACAGTGGAGGTCACAGATAAGGGGACGGTCCCCTATGGAGGTCAGTGTTAAGGGGTGGGGTGCTGTATAGGTCACTGTTAAGGGGGCGGGCCCCTGAGGAGGTCAATGTCAAGGGAGTGGGGTGCTGTGAAACTCACTGTTAAAGGGGTGGGCTGCTGTGAAGGACAAAGTTAAGGGGATGGGCTGCTGTGGAAGTTCTATTTTAAGGAGGCCGGGCACTGTGGGGGGGCAGTGTTAGGAGTGAGGGGCCGTGGAGTTCACTGTTAAGGGGATGGGGTACTGTAGAGGTCACTGTTATGGGGGATACTGTCAATATCTTTTAAAGACACAGACAAATTTTAAAGGAAATAGATTAAATATACCCGTGCAAAACCGGGTCCTTCTGCTAGTTAATGATAAATGGGAAAAGGATGTAGGCCCAATAGGTGACTGTGAGTGGGCTGATATATTAGCATTGATTACCAGGTTGTCTCTCTTGGAGTCTTATGGGTTGTTACAGATATATAGTATAGTACCTTGTCCACAGGGTCTATAGAATTCTGGTCCTTCTGCACAAAATTGGTATATGTCTAGATGAGAACTGTCTGAAACGTGGCTGCTCGCTTGATGCACATGATATGAAATTGTATTAAGTTAGAGGGATTGTGGAAGGAAGTCTTGGAGTAAATTGAACGGGTATAGCATTTTATTCTTCCGGCATGTCCCAGACTTTCCATTTTGGGAATTCCACACAGTCTCCCATCTAACCCGGATACTTGGTATCCAACGCCTGTTGTACCAAGCCAGAAAACTAATTGGCAATCCCCCTCTATTTTAGAACTTATTAACAGAGTGCACACTATTATTAGGCTGGAGTGGGGCGTCTATTTGAAGAGGGTAAGATTAATGTCTCTAATAAGATCTGGGGACCTTGGCTTCAGACTCCAGGACTTCCTTGCCACACTCTAATGGGGTTATAGGGACATCGTATATTGGTTATTGCTTTATGTTAATTTAAATATGGGATCTTTGGGTCTGTTCTGGGGCAGATACCTCATGCTCGTACTCTATAACTGACTGTGAATTAGATACCTACATGATATGTTGTATCCTTTGTAACTTTAGCATGTTGTCCCTGGGATGGGGAGTTTGTGGATTGTTCTCTTTTTGGTTTGTATGTGTACTTTTTTATGTTTTGAAAAATACAATAAAAATAAGTTGATTAAAAAAAAACTAAGATTTATATTTTATAGAAACCATAGTTTTAAAGAAAGCCAGGCATGAGAAGAAGTGGCGATGGGTGGTGCCCCAATGACTTATCCCCATTAGGCCCGTTTGACAGAACTTTGTTTATTTGTACGTATATAGTGAGAGACCTGTTAAAGAGCTGACCTGTTACATGTGCACTTGGCAGCTGAAGGCATCTGTGTTGGTCCCATGTTCATATGTGCCCACATTGCGCAGGAAAATGATGTTTTAGTATATGCAAATGAGCCTCTAAGAGCAACAGGGGCGTTGCCGTTACACCTAGAGACTCAGCTTTCTCTACAACTGCTGCACTCTCTCCTCTTTGATTCACAGGGCCAGGTGTGATGACATTTTCACTGTCTGGTCCTGTCAATCAAAGTGCAGAGGGAGCAGCAGTTACAGAGAGACCTGAGCCTCTTGGTGTAATCGCAACGCCCCTGTTGCTCCTAGAGGCTCATTTGCATATATTAAAGCATAATTTTTCTCAGCAGTGTGGGCACATGTGAACATGAGACCAACCAAGAGGCCTTCAGCTGTCAAGCTTACATTCAACAGGTAATTCAGTTTTATAGGTACAAATCTGCTGCCCTTTAAGGGTTTGTCCGGGCTACAGATGTTTATGACCTATCATCAATGGATGTCTGACTCCAGACACACCTGTTGATCTGCTGTTTAAATGGGCCGCGGAGCTCGTGTGAGCACTGCATTCTCTTCAATGTTTACCTGTACGCAGTCTCCCTTGTAGCGGCAGCGCAGTGTTGTCATGTTCAAGTAAATGGGAGAGGAAGCCATAATTGCACTGCACTACCGCTACAAAGGAGACGGCATGCAGGTAAACACTGCAGAGGATGGAGCACTTTCACAAGTGCTGCGGTCCATTAAAACGAGAGTCGGACCCCCATGATCTAGTATTGATGATCTATCCTGAAGACAATACAATGAAACGCTGAGAGACTCCCTCATTACAAAGATGTATTTTCCACAGAAATCGCCAAGTTGATGGGTTTTGAACTGTGGAAAACCTTATATGTACCATAGCGCAGGATTCCTATTAAAAGCTTTGACAGTTTCATCCTCCTAGACAAACCTTTTTCATGTGTTTTGCGGTCTGCAAATTGCGGATCCCCAATAAAAACAGATGACGTCTGTATGGTACCTTTAAAGGGAGCCTGTCATCAACTTTATGCTAACCTTACTGAGGGAAGCATAAAATAGTGAAAGAAATGCTGATTTTAGCTGTGTGTCACTCATGAGCTAAAAGTAAGTGGTTGCTGAGAACCGGTATCATAATCATTGCAGCATAGGCCTTGAAAAGAGTCAAATCTACCTGAGAAGAGTCATGGTTATTCATAATCTCCTGCTCTCTCACCCATCTGCTGATGATTGGCAGTTCTCTCCTAGCGAGTAAGGGAGAAAACTAGGTAGAAGACTGTCAGTCATCAGCAGGTGGGCAGGGAGAGCAGGAATTCATGAATAACCAGGACTCTTCTCAGGTGGCCGTGACTCTTTTCCAGGCCCAGTCTGCAATGATTTCGATGTTGGTTCTCAACAACCATTTACTTTTAAATGACAGATCGCTGCAATGAACTCACCTTTCTCTAATTTATGCTTCCGTTAGTATGGACAGCATAAAGTTGATGACAGGTTCCGTTTAACCAAGCTGGATGGGGAGAAGCTGATGGGGACCCACCCAATGGACACTTCCTATGCCTGGCTTTTTTTAAAGCTCCATTTTCTCTGAAATGCTGCTGTGTAAAACGTTTTAAATGATGGAGCCTGCTGGAAACTTACGCTGCCTATAGTTTGGTTCCCTGTACGTGGTGCATATTAGGGGATTAAATGCTGTTTGTTTAATCTCCTTATCACTTAGACACCATGTTGCCTCTATGGACCATGACCCTTGAAGATAGTAAGTAAAATTACAATCTTGCTCCACAAGATTTAGATTTTTATATTTCTCTAGATGTCTTTTCTAAAGAACATGAGTTGTACGAAGACGTCTTTGTGTTTGATATAGCTGTTAGGCAATGGATGTACGACGGCTACGGTTCACAACCTGGATGGTTTTCTTTCTTTCACATTTCTTAACTGTTTGGTTAAAAAAAGGACATCTGCTTCGTTTTCCCTGTACAAAAGCTTCACAAAATCCTTCTTGGCAGCAGTCAGTTTTCCTTAACAAAACTAGAGGCATTTACCTGCAGGCAGCCAATTACAATCACAACACTGCAGCACAAGTAAACCCAATGGTCTTGTTAATATAATTGTTTTAGACTGAAACCTGTGAATGTTAGTTTCACCAGATTTGTAAGAAAAAGCATTAGTGCCTGATCTTTCAACCTTTTGTGCCGCAAATATACATAATGTAGTGATTATGTAATTCGTAAAAATACACCTAATAACTGTGCCGCACTGTACAATGATGAATACAATCATTTCATATCTGATGGATGTCCTATACAGTGGCAAGTAACAAGATATTCCTTAGGAGCCTACGGAGACTGTAGCATATCTTTTCATCTTCCTTGCAGTTCGTAAAGCTGTACCTGCGGCTTCTCCTTTCATTAGCATTGGCTATGTAATTTCCTATTGCTGCAAGCTGTAGACAGATCTTACTAATTCCTATTGTCAACACTTAAAGGGGTTTTCCGGGACTTGGTGGCTTATTCTCAGGATAAGCAAGAACATGGGAAAATCCACACTGATCTATCTAGATAATAAGTAATCTTTACTCAGAATCAGTATTTCATTAAAACAATTCATAAACATGGAGCGGCCATAGGAAAAAAGGGCGCATAGGTGGCTACTCTAAGCTACTGTACGCTAAGAGACTTCATAGGTAAAGTGCCGAGAGCTAAGCAGCATCAAACAATCAGTTAAGGGGGTTGTGCCATAAACTACTTTTCGCTCCAAAGTGTATTTTCATCAGTTGGCACTGCAGCGTTTGGGTCATGGGTTCGATGCTGACTAGGGACGACAACTGCATGGAGTTTGTGTGTTCTCCCCATGTTTGCGTGGGTTTCCTTCAGGTACTCCGGTTTCCTCCCACACTCCAAAAAATATACAAATAGGCAAATTGGCTTCCTATGAAATTGTATCCTAGTATCCGTTGTGTGTTGTGGTCAAGTGCCAATCCTTAAATAGTGTTTTTTTCAAATTTATCTCCTTTGCCGTTTTCTCTTATCCCCCATGCTTGAACCTGACTTTCTAATTTGTCATGTGTCTGCTGTCCCATCATGACTTAGGGCAGCGAGATGTGTCCTGATATCAACAGGACATGTGACACTAACCACACCAGTTGTTCTTACCAGTGACATGTCCTACATTACAAGGCCCCAATGCAGGACATAACCTACAGCAAATGAATGTGAACACAGATTTGCCACAGGGAGCATTAGTAGGTTAACAACTTTAGAATAAGGCATTTTCGATAAATGGCGGTGTTTGGGGAACGTGATATAAAATACTGTAGACAGGAGGCCTCACCCACTGTATTCTGGCTTACTACAGCTAAGTTCCTATTCACTTGAATGAGAGCTTAGCTGCAGTACCCTAGCACAGCCCCTACACAGTGGATGGAACCTCGTGATTCCAGTTCTGTCCACTGTATAGTTTCTGGCAGCCAGCAGCTGCTCGAAACTGGTGACCTATCCTTAGGATGGACCATCAATATCTAAGTCTCAGAAAACCCCTTAACTATCTGATCCAGGGATTAGGTCTCTGTATATTAGGCATGGGTTGTCCATGAGCGTAAAATATTCTTTGATTGTTTTACAAATGTGAATTAATAAAATTTACCAATATTGTTTACTTGTGAAAAATCCCATTTTCGGTCCCCAATACCTTCAGATAACTTTCTCCCCACATTAGAAAAGGGGGCAGCCCCATTCTCCATTACAGCTGATGCAGGGACAGAGAAGTCTTGCTTAGCTTAGCTTTAACATCCCTCAATCAAGCATATCATTGACATGGAGAGGGGGAGGATCTCTCTGCCTGTGTCAGATCAAACATGGAAGTGGAACATTGGCAGTAGAGTGAGTTTGGACCAGCACTAAAATCAGGCCATTGGTACAGCTTTAAACTTCATTAGTAAGTTTTATTAATTGACCTTTACTAAACAACAAAATAACTTTTTATGTCCTCTTTTAATAAGCCTGTCCACTGTGGACATTAAAGAGGTTGTCAGTCTTTTTTAGCCTTCAACCCCAGCCTGTTGTACCTGTTGGAAAACTTTTAATCACCTGCACCCTGCTGGTTCATTTCAACTTCTTGGCTCCTTTCAGAGGTCTGCCAGTCCCAGCCTGTAAACTTCTGCTGGATAACGTGCCACTTTGAGATACATTACTGCTGAAGCCAGTCCTGGCTGAAGTAGCACTTGTGCCTCAATCCTTCCAGAAGACAGCTGAAGGGAAGGGACCTAGTGTCACGAATGTACTGAGACATACGAACATCCCCCCCGACAGTGGCTGACAGAAGATCTGTGAGACTGGCAACACGTGCTTTGATCTGACAGGTTTCCTTGTGGATCAATAGACGTCTGTGTTGTTTCTGATACTGGCCACACCTCTAACCTCCAGGTGTTGCTTTTGTGGTCATTTAACTTTCCTTATTTATAGTTGCTTCTCCCACAATGCTGTGCGGTTTATAGGTTCAGTGGTATCTGTAGTCTGCTAGTGTTTTGTTCTCATGGCCTATAAAGGACCTACCAATAACCCCACAAAAAATAAACACAAATAGTATAACATAATCAAATATATTTATTTGCAATACTATATATATATACTAGTATACATGAAAGCAGGAAATGGTCAGATGGGAGAAAACCCTAAGGGTAACCCACCCAAACCCCTATCTAACAGAGACCAGATAAAAGTACCAGCCACATGTAGGCTCATCATTCTAGTGGCTCCTATATAGAAAAGGATATCCTGTTCAAATAAAGACCGGAGATAAAGTGCTAAGTGCAAAAATAATATGTAAAATACGTTGTTCATAATCCAATAGGAGCCAAATAGCATGCAAAGGAGGGAAAATACCCAACATACAAACAAATCTACCTGATTTGAAATCACCCAGGGAGAGAGAGAGGGTAAAGGACCCACTTTAAATAACATATTAATTATACCAGAATGCATAAGAATCATTACCCATAATAAGCCTGTGTACCAGAGCTCCGATACTGCTGCTACCTCGACGCGTGTTTCACCAACCCAGTGTTTTGGTTCTTGGCTGAGTTTCTGTTGCTGCCATAGCTACTGGAAAGTTAAGTGTTTACTTTCCTTTTTTTCATTTTGTTTTGGTTTATCTGTGTGTTGTTTTTCCCCTGCCCTTTGTTGCAGGCCTGAAGGAGACTCCTGTTCGTCCTTCCTTTCTGGAGAAACAGGTAGTCTCAGTCCTGTCACTATCACCAGGGTCTTATAGGGTGAGTTAGGACTCTAGGTACTCCTGCTTATGAACTCACCTACCTTTGGGGTCTGTTTATACTGATGATAGCCAGTCAGGACTGTGGCTAGGGATTTGACTAGGAGGTGTCCTTCTTTCTTCCCTTGCGCTCAGGCCTTGTTCCCCCCCCCCCTTCGTCCGGTGTGGTGTCTCCCTCCCACACATGGGCGTGACACCCAGGGAGCTGTAATGTAGTCAGGGTGAGCAGGCGAGTTGTAAGGAGTTCATGTCCCATCTCTTTGAATTGCTGTGAGGGTTGCTATGCTCAGAGAAGTCCTGACTACTGGAATAGTCAGAGTGACCAGAAACTGAGCCAGTCAGGTTTCTGACTATTTCCAATCCCCGAGCTAGGCGGGGAATTTAGGACAGCTGTCTCCTATCTACCGTGCCTAAATTTGCAGTAGGCTCTATACTGTGCAAGTTCATGCTAACATTTCTGGTGATCCAACTTTTGGCTTGTTTTTGGATTTTCCCCTGTGCCTGCTGTTCCTGTTTATATAGACTCTCCTGGTAACTGACCTGGCTCTCCTCTGGATTAACCATTCATGTTCTGCATTTACCGTTTATGTCTTTTCCCGGTTATCGACCCTGGCTTGTCTTGGATTTAACCTTTGCATTCACCGTGTTTTGTCCCTCCTGGTTTTTGACCCTGCTTGCTGACTCCTCTTTTTTCTTCCCTGGTCATTCTAGGTCTGCTACTAGTGTGTCACACCAGTTTTCTGTTATTAGCTCCACAGACATATCCTGGGTCCCCGGCAGCCAAGTTCAACCTGCCTTGCACCGGGCCCTACCTGTAACTACTGTGGTTTTGGAAGGCTTGTACTAGTTTTGGGTACACTGGACGTCGGCCAGATAGTAGTATTTTCTAACAAGAGTATAATTTTTCCATTAGTTACAATAAGCTGGGGCTGACAGCTAAAATTGTCCAAAAAGCTGGAAACCTTTTTAAGGTATTGACTTTTCCAGTACTCCCACAGTGTGGACATGCAGTACCTATATCAACATCAGTTAGCAGCTTGCTGATGGTTATCATGTAGCAACAGTAGGTTTTTCTGCATTGTGCAGTAAAATTGACTAAGGCTTCTTTCACACCTGCAACCGGGTGTTCTGGCCAGCAGACAATGCCGGGAATCGGCCGGATAAAAAACACGGAGTGGTTTTTGTCTGGCCAATCCTCAACATATTTGCCAGGTTGCAGACGGATCTCTGCCGGACCCCATTATAGTCAATGCCGGATCCAGAGAACTTCGGCAGGCTGTTCTCTACTGGAACAGCTAGCCTGCCGCAGTTCCCTGCCGCAAATGTGAAACTAGCCTAAAAATAAGTAAGACCAACTATAAAGATATATTGCTAAGATGCAAAATGTTTTATTTGCTGATTGTATAGCTTATGTAAGTGAACGGTGGGAGCATAACAGCGGTTTCAGATGATATTGAAGATAGAATTTAGACGATGGTGGTGTTTTACTAAAGCAGATCTGATGACTCACAGGGACAAGAATAATTTTCAGGTCTACCTGGCTTTGTAAGCAATGCTGCTCCAGGCTAAGTATCCCTGTGTAAAGCAAGCAGGATATACATTGGGTCATATCAGAGTAGACATAATCTGTGACTGCTGAAATCCCATCTAACGTGACATGTATTTAGTGTTACACTGCTTGCAGAATCCAGACCTAGCCAGCACGTAAATACTGGTGAATGTATAGGTATTATATTGGTAGATAATAGGCCTCTTTGCCATTATATATAAAGGCTGATCCTTCCACTTGGTTCAATCCAAAGTTTCTGGTAGCATTGCTGCTTAAAAGGAATCTGTCACCAGGTTTGAGCCCTGTCAGCTAAACATATGCTGACGTTCAGGGTCTCATTAGCATGCCTAATATGGGCTCATCTAAACAAATGGTAGCGTAATTTTGTCAAAAAACAGGTTTAACTAACCTGTCAATCACACATATAAGGAGCCCAAGGGGAGGTCCAGCGATGCAGGGTGCCCGCGCAGACATCGCTGTATGTGGCCAGCGCCGCTCCTAATGCTCCGTGCCGCCTCTCCTCCCTCCTCCTGCTGAGCGCTGGCTCGCACGCACACGGCGCGTGCGCACTTCACTTGAAGAAGCCGATCCAAGAAGTCCGCACGGGTGCATGCCTGTGCGCACGCGCGGACTTCTTGGATCGGCTTCTTCAAGTGAAGTGCGCACGCGCCGTGTGCGTACGAGCCAGCGCTTACAGCAGGAGGAGGGGGAGGGAGAGGCGGCACGGAGCATTAGGAGGCTGCGCTGGCCACATACAGCGATGTCTGCGGCCGGGCACCCTGCATCGCTGGACCTCCCCTTGGGCTCCTTATATGTGTGATTGACAGGTTAGTTAAACCTGTTTTTTGACAAAATTACGCTACCATTTGTTTAGATGAGCCCATATTAGGCATGCTAATGAGACCCTGAACGTCAGCATATGTTTAGCTGACAGGGCTCAAACCTGGTGACAGATTCCCTTTAAGGGACTTCTTAACAAAGAGAAGTTCACTTCTACATATTCCAGCATTGTTCCATTTACTAACAAGTTTTACAACAAAAAAAAATAGTTTTATGAAATTTTGATCGGTAATATTAAACAGAGATTGATAGGTGTCCATCTGCCGGGGCTCCCTACAGATTCAGGGATGATTAGTTGTAACCCCTGACATAAAATAGACCCATGTGTTCACCCTTTGTATTCCACATTGGCCCTTGTTAACATTTGTTTGACAGTAAGGGCTCATACACACGGTCGTTTTTCTGGTCTGCTAATTGCGGATCTGCAAAACACGGATACCGGCTGTATGCACTCCACATTATATGGAACGGAATGTCCTGCCTTCTGTAGAATTATCCTATCATTGTCCGTAAAATAGACAAGAATAGGACATGTTCTATTTTTTTGAAGGGCCCCAGAACAGACAAATAGATGGGGATCTTTTGCGGCCCCATTGAATTAAATAGGTCTGCATCCGACCCACAAAAAATGCGGATCGGATGCGACAAAAAATACGCTTGTGTGCATGAGCGCTAAGTTATATTCCCTTCCTAGAGACACAAGACCATCAGTGACTCCATATTGATACCAGTGCATTAATGTCCAGTAATCTTGATTAGTGATGTATTTCTGAAAAATTGTTTCGGCTCCGATTCTTCCAAATCAGATGTGTGATTCAATTCGGACCTGAACAAAAGTTCTTCAGTCTCCTTGACAAGCTGTTGAGGAAATTCTGGTCAGTGTCACTGTCTCCAAAAACACCCACTAATCAAATTACTAGAAATTCTGAGTTTCTTTAAAAATCCAAGTTGAATTCTGATTCTGTAGAATCAATTCGCTCATCTTTGATCGGAAGAAGAAGATGCAATTTTTTTGAGAAGAAAATTTGCTAAATAATTGTATAGAAGGCTACAGACAGTTGTATGGTCTATGCTCATAAAACAGTATCTTAGGAATAGGTATCCTTATGGAGACCTTTTTGATGCAGCTTCCCCTGATGTCTTTCTCGAATAAACAGGCTGGCTTCTGAGGCTTTCTGCATTTTGAGAAGGTGGCACAGGACAGAACACTTGAAGACTTACCTTTCATCTGGAAAAAAATTCTGAACTAAGTATCATGATATGTAGAGCAGCGCCCAGGGATCTCCCTGCACTTACTATTATCCCTGGGCACCGCTCCGTTCTCCTGCAATGTCCCCCGGTATGTTTCGTGTCTTGGTTATACTGGGCGGAGACTGCCCTTGCTCTCCTGGATGTCTCCTTCTCCCAGGCTGTAGTGCTGTCCAATCGTAGCGCAGAGCTCATAGCCTAGAAGAAAAAAACTCCCAGGCTATGAGCTCTGCACTGCGATTGGCCAGAGCTACAGCCTGGGAGAAGGAAACGCCCAGGAGAGCAAGGGCAGTCTCCGCCTAGTATAACCAAGTCAGGCAGTCTCCGTCTAGTATAACCAAGTCCCCAAAGATACCGGAGGACATAGCGGGAGAACCAAGCGGCGCCCAGGGATAATAGTAAGTGCAGGGAGATCCCTGGGTGCCGCTCTACATATCATGGTACTTAATTCAGAATTTTTTTCCAGATGAAAGGTCCTCTTTAAATAAGAACCTCTCCACCGATCTCGCTACTGAAGAACAAGTATCTTGTTAATTCAATGCAGAAGCAGCATGGAATGAAGTTCTTACATATTTGTGCAGGTGCTTCACAGTCCTCGCTGCTATATTATGTCAGGCTTTCTCAGTACTGACTTTCAAGCCCATCATTTTATCGACATGACTCACTCGTTCACAGACTTCATCTTCAAATCTTTGCCAAAATCTCCTTCTTTGATTTCTGCCCAGACCAATTTATTAAAGGTGATTACTGCCTGTTCGGCAATTAGCGTTCGATCCTCCGTGTTCCAGACTGTTATTTAGCTCAGTGCAATTATTGTCACTTGGAGTTTTGAAAGGTTTTGTCTTAGACGAAGGCTTGTTTGTGCCATGATCCCTAACTAATCTTTAATATTCTCAAAATAGCATAAGTGAATGTCCTTATGATGGATATTGCCTTTCCTAGCTCTTGTTTACCGGTTTCTTCAGCAAGGGTCACTGGGGGAATTTATTATGACAGGAATTTTAAAAGTCAGTTTTGCTTTGAGTCTGTGTTTCTAAAATTTGCACCAATCAAACATTGCATGTTTGATAAATTTGGCTCATCTGTTAAGGGGTTGTGAAACAATGTGGGGATGTTTGGCAAACCAAAACACACACTTGGCGGGACCTGTAAACAAAGGTTACTTATCGGCTTTCTGGCGCCGGCTACCCGCTCCTTCTCCTCCACCCCTGCGAGGCTCCGCTGGGCTCCCTTGATGTCAACATCTGGTTTGACATCCCCGCAGCCAATCACTGCGGAATCTCTTGCATCCTGTGACCATTTGTCATGATGCAAGGAGAAGCCGGTTTCTGCTGCGGTAATGTCACACACGGATTTCGAGAAAGAGGGAGCCCAGCTGACCATCGCAGACCTAGAAAAAAAGGAGCGGGGAGCCAGCAACAGGAAGCAGGCAAGTAATCTTTCAATTACAGCTCCAGCCAAGTAAGGGAGTTGCCCCCCATTCCACAACCTCTTTGGGCATAACACTTTTGTCTAGAGATGTTAGGCTCCAAGAAAGGATTGTATTAAATATCTACATGAGATTGCTGCAATATCTTTAACCCCTTCCCGGCACGCTGATCGGGCGGGTGCAGGAGCTGCGCCTGCCCGATCAGCTGCAGGGGACCGGCTGTTCTTGTTAGCCGGACGCCTGCTGTATGTGCTGACATCGGTGAAAACATTGATGCCAGCGCATTAACCCCTTCTATACCGCTGTCAGCACTGACCGCGACATAGAAGGGGTTTGCTGCGGGTGAGGAAGCCCATCTGGGGTGTTAAGGCAGCCCGATGCCATGCAGATGCTGCCCAATGCCTTGCACGGCATTGGGACCTGCCTTCTACGGGTGCGCAGGAGATCCAGCCTCAGGCTGGGTCTCCTAGACAACCTGTTAGTGTATTAGTCTGTGTAATACACTAACAGGCAATGCATTACAATACAGATGTATTGTAATGCATTGCAGAGGGGATCAGACCTCCAAAAGTTAGTCAGAAATAAAGTTAAAAAAAAAGTAAAAAAAGTGTTTTTAATAAAAAAATTAAGTTTCAAGTAAAAAAAGAAAAAACGCCCCTTTCCCCTGATTTTTTTAATAAAAAATAGAGAGAAAAAAAGAAAAAACAAACATATTATGTATCACCGCATCCGTAACGACCGGCTCTATAAATATATCACATGATCCCCCCCATCCGATAAGCACCATAAAGAAAAGAAAAACTGTGTAAAAAAAGGCAATTTTTGTCACCCTACAACTCAAAATGTGCAACACCAAGCTATCAGGTGTGTCCCCCACAAAATACCAATAAAACAGTCACCTCATCCCGCAAAAAATTAGCCCCTACATAAGAAAATCACTCAAAAAATAAAAAAAACTATAGGTCTCAGAGCATGGAAACACTAAAACATCATTTTTTTTAAATATGCTATTATTGTGTTAAAGTGCATTAAATAAAAAAAAGTAGACATATTTATTGCCGCATCCGTAACAACCTGCTCTATAAAAATATCACATGAACCAACGCCTCAGGTTAACACAGTAAAAAAATAAAATAAAAATAGTGCCAAAAAAAACATTACACCAAAAATCCATACATCACAAAAATTGCAACTCCAACCGATCGAAAAGGTGTATGCGCCCCAAAATAGTACCAAACAGTCACCCTATCCCGCAAAAAATGAGACCTACCTAAGACAATCAGTCAAAAAATAAAAAAGCTATGGCTCTCAGACTATGGAGACACTAAAACATCATCTTTTTTGTTTCAAAAATGCTACTATTGTGTAAATAAATAAATAAATAATAAAAAGTATACATATTAGGTATTGCCACATCCGTAACGATCTGCTCTATAAAAATATCACATGACCTAACCCCTCAGGTGAACGCTGGAAAAATAAATAAGTAAAAACTGTGCCAAAATTACCAAATTTTTGGTCACCTTGCCCCATAAAGTGTAATAATGAATGATCAAGAAATCATACGTACCCAAAAATGGTACCAATAAAAAAGGCAACTCTTCCTGCAAAAAATGAGCCCCTGCACAAGACGATCGGCAGAAAAATAAAAACATAAGGCATTCAGAGAATGGAGACACAAAAACATAATTTTTTTCCAAAAATGCTTCATGTAAAACTCAAACAAACAAACAAAGTAGACATATTTGATATCATTGCATCCTTAACAACTTGCTCTATAAAAATAGCACATGATCTACCCTGTCAGATGAATGTTGTAAAAAATAAAAATGATGCCTCACAAAAAATGTAATATAGAGCAATTAAAAATCATATGTTATCCCCTAGTTTCCAAAATGGAGTCACTTTTTGGGAGTTTCTACTGTAAGGGTGCACCCCCTGGGGCCTAGAATAGGACATTGCATCTAAGGGTACTTTCACACTAGCGTTTTGGATTCCGTTTGTGAGATCTGTTTCAGGGCTCTCACAAACGGTCCAAAACGGATCAGTTAAGCCCCAATGCATTCTGAATTGATAAGGATCCGTTCAGAATGCATCAGTTCGGCTCCATTCCGCTTCTATTCTGTTTTGGAGGCGGACACCAAAATGCAGCTTGCTGTATTTTGGTGTCCGTCTGAAGAGGCGGAGCCTAACAGATCTGTTTTGAATTACAATGTAAGTCAATAAGGACGGATCCGTTTTCAATGACACAATATGGTGCATTTGAAAACGGATCCGTTCCCCATTGACTTTCTATGTAATTCAAAACTGATCCGTTTTGGACTTTGTCATTTTTCTTTAAACCTAATGCAAACGGATCCGTTCTGAACGGATACAAACGTTTGTATTATTGGTGCGTCTGTGCAAATAAAGAGACGGATCCGCACCAACGCAAGTGTGAAAGTACCCTAAAAACCAGTCCAGCAAAATCTGCCTTCCAAAAACCGTTCCTTTCCTTCTGCGCTCTGCCGTGTGCCCTTACATCAGTTTACGACCACATGTGGGTCTTTTCTGTAAACCGCAGAATCAGGGTAATATATATTGTTTTGTTTGGCTGTTAACCCTCGATGTGTTAAAGAAAAAAAGGGATTAAAACTGAAAATCTGCCCAAAAAGTGAAATTTTGTAAATTTTATCTCCACTTTCCTTTAATTCTTGTGGAACACCTAAAGGGTTAACAAAGTTTGTCAAATCAGTTTTGAGTAGCTTGAGGGGTGTAGTTTCTACAATGTGGTCATTTATGGGGGGTTTCCACTATGTAAGCCCCACAAAGTGACTTCAGACCTGAACTGGTCCTTGAAAAGTGGGTTTTGGAAATTTTCTTCAAAATTTTATGATGTATTACTCTCTGTTTTAAAAGAAGAGAAAGCGAATTTTTCAAAATTTTTGGTAAATTTGGGATTTTTTCATAAATAAAGGTGAAATATATTGACTCAAATTTATGACTATCAAGAAGTACAAGGTGTCAAGAGCCCACTCAGAATGGCTTGGATAAATAAAAGTGTTCAAAAGTCATTACCACATAAAGTGACACATGTCAGATTTGGCCTGTGCAGGAAGGTGAAAACTGGCCCATGGTTGAAAGGGTTAATATAATCCTTGCAGTCATTGCTTCAGGCGTCCCTTAGGTAGTCCCTTGCTGACAGCTGCTAATGTAAAACATATTCTCATACCAGTTTGGACAGAAGTGACTCCCAGTGTGTGTGACATGGATCATTGGTTGCTCAGTGCATTTACACAATTGGGTTTCCCAGTTGTCATATGTGCATGCTTAGAGGCAAATACAATTCAAAAATGTATTGAAGATAAATTGTAAAAACAGACCTTGTATGGAGTGGGGCTTCTTATAGTATATTTACAAAGATTTGAGTCTCACAAAAAAAAAATATATATTTTTGTGGAACGTACGTATGGACACGAAATGCACACTGAGTCATTTCCATTTTGCCCCAGTGAAGTGAATGGTTCCGCATACGGATCTGTAAAAAAAAACGGACATGTCTCATTTATCATTTTCTGTGCCTGTTTTAGGCATGGAAAATGTTATAAATCTACACCAGCAAGGAGGCTAGGGTAGATTTAGACTGGCGGTGGATGTGCGGAACTTATGTAGAGGCCGGCACCTCTTCATAATTTCGACGGATCCACCGCCTGCGCAGAGGTTATTAAGACCGGAGTCTAAAACGCCATGCTTAATAAATGACCACCTGTGTCTTTTCTAGACCCCCTTTAAGTTATTAGAACAGGGATCAGCAACCTTCGGCACTCCAGCTGCTGGGAAACTACAAATCCCAGCGTGCTCCATTCCTTTCTATGGGAGTTCAGAGAAGAGATGAGTGAGTAGGGATGCAGGGAGTTGTAGTTTCACAACAGCTGGAGTGCCGGAGGTTGCCTACCCCTGTATTAGAATAATAACCCCCCCCCCCCCCCCTCCCGAGGCAGATCCTTGACTGGTCTCACATTGTGAGAATCCACTCTAAAAGCTGGTCATGAGCTGGCTCTGTGCCCAGATTCCCTTGTGTCTTTACATTTGCACAGCTCTCGCTTTTTTAGTTATTGAGTCTTTATTTTCCAGCAAAGTATTTCTAACATCCATGAGAGTGTCTAAAATGAGCACTGTCTGCGGGGACATGATAGGAAAAAAATTCGAAGGTCTGCAATTATAGAGGTAATTACACAGACTCAGCCTTAAAAAGTGCATGAAACACCAGTTGGGAAGTCAACAGTGAAAGGGAGTGAAATTGTATTGTAAAGATTAACTACAAAAAACACACATTATGGGAAAATCAATTTACATGAATTTGTATTCAGAATTGTACATCCGGACAGAAATTCTTGGAAATCAAAATAACAATTACTCTAAGAACAGGCCATCTCACAGCATGGACTCCGCATTTTCCCGGCGTGTGCGAGAAGCGCAGTGGTGCTGGTTAAAAGCCCTCTTTCATGTCGAGAAAAAGAAGAGACAGAGGTTAATCATCTAGGTTCAAGTGAGCGCCGCATTATTAACGTATGTGCAGCTGGGGGAGCGAGTCATTTTTACGTCGGTAAGCTCTGCAGGGGCAGGGGATAATCTCCCTCTGTCTTGTAGTGGAAAATAGATATCTTAATTATAATCAATATTCAAGAAAATGACATGCCAGATGGCAAGTGCAGAGCATGGACCTCATCCCAGTTCTGTGGCATGGCGGTCTCATGTGACCACATTTACTGGCGGCATTGTGTGCCATTTCCGATGAGCAATATTTTATATAATCAATACTGAGAATAGGATCCTAGGAGCTCAATATAGAGCCGCCTTTTGCCATCTAGACTTGAATGCGTCTTATCATCAAGTACGTCTGTAGACCAAAAATACTGAAAGTGATGCCTTTCACCAAGAAGCATAGCATTGACAGAACACGGGTTGCTGTAAAGTATGTCATGATACAGGCTGATCTACACTATCATATGCAGCAAAGTATGGGTTGCAAAGTTATTAGGCAGTTGTTCTTTTTCTTAAAGGGGTTGACCACTTTCTGGCTACTATAGACAAATATGACCTTTCTTGAAATTCTGTCTTTTTCTATATTTCATAAGGTATGCCACCTTGTTTGCCAAGTCTTTTGAGCTGTCCTCAGGGAGGTCCTGTCCATGAGATGGCCGCTGATGGAGGGTCCTGTGACCAGACACATCACTCAGCCTCCTCCATACAAGCAAACCACATCTGCACTAAACTCCCCACAGTACAAGGGCAGATGCAGTGTATTTGAATGGAGGAGACATCACATGGCGGTGATTTCCCTGGTCACATGATCCTCCATCAGCAACCATCTTATGGACAGGACCTCCTTGTGGACAGCACAAAAGACTTGACAAAAAAGAGGGCATGCCTATATAAAATGGCACAGAATTTCAACAAAGACTATATTAGTAAGTGCCATATAATCATCTCACAAACACATTGGTCAACAGTAACCAGAAAGTGGCCAACCCATTTAAAGAGGACTGGTCATCTCTCCTGACATGTTTATATTAGTAACATGGCCATTTTTAGCACCAATTAAAGTCTATGGGGCTATTCACATGGCCACTTTTTTAATGGCCAGTGAATAGCAGTTGCCAAAAAATAGGAGATGTCCGGACTCCATTGAAATCAGTGGGATTTTAACAGGCGTATAGACAGGAGTGCACCCGCTTGTTCAATATGGCCTTTTAGGGGTTAAAAAAAATGAAATCACTCACCTTATCCACTTGCACATGCAGAGGCAGTCGCGTCTCTCTTGAATGTGAAGGACCCTCGCTCAGCGTGATGATGTCGCCATGCGATCTTGCTCTGAGTACGCGGTGACATCATCATGCTTAGAGCAGGTCCTTCTGAATCAAGACAGGAGCGACTGCCATTGCATGTGCAAGAGGTGAGTGTTTTTTTTTTTTTCTTTAAAATAAAAAAACATTCCAGCTGGGGGCCACTATTGGGACATTATTACTGCGGGGGCCACTATTGGGACATTATTACTGCGGGGGCCATTTTGGGGGACATTATTACTGCAGGGGCCACTATGGGGACATTATGTATGCATCAGGGGTTGGGATTTTATTTTAAAAAAGCCAATGAAATTCATCAGTTTTTAACAGCATGAAAAACGACCAGTAAAAACAGACAGACAGAAAAGGGTCGTGTGCATGTAGCTATACTGTACCTGTGAATCCAGAAAAAATGAATATGCGAGTAACCTATAAAAAGAAGTACTTTTATATATGCATATATCGAGAAATAAATTCCACCATCCTTATGTAATATGAGTAAACTGTGCATATACTAAATATATGCTTCACTAAAAAGTGAATTTAGCTCAAAATTATTTATAAAGCTAGCAACCATATGCATATGGCTTGGAGCGAAGTTCTCATCCCATAGAGCAGTGCAAAGGTAAACCCCTAATTATAAATATGAATTTCGAAGGAAGGGGGGTAAAGACATCAGATCAGGGGCACCACTAAAAGATGAGAAGGTTCGGCTTTGGGGTCCTATCCAATTCTTGCACTACCAATATTCAAGAGTCATAAGGCTTTTTCTCTTAAATTGTATAAGTGAGGGCACTAATCACAGGGTTGGCATTTCAAATTACCCAGACGAGATCCAAGTATGGCAGTATAACGAAACAAAATAAATTCAAACGCAAAAAGAGAAGGAAAAGAGGACCGAAGTACAGAGAAAGAAGAACAAAAAGGGAAAACAGAAAGAAAGTTTATACTAGACTGTAGACAGAATGGCGGCAGTGCAGCATTTACACCAGACTGTGGGGTGTCCGGCAACAGCTTATACACCAGACCGGTAGCAGCTTATACACTAGACTAGTGGTGGGGAACCTATGGCACGTGTGCCAGAGAGGGCGCTCAGAGCCCTGTCTGTGGGCACACAGCTCTGTGTGGGCCGTGCATAGGTTTGCCACCTGTGCACTATTACTAATGAGCGCTTCCATTGTGGAGCGCTCATTAGTGCAGCCTTTGGCCCCCTCTTCTGCTTGTGATAAAAAAACAAAATATAAAACTCGCCTCATCCATTTGATCGCACAGCGGGGAACAGTCGCTGCTCACTGGATGCGCAGAACAGGACCTGCGCTCCAGCGTGATGACGTTTTGCAGCATTGACTGGAAGCAGCAGAACCTGCAAAATGTCATTACGCTGGAGCGCAAGTCTTGTCCTGTGCATGCAGTGAGTGTTCCTCCCAGTGCGATAAAATGGATGATGTGTGTTATGTTTTTTTTTGCACAGGAAGAGTGGGGAAGGGGGCATTGATAATACTGTGGCCTCTAATGGGGGCATTATTAATACTGGGAGCCACTAATGGAGGAAAAGTAATACTAGGGGGGTACTATTTTTATTTTATTTTTTGCACAAGAGTGGGGAAGGGGGCATTGTTAATATCAGGGCCTTATTAAAAGTGGGGGCCACTACTAGGGCATTCTTAATACTGGGGACCACTAATAGGTGCGTTATTAATACTGCGGCCACTAATGGGGCATTATTAATACTGGGGTCACTAATGGGGACCTTATTAAAACTGGGGCAATAAATGGGGCATTATTAATACTGTGGGCCACTAATGGGGGCCTTAGTAATCCTGGAGCATTATTAATACTGGGGGCACTATTGGGGTATTATTAATACTGGGATCTACTAATGGGACATTTTTTATACTAGGGGGGGGGGCCAACAGGGGCATTCATTTTAATGAGGCCTGTGGTAAGCCACGCCCCTAAAGCTCAACATGGCCCGTATTTTTCAGTGTTCAGGTTAAATTGCTGTGTTGGCACTTTGCGATAAATAAGTGGATTTTGCGTTGCAGTTTCGGCACTCAGTCTCTAAAAGGTTCACCATCACTACATTAGACTGTGGACTGACCGTCAGCAGCTTATACACTAGAGTGTGGACTGACGGGCAGCAGCTTATTACACTAGAGGTGGCAAACCTTTGGCACGAGTTCCAGAGGCGGCACTCGGAGCTCTCTCTGTGGGCACCCGCACCCTAGAAAAAGTGTATGGTGTACCAATATGCCTTAGACTTTTCCTGCCATTCATCAGCACAGGGCACACTATGAATGGCACAAGCAGCACATTGAATGTAGGCAGGCTATTATAGATAAATGATAAAATACATTGGAGATATACTATATTGGACTGTAGTATTCAGGTTAAATTGGCTTGTTGGTACTTTGCGATAAATAAGTGGGTTTTGGGTTGCGGTTAGGGCACTTTGGGTCTGTAAAAGGTTAGCCATTACTGCACTAAAGTGTAGACTGACAGGCAGCACCTCATACACTAGAATGTGGACTGACCGTCAGCAGCTCATACACTAGAGTGTAGACTGATGGGCAGCAGCTCATTCACTAGTGTGTGGACTGACCGGCAGCAGCTCATACACTAGAGTGTAGACTGACGGGCAGCAGCTCATTCACTAGTGTGTGGACTGGCAGGCAGCTGCTTATACACTATAGTGTGGACTGGCAGGCAGCAGCACATACACTAGTGTGTGGACTGACCGTCAGCAGCTCATACACTATAGTGTGGACTGACCGGCAGCAGCTCATACACTAGTGTGTGGACTGGCGGGCAGCAACTCATACACTAGTAGCTCATACACTAGTGTGTGGACTGGCGGGCAGCAGCTCATACACTAAAGTGTGGACTGGCAGGCAGCAGCTCATACACTAGTGTGTGGACTGGCAGGCAGCAGCTCATACACTAAAGTGTGGACTGACTGTCAGCAGTTCATACACTATAGTGTGGACTGACTGTCAGCAGCTCATACACTAGTGTGTGGACTGACGGGCAGGAGCTCATACACTAGTGTGTGGACTGGCGGGAAGCAGCTCATACACTATAGTGTGGACTGACTGTCAGCAGCTCATACACTATTGTGTGGACTGACCGGCAGCAGCTCATACACTAGACTGTGGACTGACTGTCAGCAGCTCATACACTATAGTGTGGACTGACTGTCAGCAGCTTTGTTCCTTTCTATGGTAGTTCCAAGTTCAGCTGAGAAAGTTTGCATTTTGGGAGTTGTAGTTGCTGACCCCTGGTGTAGGTGATTACCAACATGGTTGGAGGGGTGTTGTGGGAATTGTAAATGGTAGTAGACGTTGCTGTGGGGACTACAGATGGTATTATGTGGGTACAATAGCTGAAAGCTCTATTTTATATTCACCAAAGGTGGCATTAGAAAATATGCTGATGTACAGTATGTGCCGTGTTGCTGATGCTTTATGTTTATACATATGCAGTGTGACTGATGTTACATTATACATGCAATATGGCGGACAGGTATGCATTGTGGTGGACATTATACATTTATATGCACTATGGTTGATGGTATTACATGCGCTAAAGAAAGTATGGTATATATGGCTCATTAATTCAGGGCTGTGGCTATGGCAGGAGGTGTAGTAAAAACAGTCCTACCCCTACTCTTATTTTCTAGATCTTCCCTACATACTTCTTAGGAGCTCATGCACACAACCATATGTATTTTCTATTTACATTCAGTTTTTTTGCGTTCCCTATATGGACCATATATAGAAGCATTCATTTCAATGGATCCGCAAAAAAATGGAAGGTACTCTGTATGCCTTCCGTTTCGAATTTTCCGTTCCGTTCAAAGATAGAACATGTCCTATTATAGTCTGCTTAACGGACAAGGATAGTACTGTTCTATCAGGGACCAGCTGTTCTGTTCCGCAAAAAACGGAATGCACACGGACGTCATCCGTGTTTTTTGCGGACCACAAAATACAGAAAAAGCCATACGGTCATGTGCATGTGCCCTAAAAGTTAATATTTTTGCCACAGTGATTTTTTTTTTTCTAGCCGATATATACAAAACTCTTCATGTAGGATCAGAGTCAGAACAAGCAGCAAGTACCCAGCAGGGATGTATCGCTAATGTACTTAATCATTTAATGAAACCTCCTTAATTAGGAGACCGCTAACTAGAGCATCATTGCAGCTCACAATCTCTGTACTGTTCCTGCAAATCCCCAGCATGGAATTCACTTCACATGACGTCATTTAACTCTGCACTTACACAGCAACAGACATGGATCCCCTTTAGGCTGAAAACACAAGTAGATTTAGTTTTTACTGCGGTTCGAAGTACATTTTTTGACCCCATTACTTTATTCCTGCCGTTGGCTCAAAAAGCTGCAGCAAGAACTGCAGGTGTGAGTTCCAGTAGGTAAGGTAGGTATCTGGACAACTTTTTTCTATAAACCCTGTTAGGTTCTATGAAAAGGAACCCCTCTTGAAACTCCCCTCTATGCATAGGGAAGGGGGCAGTTCCCACTCTGGCAGACTCCACTAAATATTACATGATTTACCACTCATTTTTAATGGGCACCATTACTGGGGCAATGACTGGCTATTCCAAGCTTCACACCTTCTCCCTAATTTATAAGAGCTGGGGGTTAGGGAAGCTGGAGCCATCACAATCAGTTTATTGCTGGGGCAAATAAGACAATCCCATTACTTAATATGTATTCACTAAATCTGCATTTAGTCCAATATACGTCTGTATCTGTGAAATATTTATTCAAAAACAGCTGGTTCTTTTTTGGCTACGATGGATTTTAGCAGAAAATCCGATGTATTATATAAGTGATATAATGGTGCCATTGGTAAGGTCTTCTGTTGTGAAGGAGGTACATTTTCATGATTTGTTGACCATTTATCCCATTGATGTGATTCTTCATAGAAGCAGCTCTAGAAGCGGTGAAAATTCACATCACAGACATTGTTGGTGCAGTATTGGTTTTGCTCCATAGCTGGAATCTTTACAGAGTTGTGGAGTCAAGTGGAGGTTTTTGTGCAATCTCCTGATTCTTTTAAGTAACGGGTAAAATTGAACCATAAATGATGTTTGGCTATTGCATCTGCTGGGATGTTGGATGTGGAGCCTTGTTGTGTTACACATATATAGCATTTATGGTCATAATTTTCCGACAGCCACATTATTATAGGTAATTGCCATGACTAGCGTGTTCCACAGTGGAATATGTTCTTGCATTTGCCACAGTCATTTTGTAATTTGTCCCTTTTATCTATGTCTTTTTCTGTCTTTCAGTGACATTCAAGGCAATGGAGAACAAGGAAGCAAAGGCAGTCGATCTAAAGTGGCCTCTCGATTTCCAAAATTATCTCGAAGCCACCAGAGAGAGTACCGGAACCCTGAACCACAAAGTGGAGATCTCTGAGCACTTTATTTCATGCCAAGGCAGATAAGAACTGAACTCTGCAAAATGCCTCCTGCCCAGAAATAGGTCACATTACCACTTATGGAATCTTCTCCTAGAAAAAGATGCACACATCTTACGAAGAAATCATCACACTTTTCTGTTGCTCAAACAAAGGCCATCACTTTGAGGCTTTACTTTATCTTGCACATTAATGACTAATGTCACAGGGTCACCCGGAGCATGCTAAGTATAATAAGATTCTTATTTTTAGGTTGGAGCACATCAACAAAGCATGGTCTGTATCTAACAGCCTGATGCATCTTACTAAATTATTTTGATGATGATAACTTCCTATGGACAGATCTAGCCTTGGATGACTAACAGTCATGTTTGATGACTGCCTTGTTGGGTAAAATCACTGATATCATTGTTACTATATTGAGATCATGGGTTTCTATAGCTCACTTTAAGTCAACTCATATAAAATAAATAAGTACAATCAAGCCTGATTATCACTGGAGTCTTAAAGGGACTTCAAAGAGACTAACATGCATGGTCTTATCTTAGGATAGGCCATCCATGTTTGACGAATGGAGCTCTAACCTCTGGGGAAAAAAACTAGTCGCATAATGTGGGACCCCTATTGATCAAAAGCAATCTGCATGGTAATCTGAGAGCAAGTGGTCAATGTCCCTAAAGTTTCACCACAGAAGCAAGTAGGTATTGAGTAGTGCTCATTAAAACAACGGGCTAGCCATGTATACATTGACATACTTGGTCCTCAAAAGCAGTGTTCCCACCTGCCGGTCATGTTTTCACGATTTCCTTGGTATTGAAAAGGTGATATAATTAGTGTCGATGCTTCAAGACTGACAACAAGCTTTCATTGTGTGGCTTATTCTCAAGTCATGACCAGCAGGTGGGTCCTGAGGGCAGGAGTTGAGAAACACTGCTCCAAAGCAGGAGACTCTCATTTTACTGCCCTATTGATGGAGGCTACAGATGCATGACCCCTCTATCAACTAAAATGCTCTAACAGCAAATTTGAAAATATATTTTCTACAGCAGTCATGTAAAAGGGAAGATTTTTTTTAGGCAAAATTCTCTTTTGGTTGTAACCATACAGTCAGGTGCCACTCTCAGTCTATAAGGCTACATCCGACCAGATGTATTTAACCCTCTTCAAGCTGCAGGAGACTCAATGCCTTTACTAGCCATCTTCTGTCTAGACCAGGGATGCCATACTCGTGGCCCTCCAGCTGTTGCCAAACTAAAACTCCCGGACTGCCTGGACATTCTACAGTTATTGGGACATGCTATGAGTTGTAGTTTTGCAACAGCTGGAGGGCCATGAGTTTGGCATCCGTGGTCTAGACCATAGATGTACCTTGGTTGTAGATCATGCTGTTGTAAAGATGGTCTCATTTGTAGCACCTATGGAAATGTGCCTTCTGAAGGGCTTAGATGCAGCTTACTTACAGTATCACCATCTGTACTTTATATATATCATTTATGCTGTAACTGTGTAAGGCCTCATGCACACCACCGTATTTTGTACCCATGTCCAATCCATTATTTTTTTTTTTTGCGGATTACATATGGACCCATTCACTTTTATGGGTCTGCAAAAAAAAAAAAAGTAATCTATGTACTGTCCACATCTGTGTGTCTGTTTCACAGATCTTCTAGAGTATTGTGGACAGGAATAGTCACTTCTAGCAATAGGAGTGAGAAAAATGCAGATTGCACATGTAGGGAGTCCTTATTTGGCAGATCCATGGTTTGCAGACTTCAATACGGACATGGTCATGTGCATGAGGCCTAAAGAAATGTTCTCCAACCACTGGTTTTCTAGTTGATGATAAACTACCCACTCCCAACATATCCTGTGTATCCATCAGGGCATGCTGGGAGTTTATTCTCTGCAACAATTGATGCCCACTGGTTGGATGATATAATTTTACAATATTTCCAAAGCAAACTTGTGTGTTTTTCCACTAATTAAAAAAGAATATTGACTATCATCTTCGCCTTATATTTAAATAGATTTTTACACATGAATCATGATGCATTAAGCTGTGATCCCACCTATTATATTCTGATTAAGAATTGTCAATTTCATCACAGGACCACTAAGCACTAACAATGGGGAAATGCAAGCTATGAGAACACTCAGCCTTCTACATAGAAAGATTGTGTATTGTAACTTAAAGGGATTCTGTCACCTGGAAAATCAATATTACACCAAACATAGGTTCTTATAGCTCTTCATACCTTCTTTCCATAGGTGTTATTTAGACTTGGACCTTGCTTTCTACCTTAATGAAAATCCTCTTTTATCTTTATGCTAATGACACCTGAAGGTGCCCAGAGGGGCGTTATTTTCATTCAAAAAGTGCCCAGGAACGCCTTCCATCCAGTGCCCAGGCCCGCCTCCCCCCGACAGAGCCCAGGCCCGCCCCTCTCTCTGCTCTTACCATATGTCCCTGGCATTGCGACTGCCGTCAAGCTCCGCCCCCACTGGCTACGGCACTGGTAGCGAAACCCCGCCCACTCCTTCCCTTCAGCTCACTAACATCCACCGACGGCTCCTGCGCTCTTCCTGTTTAACTGAGCGCATCAGCCTCAAGTGCTTCACTGGGCATGCACTCAGTTAAACAGGAAGAGCGCAGGAGCCGCTCGGTGGTTGTTAGTGAAGCTGGAGGGAAGGAGTGGGCGGGGTTATCGGCTACCAGTGACATAGCCAGTGGGGGCGGAGCTTGACGGCAGTCGCAATGCCAGGGACATATGGTATGAGCAGAGAGAGGGGCGGGCCTGGGCTCTGTCGGGGGAGGCGGGCCTGGGCACTGGATGGAGGGCGTTCCTGGGCTCTTTTTGAATGAAAATAACGCCCCTCTGGGCACCTTCAGGGGTCATTAGCATAAAGATAAAAGAGGATTTTTATGAAGATAGACAGCCGGATCCAAGTCTAAAGAACACCTATGGAAAGAAGGTAAGAAGAGCTATAAGAACCTATGTTTGGCTAAATATTGATTTTCCAGGTGACAGAATCCCTTTAATCTGTAAAAGTTTGTTGTTTTAGGAAATTTGAAATAACTGTTGGCATCAGCCACACTTTATTGTCAGACACATTAAGATCATTGAAATTTAAAGGGTGGTCTGACATATTCAGTTGATGATCTAAGCCTACATTAGGCCATACATTTTTGATCGGTGGTGGTCCCATGCCTAGGACCCCCAACGTTCGGTAGCAGAAAGAAGAGGCTGTGCTGCTCTCTGGAGCACTGTGCCCCCTATAAGGCATGTTCACATAGAATATGTGCTGAAATTTGCATGGAATCCACTCAAAATCCCCCCCCCCCCCATTGTTGTCAGTAGAAATTCGTGGTATGTTTGATGGCAAATCCATGGCAGAAATGTGATGGTCAGCCTTGGATTTCTGCCACGCAGTCCATGTGGTGATTCTGCCATGTGGAACATGCCCATAGAGTAGGGCCACCATGAGTGGATATGCTGTTGATTCATCTCAGTGGACTTGCAGGTGAAAAATCCACAGTGTATACAGTAGCAGCAGTGGTTGAGATTTTATCAGATGTCATCCACACACCAAGTAAAAAATCCAAATACAATTGACATGTGTGGCAGATTATAATGTCCCAAGCATGTCAATTTATGCTATGGATTTTCACTGTGGATTTCACCCTTTTCGGCCAGATTCAGGAATCTGTATTCTGGAGGCGTTTCCCAGTCCGGGGTTAATTAACTCAACTGTCATCATCATAGCGTACGGGCATGTGGATCCAGCCTCACAGTGCATAGGGTGACTTCTTCTGCGAATACACCTCAAAATATGCAACAATTCCGCAGTTACCACTTTAATTACATAGGTTGTAGAAATCACATCCATCAAGTCCACCTTTCACAGACCTACTGCAGCAATCTCAACCAGTAGTTAAGTAACCCCCCTGGGGGATTTAAAACTTTGGGAACCCATACTGTGCTATGCCAAATACGGGAACAGTGCACGGCATAGGGATTCAAGGGGGTATCTCTGTGTCAGGCTCATCCTCTAAGGCCCAATGCTAGACATCTATCCGTTTTGTCTGGGGTGTTTCTTTGAATGTATCCAGCATTAGCAATAATGGCCCACTTATTGGGTCATCTTTCTTTATATATCTATTCTTCAGTATTACTGCACTTTTAGTTGTCCTAAAAGTCATCCCATCAGATGCTTTAAGAAGATAATAGGGATTTAGTTTGAGCTGCAGCACGCTCATAATGCATTTGGTGGAGTCTGGAACTTGTGTATATATAATATGTAATGTAATCTAGATAATATCCATTGACAAACGTGCATCTTTAAAGGATGTAGGTGCTTGTACAAATAACAATGATGTAATGTTTAATGTGCCTATTATTTACTAATGTCAGAAATACATGGAATTTGAAATAAATATTGTCTGATGGTTTATTTATTAGTGTGTTCCCGCCCCGGATGCCAAACGTCTTAGGTACGCCACTGATGTCCTATTCTGTTGAAGTCACTTTCGGAAAGCCCCATTATCTTTTACTGGCATCAGGAGGACCTCTTGGACCGCAGACCTGGAGATCCATCTGCAGTGATATTTATTGTCCTTTAAAAGTGTATGGATCATAGAGACAGGTCATGGGGCTCTTATAGAGAGGGGAGCTCAGTGCTGCCCCTTACCTTTTGCTACTGGGCAGTAAGGGCCAGTGCAGAACAAGGGTCATAGCAAAGGCATGCAGGGGATAAAAATGACTAGGCTCTGGCAAAACCCAGTACCATAATGGGATTTGATATTGGCTTTGGGCCCCTTCTGGGCCAAACTGCCATGGTTATCTCTCTGGAGAAACTGTCAGCTGAAACCTTTTACAGTATCATGAACATTGCAGGGTTATGGTTTAGAATATTTTCATTATCCGTTTAACCAGCTGATGTCCGAAGCCCAGTACGCCCATCATGAGCGTCAGATAAGCCTACTTCTCCTTGTGATCATGGGAGCACCGCCACTGTCCTTGCGCAATTAAGAGTGGAACAATGATTGTAATACACAACACTGCTCTAATGTTGAAGATCAGAGGAACCTTGTTTAGTCAATTACACGATGAGTATCCATATGGGCAGACAGACCTGAATCCATGGAAGAACCCTCAAGGCTGTATGTCATATTGCCAGTTATTAGGGCATATTAGGTTAATTTACTAACATATACAGATGCAGCCGAGCTAAGGCTACTTTCACACTATCGTTTTTTTTTGGGGGGGGGGTTTTGCGGATCAGTCATGGATCTGCAAAAATGCTTCCTTTACAATAATACAACCGCATGCATCCGTCATGAACGGATCCGGTTGTATTATGTCTTCTATAGCCATGACCGATCTGTCTGAAAGTCAATGGGGGACAGATCTGTTTTCTATTGTGCCAGATTGTGTCCGCCCCCATTGACTCACATTGTGTGTCAGGACGGATCAGTTTGGCTCCGCTCAGTCAGGCAGACAGCAAAATGCTGCAGGCAGCGTTTTGGTGTCCGCCTCCAGAGCGGAATGCAGGGAGAGAAGCTGAAATCACAGGTCATGTGACCCTCAGTGAGATCTGAGAAAAGAGCAACTACAGATGCAGTAAGTGCATGGTAAAGCTGTTACATTTGATTAGTTAGAAACATACAAAGAACAAAATAATAAAAAATAACTCAATGCTCAAAATGCCTGTCATTAATGGGTTAAAGTAACTCCGCATAGTGTTATCTGTCTATTCTCAGTATATAATCAGCTCATTTACGTACAGCAATATACAGAGTTATATAAAGTGATAATAATAGGGAGCCATTGTCCTCAGTTTGCCCATGCATCCAACACCCATTAAACTTCAGTGGAGTTTACTGAATTCCCAGTAAACAGAAATGGTCTCATTTACATGTGAATACGGAGATGTTCTAATCTGGGGATATCACTGACATGATGAAACAGATGCAGCATTCTCTTTAATGGGAGCAGGATTGAATGTATTTAATCCAAAGATTAAAGTTCCATCCATTATTGGAAACCTATTGTAAGAAATAAGCGTTTTTGCACTTTTAAAGATATACTATTGTCTTGTAGCCCCCATACTATATTAGTAACCAGTAAGTATTCCATCATCTAAAATCCAAAAATGACCTGTAATCGTTCTTGAATTGCCCCTTTCTCATTTACAGTGGACATGGGGCTGTCACTCAGCTTTCCAAGGAGCACATAGCACAAAAATCCACATTATCCAGCCTGCTCTGGCTTTTTATTTCCCTACAGAATTGCTCGTGAAGATAGCAGATATTTTTTTAAATTTATTTCAACGCATGGTATAAAAACCAAATCTTAACATCAAAATTAATACATATGAAATAATTTGTTGCCAGAGGTTTCTAGACAATTTACATACGCGTAACATAAAAAATACTTAGATTTCCAGTGTTGGTAGCCGTTTTTTCTTGCACTTTTTTTTTTAACTATAGCAAACATTGTCTTAATTTAGGAAAATGAGGGACGCAACTGGCTTTCTACAGAAGCAGCAGAGTTAGAGCTCAACGCCTGAGGTGGCAGCAATATGGCACCGAATAGAGGAGCTGTACAACAAGAAGCTCGGGCATGATTTGACCCTTCAGCTTCTTAATTTTGTACAGGATCCTAAATGCACAAAATGAGATGGATTTATCAATCTTCTTACCCCTTTAGTAAGAAAAAGATAAACTGCTCCCCAAAATGGAGACAGTTCTTCTAAGATTAGGAAAGGGGTGCTAATATGAACAAAAGGTCCTCTATCTGCCTGATGAGGTTGGCAGAAGGCTTTCCGGGGCAAAGATGGCATCAGGGCTGGGACAAAGGGTAAGCTAAAGTAGGCAGACGTCCAAAGCATCGTCTACATTTAAATGTGAGGGGATGCAATTTATAAAAAATAAAAAAAAAGTCTCTTTAAAATTTGATTCCAATGCTCTGCTCTATTTCTGAGCAGTGTTCTTTCTAAGCTGCACAGTTGTGTGGCTTCCATAGTGCCCCTGCTCAGGGCGTCTGTAGGCCCACTCACCGCCACAGGCCCAGACTCTGACTAGTTCGTTCTGACACCAAGACATTATGTGTGAGGTTCAAAGCTGGTGCCACCTCTCCCTCATGCTACCCTGCTGCTGTGACCTCCTCCTCTTCCGGTAGCAGCAGCAAAGTGGCAAGAAGGAGGAGGTGGTGCCAGCTTTGAACCCTGTACATAGGACTGCAGGTACATTATCTGTACTCGGAGAGTTATCACTGTGTTATCTGTGGTGCTACATAGGACTGCAGGTAACATCCATATCTCCCAACCATCCCAGATCCAGTGGGACAGTCCCGGAGTTTGGTGACTGTCATACGGTCCTGGGACAACTGTGGCATGTCCCACTCTCAAATGTCTCTGCATCCTTATGACTGCCGGCCGTGCATTTCTGCAACATATCGGCACCAAAATCTGCTATTTTCAATTGTACATTATGGTGCAGATTAGATGTGGTTTTTCCTCAGATCTCACTCTTAATTGGGTGATCTGCAGCTAAAACGGCAAACATAATTGACATGCTGCGGATTTGGAAATCTGCAATGCAGGTATATTTCTGCATGGAAAAAATCCATAAAGTGTAGAGGAGACACTTTAGTGGTACTGTACTACGCTAAGGTTATTCCACATGGGATGGAGAAGCATGTGCCTTTTATAAATTTGGCTAATCTGAGGCAGTCCATGAACCTGGCGGAAAAACTACGCCAGCCCCAGGCATACATGTTAGTAAATTTGACAGTTTCAGAGTCTCAGCCCCGACATAGCCCCCGACACACCCAATTGTCGAACATTTTTCGACACTCGCAGTTTAAATTAATATTGTTGCATGGACGGTCAAAAAGGGGATTTGCAACTATTTTTACAACTAAAATAGTCCCAAGTCACTTGATAACTGCTCCCAATATGTGCATATGTTGTGTGCAGTGGGTGTATGCATGGTGAGTGTGAGCAAATTGCTGTAATGTATGCAGTGCGTGTGTGTTCAAGTGATTAGGGCATCTATACAGAAGTGCAGAGTATATGTCTGAAGTGTGTGTAGTGGATTTATGCTTGATGAGTGTAAGTAAGTGTGTATCGTGTGTAAACGAGTGAGTAGCTTGTCTATGCAAGCGTGCAGGGGGTGTATGCATGGTGAGGTGTGCAGACTGTATACGCAGAATGCCTGTCTGGTGTGTGCGGTGTGTTTATATAAGTGTGCAAAATGTGTGTCTTGAGTATGTGCAGTCAAGGAGAGTGTACAGTATATGTTAGCATGTATTCACATTGTACAGCAGCATACATACTGCAAAGTGTTTTCTGGGACATGTATACAGTAAGATTCATCTTTTGTTCAATACTAGTTGTTGTGCGAATGCTTGAATATTTAATAGCTATCACACCGGACAATGTTTTGAAGCAATTGTCTTGAGCTCCAGAAAACAGAAACGGTCTTTGATCTTGTTGTCTTGCAGTTTTTCCATCTCTTACACAATCAGAACCGGGAAGTAAAACTTTTTAAGCCGATCCCAGACTTTGATTGCGAAATATTGCACCTAGAACTTTGATCCTAAAATCAATTTAAAGCTTCAAATTTAAAAGGGTTATCCAACCTCTATAACGCCCAGGCCCCTAATACAGGTTGTACTTACCTACTCCCCGGCACCTGCATAGCTCCTGATGTCCGCACGGCCGCTTCATCTCCCCACGGCCGCGTCGTGCGGATACAAACATATGGCTACGGGGCATTAGCCAATAGCAGGCCGCAAAGGTGATGTGACCGCCTAGCGTCACCCAAAAATCCAATTACATCCTCGCCGATTGTCATAGACCTCTTTAGTCTCTGTCCTCCCCACCTCATATTATAATAGCTTTTTTAAATGGAAGAGGTTGTGTAAAAGTTTTTAAGAAAATATTTTGAAGAAAGGTGGTCAACCAGTGTTTGATGAATCGTGGTGTAGTTAGGACCACAGAAAGGAAACAGGAAGAGGTGAGAAAATGGCTATATCTGAATAAAGGGCGTGCACAATCAGTAGTCATGTAACATTTCCATTGAATCGGTTCATGAGCTGCTCTGAGGCTACTCTTTCCCTAAAAGAGCGCCATCTTTAGATACACTGCCCCTTGGCTTGTCTTGACTAACTGTATGCCACCTATATGGCACAGCAGCCCAGTTCTGTCTGATCCATGTTTCCCAACCATGGACAAGGGAAAAAGTGTCTGATTGACTGGGGTCCAACTGCTGGAACCCCCGCCGATCACTAGATCGGGGGGCTGTGTTCCTCAGTTTGTCTTTTTCTATGGAACTGCTGCAGATAGTGGAGTACAAGCGATCATCTATCTCCGGCAGTCTGATTGCATGGAATAGACTGGCAAACATGCATGCTGCAGTCAAGAAGGGAAAACCATTCTCGATTGGTGGGTTCTCCAACAGGCAGACCCCTACAGATTAAACACATCCCGTGTCCCTTGGATAGTAAGTATTTGTAATGGGACAACTTCTTAAAACCTCGACCCTAACCAAAGTTGTGGAAAATCTCCCAGCACATATGCCAAACATATACATAGGCCCATAGTCTCCCTTTGGAAGCAAAATTGGGCCTGGTATGTGGTAGCATATCTTTTTTTTTCTCAACTCTGTAAGAAAGGGCAACATACTGCTTTTTCCTAGACATTGGGCAGGTGAGCCTTCCGTCCCGATGTATGTGTCTTATGGGGAGCTCAGACATGATGTGACCAGAACCTAAGTAAACTATACATGGGTTGTGTTCCTGCTGGAGGTCTTCTTTAAAACAACTGAGCAGCGAGGGTATTGTTCGTGAAGAACATTGCTTTATGGAAATATGTACATCCAGTCTGGCTATTATATTCATTTCCATCAGGCTTGGTGCGGGCAGTGGCAGGAATCCTTCGAAGAATGTCAGCGTCACTAATGCATCAAGACTAGTTTGCTTCCAAATCTGTGGCTCATATTTCAATCTAGGTCATTTTGCAATAGTGGAGAATATATGAATATAACAAGCAACAATCTTTGCTCTTTACATCTCTGAGAATATAATCATCAAAAATGCGCTTTGCACAGGCCAGAAATCCAGTCAGATTTGGGTAAGGACATGAATATTTAATACAGACCTAAATTCACCAGAGGGAGATACCGATAGCAGACATTTTTTAGTTTTATCTCGTGCTATAAAAGATGCTTTATTTTAACTTATCTACAACATAAAGTAGTCGCCATGATGTATTATTCATGATCCTTTTCCTTCTCTTATAAAATGTTTAATTTTGCATGCAGCATAAAATATTTGAGGGAGTTAATTGTGTTATGCTGTACTGGATTTCTTTGTTGTAACTACTTTTTTGTCTTATAGTTAGTGAAAGACTCTGATGGGGAGTTTTGCTTTGTAATGTCAGCTGTCAGTGACAATTACATGGATGGCAGGGACGGGCAAATTCTTAGTGGTCTGATAATCACTACAGATCTAAAGATGTAGGCTCAGTTCACACAGTTGTCGTACTTTCTTTCTTTAAAGGCTAATTAGACCCAATTGGCATAGATTTGCAGTATAATTTACGCCAAACTGTCAGGTCATGGGAGGCCCAGCCCCTCCTACCAAATCCTGTCCCTTTTTGGAAAGTGGCCAGAACAGGATAAAATTTTTAAAAAACTTCTTGTTTTAAACAGCTTGTATCCAAATCTGTGCCTTTTTTACACTGGAAAACTGCAACAAGTTGCATGATAAATTCCCGCAATGGAGATAAATGATCACATTCTGAAATGACAGCAGCCACCACCAGGGGGAGCTTACTGCATACCGTTTATACATTGAAAATAATAAGTATGCAGTTAGTTCCTATGCTCCCTCTAGTGGCAGCTGCAGTCATCCAGAATTTGACCATTTAACTATGTCTATGCAGGGGATGGGTAACAGCCTAGCAGGGCTTAATAGAAATACTACACTGGCAGGCCTAGAGAGCCTCACAAGACTGCCATGACCACCAGTTGACACCTTGTGATTGTTTTGTGTGGGAGTAGTTAAGAGGATAGAGGGAGCCCCCTATGTAAATTAATGCTTATGAAAATGTGTAGAAATCTGAGTCTTACTTCCTTCTGGGATTCACGTCCCCACCTATCCCTTGGTTGAACTTTATTTTTTCAACTGTATTAACCATGTAACTATGTCAAACAGGTAGGGTGGGAGCTATATTCAATCCCAGATGCTGCAGGCAGGGGTCAGCTGTATCAAATAGTCAGCCTCTGCCATGTATCAGAATTAGAATCAGGTTTATTTTGCCAAACACGACAGGGTCGTGTCCGGAATTTGGTTTGGCACAATGACATATGTAGGGATTGAATTCAACACCTAAAACTCCTGCTCCATACACCACTTCCGGCATAAAGACGCACATGTACATCAAATATCTGAAAGAGGTTCAACGACAAAGGACTAACCTGATATGGGTCTCCAATACTTTGCTTAATGGTCTAGAGTTACTGTGCTAATTTGAGTAAGGGGAAACTTTTCTAATTGTTTTTACATATCTGCACCCGTTATATTTCACCCCTTAGGATGTGTTTACATTAGACTTGCATGCAGAAAATTCACAGCATTTTACAATAGCAGCAAAGTGGATGAGAGTTTACAATGGGCTGTTCTGATTTAAGTGACAACCGCTTGCGCTTACATGGCTCTTGTTTGGTTGGACTGAGGGAGGCACTATGGGAGTTCTGAAAATATTTCCCCCAGTCCCACAGTGGTGAATGGACTTGTGGCCGCACTTGCATGTCGCACTCTCCATTCACCACTATGTGACCTCAGAAAATAGCCAAGCGCGTTCGCTCGACTATGTTTGGAACTTCTATAGTGATGAATGGAGAGCATTCGTGGTGCCCTCTCCTTTACTTTGGGGCCCTGTTTTAAAAATTAGAGTAGGTCCCAGAGGTGGGACCCACACCTATCTGACATTGATGGCATATCCTAGTGATAAGCCATCAATGTTTGAGATGAGCCACCCCCTTTAAGGGTACCTCAAACACAATGCTGATTACTTGTGGATTTTGACCATGGATGCAAATGAGCTCTTAACAAGCTCTGCCTTTAATGCCACCAGATGTAAGGCAGGTATCCTATAAGTCAATGCTCGACCCCTTAAACAGGCCTTGAGACATGGCTCTGATATAAAATAAGCCCGCATCTCATCTGCAGACAGCTGTTTTGGGGTGATTGCCCCTCATCAGTGCAGAGCAGAGAGTACTGGCTTAACTGATTTAGGGTTAACTATCTCTCCTTGGGGAGAAAGCGCATCATTTGCATCCCTTTCTTCCCAGAATTCCAGAGGAGCATGCATGGCTTATAAGTCTCCTCACGCTGATTAAGGTGCTCTCTCCCCAAGGAGAGATAGTCCCCCCCAGAATCCTGACTTAGGTCTCTCTCACCCAGTTAAGCCAGTACTCTCTGCTCTGCACTGATGCTGGCTTATTTAATATCCAAGTCATGTCTCGGTCTAGTTATAGGGTTGAACACTGACTTGTAGGATAGCTGCCTTACATCTGGTGCCATTAGAGGCAGAGCTTGTTAAGAGCTCATTTGCATCCCTTTCTTCCCAGAATTCCAGAGGAGCACGTATGGCCTATAAGTCTCACGCCGATTAAGGCGCTCTCTCCCCAAGGAGAGATAGTACCCCCCAAATCAGCTTGGATTTTATGCAAAAAAAAATGCAGCATAATACAGTACCTGCAAAGTGAATGAAATTTCACAAATTTCATGTACACTTTTTTTTCTTCAGTGTAGAAATTGATCTGTTGTGCAGATTTTAAAATCCGCAGCATGTCAATTGTTTTTCCGATTCCGCACCTTCTCTAGAGAGGTTTTCGCATAGACTTCAATGAAGTACGGTAGTTAACATACAGAAAATCAGCAAAAAAAACACTAAAGCACTAAAAAATGCACCAAAACTGGGATAAATAATGCACATTTATGTGTGGTTTTGGTGCAGGTTATCTGCATGGAAATCTGCATAGTGTGCAGGTACCCTAAGAGTGACAACGGGAAATGTGGTCAGGAAAGCGGGACATTCAGTTTTCTAGGTAACAGTACAATGGCGGCAGTCTCTCCTCCTGCAATAAAAGGCGCTGCGAGGGTTCACAATTTGTATGTAAGGGTACTTTCACACTAGCGTTGGTGCGGATCCGTCTGTTTATTTGTACAGACGGATCCGCACCTCTAATGCAAACGTTTGTATCCGTTCAGAACGGATCCGTTTGCATTAGCTTTAAAGAAAAATGACAAAGTCCAAAACGGATCCGTTTTGACTTACATTGAAAGTCAATGGGGAACGGATCCGCTTTCAAATGCACCATATTGTGTCACTGACAACGGATCCGCCCCCATTGACTTACATTGTAAAAAACGGATCCGTTAGGCTCCGCCTCTTCAGACGGACACCAAAATGCTGCATGCTGCGTTTTGGTGTCCGCCTCCAAAACGGAATAGAGGCGGAACGGAGCCTAACTGATGCATTCTGAACGGATCCTTATCCATTCAGAATGCATTGGGGCTTAACTGATCCGTTTTGGACCGTTTGTGAGAGCCCTGAAACGGATCTCACAAACGGAATCCAAAACGCTAGTGTGAAAGTACCCTAATGGAAAAAACAATTGTTTTAGCAAAGAGGTAAAACAACCGCTAGTGCAGATACACAGCATTAGCACTTCTTGCTTGTGGCAACCATACATCCAGTGGTGTAAGGGGTTAAATACCTCATTAATACTGTATGCAGAAAGCATGAGCTGATGATAATGTTTTCAGTTTGTGTATGGAGTCCCATTATGCTTAGCGTTCATCTATATCCACTAATCAGATGGCTGGTAGAATGAGCAGAATGTGCATTAGTATCTGGTTTAATCATGTTTTTTCGGAGGTTTATTATGTTGACATCTTAAGCGCCATTTCTTTGCTCCTTGCTGAAATAATGGCTGATCGTTCATGACGGCGGTGGTTAAATACAACACTTAAGCCTTGTTCCTATTAGCAAAAAATGTAAAGTGACTCCTCAGCGGCATCTGGAGACCATTGCCATTTTCAGTTCAGACTACATTGCTGCAGACTGCCACGTGATAGACACAATTATGTTTCTCGATCTCTGCCGCTGGGGAAACTTTTGTGCTTCGATATAAAATATTTATCCTTTTAAGACTTTAAGAAGGAAGAAAAATATCTAACAAGATGCAAAGCTAGAAAGGGTCCTCCGACGGGTTTCCTGTTGGGTTTGTGGGCAACACAGGCCCTATGCAATTAGCATTGGGGGCTTTCTTATTCACGGAGGTAGAGCACTGAAGCATTAGCCTGGGGCTGCACGCCAATCTTGGGTGTGACAGCTCGCGCAACTAAGGATCACAGTATGAATGGGGTTGAAGTGCAACTTTTACGTTGCCATGAATCCCAAAAAGAGGTTGAATTTTTTGTGACTGGGGTTGCGGCAACTTACTAATATCCTAGTAAATAAGCAACAATGATGCAGGGAAGACTGCAAAAGTATACTTGAAAAACACAGTCAATAAAAAAAATTTGCTTTTTCATATCAAAAGGCTCTATGGTGATTTCAAGGAACACTTAACCTAGAAATGAATGGCAGAAGTAAAGAAGGAATGTTGTTGCCCTCTCCTTTGTCAGTCTGCAGCTCTTTCTTCCTGATCCTAAGGGCCCTTGCACACGACCGTATGCCCTCCGAGACATACGGTCCGTGACTGGGCCATATTTTCTGAAGCGGCATTGATCTGCACAAGGGAGCACACAGCATCATAGATTACAATGATGCTGTGCACTTCGGGCCCCCCGTGGTGCTATTGTCCTGCACTCATAAGATCATATAGGCGACCCGATGTGCACAGTATCACAGTAACCTAGGATGCGGTGCACTCCCCTGCACACAATCAATGCCGCTCTGGGACATATGGCCAGCTCACGGTCATATGGTAGTGTGCAAGGGCACTAACACAGACAGATTTGTAATTGATCGTGGTCTGAGAAAGAGTAAGTGCTTCCCTACATGTCTTCACTTGCTCCCCTGGTAGGACCGAAATGTTGGCCAATATTACATTAAGTGAATCATTCCTTATGGAGTTGTGCTGGAACTATCAATAAAAGCATCTTTTGTGTGCTGTAGTTTCTCTCTAATATTTATAGAAATGCTACCTTACCACGGAACATCGATTGTCTACTGGAGTGCCGACCACAAAACCTGCTCCATACTTGTATTAAGCTTGTCACAGGACTGTAGGAGTACGGTGGACATGGATGATCTCCTGGGAGATAAAGATTTCTTTATATATTCTTGGTTTTACTGTAATGAGACAAAATATGACCAAGATAAAGGGAGGAGATTTTCCTTTTTTTCTTTTTTAGGTGCTTTTGCAGCGGCTGAGTTTGGGGTGGACCCAACGCTATGTTGGGTCCCCCGGACACCATTGAGGTGTCACCATGTGTTGCTGCTGTCCGGAAGTGATTGTAAGGCGTGGTGAACCCCAATGGGAAAAAAGTCCAGAGAGTCAGGGTCTGCAGTAAACCAGTGTGCTTCTTTACTAGAGGAATTCAGGTACAAAAGAATACAGGCGAGCCATAGGGCTGGCTTCTCTAGTCTCCTCCCTGGCAGAAGAAGGGTTTGATGCAGAGGAAAGGCCTGAGATAACTGTCCTTCTCTCTCTCCGAAGGCTGGTACCCTGGCCCAAGGCTGGAGGCCCACTGTCTGTACCTCACTAGTCTGGGTGGCTTCTTGGTCACAGGGCTGGTGACCCATGGTCTGTGGCTCAGCGTCCCCCATTTTAGAATCTTCTTCTGTTCACTCATGCACACTGGCATGAGTCTCCCACTCCAAGCACTGGTCCCTAACTGCAGAACACTAGGGGCTCTGACTGCTGTCCTTATATACAGTTTCTAGCTAGACTGGAAACTTCTAGTGCCAGGGGTGGAGTCAAGAAACTCAGCACAAACAATTAAAAAGTTACCACTCCTGTCTGTCATAGACTTACATTAGAGCCTTAATGACACAGCAGTTTTTGCAGACAAAAACAAGTTTCCAGACATAACAACATAGCTAAAACCAGACATTCAAAAGGTCAGCCTGGCTGGTTTTGGGGGAAAACAAGTCTTGCTTTTCCCTCCAAAACATGCTCTTCTTTAAACCCTATGACAGCTGTGGAAAATTACAAGCTTCTCATTCAAAGTCCCAAAAGTCTCCCAGTACTCATTACCCTTTCCACAGAGTCGTGCAAATGAACAGGATATATTTCACAACATATGTATAAAATGCAGTTACACAGTATTAAATAGTGCACATTAACCCTTTCAAGTGAAATAATGTAAGACATTTATAACTACTTTCATATGGGCTAAAATTATTCGGCAGGCTGTTCCTCCAGAGGAACAGCCTGGCAGAGTTAATTGTATCTGGCATAGCTGGATAGGGAAGGAGTACCGCCAGTCCCCATTGATTATATCCAGATGGTTTCTAGCATGAGTGCCTTTATTTTGCTCGACAACAAAAGGGTGCTTGCACGGATCCCATTATAATCAATAGGCTCTTGCAGTATCCAGCTATGCCTGATACAATGTCCCTCCAACTGCGAAGGCAGCAACTATGAGCAACCTTTTTATTGGATAGAAGCTCAGTAGTATACTGTTACGTTGGTAGGGACCTATAAAAAGTTTGCAGAATGTAATCACAACCAGGTCAGTAAAAAACACTTGTTAACTAGAGAACAGAAAGACTAGACTTTCAATCCATCTGGATGGGAATATTTCATATGACATCACTCATGGTTAGGTTGTAGGCCTATGTCTAGAGTCGAGAACCTTTTTTCTAACATTTTGTCTTTTTTTTTAACCAACTATGGAGGACATACAAGAATCTTAACATACCAAGTGTATATATATATATATATATATATATATATATAGACCGGGTTCTCCTCCAGGAGCAGAAAAAAGCCTTGACTTCATTGCAAAGAACTGGCTACAATGCTGTACAATACAAGTATGCCTTTAACATATTTGGTTTACCTGATAACAAACCACTTGTAAATATTTTAGGATTTTTTTTAAAAAAAGTTAGCTTTTAGTAGAGTTAATATTTTCAGGTATTCTAATTCACCAAGTTTCCGACAGGGTCTTATGTCAGCCTGTAATAATATCATCCCTCTGCTTTGCAGAATGAAATGAATATTTAACTGTGTTAATGAGCACAATAAACACTCCTGCCATTTACATTCATGTTCCTGAATATTTAAGGATTTACAGCCACATTCACATTTACCTTCCGCGTATTCACTGTAATTGGGTCACACGGCTGCAACTTTTGTTCTCATCTCATTACAACCATGCAAAACTTTCTTAAAGTGTGTGTTTGCTCTGAGGCATCTTCAGAGCATTTTCTGACAGAAAATGTGAACCCCCTTTCCTGGTTATCCAGTCTTCAAATAGGTAGGTTCAATAGTAGATTAAACAAATAAAGATTATGATAGATCAGTTATGGCGAACCTTTTAGAGACTGAGTGCCCAAACTGCAACCCAAAACCCACATATTTATGTCAAGGGGCCAACATGGCAGTTTAACCTGAATACCAATATAGTATTTCTTCCTTGTACTCTATCATTTAGCTATAATAGCCGGCCTGCATTCAATGCTCTGCCTATGGTGTTCATAGTGCGCCCTGTCCTGATGAATATCAGGAAAAGTCTAAGGCATATTGGTACACAATAGTCTTTTTCCAGGGTGCGGGTGCCTACAGAGAGGGCTCTGAGTCCCGCCTCTGGCACCCATGCCATAGATTCACCACCACTGTGATAGATGACTAATCAGGACCTTCATCTTACTGGTGTCAGCGCTATTGCCCAAAACAGCTGTGTTCCAGGAGAAGGAGAACTGTCCCTATGGGTGACCATCCTGTATGTCATGTCACGGGCTGATGACTCTCCTCTTCCGTTTTATACATGGCGAGAAGATTGGGTTTGTTTGCAGGGACCCATAGCTCATGTCATGTCACCAATACTGAGCTACATTGTTTGTGTTAACTTCTTCTGACAGTGCCGCCCCCCCCACACACACACAATCCACTATTTTCTGCAGTGTATATATAGGTCGTAGGAACTGCATGACATATCTATCCATCTAATCAATCTAATCCATCCTACAGTACCTAATATTATATGTAGCTACAAAACATCAAATTGTGTGTGTGTGTGTGTATGTTTGCTATAAGAACTGTAGTCTGGCTTGGGCATTGATCTTCCTTAAAGTTGCTGTCAAATACATCCCTGTGGTGTCTGGTCGGGGTTGAGGTCAGATGCTTTGTTGACCTCACTTGCAGCAGGAGAGCGGTGGGGGTTGTGATGCTGAAACACACGCCCGCATTCTGTGTCTGAACTGAGCTGTTCAGCTCTAGCAGGGCAGACACTCCACCAACTGGTATCCTACAAAACAGCCATGTGAAAAGTCATAGACCTCTGCAAGAAGACCCAGTATAATACTAATATGCATCTTGTGACGAAAGCACCTTCGTCACTGGGAGTTGGAGAGGCCTGCTTGCCAGCCTCTTGCCCTGTGACTATGGCCCCGGGACACTATTTGGGCTTATTGGATTTTAAAGGCACTGTTTCTGCCTCTTGGACTTTTAACTGGAACTATTTTGGACATAGGACCATGTACACGGTGGGGCAAAAATAAGACTTCTAGTTAATTTCAGAACCCTTAAATTGATCCGGGTGATTTTTGGATAGGTTGTTTACCGAGATCTAAGCTATCAGTGGATGGGACTTGTATGGGGATATGTGGTGTTTTGGGGTGTTTTCTGTGTTATTGGGGAAAATGTGTGTTTGCTGCCTGTGAGTGTAAGTTAGTCCATTGTGTGTGTTAAATATATCACAGGCAATGCAATTGTGTTGTTGATTATGTCACAGGCAATGCCATTGTGTTGTTGATTGTGTACATTTGCTGGGAGTGTTTCAATACTGTAAATGTATGTGATTGGCTATTGTAAAATCTGTCTCAGTCTTCAACAAGGTCCCCAGGGGGAGTGTCCCTTGCTGGAAGACCTGCATAAAGGCTGACTTGTAGCCCAAATAATCTGCTTTACCCCTTCATGAAGTCTTTGCTCATGGTTGGGGGATGGGATAACTACACTCTTGGGGATTTCTATATCACAATACTCCCCTGAGTATAAGCTCTTGTAAGATCTTGTTCCTGGTTCCTGCTCTCTGGATTTAGGAGAGGTTCACCCACTGGAAGCTGAAGCCCAGGCTTGGGTCCATTGTGGGTGGAGGACGGCGAGACCCCAACCAAGCTGCGACAGTTTGTCGGGTCTGTGGTGATCATGGTGTCTGGTGGAGTGCTTGAAGCCCTCGGGAAGCGCTAGGAGCATCCGTCAGCAGAAGGTGCCCCGTCGGGGTGCCAGGCGTTCCGTTACACATCTATCACCTGGTTTGATGCTAGGAGTTGTTTTTCTTTACACCTGTTGGCAATGACATAAACTCCTAATTTAGAAGAGGTGTCCACATAATTCTGAGAGCCATGAGAGTATATATGGGCGTAAGCATGATTATTTTTAGCATTACAGACAATATATGAATATATATATATATAATGAACATAACATATTACAGAATTTTTTCTTGTAAACACCATGCGATCCAAGATAATTGTAATTCCTTACAATTTTATATAATAGTTAACCTCATTAAACAGATTCTACAGGATTAAGGAAATATGGCTGCTTTCTTTCAAAAACACCTCCACCCCTGTCAAAACATAATGCTGCTATGTTTTTCTAATTCTGCAGAACCCCTTTAAATACAGGCATCATTTTAATGTACAGTTAACAAGTACAGATAATGCTCTAAAGACATACTTTACAATGGTGACCCACTTCTTAAGTAGCATCTACTTGGGCCTCATTCCCATCTCCATTTGTGGGTCCAGCAGGCTGTTCTGTCAGATCTTCTACATTACCCCTGGATCTCCCCTGACTGCAGGGTGTTGGCTAGAAGAAAACCGCTGCATGCTCTGTGCCGAAACAGCCTGCCAGGTCCACAAACGGAGATATGAACAAGACCTAAAGAAGAACCACTTTGAACTCCATCATGGCAACAAAATTGAAGCCAGTCCCACAAAAGTGTAGATGGCCTATACAGCAAAGTTTACGGTAAGAATACCTGCACACTGGTGGGGCTGTCTTGCAGATATTTTTCACACAAATTTCTGTGTGGATTTCTATGCATTTCCACACTAAATCCACCCCAAACACTACATGTGCAGATTTCGTGCTTGCATTGAAAAGTATGAAATCTGCACAAAAAAATGACATGCTACAGATTTCAAAATATGAAAATCGTAGGATGACAATTGCTCGTCTGAAAGGGGCCTAAGAGTCGCCATTTGTCAATAATTTTACTAATCTAATTATGTAGGGGACTCTGTGGTTAATGCCCTCGCCTTGGGTCCTGCAAGGACAACATCTGCATGGTGTGTATGTTCTTCCCATGTTTGCGTGGCTTTCCTCTGGGTACTCCATTTCTCCCTAAACTCCAAAAAACATACAGATAGGTTAATCTGTAATTTAGATTTGTGAGCAACAGCAGGGACAGGGACTGATGTGGACGATGCGTGTAGCGCTCTGGAATATGCTGATGCTATATACATGAATAAAATAAATAAAAGTGAATTATAAAACTTTGGTGGAAACAAAGCAAACACTGTAGACTCTTGGTGGTGGCTCCCACAGTTGTAGTCAGTTGGGTAAATACTAGGTCCCACAGGGTTTATAGAGTATTTTTACCAATTTGAGTACACACAGAAAATAATGCACTATAATAATAGATGCAAGCATAACATGTGGACTAAGCCCTCACTCTTGATAAAATCTGAGACACTTGGTCAATACATTTTGATCAAAATACATCTAAGCCCACCTACCAGGCGACAAGGTGGTCTCAGTTCAGGCGGGTTCCTATGCTAACCAATTCATGCTGTTGCACATTTTTCAGGAGCACAGTCCCCACACATATGGTGTGCTGCCCCTTTGTTACCTCCATGTGCATCAGCAGTGGGAGGAGAAACACACACACCTATATGTACCACTTTAATCAAGGTCACCTATTAGATAGGTGGGGCAAAGGTGCTGTTGCGCATTTTTCAGGAGCACAGTCCCCGCACAAAATGCGAAACCGCATGAATAGGTTAGCATAGGAAACCGCCTGAACTGAGACCACCTTGTTGCCTGGTAGGTGGGCTTAGATGTATTTTGATCAAAATGTATTGACCAAGTGTCCCAGATTTTATCAAGAGTGAGGGCTTAGTCCATATGTTACTATACTAATTCCAACTATAAAGGTAATCAAAAAGGGTTGATTAGAAATATATTATCCAGCTAGTACAAAAACCCTATTTTAAAACGTAACATTAAATAAATTATTAGAAAAAAAGAGACCCCTACTTCCCCATAACAGACCAAGATACATTTAAATGAGGATATTCAGAGTAAAGAGATACGGTAAATTTATACTCTAAGTCCATCGATAATTCATCACAGGTCTATACAGAATATATATTGTTGGTCGCTCAGTGCCAATGATCCACCACACACTGCGTTAAGTCAGAGTTGGAGTGGGGTAATTTATCCCTACTGTGGGTCCTAGGGTACACCTATGCCCAGGGATATCCCCTAGTGGTGGGGACTCCCTGTCCTCGTGCCTAAGGCTCACTGCCCCTACTTCTGTCCCTAATCAGGACGCTAGGTGTTAATGGATAAACATGGGCACTGGGTAGTTGACCAATCAATATATAAACCAAAAGTGCAATGGATTTTTCACAACAGTGTGCTCAATTACATATCTAGGAAGATATAGTGTCCATGTATCGTGGACTATTTCTTCCCAAGTGCAGACACAAAAATCCAGCACCAATAAATACAATCGTTAGATAGATGTGTTATGCTTGCATCTATTATTATAGTGCACTATTTTTTGTGATTTTGTAAATGTAGCCATATACATCCATACATTTAATACCATATTGTGCAGGATGGTTTATATATGTTTTTTTCTGTGCTTTGTTGCACACACTCTACACTTGTCAAGTCTAGGGTAGGTTAGAGAGGGTCCCATTGTGACTGTTGCCCAAAGGTCTACATAAGGTACACCTGGATCTGGCCATAGTGTTATCACAGGGTACAGGTTTTACACTTTAACAAATTGCTCAGGACAATACTGGTTATTTTAATAATCTCTTTATAGAGATTATCATAACTCATATCAACCCTAATCCCAATTGGCTCTCAAACCAAATTCCAAATTAACCTAAATCTAAATGTGGAAGGAAAACTGACTACCTGGAGGAAATATACAAACCACTTACTGTGAGCCACGTGAAACCTACAAGATATGACTCCTGATGACCAGAGAACTGTGAAATATTCATCTTATCAGTTTCTATTAAAGCACCGCAAACTCAGTATGATAAATGAGGTGACGCTCCTAGATCAGATTTGTCATTCTTAAGGAACAACTTTGCAGACTTGCATGCAAGGATCTGATCCCAGGATGCATACATAACAGAAATACAATAAACCCCTCAAGGGCTAGCAGTCAGAAGAATCTCTCTCGCAACAGGGTTAGAAAAGGTTAATAAGAAAAAAAGCAACCTGAATGACTGATGAGCGCAGGTCTCGCAACACAGTGAAACATTCCTGTCGGCTGTAAGTGATTTGCATACCTCAGGGGACATTTTAAAAATCTGTATTTGCTAAAACAGGTCAAGTGATTTTCTATGTATTGTGTCCTATGGAGCTCTTCGAAGAGCAGTGTCAAAGACAATTGACTTGTGTGTGTATATGATTTACAGTATATATACACACATATACATATACAGTCTATATTTACAAACACACAAATATATATATATATATTTATAGAGAGAGAGAGAGAGAGAGTGGGTCTTCTCGTGCAGAAAATGATGGGGACTTATGGAAGCTCCACCCATAGCACCAGTCTGTGCGCTCCCACAGTCCCGGCCACCTGAGAGGTCAGTGCTTTTTCCAATAGTGTGAAAGCACGACCACCGCTGATGGATTGCAGGGTGGTCATAACCATGGAAACGAGCAGTGTATTATGTGATTGAAAAATGAATCCAGCCAGCAAAGGAGGCAATATGGACAATCACAATACTTTTATCATGTAACTCTCTTTACATGATAAAAGCCACTTGCTGAAGTGAGACAACCCCTTTAAGTTTGGGCTTAGGCATCATAAACACAACTGTATTTGTGATATATGTACTATGAATCCCGCCAGGGTCAGACTGGCCCACCAGAGTACTAGAGGATCCTCCGATGGGCCTGAGCTCTGACAATAATGAACCCCTAATAGAACAGAGGCTCTTAAGGTCCTGTATACATAGAAGGTGGGCCCTCAGAATAATTTCATCTGGTGGGCCCAAGGGACTTTAGTCCAACGCTAAATCCCAGGTGCAGAGATTCTGCACTTCAATGGGGTCATGCCTACCGCTGCCTACCAAAAAACAGAGGTAAATGCACATGGAGTCCACAGTTACAAAGCCCAGTTGCTTCTTCACATGTTGTATATTAGGCCACTCTCTCCCCTGGTGAAGGAAATTCAGTGCTTTTAGAGAAAAACTCGCTACATAAAATGGAGTCTTCTTCATAGCAAATTGTCCCGAAATATGGTACCCATTATAGTTCTGTTTTTCACTCTGTACAATGGGCCAAATTATACATGAGGCCTAGGACTGAAGGCTCCACTTTTCATTCTTGCTTTGTCTTCACAACCATATACTGTATCTGCCTATATCTAGGTTCATGAAACATTTTACAATTTGCTTACTACCTCAGGAGAAATAAAATGGTTGTATATGTTGTAATTGCACTTAATTTATCTCAGCTGAGTATATGATAGAGAAAACAAAATGGCTGCTCCCTGCAGAGTTAATGTGGTGATTTTTGTGAATAACTGGATGAACATGGACGCTTTCTATATGTAAGAAAGGCACTAGGTGATAAAACGCTCAGCAGGTTTAACAAAACAATCATTTAGTTACAAAAACCTTTTAAAATCAGTAGTTAAAGTATAGTTAGTTATACCCCAGATCACAGTTATATCATATCACCATTTTCTATGAACGGCTATATCCAGATACACTCTACATACAATGGAGCATTTCAGATGCCTAGCCTTGTATATTCACCACATTACTTATTTTGTACTCCTCTTCAGTCGCTTGTACTGTAGGCTATTTTCAGCTTTACAGTTCTGCAGGGTGCTGAGCTCACATCTCCCAGATATGCCCTACTTGTTCAGTATCCATACCAAATTTATACCAGATGCCAAACAGTAACTTGATGTTGGGAAAAATAGCTCTGCTGCTGCAATGTGATAGATCAACCCAATGGAATTGTCCGGTTTGCAATATTGCTGTTCACACAGCACGATCTGCTGCCTATAATAGGCTTGACAAGTGGGCTGTGTAAATCAGCCATAAGAGGTTAGTGATATTCCTGTTGATCAGTGGCGTAACTAGAAATTACTGGGTCCCTCTACAAATTTTTGAATGCCCCAACTCCACCCCAGCAACTTCTTTGCAACCCCCTCCTCCCATGCAAAGGCCAGTCCTGTGGCTAGTCAAGATCGGTCTCTCAGATGAGGTTTGCCAGCCGCTCAATCCAATTCCTACAGTGTCACTGCATATAATGTCATTGTATAATACTGTTAAGGGGGCCCTGACAATAAAATCTTTTATTTCTCCTCCTGGGTGTGCCCCTTCTGAGTGCGGGCCCCAAAAGAGCCACTTCCCCTGCTGACCCTATAGCTACGCCCCCGATGTTGATAGATTCAAGTATCAACCAGCAGAATTGTGAAGGTATCTCTGGACTATAATATATGACATAACTCACAATCTCTACAAGCGACATTGAAACTTGAACACTGAGACCCTAGACTGTAATAAAAAAGGTTTACCCATGAAAAACATTTATTGAATATACAAAGGATATGTCATATCTATAACTGATGAGACCAGTGAGACCTGAGAGCACCCATAAACCGTGCAAGCAGAGCACCCTCCATCATAAACATTACTACCAGCAGAGTATATCACTAAAACAGTGCCAGCAGACTGCCTCCTCACAGGAAGAGTCAGAACAGGGCCATAGAATGATAATATTTTAGTTTCCTTTAGCCGCCACTAGGGGAAGCTCACTATATAAATATTCATATGAGGTCAGTGTGGAGACAGTATAAGTAGAAAGTAAGTTGCTTCGTTTGGAAGATTTTGTTTGGTCTGTTGGGAGTTCAGGAGACTCCTAAATAATCTGCGTAAATAGGCAAGCAAGATCTACTCCCTCTCTAGAATCACATTCGTAAGTTAAGAGATCCAGAAGAAAACTGTATGCAGGAATGAAAAGACATATAGAGGATATGATGCCATCTACGTGTCCTCCGGGAGTAGTTGTGTAAGGAGGGCTCTGCGGTTTTATTGGTGTAGATAAGTGGGTTACTTTACATTTCCAGACCATAGCTGTGATTCGAGGTTCAGACTTGCCAATAATGGTCGGATCTCGCTCTTCACAAGTAACTGGAGCTGTTGTTCCTCACAGCTCCGCATTACACGGGAGAAGCCGTGTGCTTATATAACATATGTAAATTAGACCTGCAATTGATCTAGCAGGGTCTTCAATATGCACTGTACTTCATCATCTTAATGTCATCGCAGATCCAGAAAATTGATGGCGGAATGCAGCGATGAGAAGGTTTTAACAACCAAGGACTTATTTCAAATAATTTTTACACAAATTGAAATCCATCCTGTTCTTTGACCTAATTTTCAGGCTGATTTACTTGACAAAAGCAGAGAAGTCGGATGAACACACTGATGCTGCGCAATGACTCCTCTAACTGAAATTGGGTTATAAGTCCATTTAACTGTGAAACATAAGGCTTAAAAATTACAGAGGGTCGTGAGTATTATTAGTAGGAGCATGCAGTATTATACCAGCCGTCTGTTATGGGAAAATGGATTTACAAGTTTCTGAAGTGCTATGGGTACCCTATATCCCATACTCAGTATAAAGAGTACATACTTGCACTGACTAAAATGCACTCAAAATTCTGACAGTTGTGGTTTAGCAATGTAATAACTACAAAGTAAAAGCTTGTAGTCTGTTGATCAGGAGCAACTGAAAAAAAATGGGGTGCGATACACATTTAGTGCGGCTGTGTCTGGTAATGCAGATGAATCCTATCCTCTAGAGTGGGTCTTAGCTGCTGTGATTTTCAGTACCAGATATGGCCTGAACCCAATAGACCTCCATCCATGAGATACTGTATTGTTGCCTGTGACAACCACCCGCCAATCCCTTCGTACTATGCCACAGTTGCCATACAGGTCTCGTCCACTAGAGACTTCTGGAGGTGAATCCACTGTGGGCACAGTAGACGTTTAAGATTGGTTGGTGTGCCCATACAGGATACAATTGCGAATGTATGTACAATCGATAGAATAAAATTATTGATTTCGCGCTGGAAATTAAATAAATTTTCTGCCACCACTCTTCGTATTAAATCAGGGCAAAGAGACCCCGGCTAGCTATTCCTAAAGGGAAGAAACGTTTTTTTTGCAACCTAGCTAACCAATCAACAATTTATAAAAATAAGACAATGCGGTAGTATGTCTCTTCTGAGGACAGTGCTCTTAGGATAGACCAGATAATCAAGTAACAAGGGCAAAACTGGAACGATTAAATCGTTAGTTTTATTCTAAAAACTATACACAGAAATATACATTAAAACTGACAGATAAATATACCTGCCAGTCGAACCAATTGGTTGGATAAAGATAGGTAAGAGATGAAAGGGAATAGAACGTCTGTAAGTTCAGAATTACCGTGGTAAAGTCCAGCAAAAGATAGTCTTTGAAAGAAATAATCCAAGATGGCGGTCCATTGGGCAGTCGCGATATTAGTCGACTTTAGATGGTATATGAAGGACCAGGGCCTGAGTGGGTCACTGTGTTTTACCCACTATCGCTGGCAGTGGTTATGACACGTACAAGTCCAGCCTTGTGTAATTGGAACAGGGGGCAGTTCTTTGCCTCAAAGGGAGAAAATCTGGTAGAATCGTTACTTTGCCAGTTTCTCCGTACCCGTAGGTCAAATTAAGAAGTAGGGTTCATATTTATAGTCAGTACAATTTTACACATCATCTCATACCAAATATGACTGGAAGACCATACAGTGTGCCTGATAACCTTTAGATCTCAGAGCGTGAATTTCCGATTTTCTTGCGGATTCCCTGGAAGGTGTGTTAGAATACCTGAAACAAGATCTGAAGAGATTGTTCATTTCGCATTTTCCTAACCCATGAAATATGAGGGAAATATGTGAAAAATATGAGATCTATGTATTGGAGGTTATCTTCCTCCTTGTATCCACCAGCTGTCTGATCAGGATCTTCTATGCTCTTCTGAAGTTTCTGACCAGGCTTAGGGTGTTAGGATTCATGCTGTGCTGGGGCCGCTCAGACTAGAAAGAGAGCCCTTTTATGAGGTTTTGTCATGATAATATCAGATTGATGGATGTATAACCTGGCATGGGGCAGGAGTCTTTGGCAAGGATGTGCTAATTTACCTCTGCTCTGTGAGCTGTAACTAAAAGTTTTAACTCTTTGTGTGAATAAGAGGGCTCTTGCGATTTTTGTAATTTTGAAACAGGATGCCTTCGCGATTTCTTAGTATTCACATCTATACTAAGTATATTGCAAAACACCTTCAAAACCTATAGACACCTTTGGGGGCATTTTCTTTGTATCATTGTATTCTAATCAGTAGCGCTGTGGCCTTATCACAGCTTAGCCTAGGCCATGTAATGTCATGTTCATTGTTCATATTGCCTAGGCACTGCTTAGCCCCACTGAAGTGCAATACTAGGCACAGCCACTACACGATGTATGGCACTGTGCTTGGTGAGCTTTGAGAAGCATAACCATAGCAAAGGCAGGTGCACTCTGCGGCAATACTAAACCCTCACACTGATAAAATTGAGGGGTTAGTTCGACATATCCTACTAGGAGGACATGTCTTAAGCTCGGACACCACGGCAAGGTCCCTCAAGTAGCCCGAGGCCCTACCACTCAACCTACCTGTGCCGTATGGGCGGCATCTTCCATTGTATGCATTTTTTGCTGTTGATTGCCCCTAGCAACGGACTACAAGTGCAAGATGTGCTCCCCTATATACATGCACAACTGCATATGGGTTGAGCATATCCTGCTTGTTAAACACCACACCACGTTTTCTAATGGTGAGCTGAGAGAAGGCCACAACGCTACTGCGAGAGCCAGTAGCAGCGCTCCCTTGGCCGGCCTGCAGTGAATGGAAGGACAGCACCAGTTCCTTCGGGGCACACTCTGTTGTCCAGGGACTCCCACCAGATGCTGGTTGAGGTGCCCTTGGTGGTATGGGTTTAAGGTGTGTGGTAAGGTGCAAGGTGTCATTTGCGATGGCAGGTACGTGTCACCGAGGTTGCTGGCCTCGGTGAGGTGAGAGCCGGGTTTTTGACTGCAGCAGCTAGTGCTGTTTGGCTCTTTTAAATAGCATGGCTGCAAAGCCGATCCGGGCCGGCTCTTACTGGGAGCAGCTAAAGAGTAGGGTGGGTGGCTGCTCCCCACGGTCCAGTCCGAGTTTTGGGCGGGGTATAAAACACAGCCATCAGCTGTGTCTGAGGCTGTGATTATCCTGGAGACTGCTAACAGGGCTGAGGAGTTCTCTGTGCTGGAGGACGGAGCTCAGCCAGGTGGTGTTTCCCTGCAACTTGAAGGAGGAATCGCCTGCGGCTGAACCGACTGCTAAGTGTGAACCCGCACTTAAACCACCCAAGGTGACTGGACCCTGTGTTGGCCTGTTTTTGATTTTGCCACATGATTTCTGTTGTGTGTGAACTGTCACCAAGAGACTGTTTTCATTTCTGGTGTGCAAGTGTGAATAAAACACTGTTTGATGCACAATCTGGACTCCTTGTTTTGCCTCTAAACTGCACCCGCACCGCTGTCTACCAGAGCGACTCCCCACATTTGGTGTCGGATGCGGGCATGCGCAGTGAGGCTGGCGTGAACGCCCGAACTTTGTTTTTGCTGAGCAAAAGTGAATGTCCTATATTAAGCCGGCAAAGTTGCAGCCTGTGATCCCCGACAAAATGGAGCGGCTGTGAAAGCCCTCATAGAGGCTAACGTGCAGCAGCGGGAGACCAACCAGCTACTGCTACAGCACGTGATGGCGTTGCAAGCGGCAGGAGCGTCCCACCGCGTCCATGATGCCCGGAAAGCTGTCCGTGCCGCGATCCCTAAGATGACCCCCTCGGATGATGTGGAGACCTATCTGGCGGTGTTCGAGAAGGTGGCCGTGAGGAGAAATTACCCGAGAACAGTGGGCAGAGGTCGTCGCTCCGTTCCTGGCGTCTGGACCCCAGCAAGTATTTTTGACCTCCCAGATGACCAAGCAGCTGACTACCCAACTGTGAAAGGTGAGATCCTGGCAAGACTGGGGGTGAATGTTTTGGTCCGGGCTCAGCGTGTCCACCAGTGGGACTTTAACGTGGCTGAACCCGCCAGGCCACAATACTATGACTTGCTACAACGGTTGCAAAAATGGCTGCAGCCAGACATACTGACTCCCACTGCTATGCTCGACCGTCTGTTAGCCGATGTCTTCTGGAGGGCTTTGCCTTACCCTCTCCAGCACTGGGTCGGCCAGGTATCGCCCACCAATGCCCTGGAGATGGTCGACCTGGTGGAGCGATGCGAGGCCACCAGAAACCTGCAGGGAGTCTTGCTGGGAAGGGGTCAGTCAAACCCGGAGGCCTCTGCCCCAGTTCCGACGTCCGGCGACAGAGCGGCCTGTACGGAAGATACCCCCTGCGAGTCCGCCTCCGTGGTATGCTGGAGGTGTCAGGAGCCAGGCCACATCAGGGCCGACTGTCCGCATCGGGATGAGCCGATGGAGGTGAACTATGGGAGTCGCCACTCCTTGTATGCACGGAAGCTGTGCGCAGCTGGCACCCGTGAGGTGCAAGACCATAACCACCTGTGTCAGGTAGAGGTGGGAGATTCGCTGGCGGTGGCTCTGCTGGACTCCGGGAGTTTAGTCTCCCTGGTAAGGGCTGCCCTTGTACGGCCTGTGGAGTATACTGGCCGTAAAGTCGGGGTCCTGTGCATCCACGGAGACCTGAAAGACTACCCCACTGCACTAGTGACTTTGTCCACAGCGGCTGGTAGGTGGACCCACGAGGTGGCTGTCGCTACTAAACTCCCACATGAACTAATACTTGGGAGGGACTTCCCGGTTTTCCGGCGCTGTGGCCGGCAATAAAGGTATCTGAGGGACCCGAGACAGGGGTGACCCTAGTAGAGTGGCCTGATACCGCTGGAAGGCCAGAACCCTGGGAGCCCGAGTCTGAAGGGCCGGCGGTAGGGGTGACCACTGCTCCAGCGGTAGAGGGAGACAACCCCACTGAGTGTAATGGTGGGAGACACGGAGGACTTGCCACCGGGACCTGAGTTGGCAGACCTCAATGTCTCCGGGGAAAATTTTGGGACCGCACAACACCGGGACCAAACCCTAACCAGGGCCTGGGAGAATGTGCTGGAAATTGATGGTAAACCCCAGAAACCAGGGGCTGAATTAATGTTCCCACGATTTATTGTTCTACAGGATATGTTGTATCGGGTGAACCAAGTCGAGGTGAACCTGTTGAACAGTTGGTGGTGCCCACAGCGTATCGCAAGCTTGTCATGGAGCTTGCCCACCAACATGTTCTTGGGGGACACCTGGGGTGGCAGAAAACCCAGGACCGCATACTGCAGCGGTTTTATTGGCCCAGTGTGTTCAAGGAGGTAGAAAATTATTGTAAGTCCTGTCCAACCTGTCAGATAACTAGCCCCCAGCCTCATTTCCGTAGTCCTCTGGTACCTCTGCCAATTATTGAAGTACCGTTTGAGCGAATCGCTATGGATTTAATTGGGCCTGTACCAAAGTCTGCCAGGGGCCACCAACACATTCTGGTAGTTCTCGACTATGCCACTCGGTATCCGGAGGCGGTGCCCCTGCGACATACCTCAGCTAGGCTCATTGCCAAAGAGTTAATGGAGATGTTTTCCCGTGTGGGCCTGCCAAAAGAGGTTCTGACAGACCAAGGGACCCCTTTTATGTCCAAAGTAATGAAGGAACTGTGTAAATTGTTGCGTATAAAGCAGTTACGGACGTCCGTTTACCATCCGCAAACAGACGGTCTTGTTGAGAGGTTTAACCAAACTCTAAAAAATATGTTAAAAGGGTGGTGTCTAGAGATGGGAAGGACTGGGACCTGCTTCTGCCCTATCTCATGTTCGCAGTGCGAGAGGTACCCCAGGCCTCTACTGGGTTCTCGCCCTTCGAACTGCTTTATGGCAGACACCCTCGGGGCCTGTTGGATATCGCCAAGGAAGCATGGGAACAACAGCCTGTCCCCCACAAAAGTGTCATTGAGTATGTCACCCAGATGCAGGAACGGATAGAAAGGGTGTTGCCGCTGGTCCGGGAGCATATGGAGGCAGCGCAACAAGCCCAGAGTAGGGTGTACAATCGTCAGGCTCGGGTGCGGGGCTTCAATCCGGGAGATCGGGTTTTGGTTCTGGTACCCACCCTTGACAGCAAATTCCTAGCTAGGTGGCAGGGCCCCTATGAGGTGATCGAGAAAGTAGGGAAGTAAATTACAAAGTACACCAGCCAGGGCGGCGCAAGCCGGAGCAGGTGTACCACGTGAACTACTTAAGCCGTGGAAAGATAGGGACACGGCCGGCGACCACAGCCCCCGGCCAGGGCTTCTGGGTGAAAAGGCTCCAGCCCCACAGTTCGAGGCCTGTGAAGCAGTAACCACGGTAAAAATTGCAGACAGCCTGTCTTCCAAACAAGTTCAGGAAGTCAGGAGTTCATCAGTCGGAACACGGATGTGTTCTCGGACCTCCCTGGCCGCACGTCTCTCATCCAACATGACATCGTCACTGAGCCTCAGGCCAAGATCCGGTTAAAACCATACCGGGTACCCGAGGCTCGGCGGCGGGCCATCGCGGAGGAAGTACAGTTAATGTTGAAGCTCGAGGTCATTGAGGAGTCGAAAAGTGAGTGGGCCAGTCCCATAGTCCTAATACCCAAGCCGGATGGGACGTTGCGGTTCTGCAACGACTTTCGCAAGTTAAATGAAGTATCCAAGTTTGGCGCGTATCCCATGCCCGAGTAGGCGAGCTGGTTGAAAGTTTAGGACAAGCCCGTTATTTTTCTGTGCTGGACCTCACTAAAGGGTACTGGCAGGTACCCTTAACGGAGTCGGCTAAGGAAAAACCGCATTTGTTACCCCGCAGGGCCTGTATCACTACAAGGTGTTACCCTTTGGCCTGCATGGCGCCCCGCCACTTTCCAAAGGTTAATGGACATAGTGCTGCGACCACATCGTCGGTGCGCCTCGGCCTACTTAGATGATGTAGTCATCCACAGCACCGACTGGGAAAGCCATTTGCCCAAGGTGCAGGCGGTAGTGGATGCCCTGAGGAAAGCCGGACTGACCGCTAACCCAAAGAAGTGCTCCATAGGGTTAGAGGAGACAAAATATCTGGGATATATAATTGGGCGGGAGTCATCAAACCTCAGGTAACTAAGGTAGAGGCCATTCGTAACTGGCCCCGACCGGTCACCACCAGGCAGGTAAAGTCGTTCCTGGGGATTGTAGGTTACTACATGAGGTTTGTGCCCCACTTTGCCACAATAGCAGCGCCATTGACAGACCTGTTGAAGGGCGAAAGTCTGGGAGGGTTAGCTGGAGTGAGAAGGCGGAGGAGGCTTTCTCCGCGTTGAAGTCGGCCCTGTGTGGGTCCCCGGTTTTGGTGACACCCGACTTCAACAAGGAGTTTGTCGTACAGACCGACGCCTCGGAGGTAGGCCTCGGTGCGGTACTGTCGCAGGAGGTCAACGGGGAAGAACATCCCGTTGTCTTCCTGAGCCGTAAGCTCAGTCCCGCCGAGTCCAGATATAGTATAGTGGAGAGGGAGTGCCTGGCTATCAAGTGGGCACTCGAATCTCTCCGCTACTACCTGTTAGGGAGGAGGTTCCGTCTGGTGACCGACCATTCCCCCTCAAATGGATGAGTCAGGCCAAGGAGAGGAATGCTCGGGTCACCAGGTGGTTCCTATCTCTTCAAAATTTCAAGTTTTCCGTGGAACACAGGGCAGGCCGCTTGCAGGGCAACGCAGATGCCCTGTCCCGCGTCCACTGCCTCACGTGTGTTCACCCCTCAGGGTTGAACAAAGGGGGTATGTGGTAAGGTGCAAGGTGTCATTTGCGATGGCAGGTACGTGTCACCGAGGTTGCTGGCCTCGGTGAGGTGAGAGCCGGGTTTTTGACTGCAGCAGCTAGTGCTGTTTGGCTCTTTTAAATAGCATGGCTGCAAAGCCGATCCGGGCCGGCTCTTACTGGGAGCAGCTAAAGAGTAGGGTGGGTGGCTGCTCCCCACGGTCCAGTCCGAGTTTTGGGCGGGGTATAAAACACAGCCATCAGCTGTGTCTGAGGCTGTGATTATCCTGGAGACTGCTAACAGGGCTGAGGAGTTCTCTGTGCTGGAGGACGGAGCTCAGCCAGGTGGTGTTTCCCTGCAACTTGAAGGAGGAATCGCCTGCGGCTGAACCGACTGCTAAGTGTGAACCCGCACTTAAACCACCCAAGGTGACTGGACCCTGTGTTGGCCTGTTTTTGATTTTGCCACATGATTTCTGTTGTGTGTGAACTGTCACCAAGAGACTGTTTTCATTTCTGGTGTGCAAGTGTGAATAAAACACTGTTTGATGCACAATCTGGACTCCTTGTTTTGCCTCTAAACTGCACCCGCACCGCTGTCTACCAGAGCGACTCCCCACAGGTGCCATAGAGACAGGGTCCTTGGTGTTCATGACGCCAGCACCGTAAGGTGCAAAAGGGTGATAATGTTCGCACAATAATCAGACCAGTTCTCTTAACAAAATCTAAAGGTCATCAATGTGCGCAAAAGTCATTTACAACAAGGGAGCTTCTACAATGGCTCAGGTTAGTTCCCAAAAGTTGCATAAAGGGTAGTTTTACTCTATAACAATCAATCCCTTGTTTCTCCAGGCTGGAGGGATTGAGTATATCTGCTGTACTGTATAATCATATACTTCTGTATCCTCTCTAGGAATACTATCTCCTGACAGGTTGCCTTTCTGTCTTTGGTTATGGTGGGCAGCTGGTAGCTTAGAATATTAGAAGAGCCTGATAAATGTCAATTACCATCTCTTGCCAATATTCTCACTCCCTCTCTGGGTTGCCTGGATCTTCTATAATCTTTCCCATCTATGGGCTGGTACATGGAACTAACTCTAGAGTTTAGATAACGAAAAAATGGCTGCTGAGGTGCAGTTTTTTCCTTAGACATCACACTCTTCTCCTTCTTCTCCTCTCAAAGAGCAGGGTGGCCCTGGGAGGTTTGTTAGACCCTCCCCCTCCCTATGCAACTTTATGGGAACTCAGACACAAACACATTTTCAAAAAACACAATCACAATATTAAGCAGTGTGTTTCAGGACACTGCACTTCCTCTTATTGGGATCACCATTGGACAACTGGTCCCAGCATGTCTTTTTTTTAATCCTAGTTCAAAAAGAGATAAAAAATGGACGCCAGCGGAATCTGACAATTTTGGTAGGACCAGCCATGTATGGGAGTGTGTTTCAACTCTACCTGACAGAAGACGTCAGGGAAAAGAAGGATTAGGCTTGTTGATATTCAAAGACCTGTCCTTTTCTTCTGGTAGGAAATAACTCATCACTTGGGAACACATGGCCATTCAGCTTAGGGGGCATATTTATGGGGGAGTCAGGAAGAAAAGCTCTCAACCAAGCAAGGTGTTAGGGTACCTTAACATATACAGTACATAATAGCGAAATACACATTTGTTGATGGCTCACATACCAGATATTGTCATCTACCTGTAGATCCAGGTCTACTGTAATTGGATTTCAAAGATAAACCTAATTACATGTCACATAGAAGAGCAATCGTTCAGCATGTCATGGCTTATAATGTGACGTTCTTTGCACACTAGTAAATGATGAGTTGCGTGTTGGCATTGATGTGCAGGGTCACTGCTCCAGGTTCAGGCTCTATGCTATGCAGATGATATGTTTTTTAGCTCTTAGGTTTTTAACACTGTTAATATTTTATGCCTGTATATTCATAAGATGGTTGTCTATATTGTTTTAATACGACAAGCCAGTCCTCATTGTGTTATCTTAAGACATTACTAAGGGTTGAGCCCTGAACCCTGCATTCAGTATCAGCCTGGAGGCTAGAACAGCCAGCAGGTTCCTGAGACTCTGGCCACATTCACATATGCACTGTGAACTCTGGTGGAGGAACAGACTACTGGAGTTCACTGTGTCCGGCGTACATGCCGGCTTTTGGCCAGACAAAAAGTACTACACGCAGGATTATATCATTCGCCATCACATTATCATCACAGAATTACAATGACATACTGTATCACCTCTGTATGGATAACACAGGATCCGCCATTCAATAATAGGTGATATTACAGCTTATCTACTCCCTGTATCGGTCAAAGAGAATGCCAAGTCAATGGGTTTATTTTACGCACTTACATATATAGCGCTGGCATATTCCACAGAGCTTTACCGACATTAGCACCGACATTGGAGTGTGGGAGGAAACTGGAGAACGCAGAGGAAACCCACATAAACACAGGGAGAAATAAAAAAATATATAGATAGGGATATGGAAAATGTTAAAAAAATAAGTAAATCAAAATACTATACAAAAGTATATTTAACAAAAACTGGATTTAAAAAATAGATATTTTCTGGGGATACATTTTCTTAAAATTTACACTGTTTGTATACTTTGTGTTAACCAAATTAACTGTATACTTAACTTTACAAAAGCAAAAACTGCAGAGGGTTGCGAGAATCATTAGCAGGAGCACACAGTATTATACAAGCTGTCTGAAATGGATTTACAATTTTCTGAAGTGTAGAACTTTTGCTGTCTTGAATATTTCTTTAACCACTTGAAGACCACAGGTTTATACCCCCCTAGTGACCAGGCCCTTTTTTACAAATCCGCACTACACTACTTTCACCGTTTATTGCTCGGTCATACAACTTACCACCCAAATGAATTTTACCTCCTTTTCTTCTCACTAATAGAGCTTTCATTTGGTGGTATTTCATTGTTGCTGACATTTTTACTTTTTTTGCTATTAATAAAAATTTAACGACATTTTTGCAAAAAAATGACATTTTTCACTTTCTGTTGTAAATTTTTTTTTTAAAAACTACATTTCTATATAAATTTTTCTCTAAATGTATTGTTCTACATGTCTTTGATAAAAAAAAAAGTCCAATAAGTGTATATTTATTGGTTTGGGTAAAAGTTATAGCGTTTACAAACTATGGTGCAAAAAAGTGAATTTCCGCAATTTGACTTTCTGAGCGCCTGTCCTGTTTCCTGACGTGCTACAATGCCCAGACAGTAGAAACACCCCATAAATGACCTCATTTCGGAAAGTAGACACCCTAAGGTATTTACTGAGGGGCATAGTGAGTTCATGGAAGTTTTTATTTTTGTCACAAGTTAGCGGAAATTGTTTTTTTGTTTTTTTTCAAAAAATTTCATTTTTCGCTAACTTGTGACAAAAATAAAAACTTCCATGAACTCACTATGCCCATCAGCGAATACCTTAGGGTGTCTACTTTCCGAATGGGGTCACTTGTGAGGTATTTTACTGCCCTGGCATTTTAGGGGCCCCTAAACGTCAGAAGCAGTTTGGAATCCAAATGCGTAAAAATGTCCTGTGAAATCCTAAAGGTACTCATTGGATTTAGGGCCCTTTGCGCATCTTGGATGCAAAAGTGGCACATATGGTATCGCCGCACTCAGGAAAAGTAGAGCAATGTGTTTTGGGGTGTATTTTTACATATGCCCATGCTGGGTGTGAAAATATCTCTGTAAATGACAACTTTTTCCATTTTTTATACAAAGTTGTCCATTTACAGAGATATTTCTCTCACCCAGCATGGGTATATGTAAAAATACACCCCAAAACACATTGCCCTACTTCTCCTGAGTACGGCGATACGACATGTGTGACACTTTTTGCAGCCAAGGTGCACAAAGGGGCCCTAAATCCAATGAATACCATTAGGATTTCACAGGACATTTTTACGCATTTGGATTCCAAACTACTTCTCTGCTTAAGGGCCCCTAAAATGCCAGGGCAGTATAAATACCACACAAGTGACCCCATTTCGGAAAGTAGACACCCTAAGGTATTCGCTGAGGGGCATAGTGAGTTCATGGAAGTTTTTATTTTTGGCACAAGTTAGCGGAAATTGTTTTTTTTTTTTTTTTTACAAAGTCTCATATTTCACTAACTTGTGACAAAAATAAACTTTACATGAACTCACCATACCCTCACGGAATACCTTGGGGTGTCTTCTTTCTAAAATGGGGTCACTTGTGGGTATTTATACTGTCCCGGCATGTTAGGCCCCTAAGCGTCAGAAGCAGTTTGGAATCCAAATGCGTAAAAATGTCCTGTGAAATCCTAAAGGTACTCATTGGATTTAGGCCCCTTTGCATCTTGGCTGCAAAGTGGCACACATGTGGTATCGCCGTACTCAGGAGAGTAGGGCAATGTGCTTGTGGTGTATTTTACATATACCCATGCTGGGTGTAAAATATCTCTGCAAATGACAACTTTTTCCATTTTTTTATACAAAGTTGTCCATTTACAGAGATTTTTCTCTCACCCAGCATGGGTATATGTAAAAATACACCCTAAAACACATAGCCCTACTTCTCCTGAGTACGGCAATACCACATGTGTGCCACTTTTTTGCAGCCAAGGTGCGCAAAGGGGCCCAAATTCCAACGAGTTCCTTTAGGATTTCACAGGACATTTTTACGCATTTGGATTCCAAACTGCTTCTGACGTTTAGGGGCCCCTAATATGCCAGGACAGTATAAATGCCACACAAGTAACCCCATTTCGGAAAGTAGACATCCTAAGGTATTCGCTGAGTGGCATAGTGAGTTTATGGAAGTTTTTATTTTTGGCACAAGTTAGCGGAAATGTTTTTTTTTTTTTTTTTTACAAAGTCTTATATTCCACTAACTTGTGACAAAAATAAACTTTTACATGAACTCACCATACCCCTCACAGAATACCTTGGGGTGTCTTCTTTCTAAAATGGGGTCACTTGTGGGGTATTTATACTGTCCTGGCATATTAGGGGCCCCTAAACGTCAGAAGCAGTTTGGAATCCAAATGCGTAAAAAATGTCCTGTGAAATTTAAAGGTACTCATTGGAATTTAGGCCCTTTGCGTATTTGGCTGCAAAAGTGTCACACATGTGGTATCGCTGCATTCAGGAGAAGTAGGGCAGTGTGTTTGGGGTGTATTTACATATACCCATACTGGGTGTGAAAAATATCTCTTTAAATGACAACTTTTTCCATTTTTTATACAAAGTTGTCCATTTACAGAGATATTTGTCTCACCCAGCATGGGTATATGTAAAAATACACCCCAAAACACATTGCCCTACTTCTCCTGAGTACGGCGATACCACATGTGTGCCACTTTTTTGCAGCCAAGGTGCGCAAAGGGGCCCTAAATCCAATGAGTACCTTTTAGGAGGGCATTTTTACGCATTTTTCTTCTCTCGCTTTAGGGCCCCTAAAATGCCAGGTCAGTATAAATACCCCACATGTGACCCCATTTTAGAAAGAGGACACCCCAAGGTATTCTGTGAGGGGCATGGCGAGTTCATATTTATTTTTTTTTCGCACAAGTCAGCGGAATTTGATTTTTTTAGTTTTTCTCACAAAGTCTCCCTTTCCGCTAACTTGTGACAAAAAGTTCAATCTTTCATGGACTCAATATGCCCCTCAGCGAATACCTTGGGGTGTCTTCTTTCCAAAATGGGGTCACATGTGGGGTTTTTGTACTGCCCTGGCATTTGAGGGTCTCCGCAATCATTACATGTATGGCCAGCATTAGGAGTTTCTGCTATTCTCCTTATATGGAGCATACAGGTAATGAGATTTTTTTCCGTTCAGCCTCTGGGCTGAAAGAAAAATGAACGGCACAGATTTCCTCATTCGCATCGATTGATGTGGATGAAAAAATCTCTGCCAAAAATATGCAAGAAGAAAAGGGGCCTGGCGATTGCCAGGGACATAGGGGCTCCGCCCAAACATCCATACCCACTTCAGCTCCTATGTCCTGGCAAACGTGATTTCTCCATTCATATCGATCAATCGATCGGTGTGGAGGAAGACATCTTTGCCAGATTTTTGATACAAAGTGTTTGCCAAAGCATATGAACTCCAACACCTCTCCTCAGCTCATATGCCTGGGCAAACGTACCTGTACTGCAGAGGAGAAATCTCGCCTTGCAGCGCCGCAAACACCGACTTCACGTGTCTTCTGATAGCAGCGCAATGCTTCTCTCAGAATGCACATCAGTGCTGCAGCTGGCTCTTTGCTTGATCCACCTAGAAGGTAAAAAAAAAAAGAAAGAAAAACCAGGCAGCAACGCAATAATTTTATTAACATTAACTTTATAGAACATTAGAAACCGAACGTTAACTTAAACATTTGAAACATAACTTGAACTTTTTTGCTTACCTATGGATTTTTTTTTGTTTTTTTACCTTAAGGTCTCATGCACACGGCCGTGAAACTCGGCCGTGCATGGACCGTTAGACTCGGCCTGGCAGCCATCTGACAGCAGGAGTGCACGGCGTCACTGGTTGCTATGACGCCGTGCGCTCCTGCTGTCAGATGGATGCCAGGCCAGGATACCACGGTCCATGCACGGCGTGTTCCACGGCCGTGTGCATGAGGCCTTAGAGGATAAACCTCTCCTTCCCTCGTGGGACAATGTGCAAAGCACAAATCACCCAGAGCTGTGGCGAAGTACATTATGCACTTTGTCCCAGGTGAAAGGAGAGGTTTGCAGCAGCTCTGTGTGAAAGGGCTTTGCACACGAGCGCAGCTCACGCATGGTGATCGCAGAGGAGCGCCTGGCCTGACTTCTCTCGCACAGATGGGAGTCGCATAGCATCATATTGATTTATGATGCTATGTAACCCTTACAGTTCTTGAATGCATTGGATAGCACTGGCAGCAGCAGTATGCCAGTGCTATCCAATGCATTCCAGAACTGTAAGGGTTACATAGCATCATAAATCAATATGATGCTATGCGACCCCGTCTGTTTTTGAGAAGTCAGGACGGGCGCTCCTTTGCGATCACCATGCGTGAGCAACGCTCGTGTGCAAGGACCCTAAGACTCTTGTGTGCCTGGCCTGTGTCTTGCAATCCCTATGCTAATAGTGTACCTGTGTGTGGTACTTGCGGAAGCACTCCCCTATGCATAGGGCAGGCTGGTCAGGACAGTCAGGACACAAAACGGTGGTGTCACGCCTAGTCCACTCCTGCTACAGACACGACATCTTTTTCTTGGGGAACGGTGGCTTGAGGTACCAGGGAAGACACTGGGGAAGTGTCTCTCATGTAGCCGGCTCACTACATTGGGGACTTGGGGCACAGAACCTCCTGGATACAGGAGTTCCGAAATGATCTCTTCCTGGAATTTAAGGAAGGATCCCGTTCTCCCAGCCTTACTGTAGAGAACGTAACTGTTATATATGGCCAATTGAATCAAATATACAGACACCTTTTTATACCAGCGTCTGGTGCGTCGGGAAACTAAATATGGAGCCAACATTTGGTCATTGAAGTCCACCCTCCCATGTGGAGATTATAATCGTGGACTGAGAGGGGCTTTTCAATGACTCCTGTCGCCCGTCTCTATTTGGACAGTCGTGTCTGCGTGAATGGTGGACAGAAGGTAAACGTCCCTCTTGTCCCGCCACTTCACCGCGAGCAGTTCTTGGTCACACAAGGCAGCCCTCTCCCCCCGTGCAAGTCGGGTATTAATGAGCCGTTGGGGGAAGCCCCGGCGACTAGGCCGCGCGGTGCCACAGCATTGGATTCCGACTAGATGTAAGTGCCGAAAGAGGGCCACACTTGTGTAAAAATTGTCCACGTATAAGTGGTACCCTTGCAGACTAAGGGTGACACCAAGTCCCAGACAATCTTGCCACTGCACCCCAGGTAGTCAGGGCATCCGACCGGCTCCAGTTTTGAGTCTTTTCCCTCATAGACCCTAAAACGATATGTATAGCCTGTGGCCCTTTCACAGAGCTTATACATTTTGACCCTGCACCGGGCGCGCTTGCTGGGGATGTACTGTTTGATGCCAAGGCGCCCGGTGAATTGTACGAGGGACTCGTCTATGCAGATGTTCTGACTGGGGGTATACGCATCTGCAAATTTAGATGACAAATGGTCTATGAGGGGCCGAATTTTATGGAGCCGGTCATAAGCAGGGTGGCCTCTTGGATGACAGGTTTCATTGTCGGTGAAATGCATAAAGCGCATGATGACCTCAAACCGTGCCCTGGACATTGCAGCAGAGTACATGGGCATGTAATGTATTGGGTCTTTAGACCAATATGACCGCAATACATTTTTTTAGTTATGCCCATGCTGAGGGTAAGGCCCAAAAATGTTTTAAATTCGAAACGGTGACTGGTTTCCACCGGAAAGGCTGGGCATAGAAGCTTTCCGGATTGGCGGTTATATATTGTGTGGCGATCGGTTGGTTTCTGCCACAACTAAGTCGTAGAGATCCGCGGTGAAGAACAGCTCAAAAATTCAAGGGCCGATCTGAAATTGGCTGTCTCCATGCGAACTCCTGACTGGGCGGTGAAAGGGGGCAATACGGGTGCGGCGGAAGGAGGGGATTGCCAATTAGGGTTTGCCAGCACCTCTGGGAGACTAAGGGGTCTACGGGCCTGAGAACGCGGTGGCTGCGACGGGGAGTTAGTGCACGTGCCACCGTACCAGCAACTGCCCTTCTGGTGCTCGCCACTTCACCAGGGAATACGGCAGTGCTGGTAGAAGGTCCAGGATGTGCTGCGCTGCCGGTGTATGCCGCACCATCAAAAAGGTCAGCGCTAGCACCACTCTGCTGCATATGAGGCTCATCACGCGGGATATGCGAAACACTGACATGGGGTCGGGTACGCCTGACCGTAGCAGGGACCTCAACCTCGTCATCTTCGCTAGCGGTTAGAGTGCCACTGCTGTCTACAGGTTCATATTCTGAACCACTGGATTCAGCGGGTGAAGCGTCCCCATCGCTTTCATCCATCACGGCCAGAATCCTGTAGGCCTCTTCAGCGGAATACCCCTTTTTGCCATTTTGGAGTAACTAAATTTAGGGGTATTCCTCTGAGACTACCCAGGAAAAAGAGCACACCTACCTAGTAAAAGGGAGTGCTTGTGAGTAACGCTGCGATCGCTAATAAAGATCCAATAACTCAAAAGTGATCTTTTATAGCGGCGCAGCGATTTTACTGTGTTTTTGCAGTGATCAGAAAAAAATTCTGTCACTGCGGTGGGCGGACTGAACGCAAGTGTGCGCACAAGATCAGGCCTGATCAGGCGAACAATGCGTTTTTTATAGAGCCTAAAGTGACCCTACTGATATAGATCTGATTGCGATCAGTCTTGATCACTTACAGATACTATATTAGTATTAGTGCTGATAAGCGACAGTGATGACGCTAATCAGCGACTAATAAGTGACTGTGCGGTGCGGTGGGCTGGGCGCTAACTACCTAACAAGTAGCTAACTACCTGACGGTGATTAGGGACCCTTATAGGGGGGTGATCTATGACAGGGGGGTGACAGAGGGTGATCAGGGGGTTTATATGGGTAATCAGTGGCTACTAAGGGGCTACTAAGGGGTTAATAACTGACAAAGGGGGGGGTATGTAATGTATGTGTGGTGATTTGGTGTACTTACTGAGCTGCTTGTGTCCTCTGGTGGTGGATCCAGCAAAAGGGATCACCAGAGGACCAAGCAGGACTTATATCAGACGCTATTTTGTAAATAGCGTCTGATATCTGATTTTAATAGGTCGATTTAAAAAATTACAGCCTGCCAGCCAATGATCGCGGCTGGCAGGCTGTAGTTTCACTTCTCCTCTGTGCGTCACAGTGAACGCGCGCGCGTGCGCGCGCGCGTTCATGTGAAATCTCGGGTCTCACGAGATGACGCCGATAGGCGGCAGTGAGACCTGAGAGAGCCGCCGCGCTGCCCATATCCCATACTCAATATAAAGAGTACATACTTGCACTGACTAAAATGCACATAATATTCTGACAGTTGCTGTGTAGCAACTTACAAATAAAAGTTTGTAGTCTGTTGATCAGGAGCAACTAAAACAAAATTGGGCACATTTGGTGCGGCTGTGTCTGGTAATGCAGTTCAAGCCTATCCTCTAGAATGGGACTTGGCTGCTGTGAGTTGCAGTACCAGGCAATGAACTATATACAGTTGTGTTCAAAATTATTAAACCCCCAATGCTGTAAAGGGTTTTAGGGAATTTAGTGTACATTTGTAATTGTGTTCAGAATGAAATCTTAAAAGGACTTTATAAAGAACCAAATGCAACTAAAATGACATCAATTGTTTTTGTAATACAGTATTAAATGTTTTTTTTGTGATTTCTTCATTGACACAATTATTTAACCCCTTAAAGACTACCACTCTTAAGAACAGAGGTTCATTCAAGTGTTTTCGATCAGGTATTGAAAACACCTCTGGATGTCAAGGAGCAACAATCAAGCATAATAAGCACCAATTAGGCAGATGTAAAATGACTGTGATACTCAGCTCCTTCTAGACATTTACTGGTGTGTTTACAAACATGGTGAAGTCAAGAGAATGGTCCAGGAAGACAAGAGAAGAGGTGATTTCTCTTCACAGGAAGGGCAATGGCTATAAGAAGATTGCAAAGATGTTAAACATACCAAGAGACACCATAGGAAGCATCATTCGCAAATTTAAGGCAAATGGCACTGTCGAAACGCTACCTGGTCGTGGCAGAAAGGAGATGCTGACTTCAACTGCTGTGCGCTACCTGAAGCGCAAAGTGGAGAAAAGTCCCCGTGTGACTGCTGAGGAATAGAGATGGCCCGAACTATCCGCCGGCGAACAGTTCCCGGCGAACATAGCTTGTTCACGTTCGCCTCTGCCGGGCGAACATATGCGATGTTCGGTCCGCCCCCTATACATCATCATTGAGCAAACTTTGACCCTGTACCTCACAGCCAGTGCCCACCCCTGTCATTCCGTGTGGCACAGGACTTTGCATCAAAAAAAGGCATTAAATTTTTACACTTTAGGCTACATGCACACGACAGTATTTTTTTTGCGGCTTCCGTTCCGTTTTTTTTGCGGATCCCATTCATTTCTATGGATCCGCAAAAAAAACTGATGCCTCTTCCATTTCCTGTCCGCGTCCGTATTCCGCATTTCACGTCCGCAAAAAAAATATGGCATGTCCTATTCTTGTCCGCAAAAAACGGTTTGCGGACCCATTGAAGTCAATGGGTCCGCAAAAAAAACGGAAGCCACACTGAAGCCTTCCGTTTTTCCATCCGCATCCGTTTTTTTTGCGGATGGTTGCTTGCAAACCAGGGCACTTGTGCAGGTACTTTAAGAAACTGTTTCAAGCCTTCCGTTTTTTTTGCGGATCCGCAAAAAAAAAACGGAAGACACACGGAAACACAACCTACAAAATTTTCGGACACACGGAACGGATGTGGATGTGAAAAAAAAAGGAAGACGGATCCACGATTTGCGGACAGCAAAAAACAACTGTCGTGTGCATGTAGCCTTAATCTAAGGTTAGTTGCCTGCCAGTGTGTGTCAGGCTGACTTCCACTGACTGTAGTGTGCCCACTGCCAGTGCCCACCACTCATACCGGCTGGCACAGGACTTTGCATAAAAAAAGCATTTAATTTTTACACTTTAGTGTAATTTCAGCTGCTTGCCTGCTGCTAGTGTGTGTCAGGCCGACTTCAACTGACTGTAGTGTGCCCACTGCCAGTGCCCACCCCTGTCATCCCGTGTGGCACAGGACTTTGCATAAAAAAAAGGCACTTAATTTTTACACTTTAATCTAAGGTTAGTTGCCTGCCAGTGTGTGTCAGGCTGACTTCCACTGACTGTAGTGTGCCCACTGCCAGTGCCCACCACTCATACCGGCTGGCACAGGACTTTGCATAAAAAGGCATTTAATTTTTACACTTTAGTGTAATTTCAGCTGCTTGCCTGCTGCTAGTGTGTGTCAGGCCGACTTCAACTGACTGTAGTGTGCCCACTGCCAGTGCCCACCCCTGTCATCCCGTGTGGCACAGGACTTTGCTTAAAAAAAGGCACTTAATTTTTACACTTTAATCTAAGGTTAGTTGCCTGCCAGTGTGTGTCAGGCTGACTTCCACTGACTGTAGTGTGCCCACTGCCAGTGCCCACCACTCATACCGGCTGGCACAGGACTTTGCATAAAAAGGCATTTAATTTTTACACTTTAGTGTAATTTCAGCTGCTTGCCTGCTGCTAGTGTGTGTCAGGCCGACTTCAACTGACTGTAGTGTGCCCACTGCCAGTGCTCCACCCCTGTCATCCCGTGTGGCACAGGACTTTGCTTAAAAAAAAGGCACTTAATTTTTACACTTTAATCTAAGGTTAGTTGCCTGCCAGTGTGTGTCAGGCTGACTTCCACTGACTGTAGTGTGCCCACTGCCAGTGCCCACCACTCATACCGGCTGGCACAGGACTTTGCATAAAAAGGCACTTAATTTTTACACTTTAATCTAAGGTTAGTTGCCTGCCAGTGTGTGTCAGGCTGACTTCCACTGACTGTAGTGTGCCCTCTGCCAGTGCCAACCACTGATACCGGGTGGCACAGTAGCTTGCCGATAAATAAGGCATTTCATTTTTAGACAGTAGTCTAAATTCAGTTGCTTGCCTGCTGCCAGTGTGTGTCAGGCCCTCTTCCACTGACTGTAGTGTGCCCACTGCCAGTGCCAACCACTGATACCGGGTGGCACAGTAGCTTGCCGATAAATAAGGCATTTAATTTTTAGACAGTAGTCTAAATTCAGTTGCTTGCCTGCTGCCAGTGTGTGTCAGGCCCGCTTCCACTGACTGTAGTGTGCCCACTGCCAGTGCCAACCACTCATACCGGGTGGCACAGTAGCTTGCCGATAAATAAGGCATTTAATTTTTAGACAGTAGTCTAAATTCAGTTGCTTGCCTGCTGCCAGTGTGTGTCAGGCCCGCTTCCACTGACTGTAGTGTGCCCACTGCCAGTGCCAACCACTCATACCGGGTGGCACAGTAGCTTGCCGATAAATAAGGCATTTAATTTTTAGACAGTAGTCTAAATTCAGTTGCTTGCCTGCTGCCAGTGTGTGTCAGGCCCGCTTCCACTGACTGTAGTGTGCCCACTGCCAGTGACAACCACTCATACCGGGTGGCACAGTACCTAGCACGCGTAGTACCACTTATCTAAAAAAAAAAATGACAGGCAGAGGCAGGCCACCCCGCAGGGGCCGTCGTGGTCGTGGTGCTGTGATTTCCACTGGAATAATGCCCAGTTTTCAGAGGCCACGTACCCTGAACCCGAAAAATTCAGAGGACGTAGTTGACTGGCTTAGACAGGACACCCAATCTTCAACAGCTTCCGCTAAGAACCTTGACGCACCATCCTCCTCCAGCTCAGCTTCGGTCACCTGCTCTCAAGTTACCACGCACCCGCCCGTCGCCACCACCACCACTACCACCACAGCCACCACAGCCGCTTCACTTGATCCGTCAGAGGAGTTATTTACACATCAGTTGGATGCAATTAGTGATGCGCAACCATTATTGCCAGATGATGTAGATTACGGGGATATGTCTCAGTCAGGCAGGATTACACACATGGATGTACAGTGTGATGATGATGATGATGATGATGTTGTACTCGCTGCTGCTTCCTTTGCTGAGGTGTCAGATACAAGTGAAGCGGTTGATGATGACGATGTGTCCACGGATGCCACGTGGGTGCCTGCTCGAAGAGAAGAAGAGGGGGAAAGTTCTGAAGGGGAGACAGAGAGAATGAGGAGACGAGTTGGAAGCAGGGGGAGGTCGTCGCAAGGAGTTAGTGGCACAGTCAGACAGCATGTATCGGCACCTGGGGTCAGCCAGACAGCACGCCAGTCAACGCATGCTGTTGCCACCACTAGAATGCCGTCATTGCAAAGCTCAGCAGTGTGGCATTTTTTTTGTGTGTCTGCCTCTGATAAAAGCAATGCCATTTGCAACCTGTGCCAAAAGAAACTGAGTCGTGGGAAGTCCAACACCCACCTTGGTACAACTGCTTTGCGAAGGCACATGATCTCACATCACAAACGCCTATGGGATCAACACATGAGTACAAAAGGCAATCCCTGATATGGGACGTAACAGGGATTAAACTGATGAGAATAATACTACAGAAAATACCACTCATATCGGGTGTGACAGTAAATTGCACGGCGCAGACGCAGTCACCGTGGTTTAAAACAGAGTGGAGGGAGCCAGCGTTTTTTTACCAACTCCCCGTTCGAAAAATCTATTTAATAAATGGCCCCCAGATTGGGGAGTCGGGGACGTTAGAGGGATTAAACTGATGAGAATAGTACTACAGAAAATACCACTCATATCGGGTGTGACAGTAAATTGCACGGCACAGACGCAGTGACCGTGGATTAAAACAGAGTGGAGGGAGCCAGCGTTTTTTTAACCATCTCCCCGTTCGAAAAATCGATTCAATAAATGGCCCCCAGATTGGGGAGTCGGGGACGTTAGAGGGATTAAACTGATGAGAATAGTACTACAGAAAATTATACTCATATCGGGTGTGACAGTAAATTGCACGGCGCAGACGCAGTCACCGTGGATAAAAACAAAGGGGAGGGAGCCAGCGTTTTTTTAACCATCTCACCGTTCGAAAAATCAATTCAATTCACCTTTTGGGGACCCTTGGTGTTGTACGTGGCTGGGTGGAGGAAGAAACCTTCAATGACATCACCGGGACGTGGCTAGCTTGGTATCCAACCTTGTGCAAATGGGGAGTTTGCGGTTGTGCAAATTGACTGTTTGCGGTGCATTAAAAGGGGAGTTTGGTATGTCATTGTCTGTGAAGCGGGCGTAATCCTTAGACTACCTGATCGATACAACATCATACCTGATCGTATACACACACTGGATGTTTTAAAGCATGTTATTCCAAACAATTTAGGAATTTTAGTTGATTTATGCCCTTTATGGATTAAAACCCGACTCTGCGTCCACTACGTAATTTTCCATGGGAGTTTTGCCATAGATCCCCCTCTGGCATGCCACAGTCAGGGTGTTAGACCCCTTGAAAAAACTTTCTCATCACTATTGTGGCCAGAAAGAGTCCCTGTGGGTTTTAAAATTCACCTGCCAATTGAAGTCTATGGCGGTTCGCCCGTTCGCGAACATTTGCGGAAGTTCGCGTTCGCTGTTCGCGAACTGAAAATTTTATGTTCGCGACATCACTACTGAGGAACTGAAAAAAGATTTGTCAGATGCGGGTACTGAAGTTTCAGCTCAGACAATAAGGCGCAAACTGCGTAATGAAGGCCTCCATGCCAGAACTCCCAGGCGCACCCCCTTGCTGTCTCCAAAGAATAAGAAGAGTTGACTGCAGTATGCCAAAAGTCATGTGGACAAACCACAAAAGTTTTGGGATAGTGTTCTGTGGACTGATGAAGCAAAATTTGAACTGTTTGGACCCATGGATCAATGCTATGTTTGGAGGAGGCCTATGAAGAAAAGAACACCTTGCCTACTGTGAAGCATGGTGGGGGGTCAATCATGCTTTGGGGCTGTTTTGCTTCTACAGGTACAGGGAAGCTTCAGCGTGTGCAAGGTACCATGAATTCTCTTCAGTACCAGGAGATATTGGATGAAAATGTGATGTAGTCCGTCACAAACCTGAGGCTTGGGAGACGTTAGACCTTTCAACAGGACAATGATCCCAAGCATACCTCCAAGTCCACTAGAGCATGGTTGCAGATTAAAGGCTGGAACACTTTGAAGTGGCCATCGCAGTCACCAGACTTAAATCCGATTGAGAACCTCTGGTGGGACTTAAAGAAAGCAGTTGCCGCGCACAAGCCTAAGAATGCGACTGAACTAGAGGCTTTTGCCCATGAAGAATGGGCGAAGATACCCGTAGATCGCTGCAAGACACTTGTGTCAAGCTATGCTTCACGATTAAAAGCTGTTATAACTGGAAAAAGATGTTGTACTAAGTACTAAGATTGAATGTCACTTGGGGGTTGAATAAAACTGATAATGATGTGAGCACAGAAAAGACATTTGTGGTTATTTCATTATAAATGTTATGTTATATTTGTGTGACTTACAAGTGCCTCTTTGATTTAATTGTAAACAAGATGACTGAAATGATCAAAATCAATGTCAAACTGGCCAAAACACTCAATTTCAGTGGGGGTTGAATAATTTTGAACACAACTGTACTTATTTTACAAAAGCACCCACCAGCTTTCTTTCCTTCCGTACCATATGCCTGTCCCGATACATACTCACGTGTAGCACATGTACGAGCAATATCACTACTTAATTATCTCAAAAGCTATTTCGCCATAACAGAAATGACGATATGCCTTAAAACGAGTGATAGCGTCAAGCCGTAGTTTATTCTCAGGACTGTAGATATGTGTCTATTCATGGTATATACACATCATTACGTGCATGCATTTGGTATGGAAGGTTCTGTAAGGAAACGTTGGATTTATTTTGAACTGATGGGTGAATATTAACAAAAGCCATAAAAATCATCTTCATTAGTTCAGCAATGATTTTGTGAGCTACTGTCTCCTGCGAATACCTTCAATCAAGTAATCAGACCATAAAAATAACACTCTACCAGTTAATGTATCTCTAGGAATATGCTTCCCTCCAGCAAACTTGCAATTTTTAGCTTTAAATGTTACAGGTTACATATTATTATTCCTGACATTTAGTTTTAACACTTTCAAATCAGGCATGGAATTATGTGCACACATTGACTGAATATCAGCATGTTTTATATAGGCGCATTCAGTTAGTCATTTGACATAGTTACTATGAAATACATAGATCTAAATAAGGCTCTTCACACTATGACTAGAGATGAGCGAACACCTGGAAGTTCGGGTTCGGGAAGTTCGGCCGAACGTCCCAAAAATGTTCGGGTTCGGGATCCGAACTCGACCCGAACTTTATCCCGAACCTGAACCCCATTGAAGTCAATGGGGACCCGAACTTTTAGGCACTAAAAAGACTGTAAAATAGTCCAGGAAAGGGCTAGAGGGCTGCAAAAGGCAGCAAAATGTAGGTAAATCCCCTGCAAACAAATGTGAATAGGGAAATGAATTAAAATAAAATAAAATAAATAAAAATTAACCAATATCAATTGGAGAGAGGTCCCACAGCAAGGAATCATGTGTCATATCACCCACCACTGGAGAAGGTCACTTTCAGTTATTTCGGCCCAGCACCCAGACTGAGGAGAGAGGTCCCACAGCAAGGAATCATGCGTCATATCACCCACCACTGGAGAAGGCCACTTTCAGTTATTTCGGCCCAGCACCCAGACAGAGAAGAGAGGTCCCACAGCAAGGAATCATGCGTCATATCACCCACCACTGGAGAAGGCCACTTTCAGTTATTTCGGCCCAGAACCCAGACAGAGGAGAGAGGTCCCACAGCAAGGAATCATGCGTCATATCACCCACCACTGGAGAAGGCCACTTTCAGTTATTTCGCCCCCAGCACCCAGACAGAGGAGAGGTTCATTCAACTTTGGGTTGCACCGCAAGATCATGGTAAAGTTAAAAAAATGAGGATTCAATAAAGAAGTGCCCCGGAGTACAAGAATACATGTTTGAGGGGAAGGCAGTTATAAATGTCGTCCCCTGCATCGTCTTCCACACCGTCTTCCTCCCTGACCTTCTGTTCGGTCTGCACACTGCAGAAAGACGCAGCAGTTGGCACCTGTGTTTCGTCATCATCAGAGACGTGCGGACTCCGATGAGGTGGTATTCCCATGTCCTCATCATCAGGAAACATCAGTGGTTGTGCATCAGTGCATTCTATGTCTTCCACCACTGGGGAAGGGCTAGGTGGATTCCCTTGGGAAACCCTGCCAGCAGAGTCTTCAAACAGCATAAGAGACTGCTGCATAACTTGAGGCTCAGACAGTTTCCCTGATATGCATTGGGGTGATGTGACAGACTGATGGGCTTGGTTTTCAGGTGCCACCTGTGCGCTTTCTGCAGAAGACTGGGTGGGAGATAATGTTGTGAACATGCTGGATCCACTGTTGGCCACCCAATTGACTAGCGCCTGTACCTGCTCAGGCCTTACCATCCTTAGAACTGCATTGGGCCCCACCAAATATCGCTGTAAATTCTGGCGGGTACTGGAACCTGAGGTAGTTGGTTCACTAGGACGTGTGGTTGTGGCAGAATGGCCACGTCCTCTCCCAGCACCAGAGGATACACTAACACCACCACGACCGCGTCCGCGTCCCTTACTAGATGTTTTCCTCATTGTTACCGTTCACCAAGCACCACAATAAGAAAAAAAATATTTGTCCCAATGTATTGATTTCAAATTCAGGCCTTTTTTTACAGGCACCTAACACTATCTGCCTATTTATTTATGTAGCGTATTACACTAATCCAGGCACAGCAGTAACCACTGATTTAGGGGAATATCTCTTTTAGGGCTAGTATTTAGGCCCTGGATGAAAGATATACTTTTATGGACACATTTACAATTGGCCTGCAACTGCTCGAACACCAGATTCAGGGTATTGCTATTTTGGCAATTGAATTCCACCCCAGAACAAAATATATCCTTTGCAGGACACTATGAAACTTGGCCAGCCACAGCTGAAACCACTGATTTATGGTATTGCTATTTTGGCAATTGAATTTCATCCCAGAACAAAATATACCCTTTTACGGACAGATTAACACTTGGTCTGCAACAGCTGGGACACCAGATTCAGGGTATTGCTATTTTGGCAATTGAATTTCACCCCACAACAAAATATATGTTTTTGCGGACACTATGAAACTTGGCCAGCCACAGCTGAAACCACTGATTTATGGTATTGCTATTTTGGCAATTGAATTTCACCCCAGAACAAAATATATGTTTTTACGGACACTATGAAACTTTGCCAGCCACAGCTGAAACCACTGATTTATGGTATTGCTATTTTGGCAATTGAATTTCACCCCAGAACAAAATATATGTTTTGGCGGACAATATTATACTTTGCCAGCCACAGCTGAAACCACTGATTTATGGTATTGCTATTTTGGCAATTGAATTTCACCCCACAACAAAATATACCCTGTTACGGCCAGATTTAAACTAGGCCTGCAACAGCTGGAACACCAGATTCAGGGTATTGCTATTTTGGCAATTGAATTTCACCCCAGAACAAAATATATGTTTTTGCGGACACTATGAAACTTGGCCAGCCACAGCTGAAACCACTGATTTATGGTATTGCTGTTTTGGCAAATGAATTTCACCCCAGAACAAAATATATAATTTGCAGGACACTATGAAACTTGGCCAGCCACAGCTGAAACCACTGATTTATGGTATTGCTATTTTGGCAATTGAATTTCACCCCACAACAAAATATATGTTTTTGCGGACACTATGAAACTTGGCCAGCCACAGCTGAAACCACTGATTTATGGTATTGCTATTTTGGCAATTGAATTTCACCCCAGAACAAAATATATGTTTTTACGGACACTATGAAACTTTGCCAGCCACAGCTGAAACCACTGATTCATGGTATTGCTATTTTGGCAATTGAATTTCACCCCAGAACAAAATATACCCTGTTACGGACAGATTTAAACTAGGCCTGCAACAGCTGGAACACCAGATTCAGGGTATTGCTATTTTGGCAATTGAATTTCACCCCAGAACAAAATATATGTTTTTGCGGACACTATGAAACTTGGCCAGCCACAGCTGAAACCACTGATTTATGGTATTGCTATTTTGGCAATTGAATTTCACCCCAGAACAAAATATATAATTTGCAGGACACTATGAAACTTGGCCAGCCAGAGCTGAAACCACTGATTTATGGTATTGCTATTTTGGCAATTGAATTTCACCCCACAACAAAATATATGTTTTTGCGGACACTATGAAACTTGGCCAGCCACAGCTAAAACCACTGATTTATGGTATTGCTATTTTGGCAATTGAATTTCACCCCAGAACAAAATATATGTTTTTATGGACACTATGAAACTTTGCCAGCCACAGCTGAAACCACTGATTTATTGTATTGCTATTTTGGCAATTGAATTTCACCCCAGAACAAAATATATGTTTTGGCAGACACTATTATACTTTGCCATCCACAGCTGTGACACCAGATTTATGGTATTGCTATTTTGGCAATTGAATTTCACCCCAGAACAAAATATATAATTTGCAGGACACTATGAAACTTGGCCAGCCACAGCTGAAACCACTGATTTATGGTATTGCTATTTTGGCAATTGAATTTCACCACAGAAAATAATCTATCCTTTGCCAGACAGCAGACAGTATTATACTTGGCTAGCCAAAGCTGGAACACCAGATTTAGGGGATTGGTATTTGGGCAATTGTATTTAACCCCTTAATAAAATATAGAAATTGCTATCGTAGAAGTTTCTAGGGGTGACAATTAGCACAGCCAAGCCCCTGATGTAGGATATAGCAAAAAAAAAAAAAAAAACTAGTATTGATGGATTGATGGACTTGGTGACAGCTTGTTCTGGTGCACCACAAGTCACAAAATGGCCACCGATCACCCCAGAAAATAAGTGACAGAAAAACGCTCTGTGCAGCCTAAAAACCAGTGAGCAAGTAACTAGCATAAATTCAATCATTCACAGCTGTGGATCGATCAGTTCATTAGGTGCTGTTGCTGACTTTTCCCTGCCTAATCTCGCCCTCACAGAAGCTGCGTCCTCTCCCTACACTAATCAGAGCAGTGTGACATGCGGCGCTACGTGACTCCAGCTTAAATAGAGGCTGGGTCACATGCTGCACTTGGCCAATCACAGCCATGCCATTAGTAGGCATGGCTGTGATGGGCTCTTAGGGCAAGAAGTAAAACGCTAGCTGATTGGCTGCTGTGCAGCCCTTCAGAAAGCGGGAAGTAATCGCTGAACAACGAACCCGAACTTTTTTGAAAATGTTCGGGTTCGGGTCCGTGTCCCGAACACCCCAAAATTCGGTACGAACCCGAACTATGCTCGAACTGTTCGCTCAACACTATGACAATAAGACACTATTCTCACTAGCGTCATGGTTTCCTGCAATGATGGAGCTATGACAATAAGACTCTAATCACACTAGCATCATGGTTTCCCATAATAACAGATCCTGGCAGACCCCATTTAAAGGGGTTGTGCCATAGACTACTTTTCGCTCTAAAGTGTATTTTTATCAATTACTCTAGGTCCCATTCCTGCTTGGATGTTTGTTTGTTTTTTCAAATTTACCTCATTTGCAGTTTTCTCCTATCTCCCATGCTTAAATCCTCCTTAAATGCCTTAGGGCAGTGAGATGTGTTCTGACATCAGCAGGACATGTGACACTAACCACGCCACTTGTTGGGTGTGATACATTTATATTAGTGGTACAACCCTTCTAACCTATAATGGGGTCAGCTCCAAAACCAATCCTGTGTTTTCAACCCAGTGAAAGAGAAAGATAGACAAAACTGCCTATACCGCTGCGCGCAGCTGTATTTGTCCGTCCGCCTCTCGGCATATTTATTGTGCTGTGGCCAGATCTTCACCAGTCCCCATTATAGTGAAGCGGGCCGGACTGACTTCCAGCAGCGCACGGCTGCACATGGTTACAGATCCGGCAGGCTGTTCCCCTACCAGAACCAGTAACGCCAGTGTGAAAAAGGCCTAACTGCCACAACAGAAAATAGGGCTAGTGACAGCTGAGCAAGTGTGACCACCTGAGTAAGGTGGATGGAGAAATAAGGAAAAGAACGAAACAGCAATTGACTATATAGAAAGAGATTTTATTGAATAGTTCAGTGGCTATGCTGAATTTTTAATTACTTGTAAATACAATAGTATTCAGATTTGGGCGCTGGTTTGAAAAATGCTGAATATTTTTTGTGGGGCAACCCCTTTAAGTATAGATGTCTTTATGTGTTATACCTTGAAATTGAGATCTCAGGGTAAAAAAATATTTTTTCTACTCCTACAGTAAAAAAACTGAAAAATAAATGGATACAGTAAAAAAAAGATGTATTGTAAAGATGCTAGATTTTGCATTTGCTGACTCCTGAGATGCTAGTGGAGCTCTGTTTTCAGCATCCTGTTTATATCTGCTTTAGGGCTCATGCACATGACTGTATGTATTTTTCCGCAAAGAAAAAAGTATGACATCTGTGTGACGTCCATGTTGCATCCATTTTTTTTTTTGCGGATCCACTGTAACAATCCCTGCCTTGGTTCGCAAAATGGACAAGAATAGGACATGTTTTATTTTTCTCCCGGAACAGAAATGCGGACACGGAATGCACACAGTCATTTCCTTTTTTTTTTTTTCAAGCCCCATTGAAGTAAATAGTTCCGCATACGGACCTGTAAAAAAAATGGAACAGAAAAGGAAAAAAATACGTTTGTGTGCATGAGCCCTTACTTAGAGATGTATCAGGACAGTGCTGTGTGCATAATCCCCTGGTTACTTAGATGAAGTGCCTTCAAACTGTAAACTGATGCTCCAAAGCCAATCTCCGCTTCTCATTAACGGACTGCTTTGCTTTTACTACTTTACAATATACAAATGGAAGGAGATCAGCTTCAGGTCTACTGGGAAAATATATCATAATTACATCCAAGATTCATAGGATTACCTTCTGCCTAAATGTTCTGGAGACACAGGGGAAAATGTTAATCTCTCTGTTTGTATGTTTGCAAGTATTTAACATTAGCTCCCTTGGTAGATAGTTACTTGAAAATGGTACACTATATTATACAACACCTGCAACTGAAAGTATTGTTGCCATGCTCAACATTTGCTTAATTCATTGCACATAGCTTGGAAATCTCATAAAGAGCATCACAATGCAATGAATAGTGCATTTCAATTCAAGTATCATTGCAATATATATAACATTGCAAGTTTTTTTTTTATGTATGTTACATTCTCCTCTCTGGTAGCGCCCCCTGCTGCTTAGCCTTCTGGTCCACCTTCTCCTGCATTCAAAGGTGGACTAACATGCTCAGTAGCTTTCCTGCTCCATTCCTCCCCTCAGTGCTGGCCTAGTGATCTCATAGTGCTGCAGGTGAAGCGGCTCAACCACCTTTCATTTACTCATTCATACTTCTAAATTTACAGAAATATATAGCTATATCTCTGTAGACAGTAGAGAGGGAAATTCCAGGGGCATTACATACCATGTTATATTTGAGGGACTGTTTTCCATGCAGGGGAGGAAGGGCTTATTTCAACGTTACCTGAGAGATGCAAGTGCTTGATTATCACATGGTAGCTGCTGCCTACATACACAAAGCGAAGAAAGTCCTCAAGACAAGAGTTGTAGATTTGTGAGATAACCCCTTTAAAGTTGGCCGCCACTCAAAATGATATGCCAGTCACCACCTATGAGTGGCGCTTTCCTGCTTTTTCTTTTCTTCAGAGGTGGGTGCTTTTCAGCTATGATAAGTGATTGAAGCTTATCTACATTGCATTTTGGCAGGCTAAAACAGTCTGAAATCCTGCCTTATCATAGAATCAGACTGCAGCTACTTCCCTACACTGCATTTCTGTTCATAATTCATAAGCAATTGGCTAAAATGATAGCATGATTATAAACTACAAGCACCTAAAGCACATGTGTGAAAAAGAGTATCAGGTTACTGTTCATATAAATGAGGTGAGTAAAAATGCTAAATACAGTTGTGTTCAAAATTATTCAACCCCCACTGAAATTGAGTGTTTTGGCCAGTTTGACATTGATTTTGATCATTTCAGTCATCTTGTTTACAATTAAATCAAAGAGGCACTTGTAAGTCACACAAATATAACATAACATTTATAATGAAATAACCACAAATGTCTTTTCTGTGCTCACATCATTATCAGTTTTATTCAACCTCCAAGTGACATTCAATCTTAGTACTTAGTACAACATCCTTTTCCAGTTATAACAGCTTTTAAACGTGAAGCATAGCTTGACACAAGTGTCTTGCAGCGATCTACGGGTATCTTCGCCCATTCTTCATGGGCAAAAGCCTCCAGTTCTATCACATTCTTAGGCTTGCGCGCTGCAACTGCTTTTTTTAAGTCCCACCAGAGGTTCTCAATCGGATTTAAGTCTGGTGACTGCGATGGCCACTTCAATATGTTCCAGCCTTTAATCTGCAACCATGCTCTAGTGGACTTGGAGGTATGCTTGGGATCATTGTCCTGTTGAAAGGTCCAACATCTCCCAAGCCTCAGGTTTGTGACGGACTGCATCACATTTTCATCCAATATCTCCTGGTACTGAAGAGAATTCATGGTACCTTGCACACGCTGAAGCTTCCCTGTACCTGTAGAAGCAAAACAGCCCCAAAGCATGATTGACCCCCGCCATGCTTCACAATAGGCAAGGTGTTCTTTTCTTCATAGGCCTTGTTCTTCCTCCTCCAAACATAGCGTTGATCCATGGGCCCAAACAGTTCTAATTTTGTTTCATCAGTCCACAGAACACTTTTGTGGTTTGTCCACATGACTTTTGGCATACTGCAGTCGACTCTTCTTATTCTTTGGAGACAGCAAGGGGGTGCGCCTGGGAGTTCTGGCATGGAGGCCTTCATTACGCAGTGTGTGCCTTATTGTCTGAGCTGAAACTTCAGTACCCGCATCTGACAAATCTTTTTTCAGTTCCTCAGCAGTCACACTGGGACTTTTCTCCACTTTGCGCTTCAGGTAGCGCACAGCAGTCGAAGTCAGCATCTTCTTTCTGCCACGGCCAGGTAGCGTTTCAACAGTGCCCTGTGCCTTGAATTTGCGAATGATCCTTCCTATGGTGTCTCTTGGTATGTTTAGCATCTTTGCAATCTTCTTATAACCATTGCCCTTCCTGTGAAGAGAAATCACCCCTTCTCTTGTCTTCCTGGACCATTCTCTTGACTTCACCATGTTTGTAAACACAAAAGTAAATGTCTAGAAGGAGCTGAGTATCACAGTCATTTTACATCTGCCTAATTGGGGCTTATTATGCTTGATTGCTGCTCCTTGACATCCAGAGGTGTTTTCAATACCTGATCGAAAACACTTGAATGAACCTCTGTTCTTAAGAGTGGTCGTCTTTAAGGGGTTGAATAATTGTGTCAATGAAGAAATTACAAAAAAAACATTTAATACTGTATTACAAAAACAATTGATGTCATTTTAGTTGCATTTGGTTCTTTAAAAAGTCCTTGTAAGATTTCATTCTGAACACAATTGCAAATGTACACTAAATTCCCTAAAACCCTTTACAGCATTGGGGGTTGAATAATTTTGAACACAACTGTATATGTTAGGAAAAAGTAGCAGGCAGATCGAAGGTAGAATGAGTGCAGGATCAGACTACAGAGTATTTGTTTACCATGGAGACATATAGATCTGCATAGGAACTGTATATAAAGGAGGTTATTTATTAATAATAATGGATATGTGGTAGTAAATAATAAGCAATAAATAAGTAATAAATAAATCATTAGTATTGCAAATTTCAGTCTCTAATTTCTACTTTGCAAGCTCGATTGCATGTGCCAGTGAGGATTGGAGTACTCAGGTCTCCATGCTAGTAATTAGTGGAACTAGAGATAAGCCTTTGAAGATTCGGTTTGTTTTAGGTTTGCCAAAGTTTTGAAAAATGTGGTTTGGACACAAAATCGATTCTATGGGAGAGAGAGAGAGAAAAAGAGTGAGAGAGACGTGTATGGAGCATTGTAGGCCCCTCTAGGTTTCTGGGAAAGACATTCCAATCAGCTTATCTGATGCCAGCATATGTAAGATAAACTAATTTTCCAAAATTTTTCTCTCTCTGGTTCATATGGATGTAATCTCAAAATGTAAATATGGATTTGTTCATTCTAAATTCTAACAATCCCAAATATTTTGCAAGTCATTTAAGACAAATAAAGAGACATCCACATGTCAAAAATTCACCTTTCTTTCCAAAAGTATTAAAAAAACTGAGGCCATGATTTATCATACCTTCACTCCAGAATTCTGGCATCAAAAAGTCCCAAAATAGGGCATTTGCAACTTTTCACACTCATTTGCGCATAATTTTGCGACTTTTCGTACATGTGTACACCACTCACTCCAGTTTTGTAAAAATGGGTGTGGTTAGCCATGTTAATGAGTTTCACTCCAGATTTATCATTGAGACTTTTTTTAAAAGTCGCAAAAAAGTCCCAATTTCACTCCAGTGAGGACAATGCTTATCTTATGTGACTTTTTAATAGAACATGCGACTTTTTTGTAAATATGTGCGACTTTTGTAAAGCCGTTTACTGAAGGATGAACTGCTGCCATCAAACCACATTTATCACAGTATTAAAGGACCATTAATAAATCTGAGCCAAAAGTGACTTTGGACTTATGTTGGAGTAAGATGGAAGTGTAATGATAAATCTGGCCCTGAGTGTCTTACAATTACAGCATATACTCCCAGTTATTTCCAGCCTTTTAAACATACTTGTGTAGCTCAGTTTAGTTTAAATGCAACTGGATCCGTCCAAAACTGATGCATCTGGGTGTATTAAATGGCACGGATCTGTTAAATTCCGGTTTTAAGATCCTCTGATCCAATGCAAGTGTGAAACAGACCTAAGCCAGCTTCACATTTGTAACTAGATATTTCAGGACAAAAGTCCTGTACCTCTCTTTCTCTCAATTTGGGACAAATTTTGAACTGCTAGAATCAATTTGCTCATCCTTAAGTAGGACCCCGATGATCTAACATTTATAGATTTATCACATAACCACCTAGAGAGGTAATAAAAATTCTTTGTGGATATACCACTCCAAAGGATCAACATTTGTGAAGGTTAATGATACATAGCATTAGTTGCCATCGTTCCAACATTTTGTTGTACATCATTTTTAAAGAGTAACTTTTGAATGAGCCATTACCCAGTCTTCCCATTTCTGACCCTCGTACTATGAATCTATTGCTTACAATAATAGAATTGCAGTAAATACCGATGGAGAGATTCAGCCTGTTTTAACAAGAACACACAATTCCAAAGACCTTTTTGTGCTTATTCTATTTTGAAGGTTAAACCTTCAGCAATTTTACTGTAGGTTGTAATTGTCCTAGATTCAAAGAGTCGCTGATATGAAGAAGCTGCAGGGTAAAATGACTAGAACATTATTAAGACACATGCTGATTTAGGAAGAAAATGCATAAGACCTCTGCTCCCCAGTCCCAGTGAGAAAATCTAAGAGGTCTGCACCCTTTTATAAATTCAACCAATACAAAGACAAGAGTCACCTTCTTCTTTAGCCAGCAACAGAGAGGGAGAAAAGGAAGAAAGGGATAAGAAGCCATCTCATGGCTTTATTCTTTCAGATGCATAGAGAAAACCAGACTACAAAATATAGAGCCTCTCCGGTATAGATAATACTGCCTTCATGTGAAGGTCCAACAATGAACCCCATTTAGAAGCAATATCCAGTATGCTCCTAAAGCCCTCGCTCCCTCCCAGTGGTGGCTGAGGGCAGCCTGAATTTTTCTAACTTAAAGGTCTTCTGTCATCCCCCAAAAGTCATTTTTCTTTTTTGGGCTTACTAAAATCCTTATAGGGCGATTATTCTATATATACTGTTTTTACCTTTTTCTGTTGGTTATTTTTGCTAAAAAACGCACTTTTAAAATATGTAAGTTACCTCGCTACCAGCAAGTAGGGCGGTTACTTGCTGGTAGCGGCCGCATCCTCCTTTCCAAAAAACGCCCCCTCCTCCTGTTGAGTGACAGGCCAGCGAGCGCTCTCCTCCTCTGGCTGGCCCTGTCTCCGTTCCAAATCTCGCGCCTGCGCCGTCCCGGTCTGCAGTCGGCGCAGGCGCACTGAGAGGAGGACGCTCGCTCGGCCGCTCCTTCCTCAGTGCGCCTGCGCCGATGCCGTCACATCTACACCCGGAAGAGAAGTCGCCGGCGAATGTCCCTTCTCTGCCCCCCCCCTAACATAATATGATGCCCCTTAGAGTCTCCAAATGAATACTCTCATAGTGCATAATGCAGCATATCTAAAGCCCAAAATAGGCTGTGTCCTTAAAGGGAACATGTCATAAGAAAATGACCCATTGTTCAAATCAAGTTTTTATATTAAAGGGATTGTCCGGGTTCACATCTGAACCCGGACATACCCATATTTTCACCCAGGCAGCCCCCCTGATCTTAGATTCAGAGCATGTCATGCCCTGATGCGCTCCCTTGCCCTGCGCTGGATTGCGCAGGGCAAGGGCTTTTGTATTTACAATAATATACTGCTGGGCGGAAACTTGTATTCGTTGAGGTCAGCTTTAGCGCTCCCCTAGCCGTTTACAGCTCTGTACCCGGACAACCCCTTGAAGCGTATATTTTAAAAACATCTGATGATAATCTTTTTTTTTTTTTTTTACTTGCTAGGTCTATATTTAAAAGAAATACTAAAATCCTGAAGTTTTCATACTGTCCAATAAGCCTAATACCATTCTGACACTTTCTGTTCTGCAAAGATCACTTTTCAGCAGACATCTCCTTACTTTTAAAGGCAGGATTACACTGACAGATAATACCAGATAACACATCAAATATTCACAATGGGTTATAGACACAACTTATCTATTTCCCGTCCCTGCACAATGACCCCTTCACAGGTCACACAACAGGTCTAGAAAAGTTTTCCAAGTCAGTGAACATCTTCTGCCTATTATGTCTATGGCTAAGGTAAAAGGTTACAATCTGTTTAGAAAGGATCGTCAAAACCAGAGAGGTGGAGGGGTCTGCCTCTATGTGAAGTCGTGTCTAAATCCCGTAATTCGAGAATACATCTCTGAGGGACATGAACATGTGGAGTCACTGTGGGTAGAAATACATGGAGCAAAAAACAATAATAAAATACTAATAGGAGTGTATTATAAACCACCTAATATACCAGAGTCCACAGAAAATCTATTACTAAACAAGATATACGAGGCGGCAAATCATAACGAAGTCGTTATCATGGGGGACTTCAACTACCCAGATATAGACTAGGAAACTGAAAGCTGTACATCCCAAAAAGGAAACAGGTTCTTGGCAATAGCCAAAGACAATTTCCTTTCCCAACTGGTTCAGGACCCCACTAGAGGGACGGCCATACTGGACTTAGTATTAACCAATAGACCTGATAGAACAACAGATGTGCAGGTTGGGGGACACCTGGGAAATAGTGACCATAAAGTTATAACCTTCCAATTATCTTTCAAACGAGAGTTTCTAAAGGGAGGAACAAAAATACCAAACTTCAAAAAGCAAAATTTAGACAACTAAGCAAGGCCATAGGCCTAACTAACTGGGACAAAGTCCTCAAAAATAAAAATACAACCATAAAATGGGAGATTTTTAAAAGCATTGTAACATCTAATTGTGAGAGGTACATACCTTATAGGAATAAAAGGCTAAGGAACAATAAGAAACCAATGTGGATAAATGGAACCGTAAAGAAGGCAATAAATGACAAAAAGAAAGCATATAAATCACTAAAACAGGAGGGGAGTCAGGAAGCACTGAAACTATAAGGAAAAAAATAGAATATGTAAAAAACTAATACAATTTGCCAAACTAGAGACCGAGAGATTAATTGCCAAAGAGAGAAAAACTAACCCTAAAATGTTCTTCAATTATATAAATAGTAAAAAAATATAAATCTGAAGGAGTCGGCCCTCTACATAGCAATAAGGGGGGTGTTGCAGAGAGCGACGAGGATAAAGCAAAACTATGAAATATTTTTTTCTCCACTATATTCACTGAGGAAAATAAGCTGTCAGATGAAATGCAGAATGTAAAAGTAAATCCCCCATTAAAAGTGCCCTGTCTGACCCAGGAAGAAGTACAACAGCGCCTTAAAAAGATTAAAATAGACAAATCGCCAGGACCGGATGGCATACACCCCCGTATCCTAAGGGAATTAAGTGATGTCATAGCCAGACCATTATTTCTGATATTTATGGACTCTATAATAACAGGGAATGTTCCACAGGATTGGCGCATAGCAAATGTTGTGCCAATATTCAAAAAGGGTCCAAAAACAGAGCCTGGAAATTATAGGCCGGTAAGTTTAACATCTATTGTTGGTAAACTGTTTGAAGGGTTTCTAAGAGATGCTATTTTGGAGTATCCCAATGAAAATAAGCAAATAACGCCATATCAGCATGGCTTCATGAGGGATCGGTCATGCCAAACGAATTTAATCAGCTTCTATGAGGAGGTAAGTTCTAGACTTGACAGCGGCGAATCAATGGATGTCGTATATCTGGACTTCTCCAAAGCATTTGAATACGTACCTCATAAAAGGTTAGTATATAAAATGAGGATGCTCGGACTGGGAGTACTGTCTGTATGTGGGTAAGTAACTGGCTGAGTGACAGAAAACAGAGGGTGGTTATTAACGGTAGATACTCAGATTGGGTCACTGTAACTAACTAGTGGGGTACCTCAGGGGTCAGTATTGGGCCCTATTCTCTTCAATATATTTATTAATGATCTTGTAGAAGGCCTGCACAGTAAAATATCTATTTTTGCAGATGACACTAAACTGTGTAAAGTAATTAACACTGAAGAGGACAGTTTTCTTCTACAGAGGGATCTGGATAGATTGGTGGCTTGGGCAGAAAAATGGCAGATGAGGTTTAACACTGACAAATGTAAAGTTATGCACATGGGAAGGAATAATGCAAGTCACCCGTACATATTAAATGGTAAAACACTCGGTAACGCTGACATGGAAAAGGATCTAGGAATTTTAATAAACAGCAAATTAAGCTGCAAAAACCAGTGTCAGGCAGCTACTGCCAAGGCCAATAAGATAATGGGTTGCATCAAAAGGGGCATAGACGCCCGTGATGAGAACATAGTCCTACCACTTTACAAATCACTAGTCAGACCACACATGGAGTACAGTGTACAGTTCTGGGCTCCTGTGAACAAGACAGACATAGCAGAGCTGGAGAGGGTTCAGAGGAGGGCCACTAAAGTAATAACTGGAATGGGGCAACTACAGTACCCTGAAAGATTATCAAAATTAGGGTTATTCACTTTAGAAAAAAGACGACTGAGGGGAGATCTTATAACTATGTACAAATTTATCAGGGGTCAGTACAGAGATCTGTCCCATCATCTATTTATCCCCAGGACTGTGACTGTGACAAGGGGACATCCTCTGCGTCTGGAGGAAAGAAGGTTTGTACACAAACATAGAAAAGGATTCTTCACGGTAAGAGCAGTGAGACTATGGAACTCTCTTCCTGAGGAGGTGGTGATGGTGAGTTCACTAAAAGAATTCAAGAGGGGACTGGATTTATTTCTGGAGTGTAATAATATTACAGGCTACAGCTACTAGAGAGGGGTCGTTGATCCAGGGAGTTATTCTGAGTGCCTGATTGGAATCGGGAAGGAATTTTTTTCCCCTTAAGTGGGGAAAATTGGCTTCTGCCTCACAGGGTTTTTTTTTGCCTTCCTCTGGATCAACTTGTAGGAAACAGGCCGAACTGGATGGACAAATATGTCTTTTTTCGGTCTTATATACTATGTTACTATGTAAGGTGGCTGCTGTAAAGCCTCTCTCTAAATGCTGTTCACAGCACCTGGGGCAAAAAGTCTGCCCTGTAACCACGTACAGAAAATAGAGTTAAGAAGTCTACATTAGAAAATTTCCAAAAAGGGATATGTTTCACTATCTTGTTAAAGCCCTTTCCTGATACCGCCATGTACAGTGGGGGTGAGGTCTTTAAAGATGGCGCCTGCTTCAGAATGGAGCGAGCGCAATAGCTTCCAGATGCCTGCTGTTTCACACAGCAGACATCTTGGGCTAATTGGCGATAATGCAGATCGCAGACATTTAACCCCTCAGATACCATGGTCAAATATGACCACGGCATCCGAGAGGTAAAAATCCCAGAACAGTGCACTTCAAATCACCCCCTTTTCCCAAAATAAAAAATGAACAATAAAAAATAATCAGAGGCATCACCACATCCAAAAATGCCCATACTATTAAAATATAAAAATATTTATTGCATACAGCATAATGAAAGAAAAAAAAAATCAAAATGGCCAAATTGCCATTTTTTTTTGTCTCTTCATCTCCACAAAAAAATTAATAAAAAAAAGTGTTCAGTAAGTCCTACACACCCCAAAATGGTATCAATAAAAACTGCAGATCGTCCCACTAAAAAATGAGCCCTTACACAGCTTCGTTGACATAACTACAAAAATTTTATGGGGTCAGAATATGGTGAAGAAGAAAAAATTCCCCATAATTTTTATAGTTTTTTTCAGTATTAGAACACAAGAAAAACTAAATAAATATGGTATCATTGTCATTAACTTCTCAGAGACAGAGGCTTGAACCTTAGCATTATTTTGGCCCAGGGCTTAATGACGACGGGGGGAAATACTGAACCTAAATGTTTCACCATTAAAAAAAAAAAGCGAACAAACAAAAAATAACTATGCCAGATTGTTAGTGATGGTCAAAAGGTCATTTGTCACTTTCCTACCGCTTTGGGGTTGTGCTACGATAGTCCTCTCCTGCATAATGGAAACCGTCCGGATCCGTTATGCAGGCAATAGACTTCTATTATGACGGAATGAATAACGGAATGCCTCTCGTTATGCATTCCGTTATGGTCCGTGGTAACGGAATCCATAACACAATTCAGTAAATACCACAACACAAACCCGCACATGAACTTCAAAATATGAAATTCGCTCATCCCTAATCATAATCCCTGACAAGTAGAGCAGAGAAGAGGATGATGAAGCTCTTTAGTTCAGTGTTGTGAAGTAACTTGTCCTGCTGTTAACAGTTTGGGGTGGAGGAGTGCTGCCAATGTCAGACTGTGCAGGGACTAAACCCCAACTGGTAACACCCATCTAGACCGTCAGTGCAAACTACTAGTAATTAAAGAGATATGTCTGGAGAGATTACGAGTCCACTTTAACCACTTAATGACCGGGCCATTTTGCACCTTCGTGACCAGACTGATTTTTGCAAATCTGACATGTGTAACTTTATGTGGTAATAACTTTGGAATGATTTTACTTATCCAAGCCGTTCTGACATTGTTTTCTTGTGACACATTGTACTTCACGACAGTCATAAATTTTAGTCTAAATATTTCACCTTTATTTATGAAAAAATCCCAAATTTACAAAACAAAATTAAAAATTCACAATTTTCTAAATTTCAATTTCTCTGCTTTTAAAACAGAAGGTGGTAACTCATAAAATAGTTATTACTTTACATTCTCTATATGTCTGCTTTATGTTGGAATCACTTTAAAAATGTCATTTTATTTTTTTAGGACATTAGAAGGTTTAGAATTTTAGAAGCAATTCTTACATTTTTTAAGAAAATTTACCACCAGTTCAGGACCAGGACCAGTTCAGCTATGAAGTCACTGTGTGGGCCTTACACAGTAGAAACCACCCGAAATGGCACCACTTTAGAAACTACACCCCTCAATGTATTTAAAACTAATGTTACAAACTTTGTTAACCCTTGAGGTGCTCCACAAGAATTAAAAGAAAACGGAGATGAAATTTAAAAATTTCACTTTTTTCGCTGATTTTTCTTTTTAATAATTTTTTTGCTGTAACATAGCAAGGATTAACAGCCAAACTAAACTCAAATATCTATTACCCAGATTCTACAGTTTACAGAAACATCCCATATGTGGTTTTCAACTGCTTCATGGGCGTATAGCAGAGCTTAGAACAGATGGAGCACAATAAGGCTTTTGGAGGCCAGATTTCACTGGAATAATTTTCAGGCGCTGTGTTGCATTTGAAGGTACCCTGAGGTACTCCACAGTGGAAACCCCCAGAAAGTGACCCCATTTTAGAAACTACACCCCCCAAGGAATTCTTCAAGAAGTGTAGTCAGCACTTTGGCCCAATATGCTTTTCATAGAATTTAGAAACCCTTGGCTGTAAAAAAGAAAAATTTGAAATTTTACTGAAAAATGCCACTTTAGGCCTAAATTTTTAATAGTCACAAGGGGTAACAGGAGAAAATCACCACAAAATTTGTTGCCCATTTTCTCCTGAATATGGCAACACCCCATATGTGGTTTCCAACTGCTTCATGGGCGTATGGTAGAGCACAATATGGCTTTTGGAGGGCAGATTTTACTGGAATCATTTTCAGGCGCTGTGTTGCATTTGAAGGTACCCTAAAGGTACCCCACAGTGGAAACCCCCAAAAAGTGGAAAATACCCCATTTAAAATGTTCATCTAGGGGTATAGTGAGAATTTTATTATTTTACGGTATTCACCTAGGGGTATAATGAGAATTTATTTTCACATTTTAGAGTTTGTCATACTTTCCAAATTATATTTTGCTAATATGTTGTGGAGTGTTAAAAACAGTGGATTGGATAACAAATTAAAAATGGCCAAAAGTGGACAAAAGAAGTAAAAAAAATTACATTTTTTAATAGTCTAGGGAAGTGTGGTAAATGCGGAAACACTGCTTAATGCAAAGTCCTGGCTTATCTGGACAGGTGTCACATTGGTCCCACCGTACCCCATTTTTGTAACAGACCCTACATCTCTTTTGGGCTCTGCTTTTTCTCGCAGTAGGGGGCACCTCTGATGGGAAATATTGCCCTGGGATAATTCTGCTGGCATGACTGAATGACGCTATCCCACTGCTATCCCGCTGCTCTCCAATTATTACATTTTTTATTATTTCTTCTTGAAATTCAAGATATGTTCCATGGTTCCCTGCTTTTTGGAACATAACAAAATAATTATACAGGGCTACTAGCATAAGGTGTACTGCAAGTTTTTTATACCAAATGCGGGATTTCCTGACCGCACTATAGGGCTGCAGCATTTGGTCTGCAAGGTCCACCCCACCCATATATTTATTATAATCCTGTATGCAGACAGGCTTATGGATGGTGGTATTTGTCCCGCGCACAGTAACGGGGCTGCTACTGTCTGGATGAATAGATGTCATTATGACATTTGTCTCGATATTTTACAAGTAAGATGTCCCCATTACAAAGGCCCTTTATTTCACCAGACCTCAATTTCTGATTCACTAAAGGCTTGGGCAGGCCTCTTTGATTGCGGCGTATGGTGCCACATGCCGCTGTCTTCCTGATTGAAAGGCACCTGAAAAGGGGTACTCTTGTATAATAATTATCAACGTATAAGTGGTACCCCTTATCTAAAAGAGGGTGTAAAAGATCCCACACTATGTTTCCTGCCACATTGAGGGAAGGGGGCATTCAGGAGGGCTAAACTGGGTATCTTTGCCCTCATACACTCTAAATTTATAAGTGTAGCCAGATGCGCTCTCACAGAGCTTATAAATTTTTTGCCCAAATCGTGCCCTCTTTCTTGGCAAATATTAGCGGAATTGAAGCTCGTCCACGGAAATGTTTTTTTCTGGGGTGTAGGCCTCTTGAAATTTTTCACTTAAATAGTTTATAAGGGGACGAATTTTATAAAGCCTGTCATGGCTGGGGTCATCTCGTGGGGGGCACTGTGTGTTGTCAGCGAAGTGCAGAAACCGCAGGATTGTTTCAAATCGCTGTCTTGGCATTACTTCCCTGTACGTGAGGGTATCGTACAAGACATCAGATGACCAATAAGATCTCATAGTGGGTTTTTTAATGAGACCCATATTTAGAAGGAGGCCCCAGAATTTTAAAATGTCCGCCACAACAACAGGGCACCATACACCATTATTGGCATAATATGAGGTTGGGTGACTAGCAATGAATTGAGCAGCCTATAAATTGGTCCGCTCAACCATCAAATTTAGCAGTTCTTCTGGTAAGAAGATTTAAAAAAATTCCACCCCCCTAAACCCCATAACATCTCAAAGGATGCCTGTGACAGAATTACATTCTGGAACAGACAGAGTATATGACTCTGTTGGCATCCATTCGGGGTCAATGGCGCTAGTGCCAGGCAAAGAGTCTCGTCTGCGACTTTGCTGTGGCTCATCATCACTAGTGTTAGCGGATGATGACGAAATTTCAAATTGTTCTGTCTCGCTAGCACTTTCTGTAGCAGAACAGATAAATGTGTATGGCTCCTCTGCCGTATACATACGCTTAGCCATTTTATATGCTGCAAACCCTAACACTAGTCCAAATAATTTATATAAATATGTATTTTTTTTTTATTAGTATTATTTTTTTTTTCAAACCTGTTACCCTAACACTACTATTCTATATAACTATTCTATCTATCTGCCCATACGCAGGCTAACTAACTATGGCTAATTATCGATATTTTATATATATATTTTTTTAATTTTATTATTATTATTTTTTAATTACTATTATTTTTTAATTATTTTTTTTTTTTTACTTTTATTATTATTTTTTTTTCCTAATGCCTAGCCCTAACCTCTACTCTTACCCTAACCTCAACTATTTCCTATTATTACTACTACTATCAATTGCCCTAATACTACTACAAAAAAAACAAAAACCACTTATGTTCTGTGGGGAGGAAGGGTGTTAAGGGAACAGTGTGGGGCACTGTGGGTGTTTTTTTTTTACACTGGGTGGCTGACAGGCACACAGAGCAGCGCAGGTCCGAGCTCTACAACTGACAGTCTGAAGGCATCGGACCTGCGCTGTGTGATGTTCCTAAGCAGCGCAACTACATGCGCTGCAATTGGTGGCTGCTTTCTTTCATTGACCAATCATAGCGATCGTGAAACAAGGATCGCTGTGATTGGTCCACAGACGGGTGCCCAGACAGCTCTGCTGTCCGTGACACCTGATAATATGACGGTGACATGGGGTGTGCTGGTGGGGTGGCGCGATCTTCTCATGACGTACTGTGAACGTCATGATGCGATAACTAGCACTACATCATGACGTACACAGTACGTCACCGGTCATTAAGGGGTCAATGATCCTTCAACAGCAAACATTTATTTGTAAAGCATTTTTCTCGCAAAAGACTCAAAGTGCAGTTCGGGAGTAAAGTGATCAATTTGTTATAATGTCCTCATGCATAGAGCAAGGGTCTGGATGAAAATGTTTTTAAGGATGTTATCGGTCTCCTTGGTCCAGATAAGGAGTTTCAGAGAGTGGGGGCCACGTGACAGAAGGCTCTGGCTCCAAACGTTTTTCTAGACCCTAGCGATGGACACTTTAGGGGTCATTTATTAAGACCGGTGTTTTAGACGCTGGTCTAAATGTAAGCCAGCTTCTTTTCTGGCTTACATTCAGACCTTTTTCTATGACTAAACCGGGCATAGAAAATGATGAATGAGACCGGCCTCCCGGCCCATGTCCTCCATTGCCCATGCTATGCCCACTTTTTAAGACGTGACGTGAGTGGGAAAAGTCTCAGATTGCGGCTCAAATAACCTTTTTACTGCAATCTGCGTCAGAACTACACCTAATATAGGTGTATTTCTGATCGTAAATGACCCCCTTTATTCATGTCTGCTGATCTGAGAGAACTGCAAGGTTATGGGGCATCAGTAGTAACTGAGGCCTACGTTCTTTATGGCTCTAAAAGCCATGTATGTAGCCTTCTCTGGGGCCACACGGAGATCTTGGCCATGACACCAATCGTGCAAAGATCCCATTTTCACAATGCTACATTGATGCACAGACAAAGTGAATGGAGTCACGCTGCGACTTCCGGATTGCTTGTGACTGTATTGTCACGGAAAGCTGTGATTTGCAAAGCAATTCCATTCACTTTCACTGCGTTTCGATGTAGCACAGCATTTGCAGCATACTACCGACCGATATACATTTTGTGTTACCCTGTTAATGTTATTCTTTTGTCATTTTTCTATAGAGGGTGTTTAGTTTTGGGTCTTTGTAGTAGGGGCTACCACTGTGATTTGGGCTGGCGGTGGAGTTTTTGGTTTCTTTCTTATCCTTTAAGGGATATTTTAAAATTACGTCTGCTGCTGAGCTGATCTGGGTTTTCTACAGCTACTCAGCACATGGCATTAGGCGATTACTAAGGCAGAGATGGGAAATCACAATCTCTTCCTTCTCCATGGGGGGTGTTGATGTCTCTGGCAGTCAGCTTTCCCCTCCTGTGGCTGCACAATTTCTGTGCAGCTGCAAACTCTACAGAGAGTTTTATGCATAAACATGCCATCTACATAACCCGGCCAGTCTGCAATCAAACTGCATAGTGACCTGGTAACGATAGTCGCCCTATTTCAAATTTTCTGGTTAAAAACATTGTTCTATAAAGGTACCGTAGTGATTCAGGCCCATTGCCTTATTCTGTATTTGTTGTAACAGATTTGATAGAAATCATTATTCGATAGATCAAAAGATTTAAAAAAAACACTGACTTTTTTTGTATAATTGAATGTAAAACGCAGCTAATAATGCAGGCCTGTCACCACAAAATATGGTTACATATGGAAAAAAACTAATGGTGGGCACTGCTACTCATTAAAAGGAGGGGGTCACGCATGAAAAACAGCAACACACAATGTACATGGTGCACACACCCTCACAGATCACGCAAAAATATCTAACTTCGTTTTATCCAACAAAGAGCAACATATCAGAAAGACTGGAATAAAAAGCAGTTAAAATCTTGGGGAGGGGGTCACAAAAATAGAGGGACCCCCCTAGTAGCGCTAATCATGATAAGGTTAAGGTTCAGCATATAAAAGAAAGGCAATGACTGTGTAAAACTATACTTGTAAATAAAGACAGGTAAGTAACCTTCCCATTAGTGATGAGCAAAGTGATCAAAAATTCAACTTGGCTGCTTCGCCGAAGTTCACAAAGAAATTTGATTCATTATGAATTACTTCATAATTAGGAATCGCATTTCACTGTATGTAGGGCGCGCAATGACGGAAAACGGAGATAGAGCTGCCCCCCATCAACCCCTCAGATCCTTCATTCCCCCCTCATCGTGGCCTCTGAGGCCTTTCGGGGGTTAATAACAAAAAAATACATGCTCACCATCCATTTGCTTGCAGAGAGGCCATCGTGGCCATCTTGATTGAAGAAAATGCTCCAAATCTCATGCATGCTGACATCCCCGTGCCCGGCCAGCATGATGAAGTAGTGACGCTACACGTAAGCGCGCCCGAGATTTGGAGCGTTTTAGTCAATCAAGATGGCCACAACAGCCTCTCCGGGAGCAAATGTATGAGGTCAGTATGTTTTTTTTCTTTTTACTGCCATTTCAGGAAAAAATGTATTCGTTACTACGAAGCACAAGTAAATTCTTCTTCTGAATTTCGGATCGAAGTCCTCTTCATTAACTTCGATTCTCTCAACACTAATACCCATCAATGTAATTAGCGAAAAAGCATTACACACTGAAAAAGGCCACATGCTCCTGACCGTATGTATTTTGCGGACTGTAACTTGCGCATCCCCAAAATGCTCATACCCTCTGTGTTGCATCCTTTTTGCGGAATGGACATACGGATGCAGAAAGCACGCGTCCATATGTCTGTTCAAAATGATAGGATATGTTCACAAAATGCTGACCACACACATTGAAGTCAATGGATTTACAAAAAAAAAAAATGCAGATGGCACAGGGGCCGCATCTGTATTTTTTGGATCGCAAAATATGGACACAATTGTGTGCATGAGGCCCAAGGTACAATACAGAATGTTAAATACCAAATACATTAAATAAAATAATACAATATCCAATTTTTGGGGGGGATAGGATTTTGGCTAATATTTACCGTTTGTATCCCAGTCTTTCTGAAGTGTCCATTTGTATGCTATCTGTGTGGGTGGGCACAGTTTCCGTTGTGTGTTGCCGTTTCCCATGTATGATTACATAGGTCAGAACATTGTGCACCTTCCCTGTATTGCCATTCTCTGCCTAGTCTAGTGCTACCATATATTATGCACAGTAGATGTAATGCCCATATTTTCAGAGAGTATATAACTATAAGTTAATCAAGCACATGACCTGCTCTAATATTTGATCTTGAGGACTGTGGCCTAAAGGGGGACAATTGTTTACCTGTTAATACAAAATATGTGCATGAAGAGCCATGCAAGTGTACAGTCCATATGAACAGTCCCTGTCCCAAACTGTTCTACTGAATACAAAATGTCTTCTTCAGGTTATCATATCCCTGTGGGACTATTTTTCAGATGATAATAAAATTAGAATGTCTTGGTGTCAGCTGTGGCCAAATCCGGTCTTCAAGGTCTTACAGCAGCTCTGTTGATACAGTTGGGCAGTTCATTAGTAATATGGAAACATGCACGTATTGGCCTGTGCTGGTTGAGGGTGACAACCATTTATAAAACAAGACTGTGGTGCCAAACACTAAAATGTAAGTACCATCATAATACACGTTGCCCAGAGTTTAACTGACCTTCTAAAGGACTGGAGGACCCTTTGGTAAGCCTAATGGGGCCTAAGCCACAAATGTCACTATGAGGTCCAGTAAGAAAACAGCACCATCTCAAGGGGGCAGCACAGGCCAACAGTTTAGAGCCATTATCATAAACCAGTGTTCTTAGGTACACTTGTTCTCAATCATTGCCCTGGGTAAATCTGCCTCCAATCACCCGAGGAACGAACACATGCTCAATAATTGGGTGACCACATCTGATTTATGATTGTAAACACAGGTTACCCCCCCTGATTTGTTCCCTATAATTGCCATGTCAGATGGCCCATGTAAAAGACCTTGGTATAATTTAATTATCTGAGTTAAATTACAAATATACAAATTGTCCTCAGGGACTAGTAGGTTAACAACTATTAGGTAGCTGGAACTTGGCATGGTATTTGTTCAATATGAGTTTAGCTGGGCCAGACTGGTGATATGGTATTTCTGGTAAATGCTAGATGGGCTGGTGTGGAGTCCACTGTACAGCTACATGTAAATCTTACCTGCTCACAGAGCAACAGGCAGCAATAAGACGTTCAAGATGGTTGTCCATGCAGCAACTTGGAGAAGATGGGTTCCTGGGGAAAGAGTCTACTGGATGGCCTCCCTTTGTACCTAGAAGCCATCTTAGCCACCTGATGCCCCTGCAATATTAATCTACCCATTTTTCTTAATGGATATAGGCTTGTTGAGGTGCTGTGTTAAGGGCCCACCTTTGTCCGGAGCCTACAAAAACACTAGATTATATATTTTGTAAAAATAAAGAAAATATACCAATGTTGTTAAGATAGTCTCTTGTCATCTAATAAAGAATAGTGGATTTAGCACAAGGAACGCATGATACATGGTATATTGGTATATTTTCTTTTTTCTTCTTTTACTAAATATATAATCTAGTGTTTTTGTAAGTTTTTTTTATGTGTGTCTCTATAGCAGACTATACATCGTTTGCTTATATCTTTCCTGATTATTAATCACATCGCATAGTTTGATACGGTTTTTAAAGTTGATACTCCATAAGGTTATTTAATAATTATGTAACTTCTGTATATGATGCAAATGTAAGCAGGATTAAACAATATATTAATGTGCTATATTTACAATGGTGGACTGATCCAGTCCATTTTTTGTTAAGTTATCCGTTTCTTTAATGATCACCACCCTCTAAACATTGCACACCATATAAAAGGAGGTTCCAAACGAATCACTGCTAACCACTGAGGAAGGGGAAGCTAACCCCGAAACACATTTGGTGTATAGCAGTAAAACAAAAGAGGCTCTGATGTACTAAGCTGTACTATTAGTATAAGATTTACCGATCCTAACTATCTCAGATCACTTGGTGCTATGTACAAGAGACGATCCTTTTGCCTTCAGCCTAGTTCTCTGGATCCAATAGCGTTGTGCTGTCTAGATCACGTGGGACGTCAAGAAACAAGCGGGCAGACAAACCCACAAGTAAAACAACACGGCCGCACAGCAATGAGACGGGCTGCAGCTACAAGATCGGTAAAGTATCCAGATCACGTGGGACGCCAAGGAACAAGCGGGCAGACAAATTCACAAACGGTACAATACGGCCGCACAGCAGTGAGACGCCCTGCAGCTACAGGATCGGTAATGTACATCCAATAAGTATATTTACAACACAGTAACACTATTGACTACCATAATTATGGGAATGTGACACACTCCAATGAAAATGTTCATTATGCAAAGGATGTTTCCATAATCATCAAGGAGGTTGTTACAAACATATACATCTCAGATGTGATAGTCTAATTAATTCCAACATAATACCACAGCAGTATTACTGAACATTGTGCAATCATGGAAGACAGAGACACCTTGTTGCTGTTATTTGGACTATGAGATATTGCAGTTTTTAAAAGAGAAAGGTGATTCAAAACTGTGGGGATATTATTAATGCAAGCAAACCCCTATCACCTTAGCAAATTTTTTATAGATTTTTTTATTAATTTTATTTCATTTTTATATTTACATGGCAACTCATTTGTTGTTATTGTGTGATATTTTGGGAGGATATTTTAGGTCATATCAGGTCGACCTTAATGTGATTTGCCAGGCATCTACACATCAATGATCCATCATACGTTTATTATATGTATTGTATTATTTTAGAATAACATTTTTATGTACTTTTCAACTATTGCATACATGTGAATCCATTCAGCGCCAGATAGCAGCGTGCGCCCCACACTGTTTATCTACATTGCTATTTTTTAAACAACATTTGGTGTGTCGCGGGGTGAGCACCGGCCCATTGTTTGTCAAATTGGTTGAGCCACTATACTTTTTATTCATTTAAGGGGCAGGGCAGCCAATCAACAAGCTTTTAAGCTGTGGGCACTTAGAAGCCATCACAGCCATGCCTACTAATGGCATGGCTGTAATTGGCCGGTGCATTATGTGACCCAGCCTCTATAAAAGCTGGATCACATGTAGCACCGCCCATCAGCTCTGAGTAGTGCAGGGACAGGAAGCTGAAGTGAGGGACAGTGTTAGGAATCTCATCTGGTCATTTGTTCTATTGGTGACCTATAATAATTTTTTTGTGGGTGCTATACACCAGTTTTTCACTCGACAAAGAAATGTAATAATTAATCTGGCTGTTAATTCTGTGAGTGACCTATAGCGATCTTTTGTGGGTGCAATACACCATCTTTGTACTCCTGACACAAAAATATAATAGTTAATCCGTCTGTTAGTTTGGTGGGTGACATATTCCCATTTTTTGGGTGAGGTACACCTGCACTGCCTACGTGACAGGGAAATTAATATAGTTAATCCATCTGTTAGTTCGGTGGGTGACATATACCCATTTTTTGTGTGAGATACACCTACACTGCATACGTGGCAGGGAAATTAATATAGTTAATCCATCTGTTAGATTGATGGGTGACATATTCCCAATCTTGGTGTGAGGTACACCTGCACTGCATATGTGACAGAGAAATAAATATAGTTAAGCCGTCTGTTAGTTCGGTGGGTGACATATACCCATTTTTTTGTGTGAGGTACACCTGCACTGCACCTGTTTCAGTGAAATTCATATAGTTAATCTGTCTGTTAGTTCAGTGTGTAACATATTCCCCCTTTTTAGTGTGAGATACACCGTCATTGCATACATGACGGGGAAATTAATATAGTTAATCCGTCTGTTAGTTCGGTGAGTGACCTCAAAGAATGAAGAGAGCATGAAATAAGGGACGTGGCCCTGGTCATGGTGCTGCTGGCGTGTTTGGAGCTCCTGCTGCAGGGAGAGCATGTGGTCTATCTGTGCCAGCTACAAGCCAAAAAAAAATAATTTCCTCAGGTGCACGTAGGTGACAGAACGTTCAACGTCATTTTGTAGGCCCGAATACCGGTGTACGAATGGTGAGTTCAGAACAAGCAGAAGCGGTAGTAGATTGGGTGGCTGACAGTTTCTCCAGTTCCTTCACATTGGCTCCCACCCTGTCCCCTGCTTTTTGATGACTCTGCTGGCAGGGTTTCCGTGGGCCGTCCACATAGCCCTGCCCCAGAAGTGGAAGAGATTGAGTGCACCTATGCCCAACCACTTATGTTTCAGGATGCGGACATGGGAGGACCACGCAGCACGTCTCTGATGATAACGAAACACAGGTGGCAACTGCTGCGGCTTTCTGCAGTGTGCAGATCGGCAAGGAGGGCAGGGGTGAAGACTGGGTGGAAGATGATGTGGAGGATGTTGAGGTCCTAGACCCCACATGGAATCAAGGTCATGGGAGTGACGTGTGCAGTTCGGAGGAAGAGGTGGTGATCACACAGCGCCAGCCGCACAGCAAAAGAGGGAGCAGGGTGCAAAAGCAGAGTGGTCATCCCCTAGCCAGTACGCCTGCTACTGCCCACCGCACCCAGAGACTGAGCACACCAAGCTCCAAGGAGTTCCCTGGCGTGGCAGTTCTTCAGACAATATGCTGACGACAAGACGCGAGTGCAATCAGAGCCTGAAGCGGGGCATAAATGTTCTAAACCTGAGCACCTCCTGCATGACCAGGCAACTAAATGTAAAGCAAGAGCTGCAGTGGAGTAAACACCTCAAAAACCACGAAAGATCTCAGGCTCCTCCTGCTCCCTCTTCTGCTGCAGTTTTGAACTCTTCCTCCCCCTCTGGAGTGACAGTGGCACCTGCCACCCCTCAAACAGAGGATGTGGCAGCAACGCCACCACCTCCATCACTGTCACAAAGCATCTGTACACTGTCCCATGGAAGCGTTCAGCTGTCCATCTCCCAAACACTGGAGAGAAAGAGAAAGTTCCCCCCTACCCACCGGTGATCCCTGGCCCTGAATCCAGCATTTCAAAATTCCTGGCCTTTGAAATGCTGTTATTTCATCAGGTTGAGACAGACTTTTAAAAACCTTGTGGCGGTGGCTGTCCCACAGTACGTGGTTCCCAGCCGCCACTACTTTTCCAGGCAAGCCATCCCTGCACAACCAAGTGGCGGACAAATTTAGGTGTGCACTGCACAACGGCATCTGTGGCAAGGTCCACATAACCACCGATAAGTGGACCAGTAAGCATAGGCAGGGATGTTATATCTCCCTAACTGCACACTGGGTAAATGCAGTGGCGGCTGGGCCTGAGGCAGATAGCAGTTTGGCGCATGTCCTTCCGCCACCGAGGATTGCAGAACGTTTCTCTTTGCCTCCTCCTTCTACTCCCCGTCCTCCTCTATCACCTCCTCATTCGGTCAGCGTAACACCTTTACCACCAACTACAGCACAGCCAGGGGGAAACGACAGCAGGGTGTTTCGAAACTCATCTGTTTGGGGGAAAAACCCAACACCGTGTAGGAGCTGTGGATGGACATGAAACAACAGACCGATGAGTGGTTGGTGCCACTGAACCTCAAGCCCGGCCTGGTGGAGTGCGATAACAGGCGAAAGCTCGTAGTAGCTCTGGGCCTATCGGTTTGATGCACATCCCTTACCTGGCGCATGATGCTGAATTTGGTGGTGCAAAGGTTCCTGAAAAATTACCACAATATGTCAGAGCTGCTGCAAAAAGTGCGGGCCATCTGTCCGCGCTTTCTGCGTGCTCACCTTTCTGCTGCTCGTCTGTCTGCGCTGCAGCGTAACTTCGGCCTTCCCGCTCACCGACTCATATGCGACGTACCCACATGTTGGAACTCCACCTTGCACATGCTGGAGAGACCGTGCGAGCAGCAGAAGGTGATAGTGGAGTTTCAGCTGCAGCACGCACGGGTGAGTCGCTCTGCCGAACAGTACCACTTCACCACCAACGAGTGGGCCTCCATGTGGGACGTGTGTGCCGTGTTGCACTGTTTCGAGTACTCCACCAACGTGGCCAGTGCTGATGACGCTGTCCTCAGCATTACTATCCCACTTCTATGTCTCCTTGAAAAAACACTTTGGGTGATGATGGAAGAGAATGTGGCACAGGAGGAAGAGGGATCATTTCCACGTTTATTAGGCCAGTCACAAGTGGCTTGGAAGGTGGGTTCCTGCACCAACAGAGGCCAGGTACACAACCGTCCAGTCAGGGCACAGTTCTGGAGGATGAGAAGGAGGAGGATATTAAGGAGGAGGAACCGTGTTCACAGCCGGATGGCACCCAAAGCAGCTTATGGGCATCACTGGAGCGTGGCTGGGTGGGTACAGAGGACACAGACGATACACCTCCCACAGAAGACAGCTTGTCGTTGCCTCTGGGCAGCCTGGCACACATGAGCTGCAGTGCTTGTGTAACGACCGCAGAGTTGTCCACATTCTAACCAGTGCTGATTACTTGGTGGCTGATGGCATTCCCACCTGACAGCAGGGGCTCAGTGGAAGCACAAGGCAAAGGCAGAGGAGGAGGAAGAAGTCGCCAACGCAGCTGGGGCACCGCCACCACCTCAGAAGGGAGCGTTAGCGTGGCTAAAATGTGGAAAAGCTTTGTCAGCACACCACAACAACTAGCACCACCAGTTGATACGGAATGTCTTAGCAGGAGGCAGCATTTCAGCAACATGGTGGAACATTACGTGTGCACATGCCTACACGTACTGACTGATGGGTCTGACCCATTCAACTTCTGGGTCTACAAATTGGGCACATGGCCTGAGCTTGCCCTTTATGCCTTGGAGGTGCTAGTCTGCCCTATGGCCAGTGTATTGTCCAAACGTGTGTTTAGCATGGCAGGGGGGGTGATCACAGACAAGCGCAGCCGTCTGTCCACAGCCAATGTGGACAAGTTCACGTTCATTTAAATGAACCAGGCATGGATCCCACAGGCATTGTCCATACCTTGTGCTGAATAGACAAGTATACCAGCCGCACCCAGCCATTGTTATACTCCAGCACACTTTCTCTTTGTATTCTCTTTTCTATTTCCCAATGTTTTGGGGTCTTCCCAAATTTATATAAAAAAAAATAATTAAAAATAAAAGGAAAAAAATTGAAATAAAAAAAACCAACAAAAACAGTGTAGGCTACCTCCTCCTCATCCACTACCACTTCTACCTACACCGCCACGTCCACCATCTCCTACTCCAAGTTGACCTCCTCCTCCTAGTTCAAGATTCTTTTTTTATTTTTTACTATTCAATGTTATTTTATGTCATTTCCCTATCCACATTTGTTTGCAGGGCAATTGTCCTGCTCTTACCCCCATTTTGCTTCCTTTTGCAGCCCTCTAGCCCTTACTATGACTATTTTAAAGGCATTTTAGTGCCCAAAAGTTCGGGTCCCCATTGACTTCAATGGGGTCAAGTTCGGGTCCCGAACCCTAACTTTGAGCCGAAGTTCGGCTGAACCCGGCGAACCCGAACTTCCAGGTGTTCGCTCATCCCTAGTCTCTGCACTCCAACACTGTTGTCGGCCTCAGTTTTTCAAATGTACATTTATTATTTTTAGAATATGAATTTATTATATTACAAGATTTTGTTTTTTCCGATTTTTTTTCATGAATTATCAATTAATTAATGCAGCAATTATCACCTTGGCATATAAATCTAAACCCTTCCTAGCATGTAGAGGCGTTATGAGGACAAGCGAGGAACGGCACGTCCATCGCTAGTGTAATCACTTCTCATATGCTAATTCTACAATCAAAGCAGCCTCCTGAAGTGGCAAAGCCAGTGATTGCAGTGTCAAGATCTGTACGAGAGCAAAATGTAAGTCTGTCTAAAGGGGAGAGACATATAATAAAGTTCAAGAACCTGAATCCGTAGGAAGGTTATTATAAAATGCTCCATACTGTAGAAGCGCTTCCCATAAGCGAAGACGGCGCAAATGAGATTTGGGCCTTTCTCTGGGTTGTATTACGGAGTTAAACGTCACCGACTTCATACTGTGGTACCATTTGTGGCTCGGTAGGGGAGAGTGGAAAGATTCCCTTTGACTCGGCTTTGATCATAAGCTAATTACTTTAATGTTCTCAATGAACTATCACTTTGCGGCTCTCCCACCGAAGGAATTAAAAGCTTTCCCCCAACAGAGATTACACATCTGAAAACCGAGGCTCAAAATGTTAAGAGGCTGCAAAGGGAGACAGTCGCAGCAAGCAAAGCAGATGTTTTATAAAGCCATACAGTATTCTATCAATTGGCTATTGACCAGGGTTTTGTTACAGATAATCCCCACTGACATGAGGAGGGAAAATGTTATTCTGCAGTATACTTTCTACAAATTATTCTAAAAAAATAAATGGTTGTTCTCAGAGTTTAGGAAAAAAGCAGCAAATGTTCTAAAAAAACAAAAAAAAGTTCTGCAATAAGGTCAATTTTCAACACACCATATAATTATTGGGTGTTGGTGTAAGAAATGGGTAATCATAATTTAAATTATTGGTCTTAATGTTTCTTAGACCCGGAAAGTACTTATGGCCTGCTGCTCATTCAAATGAATAGGTCAGGTTTCAGTCCTGATGCTATGCATTTGCTACACGCATCACATCCGGACGGAAAACTCAGTCGTGTGAAAAAGCCCTAAGGGTTCTTTCACACAAGCGATGCGGATTGTGTCAGGATCTGTTCAGGAAAAAAAATTATGGTTTTTCTCTCAAGTTCAATCAGTTTTGTCTCGTGTGCGTGAAAACTGCTTGCAATCAGGATACAATCCGGATGGGGAAAAAAACCATTTGCACACACTGAATGCAGTCGCAGACAAAACCGAGAAAGAGGCCTTAGGTCCCTATTTAAACACATAGCAAAATATTATTGAATGAATTGTAATTGTAGATTGTAAAGGGCAAGTCCCAGAGCTTCTCTGGCCAGGAACATTCCCTTACCCCTAGTGTAGTGTTCCTCAACTCCAGTCCTCAGGGCCCACCTGCTGGTAATGTTCTCAGATTGATTCTGTGAGATATTCTGAAATCATGACCAGCAGGTCTAAACAAAAACCTCCAGAGTGTCTGAGCTGGATTAGCAGGGGAATTAAGAGGTAGATAGTATTTTTTCGTAAGTGTGAATGTGTGTCACCATAGGGATATTCCGAAACAAACCCGCAGAGACATAAGGAATCAGAAAGTCCTTTGCCCTCTGCTCTACAGACCTCTTACCAGTAACCTGTAAGGCAGAAATGCACAACTTGCAGTGCAAGAGCTAAACATCTCACTGTCCTGATCTCTGCAGCCCCCAACCATACATGATAGTTATTGTCCTAACAGTTCAGGCCATACATGCCATAAATATCTGATAGGTGGGAGTTTCATCTCTGGGATCCCCATATATTGGGAAAATAGTAGTCTCTGATGCCTTCTTCGCACTCCAGAGCACAAAAAAATGAGAGATGGAGTTGACCATGAGTTGTGACACGTTTAGCTAATCCAAAGAGTGGAATCACAATTAGTGTCGAGCAAGCATGCTCGGCCGAATACCAGTTTGGCTCGAACATCGCTATGCTCGGCCGAATACCACGTGTGCTCGAGTCAGTGTATTTAAATCTAATTTAGCCTCTATTTCTGAAAAGTTTCTGGCGGGATTTGAACTTACAACCTTCTACATTTACAGTTACGTAAAAAAATTATTTCTGCTGTATAGGAATACTTACTAGTAAGTATTCCTATACAGCAGAAGTCTCATATTTTCTGATATATATAAATGCATAAAATGTGGAAAACTACTACTACTGATGTTTTAGCCATAATATATTTACATATATTATAATATATTATATATTCTAAATATATGATAATATTATATATTATGGCTAAAAACTTATATATATGTTTAAATTAAATTTAGCCTCTATTTCTGAAAAGTTCCTGACGGGATTTGAACTCGCAACCTTCTACATTACATCCAAAAACCTTAACCACTACACTATAGAGCTGCATGGCTAGTTACTAAAAAAAAAATAATAATATGAGACTTCTGCTGTATAGGAACTTTACTACTTTTTTTTGGTAACTGGCCATGCAGCTCTACAGTGTATTGGTTAAGGTTCTTGGATGTAATGTAAAAGGTTGTGAGTTCAAATCCAGCCAGAAACTTTTCAGAAATAGAGGCTAAATTAGATTTAAATACATTGGGTGTCCCCAAGAACTGACTCCATATATGGACATAGCTATATATGGAGTCAGAGTAGGACTCCTAAGTCGAACTAAAGTCCTGAAACCCTCCCCTCTAAAGAGTATTAGGTACCTCGTTTAATGCTCGGGTTCTCCGGTTGACTTCCATTGTGCTTGGGTGCTCTCTGTAGAGCACCCGAGCATCGCAAAGTGTTCTACTCGAGCACCAGAGCACACAAGCACTTTGGTGCTTGATCAACACTAATCACCATCTGTCATATATGTATGGCATATACTGTCAATATGTCATGAATGCTTTACATGGGAAAACCCCTTTAAGTTTTATTGCGGCCCCAATGCAATCTGGTGTCATTGCCCTTGGACCAGAAAAGGTTGCTGTAGGATAGTTTTCAGATAATAACTTGTTAAGGCTTTGTTCACATTTTCCCTACAGGGTTCCTATAATTTTTACAGCATTTTTTTTGACAAGCCTGCTATGAGAACCTTGAGGTACTGGAAGGGTCAAATATCCACCACAGCCGTCATTGCATTATAAACAGAAACCAAGTGTGAACATGGCCTAACAAATTCTGCCTAGTGATGTTACTGGGCAGCCTGTCAATCAATACTCTCCAATCCAGCAGTATGCCAGGTTGCTGTGGCAACCATCATGGCCTGATTGCATCAATTCTGGCATTTTTCTTACCTGCTTTGTTAGGCATCCTTTCAGCGTTTCTAACCTCCCATTCCTGTTAATCCAATTCATCAGTCCTGATTTTGTTTTTATTCTGCTAATTATAATTATAACTTTGGTATACCAGCAGGTCTCCGCTCTTAGATAGTTCTGATTATATCTCCGGTTTGGTCTACTTATCACCTTAGGCTACTTTCACACTAGTGTTTTAGTTTTTCGGTATTGAAATCATAGGGGCTCAACACCGGAAAAAAACGCTTCAGTTTTGTCCCCATTTATTGTCAATAGGGACAAAACTGAACTGAACAGAACGGAGTGCTCCAAAATGCACTCCGTTCCGCATTAGCGGATTCAGGGGGCAACTGGGCAATTGCCCCCCCCCCCCCAGAATGTGTGCGGCGGTGGCGGGGCACAGGGAGATGAACGCTTCCATTGTGAAACGTTAATCTCCATAGTCATCTGTATCGCCGTCCTCAGGACAGCGATACAGATGGCTGTGCTGTTGGGCAGGGGGGGAGAGGCGTCTCCCTTCCCTGCTCCTCTGATAGGCTGCCGGCACTAGGCCCGCAGCCTATCAGATGTTCGTGCAGGCGGCGCGATAGCGTCATCGCGCCGCCTGTGAGCTGTACAGAGCGGGACACAGGCCGGAAGAGGCCTGCATCGCATCGCTGTGAAGGATGGAGGTAAGTATAAGTGTCTTGTTTTTTTTGTTTGTTTTTGTTTTTTTTAAAGACCGGACGCACAGGCACATAAGGAGCATATGGGGGGGGGGGTTGGCAGTTTGGCACATGGGGGGGGATTGTTTGGCACATGATACTGGCACATGGGGGTGGGATAGTTTGGCACATGATACTGGCACATGGAGGGGGATTGTTTGGCACATGATACAGGCACAGCACATGGGGGGGGGGCGATAGTTTGGCACATGATACTGGCACATGGGGGAAATAGTTTGGCACATGATACAGGCACATGGGGGGAAGATTGTTTGGCACATGGGGGGGGATTGTTTGGCACACGATACTGGCACATGGGGGGGGGGATTGTTTGGCACATAACCCCCCATGTGCCAGTAGTATCATGTGCCTTTACCATGTGCCAAACAACCCCCCCATGTGCCAGTAGTATCATGTGCCTGTATTGTTTGGCACATGATAAAGGCACATGATACTGGCACATGGGGGGGTTGGCACATGATACAGGCACATGGGGGTGGGGGGGTTGGCACTTGATACAGGCACATGGGTGGTTGGCACTTAATACTGGCAAATGAGGGGGCAGCAGTTTGGCGCTTGATGGCAAATGAGGTGGGGTTGGCACTTGATGCAGGCATTTGGGGGGGTTGGCACTTGATACTGACAAATAAGGGGGGTTTGGCACTTGATACTGGCACCTGGGGCATACACTTGATACTGGCACATGGGGGGTTGGCACCTGAACTTGATACTAGCACATGGGGGGGTTTGGCACTTCATACTGGCACTTGGGGGGGGGGGGGGTTGGCAGTTGTCACTGGCACATGATGATGGGGGGAGAGGCACTTATTATTGGGGGCACTATTGGGGACCACAGCGGCACAGTATTGGAGGTAGTGGGATGTTTTGTCCAGAAAGATGGGAGGATGATGGAAAAGTAGTAAACTAAGATTTATTTTTTGTTAATTGCAGAGACGGAAAATGACAAAAAAATGGTGGCCTGGTCTGAAAGGAGAAGATGAGGAAAGAGAACATCTACATCAAAGGAGAAGTCACTGGACGTAAGAGGTATGGGCGCAATATATGGGTAGGGCTGTGTGTGGGTGTGGCTTGAGGGTGGGTGGGGACACAGGGGCCCCATAAGTTCCAATTGCCCAGGGAAGTGCCCCTCCCGAGACCAGGCTCTGGATCCGCCACTGCTGTTCCGTTGACTTGCGTTCCCATACCAGAGAGCAAACCGCAACATGTTGTAGTTTGCTTTCCATCCTGGGATGTAGAGCAAGACAGATCTGGCATGACCCCCAATGCAAGTCAATGGGGACGGATGCGTTTTCTCTAACACAATTTGCCACAATAGAAAACGGATCTGTCCTCCATTGACCTTCAATGGAGTTCATGAAGGATCCGTCTTGGCAATGTTAAAGATAATACAAACGCATGCGTTCATAACGGATGCAGATGGTTGTACTGTATTATCAGTAACGGAAGCATTTTTGCTGAACCCTTCCAGATTCAGCAAAACCACTAGTGTGAGAGTAGCCTAAGCTATGCTCCTTGACTACAGCTCAGTTCCCTTCATTAGTTTTAGCTAAACTATCATCTTTTCTTGCCCTTCTAGCAGGGGCGTACATAGAAATCACTGGGGCCCATGGCAAGAATCTAAATTGAGCCCCCTTGTGAGTGATGCATAGTAACCCTTAGGGTATGTGCACATATGGGCAAAATACCGCTGCGTGCCGGATCTCGAATGACCCCATTATTGTGCCTGGAGTGTTTGGTATATGCTGGATCTGGCGATTCTGTAATTCTGCTGGTATGCTGGAATAGAATACCAAAATCTGATCGCAAGTGATTACCTAGCCTTACCCGATGAACTGTGCCCGCTGCTGCTACTTCTTATATAATGTGCCATCCTTCCCCCATGGACTGTGCCTACTCCTGCTTCACCTCCTCCCCAATGCTGACTTATTGTTAGTGCTGCTGGTAGAGCACAGTCAGGGGCTGGGGCAGATCTTCATAGAGCTGGACTGGTGACACTGCTGGATCAGGTCAGGTCCGGACTGGTCAGTCAAATCACAGTGGAATAGGACAGGGACATTTGTAACGTCCCAGAGTGACATTACCACTCCTTCTTACACCTTGCTACCACTCTACAATCTAATTTGTATGCCATTCTAATGTATTTCCTAATATGTGTATATTCATTCCTATGTAATGTTATGTTCAAGTGTAATAACCTGGTTGACCACACTGTGGCAGCAACACAACTGGCAGTGCTGTGCAGCAGAGTCTGGAAATCCGCTTCCAGCCTCTAAGAGAGAGGAGGCGTTAGCTTAGTTGAGTCGGTCTAGTTTCATCCCTGCTGGGAGAAGGAAGCGAGGGTTGGGGCATGTCGTCCTGTGCCCTGCCTAAGGTCAGTCTAGCTTTCCCCCTCCTGGGGAGACGTTGTGTGCAGTCTAGTTTCCTCCCTAATGGGAGAAGGTTGTGCAGGAGCCGTGCTCCTGCCAGGCAAAGGTTTCAAGGCTTCCATTAGGCCCTGTCTGGCATGCCAATCTTACAACTTGAGGTGGAGCACCTAGTTGCATCCCCTACCTTGGTTTGCATTGCCTTCCTAGTTCAAGCTGGGCCGAAGCTTGCTATATTTAAAGCGAGTACAGAAGCGGAAAGGATTGCCTAAAGAAAGATTATCTACTACTGACATAGCTGAGCTGAAAGAGCTACAGAGAGAACATAGCAGAAACATGTTTGTGAGCAGAGTAAGAGTTTGCTGCAAGTAAAAGCAACTGTTTAACATTTATTCAAGTCTGGGCTCAACTTTATTTTCACATCATTCAAGTTATCACTTTGTTCTACCCTATCCAAGTTAACTCCTTCCCTTTGCCCTTGCTTCGGACCACCACATCTGGGATTCCAACCATCACCAAAGGTAGAAGCACCGTGACAAAGTGTATCCATTATCTCCAGGGATTTTGGGGCCTATTCAACACCACTCTGGCCTATCCTATCTTTGGCACATTCCATCATACAAAGGGAGCCTTGCGTTCCCGCTGCTTAACTGCAGCTGGCATCACGTACACTTGCTCTAAAAGAGGGACATATTTCGTAGAAACCTCTAGAGGGGTAAGGGAATCCCCCAGGTGTGCCGACAAAGAATACTAAAGGATTTAATCCAGTCACAATTTATGGTTCTCTGACTGCAGCAGAACCTCCTAATACACACCTTAGCTGCTGCAGAACTTCATAATACACACCTCAGCTGCTGCAGAACCTCATAACACACACCTTGAATACAAGTGGATATTACACAGAGAGAGTATTAGGCCGGGTTCACATTACTGTTTAGTCTTCCGTTCTTCTGATCCATCAGAAGAACAGAAAAAGAAATAAAAAAACAGATCCTCTATTTCAAGCATCAGTTCTGCACATTCCGCATCCGTTTCAGCCATTCCTGCCTGATATCCGTTATTTTAGATGGAAAAAAGTCCTGCATGCAAAACGGAAAACTAAACGGTAATGTGAACCCAGCCTAAGAAGAGAGAACTACAACTCCCAACATGTCCAGATTATTATAGGACATCATCCAGTTGTACTAGGTGAGAGCTTTAAAAGAAAATAACTATAACCCCAAGTATGGCCAGACTTATTATGGGGCATCAGTATACATTACAGAGAGGAAGTATGAGTGAACTACAACTCCCAGCATTACCAGACTGTATTAGGGCATAAGTTGAAATTACATGGACTGGACAGAACTACAACTCTCAGCTTTTATAGGATGTTATATGGGTTATCCCAGGACACCACTAACCTCCGCTCCATCAGGCACCACACAGAAGCTTCGCCCCCATGATGATGACATCACCAAAGGTCCTTCAGACTTCTGCTGCTCTGCTATTCCTTGGCTTCCTGCACTGGTCACATGGTTGATGACATCACCAAAGGTCTTTCACTACTTCTTACATTCTGTTTTCACAGGTAGCTATACAACTGTAATTAGTGGGCAGGGCCTATCCTCCACTGTGGGCCCCCTCCCCCCAGGGGCCCCCATAGCAGCTGCCTGGTCTGCCTCTATTGGAGGTACGCCACTGCCTTCTAGTTAAGACAACTTGGGGGTTACCCAACACTAAAGCTTATATCTCTTTGCAGGTATAAAAGGTGAATACTATGGGCTCCCTCCAACTCTTAGCTAGCCCCAATCTAATCAAAGTGAATTAAGACACTGGGTAATTACAATAACATTACTGTATATCCATGTAATCCCTAAAAGTTTCCATATATACAGTACTTCAAAATGGCAGAAAACCCCGAAAAAAAGATCTAAACATTACATTTAGAACAAAAGTCATAATGAACAAACTAACAGAACACATTACTAAAAATATCACAAATAGAGAATAAATCAATTAGATTAAAATCGGATTTGAGTTGCATCTGTATTTTGGGTGAATTTTCGTGAGAGGTTGAGATAAAGAAAGAGAGATAAAAAATGAGAACTAGGAGACCTAAATTTTCAGGCTATATTCACTTGGCTAGAATCGGACCTGAATCGAATCAAACTGTATTGGCCGAATCAAATTTTGAGTCATTCGCTGATCTTAAATCACTAATGATTTATATTGCGCGGGTTTTGTGGTAAAAACCTTTTCAATTTTCTTTGTCTAGGATGTTAAAGGGGTTGGTCACTTTTTGGTTACTGTTAACCAATGTGTTTGTAAGATGATCACATGGTACTTACTAATATTATCTTTGTTGAAATTCTCTGCCTTTTTTTATATTTTATAAGATATGCCTCCTTTTTTGCCAAGACTTTTGTGCTGTCCACGCAGAGGTCAAGGCCAGAAAATGGCTGCTGCTGGAGGGTCATGTGACCAGGTGAATCACCTCTATCTAACGTCTCCTCCATTCAAAGACACTGCACTTACCATCTGCCCTTGTACTGCTGGGAGTTTAGTGTAGGTGCAGTATTAGAATGTGATGTGTCTGGTCACATGACCCTCCATCAGCAGCCATCTTGGAGAGAACCTCCATGTAGACAGCACAGAAGATTTTTGCCTAACATGCAAGCGTCATATAATCATTATTTAGACAAATTGGTCACAAGTAGCTAAAAAGTGATCAACTTCTATAAGGAAGGAGTATTACAAAAAAAAAAAAAGGAACATCCACTCACAAGACAATTCTTCAAATAATCTTATGTAAAGACGTACAAGTCCTCAAAAACCTAGGGAGTTGAGATTTTGTGAAAGAAATATTTTTTCTCCTTATCCAAGCCTAACAGAATACTAATCCTACAAAAATGGCCGTCAGGATTTGCGATGGAATGCAAGAAACGCTTGAACTGATATTACTTAAGATATGGAAAGGACATGGGTGTAGCTATGGGGGGTGCAGAGGTAGCAGTCGCTACCGGGCCCAGGAGCCTGAGGGGGCCCAAAGACCCTTGTGCCACATAAGAAGATACACAAAGCACTGAGGGAAGGGGGCCCCAAGCTGAATTCTTGCACCAGGGCACATGAGCCGTTAGCTACTCTCCTGGGAAAGGAGAATGACACAACGTAAGTAAATATGATCAGGCCATTGGCAGCAGGAATAAAAGAGGTAATGGGGCTGAACGATGACGGTTCATTATGTAATTATCGTTTGCATATTTTTGTAAAAGTTAATAACTGATGCCTGTGTAAGTGTTAAAAACAGCTCCAGGTATAATTTATATGAGCAGCGCTTTATGGGGAATCCTCCAGGCATGATTGAACGTTGTTAAAGTGGAAGCCGTAATTGAAATTTTATTAGCCCGAACACATATATTAAATGCTTGAACATTGGATTTCTGCTGAATTAGCCGCCGCTACGAGGAAATGTTAAATGCAGGGAGCAGCAAATACTGAACAGTGCTAGAACGTAGAAGAGGTAATTGACCTCCGTCAGCAGGTTCATATGAATGTATTGTATTGTGATATCACCTAATGTCATCATTGTCGTCATATAAGACAAAAAAAATCAATAAGCTTTTTGTGGGTAAATTGGACTTTATAGATTTTATGCGGTATGCAGCGCCCACTATTGCCATTTGTGACCTTATTAAGCAGGCAACAACAACAAACCATTAAAAATGACACACGTTAATGTCAATTTTATGGGGTTTCTAGGACAACAAAGGGCCTGTTTTTTCACTGGAAGAGGGACACCCTACTATTGGCTGTGATGAGTATGGCAGCTAATGCTCATTTACAAATGTGTCTTTCTATACTGGTTCAACATATCTCAAGGTGTGGCGCAAGACGACCAGGTTTTTAAAAAAATATGATTTCAGGATATTCTGTCATGAGAGGTCTATCCGCTATATTTCCATATTTGACCCAAAGACTATGCAATGTAGTCTGTCGAGGATTTAGCTAGGACGTTGCAATGTTGCACTAAATCATCTAACCACATTAGAGCAAAGCCGAGGGTGGAAATATAGATATTAGATAAAGGGGAATTCTGTGTCATACCAGACACAGACCTTGGACACAAGTGTTTTTTTTTGGGAAATAACAGCAGTTTGTTCCCCCTAATCCTTGACAACCCTTTTAAAGAGGACCTTTCATGTGAAAAAGAAGTATGAACTAAGTATCATGATATGGAGAGCGGCGCCCAGGGATCTCACTGCACTTACTATTATCCGTTCTCCCGCTATGTCCTCCGGTGACTTGGTTCTACTGGGAGGAGTCTGCCCTTTTTGTCCTGGGCGTCTCCTTCTCCCAGGCTGTAGCGCTGTCCAATCGCAGCACAGAGCTCATAGCCTGGGGAAAAAAAACCTTCCAGGCTATGAGCTCTGCTCTGCGATTGGACAACGCTACAGCCTGGGAGAAGGAGACGCCCAGGACAAAAAGGGCAGACTCCTCCCAGTAGAACCAAGTCACCGAAGATACCGGAGGACATAGCGTGAGAATGGAGCGGCACCCAGGGATAATAGTAAGTGCAGTGAGATCCCTGGTCGCCGCTCTCCATATCATGATACTTAGCTCATACTGTTTTTTCACATGAAAGGTCCTATTTAAGATCATGCTGGGAACACATATGGCAGGCATGGCCAACCTGTGGCTCTCTAGCTGTTGCAAAACTACAACTCCCACCATGCCCTGCTGTAGGCTGTTAGCTGTAGGTAGTCTGGGCATGCTGGGAGTTGTAGTTTTGCAACAGCTGGAGAGCCGCAGGTTGGCCATGCCTGCCATATGGGGTCATTTATCAAACTGGTGTAAAGTAGAACTGGTTTAGTCAAAGGACCTGTGAAAAATGAAAGGTGGAATCTCATTGGTTGCTATGGGCAACTAAGCCAGTTCTAACATGGGGGCATAGCTTATGAAATACTGCAAGCAAGCAAGTGTCATATAGTCATTATTCAGACAGATTGGTCACAAGTAGCTAAAAAGTGATCAACTCCTTTAACCTCTTGGGGACACAGGGCGTACAGGTATGCCATGATGTCCCGGTACTTAAGGACACAGGGCGTACAGGTAGGTCCTATGTATTTCCGATTACCGCCGCGGGTACTCTGCGACAATGGTATTGGCATTGTTACAAATGGTTGGCATTGTCACAGAGTGCCTGCGGCGGTAATGACACGTTCCCGTTTTGAGGCCATTCGGAAATGCCTGCAAAAAACTATGGTTCTCAGACTTGAGACACTAAAACACCCCGTAAGAATCTGCTCTATAAAAATACCCCATGACCTAACCCCTCAGATGAACATGGTCAAATTTTTTTTAAATAAAAACGGTGTAAAAAAAAGCTATGTTTTTGTCACCTTACATTACAAAAAGTGTAATAGCAAGCGATCAAGAAGTCATATGCCCCCCCCCCAAAAAAGTGCCAAAAAAACCATCCTCTCATCCCACAAATAATGAGCCCCTACCTAAGACAATTGTCTAAAAACTTTTTAAAAAACTGACTCTCCGACTATGGAGATACTAAAATGTATTTTTTTTTGTTTAAAAAAAGGATATTATAGTGTAAAACCTAAATAAGTTTAAAAACGTACACATATTAGGTATTGCCGTGTCTTTAAGAATCTGCTCTATAAAAATACAACATGACCTAACCCCTCAAATGAACACAGTGAAAAAAAAATGGTGCCAAAAGAGCTATTTTTTGGCAAATTGTCAATTTTAATCCATTTTTTCCAGTAACAAAGCAAGGATTAACAACCAAATAAAACTCAATATTTATTGCCCTGATTCTGTAGTTTATAGAAACACCCCATATGTGGTCGTTAACTGCTGTATGACCAAACGGCAGGGCGCAGAAGGAAAGGAACGCCATATGGCTTCTGGAAGGCAGATTTTGATGGCTTTTTTTTTACACCATGTCCCATTTGAAGAACGCCTGTTGCACCCCTAGAGTAGAAACTCCATAAAATTGACCCCATCTACGAAACTACACCACTCAAGGTATTCAAAACTGATTTTACAAACTTTGTTAACCCTTTAGGTGTTCCTGAAGAGTTTATGGCAAATGGAGATGACATTTCAGATTTTACATTTTTTGTAACCTTGCCTCACAAAAATGTTATATAGAGCAACCAAAAATCATATGTACCCTAAGAATAGTCCCATTTCTCACCTTAAAGGCCAGGCCATTTTTTAGCACATTTGACACGTGTCACTTTATGTGGTAATAACTTTAAAATGCTTTTACTTATCCAGACCATTCTGAGAATGTTTTCTCGTCACATATTGTACTTCATGACAGTGATAAAATTGAGTACAAAAAATGTCACTTTTATTTATAAAAAAATACAAAATTTACCAAAGATTTGGAAAATTTGCACATTTCAATTTCTCTACTTTTATAATAGATAGTAATAACTCCAAAAATAGTTATTACTTTACATTCCCCATAAATCTACTTCATGTTTGAATCATTTTGTTAATGCCATTTAATTTTTTGGGGAGGTTAGAAGGCTTAGCCAATCTCAAAATTTTTCAGAAAATTTCCAAAACCCACTTTTTAAGGACCAGTTCAGGTCTGAAGTCACTTTGTAAGGCTTACAAAATGACCCCATTTTAGAAACTACACCCCTGAAGGTATTTAAAACTGATTTTACAAACATTGTTAACCCTTTAGGCGTTCTACAAGAATTAATCGAAAATGGAGATGAAATTTCAGAATTTCACTTTTTTGTCAGATTTTCCATTTGAATCCATTTTTTCAGTAACAAAGCAAGCGTTAACAGCCAAACAAAACTCAATATTTATTGCCCTGATTCTGTAGTTTACAGAAACACCCGACATGTGGTCGTAAACTGCTGTACGGGCACACGGCAGGGCGCAAAAGGAAAGGAACGCCATATGGTTTTTGAAAGGCAGATTTCACTGGGATATTTTTAAGCTGCCATGTCACATTTGAAGACCCTCTGATGCCCCCCTAGAGTAGACACTCCAAAAAAATGACCCCATTTTGGAAACTACGGGATAAGGTGGCAGTTTTGTTGGTACTATTTTAGGGTAGATATGACTTTTGGTTGCTCTATATTACACTTTTTGTGAGGCAAGGTAATAAAAAATAGCTGTTTTGGCACCATTTTTATTTTTTGTTATTTACAATGTTCCTCTGACAGGTTAGATCAAGTGGTATTTTTATAGAGGAGGTTGTTACGGACACGACAATACCAAATATGTATACTTTTTTTTGGTTGTTTGTTTCAGTTTTACATAATAGGGCATTTTTGAAAAAAATCATGTTTTAGTGTCTGCATATACTGAGCCATAGTTTTTTTTTTGGGGGCGAATGTCTTAGGAAGAGTCTCATTTTTTGCGGTATGAGATGACGGTTTGATTGGTACTATTTTAGGGTGCATATGACTTTTTGATTGCTTGGTATTACACTTTTTGTGATGTAAGGTGACAAAAAATGCCTTTAACACACTTTTTATTTTATTTCTTTTTATGGTGTTTACATGAGGGGTAAGTTCATGTGATATTTTTATACAGCAGGTTCTTACGGACGTGGCGATAACCATTATGTATACTTTTTATTTATTTATGTAAGTTTTACACAATGATATCATTTTTGAAACAAAAATAAATCATGTTTTAGTGTCTCCATAGTCTGAGAGCCATAGTTTTTTTATTTTTTGGGCAAATGTCTTAGGTAGGATCTCATTTTTTGCGGAATGAGATGCCTGTTTGATTGGTACAATTTTGGGGTGCGTATGACTTTTTGATCGCTTGGTATTACACTTTTTATTATGTAAGGTCAGCATTTTCTTTTTACGGTGTACACCTGAGGGGTTAGTTCATGTGATATTTTTATACAGCAGGTTCTTACAGATTTGGCAATACCCAATATGTATACTTTTTTTGTTTATTTAAGTTTTACACAATAACCGCTTTTTTGAAAAAAAAATCATGTTTTAGTGTCTCCATATTCTGAGAGCCATAGTTTTTTTTATTTTTTGGGCGATTGTCTTAAGTAGGGGCTTATTTTTTGCAGGATGAGGCGACGGTTAGATTGGTGTTGCACTTTTAGTGATGTAAGGTGACAGAATTTTTATTTTATTTTATCTTTTTTATGGTGTTCACCTGATGGGTTAGGTTAGGTCATGTGATATTTTTATAGAGCCGGTTGATATGGACACGGCGATACCTAATATGTCTATTTTTCTTTTTTTCCTTATTTTTTTCATTTTTATTTGAAACTTTAAATTTTTTTGTAAAACTTTATTTTTTTACCTTTTTTTAACACTTTATTTTTTGTGACTTTTGGGAGTCTGCTCCCCTTTACAATGCATCATAATACTTCTGTATTGTGATGAGTTGGCTGTTAGTGTATTACAGACTGTAATACACTTACAGCTTCCTACCTATGAGATCCAGGGGGCTGGATCTCACAGGCTCTCCCGGAAGGCAGCCATGATGCCTAAGGAAGGCATCGGGCTGCCTTCCCTGCCATCGGGTCCCCATCACAGCAGCGCTGGGACACAATCGCAGCTCCGATCCTGGCACGGACATCGCACGTGCCGCGGTCAGCGCTGACCATGGCACATCAAGGGTTAATGCGTCAGCATCGGTGTTTTCACCGATGCCAGCGCATACAGCAGGGGCTTGGCTATCAGTGACTGCCGAACCCCTGCCGCAGATCGGGAGGGCGCAGCTTCTGAAGCCTTTCAACCTTTCAACATGAAGCCTTTCTCGAGAAAGGCTTCATGTTGGAGCCGAAACGTCGCGTCACTTCTGGGTGAATAAACATCCTCCTTTTTCTACTACTTATTGGAGTGTTGCTCTGCGTCTCCTTATATATATTTATATATATATATATATATATATATATATATATATATACCGTGTGTGTATATATGTTGGCAGTCTGTTTAGACTGCATTTGTGGGAGGGGCGGAGGCTCTACTTAAACCAGGCACAGCCCCACCTAGGGGCGGGCGTTTTCTCAGTTGCACAGGGGATGCTGGTGTGTCAGCAGGGTGCACTTTCCTCTGCTAGGAAGTTTCTTCCCTACAGTATGGACCTGGAATGGAGCTTTTCTTCTGCCCGTGGCTACCGTAGGGACGCGTGCGCCATGTATGTAAGTTAATTGAGCCGTGTCCGTCTCTCCGGCCGGCTGGAATCTGACCTTTCTTGCGAGCGGGAGGCATCGCCTCAAAATCGTCTGCCTCAGCTTCTTAGGTTCGTTTTGTCGGAGTTAAACTATTCCTTTCACTTTGTTTGTTTAGGTAATCTGATTTAGTTCCCCTTCTATCTCATGTGTTTTACATTCACTTTGTTTCGCTTTAAAAAGTTACTTCAGCCTGCGTGCGGTAGGGAAGGTTTACCTGGGCTGCATGTGATGGAGATTGGATGCAGCTGTTGCTTGTTACGGCTCTTGCTATAGCATATACTTCCCATGGGACCCGCCCCTCCCCGCAATCAGGGCTGCGTGTATGCTTCAACTCTTTACGCCAGGTTTTGCCCTGTCAATTGAGACGCTGCCTTCTCATGTCTGCTCTTTCAACATGCTCATTTCCGAGCGGTGCTCTCGTCCGCTCTCGCATCACGTTTACGCTCCACGCATGGTCACAACAGTGGGTAAATCTGTCTTATTCCCTGTGCATTTATTTATTTTTCTGTCATCCTGTTTTTGCATTCATACCGCTTTTGCTTTCATATGTTTGCTTGCACCACACTCAGACTGGTGTTACACGTCCACTGTTGCTTAGGCCCATTGCATGAGCGCGTTCATGTCACCGTTACAGTTTGTTTATGCCTCGTTCACTGCAGGCTGCGGTCATACCAAATTTTACGTTTGGCCTATTGCCAGAGTTGGGGTTCACACTACCGCTGTGACTCCGGGTTTCACTTTCACGCTTACGTCTCAATGTTCCCGCCCATCCACGGCCGCATCTCACGTCTGCTGTTACAGCAAGTTAATACTTCTTTCACGCTCTAGCTGAGTTCACACGTTTACTGTTACATCTAGTACTACACTCCATTCCCTGCTAGAACTGCGTCCATGCGTTCGCTGTCGCGACGCTATCTTACTCCGCTCACATTCAGGTCTGTATTTTGGTTATACCATGTTTTTAGGTTTTACTCATTCCAGGTCCACGGTTCACCCATTTGCTGGCACACCATGCTCCCATTCAAGCCACATTCTCCCGTAACTTTCTACGTCACGGTTGTTTTATTCGCTTGTCACACTGAGGCAGCTGGTGGCTCCGGTGCCACTCTCCCGTCAAACATGACGGGCATCAATGGTCATTTCCTTTACATCTGGTTTTTCTGCGCGTATACATCAAGTGGGTCTTTGCTCTAGTTGCTAGCAAAAAAAAAAAAATCCTGTCTGCTCCCCTTTACTTCTGGTTTGTATTCACTAAGATTGTTCCCACTGCCCCAGTTCAATAAGCAGCCTCTCAGCTGGGGTCCGTGGGTCATTAGGGTTTGAGCTTCCGACTCACTACTGTTTCTTTCAAGTTTTTCAGTTCTTTGTCGCCACAAGGACTTCGCAAGTCGCAATGCATCAGGTTTTGGTTGTACTCTCTCTTCTCAGTTTCATATTCCACGTTTGCATTTCTAAGTTATATGGCTGGTTTTAGTTTTATGCTTATGCCCGTTGTTCGGATTACTAATGTCCATACCTGTCAGTAGTCTCGTTCCTTTCCAGGCTACTTTAGACGTCCCAATCATCCTAGTAGTTGCTTTTTCCATCATGTTGGGCTCACTCTTATTTACCTTTACTCATCACGTACGTCTCGGACGGCCTCATGGCCGCAGGGGCCCTTGATTGCTTTGCCCGCAAGGCCGCAGGGGCCCCTTAATTGCTTGGGCCGCCAGGCAGTGGCGACCCCTTGATTGCTATGGCCTCATGGCCGCGGAGGCCCCATAATGGCTGGCCTCAGGGAGTAGGGATTCCATGACCGTTTCGACCCCATGGTGTCGGGGGCATGATGACTGCTTCGTCCCCTTGGCATCGGGGTCCCGAGGACTACCTTGGTCTCACGGCTTGGGGACCTCATGACTGCTTTGGTCTCATGGCTCTGGGGGTCCCATGATTGTCTTGGGCTCATGGCGCTAGGGTCCGCATGTCTGCTTGGCCGCATGCCTTGTGGGCCCCATGGCTGCTTGGCCTCAGGACTTGAGGTCCTCGCGATTTCTGTGGCCTCATTGCTTCGGGGCCCATGTTTGCTTTGGCCTCATGGCTGTGGGGGCCCCCTGCGGTGGCTTGGCCCTCATGGCTTGGGGGCCCTATGATTACTTGGCCTTAGGATTTGGGGGCCCCATGTTCGCTTTGCTTCATGGCTTGGGGGCCCCTGACTGTTTCGGCCCCATGGCTTTGAGGGCTCGCTGACTGTTTCGGCCCCATGGCTTGAGGGCTCGCTGACTGCTCCGGCTCCATGGCTTCGGGGCATGATGATTGCTTCGGCCCCATGGCTTTGGGGGAACGACGACTGCTACGGCTCCATGGCTTCAGGGGCACGATGACTACTTCGGCTCCATGGCTTCGGGGCACGATGACTGCTTCGGCTCCATGGCTTCGGGGGCACGATGACTGCTTCGGCTCCATGGCTTCGGGGCACAATGATTGCTATGGTTTCGGGGCACGATGACTGTTTCGGCTCCATGGCTCCGGGGCACAACGACTGCTTTGGCTTCAGGGGCACGATGACTGCTTCGGCTCCATGGCTTCGGGGCACGATGACTGCCTCGGCTCCATGGCTTCGGGGCACAACGACTGCTTCGGCCCCATGGCTTCGGGGCACGATGACTGCTTCGGCTCTATGGCTTCGGAGGCTCGATGACCGCTTCGCCCCTATGGCGTGGGGATCGATGACTGCTTCGCCCCTATGGCTTCGAGGGCATGACGATTGTTTCGGCCCCATGGCGTCGGGGGCTCGATGTCTACTTCGCTACTATGGCTGCGGGCTCGATGACTGCTTCGGCTCCATGGCTTTGGGGGAACGACGACCGCTTCGGCTCCATGGCTTCGGGGGCACGATGACTGCTTCGGCTCCATGGCTTCGGGGGCTCGATGACTGCTATGGCTCCGGGGCACGATGATTGTTATGGCTCCGGGGCACAATGACTGCTTCGGCCCCAGCGCTTCGGGGGCATGATGACTGCTTCGGCTCCATGGCTTCGGGGGCACGATGACCGCTTCGGCTCCATGGCTTCGGGGGTAAGATGACTGCTTCGGCTCCATGGCTTCGGGAGCACGATGACCGCTTCGGCTCCATGGCTTCGGAGGCTCGATGACCGCTTCGCCCCTATGGCGTGGGGATCGATGACTGCTTCGCCCCTATGGCTTCGAGGGCATGACGATTGCTTCGGCCCCATGGCGTCGGGGGCTCGATGTCTACTTCGCTCCTATGGCTGCGGGCTCGATGACTGCTTCGGCTCCATGGCTTTGGGGGAACGACGACCGCTTCGGCTCCATGGCTTCGGGGGCACGATGACTGCTTCGGCTCCATGGCTTCGGGGGCTCGATGACTGCTATGGCTCCGGGGGCATGATGATTGTTATGGCTCCGGGGGCACAATGACTGCTTCGGCCCCAGCGCTCGGGGCATGATGACTGCTTCGGCTCCATGGCTTCGGGAGCACGATGACCGCTTCGGCTCCATGGCTTCGGGGGTAAGATGACTGCTTCGGCTCCATGGCTTCGGGGGCACGATGACCGCTTCGGCTCCATGGCTTCGGGGGCAAGATGACTGCTTCGGCTCCATGGCTTCGGGGGCACCATGACCGCTTCGGCCCCATGGCTTCGGGGGCACCATGACCGCTCGGCCCCATGGCTTCGGGGGCACGATGACTGCTTCGGCCCCATGGCTTCGGGGGCACCATGACTGTTTTTCGTCCTGCCTGGTGATCTACCTGGTGGGTTGAACTTCTGCGCATCCAGGTCGATTGGCCCAAATGTCTCTCACCCATATCTGCTTCTTTGTTCATCCGGGTGCAGGCCACTTTTCCAAAGTCTGTTGGTGGTGCATCCATTGTCCGCCACGCTTCCCAGGTGTACTCTTCCACAACGGAGCTCAGCCTAGCAAGGGTCACCTGCCATGCGGGTCAGGCGACTTTTTAGTAACATTAGCCTGTCCGGTATTCAGGCTAGACCCTCGGTTTCAATTAGTACGCATATTATCAAGGCCATTGTCATAGTTATAACTTCCTGCGGTCTGCCAGTTCAGGTATCGTACGTACATATGCATTCGTTCTGCATGCCACGGGTGGTATCGCTGTACGGCTCCACCCCCAGGCAGTCCTTTGCATTGTGCCCTCCTGTTCTTTAGTCCCCTCGGCAAACATCATTTATTATTTACCATGTTGTTCTGCTTCACAGTCGTAATTTCCTTGGCTGGTCTCTCCTTATCACCACATAGCTTTCCACCAGACTCTCCTCTTATGGCACCACACGCCCTGCCGGTTCCACCGTCGCTTTGCTCCCTCTGCCGGGCACTTGCTTTAATGCACTGCTCCTCGGCTGGAGAGTCTTTTACTGTACGGCTACCTTCACTGGATAAGTCGGATATGCTTACTCTCCGGGTTTAGTCTTTACTACACTGTCCCTCTTCTGGACAGGCTTCTTTACAACACGGCTACTTCTGGCGGACTTTGGGTGCCGCATGGATTATTTCCGTTTGCTCCTCATTTCTGCATTGCTTCCTTTGCTGGTCTCTCCTCGTTACCATTCCGTTCCTCTGCGGACAATTTAGTGCTTGGCAGGGATTGTGGTAGGTCATTTGCTATGCTCTGCTCACAGGGAGCTGATTCCAGAAACATACTAATAGTCTTATTTGTGGTACATACAGGATGGGCAGTGGCGCCACTGCTGCCACATATAACGTATCGTCATTGTCATTAGGAGCATGGGCCAACCCCGGGTGTCATAGCTCTTGTTCATTTCGTTAGGCCCTTGTTCTCTAACTCAACGTCCTTAGCCCGTCACATTTCAATCATACACATTCAATTATTTATGTCACACTTAGGCTTCTGTTTTAAACCTATTGTCTGTACTTGTCGCATTCTTCATCCTACGTTTTCAATCACCATAGTTGGTTGCCCGCTCGTGTTTTTCTTCACGTTCAATAATCAATGTGGCCAGCTCACGAACCCCTGCCTGGTCGACAGATCACCTGTCTGGCTATGCTCCCCCAGGACCAGACTTTAATTTCCAGAGTTCAAGTCATTGGTGTCATCGGCCACCTTCAGGTTCTCGTACCGAATGACACTCATCATTAGGTGTCACCGGCCACGTTGGTCTGGTCTCGTGTTCACGATATTCGCCTGTCAGGTTTTTTCAGGAAATATAGTTATTTTGAGGATCGCCTATCACATCGGTCAGGCCCATGACGTAATCCCGCCTGTACTTTCTTCAGGCCACTTTTTAGTTTATTTTCTTGTTTACCCCTCATATTTGTCAGTTGTATTACCATGCCGGTTACGTTTTCAATCAGCCAGGTCTGCGAACTAAATCACCAGCAGCTTATCGCAATCGCACTCCTTCACTCACGTGAGGGCATCGACAGGATTCCATTTACTACGTTCTTAGCTTATTGCTTTACTTCCTTTCCTGGCCTACATGGTATTCTTCGGGCCCTTCTTTCCATAGTCTAGACAGTTAGGCTCTCAGTTCTCCAGTCTCATAAGGCTAGGGGATTTTGTCGGTGCTCGCACCACAACCAAGTCTTCAGGTTTAGCTAGTATCGTCCACGCTTCCTTCTGAAGCGTTTCCAGTTCCTCCCTCGTGCATTGGGGCAGTATCTGCGACATTCAGCATTCTGTCCTGGCTCTATCCACAGGACGGATGCAGGCGTCATTATGGTTGACTTACGTATCTGAACTCTCGTGGGGAGACATTGCTTCGCAGTTTGGATCAGGGGTTTCTTTGCACAGGCCATTCAAGTCTCTTTTCACCCTACATGGCTGGTTTTTGCCCCCTTTTATAGGCCTACCCACGGACATGGCTACCGGCACACCACTAGCCATTTAGTTAGGTAAGACGCGTCTTGCAGTTACGGTGGGTCTCGGTGTTTAGCACACTAGGGCTCTTCGGCTTTCGTGTCCGTAGCCCTGACCACAAGTTGGCAGTCTGTTTAGACTGCATTTGTGGGAGGGGCGGAGGCTCTACTTAAACCAGGCACAGCCCCACCTAGGGGCGGGCGTTTTCTCAGTTGCCCCACCCTCCCTCCCTTTCTATTTTCACTTCTACAGGGTATGCCCCCTTTATAGGCCTACCCACGGACATGGCTACCGGCACACCACTAGCCATTTAGTTAGGTAAGACGCGTCTTGCAGTTACGGTGGGCCTCGGTGTTTAGCACACTAGGGCTCTTCGGATTTCGTGTCCGTAGCCCTGACCACAAATATATATATATATATATATATATATATATATATATATAAAAAATAAATTCGGCAGCACTCCTAATTCAATACCACAGCGGTGCAAGCGTCCACCCCTGGTCAGGGGGTCTTTTATAAATGTAGAAATTGGCGCAGCACTCTCTCAGATCTGGTGAAAAAAATCGTGTTTATTTAACACATATTCACACATATTTTTTTCACCAGATCAGAGAGAGTGCTGCGTACTTCCGACTATATATAGGGAGTGACATTTTAATAGGGTGTGTAGACTTTTTATATCCACTGTATGTGTGTATATATATATATATATATAAAAAAAAAATATATATATATATATATATATACACACACACACATACAGTGGATATAAAAAGTCTACACACCCCTATTAAAATGTCAGGTTACTGTGCTGTAAAAAAATGAGACAAAGATAAATAATTTCAGAACTTTTTCCACCTTTAATGTGACCTATAAACTGTACCACTCAATTGAAAAACAAACTGAAATATTTTAGGTAGAGGGAAGAAAACAAAAAAACTAAAATAATGTGATTGCATAACTGGGGATGTAGCTGTGTTCAGAATTAAGCAATCACATTCAAAATCCTGTTAAATAGGAGTCAGCATACACCTGCCATCATTTACAGTGCTTCTGATTAACCCCAAATAAAGTTCAGCTGCTCTAGTCGGTCTTTCCTGAAATTTTCTTAGTCGCATCCCACAGCAAAAGCCATTGTCTACAGAGAGCTTCCAAAGCATCAGAGAGATCTCATTGTTAAAAGGTATCAGTCAGGAGAGGGGTACAAAAGAATTTCCAAGGCATTAGATATACCATGGAACACAGTGAAGACAGTCATCATCAAGTGGAGAAAATATGGCACAACAGTGACAATACCAAGAACTGGATGTCCCTCCAAAACTGATGAAAAGACTAGAAGAAAACTGGTCTGGGAGGCTGCCAAGAGGCCTACAGTAACATTAAAGGAGCTGCAGGAATATCTGGCAAGTACTGGCTGTGTGGTACATTCCAAAAAATATGTTTGGCGCAAAAACAACACTGCACATAACCAAAAGAACACCATCCCCACAGTGAAGCATGGTGGTGGCAGTAACATGCTTTGGGGCTGTTTTTCTTTAGCTGGAACTGGGGCCTTAGTTAAGAGAGAGGGAATTATGAACAGTTCCAAATACCAGTCAATATTGGCACAAAACCTTCAGGCTTCTGCTAGAAAGCTGAACATGAAGAGGAACTTCATCTTTCAGCATGACAATGACCCAAAGCATACATCCAAATCAACAAAGGAATAGCTTCACCAAAAGAAGATTAAAATTTTGGAATGGCCCAGCCAGAGCCCAGACCTGAATCCGATTGAAAATCTGTGGGGTGATCTGAAGAGGGCTGTGCACAGGAGATGCCCTCGCAATCTGACAGATTTGGAATGCTTTTGCAAAGAAGAGTGGGAAAATCAAAATGTGCCATGCTGATAGACTCATAACGAAAAAGACTGAGTGCTGTAATAAAATCAAAAGGTGCTGCAACAAAGTATTAGTTTAAGGGTATGCACACTTATGCAACCATATTATTTTATTTGAATATTTTTTCTTCCCTCTACCTAAAAGATTTCGGTTTGTTTTTCAATTCAGTTGTACAGTTTATAGGTTACATTAAAGGTGGAAAAAGTTCTGAAATGATTTATCTTTGTCTCATTTTTTTTTACAACACAGAAATCTGACATTTTAACAGTGGTGTGCAGATGTTTTATATCTACTGTGAGTGATATATATATATATATATATATATATATATATTTATTTATTATAGTATTTTTAATAATTTATTACTTTTAATAGGAATTTAGAAAAATGTTGAAATGTTAATTGGAAACATTTTTTATGTTATATCAATCCAAGTTCCCTATTTATCAAAATCAGTGATAGGCAGGCTGTTCTAGTGGTGATAGATAATCAGTCCTTACCTCTCCTGTGTTCTGTCCTGTCCCTTATACTATAAGCAGTGATAAGCAGGGTGTTCTAGTGGTTATGGATAATCAGTTCTCACCTCTCCAGTGTTCTGTCCTGTCCCTTATACTATAAGCAGTGATAAGCAGGATGTTCTAGTGGTGATAGATAATCAGTCCTCACCTCTCCTGTGTTCTGTCCTGTCCCTTATACTATAAGCAGTGATAAGCGGGGTGTTCTAGTGGTTATGGATAATCAGTTCTCACCTCTCCTGTGTTCTGTCCTGTCCCTTATACTATAAGCAGTGATAAGCAGGCTGTTCTAGTGGTGATGGATAATCAGTTCTCACCTCTCCTGTGTTCTGTCCTGTCCCTTATACTATAAGCAGTGATAAGCAGGCTGTTCTAGTGGTAATGGATAATCAGTTCTCACCTCTCCTAGGCCCTTAGTAACAATGCCTCTGCTGCACAGTAGTGAGTTCCTCCTCGAAAGACCAGAGAAGGAATTCACCACTGGGCATGTCTGCAGTTATCTCAGAACTGCTAGACAGAACAGAAGACAGTATTAAAGCAAGACTTGAATATAGCAGATGCACTTTTTAAAGTTTCCTTTTTTTCTATTCCTATTTAGACTAGCTCGATTCTTTGTATTTCAAGGACATACTGTATATAGCTGCATAACGTTATCTGACTCTCTGACACTGCGCTCTTTTTTCTTACAGCATTACCAACTACACACACATGTATATACTGCAGACAACTGGCTCTCAATTAAATTAACACATTTTATCACTATTTATGGTTTTATTGTGGTTACTGCTTTGCTACCAACCCAAGATTGAGTAGAAAGGTTGTTCTCTGCTCTCAAAATAATTGGATTGGATTTGAGGGCATCTATGAAGAAGAATCTCACTGAGGAAATACTTTTACTACATTTCTTAAATAAGTGCACACCAGTGTTAAAAGGGTTCTCTTAGATTTTAATACTGATTATGATGACTAGATATGAGGCAATTTTTTAAAAATTCAATTCGCCGGGCTCGATCTGAATAAATTTGTGGCGAATTACGTTAAAAAACGGCTATTTCCTGGCTGCAGAGAGCCATTATAGTGGTGTATAACACTGTGCCTTGCCAAGAAGAAGCGCAATCCTTTTACACCATCATCAGCTAATTCCACCTAGATGTCTACAGAACCTGTTCTATTAAATGCTTATACAAGTAGAGCCCCCCGACAAAGAGGAGAGGGTGTCAGCAGAAGATAGGTCATCATCATCATCAGTATTAAAATCTCAGAAAACCCCTTTAAATGTATAGGGGTCAATTTATTATGAAGGGGATATTTGAAGTCATTTTTTGCTCGAGTCTGTGTTGGTGTACTTTATGACAGTGTTCTTCGACTCCATTCCTCAGAGCCCACCTGCCGGTCTTTTTTTCAGGATTTCCTTCGTATTGAGGAGGTGATATAATTAGGGTCAATGCATCAGGACTTACCAGAGGTGTTCATTCTGTGGGATATTCTCAAATCATGACTGACAGGTTGTCTCTGAGGACTGCAGTTGGGAACACTGCTTTATGACACATTTATCAAATGTCGCATGTTTGATAAATTTGTCTTATCCTTAAAGAGGACCTTTCACCAGAAATGTCATGTCTATATTAATATCTGACATTACTTGCCTGCCCCCAGTGGTGCTTATTCCGGTATTCTTATTTTCTTTTGTGCCCCCGTTTGTCCGCGGTGCGCCCCGCAATATTTCCCGCCATGTATGGTAATGAGCCATTCGGCTCAACCGGGCAGGCCTGCAAAAGGTCTCTCAGGCGTGTCTGCCTTCCCCCTGGCACGGAGCGCAACTAATCAGAGCGCTCCGCTCTTAGCCAAGGAGAAGACACTCTGGCTCTGGATGGTTGAAATCGCTCTAGTTCTCGCGAGAACTGAAGCGTCTTCTCCTTGGCTAAGAGCGGAGCGCTGATTAGTTGCGCTCCGTGCCAGGGAAGGCAGACACGCTGAGACCTTTGCAGGCTCGCCTAGTTGAGCCGAATGGCTCATTACCATACATGGCGAATATGTGGAGCACCATGACAGACGGCACAAAGAAAATAAGAATACCGGAATAAGTACCACTGGGGGCAGGCAAGTAATGTCAGATATTAATATAGACATGAAATTTCTGGTGAAAGGTCCTCTTTAAACATTTTGTCTAGAAAAGCTGCTCCAGATTTCCTACTCCATCCTCCTACTGGATGGGAATTAAACATTTTTTTAGCGACTTAAAAAAAAAATCTCTGTGATAAATTTGGAATGAAACTCATTAACATAGCTAACCATCCATATTTCTAAACCGGAGTGAGTCGTGTAAAAATGAAAAAAAAAAAAAATAACAAAATATTTGTGCAAGTAAGCCCAAAAAGTCGCAAAAGCCCTCTTTGAACCCAGAATTCTGGAGTGAAGGCCTGATAAATCAGAGTTAAGCCTCATTCACACATCAGTGTTTGGTCAGTGATTTCCATCAGTGATTGTGAGCCAAAACCAGGAGTGGAGTCTCCACAGACATAAGGTATAAGGGAAAGATCTGCACCTGTTCTGTGTTTAGAGCCGCACCTGGTCTTGGCTCACAATCACTGATGGAAATCACTGACCGAACACTGAGTGTGTGAATGATGCATTATAGTCTATTGCATAGCTAATTACAATTGTATTCCCGTTAATATAGTTTAAAAGGGTTGTCTCAATTCAGCAAATGGCATTTATCATGTGGAGAAAGTTATTACAAGCCGCTTACTAATGTATTGTGATTGTCCATATTGCCTGCTTTGCTGTCTGGATTCATTTTGTCATTGCATTTTTTTCCATGGTTATGACCACCCTGAAACCCAGCAGTGGCTGCTGTGCTTGTACATTGTAGGAAAAAGTGTTGTCCTATGTGCACACCCATGGTACCGGCCACCAGAGCTGTAGGCGCCTTTTTCTACAGTGCGCAAGCGCGGCCACCACTGCTGGGTCAGGGTGGTCGTAACCATGGAAAAAAGATGTCTATAATGCAATGGAAAAATGAATCCAGCCAGCAAAGGAAGCAATATGGACAATAACAATACATTAGTAAGTGCCTTGTATTAACTTTCTCTACATAATAAATGCCATTTGCTGAAGTGAGACGACCCCTTTACGCTCTTTCTACAGTAGGTATCTTGATTACTTACATGATGGTGAGAAGCCTGATGTTGCCATTTCACTACAGTAAATTTATTACTAATGATTGGCCATTTATAAAGGATTTGGAGTCAGGAATTTGGCCTACTGATTCCACAGGCCTGGTGTAAAGACAAGGCTCACGCTGATCAGGCCACTAAACCGATTTGACAAATTCTGAAAATAAATAAATAAATTGGGGGACAGATTTTTAAGGGTCACTAAATTATCTATAACATGTATATTTGTTTTCCTTTCAAAACATTTATGGTTTTATGAATTGTATCCCCTCAAGAATGAAAACAAAAAGCAAAAAGAAATGTGGTTTCTATAGCATTAAACCTCTTGTCTATAGATTGCTCATATTCAGCAATCTTGTAAAATTGATTGTGCTATGACACATTATTTAGCACATTTCCCACTTAGTGGGGCTGGAATGTTCCTCTGTTCCCTTGAAGCACAGAAAATAATACACAAGTACAGCACATAGGCTAAGGACATTGTTTCACAATCCAGTCAAGTCAGCAGGAGGCTTTATTAACATGGATTACATGAATTGACTTGGTCAAAAGTAGTGTTTAATGCCATTTCCTAACAAAGCTACGCGGTAAACACTGCTCGGGATTATACCGCTTCAAATTCCCATTGCTGCCTATTTATTTTTTCAGGGAAGAAAATATTTTATTCTGAGCAAAACATTGTGTGGTTCATCTTTCTCAAATTTGGAAGTAAAAACCCATGATTAATGTAAAAAATGAAAATCATACATAAACTATTAAATGACAATCTCTTTCTAACAAAGCTAGAACCAGCCCTGTACCTCACATGGATCCAGAGATCTCCTCATTCATTGCTCTGCTGGATTTATTTCAAGCTGGCTTTCTCAGGGAGTGTACCCTGTCTGCTGCAGCTGGTGGCAATTTGAAGGTGGAACTGAGCATGTGCGACCTCCTCAGTGATGTGGACAGAGAAACTGGAGAAAGAGCAAACTGTTGGTGGCGCTATACAGATAGATTTCATTGAATAATTCAGTGGCTATACTAAGTTTTTAATTACATGAAATGACTAAAGTATTCATGAAAATGGGAGAATATATTTTGTGGGACGAATTAATTTTCCCTTTTGGTCTAAAAACCCATTACGGCCTCATGCACACGACCGTATGGATTTTGCAGTCCACAAATCGCGGCTCCGCAAAATGTGTGCGCGCCACAATATCCAGGGGCCTTATAGTCAAAATGCCTATTCTTGTCCGCAAAACGGACAAGAATAGGACATGTTCTACTTTTTGCAGGACGGACATCCTGTGCTGTCTGCATTTTTTGTGGTTATATTGAAATGAATGGGTCCGTACCCAGTCTTCAAAAAATGCTGATCTGATGCAGAAAAAAAATATGGTCCTGTCTGTGCATAAGGCCTAAAGAACATTATGATGAGCAGGGTTCTAGCTATTAAAAAAATAATAAAGTATGGCATGCATTCTCATAGTTATATATATATATATATATATATTATATATATTTTTTTATGTATATACACACACACACACACACACACACACCGCTATATTAAGGATGCAGTGTAATTTTGTAATTTCCGAGAGCTATAATGTTTTAATTTTTCCATTGACATGGCCATATGAGGGCCTTTTTCATGTGGGAAAAATTGTATTTTTAATGCCACCTTTCTCAGATACTTCTAATGTATTCTATAAATTTTAAACCAAATTTTAGGGCAACAGTGTGAAAAAACAACGCCACCATTGTTTTTAGGGTTTTGTTTTTTATGATGCTCCGTGCCTGGTAATAGTGACATTTTAAAGGGGTTGTGTTTAAAGAGGACCTTTCACCAGAAATTTCATGTCTATATTAATATCTGACATTACATGCCTGCCCCCAGTGGTGCTTATTCCGGTATTCTTATTTTCTTTTGTGCCCCCGTTTGTCAGCGGTGCCCCCCGCAATATTTCCCGCCATGTATGGTAATGAGCTATTCGGCTCAACTGGGCGGGCCTGCAAAAGGTCTCTCAGGTGTGTCTGCCTTCCCCCTGGCACGGAGCGCAACTAATCAGCGCGCTCCGCTCTTAGCCAGGGAGAAGACGCTTCAGTTCTTGCGAGAACTGGAGCGATTTCAACCATCCAGAGCCAGAGTGTCTTCTCCCTGGCTAAGAGCGGAGCGCGCTGATTAGTTACGCTCCGTGCCAGGGGGAAGGCAGACACGCCTGAGAGACCTTTTGCAGGCCCGCCCAGTTGAGCTGAATGGCTCATTACCATACATGGCGGGAAATATTGAGGGGGGCACCGCAGACAAACGGGGGCACAAAAGAAAATAAGAATACTGGAATAAGCACCACTGGGGGCAGGCAAGTAATGTCAGATATTAATATAGACATGAAATTTCTGGTGAAAGGTCCTCTTTAATATTGATAATCTATCTTCAGACCCCACCAATCAGATACTGATGACTGACTCTTGGCACCCCCGCTGCTCAGCTGTTTGAAGAGATGGCCTCTTCCTAGGCCATTGACATGATGTTCATTGGTCAAATGGCCTAGGGACAGCACAGTCCCTTTCAAGTGAATGGGGCTGATCTGCAATACCAAGCACAACCACTATCCAATGGCCGGCACCATGCTTGGAAAGCTGCAAGGAGGCCGTGCCACTCACCAGAGCTCAGATGCCTCTTCAAACAGCTGATTGGCAGTGGTGCTGGGAGTCAGATCCCCACCGATTACATACTGATGACCTATTCCTGAGGATAGACTATCAGAGTCAAAACTTTTAACTGTAGTCAGCAGGACAGTATGATTGTGGAGATACCAAATTTATGTTTTACCCCTTTTAAAAGTAAAAACTTAGCTTTTTCATATTCTGACACCCACAACTTTTTTCCTATATTTCTGGTGATAAAGCTTAGCGGGGGGCTCGATTTTTTTAAAGGTGCAAAAAATTCAAATAAATGAATAAATCCAAAATTCTAGTTTAATGATAAATATACTACTGTAGCCCTCCAGACTAATTTTCATTGCGAGTATGTATTTTATCCTGTTGCCTTCAGCACTCTTCTGGGACCAATCCAGTTCATTTACTTAAAGGCTTTTATTTTACAAATTTGATGGAGTTCAGGTCGCGGCAGTCAGAAGTCAAGACCAGGGGCAGACTAATATTTCAAGAATGGAAAGGGTCAGGTTGACATTTCTGATGTATTATTTGTTATGTGGGCCTCCTATTAAGATTAATGTGACATCTGTGCCCCCTGGTGTGCCAGGCCTACTGAATATTTGGCAGGGACTATATATATTTACGCCACTAGAAAAGTCTACAATAAAAAGCCTATTAGTTACAGTGACAAAAACTTATAGATGGGTGAAGTCGGTTTAACCCTTAAGCTGCCTGGTGTTTGGAGATAATTTTCACAATTCAGAAGTAAAAAGACAAAAAATCTCCACAAATCAAGCCTGTCTAAGATGGCTAATACTTCCTTCTGCCACTAGAGGACACTGAGGGTTGTATGGGGAAGAAGGGGGGGGGGGGGTTGACTTTACAGAGACTCTGTCGGCAGGAGGAACACTATAAAACCAGACATAGCATCTGGTAGGGTTGATCCCATCTTGTTTTATTCCATTGCAAAGTTTTAGTAAAAACTCACATTTCATTGATATGTTAATTATCTTCAGAGCACTGAAAGGTGGCCCCGAGCCTCTGAGATGACCAGAGGTCCTCCTCTTTCACTTACAGCCACTCCTAATGCCTCCATGAATGACAAGGCCAGAAACTTCCCCAAGATTCCTGTCCCTTGTGACTTTGAGGGTGGAGGAGCTCTGGTGCCCAAGGGTATCAGGCCCACCCCTCAGTGCTCTGAATGACTGATTAAAATATTAATAAAATATTGATTTACCTGGAGCGTCGCAACAGAATCTCATATTGTTTAACTCAGCAGAATCAACACTACATGCATTTTGTATGGTCTAATATGGTTTTATTCTGCTGACTGACTTGTACACTAACTGTATTTAAGTCTGTATTCACCTTCAAGAAAAAGATTTCTATATCAATCCAAGTCACTTGTCAAGGTGCTAAGAGGAAAGGACCTAGTAGACTGTTACATCTTCAGACTGTCTTCACAGGATTCTTGGCTTACTGCATAGCCCCTTCAGAATTACCACTTATCACTGTGGAAACACAAGTCTTTATGAATAAAACAACGGCACCTTCGGTAAACTTACAATTGTATATCATTCTGACCATCAAAGTCAAGGATATTCTTTCCAGTTCTTTTATGTACACATTGTAAGGAAACGACTCGGCCCCAGTCGTAGAGAATCTGCACACACAGACTCCTCTCTGTGGGATAGAACACATTCATTGTCATCACATCAAAGGACAATTTTCCTAAGTAATGATTCAATTTCACCTAGAGGTGCATTATTTAATAATCTGGCCCAGTATGATCTTTCTTGTTTGACAAGTCTAAGCAACATGAGACGTAGTGTCTATAAGGGGTAATGCCTTGACTAATTAGAAAATGCATTCAGATGTAGTCGCAGATGCATTCAGGGTAGTCACACTCTTGCTAATTGAAATATTGATGTACATTCTACTCAATATCAGACTGAATCTTTATGGAGAATTATTGGTAGGCTTAGGAAAAATAAACCGTGCCCAGAAAACAGCTTACCTATCAATGGCCATATGAGCTAAGAAGATGGTTTATCATTACCATACTTCCATCCAATATTATTTCGAAAATCAAGGTGATCCTCTCTGGCCATGCTCCTTTTGCATAGGAATGCTTTCATGCTTTTCAACACAAATTCGGCACAGATTTTGATTTTTAACATAACCCCTTGCTAACCAGTATATTATACACACACACACACACACACACACACTGTATATCTGAGCGGTCGGCATATATCGCTGAACGGACATTTTAAAAGATTAGCATGCAGCTGCGGGAGCTGGGAGACCACTGGGAGTGACAGCGGGGCTCCCCATAGACAAATTTTCACTGTCCCTGCTTTCCCCATCGATTTATATAAAGTTCTGAAAGAATGCTGAGTATAGAGATCAGAAGGCGGCAATGCCACTCCTTCTCCAGTCCCAGTGGTCATGTGACATGTGATTATCAGGTGCCGGGAGTCTGTGGAGCTGCCTGGGTCCTATCAGACTCAGATCAGTTCTGTAGTGAGGATTTACAGCGCTGTCAGCCCCAGTTACAGGGGAGATCAGCAATAAAAAAAAAAAAAGAAAGTTCCCCAAAGGTCTTGTAAGACCTTATGCGGGGGTAAACTGTAAAAAATAAAGACAAGATTAAAAAAAACACTGCATATAAAAAAAACACTGCAATGCAGTTTCTAGCCCTGCCCCCGGCCACTATAATCCGTACAGCCCAGATATCTAAACAACTGATATAGACAATGGAAATAATAAAAATAGATATTTTGGTTGTACATTGCACTACTAAGAAACAAAATGTAAAAAAACTGACTTTTATAATAATTAGAAACTATGGTTAATGGGGACAATCAGTTAGTGAAATATTATTGCTGACTGATGGAAATCTGCTCTATCAGTCAGAAATGTTATATTTGTCACAAATGTATTAGATATTCTCTTCTGCTGATAGTCAGATAAAACATTTTTTAGATAAGGATGGGGTACTAACATGATAGGAACAATAAAATTTTTTATGTTTGCCTGTGTTGTGTATGTGCTTGGTTAACTTATTTGCCCTTCCAAAACCAGATACTGGTAAACTTCCAGGTTCGGGAGTCAATAATGGTCTAATTAGCTACACAGGGTATTATCAGTTACAGATAGTCTTATTGGTTACACAGAGACAAAGCATTTGGTTTGACAGAAGAGGTGGAAGGGGATGATAACATGAATAAAAGTCCACAAAGAATAAAGTGAAGGCTTCAAGTCTATGTAGATCCAACTTCAGCCTGCTCTAGCTCAGACTAGATTGTCGATCTATTAATATTCTATATACCAGTACATTATTCTGTGTTCTAAAAACACACAGACAGTTGTTAGAGCTTACCCATAAAGCCCTAATAACAAGGAATCTAGTCAATCTTGGGTTCCTTCAATGGAACCAGAGCTGTTTGCCATATGAACCCCCGCTCATATCACAGGGATGTAAGGTGGGTCTCCTTCTCAGTCCCTTTTTTAATGCTGAATCAGTGTCCAGGAAAGGGTTAAATATTGGAGATCAGAAGGAATCAGTGGCTCCGTGTTACATTTTTTACTCTGTTATGATTACACTGTCACAGTGGCAGAGTCAACAATATCTTATTACCCCAGAATTTCAAAAGACTCTTTAACGCCAGTAATATAAGATTGTATCAGGAAGCCTCTATATGATTACTTCCAACAAATACTTAAAAGTGGCTTCAAGATTGAGCCCCTTTTAAGGGCACTGGCAGAAGTATGAATATGTGTCTCCTGTTTGCTTGCCAATGGTGGGCAATGATAATACATTTATCAAGATTCTTATTTTAGAAGTTTCTTGATGTCAACATCAAAAGTACTCTTATTATATTGAACACTCCTGTGGGTCAGACCACTCTCTATGCCGACAGACCTTGGTCTAGATTCCCAGAGACACTGAAAGATAAAATATCATCCCAAGGTTTATCAAAGCGAATTCTGCTTGTTCTCTGTTCGGCTTTGAAGTTTCTTTTTTATGGAAGCAAAACCACATAAAGGCAATAGTGAAATAATGCAAAGATGCCTCTGATGCACCATAGCTGTGGAAATGTTCTTCGAATTTTAGCAAATTCCAATATAAGGAGATTAATGTAACTGTTTTGCAGATGTCTTGGGTGGAATTATATGACAGCTGTCAAATTCTTTATATTTAGTGCACTTTGTGGTAGACAGAATAAATAATAGAATAAAATTACTAAATAAAGCCTTGAGAGAAAAAAGAATGGGGGAGAACTCCCTAATATCTTCTGTCTTATATGGGATAAGGTACACACTACTGTAAGTTACACACATTAAAGGGGTTGGACGCTTTCCTATAAATGTAGTGCAATAGACATTTGTTGTAGTGATGTTAATACCAGTATGTCTCCAACTTTTAATTCTGGTGAACCCTGGTGTTTTCTATTCACTGTCCCAGACATAAACAGTCATATTTCCCCTGGACAATCACTATCATGTCCAAGTCACGTCCTGGGTGGTGTCACCTGACCACAACTGGATCTGCGCTCCTGTTTTTCTGTCTCTATTGTGCATGCTCTAAACCCAAGGATTGGGGAATGCGCTGTAGAAAATGACCTAGTCCACTGTCTTCTCATCCATTGTGTGTCCAGGACAATATATACAGTAGGTGCATGCTTAGCATATTGCGCATAGCAGTTATATCGTCCTGAATGTACAATGGACAGGGAGACAGTGGACTAGGTAAGTTTCTACTCTGTATTCTCCAGTCCTTGGATTTGGAGCACATGCCATAGAAACAGAGGGGCAGTAGCACACATATAGTCATGGATGGGTTGGTTAGGTGACTACTCTAGGGCATGATATCACTTGGATATGCTTCAGCATTTGTCCAGGGGAAATTGTTTATCTTCAGGCACTGAACTGCACCAGAAGTGAAAGTTAGGAAACATCCTAGTATTAAACACTCCTACATTGTATGTCTAATGAATTATATTTCTAAGAAAGTGCCCAAACCCTTGAAGAATGTTTTCTTGCCAATTGTCTAATGACCCAGTTTGTGCTCATAAAAACCAATTAACCCTCACACTTGCCCTATCAAGCTATAGGCCCTGCCTAGCAAAACAGAATGGCTGCCCGATAGAGGCAATCCCATGTCGGGAACTTCCTGATAGGCCCTATACGTCCCTGACAAGGGATGGATACCGCCACCAGAGAAGAGACCTAATATGACTACAGTCCAATAGTAATGTCATAAGTCAATTCATGTATCAGAAAACAAAGTTACAACAAAAATAATTGCACATAATACATATATGCTCCTAAATAATCCAGTGGCGTCCAGGTTCTGATCACGAGTGGAAAAGAAAGGAGCACATACCATATGACCCAGAAATGCAAACTTTGTCCCGACGCGTTTCTCTCAATCGCTCTCTGGGGTCAGTTCATCAGGACCACATATAAAAATAAAACTACAAAAACCATATAGGAATGGGGGCAATAATATGTGTACGAATCAGATTATATTTTTGTAGTAATACCCAAATGATAATGGTAAATCTCATTGCCATAAAAGACAATTCCCACATACTTGGGACCACATATAGTGCATCTGCATCACATACCAAATGTCCACAGTGCTGCCACGACTGAGACCCTTTTAAAAATCTACCACACACCATTTAATTGCTGATGATCAAAGTATGTCTTTCAATAAAATAGAAATAACAGCAGAGTAGACCATTCAACATAACAGTTGCTATGACAGAAAGGGGAGGATATGATTATATTTCCCTAAATCCCAGATGAGATGCCAAGGGTATGATAAGGGATCAGTCTGGGTCAGCACAGGAGCATTGGTGGTGCAGTGGTGGCCATCTTGATGGAAAGTCTGCTCTCTCTCCAAGTCAGCATGCAATCGGTATCGCTCTAAATACCTGTGTGCCAAAAACTGGAAGTCACATGACCGGAAGTCGGCAGTGGAATGCATGGTGGAGTGCAAATACAGGAAGTAAATCGCAGCTATTACTGATAATACAGAAAAAAGGACAGAGAAACTATTGGGCATAAAAAGAAGGATGAGCACATCCTGCTTCATGCCACCTTTCAGTTCTTTTGTACATAAAAAAAAATTGTACAGTTGAGCAGCTACTATACCCTATTACTACAAGGAGATTATTTGACTATTGAATAATAGAATTTTGCCATATATCATTGTCACTTCATGTCAGCTTAGTGGACGGGGGATGGGGAGGTAAAATGAGAGGGAGGTTACTATCCCTCATATTAAAAGATGAATATTAGGTGCAAAATTTAAATGATAAATAGCCCCCTACCTCACTCCAGTCCAAACACGTAATTATTTAAATAAAGCACACTAAATCAGTATATTCATTAAGACCACAAGGTCAGGGGATGGGAAGGGTTACTATCCCTCATATTATAAGATGAATATTAGGTGCAAAATTAAATTTATAAAAAGCACCCTACCTCACCCATAATTACATATAACAACAGACGGGCCAATCCAAACATAATTATTTTAAAAAAGCACGCAAAATCAGTATATTCATTAAGACCACAAGGGGTAATGGTGTTCAACCTATATGTCCATATAGCTTCTTTCTGTTTCAAAATGGTGTCAAGATCTCCACCTCTAATACCTGTCCTGATCGTCTCTAGCACACAAAATGTCAGAACTCTGGCATCATCATTATGTTTCAAAGTCACATGTCTGGAGGTTTATCTTGTTTGTTTCTCACATCCCCCACATTACAAAATCCGTCTCTTGAATGCACGGCACGTTTTACCTACATACATCAAGTTGCACGTGCATTTAGATAGATATATTACACCCTCAGTATTCCAGTTAGCTAAAGAGTGGGTATAGTATACACAGTGTCCACCAGAATTTGAAAATTGAGACCCTCTATCGATAAATTGACAAGCTTTACAGTGGCCGTAACGAAAGGTACCAGTCTGTCTATTGGTTAGCCATGTCTCTTTTTTATCAGTCTCAAAGTGGCTGTGAACCAAGGTATCTCTTAAATTGCGACCACGTCTATACGTGATTGCTGGAAAATTTGGAATAAATCCAGAAATATCTGGATTGGTTTTTAGGAGTGACCAATATTTACCATTACCAAGTACATTTCTCACTTCCTGTGCCAAGGAATCAAAAGTGCCAATAATCCGTATAGTTTTATCCTCTTGTCTTCTTTTGGGGGTTAATAACTTAGTTCTATCGCATTTTTGTGCAAATTCCCATTCCTGATTTAACATTTTTCTCTGGTAACCTTTTTCTCGAAATCTCTGATACAGAATAGTACCCTCTTTCTCAAAATCCTCATCGCTTGTACAGTTCCTCTGTATTCTGAGGAACTGTCCCTTTGGAATTCCCTTTAATGGAATAGGATGAAAACTCCCCCATTGCAAAAAACTGTTAGTGGAGGTATCTTTACGATGTAGGGATGTCTGAATCATATTATCTTTTTTCCATAGCCGAATATCTAGAAAAGCAATAGAATCTTTCTGTATCTCATGGATAAAAAATAACCCAATTTTGTTCTGATTGCCTCAACAAATAACTGAAATTCTCGTTTCACACCTGACCACAGTATCAAAATATCGTCGATATTTCTTACCTACAATAAAAAATGCGAGACCCAGTTTGCATATTGGCCAGAAAAAACTACTGTATCCTCCCACCAGCCCAGGAGCAAGTTAGCATAAGTTGGGGCACAAGGACTCCCCATAGCGGTACCCCTGAGCTGGTGGTAGTACTTAGAGTGGAATACAAAATAGTTATGAGTCAAGATGAATTCTAGCAAATGAAGAACAAAACTATTATGGCCCTGATAGTGATTGCTTTTGGTATCAAGGAAATACTTTGTAGCCCTCAGTCCCATTTGGTGTGGGATGGATGTATAGAGGGCCTCAACATCAATTGAGGCCAGCCACACCTCAGCTTCAACCACTATTCCCTCAAGCTTATTGAGCAGATCCATCATATCGCATATGAACGAAGTAAGGAATAGGACAAAGGGACGTATAATTCTATTGATGTAGATACCAGCATTTTGAGTCAGATTTCCACCCCCCCGAGACAATTGGCCTCACTTTTATCTACCGCCTCCTTTAGTAGAATCGACAGTTGCAGTTGATACTGAGTGATAGGATCCCGCACCAATATTTCATAACTTTTTGTATCCGAAAGGAGTGATAAGCACATGTCTTTGTACTGTTTACAGTTTAATATCACAATGTCCCCCCCCCCCCCCCATTATCTGACGATTTAATAATTAAATCAATTTTTTTTAATGAGATTTTTGAGACCTGCCATCTCACTGGTAAATGTTGGCATCATATGTAGAATGGCTAGTCTTCTAAAAACCTATTATGATACTGAAAAAAATTAACAGGAGCCAATGTGGTGTTTTCTGAGAGCGAGGTCAATTTACAGATCACTCAGGTTCCCACTATCAATGACGCCTTTAAAGACCTCTATAATATCCACAAAGATCATCTGAAATCCTGGTGGGAAATAATATCTCTTAATAATTACATTAAAAACAATATTGTTCCAAAGGGGTTACTGTACTTTATATTCGTCCAGTTATGAGGGTGTCCACTCCTGAATTTGTCATTAAGTGGGAAGCCATAGCCACAGAGCGTTTCATACAATTTATGAAATTATTGGTAGAAGAGAAGCAACAGAAGATTCACCTCTCTGAGAAACGGATTGAGGAATTAACACAAAGTGCATTGACTTTTAAGGATCATATGGAATTTAGCAACGTGAGTCAGAATTAGAAACAAACATTGGCAGATATAAATCTATTCTGGTTGTTCGTAAACATAGACAATTTGTCAGAGATCTTGGTGAATTTATAGATAAAACAGCTTACATTAATCCCAAACAGACCAATATAGGGATCAATATTGAAACCTCTTTCTGAAGCATGTAGCCTAGACCTCGACACCCCTAAATCACAATACACTAAGGGTGGAAGAGACAGTTATAGAGGATGTGGTCATGTAAGAGGGGGTAGGAGGTACCAAAAGGGAGATAGGAAAAAGAACACCGGTCGCCATCATGCTGCAGCCGTCAGAGCGCTCTATATAGAGCCTCAGGCGGCTGCAGAACTGCCCGGGCTGGCGTGTCCATGAGGGTGCAGCAAGAGGAGAGGGACTGACAGCAGGGAAGTGCTCAGCGCTCCCTCCTGTCACTCCCTCATTGTAGCGTGGTCGAGCCTTGTATGGCCCGCAGGTACAGGAAGCATCTGTCTCCTGTACCCCGCCGGAGTGACAGGAAGTGCGCAGACTGTGTGCTCTTCCTGTAAGTCTGCCTGGGTACAGGAAACAAAAGCTCTTGTACCCGTGGACCATACAGGGCTTGGCCACGCTACACTAGAGGTAGGGGAGGGAGGGAGGGGCGAGAAGAGATTGACGATGTAGGGGAGGGGGAAGAGAGTGACAATGGTTGGGTTTGACCAGGTGTGAGAATAGACGGCCAGGGACCCAGGTAAACTGGTGGCAGGTCCAGTAGGTGAAACAATTCTGTTCATCGGCGTGCGCAGCCTATTGCATTAGGGTGTGCACCCGAAAGCATAAGCATGCTTATGTGTGTGTATAAATATATACAGTGTCGGACTGGGGTACCTAGGGCCCACGAGTAAAATTTATTAAGGGGGCCCACAGTACGGATACATTCAAATATAATAAATAATCTAACAAGTTTTTTTTATATGAACATAGGCTGGTTGAGGTGCTGTACATGGAATATATGTATGTAGTGCAGTAAGTCCAATGTGTTATGTGCCACTTGTGCAGGGGGTGGGAGACTAGGGGCCCACCTTGCTCAGGGGCCCACCGGGGGATTCTCCTGTACCCCTGTGGGCCAGTCTGAGCCTGAATATATATATATATATATGTTATAAATGCACAAACACAAAACTGAGGGGTATCAGTGTACATTATACAGGGGACAACTGAGGAGGGGTAGCACTGTAGCAGAGACAATACCTCATTTTTTGCGGCTTGATTAGGGTGTGCCCAGGCACACCTGGCACACCCCCTGCGCACGCCTATGATTCTGTTAGATATGCAGGCTTGCGAAGAACTGCAACATGTCTCTTGGGGCCCGCAAAGAGGGCAAATGGATAGCCCCACCGATAGGGAATTCCCCGATCCCTGAGGAGGTCCAATAGAGGACGTAAAGCTCTCTGTACCAGAGTGTGGCGTGAAAGGTCTTGCAACAACTTGATTGGGGACCCATCATGAGACAGAAGGGAAGACTGCTGAGCCTTATTCAAAATTTGCTCCTTGATGACATAAAAGTGTATTCTGCAGAGGACGTCTCTTGGTTGGAGCCATCTGGATTAGGGGTCGGTAGGGCTCTGTGAGCTCTGTCAATTTCTATATGAGAATTCAGTGGGTGACCCAAGATTTTGTTGAATATTCCTACAATTGTATGCAGTAGGTCAGGTGTCGTTATTGATTCTGGGAGGCCTCTAATCCGTACGTTATTACGACGGCTGCGGTTTTCAATGTTATCAAGGTGTTGATATAAGGTGTACAGTTCAGCCTCATGAGACTGGACCTCATCTTGAAGGGTCGAAACCGGAGCAGACAGGGCTGTGTGATCGTGGACGACAGAATCAATTCTGGAGTCATGCACCATCAGTTCAGAGCAGACCTGCGAGAATTCCTGCTTGCATTCCTGCAGTATGTTGGTGGCAAAATTAGACAGGTCTGCCTTAGAGGGTAGTGAGCAGATAAGGGTGCGCAGGTCTGCCATTGTTGGTGGTCTAGCAACCTCATCAAGTAGATCTGTGGAAGCCGGGAGTTCTCAGTCTGTGGCAAGATATGTTTAGAGGCTTGCAAGGATAGTAAACCAATCACAGTTTCAGGACTAGAGGGGGTCGCTCCCGGCAACCATTGATAGGAACCATCCCAAGAAGATCCGGTGGACCAATGTGGTGCGGTGGCTAGAGAGGACCCAGGGGAGTGGGAAAGAGGGTGAAAGGGGTCCATTGCAGCAGGGGAAGCGGAATCTTGAGGAGCATCTTTGCTGGGGGACTGTTGCTGCTGGGCTTGGCATTGTCCCGGAAAGCAGAAACCAGAATGGGTCAGGAGCTGGGTGCTTGTGTGCCTCTGGTGGCGAGTTGGGGCTCCTGGGGTTCCAAACATGGGCCCACTGGGCCAGATGCAGTGGGCCAAGAGCCTCTGAGTGGAGTTCTGCGGGATGGTGGGGCTGCAGACCTCTGGAGTTACATTGTGAGGGATTTGTGGAGAGCCCCCGTGACTGACCTGTGAGGCAGCTGGCAGCGCTGCAGCTGAGATAAGCATCAGAGGTTCCAGGGCGCGTGTGGAAGCCAGAATGGAGGGCGAGGGTGGAGAAAGCAGCTCTAGTGGATCCGGCAGGGTCCTGTCCTGGCAGTTGTGCCATTCCGTGCCTTGGGTCGAGGCTGGCAGCAGGGGCACAGATGCAGAGCGGTGCCGGTGAAACTGTACGACAGGGCTCCCAGGGATATCTGGTTGCGCTTCGGCGGACCTCGTGTTTGGCGCACCGGCGCCATTTTGGAGGCACATAGAGCGGTCCTTCAGAGCGGATCCCGAGGGTGAGGAATGTGAAGAGGAGAGGCAGATCCCCTTGAGATGCAGCCAGGGGAGCCATTGGACGAGCTCTACCCTTTTTTAGTGTTTAGCCCATCAGGAGAGGCTGGATGAAAGGTGATTTCGCCAGGTATGCAGAGGAGCTCTTACTGAGCGCGTCCTCACTCGCTTATGGCTGGCCATGCCCCCCGATTATCAGTATTTAAATAGTGTGTGGTAGATTTTTAAAAAGGGTCTCAGTAGTAGCAGCAGCACTATGGACATTTGGTATGTGATGCAGATGCACTATATTTGGTCCCAAATATGTGGGAATTATCTTTCTTTATAGCAATGAGATTTACTATTATCATTTGGGTATTACTACAAGAATATAATCTGATTTGCACACATATTATTGCCTGTATCGTTTGTTTTTTGGAGTTTTTTTGTTATACAGTATGCGGTCCCCTTGATAAACTGACCCGAGAGAACGGTTGAGAGAAACGCGTTGGTACAGAGTTCGCAGTCTTTCTTTTCCACTGCTGATCAAAACCTGGACACCACTGGTTTATTTGGGAGCATATATGTATTATGTGCGATTATTTTTGTTGTTACTTTATTATTTTCTGATACATGCATTGACTTATGACATTACTATTGGACTGTAGTCATATTAGGTCTCTTCTCTGGTGGCGGTATCCATCCCTTGTCAGAGACATATAGGGCCTATCAGGAGGTTCCTGACACAGGATCGCCCCTATTGGGGCGGCCATTCCGTTTTGCTAGGCAGGGCCTATAGCTTGATAGGGCAAGTGTGAGGGAAAAGTCAATTTTCCTTTCCTTGTCCTGCCCAGCCTCATTGGTAATTGCTTTTTAAGGGAACAAATTGGATGATTTTTAATGATCATCAGTAAAGGTTACGTTTTACACTGGTGAAGGTACTCTGTGATTATATTATAATTAAATTACACTAGTGACTACCTGACAATGGTAGTGCTAATGAAAATATTCAGAGATCATCCAAGCAATTAAAACAGCCTTCCTACTATGGTGTTAACTGACCCCGTGTTTCCAAAATAGCTCTAATCTGTTGAGGCATGTATTTCCCAGAGATTCTTGTTTGGATGGAAATCTAGTGGATTTGGAGCTCAAGTCAACATCTTGATCTCTTTGTCATAGTTATGCCAGAAGTCCTGCCCACTACCATTCCTCTCCTTCCAGTGGGCACAACAGCCGCATTGCTCACGCGCTCTTGCTTTCCGGTAGTTCTGCCGGTATCCTCCTCCACCCGGCAGGTCCAGCTGCAGAAGTAGCGCTATCTCATAGTACTTCTTGCAGGCTGAGGTTTGCTTTCAGTTGCCCCTTTGACTGTAATTTAATTTTTTCATAAATGAATAGTACAAGTGAACACAATAAACTTTACAATACATCTCATCAGAGAAAGATGCTTCCTTCTTTCTTGCTCTGTTTCCTCTAAAAGTCAAGTTTCTGCTTAGATACATCTTCAGTGAAGATGGGCTGCCTGCTCACTAAAGGACCAGATTACATAGAATTCTATGGAGAGGGAGGTGGAAGGGAGGGGCTTCTGCACACAGGCACACACAAAAAGGCTGAGGAGAAGCTATCTCAGCGATATACTGCTTTAGTTTACTGCTGCATCTACATCTAAATTGCTTATTGTCCTCCATTACTGCTGCTACTCCTGAGGATGTGCTACAGACAGGGTATGTTCAGACAAAGGAATTTGAACGTAGGTTTCATCATGAATGCGGTGCTGAAAGCTGGGCTGAATCTGCACTAAAACTGCCTCTCATTTTTTCAATGCAGCCCAGGGGTTTTTCCGCCTGATTTTCAAGACTGCTCCAAGAATGTACAGGTCCATTCTTGGCACAGTTACTGTCTGGACCCCTTTTTAAAGCTTGTGGTTTAGCTCCATTCAATAGAGCTTAACCTCAAGTGGGTCCACATGAAACCCCACAGCAGAACCTGCAGCACAGTGCAGTGGTTTCTGCCAAGGAATACACTGTGGATTTTGTCCAGTACAAAATCCTCTGTCTGAACATACCCTTAGTGTGCTGCTACACAGTTAAAATGTATATAGTTTAATTCATTGAACCGTTTCATATGCAGTATTTCTATATTTCGTTATATGCTCCCATCTAGTGGCCGTTTTTAGTAATGCACTTGTTTTCTTGTTCTCTGATATCTATGACTCATTTCCTTTCAAAGCTCCACCCCTTCTTCTGTGTACTTCACTTCCTGTATCTTCCATCTTGCTTCAGCCACATGTAACAGATACACATGTATTCTCATGTACACTAATGAAAGCATCATCTTTTGACCACACAATACCGGAATCCATCTGTTCTGCAGTACCCTGTTATCTGACTTACACAATAAAGCAAGTTACACGGATAAACACGGTGTTGGTGAGTTCAAGCTATCTGATAAGGATTGTCCGCAGTGATTATATCTGCTTATACAGGCAAGGCATAGAGGTCTCACTAGGGATACATCGCTATTACAACAATCGGAGTCAGAATAGTCAAAAGATGCATAGAATTCCTACAGCCTGCTGTGTATATGTGTGTGCTTAATCTGCAATCAAGCTCAGTGCCATCCACCATCTTGTGAAAGCACATGGTCGCACAAGCTTACTGCACTTCACGTGAATGTTGAAAACTGTTTCTCTACATTGAACTGTGTTACCTCACCTGTCTAAGCTGCTGGTCATCTTCTTAACTGGCTTAGGTTTTCCCTGTCACATCCTTAAAGCTTGTAAAAAAGGGGGATCTTGACATAGGGGCCACTTAATATGGTGGATTTAGTGATCTCTGTAATGGAGACACCCCTTTGCTCGGTTTTCCTTCCTTTGAGGGATATCTGGCTTTCATTGTGTTGTACACCCAATACTGGGGCTCGACATTTATTTAGCATATTACTGTTTCCCAGGGAGCTTTGCACTTTGGATTGCTGTGTTGAGACTCTTAAATGAGGCTCCATGGTGTTTTTTGTAGCTGGTCTCCCTGAGAGTCTTCTTAAAGAGACAATACCATTTTTTGCAAAACCGTAAAAAATGTCTAGACAAAGCTCTAAACACTCCTTTATTGCTGAACCAGACGTTTAGGGAGCAGATTCTGCAGATATTACTGAACAGAGTGTAAGACCCAAACGTACAATAAAATCAACACAGAAACTCAGGGAAAACTATAAAGCCACTAAAGATGAGTTCTCCAGTAATCTGTCAGATCTCTAGGACAAAACCTCACACTGCATGTCAGTTTTTTCACACTAATGATCAACCAGCTGAAATAAGAGACGCTATAAATTGCCTATTTGCTGCGTATGTACGCTACGAGCAGCTGTCTGCAAAATACTCAGCTTTCTTGCAGGACTCTAATATAGAGGATTCTTCAGCAGAACTGACCAGGACTGAACCAACAAAGGGAACTCGCAGTGCAAAATGCTAAATTTAAGGCAGAACTCAGCATTACTCAACTGCAGGAGACCAGATCTCACAGATCCAACTCAACCAAGCACACTGCACGTTCTTCTAGATCCTCTTGCTCCAGAAGTTGAACATTAGGCGACAAACTAATAGAGGCCTGCGCTGATGCGGAATCAAAAAAGGCGCAAAGCCCTTTTATCAGAAAACAAGCATAGATAGAAGCACGCAAGAAAGCTCACCAAGCAGAGGAAGCTTCACAAATAAATATTCTGTAAATGCAAAGAAAGGAAGCAGAGGTAGAAGCACGCATGGCAGCGCGCCAAACCGAGATGGCTGCTCAGCAAGCAGAGGTAGAAGCACGCAAGGCAGCTCAACAAATAAAGATTCTGCAAATGGAAAGAAAGGAAGCAGAGGTAGAAGCACGCAAGGCAGCTGGCAGAGGCAGATTCACAAATAAAGATTCTGCAAATGGAAAGGGAGGACGCAGCTTCCCTAGAAAGGATGAAAGTGCTTGAACAAGCAATGGGTCAAAGTACTAATTCAGACTGCCTTATCCCAGCAGAACTGGAAGATCCAGCTGAACGTACCAGTGAATACGTTCTAAAGCATAATATCTGCAAAGATACAGAGTCATCTCCTGTACCCCCTACTAACAACACTGCTCTGACTCAGTTCTATATGCCTGAGCCTCTTCAAGTCTACAACACAAGTACATCTATGCAGCAAAACACATCAACTCATGCCAACAACAAGGTGACTTTCAGTGATAAACCACAGCCAGCACAAGCCTTGGAGACTACCCCACAGAACTTTTACACCCAAGGGGTTCCACAAATTACTTTGACACCAAGAAGTGAGAGACTAGACATGAATTACTTTGCCAGATACTGTACATGGTACGCCGTGAGCTCATTAACACCAGCCTCTCAAGGTTTGATGACTGTCCAGAGAGATACAGGGCCTGGAGATCAACCTTCAAGGCTGTTATTGTTGATCTCAACCTTACTACTAAGGAAGAACTTGATTTGCTCATAAAGTGGCTGGGACCAGAATCTGCAGGTTGTGACTCAGAAAAGTACATGTTGACCACCCAGATGCAGGTCTTGTTGCTGCATCGGCAAGACTGGAGCAATTCTATGGTAGCTCTGAAGCCAGACTGCAAAACTTCCCAAAAATAGGGAACAAAAACTATCGCAAGCTCCAAGATCTAAGTGACCTCCTCATGGAGCTAGAGTTGGCAAAGACTGACCCACGTCTACCTGGACTAAGCTTCCTGGACACCGCTCATGGTGTCAGCCCAGTGGTGCCTAAACTGCCATACGGCCTGCATGGGAAATGGGCATTGTGGATGACAGAGATAAAGACCCTAATCGTCAATGTCCTATTCACAAGAAGCCTCACCCTCTTAAGAAATGCCAGGGGCTTAGGGCAAAGACTGTACAAGAGCGCAAGGAGATTCTCCAGAAACTTGGCATATGCTACAAGTGCTATGCTTCTTATAGCCATTTTGCTAAAGACTGTAAAGTTGTCATCAAGTGAACAGAATGCAGTAGCAACAGACATGTTACAGTTATGCATCCTACTCCACTTCCAGACAACCCACAGCAGCTACCTACCTCCACTCCCGTCTCAAATCATGGCAGGGACAAACAAGGGCGTGCTCCAACCAAAGATAATGTCTCTTCTTCATGTACAGAAGTCTGTGGAGAAGGCAAGGACCACAAATGCTGTGCCAACATATGCCTAGTCAAGATATACCAAAAGAGTCATCCTGAGAAAGCTGCTAGGATGTATGCCATAATAGATGAACAGAGCAACAGATGCCTGGTTAAGCCTAAATTCTTTGAGATCTTTGGCATAGATGGTCACTCCATACCATATACTCTCAGAACATGTTCTGGTCATGTAGAGACCTTCAGCAGAAGGGTTGATGGATTAATGGTCTCTCATATCAACGAGGGAGAGGGCATACCCCTACCAACGTTAGTCGAGTGCGACCAGATACCAGATGAAAGGGAAGAGATTCCCACTCCAGAAGCTGCGTATCAACATCCTCATTTAAGGCACCTTGTTGATGAGATTCCTGCAATGGATAATAGTGCTGAAATCTTAGTTCTGTTAGGAAGGGACATACTCAGAGTACATAAAGTACGCGACCAGTGTGAATGGCCTGACGCTGCCCCTTATGCACAAAGACTTGACCTAGGCTCGGTAATAGTGGGCGATGTATGCTTGGCCAAGATGTGTACGTCATCTGAAATCCACTCCATCAAGACTTACGTGTTGGGAAATGAACGTGCATCTCACTTCAAACAGTGCCCTCACCAATATGAAGTAAAGGAGAAGCTTCTTGACATCATCCAAGTACCAGATGTTACTCCTGCCCTTTGTGATGACAACCTAGGTACCACACTGTTTTGTACTAGACTAATAATAGACAAGGAATTTTTTCAGGATGAGTCTAACAACTGGGTTGCACCATTACCTCTTCGAGCTGCAAGGGCCAAACTCCCAAACAATCGTGAACAGGCTCTCAGAGTCTATTAAAGATTGGGATGCTCCACTGCCATCTGACAAGCTTTCAAAGTGAAAGTCCTGGAAGCAATCTCTACACGCCTTAGATGGAATCCATATACCATGCTGCTACACCCCAGCCTCTCTTGCTACAAGCCGGAGAAAAGAGCTTCACATCTTCTCAGATGCATCTACTGAGGCCATAGCGGCTGTTGCCTACCTCAAGGTGAAAGACTTTTCTAATCAAACCCACATAGGGTTTCTGTTTGGGAAAGCTAAACTAGCACCTAAGCCTGAGCACACAATTCCTAGGCTTGAACTTTGTGGGACTGTGCTAGCTGTAGAAAGCGCAGATTTCATGTTGCGCGAGCTAGACATTCAGATAGATGACACCAAATTCTACACAGACAGTAAAGTTGTTCTGGGCTACATATACAACCAGACTAAACGTTTCTATGTCTAAGTCAGCAACCGTGTAGGAAGAATCAGGAAATCATCTAAACCTGAACAATGGCATTATGTCCCATCTGAAATGAATCCTGCAGATCATGCCACCAGGCCAGTGTCTGTAAATGTCTTTGCAAACTCTTCCTGGTTAACAGGTCCTGAATTTCTGCTGGATCACACAGAAGAGACCACAGCTGACGTCTTCAGTTTTCTAGAACCTGACAAGGATCCAGAGATTCGTCCTGAAGTTAAAACCCTTGTCACCAGAACTGAGCAAAGACTCGTCTTTGGCTGTCAACGCTTTGAACGTTTTTCCAAGTGGATAAGGCTTATACATACCATTGCAAGGTTAGTCCATATCGCAGACTGCTTTTACACACAGCCCACCGATGTTCAATGTCAAGGTTGGCACGTGTACCAAAAGCCTCTTTCTGCAAAGGACATTGCTAAAGGTGAAATTATCATAATACACAGTCTTTGGATCTGAAATTAAAGTATCTGTGACAAGAGGAACCATAAAGGAGGTTAAAAAAGTCCACATTCATCAATCAATTCTCTCAGGAGACATAGTTTAGGCCAAATTAATTTATTATCGTTAACAAGCATGCAAATTTATGGCAGACGTAAAAAGCTTTGCTGCCCTTCAGGGAGCTCACACTGTGCTGTATTGAGAGATGTAAGGTATATAATAAAGTTGGCATAACCCTTGCCAACTAACCCTCTCTACTTCAGTAAATGTGGGTCAATATTTTTGTTAAAGAGATTGGCTCATCGCAGACACTGATGGAATATCGCTAGGATTTGTTATTAATGTCAGATAGGTGTAGGACCCGCTCCGATCTCTAGAACAGGGCCCCTGAAGTGAAAGAGAGCACACCGTGCATTCATCACTATGGGAGGCCAAAAAATAGCTGAATGGGAATTATTGTTTTATTTGCAAAAGTCCCATAGTAATGAAAGCAGAGCACACAGTGCAAGTGTTGCCACCGCTCCATTCAGCTCTATGGGAATGTAACGTCGGGGGGGGGGGGGGATCTGAAGGTCCCTGAGGTAGAATCTAGCAGGTCCTAGCAATACACCATCAATGTCTGAGATGAGACAACCCCTTTATGTACCCAATAGGAAAGTTTAAATGCAACGGACAGTAGGTGCAGACCCACTGTGCCAGCTAACCAGTTTGACTTTAGGCTAAACCTAAGGGCGTTGTCCAGACGGCTCCCTGGTATTCACCCTCTAAGCCGTATACAAGGATCTGGACTTCTCTGCAGGGTACCAGGCCACTACCTCCTGGAATAGTTCTTGGTGTAGTTGACAGCTGACTCCTAGAGGTCAGAGACACCAGTGCAAAGCACCAAGGACTCAGGCGAAAAGTGTAGTCTGAACACAGTTCAAGGTCAGACCAGGCTCAGTACATACGCAGTCCGGGTAGCAGCTCTGAGGTCAGGGCAGAAACAAGGAGCAGATTTGGTAGGGAGACAAGAGATCACACCTTCACTGGTTACTAGAGACTAGAAATCCTCACCACTCAATATTCAAGCTGGCTGCACTCTATTTCTTTAACTCCCATAGCAGTGAATGTGAGCTACACAGACAGCGCAAGAATGGATTTACAAGAACACCGTAGCTTGCTGTTCTGTTTACCTGGCTTTACTCACTGCTATGGGAATTATGGAAAAGGCGGATCTCAGACTGCTCGGCATTTTCTGTAACTCCGCCTACTCCTGGTCGGCACTTTCTGTGGTTATTCCCATGTCGGCCTTGAAAGAATGAGATCGGAATAACCCATTAATTGTTTGTAATGTATCCATTTACTCGTCTCATTCACTTCTGACCTTGTCTTTACCATGTTCCTTTTACCCTATTTACCTTCATCCTACAGCGCAAGTGCAAGGCTTGGTCCAATAGTTTTTTTGTCATTTGACAGGGACCTTTGCAGAAAGAAAAATGTATCCAATCCATGTTAAAATGTAGTATAATAGGATTGCTTACCACTCCACCTGAGCTCTATTGTGGAGCTTTCCCCTTAATAAACCACACAAAAAGTTCTGGACAGTGAAGCTCAGACAACATAAAACACGTTAAGAACGTGATGAGGCAGGAAGCAATACTTCAAAGATATGTTGATTTTTCTGCAGAAATAAAATGAGACAATGATCAAACCCACAAAAGGGCAGCAGTTGTGGCAGCTGAGATACAAGGTCTGTTTTGTGCCTCATCTCCATGTAATGAGAATCCAGACATTTTCCGCTAAAACTCAGAACAAGGCTGAAAGAAACCGTAAAAAAAAAAAAAAAATCCTGTTGACACATTCGCATTGCAAGTTTTCTAACTGTGAATTTTGTTCTTTACGGTAAACAACCTGATTTGGAGAAAAGATACATGACTGTAATGGGGAGCTCAGCAGACGGGATCGGATCAGGCAGCTTCTGGCTTTACGATGAATGGGGCAGATGCAGATAGGTGATTTTTTTTTTTTACACCTTTTTAACTATAGATCTAATCATGCCATATAGGCAAATTTACCTTAGCTAATTTTTTGAAGCCCCTTAACCGCTTCAGCCCCCCTAGCTTATACACCCTTAATGACCAGGCCACTTTTTACAATTCCGCACTACACTACTTTCACCGTTTATTGCTCCGTCATACAACTTACCACCCAAATGAATTTTACCTCCTTTTCTTCTCACTAATAGAGCTTTCATTTGGTAGTATTTCATTGCTGCTGACATTTTTACTTTTTTTGCTATTAATCAAAAATTACCGAAATTTTTGCAAAAAAATGACATTTTTCACTTTCTGTTGTAAATTTTTTTTTAAAAAACTACATTTCTATATAAATTTTTCTCTAAATGTATTGTTCTACATGTCTTTGATAAAAAAAAGTCCAATAAGTGTATATTTATTGGTTTGGGTAAAAGTTATAGCGTTTACAAACTATGGTGCAAAAAAGTGAATTTCGGCATTTTGAAGCAGCTCTGACTTTCTGAGCGCCTGTCATGTTTCTTCAGGTGCTAGAATGCCAGGATAGTATAAATACCCCCAAATCACACCATTTTAGAAAGAAGACACCCCAAAGTATTCGCGGAGGGGCATGGTGAGTTCATGTATCATTTCATTTTTTTTCACAAGTTAGCGGAAAATGACACTTTCTGAGAAAAAAAAAAAAAAAAGTTTCAATTTCTGATAACTTCTGGCAAAAAAAAAAAAATCTCAGACGGACTCACTATGCCCCTCAGTGAATACCTTGGGGTGTCTACTTTCCGAAATGGGGTCATTTGTGGGGTGTGTTTACTGTTCTGGCATTTTGGGCGGGGCTAAATTGTGAGCCGCCATGTAAAACCTGAAGGTACTCGTTGGAATTTGGGCCCTTTGTGCACCCAGGCTGCAAAAAGTGTCACTCATGTGGTATTGCCGTACTCAGGAGAAGTAGGGCAATGTGTTTTGAGGTGTATTTTTACATATACCCATGTTGGGTGAAGAAATATCTCTGTAAATTGTCAACTTTGTATAAAAAATTTAAAAGTTGTCGTTTACAGAGATATTTTTCACATAAAGTATGGGTATATATAAAATACACCCCAAAACACATTGCCCTACTTCTCCTGAGTACGGCGATACTACATGTGTGCCACTTTTGCAGCCTGAGTGACAGAGCCCTAAAACCAATGAGTACCTTTAGGATTTCACAGGGCATTTTTACGCATTTGGATTCCAGACTTCTTCTCACGCTTTAGGGGCCCCTAAAATGGCAGGACAGTATAAATACCTCACATGTGACCCCATTTTGGAAAGAAGACACCCCAAGGTATTCTGTGAGGGGTATGGTGAGTTCATGTAAAATTTTATTTTTTGTCACAAGTTAGTGGAATATGAGACTTTGTAAAAAACAAAATTAAAAAAAAAATAAATAAATTTCCGCTAACTTGTGCCAAAAAATAAAAATTCTGTGGAATCACCATGCCCCTCACGGAATACCTTGGGGTGTCTTCTTTCCAAAATGGGGTCACATGTGGGGTATTTATACTCACCTGGCATTTTAGGGGCCCCTAAAGTGTGAGAATCCAAATGCATAAAAATGGCCTGTGAAATCCTAACCCTAAGTTCACACTTGCGCGTTTTACAGCGCGTTCGAACGCGTTGTAAAACGCTCAACACATACAAACCAATGCTTCCCGATGGGACTGGTTCACATTTTCGCGCTTTACAGCGCGTTCGAACGCGCTGTAAAACGCCCTACGCATAAACAAGTACTTGAGCTTTTTTTGGGGCGTTTGTCGCGCGTATTGTCATTGACACCACAGTAGTCAATCACAAGAACAGCGCGTATGACGCGCGTTTCCTACTTGCAAAACGCGCTGTAATACTGCAGCGTAAAGCGCACGTTTCAAGAACGCTCAGGTCTGAACCCAGGGTAAAGGTACTCATTGGTTTTAGGGCCCCTTTGCGCACCCAGGCTGCAAAAAGTGTCACTCATGCGGTATCGCCGTACTCAGGAGAAGTAGGGCAATGTGTTTTGGGGTGTATTTTTACATATACCCATGCTGCGTGTGAGAAATATCGCTGTACACGACAACTTTTCACTTTTTCACGCTTTAGGGCCCCTAAAATGCCAGGGCAGTAGAAATACCCCACGTGACCCCATTTTGGAAAGAAGACACCCCAAGGTATTCTATGAGGGCATGGTGAGTTCATAGTAAGATTTTATTTTTGGCACAAGTTAGTGGAATATGTGACTTTTTAATATGTAATTTCTCACAAAGTAACTCACTTTCCGCTAACTTGTGCCAAAAACTTAAAATTCTCGTGGAATCACCATGCCCCTCACGGAATACCTTGGGGTGTCTTCTTTCCAAAATGGGGTCACATGTGGGGTATTTATACTCACCTGGCATTTTAGGGGCCCCTAAAGTGTGAGAATCCAAATGCATAAAAATGGCCTGTGAAATCCTAACCCTAAGTTCACACTTGCGCGTTTTACAGCGCGTTCGAACGCGTTGTAAAACGCTCAACACATACAAACCAATGCTTCCCGATGGGACTGGTTCACATTTTCGCGCTTTACAGCGCGTTCGAACGCGCTGTAAAACGCCCTACGCATAAACAAGTACTTGAGCTTTTTTTGGGGCGTTTGTCGCGCGTATTGTCATTGACACCACAGTAGTCAATCACAAGAACGCGCGTATGACGCGCGTTTCCTACTTGCAAAAACGCGCTGTAATACGCGCGTAAAACGCACGTTTCAAGAACGCTCAGGTCTGAACCCAGGGTAAAGGTACTCATTGGTTTTAGGGCCCCTTTGCGCACCCAGGCTGCAAAAAAGTGTCACTCATGCGGTATCGCCGTACTCAGGAGAAGTAGGGCAATGTGTTTTGGGGTGTATTTTTACATATACCCATGCTGCGTGTGAGAAATATCGCTGTACACGACAACTTTTCACTTTTTTCACGCTTTAGGGCCCCTAAAATGCCAGGGCAGTAGAAATACCCCACGTGACCCCATTTTGGAAAGAAGACACCCCAAGGTATTCCATGAGGGGCATGGCGGAGTTCATAGAAGATTTTTTTTTTGGCACAAGTTAGTGGAAATTGATTTTTTTATTGTTTTTTCTCACAAAGTCTCCCTTTCCGCTAACTTTTGACAAAAACTTTAATTTTTCATGGACTCATTATGCCCCTTAGCGAATTCCTTGGGGTGTCTTCTTTCCAAAATGGGGTCACATGTGGGGTATTTATACTGCCCTGGCATTTTAGGGGCCCTAAAGCGTGAGAAGAAAAATGTGTAAAAATGCCCTCCTAAAAGGTACTCGTTGGAATTTGGGCCCCTTTGCGCATCTTGGCTGCAAAAAAGTGTCACACATGTGGCATCGCCGTATTCAGGAGAAGTAGGGCGATGTGTTTTGGGGTGTATTTTTACATATACCCATGCTGGGTGAGAGAAATATCTCTGTAAATTGACAACTTTGAATAAAAAAATTTAAAAAGTTGTCGTTTACAGCGATATTTCTCACACCCAGCATGGGTATATGTAAAAATACACCCCAAACACATTGCCCTACTTTTCCTGAGTACGGCGATACCACATGAGTGACACTTTTTGCAGCCAAGATGCTAAAGGACCCTAAACCAATGAGTACCTTTAGGATTTCACAGGGCATTTTTACGCATTTGGATTCTCACGCTTTAGGACCCCTAAAATGCCAGGGCAGTATAAATACCTCACATGTGACCCTTTGTGGAAGAGACACCCCAAGGTATTCTGTGAGGGCATGGCGAGTTCACAGAAAAAAAAATTTGGCACAAGTTAGCGGAATTTTTTTTTTTTTTTTTACAGTCTCATATTCCACTAACTTGTGACAAAAATAAAATTTTGCATGAACTCACCATACCCCTCACGGAATACCTGGGGTGTCTTCTTTCTAAAATGGGGTCACATGTGGGGTTTTTGTACTTCCCTGGCATTTGAGGTCTCCGTAATCATTACACGTATGGCCAGCATTAGGAGTTTCTGCGATTCTCCTTATATTGAGCATACGGGTAATGAGATTTTTTTCCGTTCAGCCTCTGCGCTGAAAAAAAAAATGGGCGGCACTGATTTTTCATTCGCATCGATCAATGTGGATGAAAAATCTCTGCCAAATCAGTGACTGCGGTGCGGTGGGCTGGGCGCTAGCTACCTAACAAGTAGCTAACTAACTGGCGGTGATAAGGGACCCTTATGCCCCATTCACACGTCCGAAATTCTGTTTGCGGAACGGAATTGCGGACCCATTCATTTCTATGGGGACAGACTTTGTCCCGCTCGGATCCGGAATTACGGATCCGCGCTTCCGGGTCTGCACTTCCGTTCCACAAAAATATAGAACATGTCCTATTCTTGTCCGCAGTTGCGGACAAGAAAAAGCATTTTCTATATAGTTCTGGCAATGTGCGGATCTGCAAAATGCGGAAAGCACATTGCCGGTGTCCGTGTTTTGAGGATCCGCGGATCGGAAAAACACATATGGACGTCTGAATGGAGCCTTACAAGGGGTGTGATCAATGACAGGGGGGTGATCAGGGGGTCTAGATGGGGTGATCAAGGGGTTAATAGGTGAGGGGGGGGGGGTTAGTGTAGTGTTTGGTGCAACTTTACTGTGTTACCTGGTCCTCTGGTGGTCGATCCCAGCAAATGGGACCACCAGAGGACCAGGTAGCAGGTATACCAGACGCTGTTCACAAAACAGCGTCTGGTATACATGTTTGATGCGATTTATATTGCATCTACAGCCTGCCAGCGATTGATCATCGCTGGCAGGCTGTAGTTTAACTCTCGAGACGCGCGCCCCTGTGAACGCGCACGCGCGTGCGCGTTCACAGGAACTCACGGGTCTCGCGAGAGGACGCGAGAAGATCCCGGCCGCCCGCAGGACGCAATCCTGCGTACGGCGGTCCGGGACTGGTTAAAGGGGTTCTGCCAAGTTTTTATCAATGGGGGTCTCACTGACAGGACCCTAAGCAAACCTGAGAACAGGGGTCTCATTCCTCCTTATGAATGGAGCATCTGGTTAAAGGGGTATTCCCATATCAGACATTAATGGCCTGTCTCTCAGAGTTTGGACCCTTCACCTATCTCCACAACAAGCCCTCCAAAGTGAAGAAGAGCAGCTTCTGAAAATAGCCAAGAGCTGGCTCAGTTATTTCCAGCAGTTCCATGGCAGTGAATGGAGGGCACGCTGGGCATGTGCAGTGTGCTCAAACTTACGGTACTTTGAGAGCCCCATTCTGGAGATATGACTGGGACCCAGAGGTGGAACCTGCACCTATCTGGCATTGATGTCATATTCTGGTGAAAAGAAAAAGAATAAAGTCTGGTACAGTGTTGGTCAATAGAAAACTAGTTCAGTGCTCTCATTAAGGCCTCTTGCACACAAACGTTTTTTTTTGCGAGTGTACGGGCCGTTTTTTTTATGTTCCGTATACGGTCCATATACAGACCCATTCATTTCAGTGGGTCCGCAAAAAAAAAACGGAAGTGTTTCCGTGTGCATTCCGTTTCCGTTCCGTTAAAAGATAGAACTTGTCCTATTCTTGTCCGCATCACGGACAAGGATAGTACTGTTCTATTAGGGGCCAGATGTTCCGTTCCGCAAAAAAAGGAATGCACACAGATGTCATCCGTTTTTTTTGCGGACCGCAAAACCATACGTTCGTGTACAATAGGCCTAAGAGAAACAAAATAAGAGTATTGCAGGTTTGATACCTTTTAATGGCTAACAAAAATAGAAGTAATGTAGTTCCATAGCGAGCTTTAGAGACATCACGAGTTCCTTCATGAGGCGTACTACAAGAATATATGAAGAAACAGGAATATATATATATATATACACACACACACACACACACACACACACACACACACACACACACTAAGAACAGAGCCATGGGGGAATGAATGGACATTTGAAAGATAACAGAACAACATATCAAAAAATGAGTCCTTAAAGAGGAGTCCCAGGCTATGAGCTGTGCGCTGTGATTGGCCAGCTCTGCAGCAAGGGACACGCCTGATACAAAGTCCCCGCCCCATACAACAGAGGGAGCTCGGACACCGGAGCCTATACAGGGCGAACGGAGCGGCGCCCAGACATACTAGTAAGTGCAGGGGGACCCCTGGGCGCCGCTCTGCCCACAGATATAGTTAGTTTTTAGTGCAGATAATCAGATGAACAACATTAGATGTAGAACATGTGAATGTCCCGGGTTCTTATAGTGCTGCTGAGTGTTGGGGATCCGGATCTTATCTGTTGTCATTATATATGCGGCCTAGTTTGGACTTTAATGGGTTGTTCATGCACATGTTATTTCTGGTCTGGTGGGGACCAGAAAGAGTACAACACTGTTTTTCACTGTTCACTCCTGCGGCCCACAGATGGGACTGCATATACAGTACAACATGATAGGTTCTTTGGAAACACCAATTTTTAAGGTTAAGGTTATAATCTGCGACTTATCCCCGCTCACGCCAGGTCTAAAAAAGTGAGCGTGGTGCGTGCAGGGAAGAGGATGGGTCGGCAGGCCCGTCTCATTCATCATTTTCTACTCCCTCCTGTTTTAGGCCCCTTTCACACGGGCGAGTTTTCCGCGCGGGTGCAATGCATGACGTGAACGCATCGCACCCGCACTGAATCCGGACCGATTCATTTCTATGGGGCTGTGCACATGAGCGGTGATTTTCCCGCATCACTTTTGCGTTGTGTGAAAATCACAGCATGCTCTATATTCTGCATTTTTCATGCAACGCAGGCCCCATAGAAGTAAATGGGGCTGCGGGAAAATCGCAAGCATCCGCAAGCAAGTGCGGATGCGGTGCGATTTTCCCGCATGGTTGCTAGGAGACGATCGGGATGGGGACCCGATCTTTATTATTTTCCCTTATAACATAGTTATAAAGGAAAATAATAGCATTCTCAATGGAAGCAGGTGATTGGACCATGTGACCCAGTGACATCACTGAAGGTCCTTCACCCCCTTTCCCGGCTGAATACAGAGCAGGAGACCGGTAACCGGCTGCTACGCGATCAAATGGAGGGGGTAAGTTTATGTTTTTATTATTTTTAACCCTCTAGTGCCCTTTTTACTTTGCATTCTCTATTGAGAATGCTATTATTTTCCTTTATAACTATGTTATAAGTAAAAATATTAAAATCTACAGAATACTCCAAACGAAACGGGACTTCAGTGATGAAGTCCGGCTTCGGGTCTGGGTACCAAACATGCCGTTATTTCGCACGCACGTGCAAAACGCATTAAAACGCTTTGCACTCGCATGGAAAAAACGCGCATATTCCCACAACGCACCCGCATTCAATCCGGGCGTCAAACATGACGCCCGTGTGAAAGAGGCCTTAGGCATAGAAAATGGTCTAAATGTAAGACAGCAAGGAAGCCAAAGCCTCTTCATAACTTCGGCGGATCAACTGCCAGCACAGGGTTTTTTTTATATTGCAATATCAGGGCCTATTTTTTTTTATGAGGGAAGTTAGATTTTTTCATGGAATCATTTTGAGGTACATTTGATTTATTTAAAAAAAAACATTAATTTTGGGGGTGGGGATGAAAGAAAAGTTACTGAATTTACCTGTGGATGATGTGGGCTCCATGCACAAAGCTTCACAGGAATGGGTTCAAATTCTCAGTTGCCCCTTAGCAACTGACTCCAAAGAAAATTTTCTATGTGTGTACTGAAAGAATTACTGTTGGCCAGACTGATACATGGTCCTATGTCTAAGGCCCCTTTCAGACAAGCAAGGGTCACGCCCTGAACTCGCAGCGCAGCACCCCATCCTGAACTTCCAGCATTGCTGGGGGTCGCATAGCATTATAGGGATTTATGATGCTATGTAACCCTTACAGTTCTGGAATGTATTGGATAACATAATGCTGTCAGTGTTATCCAATACATTCCAGAACTGTAAGGCCCCTTTCACACGGGCGAGTTTTCCGTGCGGGTGAAATGCGTGAGGTGAATGCATTGCACCCGCACTGAATCCGGACCCATTCATTTCTATGGGGCTGTGTACATGAGCGGTGATTTTCCGGCATCACTTTTGCGTTGTGTGAAAATCGCAGCATGCTCTATATTCTTGCGTATATTCTGCGTTTTTTCACGCAACGAAGGCCCCATAGAAGTGAATGGGGCTGCGAGAAAATCGCAAGCATCCGCGAGCAAGTGCGGATGCGGTGCGATTTTCCCGCATGGTTGCTAGGAGACGATCGGAATGGGGACCCGATCTTTATTATTTTCCCTTATAACATGGTTATAAGGGAAAATAATAGCATTCTAAATACAGAATGCAAAGTAAAATGGGTGATTGAGGGTTAAAAATAAAAAAATAAAGTAACTCACCCCCTCCAATTGAGCGCGTAGCTGCCGGTCTCCTGTTCTGTCTTCAGCTGAGGGGGTAAAGGACCTTCCGTGATGTCACTGGCTCACATGGTAGAATCACATGCTTCCATCACCATTGTGTTGGGAGCAAGTGATTGGACCATGTGACCCAGTGACGTCACGGAATGTCCTTTACCCCCCCCCTCCCTCCCCCAGTTGAAGACAGAACAGGAGACCGGCAGCTACGCAATCAATTGGAAGAGGTGAGTTCATATTTTTTTTATTATTTTTAACCCAATCGCTCTTTTTACTTTGCATTCTGTATTTAGAATGTATTTATAACTATGTTATAAGGGAAACTAATAAAATATACAGAATACTCAAACCGAAACCGGACTTCAGTGATGAAGTCTGACTTCGGGTCTGGGTACCAAACATGCCGATTTTTCTCACGCGCGTGCAAAACGCATTACACCAGTTTGCATGCGCGCGGAAAAATTGTGCATTTTCCCGCAATGCACCCACTCTTATCCGGGCGTCAAACATGACGCCCGTATGAAAGAGGCCTAAGGGTTACATAGCATCATAAATCACTATGATGCTATGCGACCCAGGCAGTGCTGGAAGTTCAGGACGGGAGCTACGCTGCGAGTCTGCAGCATGACACTCGCTCGTCTGAAAGGGGACTAAAGCAGGGCCTGAGGATGTGACGCGCCAAAGGTAAGGAATCGGTGTGCACCACTCCCACAAGCCTTACGCTAGCATCAGTTTTGATCTGAATTTTCTTTATACAAGTTGGCAGCATAGGGGTATGTCCACACTGCGGATATAATGCAGATTTTCCTGGACAAAAGTTCAGTCAGAAAATCCGCAGTTTATTATAGTACAAGAAAAGTGAATAAGACTTCACAAAATCTCATCCACACGAGATGGAAAAAAATAAAAATTCTGCACCAGAAATTGACAAGATGCTGTGGATTTCCACCGCCGATGTCACCCTTTACAATGTATGGGGTGAAATCTGTGGCAGAATCCATGTGGGGAACAGTGGTTTTTGCCATACATTTGTCATGGATTTTGTTGCAGAATTGCGCCATTTGCGCACAGGTAGGGATATCCTAAGGTTTGTTAAAAGTGCAATATAGAGTGTTACAGTGCTTTGTTTTTTAATTTAAATCTCTTTCTATAATGTGCTTTGGGTTCCCTTTAGCAGACAAAACAATCCTGAAACACATTACACAAAGATTTCAAAAACACATTTTTATTGATTTCAAGAGGTGCGTCCAGTAAAAAAAAAAAAACCTAGATGGAGATTTATCAAAGCTGGCTTAGTTGGCCATAGCAACCAATCAGATTCCACCTTTCATTTTTAAGAGCTCCTTTGGAAAATCAAAGATAGAATCTGATTGGTTGCTATGGGCAACTCATCCACTTTTCCTTTACACCAGTTTTGATAACTCTCCCCCCATTTTCTTTCTATATCTATTTCAGAATCCACTAGGGATATGAAAACCAGACGAGCACTGACTTGTATGCCCTGATTTTTGGATGAGCTGTTTTTTCTCGTGCACAAGTTAGTGTTTCATGGTATCAGCCAAAAATAATTCTGCCTAGATATACTGCCTTATAAAGTGCGTTCTGCTTGTTTTCTCCCATACGCTATGGAAAGGACATCAGCCATTAAAGAAAATTAAACTTCTCCATAGTTGCCTTAGAAATGATTCATCCCCACAGCTGCCCGGTTCTAAAACCGCTTTATAGATAGATTAGAGTGCGTGAATAAATGTAGGTTCATCTAATATTAACATATGACTCCAAACTTCATCTGTTCATTGCACAGATTATATTCACACCCACAATATATACTGCTAAACCTCCAGGCCACAAGTGCTCACATTATTTGGATGTTACATCCGAGAACTACAACCTCTATTAATCAATTTCTGTATAAAAAGAAGCCAGACTGAATAAATATGACATAAATCACAGCTTCTTTCTCGAGACAAGCATCAGCTGTGCAATAATTTGCTGCTTTCTAAGAAATCCATGTCAGCCATACATTCCCATGGCCTCGCTCTTAGGGCTCATGCTCAGGCCGTTCTGTGCATAATCCAGACCCGTTCAACTTGAATGGGTCCGTGACCTGTCCATTCCATAAAAAAGTAGTGCATGCAGTAGTAGTAGTATTTCTGAAGCTGCCTCTGCTGGCATGCAGTTATGGGAAGGGCGCACGGGATCTTCCCTTCGGGGCACACTGAGGTTCTTGGGATTCTTCTTCCTGATGGAAGTCGAAGTGCCCTTGATGTTGATAGCTTTATGGTGTAAGGCAGGGTCCCTGCTGTTGTGATGCCAACACATTGCTGTGCATATTTAGTGCACCAGAGACACCGGTGCAGCAAAACAGTTCTTTACTGAAGAATGCAAATGTAGGCAATAAACAGGAATTCAGTATAATCAGCTGCACAAGTGGAGCAATCCTTCTTACTTTGCACTACACTAGCTAACTGGACATCCAGATGAGGGGTGTACAATTGTACTTTTAGGCAACATCTTGTAACTCGGAAGCTGTTCCCCTCGACTGCTACATTCTTTGGACAGGTTGCTTATCCACGTTTCCCCTTTGGGATGTGGGGGTATATGCAGGTATACCAAACTGTGCAGTGTCCTCAGGCACAGAAACTCCTCCTAAACACGGTTGCCGTAGAATTTATAAGCCCTTTGAACGCATTGCACCCGCACTGAATCCGGACCCATTCATTTCTATGGGCTGTGCACATGAGCGGTGATTTTCACGCATCACTTCTGCGTTGCGTTAAAATCGCAGCATGCTCTATATTGTGCGTTTTTTCACGCAACACAGGCCCCATAGAAGTGAATGGGGCTGCGGGAAAATCGCAAGCATCCGCAATCAAGTGCTAAGAGACGATCAGGATGGGGACCCGATCTTTATTATTTTCCCTTATAACATGGTTATAAGGGAAAATATTAGCATTCTCAATACAGAATGCTTAATAAAATGTGGATTAAGGGGTTAAAAATAAAAAAATTAACTCACCTTATCTACTTGATCGTGTAGTTGCGATCTCTTCTGTCTTTAAGCATTAGCTGCCATCTAAAGGACCTGTGGTGACGTCACATCACATGGTCCATCACCATGGTGATGGACCATGTAATTGGACCATGTGATGAGCTTGGTGACGTCATCACAGGTCCTTTAGCCGGCAGCTAATGCTTGAAGAAGACAGAAGAGATCGCAATTACGCGATCAAGTGGATAAGGCGAGTTAATTTTTTCTTATTTTTAACCCCTCCTTCCACATTTTACTAAGCATTCTGTATTGAGAATGCTATTGTTTTCCCTTATAACCATCTTATAAGGGAAAATAATAAAATCTACAGAATACTCAACCCATACCTGAACTTCAGTGATGTAGTCCGGGTTCGGGTCTGGGTACTAAACATGATGATTTTCCCCACGCGCGTGCAAAACGCATTAAAACGCTTTGCACTCGCGCAGAAAAATCGCGCATTTTCCCACAATGCACCCGCCTCTTATCCGGGCACCAAACGTGACGCCCGTGTGAAAGGGGCCTTAGAGTGTCTAGACCTGCACCAGATTTATCCCAGGGTCTCAGGCTGGATGACGAATGGGGTGCAGGGACAGGCACTTTTATGTTACTCTATACCAACTATTGGCTTTCTATGAGATAGACTCCACAATTGTGGTGCAGTTTTTGTGCAGAATAGAACATCTTAGGCCCACCCCCTTCAACTAACCCCTGTCCTTTGCCGACCAAGCCGGAAAAAAAGTGCAAAAACCCTAGATGTGCCAAATTGCCCCACTTTTTAGACAAATTTTTGGTGCCATTACGTTAGTAAATCTGGGACACTGGGGCACATTTATGAAGACCAGCTTTTAACGCTGGTCTTAGTTTCCCCCTCTGCGCTGCCACTAGATACACTGTACATCTAATTTATGACAAGGCATGAGCCTCGTCATAAGTTAGGTGCATCTGTGGTAGTCTGTGCGCCTGGAGTAAAAACTACATCAGCCCCATAGACCTACAGATGTTAGATGAAGGTCTATGGGAAATTATTTTTTTGCCAAGTCATTTTTTGTTTATTAGGTGGTCTGACATTAGGTGGTCAGATTTCTAAGAGACGATCGGGATGGGGACCCGATCTTTATTATTTTCCCTTATAAAATGGTTGTAAGGGAAAATAATAGCATTCTCACTACAGAATGCTTAGTAAAATGTGCATTAAGGGGTTAAAAATAAAAAAAATAAACTCACCTTATCCACTTGATCGCGTAGTTGCCGATCTCTCTTCTTCAAGCATTAGCTGCCCGCTAAAGGACTGTGGTGACGTCACATCACATGGTCCAATCACACGTGACATCATCACAGGTCCTTTAGCCGGCAGCTAATGCTTGAAGAAGAGAGAAGAGATCGGCAACAACGCGATCAAGTGGATAAGGTGAGTTTATTTTTTTATTTTTAACCCCTTAATGTACATTTTACTAAGCATTATGTAGTGAGAATGCTATTATTTTCCCTTATAACCATGTTATAAGGCAAAATAATAAAAATATACAGAATACTCAACCCGAAACCGGACTTCAGTGATGAAGTCCGGCTTCGGGTATGGGTACCAAACATGCCGATTTTTCTCACGCACGTGCAAAATGCATTACAACAGTTTGCACACGTGCGGAAAAATCACGCATTTTCTCGCAACGCACCCGCCTCTTAGCCGGGCGTCAAACATGACGCCCGTGTGAACCCAGCTGTAGGGGCCGGAACTCTGGCCCAGCAAATTTACTAATTTTATGCTGGGGAAACGGTGTAAAAGTAGCTGCAAAACTATGCTAGCCAGGGGCTAGAGTAACTTTTCTGGCAGGTGCACAGACTCCCAAGGATGCGCCTAATTTATGATGATTCAGGCAGCAAAGCTGGCGTAAAAAGGACAAGAAAGACCATCAAAAAATGACGGTCTTAATAAATGACCTCCCATGTGAACCCACTAACACTGAAACAGAAATTAAATATCAGAGATAAATGTGACCACCACGGGGCTCTCAGGGGTAAGAATATGGAAACAATAAAATGTATAATTCTGACATTAATAAAACAGTGAAACATAAGAACCAACAACAGCTGAATCTTAAAGGGGAATTCCGGATGATCGAAGTCATCCCCAATCCACAGAACAGGGGATAACTAAGATTGATGGGGGTCCTGCCGCTGGGACCTCCTCCGATCACAAGAACGGAGCCCCGTACCACCCCTGAAACGAACGGAGAGGCCGGTTGGGCATGGGTTTGGCAGCTCCATTTCAAAGATGGTGAGTACAGTGCTCGGCTATCTCTGGAATTCCCAAAGAAATGATTGGAGCGGCCAAATGCATGCCCAACAGTCTGAGCCGTTTATTTTAGGAGGGCTGCAGGGGATACGTGGACCCCGTTCTTGTGATCAGTGAGGGCCCCATCAGTAGTTCCCCCATCTAATAACTATCCCCTGTCCTGTGGATAGAGGACAACTTCAAACAACCAAAATATCCCTTTAAAAACATTACTGAGCAAATCTTGTCCATATAATAAATGTGGTCTGTAATCAATATAGTGAATGTATTCATCCCAAGTATAGTGATTTGTCAGGCAGTATACATACAATACATTCTCCAGGGATAGGCACGTGGACGAAGACTCACCACCACAAGGTGTGTTCTTTGGGCTGAGGGATATATAAGGGATACAGTAGGGATACTACACCTGTCGCCTCATAGCCAATTCCTATCCACTGTTATTATTGACCTTCCCTCCCTGGTGTTATCCACACTTTTTGAATTTTGTAATTTTTTTTTTGGGAGGGGAATCTCTGCCTATATATAGATATTATCAGATTTGCGTTATTATTTTTAATGAATACCAATAAAGTACATTGCTTTTAGAGTCTACCACCCATGGGATCCTATTAATACGTTAAATGTGGAGACCTATTATTATGATCTAATTGTTTTGGGTTAAGTTTTAGTATACATACAATAGACAAATCCATCAACACTTTCCCCATCATGGAAATACAGTGATATACAGAATCTGCCCAAATCTGCTAAGTGGGGGTCATTTACCAAGACCTGCTTTATACGGCGGTCATAGAGTCTCTCTTGCATTACCATAAGATTCTTCTAATTTATAAGGTGTGCACAAAGCTTGTGGGGGAGATTTATCAAAACCAGTGTAAAGCAACCAATCAGAGTCCACCCTTCATTTTTCAGAGCTCCTTTGCTGCTCACAGTGTTCCTTTGCAACGGTTTTGATAAATCTGCCCCTGTGACGTTTTGAGCACTGCACCATCCAGCGCCACCTACATATTTGGAGTGTAAATTTAGTCAAAATGTCAGAGCAGATCATTTTTGTGACACGTTTATCAAGTGGAAACTTTTTAAAAGGTCGCAACTCCACAGCAAGCATCCCCCAGGCCTACTTTTACAGAAAGATAAGGCTCAACCGCATTGCACTTGCACCAAATGTATTATTACTGAGCACCAGTTTCATAAATTTGTGCAGATGTGCACAGCAACTGCAATCTCCACGCTAACCTCCGATACACCTACAATGATAAATTACCCCCATAAGGACTCGTATTTTTCTTCCGTGTCCGTTCCATTTTTGTTGCGGCCCGTATGTGGAAACATTCACTTCAATGGGGGCCGCAGAAAAAAACAGAAGTCACTCCATTTCCGTATGTACGTTACACAAAAAAAAAAAAAAAGAAAAAATTAGAACATATCCTATTATTTTCCACATTACGGTCAAGGATAGGACTGTTCTATTAGGGGCCAGATGTTCCGTTCCGCAAAATATGGAATGTACAATGCCAGTATCCGTGTTTTGCGGATCCGCAATTTACAGACTGCAAAACATTAAACGGTTGTGTGCATGAGCCCTAAGTTGTAGCTGAGCTTCTCCAGTACTAGGTGGAATGGGAATGTTTGCAACTCACCAAAGAAGAATGCACTTGGCCAATACGGGTCTGAAGACGGAACGCCCACAGTTGTATTACCTCCTGACAGGAGCCTCTGGATCTATCTAGATGGCAGAAAATGTCTCAGTTCTGTCTGTTCCAGCAGTGAGGATGAGGCATTAGGACTTCTGGCATGTATCGAACACTGGGAAGTACAGACTTCTACATTCCACTCGTGGTTGCACCTGGAGGAGGGGGGGTAATTAGGAGAACATTCGGCAGCACATGAGAAGGGACAAGTTCAGTACCACAAGGAAGATTTATCAAACTGGTGTAAAGTAGAACTGGCTTAACTGCCCATTGCAACCAATCAGATTCCACCTTTCATCTTCCAAAGGAGTTCTGAAAAATAAAAATGGAATATCTTATATTCTGGGGGCACTAAGGGGCCACTACATGCCCTGAGGGCACTATAGGGTGTGTCCTATTTTGTCTGTTTTCACAGATTGACGGCTCATACAATTGAAGGAGACCAATTTAACGGGCATTTCTCAGAAAAGCAAATTTCATCAGTAAAAAAAAAAAAAACACCTAAGGCATTGTCCACACTTGTCAGTGGAAAGACATACATAAGATGACATTATATTAGCTAATTAGAGATAGTAGCAGGGTGCACTCTGTGGTGTTATGTGTGTCATCCGTAATTCACAGGCGTTGCTGAGCTGAAAATACATTTTTTTTTATCTGTCTTCCGTACAAAATGGATGGCCATCCGCGTGTCCGTGTGATTATTATGGACCCATAGACTTCAATGGGCGTGCATGGTCCGCATCACGGATAAAAGTAGTAGTGTAAAAAAATACTGAAATGTAAACAGACCTATTTAAAGCAATAGTCAATGGAAAATGCGGAAAGAACACGTCCGTGATAAACGGAAATGTGGACGAGGCCTAAGGGCTGTTTTACACGAGCGAGTCCATTGCGGGAATCATGCTCCGTGTGTGAGAGTGATCCTCCATTCTGGACTTGCAGGAGCGCACGGCGTTATCATGATTTATAATGCTATGTGCCTCTACTTGACCTTAGGTTACTTTCACACTTGCGGCAGGACAGATCCGGCAGGCTATTCAGCCTGCCGGATCCGTCCTGCTGCAAGTGCCCATGCACTGCTGTGCTGCCGCTCCGTCCCCACTGACTATAATAGGGGCGGGGGGGGCGGAGCTACGGCGCAGCATGGCAGTGCACGGCAGAGATCGCAGGACTGAAAAGTCGGACATGCAGGAGCGCACGGCATTATCATGATTTATAATGCTATGTGCAAGTCCACAAACTGAGCATGATTCCCGCAATGGACTCGCTTGTGTGAAACAGTCCTAAGGCTTCCTTCACACACAAATTTGCTCTGGTATTTTTTATTGCTAAGGGTACTTCACACTTGCTTTGGTGCGGATCCGTCTGTTTATTTGCACAGACGGATCCGCACCTATAATGCAAACGTTTGTATCCATTCAGAACGGATCAGTTTGCATTAGGTTTAAAGAAAAATGACAAAGTCCAAAACAGATCCGTTTTGAATTACATTAAAAGTCAATGGGGAACGGATCCGTTTTCAAATACACCATATTGTGTAATTGAAAACGGATCCGTCCCCATTGACTTGCATTGTAATTCAAAACGGATCCGTTAGGCTCCGCCTCTTCAGACGGACATCAAAATGCTGCATGCTGCATTTTGGTGTCCGCCTCCAAAACAGAATAGAAGCGGAACGGAGCCGAACTGATGCATTCTGAACGCATCCTTATCCATTCAGAATGCATTGGGGCTTAACTGATCCGTTTTGGACCGTTTGTGAGAGCCCTGAAACAGATCTCACAAACGGGAACCAAAACGCCAGTGTGAAAGTACCCTAAGATACACCATAAAAATGCTTGCGGTTTTCATTGACGCGTGTTTAAATAGCATTTTATTCAGCTATTTTTACTTAGAGAAGGGGATTGAAACATGCCTGCAACTAAAAGTCACCTAATTAACAAAAATGCCAGCAAAAAAACGGTGGTGTTTTTGCTGCAAAAAATGCACCAAATATTGCAAATGCAAGAAATGCCAGTAAGGCCTCATGCACACAAGGATCCGCAAAACACGGATGGCGGTAGTGTGTGTTCCACATTTTGGGGAACAGAACCTCCAGCCCTCAATAGACCAGTCCCATCCTTGTCTGTGATGCGGACAAGAATAGGACATGTTCTATTTTTTTTGCGGACATACTGTCTGCATTTTTTCCGGCCCTATTGAAGTGAATGGGTCAGCATCTGAGCCGCAAAAAATGCGGCTCGGATGCGGACGCAAACCGCGGTCGTGTGCATGAGGCCTAAAGTGCAGAACAACACTGCTAGAAACCTATGTGTACATCTACTTTTAGGCCGGAACAGGTGACTGAATAGCTGCGGATTTACCGTCACGGATTTATATGCGGCAGATCTGCAGCATTGTGCAGCACCAGCAAAGTGGATGAGAATATCTGAATTCTGATCCACATGCTGCATTAAAAAAACACAGCAGAAAAGCTGCGGTATTGCAGAGTTTAAATCCGCATGTCAAATTATACAGCGGATTTTCTTGCAGATCTCGCCCCTTTGCAATGTTGCTTTTTTGTGCATTTTTCCGCTGGATTTTCAGTCACCTGTGAATTTACCCTAAGGCTACCCTTACCCGTATGGCATCCGTTTTTCTTGCGGATCTATTGTAATAATGCCTATCCTTGTCCGCAAACTAGAAAAAAATAGGACATGCTCTATTTTTTTTGCGGGGCTACGGAACAGACATACTTAGGCCTTATTCACATGTCCACATATATGTCCGCATGTATTCCGCAAATGGCAAATACATGCGGACCCATTGACTGTGAATGAGGCACGGAACGATGCGGAAAGCACACACTGTGCTCTCCGCATCAGTTTTTGCGGACCGCGCCGTCGATCTTACTGCCGCAGCTCCGCAAAAAAGTAGAGCATGTCCTATTCTTGCCCGCAATTGCGGACAAGAAAAGACATTTCTATGGGGCTGCCGGCCGGGTGTGTTTATGGATCCGCAATTTGCGGATCCATAAACACTACGGACGTGTGAATAAGGCCTTCTGCGAACAGCCCACGGTGTGCTGTCCGCATTTTTTGCGTACCCATTGAAATGAATGGGTCTGCATCCTATCAGCAAAGAAAACGGAACGGACAAGGAAACAAAATACGGTCGTGTGCATGAGCCCTTAGCCTGCTTTCACACATACATTTCTGGTGGCTTCTGCACTTTTGTGTAAGATGTTAGCGGAAGGTCTATGGGTAATATGAAACGCACAGGTGTTTTTTTTTTACTGCTAGTGTTATTTATCTTTAGGTGGTATTTTTATCTTTCCGACTTTTCAAAAATAAAGCATGCCGGAGCTCTTGGTATTTTTTTCAGCCATTTTGATAATACCTTTATGAAGAAAATGCTAATGATAAGATACACTGGCCCAGATTTACTAATTTGTCTGTACCAAAAATTTGTCTAAAAAAAGTGGCACAAATTGGCGCATCTAGAGTTTGTACACATTTTTTGACATGCTTGGCAAGGGGAGAGGCTTAATAGAAAGTGGGTGGAGCTTTGTGGGAAAAAGACGTGCCTAAGATGCACAATTTTGTGCCAAAATTTTGGAGCAATTCTGGTGTAAAAATCTACAGTATGTCAAAGTAACCCAACCAATAGCAGATATAGGGGCACATTTACTGGCTTTTTAAGCCAGACTTAGTTTCCCCCTCTGCTCTGCCGTTAGATACATCTAATTTATGATGAGGTGTGCCCCTTGTCATAAATTAGGGGTCACGCACACGAACGTATTTTCTTTCCGTGTCCATTCAGTTTTTTTTAGCGGATTGTATGCGGAACCATTCATTTCATTGGGTCCGCAAAAAAAAAATTAAGTTACTCGGTGTGCATTCCGTTAGAATTTGTCTTTATATTGTCCGCATTACAGACAAGGATAGGTCTGTAATATTAGGGGCCAGTTGTTCCGTTCCACAAAATACAGAATGCACACGGACATCATCTGTATTTTTTTTGTGCATACGTTTTTTGTTTAAGCAAAATACATATGGTCGTGTGTATAAGCCCCTAGGCACATCTGTGGCAGTTTGTGCGTCTGGAGTGAAAAGTACGTCAGCCCCTGGCTGGCGCAGTTTGTAGTTACCATTTGTTCCTGTTTTCAGCCGCAGCATGGCACCCGACATGCTCCTGTCACGCCCAACTGGTGTACAAGGCACAAAATCGGTCATGCACCAAAATTGTGTGACACGGCCAGACAGAAAAGGGGACTTGCGACACTTTTTACGCCTAAAAGTTTCGCAAGTCCATTAGTAAATGTGCCCCATAGAGAAAAGTGTCTGTCCCTGCACTACATTTATCATCCAGTCTGAGCCCCTGTGATAGAACTGCTGCAGGTGTAGACAGCCGGATTAAGCTTATGACATTTAGGCTACGTTCACACGACGACAATAAGTCGCGCGACAAATAGGGCACAACTTCACTGCAACATTTGTTGTGCGACATTTTGTCGCACTATTGTCGCGCGACAATTTTTATAATAGGAGTCTATGGTGTCGCATTGCGACATGCAAAATGCTGCGACTGCGACAGTCGCAGAAAACCCATCTTGAATGGATTTTTTGCGACTGTCACGTCGCAGCCGCAGCATGTTGCATGTCGCAATGCGACACCATAGACTCCCATTATAAAAATTGTAGCGCCATAAATTCACACGACGACATTTGTATAGGGCACAACTTCACTGCAACATTTGTCGCGCGACATTTTGTCGCACTATTGTCGCGCTACAATTTTTATAATGGGAGTCTATGGTGTCGCATTGCGACATGCAACATGCTGCAACTGCGACGCGACAGTCGCAAAAAATACATTCAAGATGGGTTTTTCTGCGACTGTCGCTTCGCAGTCGCAGCATGTTGCATGTCGCAATGCAACACCATAGACTCCCATTATAAAAATTGTCGCGCGACAATAGTGCGACTTATTGTCGCGCGACAAATGTCGTCCTGTGAACGTACCCTTAGACCTCATGCGCACGACCCAGTTTTGGGTCCGCCTCCGAGCTGCATTTTATGAGGGTTGGATGTGGACCCATTCACTTCAATGGGGCCACAAAAGATACGGACAGCACACATCCCTTTTGCGGCCCTGCCCAAAAAAATAGAACATGTCCTAGTCTTGTTTGTATCATGGACAAGGATAGGACTGCTCTATTAAGAGCTGGACAATACATTCCGCGGAATGCACAAGGCCAGTATCAGGACACAGTCGGGTGCATGATGCTTTAGAGTTAGTAAATCAGGGCCGTCGTGTGCAAAAAAAACAAAAACTAAAAAAAAGCCAAGAAAAACCGCCACAAAAACAGCAGCAAGAAAGGATAGGCCTAAGATTCGTTTCCAAATCATCTCCTAATAAATCAACAATTCAATCAATATATATTCAAGATGAAAATGGGCAAATCACTGAATCAGAGTGAGAAAAGCAGTAGTGATCGCTATCTAAAACATAACTTTTATTTGTTGCCAAAGATATAGAAAATATGCCCAAGGGGTTAAGAAAGATAATCTTAGCTCCTATTAAATACACAAAAAAACAGTATATTGGTCGGTAAGGCCCGGGGTACTCGGCGGTACCCAACAAAAAATAAACCAAGGTCCTACCACCATCTGTCGGGTTGGTTCCTGGGAATCTTCTTAATGTGATGCAGTAGAAGATAACTCGTCATCCTATTTCAAGAACATTCAGCTGTAAAGGAGAAGTGCATGAATGACTGGGGGTCCCTACTAAGGCCCTAGTAAATCCCTGTGGTGGCTGAGAAGTGCTGTCCCTATTAACTAGAATGGAACTGAGCAGCCTGACCACAGGGCACTCGTCCTTAAAAGGGCGACCCCGTCCGGAACCTAGCCCTAAAAAAAGTTAACTGGTCCTACAAATTGCCCCTATTCTAAATCCCTACATGCACGTTTCGTCCCACAATAGGGACTCATCAGGGGATTGTGCAATAGGAAAGCTCTAGAACAGATACCATAATGCAGTAAAAGATAAAATAGCTACTACAAATAAAGAGTATCTGCAGGTAGGGTCCTAAATCCTGGTGAGGGCCATAAAAAGATAAATGCCCAGCCAGGTCAGAAACTCTAGGTGCAGGGAAATTTAAATGGTCCCTGTTACCCAGATAGTTGTAATATGGGGCGTCTTGATAATAAGCCCAAATGCTGTCACAAGCTCACTATTTTACCAGCTATTTAAGGATGCTCAATCACCCCCAAAACGGCGCCAATCCGAAGGGGAAGTGACGTAAGCACCTGTCATGATGCGCAATGTGACGCGCCTCGAGGGTGTCGGCAGTTGAGCGCAGTGTCCAGTGCGCATGCGTCGAGTCCGAATACTGTCGGGGATCAAGGACGAGTGCCCTGTGGTCAGGCTGCTCAGTTCCATTCTAGTTAATAGGGACAGCACTTCTCAGCCACCACAGGAATTTACTAGGGCCTAAGTAGGGACCCCCAGTCATTCATGCACTTCTCCTTTACAGCTGAATGTTCTTGAAATAGGATGACGAGTTATCTTCTACTGCATCACATTAAGAAGGTTCCCAGGAACCAACCCGACAGATGGTGGTAGGACCTTGGTTTATTTTTTGTTGGGTACCGCCGAGTACCCCGGGCCTTACCGACCAATATACTGTTTTTTTTGTGTATTTAATAGGAGCTAAGATTATCATTCTTAACCCCTTGGGCATATTTTCTATATCTTTGGCAACAAATAAAAGTTATGTTTTAGATAGCGATCACTACTGCTTTTCCCAAATCATCTCCTACCAAGGGTCCATAAAAAACCACAGACCAGTGCAGCGGTGCAGGAAGCAATGAGGAGGCAGTTGTGCAGCAGAACAGTTCTTTACTGAATAATTTAACTGAAAACACACCAAGACAGTTTTTAGCATGCAATGGCTCCACATATGTTACAGGTTTCTCAGCTGGACAAGTAACTGATGGCCTCTTTAGGCTGCCTGCACACGAGTGCGGGTGAACGCACATAAGATCTGCAAAAATTACCGTGAAGATTTATGTGCACTTCTGCAGCATATCTGCCCCAAAGTCTGCAATTTCTAATTGCGGATTTTGGTGCGGATTAGATGCGCTTTGGCCGCAGATCTCACCCTTCCATTGAAAAGGGTGAAATCTGCCGCTAAAACCGCAAACATACTGTAATTGACATGGTGCGGATTTGGAAATACGCAATGCAGGTCAATTTCTGCATGGAAACAATCTACTAAGTGTACAGTATATGAGAGTTGTGTAATCTCGTATACTTTGCTGAGTACCAAACAAGGTTTTTTCCGCACTGAAATACGCACATAAAAACCATGCATATTCCACAACGTGTACAGACGGCCTTATGCCTCTTTCACACGAACATTTTTTGTGCGAGTGTATGGCCTTTTTTTTTTGCTTTCCGTTTACTGTCCGTATACAGAACCATTCATTTGAATGGTTCCGCAAAAAAGGAAGTGTTTTCATGTGCATTCCGTTTCCTTATTTTCGTTTTTCCGTACCGTGCAAAGATAGAACATGTCCTATTATTGCCCGCAAATCACGATCCGTGGCTCCATTCAAGTCAATGGGTCCGCCAAAAAAATGGAACGCATATGTAAAAGGTATCCGTATGTCTTCGTATGTCCAATTTTTTCTATGTAATTACTGTATACTGTATATGCCATACGGAAAAACGGAACCAAAACGGAAACACAACAGAAAAAAAAAATGGAAAAACGGATCCGATAAAAACGGCCCGCAAAACACTGAAAAAGCCATACGGTCGTCTGCAGGAGGCCTTAAAGCCGCCCTTCTCTTTCTCACACTGCATTTCTCCAGCTGACTTGTACTTCGGCATCCAGGCATGGGGTGTAATAGATCTTGTAAATCAATGCAATGTGTCTGTGCCAAAAAGTTGTCAAAAGCTCGACAAGGGTGGAGTGCGTAGCAGAAAAGTCGGAGCTTTGTGGGAATTTTTGCAACAATTCTAGCATCAAACAGAGAAAAGCATCCATCCCTGCACCACATTTATCCTCCAGCCTGAGCCCCTGTGATAGATCTGATGCAGATCTAGACAGGATCAGTAAATTTGGGCAACAGTATGTTTTGTAGCATTTAAGCTTGAAAAAAAAAAAAAATGCAAGGAAATTCTGTCTTTTTACACGGGTGTTTTTTTCAGTTATACAATATTTTTCTTTCTTTTTATCATATTCACATGATCACAATATGGGTACATATCTGTGCCTGTAGTACAGCCAAAAATCCAGGCCATGTAACTCTGCTGTATTTGCTAAGTACATCTTTCATGTAAGAACAGCAGCCTAAGGGCCCATTCACACGTCCGTGTGTGTTTTGCGGATCCGCGGAACCGCAAAACACGGACATCGGCGATCTGCGTTCTGCAATTTGCGGACCGCACATCACCGGCACTCTCATAGAAAATGCCTTTTCTTGTCCGCAATTGCGGACAAGAATAGGACATGTTCTATTTTTTTCAGGACCGCGATTGCGGATCCGCAATTGCGGACCCGGCTGGGACATTATCTGTTCCCATTAAAACGGATGGGTCCGCAATTCCGTTCCGCAAAAGCGGAACAGAATTGCGGACGTGTGAATGGACCCTTAGGCCTCTTGCACGCGACCGTATGGCTTTTTCAGTGTTTTGCGGTCCGTTTTTTTCGGATCCGTTTTTCCGTTTTTTGCTTCCGTTGTGTTTCCGTTCCGTTTTTCCGTTCCGTTTTTCCATATGGCGTATACAGTAATAACATAGAAAAAATTGGGCTGGTCTTAAAACTCTTAATAGATGGTTCCGCAAAAAACGGAACGGATACGGAGACATACGGATGCCTTTCCGTATGCTTTCCTTTTTTTTTGCGGACCCATTCACTTGAATGGAGCCACTGAACGTGATTTGCGGACAAGAATGGGACATGTTCTATATTTAAACGGAACGGAAAAACGGAAGGCATACGGAGACACTTCAGTATTTTTTGCGGTCCCATTAAAGTGAATGGTTCAGTATACTGTCAGTAAACTGAACTGAAAAAACGGCCAGTATACGGTCCGCAAAATACTGTCGTGTGCAAGAGGCCTTAGGCACACGAACGTTGTTTGGGTCTGCATACGAGCCGCATTTTTCACTGCTTGCATGTGGAGTGCACCCATTCACTTCAATGGGGCAGAAAAAGATGCGGACAGCACTCCGTGTGCTGTCTTCATCCGTACCTCCATTCTGCAGCCCCACAAAAAAAAACAGAACATGTCCTATTCTTGTCCTATGGACAAGGATAGGACTGGTCTAATGAGCGCCAGACTTTTCGCTCCGCAAAATGTGGAAAGCATACGGCCGATATCTGTGTTTTGCAGATCCTCGATTTGTGGACCACAAAAACTTAGTCTGTGATGGCTAACCTCCGGAACTCCAGCTGTGTTAAAACTACAACTCCTAAGATGCACACTTTCTTGGCTGTTCTCAGAACTCCACAGAAATGAATAGAGCATGCTGGGAGTCGTAGTTTCACCACAGCGGGAGTGTCGGAGGTTAGCCATCACTGTTTAGGCCGTGTTCACATTTCTGCGGATTCTAATATGGTAAATCCACAGCATTGTACAGTACAAGCAAATAAGTAAAAATCCATACTGCCAGGGAAATGTCATCGAGAACAAAAATTAAATTACCGAGCAGCCACGTCATCCAGACAACAAAACACTCGAATCACGCCTCAGTAGAAAACTGATTAGTCGGGGAAGGAATTCAGATTTACAAGTTTAATTGTATGTTAAGTTAAACCAATGGAGACTTGAGTGAAGCTTACGTTAAAACTTTAAATAGCTCTTAGCCTTTGCATAATTTAGTCTTAATTAATATGCAAAGTAGCTAACTGCTTAGTCACCGTCATTTGTTTCATTGCTCTCAATCCTTGCTTTCATTTTTGTGTGAGCAGTTACTGTAGGTGTGATTTTACTGAAGATAAGTAATGCAGTGTGTGCTGCTTACAGAATATTGTGAACATCCCCTTAAAATCATAATATATATGGCCACACATATATATTCCATGTAGAGTCCTATACAGTTGCAGCGACCAGTGAGAAGCCGGAGCAGAGGATGGAAGTGGTAGTGGCTCTGGATGTCACAGTCAATCATGGCGACTGACCTCACACTGTTGCTCCCTTGGGCTGTACAGTGAAAGAAGGAGGGCGCCCTTATTTCCTTTGGGACACACCCTGAGTCTGATCAGAATGTCTTTACTGTAGTGTAAAATGGGAGTTGTAGTACATCCAATTATAGCAAAACACGGTAGTGTGCGGATTTAGGCAAGGATGGGAGTTGTGGCCCTATTTCCTCTCTATCTTGCTAAAGTCTCTCTGTAGAATCTAAGCCAGGCGATAGTACTCTGGTAGTGGTGGATGTATTGTCCACTGCGGGATACAGGTTCCTGATGGCACGTCTGGCTAGGACATGTCCAAGTGTGAAGGGTCTCCTAACAGTATTTCTCCACTGCAGTAATGTCTGAATGGCTGTAGTTGCAGATTACGTTACTGACTTTATCTTTTTTTCTTTCTCTTTATGTAGATCTTGCAGAGATCAGTTAATTTCTGTAACCTAAGCCCAAGAAGATGGAGCATATGGACTTTGCTTCCTTCCCCTCTGAAACTCCAATGTAGAGTCTCCCTAAGAGCTAATGCACAGGACCATTGTTTTAGTCCACATTCAAGCCACATTTTTTGCGGATCAGATGTGGACCCATTCACTTCAATGGGGCTGTAAAAGATGCAGACAGCACACTGTTTTTTCTAAGAAAAAAATGTTCCAGAATTGTTATGTAATAGGGAATACAAGTAATTACTAAGACTACTTTCACATCTCTGTTAAGGAGATGCAGCTGCCTGATCCAGTGTAACGTGGTATCTCTCTACTTCGTGCGATTTCCCTACCTGACGCGCCGGATGTGACATTGTAGGTGTCCCTGGCGTTTGGACGATCTGCGCATGGGCAAAGGATGGAAAATCTCACAACGCAATTCTGGCTGTACACGGGACACTGCGCATGCGCTGGAGAGCCATGGCGGTAGGGACATATTACGGCCCAGTGCGCAAGCGCCTAGGGGAGATTAGATGGCCATTTTTTCTTTTAGATGAATATATATATATATATATATATATATATATCTATATATGTCTATATATATATGTATACCTATATATATATATATACGCATTATATAGGGTGCTGCACAGTATATATGAGGATCTGAGCAGCATATGGGGGGCTGTCTGCGGAGTATATTGAGGTCTGCGCAGTATATGTGGGGCTGTCTGCGGAGTATATTTGGGGTGTCCAGTAGCACAGACCTCAATATACTGCGCAGACCTGAATATATGTATGAGATCTGATGGATTTTCGAGACTTAGCCACGCTTGCGCACTGGGCCGTAATATGTCCCTACCGTGGCTCTCCAGCGCATGAGCAGTGTCCCGTGTACAGTCAGAATTGCGATGTGAGATTCTCCATCCTTTGCCCTTTTGCGCATGCGCAGATCGTACAAACGCCAGGAACGCCTACAACGTCACTTCCGGCGCGACAGGTAGGGAAATCGCACGAAGTAGGGAGATACCACGTTACACCGGCACTAATGAGGCTGTTGGCTGGACAAAAAAAATATTGCATTTACGCTGGAAAGCATCCAAATCTCAACGGGACCGTATTGCAGTTAATGGGGATCCAGCTATGAAGTAGAGGATTCAGCAGGCTGCTCTCTGCCAGAACAGCCTGCCGGATCTCCTAACGGAAATGTGAAGGAGGCCTAAGACAAACAAGGCAGGTTCTAATTGTACACACTATGCAGATCATTTGGGAACTGCATAAAATCCACTAGCAAATACAATTCATTGGGGGTCATTTAATAAGACTAGAGTTTTACTTTGTTTTCCCGCTCAGCTGCCGGAGAAAGCATTTAATTTATGGCTCACACCTCATCATAAATTAGGCGTACGTCGGCAGTCTGTGCACCTGGAGTAAAAACTATTCCAGCCCTGACTGCAGTAGATTTTACTCTGCTTTAAGGCCCTATTCGCACATCCGCAATGTCGTCCGCATGTATTCCGCAATTCTGCGGAATACATGCGGACCCATTGACTGTTATTGGGGCACGGAACTATGCGGAGAGCACACACTGTGCTCTCCTTATCAGTTTTTGCGGAGCAAGAATAGACATTTCTATGGGGCTGCCGGCCGGGTGTGTTTATGGATCCGCAACGGACGTGTGAATAAGGCCTAACACCTGTTTCCAGGCATAAAGATGGTAAATGTGTTGGCCCCAAGGTCCCTTCCCTGGCCTGGCCACATCTCCATCACTCCCAAGTGGCGCAAAAATACCTGTGCAACAAAATATTGTCACAAAAATGGAATCTTATGACTTTTTTTTTTACACCAGAAACTGCATAGCGCCCATCATAAATGACCCTCATTAAGTTATATATAAGAAATGATCTTACTGCAACCGTGGCATTACCTTCCTATCAAAAAAGTTTTTTGATTGAAAATTAACAAGTAATACAGAATTTACTTAACTTTCACATAGTGTGCTGTAGCAATTTACTGGGAAACAGATGGGGCTGTATTGCAACAGATGGTCGGAATACCATTTGATTTTGCCAAGCATTGCTAAGGTGCATCCAGCTAAATCCTGCGGGTAGAACCTGCTAGTCAATGAAGTATAGACTTGTTAATCAGAGCTCCATACAGGAATTCCAATGAACAAACAATGCATTGATTTCTGCTAATCATTGGGCTGCAAGCTGAGCATCTCACAATTAAGTCCTGGGAGGATATGAAGTTGTTGGACTGAAACACCGGGCAAAAGAGGCAAATGGTCTAAAAAGCTGGGAACAAAAACACTAAATATATAGGAATCAACAGTTTTTAACTTTTTATACAATTGTACTCAATAATGTTCTTTCTATCCATGTAATGCATATTATAAACTTTATCCTTGAGCATCTCTGTTCAGTGAATATTAATAAGGACCACTGGGGCTTTAACATTGCACTGTTGAAGGGGTGCAGTAGGGATATATTAGGAAACATGTCAGGGTACATTCACAGTTGCGTCAGAGTTTTCAGCAGGCTGTTTCGGCAGAGACCAGCCCGCTAGATTTCACCGGCATTGCCAAATTCTATAGTTCACCACCGGATCCCCGTTACCTGTAATAGGGTCTTTCCGCTTTCTGGCATAAATACCGGGTTTCGTGGTGGATCAAGCATGCCGCAGATGCGAAGTACCCTCAGAAGTCAGTTGTTTACTTTGGTGTACGATCAGAAAGTGTAAGGATCGGAGTGACTTTGACAAGGGTCAAATTGTGATGGCTAGCTAAATGGGTCAAAGCATCTCCAAAACAACGTGTGGGGTGTTCCCAATATGCAGTGTTAAGTACCACCCAAAAGTGGTCTAATGAAGTACAACAGATGAACTAGTCACAGGGTCATGAGCACTCAAGGCTAAGTATGGTCCAGTATGGTCCAATCATACAGGAGAGCTACTATAGCACAAATTGCTGAGGTTGGCTATGATTGAGAGGTGTGAGAAAACAGTACATCACTGAGTATATATGGGGCTGCATAGCCATAGACTGGTCAGTGTGCCCATGCTGACCCCTGTCCACTGTTTAAACCGTTTACAGTGAAAAATGGAACTGGAGCAATGAAAGAATATGGTCTGAATTTTTTTTCGCTACAGCATGTAGATGACTGGGTGAGTATTACCCGCAGAGAGATGGCACCAGGATGCACTATGGGCACAAGACAAGCCAGCAAAGGCACTATGATTCTCTGAGGAACGTTCTGCAGGGGACTGTCACTTTGATATGTATCCCCTGCCTGAACATTGTTGCAGACTACCCTAATGGCAGTGGACTCTTTAGGCAGCATAATGTGCCTTGCCATACTGCAATAATTGTTCAGAAATGGTTTGAGGAACATGAAAAAGAGTTCAAGGTGTCGATTTGGTCTCCAAATTCTGAATTCCTGATCGATCATCGTACAAATCCATGGAGACCTCATTTTGTCACATCTTAAAGGGGTTGTCAGAGATAATTTAACATCTCAGAAAAGGTTATACTTACCTTTCTCCAGTGACGTTCTCTGTGCTGCCGGTCCCATCCTCCTGCCACTTCTACTTTACAAACTGTAGTGGTGGCATGCTATTATCGTGCAACTACACGGCGCCCAAATATCGCAGTGTAGCAATAGGAATGAATGGGGTTGCAGTGAAATTGCAGAATTTTTTGCAATTCGCATGTCGCTGCAAACATGCGAGTCACACTGTGACCCCAGTCATTCCTATGGCAGCCCTGCTTCAATGCGATATTTGAGCGCATAACACATGTTCCGCCCTAAATCTCTGTGTAGCCTTACCCTTATACAGCCAGTCTTCAGCAGTCTACCGTTGAGGACAGTGATTGACAACAGTTGTCAAGTGCCATACACCTGCATGTCACAGGTGGTGTGCAATAAATGTCTGATTGGTGGGGGTCTCACCTCTAGGACCCCCCCATCTGTATAACAGAAGTTACCTGATCCCTATTGGGCAAGAGCAGAGTACAAGTGGAGTTGTGTTCGTTTGCCTCATTTTAAGGGCTCATTTACACGACCGTATCAAGGGCACTGCGTCAGTTCTGCAATTTTCTGTTCCACGGACAAGAATAGTCATTTCTATCAGGGGGGGGGCGGCATTGTGCGGTCCGCAAAATGTGTAACGTACACGGCCAATATCCGCAATTTGAGGACCGTAAAACACTATGGCCGTCTGAATGAGTCCTAAGTCTCTAGAGTTATGGAACCAGCCTAGCACAGGTGGAGGCCCTGTGTAACTAGAAATGACTTGTATGAAGTAGTACAGTAATATAATTACGGTTTGAGCGGTTGGGAATAATCAGTGGAACCCACTGCCTTGATAATACCTGACAAGTATGGTTTGTGTGAATGTAGCCAGTGTGCTGATTATACACATAGCTGCCGGATTTTATTAGACTGCTCACGTCATTCTCTGTGGATACAATGATATTACTGTTATACCACTGCAGCAAATGCCGACTTCTAACATTGTTTCTCCGTGGTCATTCTGCTGACAGTCTGAATTGTTTGTTCTTATATGCTGTGTGCTGTTTTCTAGGAAACCTTATCTAATTCTGAAAGCGGCAATGAGTGTAAAGTCAGCAATGTTAGGAGATGAGATGCTAATATCTTTCACACATACGTATGGAAATGTTTCAGGAGGCTCTCAGAACTGGAGATAATGATCATGGAAGTTTATATTTTTTCTGCAATTTGTATTAGTGATCTTTTCAGTGAGGCTGAAATGGCAAGAAAAAAAGGAACCATATTTTGCAAGTCAAATTTAGAAATAGAAACGTACAGCAATAGTTTAGGTGGATGATTTAGGACTCAGACCCTCACTTATCACTAGAATAAAATCACTGCATGTTCAGTCATCATTATCTCCTCTACATTATTTCTTTATCACACAACAGTTTCCTTTGAAGGCTATGGACACCTTTGACACAGAAAAAAATATTTTTATGTGTTAGTGGTGACCTTGAATAAAAAAAGTTGCCACGTTCATTTACTTTCAGACCCCCTGATATCCTGTTTGCAGTCTGTTCCTAGTTTCAGGTTTTTCTCCGTGTCCCTCACAGTTATACATGCTGTGTCTGTCCAATTGCTGCTGCCTTCACTAGCTCTCATGTATTAGTACAGACAGGTGTAGCAGCACTGTGAATCAACAGGCAGGTCAGCGCTTCTTCACTTGTGCGGACGGCCCCTCACTGGTGAAGAGTCCCTGCTAAGGAGACAAATCTATTTGTTAGAACTGATTCGCTCATCCCTATTGCAAGACTTCTTACAAGACGCTGCTCTGATGTGTAGTGTGTAATCATCACATGAACAGGACACATAGCCATTATTTAAAAACATGAGCAATCTGTACTCATTTTGAGAAAAGTGTAAAAGTTTCCACTGTACAATAACGTATACCTCCTAATAACAAATGAAGGAACCTTTGATCCTAATATCTAAGGTATTGTTACACAGGGGGTCACAAGTATGGCCACACTGGACTTTCACTAATGGAGGCCAAGAATCTTTTTGACACTGCTGGTTGTATGAATCCTCGACATTAGCAACTGAATAATAAGTCAGATTTAAATGTTAATTAACAAAATGGAAGAAAAAAAAAAATCTGTAAAACTGTATAACTGAAAAAATCAAATCCTTTATTTGCATAGATTGTAATTAATTGTATTTTTTTTGCATAATATTATAGAACAATACAGCTCCAAACAGTGTAATAATGTAAAAATAACAGGCAGATTTTGCATCAGAGGGTTAGCAAACCAAGGCCAGTTTCACACTAATATGGAAATATGCCCAGTGTTACGGCCCCGTTTCCCGAACTGACTGACTGGTCTGACCTGAATTCACTTCATCATAGTAACTTATGATGGTGTAAGCTCCTGCCCGACCACACGTCTACTGTGCTCTTTCCACACAATGCTGTATGAGTGGCACAGTAGACCCTCAGTTGGGCAGATGCTCACGGCATCATAAATCACTATAATGCAGTTATTTCTGGTCAGACTAGCAGGGGTTGGTCCAGGAAATGTGTCCACCACAAGGAACGTGTTTCCCGGACTAAACATGCTCATGTGAAACTGGCCTAAAAAGAACAAAAAAAAAAAAATAGATAAATCTAGGAACATTGGAGGTCTCTGTGATGGGTTCTTCATTGATATATAAAAGTGGGGTCTGTGGCCCTTGCGAATGGGTCTTGACACAACCAGGTGGAGCCCAGCTCATAGAACTGGTATCTCAGCCTTTATACGTATGTAACATTTTTACATTATAACATTTTGTGATCAAAGACATATCCAATTCTTTTATCGCAATCATGAGTCACAGACATTTTATGCTCCCCACTGTACTGAATCACAGTATCTACTACTTATATATCACAGCCTGTATAAAACATTAAACTGAATCTATTCATACACAAATAATAGAAAAGAAAGTCTAAGACAGTTGCTAGAATAATCTGGAAATAATAATGTTCTAATAATCATGCTATGTAGGACATCATTAGGTTTAAAGGGATTGTTCAGGGAGTAAAAATTAAGGCCTCAGCGTATGATAAAGAAGCCATAACTCCTCACACCGATCCCCTGCTACTCTCGCTCCAATGCTTCCATGTCTGGTCTTGATACAGAGGATATGCCTGTTGAGTCAAACAGCTGTGGTCAAAGGTTGGATAAACGGGCATCTACAGGCATTGTCTAGACAGGACAGCAAACCGAGACCAGTGGGGAACCACCGATCATTGGAGTTAGAATGGGGGCTTGTGATGGTAATTGTAGCTTTTTTATATTTATTATTCCACTCTGAGGGCTTGGACAATCAAAATATCTAATTCTAGAACCTGTATATTAATGGTCATAAAGCTTAATTTAAATGTAATCGTCTTTTCCCCTTTAAAAGAAAATGTTAGTGTGGAACCCCTTGTTAGGTACCAATGATCACAAGACAGGAAAATTAGGGGACAACCAATATGACTGCTACTACAGCTTTCATAGAGATCATTAGCCAGAATTTCTTCACCTCCATTCGGGGAAATAAGCCTAGCCTAGTGGGAAATGTACTACTGCATACAATGCATTCAGAAAGTCTTCAAACCCTTTCACTTTTTTCACATTTTGTTATGTTCAGGTCTTGTGCTAAAAACAAAACAAAACAAAAAAAAAAAATTTCCATGCTAATCCATGCAATCTGGCTTGGAACCCTCTGTCATAATTCCTACTGCAGGGAAAATGTAATTCTATAGGTCAGCTAAATGGTTCACTGTGTAGTACATGGTCAGGCTAGGTCCACTAGACCACGTGCAACCGCCTTACTTAAAGAGGTTCTCTCACTTTAGCAAATGGCATTTATCATGTAGACAAAGTCCACATTGCCTGCAATTCAGAAGTGGTGACCATGCTAAAGCAATTTTTCCTATAGTGTGCAAGCACGGCCACCACTTATGGATTCCAGGGTGGTCTGTAACCATGGAAACGAGCAGCGTATAATGTGATGGAAAAACGAATTAAGCCAGAAAAGGAGGCAATATTGATAATCACAATACATTAGTAAGTGGCTTGTATTACTTTCTCTACATGATAAATGCCATTTGCTGAAGTTAGACAACACCTTTAACTATTTGTTTGCAATAATTCAGCTACAACATAGGCTAACATGATTAATGCAATGTCAGATGTGTTAGAGGCAAATGTTATTTAAGACATGCCATTACTTCATTCAGGGCAGGGTGAACCAAGACGTCACAGTTTAACGAGTCTGTGAAGTCATTAATACCCACTATAACTCAAATCTATTATTTTAGAGTTCAACAAAAAATGAAACCTGAATTTTTAAACATAACTATTATTGCCATAATTTAGCGAATTAGGGAAAAGAAACTTTGACCGGAGAGTATAATGTGCAATAAACTCATAGATTTGCTAAGTAAGTCATTTAAAGGAATTTGCTATATTTAAGTGAGTAACTACACTTTCCATCATCAAAGAGAATATCCGGCAGCACTACAAAAAGGGGAAAAAGAGGAAAAAACGGGTGCAAGCCCAATGTACATAAACCGTAAACAGGCATCACTTCAAAAATAAAAATTCTTTATTCACCCATGTGGATACGTGACGTTTCGGCTCAGCTATAGAGCCTTTCTCAAGCTTCTTTTTATTTTTGGAGTGCTGCCTGTTTACTGTTTATATGCACTTTCCATCAACTTTTTCTATATCAGCATGAAGTACTGAGTGCTGAGACTCCAGGAGTCGGTAGTGGTGCCACAGCAAAAATACTCACCAAAAAAACACATGCGTCTTTTGCAACACAATGCCTGAATTTATGGCGCATTTTCTTACAGCAAATTGAAAACATACTGCAGACACAAATTCCCTTAACCCATTCCCAACCTGCTCCGTACAAGTCTGGTCTTTAAAAATGGTGTGCCATATCTGACAGGTTTCAGCTGTTTTAAACAGCAGACACCAAGGGTTTAATGTCTGCGATCAGCTGTGACGCCGATTACAACCCCTCAGATGCCATAGTCAAATGTGACCACCACACCTGAGAGCTAAAAACCCAGAAGCGATACAATTCCAGGCCAGGAACAGCTCCCCTACACACTGATTGAGCAAGCCATTCCTTCGCTGTGAAAGGCCTGAGCCTGCTGGAGACTATTAGGCCTTTCACAGGTATATGCCAACATAGGCCTGCAGGTGGAAGCACTACATTGGAATATACAGAATTTTCTATTTAGCAATGTTCTGAGAAATGGCAATTTGACAATTGTATGCTGTCAGGCCCTTGGGGGCCTGAAAAAAGTAAGAAAGTAAAAATGCAGCACACTACGATCTTGTATTCTGCAGTCCAGTAAAAAAAAAAAAAAAAAAAAAATTGTGAATGGGTGCCACTGCATGACATCAATCTGAGACATCGGTTTAACGTATACTACATTTTCCGTACACGATAAACAGATGGGAAAAACGTAATGTGAACCCAGCCTTAGATGCAATCCCCCCACCACCTCCAAAAGTGGGGAGAAAATGTCAGTGCGTCTTATTGAGGTCTCATCTGAGGTCTAATAGGAGGACTTATTGAGGTCTGATTGGGGGTCATTCACATGTAGGTTTGATTGGGGAACTTATTAACATTGGGGGTTTGATGAAAAATAGCTTTTTTCTTTCTCTCAAACCTAGGTGAGTTTTATGGACAGGTGCGTCTTATAGTGTGAAAATGCAGTATTAATTAGGGGGTTTATTTGTATATTTTGTGTATGCTGTAAAATGTGAATAAAGATGGAAAATGTTAAGAGCACTGTCTCCTCGCTGCTGAAGATGGAAGTGAGAACGGTCTCCACAGATTTTCTATTGAGGCCGTCTTCACGTTCGTCTTCAGCAACGAGGAGAGACAGGCTCAATGGGTGCAAAGCACTCAGACCACTACAGTCACTCTGACATCAAAAAATATTATGTAAAGTGTAGTTACCCTTTAGAGCTATGTACATATCTCATTTGTGACCTTCATTTAATGTATATGTCATGACTTACAGCACCTATAGTGCTTGATTGCACAAATTGTATATGGAATACTCTTTTGGTCTATTTCTGGCTAATGTATTCCTATAACCCGAAGTATATCCGCTTTGAAGAGTCTAAGAAAGATGGGTGACAACTAGGGTAGAGTTGTTTCGATACCAAAATTTTGATTCGGTATCGATACCATAAAAAAGTATTGCGATACTTACCACGCGAAAAAAATAAAAACGCCCAAAAATTCCGCGTGCATTCCACATTTTATGAAACCGCCGGCTCATAATACAACAGTCCTATCCTACTTTTTTGTGGGGACAAGGCGACTAAAAGAAAATGGCGAATCGTGCATTTTTTCTTTTTCTTTTTTTTTCTTTTACGGCGTTCACCGCATAAAAGTGGATTTTTTAATAGTTTGGACTTTTGAGACGCGGCGATATGTAATATTTTATTTATGTATTGTTTATATATTTTATATGTAAAATTGGGAAAGGGGGTGATTTATAATTAATATTTTGGTGTACTGTGTTAACTTTTTTTTTTTTTTTTTACAGTTTATTTATTAACTATTTTCCCCCTTAGGGGCTAGAACCTGGGATATTCTCATCCTATTCACCCTAATAGAGCTCTATCAGGGTGAATAGGATCTCACCCTCTCCCTGCTGCCCTGTGCACACAGCAGCAGGGAACAGACTATGGCAGCCAGGACTTCAGGAGCGTCCTGGTTACCATGTTAACCGATCGGAGCCCCAGCATTACACTGCTGGGGCTCCGATCACTGCCACCAATGAGGAGGAGGTGAGGGGACCCTGTGGCCACTGCCACCAATGATTTTATTACTGGGGGAAGGGGGATGGGGAGGCACGCACTGGCCACCAATACTGTATTTATTACTGGGGACAGGGGGAACACTGCCCACCAATGTTTTAATACTAGGAGGGGGCGGAGCACTGGCCACCAATGCCTAGTAACGTTCATATATAAATGCAGGCAGAAGACACAGGCTGCCGGCACCTGCCTGTGACCGGCGCTGCGATCAGAGGCTATTAACCCCTCAGGTGCCTCACCTGAGGGTTAATTGCCGCAGATCGCAGTGCTGGGTCACAGGCAGGTGCCGGCAGCCTGTGTCTTCTGCCTGCATTTATATATAAAACGGTACTCGGCATTGCTGGCCAGTGCGCACGCCCCTCCTCCCGCCTCCCTCTCCCTCTATTGGTTGCAGCGGCAGCACAGGAGGAGGGAGAGACCGCCTCCTTCTCCCTGTGCTGCCGAGGAGAACGTGGCCGCGCTGAGAGCAGCGCAGCCACGCTCTCCTATACTGGGCTGTGCAGTAGCGCAGCCCAGTATCGATAAAATACTTATCCTGGTATCGAGCGCGATACCAGAGAAAAGTATCGATTGGGTATCGAAAGTTCGATACCCGAAACAACCCTAAACTAGGGTTGAGTAATATCAAGAAACTGAACAGGATCAGGTTTCAAAAGTTTTTTTTTTTAGGTGAGAGTGTAGATACAAAGAGAAAAGGATAGAATAAAACCTTTGCATATTGTCTGCCAGATATACAGGAATTTACCTCACAGTCTGCCTCTATATACAGTAGGGCCATTTTAGATGTTTGGTGGTTCCTCAGCAGCTTCTCTTGTGCATAGAAAACAGTCCCTCACACACAGCTCCAGCGATTCCTAATAAATAGCACTATGGTATGTAAAACCTCCCCTCCCCAATGCCCAGAGAGATATAGCTATATATTTCAAGTAATGTAGGAGGGTCAAATAAATGAAAGGTGTCTGCATCACTTCAGAATGTGATCACTAGGCCAGCATTGAGAGGAAGAAGACAGTAGAGGAGCTACTAAGCAGGTCAGTCAACCACTGAATGCAAAAGGTTGACAAGAGTTTCGCCCAAAGAAGAAACAGCAGGGGGCGCTACAAGAGAGGAAAATGTAATGTAAATAAATGTACAATAGTTTTATTGCATGTATATTGCAATAAAATACTTCATTTGTAATGCACCATTCATTGCATAGAAACATGTTCCATAGGACATCCCCTTTAACTATGTGTTACATATAAGAACGCAAGGTACTATTGGGAAGGGAGAGAAGCAACAGTAGGTATTAAAAGAAATGAATGTCTATCTAACAGCTATCATGCACAATTTTAGGGACTTAATGTGGAGTGCATTCTAAAATTCTTGCCTTGTGCACCAAGATGTCTTGACTCACCCTTGGTCTTAGGGCTGTTTCACACAAGCAAGTCCATTGTGGGAATTACGCTCTGTGTGTGAGCGTGATCTTCTGTTCTGGACTTGTACGAGCGCACACATTATCATGATTTATAATGTTATGTGCCTCTGCTTGACCTTATTTCTACAGAATCATATGGATGGCTTTATGCCGCCATGATTCTATAGCAGTAAGGTCAAGCAGAGACACATAGCATTATAAATCATGATAATGCCGTGTGCTCCTGCAAGTCCAGAACGGAGGATCCCGCTCACACAGGAAGTAGCTGAACAGAACTTTTAATAACTTCACAGAAGCAGACATCTGTAGGACTTTCTGATTTTAAAAGGGAATGCTTAATGAATGTGAAAACAAGATACAGTTCTATTTTTTCTATAAAAATGTCTAGTTATCAATAAAGTGTAACAGTGATTTAATATTTTTAAATATTGTGTACAGAGAAGGATGTTAAGCAGTTTGTATTATACTTTATTTGGGATGTTGTTACATTTACTAGAAAACAGCATGTAAAAAGTCTAAGTGTTGCTAAGAACAGTCTGTCAGATGACTATATAGAAAATACAAAGGCAGGCTTCTCAGCTTGCCCCTTATCTCACGAGCCCTTGGCTCGCTCTATGTGTCGTAACAATGTCTGCCCGTGTCCCTGCCTATCTGACTTGCTGCCAGCACTAAAAGTGCTGTTCCTTTATCTCTATTCCCTGTGCTTCTCTGTTCATTACTGAGCACTGATAAGAGAGAGGAAGGAGACCGGGGCTGCCATCACTAATCATAAATGTAATATGGAGGTCATTTACGAACAGATATATGCCACTTTTGTGGTGTATATCTGGCGCAGATTCTGTTGCATACCATGTTGCGGTAGAATCTGCAACTTCCAACCCCGCTCACGCCAGGTTTAAAAAAGGGGGAGCGGCGTGGAAAGGAGACGGGTCGGTAGGCCAGTCATATACATCCTTTTCTATGCCTGATTTAGGCATAGAAAATGGTCTAAATGTAAACACCAAGGATCCACCGCCAGAACAGGGGGTTATAAATGTGCCTCTATGTTCCTATATGCCTGCTCTCAGCACCAACCGCTGGTAGTCTTGTTTTTCTCTCTGTTCTAGCTAAAGGAGGGGGTCAATCAGTTGGGGCACAGGCACTGATCGTTAGGGCACATATAAGGATCCAAGGGAATCGGGTAGTGAGATAAGAGGTAGGCAGAAAAGGAAGACTGCCTCTGAATGCTCCACATAGTGATTTTGAATAGAATGCTTAAGATGGACTCTCATTAGCAAAATTCGGAAGGTTACTAAGGAGACTCTTTACACACTGTTTTCTAGTTAAACTAAACACATTAACCTAAGAAGTTAATTAGAAAATGTTTAAAATCATTGTCCCAACACAATATTAAGAATAAACTGAAAAGATAGCGACACTTTAATCAAATATTACACTGCCATGAGATAACAATCACTAAAATAGAGTTTTGTAATAAATTGTGTTAAATATTGAAAAATTTCGGTGTTATACACTATTTCTTTCTAATCAGGTCCATGAGATCATCATCAAGACCTTGGGTTTTCAATTTGTCTAGGCTATAATATCGGTGTACGATCTTGTCTTCAGTGACCACCACCACACGAAGGCCATGTTGGTCTTCTCCAAGCTGGCACCCGATGGCCGATGTCACTACCATGTCTATATCTTTGTATGTTCCTCCAGAATTCCTATGGTAGTGTCCTGAGAATACGGCTTTTACTCCTGCAAGAGATAATTCGACAAGTGAAATTTGAGTCATATTCAGATCTTACTGGAATATTCAGTGCTTGGCTAGGAAGTGATGTTATTTCATTTATAAAGTGAAAGTCTGAGGGAATTGATGTGTTAATAGTATCAACCTTATAATATTCTGCATTTCACTCAGTGGGAGGTTCAATCCATTTTCTATGAAACGCAAAAGTACTGCTGTGAAAACCTGGAGAAACATGACGTGCCAATATTACTACAGAAGAAATATGTAGTATATATAAACAAGGCTATGATGGGAGTGGGATGAAAAAAAAACACTGTAGTCTTTGTAAAAATGTTGCACCCATTCCAGGAGTGAAGTTTATTTTAGTTGCTCATCAATGGAAAAATATTATCCCCAGCAAGGAAGAAGGTCCAAGGACGAGCAGCAGGCTCGGTGACTATTTAAATCCCACTTTAAATTGTATAACTGACGGTCATCGGCAGGACTCCGGCCCCTGTTCATGCACACTGAAAATAGCAAGGCTCCATACAGGAGAGAAAGTAAGAGCCAGGAGTTAAACGAGGAGTGATTTGCCAGTCCGCCATGACGTAGTAATGTGGGAGGCAACAAGAGCTTTTAAAAGGTCCCGCTCATATGTATCTAAGCGCACACTGCTGGAACCCCCGAGGACGCAAAGTTTCTTGGCGAAACATGTTGGGGGGCAGTGCTCAATAGGTTTTAGATAATAAGGTGGAAACTATTTGGTTATAAGAAATATTGAGGCAATCTAGTTAGTGTTTGGCAGTGGTTACGCGCGACCTGCCTGTATACAGCTAGTGAGACAAGTAGAAAATTGAATTAGGAATCTGTCCACTGCCACAATAGTAATCCATCTTTGATTTTAATTATAAAGAAAGAGTTATTTAGCGATATTAAAAATACCTAATAAATGCTATGTTTTATAGATATTGGGATTAGTGTCAAGAGTGGGCATTCAGTTGGGTGAATCCCAAAATGTAAATAGCAGGCCCGGTGACTGCACAACCACATTGGTGTTACCAATTATTATAAGACCACTCTAAGTGACATTCACACTAGGAAGTGCTCCTATTATATTTTTAGAAATTGTGACAATAATTCAGACCATCCTCCTAAAAGTTTAGTTATAAAGGTAAAAGTACAGCACAGTTTTTGACTAACAATGACTAGTCAGCAAATATAAAAGTAAATGCTCTCTAATGGTAAATGCTCTCAAAAGTACTTGAGCACTCATGATGGTTTATCTTAAAGGGGTTGTCCGGGCTTTTTAAAATTGAAGACCTATCCTCAGGATAGGTCATCAATACCAGATCAGCTGTTCAAAGAGATGGCAGCGCGCATACAAGTATGTTGTCCCATTCACTTCAATGGGACGGTTCCTTCCCATTCAAGTGAATACTGCAGAGCTGTCCCATTAAAGTGTAACGGTGCGTTTGCGATGGAAAATAAGCGGACAACCCCTTCAATACATCAGTCTATCACTCCCCTCTATAGGGTATGGGGAAAAGTCATACATGCAGATTGACTAAGGCCAGGTTCACATCACCATTTAGTTTTCCGTTCTTCTGATCTGTCAGAAGAACAGAAAAATAAACAAAAAACAGGATCCTGTATTTTGAGCATCCGTAATGCACAGTTATGCACATTTTGCATCCGTTTTAGCCATTTCCAAGCAGGACTTTTCTTTAGTCTAAAATAATGTATCTCAGATGGAAATAGCTAAAACAGATGTCAAATGTGCATAACAGAGCATAATGGATGCTTAAAATACAGAATCAAAGCCAATAAGATAATGGGTTGCATCAAAAGGGGCATATATGCCCGTGATGAGAACATAGTCCTACCACTTTACAAATCACTAGTCAGACCACACATGGAGTACTGTGTAGAGTTCTGGGCTCCTGTGAACAAGGCAGACATAGCTGAGCTGGAGAGGGTTCAGAGGAGGGCAACTGGAATGAGGGATCTACAGTACCCGGAAAGGTTATCAAAATTAGGGTTATTCACTTTAGAAAAAAGACGACTGAGGGGAGATCTAATAACTATGTATAAATATATCAGGGGTCAGTACAGAGATCTCTCACATCATCTATTTATCCCCAGGACTGTGACTGTGACAAGGGGACATCCTCTGCGTCTGGAGGAAAGAAGGTTTCTACACAAACATAGAAAAGGATTCTTCACTGTAAGAGCAGTGAAACTATGGAACTCTCTGTCTGAGGAGGTGGTGATGGTGAGTACAATAAAGGAATTCAAGAGGGGCCTGGATGTATTTCTGGAGTTTAATAATATTACAGGCTATAGCTACTAGAGAGGGGTCGTTGATCCAGGGAGTTATTCTGATTGCCTGATTGGAGTCGGGAAGGAATTATTTTCCCCTTAAGTGGGGAAAATTGGCTTCAGCCTCACAGAAACTGGATGGACAAATGTCTTTTTTTGGTCTTATATACTATGTTACTATGTAATCCTTTTATTTATTTATTTTTTTCTGACGGATCAGGACAACAGAAAACGGTGATGTGAAACCCAGCCTAAAAATTGGTGTTTATTAAGCCAGTTTTGTCAAAAGTCTGTTGGAATCAGATGCGCAAATTTAAGGGTCCACGTCGTTTAATAAATTTGGCCTGTCTATTAATAAATTTAAGACATTTTTAGCCTTTGTGTGCCTGAAATTTATGCCAGCTATCTAGATGTAGATCTAGATTTCAGCTATACGTTATGCCACATCATTCTGTCATGCTGAGGAGGACACCCTCCCTTCTGCTGTCCCTTTTTTTTCTCTCAAAAGGTTATAGTAGAAAAATGTCATGCACCAAAATTTCCAACTTTTTTTTTTTAGTAGAAAACTGGCACACACTAACAAAGTCTAGGAAACAGGAGCAGGCAGAAAACATAATATCAATCATTTGCAGGCTCCCGTCTTTAGCTCTGGGAGGAAGAGAAGCACTAGGTCACGCCTGCCTGGTAACTCCTCAATCAACTGGGAGAATGTGGGCCATTTTCGGATAATATAATGGTCTTTTTTGAAGTCTAGGTCAACATAAAAGTTAGTATTGTAGAAGCAAGAAATGGACAATTGGCAATATATATCATGAAGATATAAGGGCACTGCCATTTTGGGTATCTGTGATGGCTCTGGTGTGTGAGGGTCATTTGTCTAAAGAGGTTTCCCATCATAGTGATGGGATATAGAATGAAAGATCCATGGCCACCTTGCCTTTTTCTATGTAGTACCACCTGACTTAATGTAACATACAATGCATTCGGAAAGTCTTCAGGCCCTTTCACATTTTATGTTGCGGCCTTGCGCTAAAATTTTAAAAAGTTCTAATTTTTCCCCATTTCACAAAGTGAAAACAGAATGTTCAGAATCTTTCCTAATTTATTGAAAACTAAAATCTTGCATTGACATTTTCAGGTCTCTCTACAAATATTCGAAAGGGTTCAAGTTAGGGCTCTGGCTGGGCCATTAAAGTACGATCTCAGAATTGAAAACAACACAGAAGTGGCTTAGGGACATTGTTGGAAGGTGAACCTTTGGCCCAGTCTGGATCAGTTTTTTTTTTTTTAAAAGAATCTCTCTGTACTTTGCTTCATTCCGCTTTCATACAACTCTGACCAGTCTCCCAGTCCCAACCAGTGCAAAACACCACACAGCAGGACACAGCGACCACCATGCTTCACTGTAGAGATGGTATTGGGCAGTGTCTGCTTTTCTCCAAATATGACACGTAGAATTGAACCCAAATTGGTAAATCTTGGTTTCGTCAGTCCTGAAAATCTTGTTTTTCACATTCTGAAAGTCTTTTAGGTGCTTTTTTTTGGCGAACGTTCATGAGTCTTTTACTGAGGAAAGGCTTCTTTATGGCCACTCTGCTATAATGCCCAGATTGGTGGAATGCTGCAGTGATGGCTGACCTTCTGGAAGATTCTCCCATCTGCACACAGGTTCTTCTGAGCTCAGCTAGAATTACCATTGGGTTCTTGGTCACCTCTTTTAGGTGTTTTCCCCAAATTACTTAGGTTTGTTAGACAGACAGCTTTAGGATGAGTTCTGGGTGTTCCAAACTTCTTCCATTTAAGAATTATGAAGGCTACTATGTTCTTGGGAACTTTTAGTGGAGCAGAATTTTTTTTTACCCATCTCCAGATCTGTGCCTCCAAACAATAATATTTCTGATCTCTACCAACAGCTCTTCCCTCCTCATGGCCTTATTTTCGCTCTGATATGCATTGTCAGCTGTGAAACCTTATATACTGTAGACAGGGGTGAATCTTTCAAAATTATGTCCAATCAACTGAATTTACTACAGGTGAACTCCACACAAGGTGTAGAAACATCTCAAAGATGATCAAGAGAAATGGGAGGCCACCCAGAGCTAAATTTTAAATGTCACAGTAAAGGGTCTGAATACACATGTCCATGCAAAATTTTAGCTTTTCCATTGTAATAAATTAGCAAAAAGTTCTAAAATTATGGTTTTATCTGGAAGACTTAAAATTCCCGGTTGGCTGCTTTCTCACCTCTCCCAGGATTAGCAGTGCCCTATGTGCCTGGCTGCCAATCACATCTCCCTTTACATAATTATTAATACAGTTAAAAGGTTTTGTTTGAACAATAAAAATTGAATTTGAAATGATAGGAATCGGGTGTAAAAAAAAATCATCATAACTCAGTGATCCCCCCCCCCATCAGTCTCTACTTCCTGTTCCCTTTTAGCACACAGGAAATGACTGCAAAGCCAATCAGTGCCCAAGTTTGGTCACCAGTGCAACCATTTTCCTGGTTGTGGAGAGGCACCAGGATAGAGCCTGGCAGGGGACCATTAAGCACATGAATAAGAATGGCAAGGGATTGTTTTGCATGATTCTTATTTTTTTAAAAACTAATAGCACGTGTATCAGCTAAACAACCCCTTTAAACATCTGGTCTAAAAAGTTACTATCCTATGGATATGAAGCCCTTCAATAGTAGCTTTTAGATTTTTTCCTCTCTACTAAAAACAAAAAAAGTGTCATTCTTCTTGACATTAATAAAAGCCTAGAAGAGGTCTATAGTGAAGAGACATTATTCTCACTTACATCCACCAGTATTTTTGTAGCATAAAAGGGACCTGCTGCTCTTTCAGTCATGTCGAACACTTGGGCTTTAAGTGAACAGTGATTAAGTGAACAATGAGATTTGGAGATGTGTTTATTTTCCACCGTCACCTCATACAAGGAGTCCTTCGTGTGAAACAATATGTAAAATATGGACTTGATTGGTTCAAAGGCAATTCCTCTGTCAGCTGAACGTGATACACCTCTTTCATTTGCTGATCAAGTTTCTTTATTCTGTACAAGCCGTGAATATCCACCTAGGGTACCAGTTACATCTATAATTCAGCGTATTAAACTTCAAAAGTCTTGTTTCCTGGCAGAGCTAGCTTCTTATAACAAAGTAATTGAATAAAAAAAATCAAAAATCAAAAGTCTTAGTAAAACTTTTCATGTTCCTAGAATTAAAGGAGAAATAGAGAAAAGAGGTGATGGCCACAATATATAGGGCGCGTGATGCCGGCATTAGTATTCTCCTAACAGCAACTGACGGGCTTTAGAAAAGAAGAATGCGTATTCATAGGTTACAATATTTAATTAGAATTGAAAACCTTCACTTATATGAAATATTTATGACAAATAACTGTATAGAAAGTGGAAGATGCCATGGTTACTGATCTACTTTCACAAGGTGCTTTAAATGCTCTGCAGAAAGGCATATTTATTGAACTAAACTAGGACCCAGGCATATATTCCTTCTGGGCATATCTGCAAGCATGCAGCATTCCTTCGTAATAGCTTACAGGGGCTCAGTCGACTTAAAGGAAATGTGTCACCAATTATTTTTTCTGCCAGTTAAAACCAGATGACACAAATCCTTTTTCTCTAATCGGTTTTCATTTTCTGATAGATTTGTTTATTCTGTTTCCTGAACATGATTATGGGGGCGGCCATCTTGCCTGAGCTGCTCTTAACAGGATTTAGATATTTGTTTTACAAGAGCCACCATAGGTCGTAGACACACCGGTCAGGAGGGGACCTCATTGACTTCTTTGGGAGAGTTTTCTAGGCATGCTCTGTGACCCGTGCAGAGGTCAGGAAGGAGTAGTTAAAAGAGATTTTAATACTGATAAACTATCCTCTGGATATGTCATCAGTATTTGATCGATGGGAGTCCGACACCTGGGGCCCCCGCTAAATCAGGTGTTTTAAAGGCACTGGGGCACCACAGCCTTCTTGCAGCTAACCAAATGCAGACCCATACATTGTACAGCAGCTGTGTTCATTATGGCAGCTCAGCCCCATTCACTTCTATGGGGCTGAGCTGTGCCTAGGACGCGTGACTGATGAACGTGTCTTCACTGGCCTAGGGAAAGCTCAGTGAAGGCTGCAGTGGTACTGCGAACACTGGTGCTCTCTGAAACAGCTGATTAGTTGACCTCCACCAAACAGATACTGATTACCTATCCAGAGGATAATTTTTTTTTTACTCCCCCAGGGGACTTTAACATGTGATCACTTTTCCCAAAGACTGCAATAAATTACCATTGCAGTATATGGGAGATTCACTATGTTCTTATGGAGCCCCGCTGTGGCAGGGCTCAGAGCCTGCAGAAGGCTCAAGATTGCCACAACAAATAAATAGATCCCCCGACCCCAGCATGGGGGAGCTGTTCGGGCCCTGGGAGCGCAGCACCCCCAGGAAAATACCTCTCAGTTTCCATTGTAGCAACTGATCACAGCATCTGAGGGGATAAAAGTCCATGATCGGTGTTAACACTGATCACAGACTTTAGCTCTAGGTGTCTGCTGTGCAAAACCCTTTAAAAGACCCGAAATGCACCGCACATGTATGGCACGTCAGGAAGGGGTTAAAAGGGTTTTCCAATGCCTTGTTTTATGAAACACGGTGCCAAACACTGTAGTGGCTGTGCCTTGTATTGCAGCTCAATCCATTTCACTTGAATGGGACTGAGCTGCACAGGCTGAGGAAAAGGCTTCTTCAAACAGCTGATTCGTGGGGGTGCAGGGCGTCAGCCCCCATGATCAGATATTGATGACCTATCATTAGGATAAGTCATCCCTATTTAATTCCTGGAAAACCCCTTGAATATATGCAGAAGAAACTTTTTTTTGCAAAAAGTGCATTCTATGGCATGGTGCTATCTCTACAGAACACTGTGCCACACGCTGAATGGACATGTGAACAATCTGAAATCTGGTCAGACAACTAATCAAAGGATAGTTTCGGGCAGTTTTCTGTAAAGTGAATTGTAGGCAAATTAAGCCACACTCAAGCTTATTAGTTGTCCAGTTCTGTTAGTTGTATTATACCCAGTATGGAGCCTACTCCAGAATATAATCTGCAACACATTGGTTTATGCCTTTTTTGGCTTAAAAAAGTACAAAGCCCAGTTTTGCGACTTTATTAAACTCCAGCGTGACAACATTTTTCCTGCACGGGGTGTTTTAACCTGCCCTCAACATTAGGGAGGGTCGGGGGCATGGCGAGGTTCGGGGCATCGGCCCTGGCAAATTCATTACCAATTATATCTGTTTCCAAGAGCAAATGACAATTGAAAACTACTCCAGTCAGGGACTGGAGTAGTTTTCAGTCTAGGCGCATGGAATGCGGGAGGATCGGCCACGTCATGAATTAGGCGCTTCCATTTTGATAAATGACTCACATTTCGTATTCTGCGGGGCAGTTTTCTATTTACATTGAAAGGTCTCCAGTGAATAGAAAAACAGATAATACGCCGCATCGTCACCATCAGCAGAAAATCAATTTCTGGATAAATCTTTCAGTAATGATTGCTTTAAACGCTGTTGCAGGCAACACAGATTATTAAACTGGAATACATCAACACTCTATGTTCGCAATATTGGATATTACATTTTCATATGAGCGGCATATAAATTCTTTATTTTTTAAATATTCATTTTATTGAGAAGTGACGTACCACATATCTATCTATCTATCTATCTATCTATCTATCTATCTATCTATCTATCTAAAGATTGATCAATCAGTCAATCTATCTGCTTGCTCGGTTTGAAAATACTGAAATTATTAAGCATTTTTTTTAAATCTTGAATATGCAGTGGAAAAATATCTTTTTTTTTCTCTTTACACCTAAATAAATGTTACAATACAGTGTAATCAGAGGAATCAATTACATCAGGCATTCCCTAGACATTATACAACAAGGCTTAACACGTCTCCAAATTCAATTACTCGTCTTCCAGATTCCAAGTGATGAAAACTTTGCTGTTTTAATAAAAACTGCACAAAGCTTAATGAATTGCTTCATCAATCTGCTAGTGAATACTCATAAAAATCTGTATCTTGATCAACTCCCCTGATGTTCATAATGACGAGAAAATATCTTCATGGATTGTTGCATTTTTCATTAAATAGCTTGGGCTTGAACAAAGTAAAAAGCTCAGCCAAGCAAAAACTGACAGCACTGTGAATGTGCACTAAAAACCTCCTAAAAACAAGACAGAGCCGAGCAATCAGGGTTCAAGGCAGGGAAACCATTTTAGACCTTTGCTTAAGCTTGACCATTGCGAAACTTTAGCTTCGTTTACTCAGAATAACTATGAAGTGCGTTAGGGTATGGCTGAACCTAAAGGGAATCTGTCACCAGCATATTAGCATTTTTTTTTCATGAATCCTTGTTTATTAAATTACCTTATTTCCATAAGTGTTCTTGGTTCTCTTTTTTGTCTTGTCATTTCTTGTAAAAATCGCTTTTTCTGATATGCAAATGACTGTGTTAGGAGCCCAGAGGGGCGTTCCTCCTTTAGCAAGGTGTCCAGGAACGTTACCCTGATGTGCCGTGACCGCCTTAATTTTTTTTTTTTTTAAAAACGCCTATAATCTGTAAAATCGCCTCTCAGAGGCGAGGCTAAATGCTCCGCCCCCCTCCCGCGCCAGGTCCTCTCTCCGCTTCTACTATCCGCTCTGCCTCTCACCGGCCGGCCGAAATCTCGCGCAGGCACAGTGCCGGCGATTGCCTGCGCGATCCTCTGGGAACTGAGGGCAACAGCCTCATCAGCGTCACTGGGCATTTGCCGGATAGTAGAAGCGGAGAGAGGACCTGGCGCGGGGGATGGGGGACGGAGCATTTAGCCTCGCCTTTTTTTAATTTAGGCGGGCACGGCACATCAGGGGGGCGTTCCTGGGCACCTTGCTAAAAGAGGAACGCCCCTATGGGCTCCTAACACGGTCATTTGCATATCAGAAAAAGCGATTTTTACAAGAAATGACAAGACAAAAAAGAGAACCAATAACACTTATGGAAATAAGGTAATTTAATAAACAAGGATTCATGAAAAAAATGCTAATATGCTGGTGACAGATTCCCTTTAAGACTGCTTTACATGAGCCGATATAGCAGGCATATCGGGAACAAACAGTTTGTTTCGATAATTGCCTGCTTGTCAGAGGTGGTGAGGAGGCAAGCAATCACTGCTGTGATCGCTAGTCTGCATGGGGGATCATTGTTTTGCACAGGACAATCTGCTGCCCAGAAATTATAATTTTGGTGCCCGTATGAACTTGAATGTTTTCATCTGAAAAACGAGCGTCCATAGGTGGAACTTTTGCACATGGCAATTATTGGGAATAAGCGTTCCTAGGAACGCTCCTTTCTGTTGACTGCCTTGATCATTAGCCTGTTTAAAAGAGCCTTTACAGTGAGTTACGTCTCAGCCTATAGGTACAAAATGCCTGGCAACTCTCATTCCTAAAGCCACAACCAAGCCATGCCCCTTAGATAGTGACCAGGCTTGTCTGGGCCTTAAAAGGTACCATCAGCTGTGCTCAGACTTTTGAGCGTATGCATTAAGGATCTGTAGAAATCATACACACTCGAAAAGCCAAGTGCTGAGGAAAGCTGAAGGGGCAGAGCACTCTGAGCAGAACTTCTGCCCCTTAGTTTTTTTAAGGTTGGTCATACTTGTGCATTGCAGTTAAAGGGGTTGTCTGAGTTCAGAGCTGGACCTGGACATAAGCTCCTCTTCACTTATTTAGCCTGTATGAGAGGAGCATCTGAGCATTTCTAGCTTCAATGCTCCTCCTTACCCTGTGTTGCATAGCGCAGTACAAGGGCTGTTTGTTTACTGCCGGTGACGTACCCTGCTTTGTCTCAGTATGCTAGGTGGAGGCTTCAGCCTAGCAGTGATTCCGATGACATCACCTAAAAACCATCCATTTGGGTCGGTGAGGTCACCGGGCTCACTGCTAGGCTGAAGCCTCTGACTAGCATACCCATGTAAAGCCCAATACTTCACCGGTAGAAAAAGTCCTTGCCCTGCGGGATGCAACGCAAGGCAAAGGGGAGTTGCTCCGATGCGCCACTCAGACAGGCGAAATGAGTAAAGGGGGTCTATGCCAAAGACACGCTGATAGGAAACTTAGATTGTGAGCCCCATTGGGTACAGTTGGAGGCTAATGTCTGTAAAGCGCTGCGGAATATAATAGTGCATTAAATAAATACAATAAATATATTATGCCCAAGCTTAGCTCTCATCTCAGACAACCCCTTTAATTATGCCTATCAGCAAAATGCCGACAGGCATTCTTTTAGGCTCTGCCTCTGTCAGTGCCTGATATAAGTATTAAGATCTAAGATGGCAGACCTATGGGCTATAGCAATCCATGATTGTACAGCTCGGTGCATTATGTATCTGGCTGCTGGAATAAGGTCAGCCATGGGTAGAAACTTTATAGAAGAGCTTGCATTAGCTGGCAAGGGTGACACATTAGGGTGATGGAATGTGAGAGTAGGAGATGGACTGTTGGTTAAAGGGAACCAGCCACTAAGTTACCCTATGAACCACTAATGACTTATTCTGTGGCTGGTTCCCTTTAAACCACTTGAAGACCACAGGTTTAAACCCCCCTAGTGACCAGACCCTTTTTTACAAATCCGCACTACACTACTTTCACCGTTTATTGCTCCGTCATACAACTTACCACCCAAATGAATTTTACCTCCTTTTCTTCTCACTAATAGAGCTTTCATTTGGTGGTATTTCATTCTTGCTGACATTTTTACTTTTTTTGATATTTTACTTTTTTTGACGAAATTTTTGCAAAAAAACGTCATTTTTCGCTTTCTGTTGTAAAAATTTTCAAATAACACTACATTTCAATTTTCATTCTTCTCTAAATTTATTGTTCTACATGTCTTTAATAAAAAAAAAATGCAATAAGTGTATATTTATTGGTTTGGGTAAAAGTTATAGCGTTTACAAACTATAGTGCAAAAAAGTGAGTTTCCGCACTTTGATTTTCTGAGCACCTGTCCTGTTTCCTGACGCACTACAATGCCCAGACAGTAGAAACACCCCATTTCGGAAAGTAGACACCCTAAGGTATTCGCTAAGGGGCATAGTGAGTTCATGGAATTTTTTATTTTTTGTCACAAGTTAGCGGAAATGGAATTTTCATTTTCCGCTAACTTGTGTCAAAAAATAAAAACTTCCATGAACTCACCATACCCCTCACGGAATACCTTGGGGTGTCTTCTTTCTAAAATGGGGTTACTTGTGAGGTTTTTCCACTGCCCTCGCATTTGAGGGTCTCCGCAATCGTTACCCGTATGGCCAGAATTAGGCGTTTCTGCGATTCTCCTTATATTGACCATACGGGTAATGAGATTTTTTTTTCCGTTCAGCCACTGGGCTGAAAGAAAAAAATGAACGGCACAGATTTCTTCATTCACATTGATCAATGTGGATGAAAAAATCTCTAAAAAATGTGCAAAAAAAAAAAAAAAAAAGAGGGGAAAGCTGTAAAGCTGTGATCGCTAAGGGACCCTTAGGCCTCATTCACATGTCCGCAATTCTGTTCCGCAAAATTTTGCGGAACGGAATTGTAGATACATTCAATTCTATGGGGACAGACTTTGTCCCGCTCGGATCCGGAATAGCGCATCTGCATTTCCGGATCCGCACAAATATAGAACATGTCCTATTCTTGTCCGCAATTGCGGACAAGAAAAGGCATTTTCTATATAGTTCTGGCAATGTGCGGATCCGCAAAACACATACGAACGTCTTAATAAGCCTTACAGGGGGGTGATTAGTGACGGGGGGGGGGTGACAGGGGGTGTGACATGGGTGATCAGGGGTTAATCAGTGATGGGGTGTGGGTGTGTGTAGTAATTGGTGCACTTTACTTATGTTTGCCCTGGTGGTCCCAGACAAATGGACCACCAGAGGAGCAAACAGCAGGCATATCAGACGCTGTTTTATGCGTTTTAAATGCGTTTTTATTCGCATCTACAGCCTGCCAGCGCATGATCAGCGCTGGCAGGCTGTAGTTTCAGTTGTCCCGGTTACGATCGCATGAACGCGCACGTGCGGCGCGCGCGCGTTCATGCGAAATCTCGGGTCTCACGAGATGATGCCGATAGGCGGCAGTGAGACCTGAGAGAGCCGCCGCCACGCTGACGCCCATCGGCGTTAGCGTGGCGGCAAGTGGTTAAGAAGCATAGTCATTAGTAGAGTACACTACATTGGAGAAAAAGATTATAGTAATACAGGCATGCAAATACTGTACATGTGTAAGCAAATATGAAACATGCAAAAGACATACATCTGTGTGAAATGATTCTGGCAGCCATCTATTTACCAGAAGGAAAGAACAACCAGGATTTACCTGATTACAAGGTGGCCGACATCTCAGAATCCTCTTTTCTCTACAACAGATGCCTGATTTGCTCCTTTTGTTGAGATTCATATCAGGATACACATTTTAATTTGGTATAAAGAGTGCTGCAATTTCTCCATATCTACTGTAGGTAGTTCAAGCTGTTGAGCTCACAGCTGTTGAGCCTCTGCTTAAAGGGAATAATTAAATGTAAGTATGGAGAAGATAATAATGTTTCTTTAGCTGCTGCAGCGATTTATTACTTGTCTTTTCTTTATATTTTAATGTCCCTTGGCGCTGCCAAATTGGAGACACATTTCCTTCCTGTATTGTCTGCATAGACAGCACAGCAGGATGTGTGTGCTTTATGACGGTGGAAATTAATGAGTTAATGGTCAGATAAATGTCAGTAGACTAATAAATAATAACATTTTTGGCAGAAATATACCCACAGACAGATTACAAGGCTCTGTCCATGGCAGACCTGAGAGCACCACTCCACTGGCACCTGATTGCGGGGGTGCCAATGGAGTGACAGAGTGAGCCCTCGCTTTCTGACTTAGGGCTCATGCACATGACAGTTTTTGGCCGGTGCCCGTATTGCAGTTTGTGTAACGCATCACGGATGCAGACGCATACGGCGGCCCTACAGAGGCACATAACCCCGTGGGAGCACTGCGGAGTGCTTCTGTGGTTTCTCTGTCCGTGCTCCTGCAACGAAAAAAAAGTAGTGCATGCAATGCAGACCATCAAATGCGGACCCTGTTCAAGTGAATGGGCCCTGCATCCACATACGGAGGCCCTAGGGTCTGTGCCCGTGCATTGCAGACCGCAATTTGAGGTCCACAGCAAGGACCAGGACATATCCGTGTGCATGAGCCCTTAAGCACATAGATGGTGCTGACTAGATTAAAAACCCTGATCCCAGTAGGTAGAGGGGGTGTTGTCTGTATAATAAATCCAGCACAAGCAAGTGTTGGCACGGGCACAGCTCATGTGTCCACTCTTACAGTGACACACTCTATTATTATAGTAGATCGCCTTATGGGCATAGCTGCCAATAGTGCATCACAGGGTGAAAAGGGGTTAAGTGGGCCACCTGCAGTACACAACAGCTCTCAAATTGCTTATACTCTAATGATAATGAAATAACTGTGCTGACCGTGTCACAGTCTGCACAGCAAAGCCTACTGTGTCTGTTCCAGTGGGCAGGATATTTAATTATATTGACAGTCCCTTAAAAAAAATAGCATAATAAAATGTTCTGCCTCTTGGATGTAGTGATTAGTGATTTTTTTTTTTTTTCTAATAACACTCTATAACTCTATATTTGATCAATATTTTATAATAATGCAGGTCAGCCCAGAAAATCTAAAATTCCTTATTGATTTTCCTGTGAATCAGGTGGCATACAGCTATGTGTGGCATGTATAAAAAATACGGCCTTTGGCCTAGTGATGAAAATCTTGTGTAAAGTAATTACATTTTTCCTCCAACAGCTCTGCTATAGAATCTCTACCAAATCTTAATGGTGCGTTCATTATATTAAGACATTATAATTGGCTATTTCACCAGTTTTTTTTTATAAAAGCAATACCTCATACTGTAGTCCAAGTCAATCTCGCTTTTTCCTTCCCATAATCTGCTTCCTCGTTGTGCTGCTATGCCCCCGTTTGGTTTTGGTGCCCAATATGCCAATTACTAACATTGTTACAGGGAGGACGAGACCTCAACTCTTCTCATTGGGCGTCTCTTCTCATTGGGCGTCTCCTTCTCTCTGGTTGTCTGTCGCTACAGACCCCTTCGCAGCCAGGGAGAAGGCGAGCTGTTCCTGTGAGATTTTGTAACTCTCACTAAAACAGGCTATTTAAGTGATTACAGCAAGTACTATGCTCACTTACATACCCTGTTCTCGCAAGATTTACCAAATATCACGAGAACACCTCATCTACTCCCTGGCTGTGAAGCGGTCCACAACATCACAGCCAAGAAACGCCCACTGAGAAGAGCCAAGGTCTCCTCAAAAACTGGCGACAGGTCAACTTTAAGAATATTTGTAAGATTTTTTTTTTAAGGCAACGCCAAATCAATTCCTTGAAAACCCCTCTTTAGATTGAAAGTGCTCCATAAACCTGATAGCTGCACGACCAGCTTCCGAAGTCCTTGGTGAAATCATCAGATTGTCGGGTGCCGTTTCGGGCCATATACAGTCCACTGCATGGGAAATGTATTACATAAAAGCATGGGCTGGGTCTTCCAGACCAAGAGTCGATGGCCGCTAAGGGCTCCAACGTGGGGCTAATTAAGGAGGGTCCTGAGTGGTCCCACAATTAAGTCAAGAAGTCCTCATTCGTCATTGGGAAGGAGCCAGCCCCTTTAATGCGACTCTGGAGGGAACAACTTCCACTAAACACAGACAGTTGTTCAAATTGGGAAAGGAATGCTTATGATTAGAAGAGACAATTGGCATTTTCTATTTTATAATATTTATAATAAAAATGTTATTTTGTGTTCAATTAACTTGAATGTTAAATGTACCTCAAATATGAGAAATGTGTTTCATTACAGCACACCAGATGCAGTTTCTGCAGTCGGCCTTTCATCTAGGCTAATGATGAATGCCATCACATTAGTAAAGCAGTAGGCTAAGGAAAAATGGCTTTTATTGGGAGGTAGCACCAACAGATTTTAAATGGATTTTTTTTAGCTAACAAAAATAGATATTTTATCTTTGCATCATTAGGCTGATTAAGGAGAGCAGGGTAAATTCTCTGAACACAAATGGTACTAATCATATCAAACTCCATTTATACGCTGCCGTTTCAGCACGGCAATGAGAAAAGGTTTAAATTGCACTCGTAAATCTGATTGAATAAAAATTGGAAAATCAAAGTAGACTGGAGATTTCATCACATCACATTTTATTTAAAGGACCATTTCTTAATTGTGGCGGACAACATGTAAATACGGTAGATTATGTTGTTCTCGATGGATGGGAAAAAAGCCAATTCTGCAAAGCGCAGAACTGTAGTAAAGCCTTCTTTAGGGTAAGTTCACATGTAGCAAGTCCACAGCGAACTGCCAAAAGAACCAGAAATTGGCTGTTTTTTCGGCAGCGGCGTTGGTGCTAGCATAAAAGCAGGCCTCAACCTTTGCACTGTGCGGCCTCACGCACACGATTGTATCTTCATTCCCCATCTGTGGGTTGGATGGAGACTCATTCAATTTAATGGGGCCACAAAAATGCTGATGGCACACAGTGTCCGTTCCGCGGCCCCGCAAAAACATAAAACATGTCCTATTCTTGTCTGTTTTGCGGACAAGGATAGGACATTTCTATACAAGTAAAAAAATAAATAAAATTGTCGACATGCACGTAGCCAGGATTCGTGTTTTGCGGACTACAAAACTGACATGGCCGTGTGCATTAAGCATGAGTGTTGAATTCCATTGATAAAACCCACAGCATAAACGGACATTCCGCGCATTTTACCTTTCTAAGCCCTCATCCGTTTTGCTTGTACTCTAAATGCTGTGGACATTCCACATGTGAATCGACCCTTAGAATCATATTATTTGCTTTAAAGTTGATAGAACTAAAAAAATAAGCATCTTATTAAGTTGTGTATACTGCTCCTATGGAGTACTAGGTGCAGGAGGTAAATGAAACTGGTGCATGGTTAACTCAAAAAAACCAACAGTCATGTATATACATCGTGGGATTTAAGCACCGGCAAACTAGCAAAAGTTTTAAAAACTTTTTTTTTTACATTTATTTTTATTCCCCCCCCCTAGAGGACTTGTGATCGTCTGATCGCTTATACCAGACACTGCAATGATTTACCACTGTGGTCTATGTTCCTAATTAAGACCGGCCACAGGCAGGACTTGATAGAAATCTCTCTGTGGCAGGCTTCTGAGCCTTCAGAAGGCACCCGCCTGCCATAGCAACAGATCGGCTCCCGGGAATATGTTGTGGTAAATGACCACTCAGATGCTGTGGTTGCAATTGATCATGAAATCTGAAATTTTCTCCAATCACAGACTCTGCCACCAGGTGCCTGCTCTGGCTATGGCACTTTATCAGCTCCTGATTAGGCACAATATTCAATGACCGAACATCCGCCTCACACATACAGCAGATGTTAGGAAGGGTTTAAATCCTGAAAGACCTCTTTAATTTTGTAAGGTTCTAGTCTTCAAAAAACAATATTTCAGCTATACAGTATGGAAATGACCAAAAGCTTCCTTTTGTGTTCCATTCACAAGGAAGAATTTTTTGATCCGCATCCGATCTACGTTTTTTTGCAGATTGGATGTTGACCCATTCATTTCAATAGGGCCGCAGAAAATGCGGACATTACACCATCTGTATGTCCGTTCTGCAGTCCGGCAAAAATCCGTCAAGGATACTCATTTTTACAATAGGTCCGAAAAAAACAAAAAACGGATACAACACGGACGTTACCCGTATTTTTTGCAGATTCTGGATTTGGCGGACCGCAAAATACATACGGTTATGTTCTTCAGAACCAAGGACCTAGGATTATTCATGCACACGACGGCAAAACATGGATACCAGCCGTGTGCATTCCTCATTTTGTGGAACGGAACAGCCGGCCCCTAATAGAACAGTCTTATCCTTGTCTGTACTGCGGACAATAATAGGACATCTTCTATTTTTTGTGGGGCCAGTGTGCCGTCCACATCTTTTGCGGTCCCACGGAAGTGAATGGATCCAAATCTGACCTGCAAAAAAACGCAGATTGGATGCAGACCAAAAATAAGTTTGTGTGCATGAGCCCTTAATGGGTTATTACCAATATAGGCATTTATTGTCTTTGACATTCTATGTCTGAATCTTTTTTTGTCTCAACATTTTATGTCTGATATTGTACATAAAGGTCTCGCTTCTGCCAAACAGGGGTCCCCTGACCACTGTGTCACCTGGTGAGGAAGCAACTAGACTCACACATATCAGACTCCGATGGCATATCCTGCAGCTGGGATTAAGGAGCTCACATGATGTATATATTTTGTTATTTCCAGCATGGAACCCCTTCTTCTAGTATAATTGGATCTATTTAAAACAAGTACACAAACTGATGTTTACTTGAAAAAAAAAAAGCAAAACTAGTAGATAAAAAAAAAAAAAAAAAAACGGAGTCTAGATTAAGTGTCATGTGACTGGCTGAATTTTTGGCCATTTTTTTTGGACAAGTGGTGTTCCGATGAGAGGGATTTTTTTATAAATTCGAACCCATTAACCTGATAAAAATGGACAATATTGTAAGCAATCTGTTTACCTGATTCTCTAATTACTTTCCAACAAAGTATTTTTTTTTTATTAATTTTTAATTTAAAGACATACATTTATGTTATAAACGTTGACAATTGTAATATTATCTTATATGTTGATGATAATTTTGAGAGCGTGTTGTTGTATTTGTTGAGTCAAGTCAATTATACGAATAAAATGTATAACATACAAACCATAAAATACAAGAAAGGTAACAATATATGATTATTCTTGCTGAGTAACCTCTTGATTGACCAGTCCTTGACATGTGTTTCATCGATTTTATTTATTCAACAGATTTTTTTTTTTTTTGCTGGATTGTAACGGAAAGTGCTGTATCTGCTTGTTGCTGGATGGAATAGTGCAGACATCTGTGTTTTCCCATCCAAATAAAAAGACTAAGGACAAATGCAATCTAGCAAAACTTTTTTTTTGGCATATTGTTTTCTAGAAGCCTATGCATCCGTTAAACACACCTGTTTTTTTGTACTTTAAAAGGGTTGTCCCATGAAACATATTCTGGTTTCTTTTCAAACCAGCACCTGGATCTGAATTATTTTGTAATTGCATGTAATTAAGAAATTAGCATGGCCACTGATTGTTCTTTTCTTATTTCTTTGTCCTGCTCACTGAGATGGCCGCACATGCTCAGTTTCATCTTTCAACTGCCCCCTGAGCTGTGATAGGCAGAGCATGGACACGCCCCCTAAGCTGCAGCAGAAAAGACACTCCCTTGAGCTGCCAGCTTGATATAAATCCAGCAGAGCAATAAGGGCTTTTTCACACTTGCGTTCTGAGAATCCGGCGGGCACTTCCGTCCCGCCGGATCCGTCAGAACGCAAGCGGACTGACAGCATTTGAAGACTGATCAGTTTCCTGATCAGTCTTCAACATGCTTTCACTGTTACCATGGCAGCCAGGACGCTACTGGAGTCCTGGCTGCCATGGTACTCAGCAGCAGTGTACTTACCTGCGCTGCGGCCGCCGGGCGCTCCTTAATGACGTGACAGGTCCGGGCGGCGCATAGACCAATGCGCCACCCGGACCTGTGATGTCATAATGGAGCGCCCGGCGGCCGCAGCGCAGGTAAGTACACTGCTGCGTTGTACTTACCATGACAGCCAGGACTCCAGTAGCGTCCTGGCTGCCATGGTAACCGATCGAAGCCCCAGCTTACACTGGGTCGCCGATCGGAACGGCTGCTGCGCATGCGCAGTGCTAAACGTCAGATCCGGCGATGCGCCGAATCGACGTTTAGCTTAATGCCGGATCCGGAATAATGCTCTTCAATGGGCATTAATTCCGGATCCGGCATTGCGGCATTTCTTCCGGCTTTTTGGACGGAGACAAATCCGCAGCATGCGTCCAAAAAACGTTCGCATACTGAACAGAAGACATCCTGATGCATCCTGAATGGATTTCTCTCCATTCAGGATGCATTGGGATAATCCTGATCAGTTTCTTTCCGTCCTAGAGACCCGAGGACGGAACTCTAGGACGGAAAGCAAAAACGCCAGTGTGAAAGAGGCCTAAATGTGGAGATCTCCGGATCCACGTGAGGTACAGGGCTGGTTCTAGCTTTGTTAGAGGATATTGTCATGTACTATATGATGTCTGATTTTCATTTCTTACATTAGTTATGGGATAAATCCTTTAATGAAACATAAAAATGTGAAAGAGGGTGCTCAGCTCAAAAGCGCTGCACTACAAGGCAACGTTTTTCTGCTGGAAAGAAGTGCACAGTGAAGTGAGTAACTAGAGTTCTCTGCATACTGGAGATACACTCGTTCTAAGAGGCCAATCCTTAGCCCACTGACTGGAGGCCCCGGTACCTCAGCTGGGCCTTCTCAGTGAGCCAAAGAAATAAAAAATAAAAAAGAACAGACAGCAGGTGGCGCTATACAGATACCTTTTATTGAATAATGCAGTAACTATGCAAAATTTTTAATTACATGCAATTACAAAAGTATTCAGATCCAGGTGCTGGTTTGAAAACTGTAGAATATTTTTCGTGGGACAACCCCTTTAAGTTTTAATATGTGTCAGAATTCGCATAGCAGAGAATGGAGAGAGCTGTGCATGCAGGGTCATCTATTCACTGCAGTTCATGGCGGGCTACTGTGCATGAGACAGAAGATCCCAGGACATCTATGGCTTATCTAATGTCCAGATGGGACAACCTCTATAAATGGAGCACAATGTTCACATTACTGAAGAACCCAATCCTCTTCCAATAGCCACCAACACTCACCAATGTATCACTCCCTGGAAGCAGCATAGACAAGAGCTCATATTTCAAAAGCCTGTGTCACCCTTCATGGGAAGGAAGGGATAAGCAGTGTATGTATGTAATGTATAGCTATTGAGATGAGCAGACTACTACCGTACATACTAGGCTCTCAATAGAGAACGCTACTTTCTAGGGTACCATGGTATTCACACACCAAGGAGTGTCTTCATTGTCACTCATGAGACGCCCGTCACATTGGGTATAGTTATATGGGATAAACAAAAATGTTACACGACCACAATAGTCTACCGAATATTATAATTTAAGGAAAAGGGCATCTTATCACGGAAAACCAGAGCCACTCGTGTGCTGACACTTTGCAGTGAATCCTGTACATTCTCTTTGCTCGCGGGACTAATTACGCTCTAAAGACGCTGCAAACCCCTTCAGCGGGCGGCCGGTAAACATAATTACTGAACTACCAATTGCCACTGTTAAAGGAGGTCACAGGTAGGGAAGTTTGGGTGCCTTTTGGCATTTCTTAGGCACCATGAAAACCAACATTTAAAGTCCTGCTTATTTCTTGGATTTAGTATTTATTTGATATATCTTGTAATGTTTTTATTACTATTTGTTACAACAAACAAACAAAAAGAAAAAACCGCCTGTCCACGGGTTGTGTGTGGTATTGCAGCTTGTTCCCATTCACTCCATAGAGCTGACTAATCACAAAGCACGCACAAACTGTTTTTGTCAGAAAAAGCCATGTTTTTCAAATCATGGACCAATTTTATGTAATAATTTTATAATGTAAAGTTCTGCAACCTTTTAATATATTTTGGGAGAGGTTTTAGGTGTTGTGTTTGACATTGATCTTTCCTTCATCCTCTATATTCAGTCTCTTGCCCGCTTATGTCACCTGAACATAGAATCCGCCCCTTCCTCACTATGGAAACAACAAAATCTCTTGTTGTCGCCCTGATCCTTTCCCGCCTTAATTACTGTAACTCACTATTAATTGGCCTCCCCCTCACCAGACTCTCCCCTCTCGAATCTATCCTTAATGCAGCTGCCAGGGCCATCTATCTGTCTAACCGCTACTCGGATGCCTCCACTCTGTGCCAGTCATTGCACTGGTTGCCCATACAGTATAGAATCCAATTTAAACTGCTCGTCCTCACATACAAGGCTCTTCACAGGGCTGCACACCCTACATATATTCCTTTATCTCTGTCTACCATCCTACCCGTACTCTTCGCTCTGCAAACGATTTACAAAAGACATCCGCCATAATCCGAATCTCTCACTCCCGGCTCCAAGACTATTCCTGACCTGCATCAGTTCTCTGGAATGTCCTACCCCAAGAAATTAGCTTAAATCGCAGTACAGTTTTAAGTGCTCCCTAAAAACACGTTATTTTAGGGTGGCCTATCACATCCCCTGATCTAACACCTCTACATATATAGACCATCTATCATTGCCTGAGCCTGATCCTCCACCAAACTCTCCACTGCACCCAAAAGCACTACAGATATTGGCTGTTGACTGGCTCATGCACTTGCGTTGTGAGGATCCGGCAGGCAGTTCCGTCGCCAAAACTGCCTGTCGGATCCGGAAATCTGTGTGCAAAAGGAAAGCATTTGTATGCGGATCCGTCTAAAAAATGCATTGAAACACCGGATCCGTCTCTTCGGTGTCATCCGGAAAAACGGATCTGGTATTTTATTTTTTTTTAAAGGTCTGTGCATGCGCAGACTGGAAAACCAGGTCCGTTTTGCCAGAACACTTGGTGCCGGATACGGCATTAATGCATGCTGCGGTATTTTCTCCGGCCAAATACCGTCAGAGTGACTGCACTGAAGACACCCTGATGCATACTGAACGGATTTCTCTCCATTCAGAATGCATTAGGATAAAACTGATCAGTTTTTTCCGGTACTGACCCCCTAGGACAGAACTCAATACCGGAAAACTTTAACGCAAGTGTGAAAGTAACCCAAGTCCATCATCATTTTCAGGTTCTCTGTTTAATAAAAGGATATGGAAACATCTTGTTGCTGAAAACTGTACAGACCGAATACTTCTCACATCTGAAAATCTGCTTTGAATTTAATCAAGGCAATCCTTTGTGAGCTACATTGTCTGAATATCAGGCTGATACATTTACCTTCACAGATACATTGTAGCAAGGACAGGAGGGAGATTTGTGCTGCTGATATACCGAGCTCACATAGGACTGCAGAATATTTACAGTATTAGGTCTTTACAGGGTTTCAGAAAATACGTTCTTGTTCACTAACAGCAAGCAAAATCTTCAAAAATAATATAAGAAGGTTCAAGAGAATCCATTATACCACAATGAAAGCGTTTTCCCATTAATACAACTCATCCCCGTTCCTGTGTATAGGGGATAAATGGCTGATCAGCAAGGGTCTGACCACTGGGTCTCCCCACTATGTACTGTACTCCCCATATGAAGGCGGCAGCGGTCATGCGTGCACTCTGCCGCTCCATTCAGCTCTATGGTGCCGCAGAGATAGCCAGGTGCCTGTATTCAGCTACCTCCAGCCATACCATAGGGTTGTATATAAAATGAGAATGCTTGGACTGGGAGAAAATGTCTGTAAGTGGGTAAGTAACTGGCTCAGTAATAGGGTGGTTATTAACGGTACACACTCAGATAATGATCTTGTAGAAGGCTTGCACAGTAAAATACATTTTTTTGCAGATGACACTAAACTGTGTAAAGTAATTAACATTAAATCATTCGGCAGGCACTCTGTCACAATGCCTAGGGGGTCCTGCGACCCCCCCGCAGTGGCAATCTCAGAAAACCGCAGGTCAATTCAGACTTGCGGTTTGCTGCGGGTTATTTGGGTCTCTGGTGACCCGATAACCCGGAATAGGATGGTGATCAGTGGTGTAATAACATACCACCAATCACCATCCTTCGATCCTGTGAAGTGATAGTGACATCACCTTACAGGATCGATTTCTATTGGCTGCACAGGCGGGCAGGGGTTAACTCCCCCTGCTCTCCTCCTTCTCTTCCATTGTGCGTCCAGAGTGAGGAGAGAGAGCAGCCTGCACGTGGAGCACCCAGTACCCTCCAAAGCACCCAGTACCCTCCAAATCTGGCACTATCAGGTAGGTTAGGGAGAGCTAGGGAAAGCTTTATGTCAGGCAGGTAGAGTTAGGGAGAGTTTAGTGTTAAAAAAAAAAACAATAAAAACTTAACTCTTGCATCACCCTCTTAGGGTGTCTAGGGTCCACAGCACAGCTGTGTGACCCTAGACCCCCCAGGGGTGCTGCAGCTTGCCCCCTTCACCATATTTTGTTTGGGCGCAAGCGTTTATTTTTATTATTTTTGTGTACGCTAACAGTGGTCGGCACTCTTTAGCGTCCAGCCACTGTTAGCGCATCGCCCACCCCACCACTGATTTTTTTGTTAACACTTTTTCACATTTTTTTTTTTTAGTTAGTTTTTTTTTTTTTCTGTTAGGTTAAGGGAACAGTCTGGGAAACCCATGCCCCCTGACACACGCACATTGAATAAAGGTTTACATGCACGCACATACACACACACACTCCCCTATGGCCCACCGGACGTTCTCGGCTAAGGCGGCATACACCCAGCTTGCCTCTGAATCCGAGAGTCCCAGTGAGGACGAGGATGACCGCACGTTCCTTTTGTCATCCGTGTCCCCCTCATCATCTAGCGATGATGATGAGCCCCCAAGGCGGCGGAGATGCCACCAGGCAGAGCAAGGGGACCGCCATGTCAGGGACCCTGTGGCCCACCCTAGTACGAGCAGCTCTGGGGCTCGTACTAGTTTCCCGGCCCACCAGATACGTTCAACTGAGCCCCCTACCGGTGAACTTGGATGGTGTACCCCAGAGAATTTTCAGCCTGCGATTCCTGATTTTGTTGGTCAACCAGGAATCCAGATTCCCACAGTGGGCTTCACTGAATAAGACTATTTTAATCTTTTTTTCAGTGACCCCCTTGTGAATCTGATGGTGCAGCAAACGAATCTGTACGCCCAAAAGTTCGTTGCTCAACACCCGGGCTCTTTTTTAGCTAAGTCCGGTAGCTGGACGCGGGTCAGTGCATCCGACATGAGGACCTGAGGGAGACTGCGCATCAATAGTTAGTAATTCCGGCCACATTAATAGAGGTTAGGTTTACTTCAATAGTGTATAGGAGCTGACGGACCGATATCGGGACATCCCTATTTTTTAGTTTGTTTCAAATAGGATAATATAGTGTTAAACCTAAAAAAAAATGTAGGTATCGCCGCGTCCGTAATAATCTGCTCAACAAAAATACCTCATGACCTAACCCCTCAGATTAACACGGTCAAAAAAATAAAATAAAAACTGTACCAAAACAGCAATTTTTTGGCAAATTTTCCATTTTAATATTTTTTCCTAGGGATGTCCCGATACCATTTTTTTAAGACCGAGTACGAGTACCGATACTTTTATTTAAGTACTCACCAATACCAATTACCGATACCTCGTATAAACAGTGGCGCAGTTACTGATAGCAATGAAAAAAATTAAAGCTGGAATTTGTTGCTGTGGCTTTTCTTTTCCTTTGTACAAGTGTTAATAAATTAATAAATGGGAATATAATAGTGTTTTCCAACCAATGTGCCACCAGGGGGATCTGTTATGGGGTTATCTGTGGATGTCACTGTTATGGGGGATCTGTGGATGACACTGTTATGGGGGATCTGTGGATGACACTGTTATGGGGGATCTGTGGATGACACTGTTATGGGGGATCTCTGGATGGCACACTGTTATGGGGGATCTGTGGATGGCACACTGTTATGGGGGATCTGTGGATGGCACACTGTTATGGGGGGATCTCTGGATGGCACACTGTTATGGGGGATCTTTGGATGGCACACTGTTATGGGGGATCTGTGGATGACGCACTGTTATGGGGTTATCTGTGGATGACACTGTTATGGGGTTATCTGTGGATGACACTGTTATGGGGGATCTGTGGATTGCACTGTTATGGGGGATCTGTGGATTGCACTGTTATGGGGGGGATCTGTGGATAGCACTGTTATGGGGGGGATCTGTGGATTGCACTGTTATGGGGGGGATCTGTGGATGGCACTGTTATGGGGGATCTGTGGATGGCACTGTTATGGGGGATCTGTGGATGGCACTGTTATGGGGGATCTGTGGATGGCACTGTTATGGGGGATCTGTGGATGGCACTGTTATGGGGATCTGTGGATGGCACTGTTATTGGGGATCTCTGGATGGCACTGTTATGGGGGATCTGTGGATGACACACTGTGTTATGGGGGATCTGTGGATGACGCTGTTATGGGGATCTGTGGATAACGCTGTTATGGGGATCTGTGGATAACGCTGTTATGGGGATCTGTGGATAACGCTGTTATGGGGATCTGTGGATGACGCTGTTATGGGGATCTGTGGATGACACTGTAATGGGGGATCTGTGGATGACACTGTAATGGGGGATCTGTGGATGACGCTGTAATAGGGGATCTGTGGATGACACTAATGGGGGATATCTGGATGACACTAATGGGGGATATCTCTGCATGACACTAATGGGGGATATCTCTGGATGACACTAATGGGGGATATCTCTGGATGACACTAATGGGGGATATCTCTGGATGACACTAATGGGGGATATCTCTGATGACACTAATGGGGGATATCTCTGGATGACACTAATGGGGGTATCTCTGGATGACACTAATGGGGGGATATCTCTGGATGACACTAATGGGGGATATCTCTGGATGACACTAATGGGGGATATCTCTGGATGACACTAATGGGGGATATCTCTGGATGACACTAATGGGGGATATCTCTGGATGACACTAATGGGGGATATCTCTGGATGACACTAATGGGGGGATATCTCTGGATGACACTAATGGGGGATATCTCTGGATGACACTAATGGGGGGGGGGATCTCTGGATGACACTAATGGGGGATCTCTGGATGACACTGTTAGGGGGCTATGTGGATGACACATATATAGCATCTTATGCTATATACGTGTCATCCACAGATCCCCATTAGTGTCATCCACAGATCCCACATTAGTGTCATCCACAGACCCCCATAAGTGCCATCATAGTGTGTGTGGGGGGCAGTTTACACTCGCAGGGGCCGGTGTTCTGAGACCAGTGCAGCTTGACTCTTTCATACACCGGCCCCGCACCTCCTATACACTATTGACGTAAACTTAATTTCTTTTAATGTGGCCGGAATTACTAACTATTAATGCGCAGTCTCTCTCAGGTTAGGCGCTCAGTCACTCCATGCTCCTCCTGCCCGCGCGCCTTCTACATTCATAAAGTGGGCGGGGCAGGAGGGACATGAGGTGCTTGGAGGAATCGGGCAGCTTGAGCTCTCAGTTCCTCCATGCGCCTCATGTCCCGCCTGCCCGCTCCGCCCACTGTTATGAATGAAGAAGGCAGGCGGGGCAGGAGGAGCATGGAGGGACTGAGCGCCTGACCTGAGGGAGACTGCGCATCAATAGTTAGTAATTCCGGCCACATTAATAGAGGTTAGGTTTACTTCAATAGTGTATAGGAGCTGCCGGACCGGAACTTCCAGTATCGGCAGCATTTTCACGAGTACAAGTACTCGTGAAAATGCCGGTATCGGTCCCGATACCGGTATCGGTATATCCCTATTTTTTCCAGTAACAAAGCAAGGGTTAATAGCCAAATAAAAGTTGAAATTTATTGCCCTGATTCTGCAGTTTACAGAAACACCCCATATGTGGTGGTAAACTGCTGTACGGGCACACGGCAGGGCGCAGAAGGAAAGGAACGCCATATGGTTCCTGGAAGGCAGATTTTCATGGCCTTTTTTTTGACACTATGTCCCATTTGAAGAACCCCTGATGCACCCCTAGAGTAGAAACTCCATAAAAGTGACCGCATCTAATAAACTACACCCCTCAAGGTATTTAAAACTTAATTTACAAACTTTGTTAACCCTTTAGGTGTTCCTCAAGAGTTTATTGCAAATGGAGATGAAATTTCCGAATTTCTATTTTTGGTAACCTTGCGTCACAAGAATGTAATATAGAGCAACCAAAAATCATATGTACCCTAAAAATAGTCCAAACAAAACAGCCTCCTTATCCCATAGTTTCCAAAATTGGGTCACTTTTAGGGAGTTTCTACTCCGGGGGGGGGGGGCTTCAAATGGGACATGGTGTAGATAAACCAGTCCAGCAAAATCTGCCTTCCAAAAACCAACACGGCGCTCCTTTCCCTCTACGCCCTGCCGCGTGGTCATACAGTAGTTTACGACCACATATGGGGTGTTTCTGCAAACTACAGAATCAGGGCTATAAAAATTGGGTTTTGTTTGGCTGTTAACCCTTGCTTAGTTACTGGGAAAAATGAATTGAAATGGAAAATTTGCAAAAAAAAAAATCTAAATTCAGAAATTTTAGACCCATTATCCATTAACTCTTGTGAAACACTTAAAGGGTTAACGACGCTTGTAAAATCAGTTTTGAATACCATGAGGGGTGTAATTTCTAGAATGGGGTCATTTTTGGAGGCGGTTTCTATTATGTAAGCCTCACAAAGTGATTTCAAACCTGAACTGGTCCCTAAAAAGTGGATTTTCGAAAATTTCTGAAAAATGTCAAGATTTGCTTCTAAACTCTTAAGCTTTGTAACGTCCTCAAAAAATAAAATGGCATTCCCAAAATGATCGATACATGAATTAGACATATGGGGAATTTAAATGACTAACTTTTTTTTGTGGTATTACTATGTATTATAGAAGTAGAGAAATTAAAACTTGGAAAATTGCAAATTTTTCCAAATTTTGGGTAAATTTGGTATTTTTTTTATAAATCAAAATGAACTTTTTTAACTCCAGTTTACCAGTGTCATGAAGTACAATATGTGACAAAAAAAACAATCTCAGAATGGCCTGGATAAGTAAAAAGCGTTTTAGTTATTCACACATAAAGTGACACTGGTCAGATTTGCAAAAAATGGCCGGGTCCTTAGCGTGAAAATAAGCCCAGTCCATAACGGGTTAAATCATTCCCGGACAACCTCTTTAAGAATCGAAATCAATACCTTGGTAAAATCTGTACTTCAATGCCATCAATATAGCCTAGGCTCCACAAAAGTGGAAATAAGATACTGTTAATATAATCCTAACCAAGTGCTGATAGGAGAGTAGGACTTAGTGATAAACCGTTGGCTATACTACTGTATCCATTTCAAACTTCTGCAAACTTCTCTAAGCTATTTGACAAAATCTTCTGAAATATAATGTAATCCCCGTATCCTTAGTGGAAACTTGATGGAAAAGAAGAGAAATTAAAACATTAATGCCTCCTTGAGTTCCTGGTGCCGCGTAAACAGATGCTCGAATCAGCCAGACATCTTTCAAAACTGTCCCCCTTCCATTTCTGGAGCACTGTCTACAAATGTAATCTTTTCTACTTTTCAGGTTCCATAATTACCAGCTGACCTAGTTACTTATCTTACACACTTCCAATAAGTATACGGGTAGTCAAGAGAGCAACAGATCGCAGAAAGGCAGGGAGAACTTTCATCAAAGCGACAGAATAATTTTGCTCTATATTCATTAGGTTCAGAAAATTGGAATAAATATTAAAACGTTCAGGAGGTTAAGCTCCTTAAATGTATTAAAAAAAAAAAAAAAATGCAAAATGGAAAAAATAAAATAAAATTATGAGATGGATTTCATTATCTGCTGTCTGTCTCTTCGTCTTCCAAGTATGCATGGGTTGATTTAAGGAAAAAGGCAATTTCATAAGCAAGGATGTGCTGAAAATTGATTATCACTGGGCAAGACACTAAAAGGGAAAATAACCGGTGTCAGAGCACATCTGCGTATCTGTCCTGCCGTGATAACTGCTTATTTATACATTTTCACAATATTTTGTAGCATGCAAAACATACATTCATAAAGGGGATAGAAAAAAAACCTCACAAAAGTAAACCAGGCTGCATCAGTTTCTATAGCAACCTGCAGTAAAAGGCAGAATACGCAGAAACATCGATTTCGCTTTTAGACTTACTATCTATGTACCGATTTCATCCAAGTTTTTTTTTTCTAAGGGTGACCATAGATTGGCAGATCTCATCAACACTAAACGCTGCACAATCCATGAAAGAATTGGCAGCATTAAACAACATGCTGTACTACTGAAATAAAAGAAAGGTTCCAGGCACCTTAATGGGGTTCTCCGGGAATTAAGAAAATAAAAATACTTAAATATTACTTGATTATAAATAAATGCCCAAATACCTTTCATTAGTTATAATGGCTTGTTTTGTCTGGGGAGCAATCATCAGGGGAAACAAAATGGCCGCCGTCCTATTAGTGCACACTAAACCTGTCCTATTCACACAGGAGCACAATTTACTTCACAACACTGAGCTAAAGAGCTGCCTCAGCCTCCTCTCTGCTCTACTTGTCAGGGATTATGATCCTGAATACAGATGATAGGATCTTCAGCTTAGTCTCATTAGGAATGGAGTTCATGAGGAAACAGCTGAAGTAAAGAGAGGACAGACAGTGGTAATGTGGGGCTGTGGTAATGGAGACTGCAGACCAATATGCACACCCCCACCTCCTCTCTGTATGTACTTCATGTCTCCTCATGAACTTCATTCCTACAGAGATTCAGCTGAAGATCATATTAAACTGTACGCAAGATCATAATCCCTGGCTAGAAGAGAGGAGGATAAGGCAACTCTTTAGCTCAATCCTGTGTGATTAGGACAGGTTTTGTGTGGACTAATAGGACGGTGGCCATTTTATTTCTCCCAATGATTGTTCCCTAGACAAAATGAGTCATTATAGCTAATGAAAGGTATTTGGGAATATATTCATACTAAAGTATTATATAAGTATTTTCATTTTCTTAATACCTGGAGAACCCCTTTAAGGGCCATTTACATGGGCAGAGAATCGCACAGATTATCGTTAATGAGCGTTCATAGTAACACCCGTTAGTGATGATCGGGTGGTGTAAATGTGCCACCGATTAACCAATGAACAAGCGAAAAGCTTGTTCGTCGGGTAATCTAATTGTTCGTGTGAGCGCAAAAGTAATAATTTAACGGCAGCAGATCTTGCCGCGTAAACACGATCTCCTTCCGGCAAACGAGTCCTTATGGGAAAGAGCGGTGGCATTAGAGATCGCTCAGCCCCAAACTCTGGAGGAGATGGCTGCATGTAAATGAACCAGTCTCCTCCACTAGCGATCAGCAGATTGTAGAGAAGGAATGTTTCCTTCCCGACAATCTGCTGTAATATCGTCCTGTGTAAAATCACCATGCTCATTTTATCGAGTCATCATCGGTCAGCCGAGCTAAACTTGATGGTTAACGCGTTAATTAAACAATGGCAAGAAAATGTTCATTGACTTTTACAATGGATTTTAATGGCCTCTGTCACAAGATAACCGAGGTAACATTGTGACGTGTTATCAGAGTCCATTTTAGCTCGGCTACATCTGTACTCTAGCTAGAGCATATTTATTTCTTCTTTTAAAGGGAATGTGTCATCAGAAAATGACCTGCTGTTTTTATGTTTAATAAATTTTTAAATAATTTTTGATTATGTTATTTTTAATTTTCCATGTCCCTTTTTATATTCAAATTAAAAGCAAAAATCCTGCAGTTTTCGCACGGGCCACTATGTCTAATAATTGGCGCCACTTCTTGGTCTGTAGTAACTGTACAGATTACTTTACTGCTTATCTGCCATTCTAATCCTGCCTGTAATGAGATCACCCCTGTGTATAGAAAAGACCGGATCCACCATTCAAAATAGGTGATTGCCAAACCTTATGTATTCCTTCTTTGTACAATGACCTCTGCACAGGCCACAGAGCATGGTGTTCACAGGATAGGGCATAAACTCAGATGAGTGGGGGTGCTACCACTGGACCTCCACTGATCATGAGAATGGGGACCCAGTAGCCCTTGGGGCCCTCCTCTACACTCTAGAGGAGTTCTGGTGACAGGCGAGTACAGAGCTCGGCTCTTTTCAGAACTCCCATAGAGATAATTGGAAATTGGAGCAGCAGTGTACGGGGGTCCCCATTTTCGTGATCGGTGGAGGCCCTGGCAGTAGGAGTCCCATTAAGTTAACAAGTATCCCCTATTTTTTGGAAAGGGGATAGCTTCTCACAACCAGAATACCCATAGATATTAACAATGTTATTTTTTGTCAAGCAATCTCACATATTGTTACATGGTTTGATTTCACAATACCCTCATCCTACTATAGCGAGAATAAACTTCATACTCACCCTTTCTAAGATGTAAATGCCAGAATAAACAGCACAGAACGCAAATTTTACGTAGAAGTGTGCAATTGCGGACAAGAAAAGGTATTTTCTATGTAGTGCCGGTGATGTGTGGTCCGCAAATTGCGTAACGCACATCGCGGATGTCAGTGTTTTGCGGATCCGTGGATCCGCAAAACACACACGGACGTGTGAATGGACCCTTAAAGGGGTTGTCCAGGCTTTTACCATTGATGTCTATCCTCAGGTTAGGTCATCAATATCAGATCCACGGGGGTCCGACACCCAGCACCTCAGCCGATCAGCTGTATGAGGAGATGGCGCGTGCAGTGTGCACGTGCTGTCTACATTTGCTCTAACTGTCCGCTGCTGCTGTCTATGGTCTGATCGGTAGGGGTGTCGGACCCCCACCTATCTGATATTGATGACCTATCCTGAGGATAGGTCATAAATAGTAAAAGCCCGGACAACCCCTTTAATAAGCACTAATCGACGATACAGCGTGTCAACTGGCACATGATAAGTTAAGCCTATGTGGCAATCATCACAAGTTCGGCGGCGAATGATCGGTAAAACGATTGTTTGTCCCCATAAGTTTTCAATTGTAGGCAGCGCATCTGTGGTTTCCACTGGACAATGCGCTATCAGCAAAAGATTTTTTGCGCCATCACCTGACAAATGGGCAGCCTGTTTAAACGGGGCAATTATCGGGAGAGAGCGACGTCTGTTCTGCTCGTTGGCCCGTGTAAAATTTCCCATAGAAAATTTTCCATAAGTAGAGAACATTGTGGCAAATTTTTACTAATGGTCTAAAAGAAATTCCGTCTTTTTTGCCAAAACAACCAGTCACATTACACATTACAGTCACAATGAAAGCTGTGCTGTGATTGGCTGTTATAGGCAATAATAACATGTTTTGTTTTTTTTGACAGTCCCCGATTTTTAGTGTTTCCAAGAAGAGGTGTATGAAAGCGGCTCTAAGCTCAAAGCCTGACTCCATACACCTCCTGTATTTCTGCTACTACAAGACATGCACTTTGAGAGCCTGTAAAACGTTTCCATCATGGTCCAGAATATATATATAAAAAAAAAAAACAGTATGAAGATCTAAGTAGACGCCATTTGTTCTCTGTACAAACGTTCTGGGAGGTGTGATGGCTTAAAAACCTGCCAACTGAACAGATCAAAACAGGCAGCAAATCAAAGGTGGTTAGCAAAAAGTAGCCTTTTTCTGTCAGGGAGCTGCTTGTTTCGTCCATCAAGTGTGAAGAAAAAGGACAAAGGCTCCCGTCACTGCAATCACACCAGACACATACCGCCAGTGCGGGTTCCTACTGTATGAAAACATCACAGGACCAAAACGATGCCGCTTTTTTTCCTCCCTGAGGCTGCATTGGCCAAGGAACCTGGGTATATTGCGGTTATAATAATGGTACTGCTAATGACTAGTCACCAAAAATAATTTTAAAACAGGTTTAAAAAATAAATAAATAAATAAATAACATTTTGTAATATATCTTATTAGTGGAGGCGGCATCTGCCTGACCTTCTAGTTTTTTTCTCTGTGAACGTTCAGAAACCAAGTTTAAAGTAATTAATACTGAAGAGGACAGTTTTCTGCTACAGAGGGATCTGGATAGATTGGAGGCTTGGGCAGAGAAATGGCAGATGAGGTTTAACACTGACAAATGTAAAGTTATGCACATGGGAAGGAATAATGCAAGTCACCCGTACATACTAAATGGTAAAACACTCGGTAACACTGACATGGAAAAGGATCTAGGAATTTTAATAAACAGCAAACTAAGCAAAAAAAAAGTGTCATGCGGCTGCTGCCAAGGCCAGTAAGAAAATGGGTTGCATCAAAAAGGGCATAGATGCCCAGGATGAGAACATAGTCCTACCACTTTACAAATCACTGGTCAGACCACACATGGAGTACTGTGTACAGTTCTGGGCCCCTGTGAACAAGGCAGACATAGCAAAGCTGGAGAGGGTTCAGAGGAGGGCAACTAAAGTAATAACTCGAATGGAGCAACTACAGTACCCTGAAAGGTTATCAAAATTAGGGTTATTCACTTTAGAAAAAAGACGACTGAGGGGAGATCTAATAACTATGTATAAATATATCAGGGGTCAGTACAGAGATCTCTCCCATCATCTATTTATCCCCAGGACTGTGACTGTGACGAGGGGACATCCTCTGCGTCTGGAGGAAAGAAGGTTTTCACACAAACATAGAAGAGGATTCTTTTCGGTAAGAGCAGTGAGACTATGGAACTCTCTGCCTGAGGAGGTGGTGATGGTGAGTACAATAAAGAAATTCAAGAGGGGCCTGGATGTATTCCTGGAGTGTAATAATATTACAGGCTATAGCTACTAGAGAGGGGTCGTTGATCCAGGGAGTTATTCTGATTGGAGTCAGGAAGGAATTTTTTTTTACCCTTAAGTGGGCAAAATTGGCTTCTACCTCACAGGGGTTTTTTGGTCTTCCTCTGGATCAACTAGTAGGATGACAGGCCGAACTGGATGGACAAATGTTTTTTTTCAGCCTTATGTACTATGTTACTATGTAAATAATTTCCAACAAAATCTGTGTAGAGTAATATAGTACAAATAATACAAGGAGGAAGGGAGGGGGATGCAGCTGAAGGTTCTCTGTTAAAGGGGTTCTCCAAGAATGATCCAAAATGGTCTCCAGCAAATTGTCCTAGAATGTGAGCAGGACTGGTTACCTCTCTTGCTGACCGGCCTAGGAGTGTAAGGGTGCAGGGCCTCGCTACACTGCTGTACAACAGATGACAAAAAGGTGATCCTGCCTATGATATGCCATCATGGATGGGCAGCCTGATAGGAAGGCTCCCCAATATGTAGTATATGCAAGTGCCAGAGAAGAGTGTGTAGTGAGGCCAGGGGTGGACTGGCCATAGACCACACAGGGAAAATTCCTGGTGGGCCAATGCCCGGTGGGCTACTAAGTCCCCACACACAGACGCTGGATGGGTACATAACGATCTAATGTCATCCTCAGAAGTTCTGCTGGGGCAGTATATTGTGCTGCACTGTGGTATTTGGTTTTGGTGGGGCAGTATATTGTGCTACACTGTGGTATTTGGTTTTGGTGAGGAAGTATATTGTGCTGCACTGTGGTATTTGGTTCTGCTGGGGCAGTATATTGTACTACACTGTTGTATCTGTTTCTGCTGGAGAAGTATGTTGTACTGTGCTGTGCTATTTGGTTCTGTAGGGCTGGATACTATACTGCACTTTGGTATTTGTTTCTGCTGCTAAACCAAATATCAAAGTGTAGCACAATATACTGCCCCAGCAGAACCAGACAGCACAGCGCAGAACAATGTACTGCCCCTCTAAGACATTGTTGACCCCTCATACTCACTCACCTTCTGTCAATTTGGGACCGCCTATAACATAGGGCCACTTTTACTTTTTCCACGGCCACTTTAAATTCCCAGTCCTCCATTAGCGAGGCTCTGCCACTAACCCCCCCCCCCCCACAGACAGGGTTGCAAGTGGAGGCAGCCAATCCTGCTCACATTCGAGGACAGCTTGCTTGCAGCCATGTTAAATCATTCCCCGAGAACCCCTTTAAGCTGCATCCTGTGAGAGGGGAAGAAGAGAGAAGCTCATCAGCTCAGTGTGCTATGCACCAAGAGTCTGCTCTGGTCCCCTATCGGAAAGGTCCCGTGGTACTTTGACACAATTCCTGCGCAAATGTACATTTCATGGTGCATGTAAAGCCCTCCAACACAATTATCATGATATGCTACCAGAGGGTACATTGATGGAAAAGTACAGAGCTTCAATTAGGGAATCAGTGGGGTCCAGGCTAACATCTCATTGTGTCCCCTTGAAGGAACAGTGAGCAAAGATGATGTCTGACATTGCTCGGCATCACATGCGGTGTACAGCTTAGATGGAAGAAACACATTTCGTATTTAAATTGCTTTAATGTCCATCATGCTCCACTTATCCTTGAAGCAACTTTCTGTGCAAGGGAAAGATTTCTTCTTTAATTACAGAAAAAAAGACAGGTTAGAAGACACGCTAAGTGCAACCAAGTATAGAGTGAGTTGTTTTCACACAGGTAAACTGGTTCACTACTAAAACGACAGCATTTTTGGCGGTAAGCATTTTTCATAGATATTAAAAAATCAGCCTTGATTAGAAACATCCAACTGTTATATAAACACCGTTCTGATGAAGACCTACTGTAGGTCTCCCTATGGTTACAGACTACAAATAAAACCTGAACGTAGTCTGATCCTACAGTTATCAGTCACTCCCTTCAAGTGTTTCCCAGAAACTCCCAGCAATGAGACGCAGAAAATGTTTGTAGTCTACCTCCAACAAAATAAAAGTGTAAAAAATAAAAGGTAACGGTAGAGTTGATTGAGCAGATTTTTCTAGCAAACATTACAAAAGGGTTGGAAACAACTTTTTTGGAGTTCCCTGAACACTTTTGTTTGGCGTTCCCTTTACTGCTAACCCGAAGAAATCCATTGGCTCAGTGGAGAAGAGAAGCAGCTGCCAGACACCTCTGCTTACCTTGGCCATGGTCCTGTCATCAAAATGGACCATCTGATGAGGATGGAATCACTCATGGCTGAAGCTCAAGACTGATTCCTTGAGTCACAACTCGGATGGCACAGATCCTACAGTGATACAAGGTTTGTGGATTGGCGTCCTTGCATTATATAGATCACCCTAAAGGGCCCACCCCCACCTTTTGTCTTGTTTTCTTGGCTCTTCTCTCTTGTGATTCCTTTCCTATCTTTAGATTACTTTTTTGGTAGATAGGTCTTCTGTACTTTTGCCATCCATTATGTAATGAACATTACTCAAACGTTGACCGTGTCCTTTTTGAGGGCTATGTAACCCCTGACTGTATACTTTGTTTTCATATCAGTAGATTTGCTGGGTAATGTTTAACTTTCAAATTTCTATGCTTTTATTGCTCACACAAAATGTGATTATTTTAAAAAAAGTAAAATCCTGGGCTGCCCTCATACACATCAGCTTGTTGGCAAATACTGTTGACAGGAGTAGGATGTACCAACAATTATTCAACGTGCGTGACCATTTTAAGGGAAATGTGCCATTACAAAAATGACTTACTGCTGAGAACAAAATAGGGCTGAAACGATTACTCGATTGAATCAAGTAATTCGACACAAAAAAAATCCTTAATGCAAATTGTTTGCAAGCTGATGGCACTGGCGGGGAACTGATAGCACTGGGGCGGGGAGCTAAAGGCACTGGGGAGGGGGGGTAGCAAGCTAATGGCATGGGGGGAAGCTAGTGGCAATGGGGGGGGAGCTGGTGGCACTGGAGGGGGGAAGCTGATGGCACTGAGTGGGCAGCTGATGGTACTGGAGGGCAGCTGGTGGCACTGGGGCGCAGCTGGTGGCACTGGGGGGCAGCTGGTGGCACTGAGGGGGCAGCTGGTGGCACTGAGGGGGCAGCTGGTGGTTTTTTTAAAAAAAAACATTCTTTTAATTAATGTTGAATTAATCAATAGAATACTCAATTACAAAAATAGTCGATAGATGCAGCCCTAATACAAAATTATGTTAAACATATCTAAGAATTGTTAAAGAATTTTTGTTAATTTTTTATGAAAATATCTATATATAAAAAACAAAAATTCTGAAATCTTGCAGTTTTTACACTGACCCTTACAGTAAACTGAAGCTTTCTGTTCTTATATACAACTTTTGAGCCGTCATCTCATTATCATCACAGGCAAGATTACAGTAAAAATACAATAAAAGATAACAGCCCTATCTCTCTCTCTATCTATCTATCTATCTATACACACAGACAATGGTGAAGGACCGCACCGCTTACACAATAAAGTATACAGAGGAGTGCCAGTAGCTGTAGCAGTATCCCACTTACTTCCAAAAATATAAAAAGTAATAAATCCACGGCACATCCATATCTATACACACATATATATTACAGCTTATCTAACCCCCTCCCTCCACGATGACCTCTGCACAATTTACAAAGCATGGTAATACACCCTCTTAAAGCTGCCCACTGTTAAAGGGTTCTGCACTTTGTTGAAACTGATGATCTATCCTCTGGATAGATCATCAGCATCTGATCGGCAGGGGTCCCACACCCGGGACCCCCGCCGATAAGCTGTTTGAGAAGGAAGCGGCGCTCCTGGAACGCTGCGGCCTTCTCGCTGTTTGCCCAGTGACGTCACTACTAGTATCAACTGGCCTGGACGGGGCTAAGCTCCATTGAAGTGAACAGAGTTTAGCAATCTGTAGTCCAGATGCCTCCACCTACCTTCCTCTGGCCCTGCTGGAAGTGCTGATAGCATATCATTAATAAGTGATAACAGTACGTCTGTATGGAAGAAGCAGACCAGAGGTGTCCACGCTGGTACACCTTGTTCCAACTTGGACACTTCTGGTGGCAGCTGTATTAAAGGAGAAGTTCAGCGATGGCTAGTGATTGCATATGACTAGAACAGGCAACTGCTTACTGATTAGTAGTGGTCTGACTGCCACTGATCCACAGAGTGAGGGAACATCAGCGCTGGATGAATGCTGTTCTGGCCACTCCTGTGCTGTTCACTTAAATGGGGCTGCGGTTCAGTCTCCTGCACAGGTAGTGACAGAAGTCCGCCTCCTGCGATCTTGATGTTATGGCATATCCTGGTGATATGCCATAACATCATTAGTTGTGGAATACTCCTTTAACCCATTCTGGCACTGCCAGATGCACTTTGTTTTTGGCTTTATCCATTTTGAGTTCTTGAGCACATGCTACACAGTATGTATGTCCGTTTCATATCCAGTTTACGCATTTAGGTTTTAAGGCATGTAGTAAGCTGTATTAAAGTGCCTATTTCTCCTAGAAGTCACTGCGCCTGACACTATCAAGCCGTGTACTCTCTGTCTCGGAAGTAGTAATATATTATGCCTTTTGGCAGATTCAATAAATAGGGATTAAGGCCACATCAAAACTCTTCAGGCAAGACGTGTTTTCTCCGCATTGGAGGGCAGATCAGATAACAGTAATATGTTTCTGTAAATCTCATACAAAACATACCCAGGATAGGAGTGTGTAGCATTTCTTCTACAACAAAGCAGACAAGGACATATCAACATGAATTATTTATCGATATTAATGCACAGTACCTGCGTTCTGAAACATCTCTAATAGCTCTCGTCGAAGGGATTTTTCCAGATTGAAATAGGTGTTATCTTCGTCAGCATTTTGGAGGAATAGAGGGATGTGCTGGAAAATGATGACTCTCTGGCACTGTCGCTGTTTGACTATGGCCAGCTGCTCAGCAAGCCACTTGTCCTGATTTTCCTTCTGTTCCGGGCATTTCGATGCATCAAAGAGCAACTGTGTATTTAAGACAAGAAAGAAAACTCCACCAACCCAGAAGGAGAAGTAGTCGTCGCCCCAGTTGTTGCAGAAGGTTTGTATAGTCTCCGGGGTTGGAGCGTTGCCAATGTCATGGTTTCCACTGACAAACACCATTGGGATGTCAGGATTGGTCTTCAGGAGAACCGTTTTCAGATCATGTTCTTGAGCGTCTTTCCATTCAATTCCTGAGAAGATAATATGCTGTAAGATATGCATCGATAAAGCAATTTGCTTTACATTAGAAGAACATTCACAAATAACCTCAGCATCTCTGGAAAGTGACCACAAAATTGGTGAATGAAAGAAAAAAAAAAAATAAAGAAATTTAATTAGCTGAGTTGCTCTACTTGTTTCTGCTGGAGGTATGTATATCAGGATGGTTACTAGAAATATACCTCCAATGGATACCAGTGCATTCCAATGTTAAAAATATGATGAATGGAGTGGCAATGCATACATTTGACCAACCCTTCCATTTATTTTGGGGGTGCAGGGCCCATGTTCTTATGATCAGTGGGGGCCACAGCGGTCAGATTCTAAACAGTCTATCCTGTGAATAGGGGATAACTTCTAACCAGAATAGCCCCTCAATAGGCTGTGTGATGGTGTCATTTCTCTCCAGACGGAGTGTCAGGTATTGCAGTTACAATATCAGAGAATTTTAGCAACATTTACAACGTTTATGCTCGAAGCCCAATGGATACATAGCGGAAAACAGTCACATGGTGGCTATTCTGCAACCGATGTACGAGAGAGAAGTCTCTAATGAGCGTGATGGGCGATCTCTTGTACATGCAATGGAAGACAGTGAACTCACTATAATCATCCCCCTAGCGATACCATTTGCATGTAGAATTCCAGTGAGGAAGATGCAATGGATATGACTAAGTAATGTATTGAATGTACATTGAGAAATGTTGATAGAGTGCAAAGAAAAATCCTCTCTTCAGCTCTGTCAAGTCTTACAAACAGGAAGGGACTGAAGGACACAGGATGGAAGCTGACAGAAGAGGAGGAGTTACAAGACACATGACATAATGAAATACAACCATAGATAACTTACATAAAACCAAACATAACAATAGTCACTAGATTGCAGCAAAGTACACTAAGTATAATGAATAAATATAACACAAAATACAATAATGAATTCTAAATGGGAGTTATTAGCTGGCACAGCACAGTGGCAGCCAGCAGTTTCCAATGAAAGAGCCCTAATAAACATTTCTATGTATCTCAGCTTCATAGATCCAAATAACTGAATATTGTGGTTAAAGGGGTATTTCCCATCTTAAAAAGTGTATTGCAAAAGATATGCCATCACTTTATGACTTAAAGGGGTTCAACCTCCGGGTTCCCTATCAATCCTGAAAGTGAAATATTTGCAGCCCTGGCGAATGGAGCCAGCTGCAGTTCCCTGTACAGCCGGGTGGCCAGGAGTATCATTGTGAGGTGAAAGCTCAGGATATGTGGGAGTCTGAGAGGTGAAGCACAGCGATACACTATTGATATATGTATTGTAAGGGTATTTTTAAGTGACTGGTTCTCCCCTTTCATTCTGTTTAATACTCTGTGTAATAGTTTATAAGTTTCCCTTGTAATGAAGTGGGTTAGAGATAGTACCCATCCCCAATTGTGCTGAAAAGACCACATTCCTGAGTGATCTCAGAGACATGTGTGCTGCACACTGGAGGAGGGGCTAACAGGTTAAAACTCTGCTACCCACCTTCACTCAGCAGACTCCACCAGGCCTCCATTCTAGGTAGGATGGGCGTATGATTGCCCTATTTCACGTGTACACACTGGGGTGTCGGCCATGTGTTATAACGGGGTAGACAGCCATGGGTTATAGCATGATTGATGAAGTCTCCACCCCATTTAGGCTTTTGATGTTTATTTACTTGTTATTATTAAGTATGTGATTTCTTTGTGTTATCGTATATTTAAGTAAATATTTATTCACACAGCCTGCAGAAGCTTATTCATTCTCAAATCTTTCGAATTCACTTTACGTTACAATATGCCATCACGTTATGGTATTGGAATATCTCTTTAACTGTAGTTGTTTTCTTTCAGTCATTTCTGCAGTTCAATTTTCACTTCTTATCTGACCCTGCTAGTCATAAAAAAAAGTCCTAAAAAAATATCAAAATAAGTTTCGGTACAAAGTTTTCCTTTAATAGAAATATAAACTCTTTATCATCTGAAAACTATAAACTATTTATGTGCAGAAAAAAATATATTGCAAGAAACAGAGAAAAATGAATCCGAAATAAATGAAGAAAAAGGGAATTTTCAAAAATAATTCACCTTACTTGATAAGAGAAGACGACTGCGAGAGTTAACAAGGCATGAAAGAAATGCCATTGTAACCAACAAAATTGTTCTGAAATCCCGGGTCCCACTTTGCCTGCCGTGCGATGTCTCAAGTTTATGTGTTATTAAACTAGCTTTCTCGAAGCATTTTTCTACGTTTCGAAATACACTAGTGTCCATTTAGCTGCCTGTGTGTGCACATTATTAGTTCACCTTGCGCTGTGAAAATAACCTCCATGCTTCATTTCAGCAAATCCTTGCAAGAGACGCCACACATGCTCCTCAAAAAAGTATTGCTTCATTTATCACTCCCACCATCACTTAACACTTTTATAGTAACTATGGAATATAGGGGGAAGATGACAAAAAAGTCAGAGAAACTTTAGGCGCCTGAATTGTACGCGGAGATGAAACTATGCTACAGGAAAGGTCACCTACAAAAGGAGAAAAATATACTTCATTGGAAAAACATCACTGCTACATCATGCGCTGGATTTCCAAAGTATTTGCTCTTTTAGAAGAGATGTCTACTAGATATTTTCTCCCTAAAAAGTAAAAAAAAAAAACACCCATCATTTCCAAACTTGTAATATTCCTTAGCTTTACTGGCAAAGAAAAGCAGCAAACTATCATACTAGAAGGCTCAGGTCTAACTACAGCCATGTCATGGGTTGGGATATGATGTCAATGAACATATTCCGCGATCACTTGGTATTTATATGTGTTCCCTACTTTTACATTGTTCAGGCTTTCTGCTTCCTTTTATTTCCAGTGACTACATACCCCCCCCCTCATTGCAGCACTATGGGGCTACTATCTCCATGACTCCAAGGCCAGTAACTGAGATGTATAGTATGTACCTCAGTACCCAGAGGTCAGTGGGCAGCTGCACATAACTAAGCCCCTTCCCGATGATGCATCATGCAGCCTGAAAGACATAAACCTGAGGTCATTTTACATCTTAAATGGGTTTTCCAAGATATTTTAACTGATAACCTGTCCTTTGGATAGGTGATCAGTATCTGATCATGGGGGTCCGACACCCAGGACCCATGCCGATCAGTTGTTTAAGAAAGCAACGGGGCTTGCAGAAGCGCCTCAGTCATCTTGCAGGTTTGCCCATGTGACGTCACGTTCATCGGTTACATGGTCTAGGAGCAGCTTGCAGTGAATGGGGCTGAGCTGTGATACCAAGCACATCCGCTATACAACGTATGGCACTGTGCTTGGTGTGCTAAAAGAAGGCCGTGGCACTACGACAAGTGCAAGTGCCTTCTTGAGCAGCTGATGAATGGGTCCACAATCTGAACATACAGCAAAAGATAGGATATGTCCTATCTTTTTCAGTGCAGAGGCGAAAAAGACCATGGAAGGGCTTCCGAGTGTTTCCATGGGCTTCCGATACGTGCCTCTGCACCATATCCTATCATTTTCCGTATCTTGTGGACCCATTCAAGTCAATGGGTTCGCAACACATTAAGGAATTCACAAAGCGGGTGCAACACGGACACAGAGGCCACATGTTCGTCTGAACAAGCCCTTACTGATACCGTTTCCTGTTGTGGATGCATGTTATGTGACCAGGCTGCTGCTGTGTACTCCCTGGATGAGTAATTTCTTCCACTGTAAAGGGCAGAGGGAGAGAGAAAGTGCGTTTTCAGAAACCAGAGTGGGGGAAGATATGGGACTTGTAGTCCTGAGCACTGAGACCAGCGCAGCTGGACCACACCTGATTGAAGATACAGCGCCAAAAACCATGGCACCAAAAGGGAGCGGGACAATATTTGGCTATTCAATACAAAAACTAAAGATAGTAGAATGTTACGGTTCAGTGGTATAAAGAAAGTGGAAAATATTTGTTCATTTAGATGGAAATTGTTTTATGGACCCTTTCCTTTCTGAAATACTCCAATTTTCTAATACAGTGATGGACAAATATGAGCTAAAATGGAAAGGCAGTGGACCATTAGCAATGCTATTATGTAGCATGCCTAAAATCTACATTTGCCTTTGGCTACTGGCTAATAAGGACTCCCTGGGCAAGAGCAGACAATCTTGCCACTGCCTGCTGATCATTTTCTGAAACCTCTGTCTAAAATATCAGGGATGGTCAATGATTCAGTAATAACTGAGTATTATCTTAGATGAGTACACATATCATATGGAGAGAGGATATGTTATGCTATATCAGAGAAGATCTGCAGTAACAAGGCACATCAGTTCAAAGTTTAAAATTTGTGCATTATGGCTACCCAAGGAATTCTTTACTACTGACCCATCATGCAACTTATTCATGCAATAAATTGAAAGACGGCATAAGCCAAGAAAGGGATGTGAGCATTTGGTTTAGCAGATAATGTGAAAGCCCCTCTGAGAGCAGGCATGTTTTCAACATGCTGCAGGAAGTCAGGCAGAAAGAGGACTTGTGGCCAATACGATAAAGAAGCACTTGAAATACCATAGGGACCGGCGGGTTATCAGTAATCACTGATTACTAGGCAAACAACATTGTGCATGCATGGTCGGAAGAAACAATAATGTATCAGGAAACGGCATAAAGGTCAGTTCCATCATTTCTATTCTTACGAGCAGAATATTTCTATTTATAAGCAGAAATTATGAAAAAGAAATTACTACAAGGGGGGCAAAACTACAAGCAATAATGTCAGGAAGCAGGTGTAGACCCAATAAGTCAATGAAAAGATATAGTTTGGGGCTACTTTTAAGGGCGCCCCTTACCCCTGTATTCACCCTTTAACCCCTGTAGAGGGATCTGGACTCCAGTGCAGGGGCACCACCAGGAAACTACCTCTTGGAGTAGTCTTTGTTCAGTGACAGCTGACCCACAGGGGTCAAAAGGCACTCATGCATGGCACAGGGAGGAAAGACAAAATCGTAGTCTGTGGACAAGCCAAGGTCAGGGCAGGAACAGTACGTTCAATCCAGTAAATCCAGCAAACGGTCAAATCTTGTAAACAGGCAGAAGTCGAGAATGGGAAAACTAAAAACAGAACAACAGCTCACTTTCACAGGTATTAGGAAGCCGGAGAAACTATTATTCAGTCACATTCCCATAGAGGAAGACACCTTATAACATGCAGGAGCAGAAGCCATTGGCTAGGGTCAGATTGGACGTGCGCTGGCCCCTTTTTTTTTTTAATACAGCACTGGCAAATTCCACGGCACTTTACAGTTCAGACGGTGCACATACTGACAAAATCAGACCTTACAGCGTAACTAACTAATTTCCAATTGAAACTGGAGCATTAAGGCCCTGTTTGCAAGAGCTCACAACCTATGCAGAACCGTAGACGGTTTAATAACATGCAGTCTACTTCTGAAACAAAAACCTCTTGTATCTAAAGCCTGGAAGAATGCATTTGTTGATCTGTTCTATAGAGGTGCGTCCCTTAGCATCCAAGTTGTCACACAATATCCGATTAAAGTGTAACAGTTCAGCTACCCAAGGCTATGCAGAGAGTTTAATGAGATGTCATGGCTGATAACAATCCCTCATATTTCTTATTACTATGCTGTGCATAGGAGACAGGTTCAGCTTTAAATGTGAAAACTTCACCTTAATTACTCCTTTCTGGCTTTTAGAGAATGTACAAGAACAGAGCTATTTGTGGTTTGATATAAAGGACGTTATCAATTGTCCAGAGTTAAATTCCATGCATATGTATGCACGATAAAGGGTAAAAATTGACAATTCATAAAAGTAATTTTTGGGATAACCCCTTTACACTGACTGTCCTACTGTATGGTCAGAGTCATTATTCTGGCACACTGTACCAGCAATAGGGCCACTACTGGTCAGGACAATCAGACATCTGGTAGAGATAGTTTCCAACTATTAAATCAAACCTCTGGTGTTGCTCCTAATGCACACAGGCTGACCTTAACTTCTTAAAAAGCCAAGACACATAAATAATCTGCCTCAGCCAATGCCCTGCTCCCTGAGTATAACAGAGATCCTCCTCTTCACTCTGGCCATGAGAAACAGGTTCATTAGTGTACCAATACCATGCTAAGGTGTGTGTCCCATTATCTCTCTTACTACTGAGCAGGCCAGGTCTGACTTTATTTACCTGTCTGCCTTTTCCCCCGATCTTGTGCTCATTTTTCAGTGTTGCCTGAACTCTGCCAGTCCTGAACTCTGCCCACCTGACTATGACTTCCGTTTTTGATTTTAGACCACATTTTGGTGTCACCAGCTGGTGTTATCTATTGCTATCAGAGACTACTCCTGCAATTCTAACCAAGGGTTTTGCTGCAGAGAAGACCAGAGCCCTGTACAAAGTTTAAAGGGTGAGTACCAAGGGGATCCCTTTGACTAAACTACCAGATTTAATAACAAGTCATATCCACTGCAACACTGTAGTTCCATACCTATTTAATACCCTTCCATAAACAGCTATCTACAGTTTTCTAACATATTCCAAGGGCAAGAAAGGTAAAATCCATGGAGCTGTCTGTAAATGTTGGTCACTCTCTCTTTATTGCAGCAAGGCGAGTGTTGTCCTTGACTGGATTTGAACCTAGGATCCCAGGTCTGCAAGAACTGACACCAGTTCTAACCACTGAGCCACTGTACACAGAGAGGAGTCTCACTTATCTAATGACCACCCGAATATATGACAAAAGGACAGCCTTTTTTCCCCACATATCAAGCTTACTAATACCCATGCAAACACATAAATAGCATTACATTATATACACCACTGATTGCGAATGATTACAATTTGCATAAAGCACTGTGAAATATCCATCAATCAGTCATAATCGTACAGCCGAAAACTGGTAAAGTAAATCCCATGGATTATCTTGTAACAATGGCACCTGTAATGGGGTGGGATATATTGGATAGCAAGTCAGTTCTTGTGCTGATGTGTTAGAAGCAGGAAAATGAGCAAGCATAAGGATCTCAGCAAAACTGTAATGGTTAGACGATCACACCCAGAATGACAAATCTTCTGGGGTGTTCCCAATATCCAGGGGTTAGCACCTACCAAAACTGGTCCAAAGAAGGTCAACCGATGAACCAGCAATAGGTTGCCATCACTGGGTGCCAAAAGCTCAATGATCCGTTAATGGGGAGACTAGCCTATCAGGTCTGATCCAACGGAAGAGATAATATAGAACAAATTGCTAAAGTAAGAGATAATATAGAACAAATTGCTAAAAAAAAAAAATTTATGCTGGGCACGATCAGAGGTTTGATGAAGTCCATATTTGGGCAGGTCAAAATCAGTTTTAGTGGCACAAGGGGACCTATACAATATTAGGCGCATGGTTTTAATGTTAGGGCTGACCAGTGTATGGGTTCTGCAAAATTGCGGAACGGATGTGAATTCATTCATACGGTCGTGTGAATGAGCCCATACTGTGTAACTCGCTTTGCCTTTAGAATTCTCATTTGCCGGAACGCGGCAGGGTTGCTGCCGGTCCCCATTATAGTGAATGGGGCCGGGCAGGAGGGAGCCACACAAGTGTCCGGCAATGTCTGAGTGTAGAGAGATCCGGCAGGCTGGAACGGCCTGCAAGATCGCCAGTGCTGGTGTGAAACTAGCCTAATCTGGTGGGACAGATGATGTGGTCTAGGACATGTCCCTTACCTGAGCCAATTACTCAATTTTTTTTTCTTCCTACCATCATAAATTACTATCCCTTTTTCATGGCAACACAGGCAATTCTAGTTACTGCAAAACAAGATACCAAAATGGCCTTTATGAGACTTAATAGGATTTCCCTGGTGCATTTAAGCTTATTAAGGTCAAGGCTATAAGGACATAATATACTGCACTTTGCTTATTTACTTGGCTGGAGACGTGAGATACTGCGCACTTTGCTGACCAGCACCATACATGTTCAAACCTTTAATGGGAAGACAGCTCTGCTGAAACGGGACATCTGCATATTAATGTGTGTAATTAAAAGCAAGTAAGACCTGATTAGGTTGGATGTACACGTTACAGACGATCACTAATAAAATTGAAATTGTCCTTCCATGTATCTATTCAAATCATGGGCATCAGACATAATAATAATGATCCGTGTGCTGCCTCGGACTCTGCTGCTCAATGCAAAATTTGCATATGATATCTCAGACACCAAGGGGGTCATTTATTAAGACAGGCGTTTTAGATGGCGGTCTTAATAACTCCTATATGTGGTGGTGTATCCACCAAAGTTATGAAGAGGCGCCATCCTCTACATAACTTCAGCGCATCCATCGCCGCCTCCTTGTTGGCTTACATTTAGACCATTTTCTACACATAAAACAGGCGTAGAAAATGATAAATGAAACTTTTTTAGACACGGCGTGAGCGGGGAAAAGTCGCAAATTGCAGTGCACCTAACTGTTGCACCGTAATCTGCCCAGAAATACACCTGGATAATAAATGACCCCTCAAATGTCTCAGTTAAAAGGTGTCCTCTGGCACTTTTATATTGATGGCTTATCCTCTGTATAGGCCATTCATATCTTATAGGTGAAGCTCCGACCCTGTCGATAAGCTACATCACGGGAGCTACTGCAGAACAGCGGACCAGCATGGGTGCGGGGTGTCGGATGGCCTACCCTGAGGATTCTGCACAGCCCTTTTAGAGGCGTTTTCAGGGAATGAAAAACTGATCCATGGGATAGGTCATCAATATCTAATCGGTGGGCATCCAAATCCTTGCACTGCCACCAATCGGCTATTTGAAGAACTCTAGCATTGCAGCCTCCTTGTACTTCAGTGGGAGCAGAGTGGTAGTAATGGGCTCCATCTGCTACACAATGGACACAGCTGTGTAGTTCTGGCAATGACTTCTAGCACCGGATCTAGTGCAGAACTACTGATCGGCGGGGGTGCGGGGTGTCGATACATCAAACAGATACTGAAGGCCCATTCTGAGGATAGGCCACTAGTATAAAAGTAACAGAAAAACCCTTTAACCCCTTAGTGACCACCCATATGCTTGTTTTACGGCGGCCCAGTCTAAGCGCTGCACGGGTCGCCCTGCTCTAACAGCCCAGGCCGGTAGGAGTGCCGATCCGGGCTGTTTAACACTTTACATGCCACAGGCAATGGGGCCCCCTGCATGTAAAGTGCTGACAAATGCGATAGCGGGGTGCCGATGTGTGTGAAGGCTGGCAGGGGTCTGATGTAGGTCCCAGACCTGCCTTGAGTAGTTTACAGCAGGCTGTGCTTCTCTGGCGCAGCCTGCTGGTCAATGTCAGAATAGCACTGACATTAAAATGCAATGCACTATAGGGATAATGCATTGCATTTTAAAATTAATCAAAAAGCTGTCTATTATAGTCCCCCTGTGGGACTATTAAGTGAAAAAACTAAACACATTTATTCAATAAAAAAAATCCCATAAAAAATAAAAAAAAATAACCCTTTTTTTCATAGAAAAATCTCCCCCATATGTTTGGTATTGTCGCGTCCATAACGATCCGGATTACATAAATATCATCCCCTACGGTGAATGCCATAAAAAAAAAACAAAAAAAAAAAACAGAATTGCTAATTTATTCTTAGTTGCCACCGAAAAAACTGAATAACAAGCGATCAAAAAGCGCCATTTACTCTAAAATGATGCCAATGAAAATACAAGTCATCCTGCAAAAATCAAGCCCTCACGCAGCTCCATAGAAAGAAAAAGAAAAAAGTTATGGGTCTTGGGAAGCGCAATGCAAAAACATTTTATTTTTTTTTTATTTTTTAAAAAGGGGTTTTATTGCAAGTAAAACGTAAAAATAACATATGTATTTTGTATCACTGTAATTGTACTGACCCAGAGAATAAAGATATTATGTTATTTATACCAAAAAATTTAAATTTATAACGTAAAAACGCAGTGGCAGTATTGCTGTTTTTCCCATCTCCCTCCCAGAAAGAGTTAATAAAAGTTAATCAGAAAGTTATGTGCACCCCAAAATGGTGCCATTAAAAACTACAACTCGTCCTGCAAAAAACAAGCCCTCAGACAGCTACATAGACGGAAAAATAAAAAAAAGTTATAGCTCTTGGAACGCGATGATGAAAAAAGGGAGAAAAACGCTTGGTCAGTAAGGCCCAAAACAGGCTGGTCACTAAGAGGTTAAATGGTATAGTCTCACAAATTCTTAAAGGGAGTCCATCAGCACTTTTGACATGAAGCTCCAGCTGAAGACTTCGGTATGAGGCTGAAACGCCTCGCGTCCTATGAATAAAGAATCCATTTCTTCAGCGATCTTGTAGCCCAACTCCATATTTCTGCGGTCTGTGTATGGCAGCACTCCACGTCTGGTTTTTCCTGTATTGCCTTTTTTCTTACACATTACTTCGACATTGAGATACACCTCCAGGTCGATGCTTGTGAACAACTGAGTTTGAAGCCATGGTCACCTTGAGAATAACTCTCCACATCGGTGGACATGCATTGCTTTTACCGCTCCCGATGATATTACCCTGGCGCCACCCTCTCTCTTTATTTCTCCCTTTATTGCGAGCAGTAATGAGAGAAATCCCCATGTTGGATAGCTTTGTGTGTACAGTCCGCGCTAATGGGCATAGTAGTCCTCAATATGCCAATAAATAGATAATGAAGACATTATGTATTCCACATAAACGTAGGTTATTTCTGCAGCCATTGTCATGAGATTATCATACTGTGCCCAACTAATGTGCTCATGTTCCACACTGGCCCTTACAATATGCCTTATGATCCAACTTAAATAATGCAGAAGACTTTCCATGCCAAGGAGAACGTCTTCTACGAGACTGTGCCATACAGATGTCATGCATTATTGAAGTACAGATGTTTAGATTCACTGCCTTCTGCTTACTTGTCCCCATTCACTACATGATTTTATTACATTTAAATATTAAATATCTCACAACCTAAAAAATATGCAAAACACTTAAAAGGGCATCTGTCAGCAGATTTGTCCCTATGACACTGGCTGACCTGTTACATGTGCGCTTGGCAGCTGAAGACATCTGTGTTGGTCCGATGTTCATAGGTGCCCGCATTGCTGAGAAAAATGAAGTTTAATATATGCAAATGAGTCTCTAGGAGCAACGGCGGCGTTACCATTACACCTAGAGGCTCTGCTCTCTCTGCAACTGCCACATCCTCTGCCCTTTGACAGGGCCAGGCAGTGTAAACATCATCACACCTGGACTTGACAAAATGCAGACGGCGCTGCATTTGCAGAGAGGCTCCTAGAGGCTCATTTGCATATATTAAAAAATAATTTTTTGCTCAGCAATGCGGACACATGTCTTATCCAAGATCTATAACCACCCACCCCCCAACCACCACCACATATGCCTGGGACCCTAACAAATATTGTACTTGCCTCGCTCTCCAGCCCCCGTACCGCTTCTGATACTGACATAATCGCCACTGCATCTCCCTGTCGTGCGGATGAAAACATCCGGCGTCGGAGGTAAGATTTGAGCCAAAAGCAGGCTGTGTCAGGGACAAGCCTCCCTAGCATCACCTGCGATGACAGGGACGAGCCTCCCTAGCACCACCTGATTTTGGCTAAGCCCCCCGCAGGATGTTTTCATCCGCAAAATGGGGAGATGCAGCAGGGGCCGTATCGGCATCAGAATCGGTGCGGGTACCGGAGAGCAAGGCAAGTACAACCTCTGTGAGGGACCTAGGCATATGGGGGGGAGATCTTGTATAACCACGGCTTCATGTTCCATGTGCTTCAAACTAGCATTATATTGTGGGAGTTTTTTGCATTGAGACCCTCCTCTATAATACCGAGCCATGGGCGTAGGAAGCCCCAAAAATCTGGGGGGGACAGCACTTATGGGGCCCCTGTGTCCCCGCCCACCCTCAAGCCACACCCACATCTCTCCAAACCCCCCCCCTTAGGGGCCAGTGGGTCCGGTTAAAGAAAAAAAAAAAAAACACACACACAAAACAAGACACTTATACTTACCTCCATAAGTCACAGCAATGCGATGCAGGCCTCTTCCGGCCTGTGTCCGGCCTGTGTCCCGCGCTGTACGGCTCACAGACGGCACGATGACGTCATCACGCCTCCTGTACCAACAGCTGATAAGCTGCCGGCACTAGGCCTGCAGCCTATCAGAGGAGCAGGGAGGGGAGACGCCTCTCCTGCTCCGCAGCACAGCCATCTGTATCGCTGTCCTGAGGACGGCGATACAGATGACTACGGAGATGAACACTTCCACAATGGAAGCGTTCATCTCCCTGTGCCCTGCCACCGCCGCACACATTGCGCTGCCGCTGGGGGGGGGATTTTTGCATACCCGTCCCCCCCGCATTATTTCCTGGGGGGGATCCGACCCCCCTGTCCCCCCCGCTTCCTACGCCCGTGTACCGAGCCCCCACAAGCACTGGTGTTCACTGTAATTTAATGCATGTACATGGAGTACTGGGTAATGCTTCACTGCAGCTTCATCGCTCTGTCATGCTGTCCCTTCAGCACCACCAGCACAGATGAGGGCAGGCCCACCCAGCAGCGCAGCACGTTGTGGCTTTGAAAAAAAATGCCCTGACAAAGAGTCAAACATATATTTGCCCTCGAATAATATGTTTCGCCAAAATCACTATTTTTAAGAGCAAAAATAACAAGTCTCTATGAATGCCATCATTGTGTCAACACGTATGGAAGAAATGACAGCTGACTCTCCAAGAATACTTGGCACTGCGGCAGAACAAGATGTACATGGCGACAACATTACTTCTCTGTGACTGTACGCAGAACAGTACAAGATGCAATTACCAGCCTAAGAAAAAATATAGAACCCGAGATACAAAACAAATGAATATGTATTACAGCAGCCATCACGCAGCGATTACAGCATGTGCATATTTCATCTTCGCTGGGGTCGCTAACCGATCCCTAGAACGAAGGCGTTGGACATGGATATTTCCTTATCACTCAGTTATACTGACGAAATGTCTCTGCAGTGCAGTCAGCTTAACCTGGAGATATGGAATCATAAAAGGGCACTCCTTTCTTCTAGTGAAGAAGACATTTTCTGAAAGGTCTGCCAAGCCTGCATATATTCCCTACTCCAGGTGTCGGGTGAGATAAAGACTGGCCAAGAATGCATATGTAGTGAGGGGAGTATGTCATTGCCAGTCTACCCTGGCAGTGTCTTATCTCCTAAAAATAAAGGATCAGATAGTTGAAATCCAACGTGCCCGACCCTTACGGCTGATGTTAGGGGACAGTCGGGAGGCTCCATACGCATGACATGGTTACTCACGTTCACCAAAATCATCGGGTACAGCCAACATAGATCTACTGTGTATGGCCAGCTTCACTGTACACTATTCCATTCAGTATGCCTACTTGTAGATCCAGCACCACCGCTCCAGTGCTCCATGCCATGTTTTGTTTACTTGTGGCCGTACACCCGACGTCACCGCTGCAGTCAATCACTAGCATCAGTAATGTATGGCTTGAGACCATTGGCTGCAGTGGTCACATTGGTATATGGGAACTGCTGCAGCCATGTAAACAAAGCATGGTAGATAGCACCAGTGGCAACAGAGCTAAAAGGGAGGTACTGGTTCTTTTGCCGTTTTTCCAATATCTTGGACAATCCCTTTAATGATCTTCTCCCAGTAAAGACATTTATGACACATTGATTTGATTAGACACTGCTGCAATTTTTCACGCAGAGGTGGCCCAAGTATACAACCACTGTCCACGGTGATCTACTGGTAACTACCCTACCATGGTCTAGATTGTGACCTACTGTTTGGGTGAAATATCCACTAACCAAAGAATAGTCACAAACATTTTTGAATAAATCTAGCTATATGTTTTACCAGTGTCATCGCAATTCCATAATCTCATGCTAATTGCTCAGTAATTTCATATGAGGGTTACTGCATGCATGGTAGCAAGTTATTTGATGCTATATGCTTTTATATTGTGTTTTACATGCAAAAATGTAATCTATTTTTTTTGTTAAACAGCGAAACGATGGCAAAAAATTGGCATTTGTGAGCACATAAAGGTCTAACGAACACTGCAGAGCTATGTGCAGGAGGCTGTTCTCAGGGAAAGTGACAGTATATGTAGGAGCTATCTAACTTTTTTCTGTCCATATGCCTGTATGTAAAATTAGAAATAAAGTAGTATAGCAGGGCCCCAAAGAAGTCTATGGGTTGCACATTAAAGCTCTATACACATAGCAAGTTCTATGAAGTCATAGTCATGTGCATGGGCCCTTAAGTACGAAGCAATGGTCTACAGGGCAAAACCGCAGCCATTTACTGCAAATTGCCATGGCTGAGCAGCAAGTACAGTTGAGACACACAAATCACGTACGTCACGTGCATTACCGAGAAACCGGCAGCAATTTGCCATCTGAAAGATATGTGGAACTCAGACTTATAGTTAAAAGGGTTTTCCAAGTCTTTACAACTGAAGGGTTTTCCAAGTCTTTACAACTGATGACCTATCGCCAGAATAAGTCATCAGTATCTGATCAGTAGAGGTTCGACACCTGGGACCCCCCGGCCGATCAGCTGTTTGAGAAGGCACAGGCGCTCTTGTGAGTGCTGAGGCCTTCTCGCAGCTTACCAGGCACAGAGGCGCACATTGTGTAGTAGCTGTGTTTGGTATCGAAACAGCCCTATTCATTTCAATGGCGTGGAGCTTCTTCTAGGCCACGTGACGGATGAACGTGTCGTCACTGGCCTAGGGTAAGCTGCGAGCGTCGTTGCCTTCTCAAACGGCTGATTGGCGGAAGTCCTGGGTGTCTGATACTGAGGACATATCCATTTAGTTTTCGAACATGAGAGGAAAATGCATTAATCAGCAAGAACATGCAAACTCCATGCAATGCTGGATGACTGGACGGTGAGACCTATGTTTGCAGTCCTATAAGGTAGATTGTCCTAGAACGAAGCATGTCGCTTTTCTGTATTCTTTCTGCTTCCCCTCTGAAGAACTAGATATCTATATACATTCATCATCCGTCTTGTTTTTGCTTTAAAACTAGGACGCAGAAGAGTGATTAGAGATGGAGAAGCTTCAGAATATCGCTTACACAGTCCCGCAGTTACTATTATCATATTGACCTCAATAAGTTCAGATCTTGTTCGCCGGTGATGACAAACATGAGCTTGATTTTTAAACAAGTTCTTCAAGAAAAGCTGAGATCTGTGAGCTAATGAGCTGTGAAATCTTCTGAAATTGAAGACACGGATAAACTTTACCAGTGAGGCACGAATCCAAGAATATAAGCACCGTAGCTTCAAGTATGCCTTCAAGGGAATGTGTCATCAGTAGGTCACTTATTGTTTAAATCATGTTTTTATGTTAAACATATTGTTAAAGAATTTGGGGTCGTTATTTTGCATTTTCCATGTCAATATCCTGTAACACTGTGTCTGGAAAGGCACTGGAGGTGTATATTCCACTCAGACTGCACAGGTGGGTACTGTAAATAAATCTAGGAAAGTTTGGTTGCCTCAGTGCAGTGTGTAGTTTGCTGAGGCTCTTTTCTTCAGTGTTTCATGGGCTGTTTTTTTTTAATGGAATTCTGAGTAGATTGTAGAGGGTCCTGCCATTACCTCCCCACTCCGGTACAGTATTTCTCCTAAGTCGAGGCAAACTCTGGTGTAGCTGCTGGGACCATTACTGGGGGAATAAATACATGGGCCAAAAAGCTCTTTCAGTGTCTGTAAGCTGCAAGACCTGCTTGTTGTGCATAGCCCAATTCCCATGTTTGTATTGAAGTGACCAAGTGAGGTAATCGATGTTTAGTCAGCGTCCAGATGAGCAGATATTTAGCTTCTTCTTGTGGTTGGTGTTCAATACCTCTGAATTGTTCAAAGTGACTGCATCTTCGATGCCACTGTGTCTCATTTGGGCCAAAATAAAAAGTTATTTTAACTTTTAACCTGTTGGAACCTGTGAATCATCTCTGGTCCCAACGCCCATGCCCAGGTCGCGAAAATCTATTCATAAAAAAACAAACATTTAATCCTGCAGTTTTCACACTGGCCCGCAAGCCTCATAATGGGCGCCACTCCTTGTTCTGTACAGATCACTTTACTGCAGTTATCTGTTTATCAGATGACATAATTGCAGATATCACCTAGATAGATAGATAGATAGATAGATAGGTCCATCACTCACAATAGGTGATATCAAAGCTCCCTCCTGACCCCTGCACAGGTCACAGAGCATGCCTAGAACACTCTCCCATAGAAGTCCATGAGGTTCTGACCACTCATGGTGGTTGCTGTAAAGCATGTCTCAAAAAGCTGTTAAGAAGAGCTCAGGCAAGATGGCCGCCTCAATCTTTTTTAGAAAAAAAGGATGTGTGTCACTATCTGGTTTTAACTGGTGAAAAAACAGCACTAGCGCCGAGCATGTCTACAAAACACTCCCATAGTACTCAACGAGTCATCTACAGTCTATTGTGCCCTACAGTCCGTGTGGCTGGTGTAAAGTATACCTTTAAATGCTGTTAACAGCAGCTCAGACAAGATGGCCGCCCCTATAATCATGATCAGAAAATCAAATTTAAAAAATCTACAATCTGATTTGACAGATTTGAGAAAACGGAATATGTTTCACTACCTGGCTTTAGTTAGTAAAAATAAATAAATTCCCTTTAAGACTTTCATCTATTAGCCTGAATGGAAACAAAGCGCATCTTCCATTCTGAAGGACCTTTCACGTCAATGCATTAAGCATACATTTGACTGAATTGAGGGGTTACCATATAAATTACATTATTTCCGATGTGGCGGTAATGGGAAGTGACAATGTATCATCTCTACAATTTAAAAGGGTTGTGCTACGAAGAATATTCTACACTTTTCAAACCAGCTCCTGGATCTGAATACTTTTGTAATTGCATGTATTTAAAAATTTATCATAGCCACTGAGTTATTCAATAAAATTATATCTTTATCGCGCCACCTGCTGTTTGTTCTTTTTCTTATTTCTTTGTCCAGCTCACTGAGATGGCCGCACATGCTCAGTTTCATCCTTCAACTGCCTCCTGAGCTGTGATAGGGAGAGCTGAGACACGCCCCCTGAGCTGTGATAGGGAGAGCTGAGACACGCCCCTGAGCTGTGATAGGGAGAGCTGAGACACGCCCCCTGAGCTGTGATAGGGAGAGCATGGACAAGCCCCCTGAGCTGTGATAGGGAGAGCATGGACATGCCCCCTGAGCTGTGATAGGGAGAGCATGGACATGCCCCCTGAGCTGTGATAGGGAGAGCATGGACACGCCCCCTGAGCTGTGATAGGGAGAGCATGGACACGCCCCCTGAGCTACAGCAGAAAAGACACTCCCCTTGAGCTGTCGGCTTGATATAAATCTAGCAGAGCAATGAATGGGGAGATCTCTGGATCCATGTGAGGTACAGGGCTGGTTCTAGCTTTGTTAGAAAGAGGTTGTTGTGTACTATTTGTTGTCTCCTTTTTTATATTAGTCATGGGATAAACCCTCTAAATGTGGGAAAGTAATTTATAATTACTAAAATGGAGCTGCTGTGGTCATGTAACATACCAGAATCATTACTTTTGACAAATACTATTACTGGGTTTTAGATGAGATAGGGGATGTCTTCTTTCCTAATATCACTTCCTTCTTTGCAGCTATTGGCTGAAACGTCCCATCACAGACTTCCTGCTCTTCCCGCCCCTTGCACATAATACTGAGAATAGTAAGAGCTCCTGACTAGTGTTGAGCGCGAATATTCGAATATTGCGAATATAGCGCTATATAGTTGCTATTTCGAATATTCATATTTTTTTTTTTTAAGTTGTTAATCCTTGTTGCTTTCTGGTTGTCTTCCCACTTCCAAAAAGCGGTTGTCACCTGTCCAGAGGATTCCTGGCTCCCTGCCCGCTCCAGTCAATGCCCGTTGCCGCTTCTGCCGACTTCCCGTGTGCATGGGAATGCCTCCATGCTAAAATGTACTGTCGGATGTGAGAATCCCGATCTCACAAATTTGACTAAGTTGTAACCGCAATGCGATTAATATAACCTGAATTAATCGCATTGCGAATTCAACTTAGAGCTGGGTTCCTAATGGTTGTATTGCTAGAACATAACGAAGATCAGGAATCACGAAATCAAATATGGCACCTCCCGCTCATCACTACTCCTGACATCCTTCCAGATTATTTTCTCTGCTTTCTGATCCAAATGCAGGGGAAATAACTAAAATGAAGCAAACAGCTCTCAGTATTAACTGGATAATAACAGGATATACTGTATTTTTTGCATTATAAGACTCACCGGATTATCAGACGTACCTATGTTTTAGAGAAGGAAAGTCAGAAATAATATTTCAGATCAGACCACAATATCAGACCCCATATCAGACTAAAAATAACTAAATAAAATTACCTCTAATGCTCAGGATGGCAACGACAATCTGCACATCCAGGCGCTCTTCCTGCAGTCACTGCTCCCCATTCTTCTACGGGCCCACACCACACTGTGACTTGCCGTTGCACAGCATCAGGTCATAGTGTGCACACTACGTTCTGCCGCTGTATGCAGTCAGGATCATGTAGTGAAGCACCCGGAGCAGGCCAGGGAGTGGCGAGTACAGCCAGCGCTACACTAGTGAGCGCTTCCATCATAAATTCACTTACTGGTATTCGATTTATAAGACACACTGCCATTTTTCCTTCACTTTTGGGAAAAGTATGTCTTACAAATTGAAAAATACAAGTATATGGTATAATAAGAATAGGGCACAACAACAAGAAGGTTCAAAAGCAAGACTAAGGTAAGATAACAAGCAGGTGTAATAAAAAAAAAATAGGCCAGTAACTATACAAAGTCTGTCTACATACACATACATGTAATATGCCTCCGTATAGCCATTTACAAAAAAAAAAAACACACGACCTTTTCTCTTCATTTTTGTTCCTTTCTTATTTTCTACGGCTGCTCATCACTAAGCATTGTACAAGATGCCTCAGGACAGATGGGACATAAAATCAGACATATTGTCAACATGGGTATTAAGTGCTGACTCTAAAGCCAACAACCCAACGGCTAAGCCTACTAGTCCAAAGCCGCTCATCAGCTGCAGGTAAAGTTAACTCCTTAAGAATGGAGATAAATCCTTCTCGTTCAAAGAGGGGTCAACAGAATAGTTCATAGTGCCAACCACCCCCCGCTTGGGCTTCCGTTGAAAGAAGGAAGTGAAAACCACTTGTGTTTCAGGAACGTCATGTAATCTGCTAAATGCATTTTTACATTGGGCGAAGGCTGAAGATTTATTCCTCCCCATGACAGTCCAACAATGGCTTATAACAACGTGTAATCCCTCCATTTTGTTCTGCATGTCACGCATTGAACAGGAAAGATAGAACTGGATGGTAAACTTCTATCAAATCTGCTGCCCCATACTGCAAACAAAGTCCCTAAGACAAGGCTGACGTGCAGGGCAGAAAGCACGTAATTAGGGACAAGAGCAAAAAACCCTGCACCAGACTTGTAGTTTCTACTAATATCTAGTCTAAGATAGTATTTCTCAATAAGTTTAATGTATGATTTTTTTTATACAGCATTGATGGGAGTCTGGGTGCACCTGCTCTCTGAACTAGCTCATAGAAGAGGCTTTGAACAGGGGACTCCCTTTATGGTGTTAATAAGTGCAATGAAAAGGGGCTGCCTTAAAAAGGGGTTGTTCACCCCAGGAACGTTTTGGGCAAACCCTCCCCCCACAGGGCTGGACCTGCCGAGAGATACCGTATTTTTCACTTTATAAGACTCACTTTTCCCCCCCAAAAGTGGGTTGGAAATGGCTGTGCATCTTATAAAGGGAATACTAGTGAGCACTTCCATTATGGAAGCGCTCACTAGTATGTTTTAGGTGGTGGGAGTAGGGAGTGAAGCGCTGCAAGCGCTTGTAATACTCACCCTCCTGGTCTTCATTCCTGGGGCCGGCGCTGCACTTTCCTGACCGCGTACAGCATCAGGACATAGTGCGCGCAGTCAGGTGATAGATAAGTGCAGGCCGGGAAGACAGGGGAGCGCGAGGTGGAGAGTAGAGATGGTTTTTCTTTTAATCTGACGTGAGGTCTGATGGGGGTCTTACTATGTGGGCTGATATAAGGTCTAATGGGGATCTGACATGAAGGGCTGATGTGATGTCCTGTTAAGGGGGTCAGATGTGATGTCCTGATATTTATGGGGGCCTGATCTGATGTCCTGATATTTATAGGGATCTGATCTGAGGGTCTGATTAAAAAAATTTTTTTCTTATTTTCCTCCTCTTAAACCCGGGGTGCGTCTTATCATCTGGTGCGTCTTATAAAGAGAAATATACGAGGTACATACCTACCTTCTCCACTCTCGCCATGTCAACATCTGGTTTGACACGGGTCACGTGGCCACTGCAGCCAATGACTAGCTGCAGTGGTGATGTGTCCCTCATGCATCATGTCACGTGACACACGAGGGACACGTCATTGCTGCGACCATGCGTCATTGGTGGCAGTAGCCATATGACCCATGTCAAACCGAGTCAGAGTGCTTCTGTCCAAAATGACCATAGACCTTTTAGGCTGCTTTCACATTAGCGTTTTAATTCCACTATTGAGATCCGTCATAGGGGAAAAAAATGCTTCCGTTTTGTCCCCATTCATTGTAAATAGGGAAAAACTGAACTGAACGAAACGGAATGCACCAAAATGCATTTCGTTCCGTTTGGTTGCGTCCCCATCTCGGACAGAATAACCCTGCAAGCAGTTTTTCTGTCTGCGATGTGGTCCGTCCTGACACACACTGTAAGTCAAAGGGGAAGGATCCGTTTTCTCTGACACAATAAAGAAAACGGATCCGCCCCATTGACTTTCAATGGTGTTCAAGACGGATCCGTCATGGCTATAGGAGACATAATACAACCAGATCCGTTCATGACGGATGCATGCAGTTGTATTATTGTAACGGAAGCATTTTTGGAGATCTATGACGGATCCGCAAAAAACTCAAATGTGAAAGTAGCCTTAGTGATTTTGCACACATGGTGGTTTATAAAAAAAATTACTTGGACTCAAATTTTTATTTGTCACACGTAGGGCTGTATAGTGAAGGGAGTTTCTGGTACTTAGATACTGATGGGCTATCCTGAGGATAGATCATCAATACCCAAGTCTTGGAAAAACTCTTCTATACGTATTTTAGATAAATATTTTTAGGTTTTATTAGAGATAAAAGCATGCAAAAGGTAAAAAAAAAAAATACCGGTATATATTTTTAACATTTGCAAATTGATAAAGTGTGAGAATGAGATTCCTACTGTGCTGCGGCCATTTTGATACATAAAATGTATAGCCTCAAATGAATGAGGTGGCTGTGGCAATAATTGGTATGACAGTGTTTTTTTAAATTCATTTGCATTTTTTAAATACAATTTCCTTATATTTTTATTCTACATGTTCCCTAAGGGTCACAAAAGACCTCAGACAGATATTTACACCCCAGTGTGAACATCAGCTTTTTATATTCTAGTTTCCACTGTAATTGGGGCATCCAGTTGGACCTCTTTCATGCGCCAGCGAATCGCGGCGCTGTGCAGTCCGTTTTCTTCACAGACGCACATGTGCCCACTGATTTTAATGTGCTTATTTACACATCAGTGATTTTGCACTGACTGTGGGTCAGTGGAAAAAACACGGAGACGTGCACCACTTCGGTCAGCGATGTGGACCAAACATGCCCACTGAAGTCTACGGGTCCGTGAAAACCACTGACAACACTGAAGGCATGCGTGTCCTCTCAGTGATTTTCACGGACCACTGGTGGGAGAGGCTCTGGAAACTAATTTTCAGACTAGCAGAGTCCGTGGAATACTGATGACACACGGAGGGCGAAAAACAGACAGATGGACCAAATATGGATCCTTCACGGACATCTTCACAGATGAACCACTGACCGTCACAATGTCATCACGGACGTGGGAAAGAGGCCTTACAGGTGACAACATCCCTCTGTAATGACATTAGTCACTGGCATTGTCGGAGGTCCGCTCTGAAATGCCAGGGGGCAACCTGCAATCACATAGCTACATAGCACTCACTGAATGTTAGGTAGCCTGGAAAAAGAAAAACACTTCTATCTTCTCCTCAGGGTCAGACATTAAATGGTTAATGAAAAAAACTTTTTTTTGTTGTTTTATCGATGTCCCATTTGGTAACACATAGGACATGGGATATCCACAATTTATAGAAGTGGTTGCCTTCATAAGACCCACTCTCTCCTTGATAACGCAGTCCTCTGGTCACCATCTGCTTCCCAATACCTACCTGGCATGGCATGAACAAGATCTCCACAAAGGACAAGGAACTTTGGCTTGGGGCACAACTTATTGATGGCTTCCACGGCCTCTTCTGTTAATTTCATCTCCTCCTCCCACTCATCTCCTCCAAAGTCACTGTTGCCAATCGCCCACGATTTCATGAGGCCAAACTGCGGGTCCGCTCCTTGTATAAAATAGAACGGTCCTTTCCAGTCCTTCTCGTCATCTCCAAGAAGAAAGAAAGAGAAGCGTTACAGAGCTTTGCAGTGTAAGTGGCCACATCGTCCTAGTAATTACATTACGTACTAATAATAGGCCTCGAAATATTCCTCTCCAGGACCTTTAACAAGGAGCCAATTATGAAAAGGCTACGTTTTCTAAAAAAAGGAACTTTACTCAGAAGGGTAGAAATCTGCAAGCTGCTGACCTTTCCATTAAACAAAGTGAAATAATTCCCGAGGGCAGTCAATTGTTTGTGTCTTTGCTGCCTTGGAAATAACCCATTCCCTGGAAGAGGTACAGTAACATGCTGGGAAACCAATCTAACTGTGTATTATTGGTGCCTCCGGCAGGGAGAGGTAAGTGCGCACTGGAGAAAAAAAAAAAAAAAAGAAGACGGGTCCTCGCTAAATCCCAGCGCAATCCCTCGTCCACCTCTTCCTATTGTGTTAATGGGGGCTGATGAGAATACACAGTGATGATTTATGACCTGCTGTTACACATATTATTACACCAAATAGCAGAAAAAAAGAAACGCACACAAAATAAATGGCAATAAGAAAAAAAAAAAAAGGAATATTGGAGAAGTTGCCTGACGAGCCATAACTATGCTGTCGAGGTCATTCACCAATCTTCCTCGGTCACAAAAGCGCTTTGGTAAAGCTTATGATAGTGTCATTGCAAAAGCGCAATATGATAACGCAATAGGACAGGAGATCACTATCAGATGAGCGGGGGTCTGACTCCTGGCACTCCAGAGATCAGGTGACTGAAGGGGCCATGGCAGTTTTTACCAGATACAGCGCCGTATGTTTAGTAGTGGTTGTGCCCGGCATTACAGTTCACTGCTAGAGATGAGCGAACTTTAAAAAAAAAGTTCGGCGTTCGGGTTGTGGTAATCGCCGCATCCCGTTATGGATTCCACTACCGCGGACTATTGCGGCATATGGAATCCATAAGGGGCGGCTTCCACCAACCCGAACTGTTGAACAGCCGAAGGACCTGGGGTGACGTCACCGTCATGTGATCAGTGCAGGGGGCGCTGCACTGATCACATGACGGTGACGTCACCCCAGGTCCTTCGGCTGTTCAACAGTTCGGGTTGGTGGAAGCCGCCCCTTATGGATTCCATATGCCGCCCCTTATGGATTCCAACGCGCGTTTTGCCCGTAGCTTTTTCAAGGGGCGCCCCTTGAAAAAGCTACGGGCGAAGCGCGTGTTGGGGTTACCGGGACGGACGCAACACTTGGTCAGTATTATATTCTTGTTACCATACATGTTGTATATTTATCACTGGGGGATACACTGGACGCTGAGGGAGATCCGATGGAGGATGGTAATATTTTGAACTTTGTTTGCCCATATTGCAAGCACTGTTGATCTATTTTCCCAGTGTCCAGACACGCCAGTGACGCATAGGAGAGCTGCATATGGTTATTGGTACCTGTTTTCAGCTAGTGGGGGAAGGATTGCAATGGGAGGTGTGACTATCACCTCTCTGTAAATATACCTATGCTGTGTATGGAGAGCGCTCCACATTTTGAACCTGTAGTTGCACTTATGATAGTGTATTGATTGTGCTGAACAAGTGCTGTTTTCTGTTGCCGTCTTGCCATCATGTACTCTAAAATGTTGCTGGTGTATTTATTATGTATAATTATGTATTATTTTTAATTATGAAAATAAATATTTTTGATATTTTGTGATAAGTGGTGTGTTTTTCTAGGAGTGTACTTTCACACTAGAGGCATAGTACCCGTGCACTGCCGTGCTGCCGCTCTGTCCCCATTGACTATAATGGGGCGGGGGGCGGAGCTACGGCGCAGCACGGCTGGACTAAAAGTACTGCAGGTCCAACTATATAGTCCGGTGATCTCTGCCGTGCTGCGCCATAGCTCCGCCCCTGCCCCTATTATAGTCAATGGGGACGGAGAGGCAGGACATCTTAACACGGGTACTTGCGGCATGGTGGATCCGGCAGGCTGTTCACCCGCCGGAACAGCCTGCCGGATAGCTATGCCGCAAATGTGAAAGTACCCTTACTTTTAACTTATAAATAACAGACCGCTGAAATCAACTCACCTGTCTCTACTTTATTCTGCCGTTAGTATGGGCAGCATAAAGGTGATGACAGGTTCCATTTAAGTCCTCTTCTGTTTCGTTAATGCACAAAACATATCCATATGGTTTCCGTATTTTATCCGGTTTTTGCTTTTCGGAAACGGAAACTATAACTTATTAATCACCAACACATGAGAAATATGGGCTGGGCATAGCATTTCTACAGTATGGATCCGCAAAATACGGATGACATACAGATGTGTTCCGTGTGCGTTCCATATTTTTTGCGGACCCATTGACTTGAATCACATCACCTCGTTCACATCACCGTTCAGCCTTTCCGTTCTCTATTTAGGAGCAGGAGAACGGAAAGGACGGATTCGGCACATAACTGAGCATAAAGACCCCATAGACTATAATGGGGTCCGTTAGGTGTCCGCTTAGAAGATTATTTTGGAGCGGAGACAAAAGTACTGCATGCAGGACTTTTGTCTCCGCTCTAAAATCATGTTCTGAGCTGACACCTAACGGACCCCATTGTAGTCTATGGGGTCTTTAGGCTCCGTTCGGCTCAGTTATGTGCTGAATACGTCCTTTCCGTTCTCCTGCTCCGAACGGCTGAACGGTAATGTGAACGAAGCCTGAGGATGAGCGAACTTCTGTTTTCAAGTTCGGCATACAAGAATCCGGTGCGAACCTTGCACCTCTCTAATCCACCTCTCTAAGCACGCACCTCTCTAATCCTATACCTACCGCCATGATACATCCCGTGAAGAATTCTTTTTATTTTGCTTAGATGCAGGGTGCTTGAAAATGAAAGGGGCTGTCGAATTTCAGGAGAGAAACCAGACAACACAGGGGATCAACTTGCAAAAAAAAAAATAAGTGATCGTTACTTACCTGGCATATACCGTGCTATCCTGGCTGGGATCTTTCTACCCAGCTACAGCAGTGATGTCACATGAACAATGGCCGCTGCAGTCACACTCTGGCCTCAGCAGTGCACCAGCTGTAATATAATATAATTGGCATTCCCATTTATGGCCTATTGCCAGGCTACGGGCGTGGGACAGGTGCAACTCTGGTACCTGCTACTATCTCCAGAATGGGGCCCTAAAGTGAACGGAGTCCAAGACGCACCTGCACGGTCAGGCTGCTTGCTCTACATTCACAGCTATGCAACCAGCGTGATGTCACCGCTCTGCTGAAGCCACGTTACACAAATCCTGGCTGGGAGAACCTGATCGGTGGCTCGAAACCTGCTGGGCACATCACCGTATCTTTTTCCATAATTCTGATCCATCAGAAGAACAGGAAAAAAAAAATCGGATCCGATTTTAAAATTCAAAAAACGGATCCTCTGCATCCTTGATGCACATTTGGCATCCGTCGGATGACATCAGTGTTTTTAAGTCCTGCGATCTCTGACGGAAATGGCTCAAATGGATGCCAAATGTGCATCAAGGATGCAGAGGATCCGTTTTTTTTTTTTTTTAATACAGGATCCTATTTTCTTCGGACAGATCAGAAGAACGGAAAAAGACTAAGGCTGCTTTCACACTAGCGTTTTGGATTCCGTTTGTGAGATCCGTTTCAGGGCTCTCACAAACGGTCCAAAACGGATCAGTTAAGCCCCAATGCATTCTGAATGGATAAGGATCCGTTCAGAATGCATCAGTTCGGCTCCGTTCCGCTTCTATTCTGTTTTGGAGTCGGACACCAAACGCAGCATGCAGCATTTAGGTGTCCATCTGAAGAGGCGGAGCATAACGGATCCGTTTTGAATTACAATGTAAGTCAATGGGGACGGATCCGTTTTCAATGACACAATATGGTGCATTTGAAAACGGATCCGTTCCCCATTGACTTTCAATGTAATTCAAAACGGATCCGTCCCCATTGACTTACATTGACTTCATTTTTCTTTTAACTAATGCAGACAGATCCGTTCTGAACGGATACAAACGTTTGCATTATAGGTGCGGATCCGTCTGTGCAAATAAACAGACGGATCCACACCAAAAGTAGCCTATGGATCTGCCATGTATGCAATGATCACTTTTTTTTTTTATTGCAGGTGGATCCCCTGAAACCGCACAGACCCTTTAATGAATGTTAACGCAAATATATAAAAGTATTTGCCCGCTATACCTTGCGCCACTTTCGCCTAAAACAGGCACATGGCCATATCGCAGATCTGCGTCATCCACAGTACAACGGTTACAGCCGGTCGCAGATATTCTCCCCGTACCAAGGCTGACAGGTAACTGCCGGGTTCACATTTCACATCCGGCTCTTCCAGTATCCTGTTGCAGAATAAATGCTAACTGTCGGACAGAAAAAAAACGTTATTTGTCTGTCCGAAACCTGGCATTTGTGCCACAAAGCAGCCGGACCACTGCTGCTCCCCACTATAATCAATGGGGATCTGGCGGTGAACTGTAGAATCCAGCAATGATTTCTCCGGTGAACTTCTGCCGGATCCGATACTACGTATGTGAGCGTACCCCAACATGTCCCGGGCACAAGTCTTCCCTGACACTCACTTCTGTTGTAGTAGAATTTCTACAGTGCCATACGACGGCGCAAAGTGGTGCCAGGAGCGTCACCAACAGGGCACCAGTCCTGTGTGCCAATCCAATTGTACATCTATGCCCCCTGCCAGGACTGCCATGCTCCAAATGCACTGCTTACTCCTATTCTGCAACCTATGGCACTGCAGCATGCCATGAACTACGACTCCCGACACGCCCGGATGCTAGGAGTAGTAGTAGTGTCTCAGCAGCTGGTGGCAGACCGGTGCACTAGCTAGTTCTACCCCCAGGTCATGTCTCTACCTTCTCGGAATGAAGTGAAGGTCCTGCCCCGAGCTCTCAGGAACACTTCCCGGCCCTCCGACATCGTGAAGGAGACAAGAACTCTGCCGCTAGACTTCCTGATACACTCGGCAATCCGCTCTTACTGCCTGGCAGGAGCAGCCCTGGATGGCACCGGCTCGCATCGGGGTGTTGATTGATAAGCCTGGGCGGTGCTCTGCGGTTTCTGTCACCGTATTTTTGGTGGAGATCTGGGACGTCAGTGCGAGCGCCGAGGCTGCTCACCATCTGTCATACTAGTTTCATCTGCTCTTTATGCTGTCTTCTGTTTCACAAATAAAGAATAAAACAAATAATATAATTCATGGTAAAGGTAGTTTCTCACTTGGTTTGGAGACCATTAGGTTAAATGCACACGTTCAGGATTTATCTGCGGACAATCCGCACTGAAATTCGCAGGGGAATCCGTGTGGTCAATCTGCATCAATTGGTGCGGATTTTCTTCTCTCCCATTGAAGTGAATGGAGAAGGAAAGAAGGACAGGAAAAATAAAATATATTGACATGCTGCGGATTTTAAAATCCGCGCGGAAAAAATCTGCATCATGTGCATGAGAATTTAAAATTCTCCTAGAATACAATGTACACGAACTACGCTGCGGATTTTCCATGCGCAAAACCGCATGGAAAATCCGCACACAATCCTGATCGTGTGCATTTACCCTTAAAATACCAGCACGGAGTTCTACGGCTGTCTGCGCACTGCAAATCCATGTATCTCTGCAATAGAATTTAAATTGAAATGAAAGGGAGAAGAGTCCAGGACTCTTCTTCAGCAGCACCATACACATTGCGGTAATAAAGCCTCATTCACACGTCAGTGTTTTGGTCAGTGATTTCTATCAGTGATTGTGAGCTAAAACTAGGAGTGGAGCCTCCACAGCCATACAGCCAGATTTATCATTACACTTACATCTAAGGCCTCTTTCACACTTGCGTTGTGAGGATCCGGCGTGCACTTCCGTCGCCGGAAATGCCCACTGGATTTGTCACAACACAAGTGAACTGAAAGCATTTGAAGACTGATCAGTCTTCAAAATGCTTTCAGTGTTACTATGGCAGCCAGGACGCTACTAAAGTCCTGATTGCCATAGTAAGTAGTGGGGAGCGGGGAAGCAGATACTTACAGTTCGTGCGGCTCCCGGGGCGCTCCACAATGACGTCAGAGCGCCCCACGCGCATGGATCACGTGATCCATGCGATCATGTCATCCATGCTCGTGGGGCGCTGTGACGTCATTGTTGATCGCCCCGGGACTCGGGAGCCACACGGACGGTAAGTAGACTTCTCCCCTGCCTCCCCTCTACACTTTACCATGGCAGCCAGGACTTTAGCGTCCTGGCTGCCATGGTAACCATTCACAAAAGCTAAAAGTCGGATCCGGCGATGCGCCGAAACGACGTTTAGCTTAATGCCGGATCCGGATTAATGCACTTCAATGGCGTTATGGCATGTCTTCCGGATTTTTGGACGGAGACAAAGCATGCTACGGTTTTGTCAACGTCCAAAAAACGTTGACATACTGAACGGAAGACATCCTGATGCATCCTGAACGGATTGCTCTCCATTCAGAATGCATTGGGATAATCCTGATCAGTATCTTTCCGTCCTAGAGCCCCGAGCAGCGACGTAGCTATAGGGGGTGCAGAGGTAGCAGTCGCTACCGGGCCCAGGAGCCTGAAGGGGCCCAAAGACACTTGTGCCGCAAAAGAAGACACACAAAGCAGGGAGGGGGGCCCAAGCTGAACTCTTGCACCAGGGCCCATGAGCCTTTAGCTACGTCTCTGGCCCCGAGGACAGAACTCTAGGACGAAAAAAAAAACGCAAGTGTAAAAGAGCCCTAAGGCTTCTTTCACACTTGCGTTCTGAGGATCCAGCGGGCACTTCAGGCCCGCCGGATCCGTCAGAACGCAAGTCGCCTGAAAGCATTTGAAGACTGATCAGGATCCTGATTAGTCTTCAAAATGCTTCCAGGTTACCATGGCAGCCAGGACACTACTGAAGTCCTGGCTGCCATGGTACTCCGCAGCAGAGTACTTACCTGCGCTGCGGCCGCCGGGCGCTCCTTCATGACACCTCAGGTCTCCGCGGCGCATAGATCAATGCACCGCGTGGACCTGTGACGTCACGAAGGAGTGCCTGGAGGCCACAGCAGAGGTAAGTACACTGCTGCGGAGTACTTACCATGGCAGCCAGGACTTCAGTAGCGTCCTGGCTGCCATGGTAACCGATCGGAGCCCCAGCTTACACTGGGGCCCCGATCGGAACTGCTGCTGCGCATGCGCAGAGCTAAATGTCGGATCCAGCGATGCGCCGAGACGACGTTTAGCTTAATTCCGGATTAATGCTTTTCAATGGGCATTAATTCCGGCTCCGGCGTTACGGCTTGTCTTCCGGATTTTTGGACGGAGACAAATCCGCAGCATGCGATGCTCATCAATTTGCGCACCACTTAGAGGGTGGCGCAGCAACAATCGTAGCAGCGGGGAGCTTGAGCAAAGGCAACTGACCATAGCAGAGGCTGTTTTTGGAAAAAAGCAGGCATCGATTTATAGTCCTGGAAAACCCCTTTAAGAGAACAAACAAGGAAGGGGTGTATGAGTATTCTGAAGTCCCAGCCTCTATTAATACATAATAAAAGAGAAATGTAGAGTAAATGAGTGTCAAGTGTGCCCATCTTTTTAGAGTGTTCTTCTACAGTGAATGCCTGGTCTGAGCTGGCGCAGGATTGCCCACAGATGTCCCAAGCAGGCAGTGTTGGGCACTCTTACGACAACCAAAGCTACATAGCATCGAAAATCAATTGGCCCCAAGGAGAATATGCAAAAGATAGAGTCGAGATGCTATGTAAATTTTTTGTGCACATAAGCCACGCCAAAAGCCGGTCTAATTTGTGTTTTTTGGGCTATTGGATCATCTTGTATGCAGAGCTGTCATTTCTTGTACAATATTTACAGGTCTGGAAGCTAAAGACTGGTTTTATAAGAACATCTTTTTAGAATATTTGAATTCCTTTCAGAAATCTCTGGCTGCTCTTTATACGTCGTACAGGACGGCGTACAGAGTGAGAATCAAGGCACGAGGTGAATGTGGGAATCCCATTGGAGTCCTTAGCTGGTACCGAGCCATTTTTTGTAGAAAATGCAACTTTCGGAGCTTCTTAGGAAACAAGATTCAAAGGACTTTCAGTCAAACAGCTCTCCGGAATGGTGCTCCACGTTTGGCATGTTGAAATTGAATGTAGTATGTTTATTTAACTAACAGTGGCGTCCTTAAATTGGGTTCGCACTTCTATACCACTGCTGCCCGAAAAAAACACTGCAGCGCTATTCATTCTGCTGCTGACAGAGGGTCCGAAGTGTGAATAGAGCCTTAAGGGTGTATTACATGGGCAGATTTTTGTATGAACGATCGTTAGCGATCATCTTGCAGTGTAAGGCTACTTTCACACCAGCTGGATCTGTCATGGATCAGTAAAAATGCTTCAGTTGGATAATACAACCGGCTGCATCTGTTCTGAACAGATCCGGTTGCATTATCTCTAACATAGCCATGACGGATCCCTAAAACCATTGTAAGTCAGTGGGTGTCGGATCCGTTTTCTCTTGTGTCCGAGAAAACGGATCCCATGACGCACTAAAAAACGCTGCTTGCAGCACTTTTGTGTCCAGCATGGTAACGCAACCAAATGTAAGGGAATGCATTCTGGGTCACTCCGTTCTGTTCAGTTCAGTTTTGTCCCTGTTGACATTTAATGGGGACAAAACTGAAGCGTTTTCCTCCGGTTTTGACATCCTATGACAGATGTCAATACCGTAAAGGAAAAAACGATGATGTAAATTTCCTGTAATACTGCTGATGATTGCCCAGTGAACGAGCAAAAGCTTGTTCATTGGGCCATTGCAGGCTTCAAAATCATTGTTTGCCGGCGGCCTATTGTGCTGTGTAATAACGATCTGCCGCTGGTAAACCACTAGACAGGGGGGGGGGGGGGACAAGCGATGGCATAGCAAATGCTCCTCCCCATGCTGCTAGAGCATATAGTGCAAATGCTAGTGACCGCTTTCATTGTGGAACCAGTCATTAGCATGCTGGGGGCACAAGAAGGTAGGAACAGCACTGCGCTGGCTGTCCTCAACTTCCATGGTTTTCATCCGGGCCCCGCGCTGTGTCCTGTCACGTAAAGCAACGTACAGCAACAGGACATAGTACACGTAGACGCTCACTACGACCTGATGCTGTGCACTGTCAGGTCACAGTACAGATTGACGGGAAGAAGACCAGGGAGGGTAAGTGAATCTGCCGAATGGCAGCGCCGTGCGGAGCTGGAAAGGTAAGTTTATTTGTTCTGTCCTCCTTATGTGTGAAGGTACATAGCTCGACAGACAGCTAAACCTTATCCCGGCAATGAATTGACAATGGAGTATCGTCCAACTTTATCTTTATTGCAAGGATGTAAATGCTCGGTAAACCTGGGGAACAGAAAGAATAGTACACCTAATAATGGGGTCTGATATATTACAATGCATATCATAACATTACTGTGCATAGTAATACACATACAAACAGATATAGATATAGCAGGAGCATGCTAACCTATCTGCATGACAAGGATAGTCCCTAGCTGCTAACTGAAGCTGCTATACAGGAGCAGGAGAAAAGACATGCAAATACAATATACAAACAGATGCAAACAGGCAGTAATGTGACATACCAGCGATGCTACTGTGAGCTTAGATATGGAGGATGACTCCAGAGACTTCCACACCATGTGCTACCTCAGGCAGGGATGACTGGGAATAAGGACAATGGCTGCTGTGTGCAGGGATGATTATGTCACTAAGTTCATGGGTCACAAGCTATGGAATCTGAAGTAGACCAAACTTCTAATGTGAATAGCTGCAATATATGTAAACGGCCACACAATCAACAGAGAATTATACATAAAGCCAATTGACTATGCATGAAAACTATCAATACATTAACAATAAACTTGCTGAAGGCATGACATTATTTTTAAAACGTCTTATTTGTGGACTGATTCGTGGTCTGATCTGGAAGAGCAGGGGAGGGGGGTCATCTGATTGGGGGGCTGATGGAGGCTGGGGGGATCTTATGGGGGCAGATCTGAGGCTAATGGAGTATGGGGTTGGTTCTGATGGGGGACTGAGCTTTGGCTAATGGAGGCTGGAGAGGGTCTGATCTGAGGCTGATGAGGCTGATCTGAGAATAATGGAGGCTGGGATCTGATGGGCACTGATTTGAGGCTAATGGAGGCTAGGAAGGGTCTGATGGGGGTCTGATCTGAGGCTGGGGTCTGATCTGAGGCTGGGGGTCTGATCTGAGGCTGGGGGTCTGATGGGGGTGTAATCAGAGGTTGATTTAGACTGGGGGCCCTGATGGCAGGCTGATTTGAGGTTGATGGAGGTGGGGGGTGGCAGATCTGAGGCTGAGAAAGGGACAAAGGTAGGGACAGTTGTGAAGGCAGGGACAGTGGGAGGGAGAGTGAAAGTTGGGTGAACTCCTCTCTGGGATGAACTTGGCTGCCATTAATGCCAAATAAAGAACTAAATATATAACATTCTCCACTATAAAATTATACGCTATATTTGGTCAAAATGTCGCCTGTACTATATATAATATATTTCAGGCGCCATTTTGTGCTGCAAGAATACAGCGCTCTGGATTTTATAAAATTGAAGTGCAATTTCTGTAACTTACCCCTAAGTCAATTATATAATTGACCAAATATAGCAAATTTTTAAGTTGTGAATTTTTTATGGCCCACAAATGATGTCACAAATATTCAAATGGCCCTCAGCAGTTCCCCACTCCTGCCCTATAGGTTCAGTATCTGAGAATGTTTACTGCATGTCTCCCTTCCATATGCCCCGGTGTCCACCTCATAGTGATCACAGCCAGTTACCTGCTTATAGCACATTTTTCAAAAAAGGGTCAGAATGGGTTAAAAATAGGCATTATTCACATCACTGGTCCCCTGCAATATTGATCCCAAGCTGCTTCAGACCCTTCTGTTCTCTATCTCCTGGTCCGGCACACAGGAAATAGCTGGAAATGGCCGCTCTGCTAGTTCCAGTCACCAGTGGTTTTCTGAGTGATTTTTTCCATCCATTTCCCATGTATTGAGTTGGGACCAGGAAGTACAGAGTAGCACAGACCTGTGCAGCTTATTTTTTTTTTCCCAACCTATTCTGGTCCTTAAAAAACTAGCAAAGTTACTGTACTTTCCCACATTTTCTTTTCATTTAATAGAGATTGGTGTAAATAGCAAATGTCTAAATCACTTAATTTAAAAAATGTACCTGCGTCCACCTGAACAGGAAAGCTGTGAAGTCATGACCACTAGGGGTCTCACTTCCACCGCAGTTGCAGTCCACTGCCTGTTGTCAGACAAGATCTGTCACTAGTAAGGATTATTGTACACAACCGTATGGTTTTGCGGTCCGCAAAAAACGGATGACATCCGTGTGCATTCCGTTTTTTACGGAACATCTGGCCCCTAATAGAGCAGTGCTATCCTTGTCTGTGATGCGGACAAGAATAGGACAAGTTCTATCTTTTAACGGAACAGAAAAACGTAAATGGAATGCACACGGAAACACTTCAGTTTTTTTTTGCAGACCGATTGAAATGAATGGTTCTGAATACGGAACATAAAAAACGGCCCGTACACTCACAAAAAAAAAAAAACGTTCGTGTGCAAGAGGCCTAAGAGGGACATGGGGGTGTATCAGAGCTAGCTGAGATCCTGATAAAAGAACTGCTTCTACACTGCTTCTGAGGACTATAGGAGCCTCCTGTGTGTCTGCAAGTGTTATCCCTTTCTCCAAGGAAGCTGTGGCTGATAATGCAGCATAGCTATAGGGGGTGTCAAAGTAACAGTGGCATCTAGACTTTGGTGCCCAAAAACCAAATAAGAAGAACCCAATATAACGGCACGTGGAAGAGCAACGGGCCAAGTACATACTTTGCATTGGTGCCCAGAAAATGTAAATTATGGCTTTCATTTTTGGCTCCTAGAGGGTGGTCCTGAGTGCAGGGTCTCAACTATGATTTCCAAATGCTCAAAATCTATAGAACACCAGATTGTACTATAAAGTATGTATGCAGCAGCGTAGTTTGTACTATATACTATATACTGCTGCATTGATTTTAGATACTATATGTGAGTTTCAGTTTGCAGCAGGCACAGACTTCATATTGAAATGCTAAATATGACGATGCTGTACCTAAAGGGTTAACACACTACATGTTTTCTGAATATGAGGAGACTGTATAGCTCTTTTTACTGATTAAAATGAGGTAGCGGACACATCTGAGAGCCGCTTCATGTTAAAATCATTGCACTTAAAACCTGAATTAGATCTCATAGCTGCTGGCTGTACTGCTGGGTCTATGAGAAAAAACCGCCATGGTCAAGCGGATGGAAATTGTATTGAAAGTGACAAAAGTAATTTGCACTAGGACTGAAAATAAAATGTCCTACAAATAATAGCTCTCTTGGTCACCGAGAAGAGAATTCCACATATTATACGACATACAGTAATTTTCTTAAAGGGGCTGTCAGGCTGGTAAACATTTTTTTTTTTAAAAAAAGGGTCATTAAGGGTTAAAAAATGTAAAAAATAATACTCACCTCAATGACAACCAGCCACTCCCGTTCCATCGCTGATCGAGTTTCGATCGGTCTCTTTTTCCCGGTCCCTCTAAGTATAGAAATGTGACTACGCTCAGCCAATCACTGGCTGAGTTGGGTCTCTGCTGCCGCCAGTTATTGGCCAAGCGGTCACATTGTCCCCTAGTGTAAGTAACTGCCCAGCTTTAAGACTATCAGGATACAGCTTGTGTGATGTTTGTGGTTGTATTTCAATGTGCATTGGGCATGAAATTGGAATAAATATGGGTTCTCCTTGTTAAAGGGGTGATTCCATGACTAATGTAAAAATGAAAATCAGACTTCATATAGTACATGACAATCTCTTTCTAATAAAGCTAGAACCAGCTCTGTACCCCACATGGGTCCAGAGATCTCCCCATTCATTCCTCTTCTTGATATATATCAAGCTAGCAGCAGTTGCGGACAAGAATAGGACATGTTCTATTTTTTTCAGGAACGGAAATTGCGGACATTTTCTGATAGGTGTGGGTCCCAGCTATATCAAGAACGGAGCACGCCAAAGTGGTGGCTGGAGGACTCTAGTCCGGCCATCATCAAGCGCTTTCCCCATAGAAGTGAATGCGAGCGCATCACGCATGACCGACCACTGCTCCCACTCACTTCTATGGGCCTGACGAATATAGCCAAGCCAGCCCTCGGATATTTTCGGCGGCCCCATAAAAATGAATGGAGGGCACATGCGTTTAGGAGATAGGTGAACCTATCAGACAATGGGGACATATCCAAGCGATATGCCCCCATTATATCAGATGAGACAACCCCTTTAAGGTACGACTGAAAAAATGGCGTGGTGTTAAACAGGCAGGAAATGCCCAAACCCAAATGCAGTTGTGCATATATAAACTGGGGAGCAGATCCTGCATCCTGCGAGCTGGCCTATACACTCATGTAATTTAGCCCCTGGTATTGCCCATACGGCACAGGTAGGTGAGTGTTAGGACCCGAGCTACCTGAGGAACCTTGGCGTGGTGCTCGGGCTCAGACATGTCCTCCACAGTAGGATATGTTGGCTAATTCTCAATTTTAACATCAGAATGAGGGTTAGTAAGACCGCAGAGAGCACCTGTCTTTTCTATTTTTAGTGTTACATGATTGACCACATTTAATTGGCTGTAAAATCTGCTGATGGGCAAAGATGATCATGTTCTACTGCAACTGAAGTGACAATAATGTTGGATTAGCAATCGGCTGTGAAATCCATTTTTACATAGAGGTGACTGGAAGTACATAGATTGTATTTAGATGAATAAGTTCACATTCCTTTCCATATGATTCCTCAGGAGTAGGTTGGAGCCACTTGTTGGAAACTTAATGTATTCATTACATAAGTGAAATTGCTATGTTGCTGCCCATTGCATGCTGATTATTACATATACACTAAAAATATATAATGCGTTATAAATATGTTAATAAATACATTTCTCGGTAAAGTGTTTGGTGTATAGGTGCTGCATTATTTAAGTATGGGTAATTTGCAGCATGACAAGATAATTTGTTTTCGTCAAAAGACATTTATAGCAGACTTTGCATTTTTACTTGGTAACAGAAAATGTTAATCCAGCGGTCCAGATATATGCGAGAAATAGGAACTTTTGCCACTTTACCTTTTTAGGTGTATCCTTTGCTGGAACGATGTTATTATGGACACAGTTATCCATTGTAGGCATGTGTGTGAACAGGGCCGACGATGACAGATGTCATAGGGTTCAGCAGTCTTAAAAGCCTGTTTATTTTGTATCCAGCACAAAACAAGGCATCCAAGTTATACACGTACTTAGGGTGAAGCCACGGCCCCAAAATAACACATACACATTAAACCAAAGTCCTGGCTCATCTGGGAACTAACTAAACTGGGACTGGGACTCTCTGGGACTAACTGTGGTTTCTACCTCACCTGGTTACAAATCCAATGCAGATCAGACCTTTCACAGGAGACAGATCTACCAGCTTCAAGGCTCTAACCCAGACTGAGGCACTGAACTCTCTATTTATTCCCCAGTAACAATCCCAGTGACTACACTTGCGGACACCTCAGGTTAGGGGTAATAACTGTACTGGAGTGGGGTGCAATGGTAGGTCCCTCTACTAATCCTAGCTACCATTCCAAAAAAATTCAGCCCATAAGCAAAGTCTGAATAACCCAGCTCCAAAAAACTATATTTTGCTAAAACCCTACAGCCTTCTGCATTCTTTTTATCTTATACCCCCCCCCCTCCAGTACTTTAGCAATAACATGTTTACCCCATGTAAAGGTATGTTCACAACTTCATTGGAAGCTCTGCTCAGGACCTCTATTGCAGATTCTGCCCAAAAAATGAACAAAAAGGTTTTGAACGACACACTATATCCCCACGGTCATTACATGGCAACCCAGCCTTAGGGCCTTGTTTACACAAATGTTTTTTGCGTTCCATATAGGGGCTTATTTTTGCATTCAGTATACTGTCCCTATACGGAACCATTAATTTCAATGAGTCCTCAAAAAAAATGGAATGTACTTTGTATGCATTCCATTTCCGTATTTCCGTTCCGCTACATTTTGAGTCATGTCCTATTATTGCCTGCAAATCACGTTCCTTGGCTCCATTCAAGTCAATGGGGCTGTAAAAAAAACAGAATGCATACGCAATGCATCCGTATGTCTTCCGTATCCGTTCTGTTTTTGCGGAAGAATCTATTGAAAATTGTATGCCCAGCCCATTTTTTCAATGTACTTACTTACTCTTAAAATATTATTATATGCTTCAGTTTCCATTTGCAATCCGCAAAAAACGGATCACAAATGAAAACCATACAGAAACTGAACGGAAGCGCAACGGAAACGGAAACACTACTGAAACCAAAAACGGAAAAACGGATCTGTTAAAAACGGACAGCAAAACCATACGGTCGTACAGTATGAACGAGCCCTTATTGTCTATTGCTGAATTGACTACCTATAGATACAAATTTAATGGGATTCTTTACTTGTTTAGTCATAAAATAGGGGAAAAATTGTGATATTAAGAAATCTTACCCCTTTAATGACAGAGTCAGTATGGTCTCAAAGAGGTTTTCTGGGAATTGGTCATCAATATATGATCAGTGGGGGTCCAACACCTAGCACCGTCACTCATTAACTGTTTTAGGCGGCTGCCAGTATTAGAAACACAAAAGTGGACAGAGCTGGAAGCAGAAGGCTCCATCCACTGTATGGTGGTCATTCCAGAATACTGTAGCTCCGCATCTACTGTATAGTTTCCAGCCCTGTCACAGACCGCGGAGATCAGAGACTACAGAAAGCGCAGCAAACTGCAGGTCTGAATTGACCTGTTGTTTGCTGCGATTGCCGACATGGGGGGGTCACAGGACCCCCCTGGGCATTGTGCCAAGGTGCCTGCTAAATGATTTTAGCAGGCACCGGGTTCCGATCACCGCCACGTGCACAGCAGTGATCGGATATTCGCAGGGTGTACATGTACGCCCTGCGCCCTTAAGTACCAGGACACAAGGGCGTACATGTACACCCTGTGTCCTAAAGAGGTTAAAGACAACCTTTAGATATAATAATATAAAGTGTAAATTCAACCACTTTACAAAGATCAGTCATCCATGATCCACAGATCCCCCTCCCCATAACAGTGCCATCCACAGATCCCCCTAAACAGTGCCATCCACAGATCCCCCTCCTCATGACAGTGCCATCCACAGATCCCCTTCCCCATGACAGTGTCATCCACAGATCCCCCCCATAACAGTGCCATCCACAGATTCCCTCCCCCCATGGCAGTGCCATCCACAGATCCCCCCCCCCAAACACTGCCATCCACAAATCCCCCTCCCCGCCGCTCAGAGGATTATACATTTATTAACTGTAATCTGTAACTTTAACATTAAATGAGCGCTTATCTCTTTACTAGGGTATCTTACTCTCAGCTCCTGTAACAGGCAGCAGTGCGAGCGGCGCTGACGTCAGGCTCCTGCGCCACCTAGTGGGAGGAGCAGGCACGTGATGTCAGTAAGTGAGCACTGCCCGCACTGCTGCCTGTTACCGGACCTGAGAGTAAGATAAAGAGATAAGTGCTCATTTAAAGTTGGAGTTACAGATTACAGTTACTAAATGTATAAACCTGCAAGCGGCGGGGCCCTGTATATTCTAACCCCCAGGCAAGCGTCCCTGTCACCATGGGAACGCCTGGCTGGGGGTTAGAATATACCATCGGATCTGAGTATACCGGCATTTTGCCGCCCCATTGGCAAGTGCCGCCCTAGGCAAATGCCTTGTTTGCCTTGTGATAGATATACCCCTGCCCCACCAATATGATATTGATGACACACACACTTACTGAACAGGTTATTACAGGAAAATGAAAGTTTTGCTTTACTTTCTTTTACTTTTTTTTAAAACAGTAGAGAGTAAAAGTTAAATTTTTCTGCTATAACCTTTACTAAGCAATCTATTTTATAGGACTTTGTTGGGGATTGAACACAAACGTTCTCCACGGCAGGCAGCAAGTTTACGACTACACTATAGAACTACACAGTTATATAGGTAGATTTTTAGTAGATTGTTTAGTAGATTTTTTATTTATGGTGATTGGTAAACAGCGTAAATAAAAATGGCTGAATAGTTTTTTTCCCCCTTTATTTTACCATTATATAGGTTGATAGAAAATTCAGATCTTACATACTTTACTTTCGCACCTGCATCAAGGAAATCCAGCAGAGATAAGCATACCGGAGTTCTCTGGGACCAGGCCAGTTAGTACTGTGTGCCTGCTGGATCCTATTAACTATAATGGGATGCATAGGCGATCTGACCGCTATTTGGCATTCAGCTGGACAGAAATTGCTGCAGTTCCCCGCTGCCTCCAATTATGGTCAGTGGGGTCTGTCGGGCACACAGCACTATCCAGAGAACTATGGCAGGCTGTTATCTGCTGGAACAGCCTGCTGGATTATCTTGACCCATGTGTGAAAAAACTAGGGCAAAGTACCCTGATGCAAAAAAAATAAAAAATGTGTGGCTTTGAATGTGAAAAGGGCCAGTGCAGGTGGCCCACATGGTTTGCCTGTATGGGGCCCTGAAATTTCTGATGGCAACCCTGAATAATATATAGTACATGTAAACTATATTAATGAAGTTTAGTCCACACGCCGATAATTTTTCCTATAATATATTTGAATAATGGTTATAATAGAGATAGATACATATCAATTGCCATAGCAACCGGCAAAAATTATCATTGTCTACATTTCTAACTTTACTCATAGAACTAAAATAATTCACAATGGAGGCCAGGTTTCTACAGATTATATCATTCAGGAATTCTTTATGTATTTTAGGACTAAACCATGAACAGACCAACGATGTAGAAGGACCCTATTAGACTGCCTGATGTTCGGGAAGGACAAGCGCTGATCGACAATTAACCAAAAATCAGTAGCGTTTATCTTATCACTGTGTTCCTTTGGTTATGTCCACACAGGAGAAATGCATGTTGGAAAAATCCAATGTATATTTGCCATGAAATTCGTAGCCGAAAACCAAGGCTGACGCTCAAATTTCTACAGCTACAGATTTGTAGTGTTAATGCTGTACATCCAACATTCAATGGAGCTAGTCGACGTGGGGACACCTGGCATGGCTTCCCTTCACTTACTGAACAGAAGCTGCAGTAAGAAAGCACATATTCTTTCTTAAAAGTGCTTTTGAAATCCACATGGAAAAATTCACTGCCGATTGGCAGAATGGATTTCCACTAACAATCAAATGCGCACAGTTTTCCTGTGGAAATTCCCTTGTGTGAACACCTCCTTAGGCTATGTTCACTGGCTTAGAATTTATATCCTTTAACAAAGAATCTCAGATTTCTGCCGCAAATTCACTGGAGGATCAGCACAAGGTTTGGGCCCATCGTCTTTTAATGAGGCTAACCCATGAAAGGGTATACTGCATATTTGGCATAGATTTTTTTTCTCCTGCATGTGTATGGTTTATGGGAAAATATCCCATTCACTTGCATTGAAATGTTAGCAGATTTCATGGGAATTTCGGCACCTATCAACGCTGAAATGCTCATCAAATTCTAAATGTCTGAACAAAGTCTTATGGCCTTACGTTCAGCAATACCACCATTAGTACTCGGCAACTGATCTGGTTAATCTGTAATGCTGTACATACTGAAGGGGTTAAAAAGGGGATTAGCAATTAGAGATATTCTTATGGATGAGCTTGGCAATTCTTGACCATACATTTAAGCAGGTTCCTTTGGCCCACCAGAGGAAACATTTTCCTAATAGGTTTATCATCAAGTCAAATAGGCTTTTGATTAAAAAAAAAGACCCTAAAGGTAAGTTATTGGCTCCAAAGGCGGCCCTACTCAGCACTCTGTATAGTATACCACTGTCTGGTTTATTATTAGTGTCCCCACCACTGTTCTTTAGAGATCCTTGAGAAGGAATAACCATAATCCTGGGAAACCCAAGCACCTGTTTGGCCATGCAATGGCTGCTATATCACAGCAGTGTCCAATGGAAACTGTTTAATATCTCACATGTGATACAGAGACTGCTACCATGACAAATCCCATTGAATACCAATGCACAAAGGAACCCGGTTATCATCTGATTATCTTGTTTTCTGCTAAAGGGGTTTTCCAACCTGTAGATATGGATGACCTATCCTTAGGATAGATCATCAATATTATATCCGTAGGAGTCCTACACCCTGGTGCCCTCACTGATCCGTGGTTTTCGGCAGCTGCCGACGCCAGAAACTGTAAAGTAGACAGAAGCAGAAGGCAACGTCCACTGTGTAGTGGCTGTACCGGCGTACTGCCGCTCCACTGGCGGCTATGGAAAACGGTTTATCTGTGGGGTTGTTGGGTGTTGGAAATCCACTGGTCTGATATTACTAATCTGTCCTGAAGATAGTAAAGAAAGAGTAAGGCAGCTCTCACCAGCATAGAACACCCTCTGTGCACAGATACCGCACCTGGATGCGGGAGCACGTAAGCAAGCAAAAAGGAAAATCCAGCTCAGCTCGGGTGAATCTTTTTCTGTGACTTTATTCCAGCGGTTAAAAACTTCATACAAGATGTGAAAAACAGTAACGCGTTTCAGACCTCTCTGATATCTGGGTCCTTCTTCATGACAAACATGTCCTGAAGATAGGTCATCAGTGTCTGCAGACTGGAAACCCCCTTTAATGACCCTAGTTGTTCTAGAGCTGAAGACCCAAAGTGATAGCGATATTAACCTAAATGTACATGCCAAAGCTTGCTTCTGGAGATGTGATGGGCCAGTAGTATATTTTTATTACACTGTTGCACCTCATAGCACAATGAACATAATAGTCTGGGAGAATACACAAGGGTTCCTGAAAGTTAATTTAATCTTCCCCTAAGTTTGATTACTTTTAGCACCGTTTTCATGGTATTCTCTGTTGAATAGGGATTTCCAAATGCTCATTTCTTGTTATGTAATTCTTACATTCATTCGCTCAGTCAGACCCTAGAGAAAAGCTTCTTAAATTTCACAAATCATTATGTGTCCAAAGATTGTACGTTTAAATTTCAATTGTTTCTCAAGGCATCTCTGCGTTACACTTTTTTCCGTAGAATGTACAGGTGTCTTAATTGATTCTAGCTAGGGGAACATGGTAATGAAGAAGCTTCTAAGCGCTCATATGGAAATGTCCGTCTTGGGCTATAAAGAAAGGAATATTCCTGCACATAAAGGTCCACATCTAATTTATTTATAATGTTGGTGACCAGTAATGAGCGAATCGAAGTCCACAAAGTGAACTTTGGTCCGAATTTCAGGATAAATTTAATTCTCCGAGAAGCCGAATTTCCTCATGCTCCACGGTAGCAAATCAATTTAACCTGAAATAGTGTAAAAAAAAATAAATTAAAAATAATACTTACCTGATCACAATGGTCCTGTAGCCGCTATCTTGCTTGGAAATCTTGGCCGAAATCCTGTGCACGGTGATGTATGATGTCGCCACACCGGCAGGGTGATGACGTCATCTCGGCATGCGCAAGATTTCCCGCCCGGCCTTCTAGCAAGATGGCAGCGGCCGGCCCGTCGTAAGCAACAGGTTTTTGCAGCCGTAAAACCCTAAAATGTGGCCTTATTGTGAGATCACCTTTTACTATATGTATTTCATATTCAGTTATTTGGTCAGTTATTTTGATCAGTTATTGTGCTCCAAAACCAGGTCGAAATCACAGAACAGGTGCAAATCTTTACATTACATCTGATCTCTGAGTAGGTTTCACTACTGGTTTTGGCTCACAATAACTGATGGAAATAACTGGCCAACTAACTGGCGTGAACTTGGCCTTATACTTTTTATGCAAGGTTTTATAAAGAAAACAAAATCACAGCAAAAAACATAAGAAACAACATGAGCAATTACAATCTATTGTTTCATGAAAGTTGTAGACTGCATGTTCTAGTAACAATGCTACACAAAGTTATAATTTAAAGTCTATGAACATCTTTGAAGGTAATTTTATATGGTTGCATTTTACTAATTTTAGGCTAAAAGTATCAATGTTTAACAGTTTTTGTTCTTCAGGGTTAAGTTTCAGTGTATCTGCAGAGTAGCTCTGATGGCTGAATGTATAGCCCTTATCTCTGAATTCTTGACAGCTCAAACTGATAAGAATATGGCTTATATGAGTGTTTATGAGCTGTCGGGAGTTCAGAGATAAGGGCTATACATCAAATGGAAGAGCAGCAACCAGACGTGATCAATGGGACATTGAAAGCAAGATACTCTTTAGATACACTGAAACTTAAAGGGGGTTTACGGGATTTTTATACTGATGACCTTACCAAGCACAACACCGCACATTGTATAATGGCTGTGCTTTTTATCGTGCTCAGCCCCATTTAATTGAATGGGGTTGAGTGCGATACCAAGCATAGCCGCTATACAATGTACGGTCTGTGCTTGGTAAGGGTACTTTCACACTTGCGTTGGTGCAGATCCATCTGTTTATTTGCACAGACGGATTTGATTCCGCACCTATAATGCAAATGTTTGTTTCCATTCAAAACAGATCCGTTTGCATTAGGTTTAAAGAAAAATGACAAAGTCCAAAACGGATCCGTTTTGAATTGCATTGAAAGTCAATGGGGAATGGATCCATTTTTAAATGCACCATATTGTGTCATTGAAAACGGATCCGTCCCCATTGACTTACATTGTAATTCAAAACGGATCCATTAGGCTCCGCCTCTTCAGACGGACACCAAAATACAGCAAGCTGCGTTTCGGTGTCCGCCTCCAGAACGGAATAGAAGCGGAATGGAGCCAACTGATGCATTCTGAACGGATCCTTATCCATTCAGAATGCATTGGGGCTGAGCTGATCCATTTTGGACCGTTTTTGAGAGCCCTGAAACAGATCTCACAAACGGAATCCAAAACGCTAGTAAGAAAGTACCCTAAGCTGCGAGAAAGCCACGGTACTCAGCTGCCTTCTGATCAGCAGGGGTTTCAGGTGTCGGACCGCAACCAATCATATACTGATGACCTATCCTGAGGATAGCAATGATAGTTGTGTAAAGCAGCACTCAAAACCGGTTTAAATAGACTCGCCCTTGGAATGCATCAGCCTTGTCATGACCTCAGATCCTTCTTGGTCCTCAGATCAGTGAAAGTAAGCAAGTTGACGGCAGCATATCCAAAACGTGAATTTTATTCACAGTGGTTCCAACATGTTCAATAGTATCTCCAGAAAGTGCAACGTTTCGACCAACAAGTGGTCTTTGTCAAGCATACATTTTTAGTGAAATCAATACATATAGTCTAAAAAGTACCGCCCCTCAACGGCAGCTACCAATAAGTACACATTATACACACCTGATCATTAAAACCAATCTTAAAGTGCATATCATCATATATTTGATTACATACCCATGTGAGAAGGAGGGACCGTGGCTCCCGGCATCCATCCACCATGCCTCAACTCTATAGCATCTCAAACCCCCTATTGCGCAAGCGCCATCAAATGTTGCGATATTTGGGTAGGGATCACGTGTCCAGGTACCAGTCACCTGATCCAACACGTCATAGAAATGCGGTCACATATCCGCTCTATCTAAACATGACGTGTGTATCCTCCATTCACGTGATCCAACCCAGTGTCTTGATCTCCATGGATCCCCATCACATGATCAAAAGGTCTGCAAGAAACTTCACACTCCACCGTCCAGGGTAATGGAAAATGACAGCTGCAGCAGATCAGAAAATCTGCAAGCATCCTCACACCCCACCATCCAAGACAATGGAGAACGAAAGCCGCAGCAGCTCCAAAGTGATCAGGACTTTCCTAGTCCTTAAAGAGCTTCTGTCACCCCCCAAAACTCATTTTTCATTTTTGGGCAATGGGCATATTAAAATCCTTATTGTCCGACTATTCCATATATAGGGCTCTTACCCTGTTCTGTGCCTTCGTTTCTTTAAAAATCGTGCTTTTATAATATGCTAATTACTTCACTACCAGCAAGTAGGGCGTTTACTTGCTGGTAGCCGCCGCAGCCTCCTTTTAAAAACACGCCCCCTCCTCCAGTTGATTGACAGGGCCAGCGAGCGCTCTCCTCCTCCGGCTGGCCCTCTCTGCATTTGAAATCCCGCGCCTGCGCCTTACGTGTCTTCGTTCGGCGCAGGTGCTCTGAGAAAAGGACGCTCGCTTCCTCAGCACCTCCTCAGTGCGCCTGCGCTGATAACGTCTTCTAGAGGTGACGTCATCGGCGCAGGCGCACCGAGGAAGTGCTGAGGAAGCGAGCATCCTTCTCTCAGAGCACCTGCGCCGAACAAAGACACGTAAGGCGCAGGCGCGGGATTCAAATGCAGACAGGGCCAGCCGGAGGAGGAGAGCGCCGCTGGCCCTGTCAATCAACTGGAGGAGGGGCGTTTAAAAGGAGGTTGCGGCGGCTACCAGCAAGTAAACGCCCTACTTGCTGGTAGTGAAGTAATTAGCATATTATAAAAGCACGATTTTTAAAGAAACGAAGGCACAGAACAGGGTAAGAGCCCTATATATGGAATAGTCGGACAATAAGGATTTTAATATGCCCAAAAATGAAAAATTAGTTTTGGGGGGTGACAGAAGCCCTTTAAGCGTATCTGGGATAATCCCATCTGGGGGTAAAGACACCTGGGATCATACAACTAGCGCAAAGATGATGAAAACAAAGGTATCTTGCATGGTGAAAAAGCCAAAAGCCATGATCCAACAGGAAAAATACATACATATATGTGAAAAATAAAAAACAAATGTTAAAAACAGTCAGGTAATACCATTAAACTGTGGATGCCAATATATTAATCAATACCACTAACATTTAATTCTATGTTTAAGCCGTGGGGTTGTAATGTTGTTAATGTATATATCCACTTCAACTCCTTCTTTTTGAGTATCATCTCTCTGTTACCACCTCTTCTAGGGATATCCACTGAATCTATTACTCTGGATCTCAGCTGATTCACGGAATGTTCGCTCTCTGCAAAATGTTTTGCCACAGGTTCATCAAGCATTTTTTTTGCTGATTGTGGTTTTATGACTGTTGATCCTTTCCCTAATTTCCATTGTTGTCTCTCCCACGTCAGACTACATGGACACTGTATTACGTAGATCACAAATTTGGATCTACATGTATAGTGTCCCCTAATCTTAAATTTAAATCCTGTGAAAGTATCCCCTTTCATCAAGTTGCCGCAATTGCAGCATCCAAGGCACGGGAAGTTACCTTTTTTCCTTGGGGCCAAATATGTTTGTGTATCCTTATGTTTGCTACCAGTGTCCGTCTTGACCAATTTGTCTCCTAGGTTGTTACATCTCCTGAAGGACATAAGTGGATATATATTCATTAAAAACATTACAACCCCATGGCTTAAACATAGAATTTAGTGTTAGTGGTATTGATTAATATATTGCCATCCACAGTTTAATGGTATTACCTGGCTTTTGGCTTTTTCACCATGCAAGATACCTTTGTTTACATTTTTGCGCTAGTTGTATGATCCCAGGTGTCTTCACCCCTAGATGGGATTATCCCAAATACGCTTTAGGACTAGGAAAGTCCTGATCACTTTTGGGCTGCTGCGGCTTTCGTTTTCCATTGTCTTAGATGGTGGAGTGTGAAGTTGCTTGCAGACCTTTTGTCATGTGATAGGGATCCATGGAGATCAAGACGCTGGGTTGGATTACGTGAACGGAGGATACACACGTCATGTTTAGATAGATTGGATATGTGACAGCGTTTCTATGACGTGTTGGATCAGGTGACTGGTACCTGGGCACGTGATCCCTATCCAAATATCGCGCCATTTGATGGCGCATGTGCAATAGGGGGTTTGAGACGCTATAGAGTTGAGGCATGGTGGATGGACGCCGGGAGCCACGTTCCCTCCTTCTCACACGGGTATGTAATCAAATATATGATGATATGCACTTTATAGGTTGCTTTTAATGATCAGGTGTGTATGATGTGTACTTATTGGTAGCTGCCGTTGAGGGGCGGTACTTTTTAGACTATATATATGTATTGATTTCACTACAAATGTATGCTTGACAAAGACCACTTGTTGGTCGAAACGTTGCACTTTCTGGAGATTCTATTGCACATGTTGGAACCACTGTGAATAAAATTCACGTTTCGGATATGCTGCCGTCATTTTGCTTACTTTCACTATCCTGAGGATAGGTCATCAGTATCAAAATCCCGGAAAACCCCTTTTAAACCTGTGGAAAAACTGTAAACATTTTTTTCATAAAGACCAATAGTAAAAAAGACCTTTAGCCCAAAATGTGTAAAAAAGTGTGCAATTATAACAAATTGCTCCCAAAGGTGTTCGTAACCTTAAATTTATGTTTAAAGGAGTTCTCTGTTTTAGGAAGGTTTTTAAATTCCCTTTTAGTTTATTCTGAATTAATAAAAAGGGACCTCTGGCAGAATGATGAGCAACTGTAAAAAGCAACTTTTCTCTCTCTGGAGGACTCTGTACATCCATCCTCATTGATTTCAATGGCCATTGTGCAATGCTTCAATTCTCCTGGGGTGGAGCCGCAGGGATCTTGAACTCTTGCTGCCAGAATCCTTCAAAGATAAAGGGTTCATGCACACAGCCATTGCCCGGCTCTTCAGTGGTTTCTGCAGATGGATGCAGACTTACCGTATTTTCCTGTGTATAAGACGACTTTTTAGCACCTGAAAATCTTCTCAAAATTCAGGGGTCGTCTTATACGCCGGGTCGTCCTTCTCCCCTGTGGCCGCCGGGCTCTCCCTCTTTTGGTAACTCACATGTCTGTGCGGCGCATTGCTTACGTAGCTTAAGCAATGCGCCACACAGATATGAGTTACCGGAGGAGGGAGAGCCCAGCAGCTGCAGCGCATACAGTAAGAGACCGGCCGGCCCGGTCTGGTGCTGGTTGACAGGGACTGGCCGGCAGATTTGAAGCGAGAGGGTGGGAGCGCAGGAGCAGGCAGATGAGGGGCGAAGCAGGCTTTCCTGCCACACATGCCTGCGCCGCCTCTAAGTTTTCATACTGCCTGCTCCTGTGTATGGAGGGCTGATGAGAGGCTAGGGGCTGATGAGAGACTAGGTGGCTGATGAGAGGCTGGGGGGCTGATGACAGGCTGGTGGGCTGATGAGAGGCTGGGGAGCTGATGAAAGGCTGGGGAGCTGATGAGAGGCTGGGGGGATGATGAGAGACTAGGGGGCTGATGAGAGGCTGGGGGCTATTGAGAGTCTGGGGGATGATGAGAGGCTGGGGGGCTGATAAGAGGCTGGGGGGCTGATGAGAGGCTGGGGGGCTGATGAGAGGCTGGGGAGCTGATGAGAGGCTGAGGAGCTGATGAGAGGCTGGGGGCTGATGAGAGGCTGGGGGGCTGATGAGAGGCTGGGGGGCTGATGAGAGGCTGGGGAGCTGATGAGAGGCTGGGGGCTATTGAGAGTCTTGGGGCTGATGAGAGGCTGGGGAGCTGATGAGAGACTAGGGGCTGATGAGAGGCTGGGGGCTGATGAGAGGCTGGGGGCTGATGAGAGACTAGGGGCTGATGAGAGGCTGGGGGCTGATGAGAGACTAGGGGCTGATGAGAGGCTGGGGAGCTGATGAGAGACTAGGGGGCTGATGAGAGACTAGGGGGCTGATGAGAGACTTGGGAGCTGATGAGAGGCTGGAGGGCTGATGAGAGGCTGGGGGGCTGATGAGAGGCTGGGGGGCTGATGAGAGTCTAGGGGGCTGATAAGAGGCTTGGGGGCTGATGAGAGGCTAGGGGGCTGATAAGAGGCTGGGGGGCTGATGAGAGACTGGAGGGCTAATGAGAGACTAGGGGGCTGATAAGAGGTTGGGGGCTGATGAGAGGCTGGGGAGCTAATGAGCGGCTTGGGGATATTGAGAGTCTGGGGGCTGATGAGAGGCTGGGGAGCTGATGAGAGACTAGGGGGTTGATGAGAGGCTGGGGGCTGATGAGAGACTAGGGGGCTAATGAGAGGCTGGGGGCTGATGAGAGACTAGGGGGCCGATGAGAGGCTTGGGAGCTGATGAGAGTCTGGGGGGCTGATGAGAGGCTGGGGGGCTGATAAGAGGCTGGGGGGCTGATAAGAGGCTGGGGGGCTGATGAGAGGCTAGGGGGCTGATAAGAGGTTTGGGGGCTGATGAGAGGTTGGGGGCTGATAAGAGGTTGGGGGCTGATGAGAGGCTGGGGAGCTGATGAGAGACTTGGGAGCTGATGAGAGGCTGGGGGCTGATGAGAGACTAGGGGGCTGATGAGAGGCTAGGGTAGTCTTATATGACGAGTATATCCCAAATCCTATATTTTAACTGGAAAAGTTGGGGGTTGTCTTATACGCCCAGTTGTCTTATACGCCGGAAAATACGGTATTTAACTTGAATGGGTCTGTGCTGTGGCACCGAGAGAAACCCCATGGAAAGAAACCCCCCCGTGAATGGGTCGGCATCCGTGCTGCGGTGGACAAACGGCCTGGGCGCTTATTTTGCGGACCCAATTTGCAGGAACCAATACTGGCACTGCTGTGTACATGAGCCCTAAAGATGCTGGAAGTCGCAACAGCAGAAAACCCTGAGGTCAGTTTATGTTCAGGGAACAGTCTAACAAGAAATGATTGTAGAAAATGAAACCTGTTTTAAAATACCTTTTTCTTTAAATTCAGGGTTCTTCTAGTTCAGCATTGATAGTTTGTAGCTGCCTTCTTTTAAAGGGAATGATTATGTCATTAAAAAATCTGTAGCAGTTAACACATTTACCACTATATAAATACCATTAGCGCAGCACGTACATTTAATTCTACCGATTGGAAAGCACAAGGTATTGATGCACTCGCTCTTTTTCATGCCAGACACTCTGATTTGGGCCTAATAAGCATTAATCTAGGTTACCGGATTTCTCCATTAGTTTAGCTCTCTATTTCCATGCTATTCTGTGCTGCAGTAATTTCAAATAAAACTTCAGTCCATCACAGTGAAGGATCTTTGAGACTGAGCTTTTTAATGCTGCGTGGAATGTATGAATGTGATTTTCATGTGATCCTTCTATATAGGAGATTCTTGGTTGGTAACAATTTTTCTAAAAAGTTAATGAATTGATAAATGTACACATTTTAAATATAGAACTCATTGTAATTCAGCATTTTTTTTGTTTCCAATTCCAACGGCGTAATTTTTAAGCTACAGACACCTTGGATATGGGGAAAGTGATTTTTACATAGTTAGCGTTTACCTTGAGTAAACAATGTTGAAATAAGTTCCAGCTTGCAATCTTCATTCCTTTATTCATTTTCGGAACCTCTGAAATGCTGTTTGTTACCCCTCCAGTAATACAGGGGTACTCAACCCATGGGCTGCATGCGGCCCGCAGAGCCACGGTTTGCGTCCCTCACCCTTCTGGACAGAGCAGAGCTGCGTCTGATCAGCTTTGCATTGTACAAAGCCAGCACAAAGGGCTGTTTTTCCCTTTAATTGGGGCTCCTTCTCCCCGCTCCACCATTCAGCCTGCAGGCACAGATCATGCTGCCGGCCTGTGTGGGCGGAGCCTGCAGCCAGGTAATCTGCATAAGCTCCGCCCACACCATGCTGCAGAGCGGTCTCTGCCTGTAGGGGAGAGAGGACTGTGAGCTTCAGGAACGGGACAAGGTGAGTAGTTACTGTGTTTTTTTGTTTTTTTAATACAGAGGGGGCACAGAGGGCTTTATTACTATGAAGGGGGCACAGAGGGCTTTATTACTATGGAGGGAGGACAAACAGAGGACTTTTTTACTATGGAGGGGGCACCGAGGGCTTTATTACTATGGAGGGGGCACAGACAGAGGACTTTATTAATATGGAGGTGGCACAGAGGACTTTATTACTATGGAGGGGGCACAGGGGACTTTATTACAATGGAGGGGGCACAGAGGACTTTATTACTATGGAGGGGGCACAGGGGACTTTATTACAATGGAGGGGGCACAGAGGACTTTATTACTATGGAGGGGGCACCAAGGGCTTTATTACTATGGAGGAGGCACAGACAGAGGACTTTATTACTATGGAGGGGGCACAGAGGACTTTATTACTATGGAGGGGGCACAGGGGACATTATTACAATGTAGGGGGCACAGAGGACTTTATTACTATGGAGGGGGCACAGAGGGCATTACTACTATGGAGGGGGCACATAGGGCATTACTACTATGGAGGGTGCACAGAGGGCATTACTAATGTGAAGGGGGCACAATGGGCATTTCTACTATGGAGGGGGCACAGAGCCAGAGGGCATTACTACAATGAAGGGGGCACAGAGGGCATTATTACTGTGAAGGGGGCACAGTGGGCATTATTACTGTGATGGGGGCACAATGGTGATTTCTACTATGGATGGGGCATAGAGGTCATTACTAGCACAGTGGGCATTAATACTATTATGGGGCACAATGGGCATTAGTCTCCGGGTTCATGTGGTGCTGTCATGTCCCCGTCCATTATTGGGACAGGAAAAAACACTGGTGGGGGTGTGTGTGTGTGTTCCTGTCCCAATAGTGGGCAGGGAGACATCTTCCATGTGATGCTGTCATGGAGGATGTCCTGGAAAAATATGTTTTAAAAATGTTGTGAACAGTTTTCCCCAAATAAAACTGAAAAAAGAAAAATGATGTTAAAAAATAAATTAAAAAGCCCAATGTGTCACATAAAAAAAGTTGCAAAAATGATTTCGATAGGCCAACAAATATAAAAGTTACAACCATTAAACCACCACAATCATTAAATCATGAAAAAGTGTCTGGTCATTAAGGCTTTTTCAGGCCGGATCACTTTGCATCAGCCTGTGTAATAGGTCTGTCTAATAGGCTGATGCAAATGAGTGATGATTGACATTTTTTAGGCCCCATGAAATAGAGCAATGTGACATTGCAACCCCACAACCAAAAAAGGTTGTGCACCCCTGCAGTAATACTTGCTTGATCTGTGTGTCCAGGATGCTGTTGTTTTCCCCCTACGAACTGCTGTGGGTGTGTTCCCCTCCCGCCCCCCCTGCACACAAACACACACTCTAGAGCCTGTATGAGTTGCCTTCCTTGTATCCTCTCCACTTCAAACCTGCCATGCACCATGCATGAAAAATCATGCTTGATAAAACGTCACGCTGTACAAATGGGTGAAAAATTAAATTTGCATATTATAGATATTGTATATTTATATATCATACCTTATGTTATGTATATTTTTTTACATAAATCCCAGTGGGTGCTGTGATCTTCTACCTTATGGGCGGAAGCTCAATAACCCCGTGGACAGCAGAAAAATGCAGGTGTCAGGAGAGATAAGGATCAGGCTGTTGAATTTCAAAATGCTCAATCCTTTTATTCTTGGGGAGATAAGCCACAGCCAGAGACGGCAGCTTAGGGTCAGTTTACACGGCTGATTCTCAAAATACACGTGTAAAAAAATCAGCGTTGAATCCAAGCGGGTTTTTAGGCCTCAAAATTTTGATGTTTTTTCTGTAAATCATTTTTCAGGCAGATTTTTGACTTTAATAAATTCTGTAGTATTTTTCCCTCAAGCGTTTATTGGCGCGTTTAAGCACAAATAAGTGCATGTATGTGCACATCTCAAATGGTGCGTTTTTTTCCTGCTTGCCATTAATTTGGGAAAATCAGCGCTGATTCTGCCCCAAGATAGGACATGCTGCTACTTTTTCACACGTGTAAAAAAGATGATGAATGGGAGGCAGTTTTGAGGCGTTTTTGGGGCAGATTTGCAGCTGATGTGGAGGCAGAAACACTCCAAAATGTGCCAAAACTCAGTGTGACCTGACCCTTGCTCCCCTACCCCCATTCTCAACACAAGCACACTGGGCCTAGCTGAGGTCGGGAGAGATAGCTGTTGGCCAAACAAGCCTTTGGGCTACAGGCTTCTCATGTGCATGGCCAGCCTTTCTGTATTTAGTTTTTCTGTGAACATGACTAGCAGCAGATATGTCTCCGCACATACTTATAATGCAACAGATGAGCAGGACATGAAGTACGGTGCCTCAAATATACTTGACTGGATGTATAAAATGGCCACATACCGACGGAGATTTGCAGTAGTTATTCTGGATCCAGCAACTTTTCTATAGAAAAGTCTCCTTGAGTCACCCAGCCAGAATTTATATATATGCTGTATTAAGCAATTTCCGTCATCATCTAACTGTAAGATGTATCAGAGGGTTACTCCAGGGGGTATGTACTGCCAGAGAGTGACATGACCTTTTATTCATACATCAGTAAAGGGCAGAAGGGATGTGAAGGCCATGCAATGTTTTTGGCCCAGTAATGTCATATGTCACTGTCAAGCAGTCAATGTAAGATAAAATAGCAATATATTCACCAAGACAATAACGCTAATGAATAAGCCTTTGGGGACATTATCTGTCATAATCATATCAAACTCATCAAACAAAAGAATCATATGAAATCCACCCCGTGGAGGTCCCTACGGAGAGTCTCTTGATTTGTTTTCTTTAGAAATGCTGAAATCCACAAATTTTGCCATATGTAGCAATGCAAAAAAATCTAATATTCCTTAACATGGGGACTCCTGGTTTCCTGATAGCATCCTTGTTCTGCTACCTACCTTCATATCTATAAGTGTTTTATTGCCTGTAATGGAAAAAGTCTAACATTCCCATATTATACTCTACATGTTAGGTTTCCTTCTGCCGTCTAGAACGTGTAATAAAATATTATTGGAGCTCTTAAAATGTGCAAATTATCAGCGAGTTTCAGTATTCAGTAGCTATTCACAGCTGTCCCCAAAGGCATTGTTGAAACAAGATGTTTAGCAGGATATATACAATGTGCTGATTAAGGAAAATGGTCTATAAAACACATCATCAAGAGGATGTGCCCTCAGCATATTAGTTTCCAAATTTGATTTGTGTCTTGCATTAACTTGCTTCGTTCCTATTTTCTTAGGACACATCCCTCGAGTCAATGATTAAAATGGCAATAAAGTGTTATATATTTGCTTAGCAACATGTTTTTTTCACCTACCTGTGAATTATTTTTCTGTTGGGGTGCATAAAATAAGAGCCCCTGAATTACTTATAGAGAGAGCAGCTATGCTCACCTCTGGCAAGAAATGTCATTGTTCGAAACTTTTTAGGATTTGATTATGTTGGCAGTCCGTGCCCACTGTCGCTCCTTTTCTCCTGGGAGTGGGGCATGGCATCTCCTACCCACTCCGGCACACCTGTTTGCTGGCGGTATAGACCCGCCGCCATTCCTCACCTTCTACCTGAGGGGCCTGGCCTCTGGAGTAGCGCTGCTTGCTTCGCGCCCCTTCATGCTGGCCATGGCTTGCTTCTGCTGTACCCCTAGGGCATGTATGCGCATTCCCTTTGGCTCTCAAGGGTCCAGTACACACATGCCAATCTTATCCAGCCAATGGTTGGTTTACTTAAAGGGGTTGGCCACTTTTTTGCTATTTGAGACCAATGTATATGTAAGATGACTATATGACACTTACTAATATAGCCTTTGTTGATTTTCTGTGTCATTTCCTATATTTCATAAGCCATGTCTCCTTGTTGTGCTGTCAATATGGGAGACCTGTCCATAAGATGGCCGCTGATGGAGGGTCACGTGACCAGGCAAAACCAGACACATCATTCAACCTTCTCCACTCAAATACACCACACCTTACATTTACACTTGCAATTTTACGAGTGTACTGCAGGTGCAGTGTATTTTAATGGAGGATACAGGGTGATTTGTCTCCATCAGCAGCCATTTTATGGACCCGGGCTCTGTGTGGACAGCAAAAAAGACTTGGCCAACAGGGGAGAATACATTATGAAATATAGAAAATAGTGCAGAATACCAACAAAGACTATATTAGTAAATGCCATATAGACACCTTACAAACACATTGATGAACAGTAGCCAGAAAGTGGCCTCCTTTAAGGCATCTTCACCGGTAGGGAGGTGCTAGTGTCCTGTTTGCTGTTCATCTACTCATCAACCGATTTCGGTCTGTTTCAGAAATTTGACCCTTCTCTGCTTGACCTGACTTCTCCCTGATTTCTGTTCTGACAATGAGCTCCGGCTGTTTATCAGATTTCACAAACTCTGCCTGTTATGACCTCGGCCTGCTTCCTCAGTGCTCCAAACTAGTGGAAAATGATTGCCTGCATGAGATGACCCTTTTAACATCAGCTTTTAATAGGACTCAATCCGGCATATACAGATGTACACTCAGCACCACATGTCGCTAAGTACCTGTTCCTGTTTCCGAAAGTGACATTTACATTGCAGTTCCCACCAGAGGGACACCCCCATAACCAATTAACTTGCAATAATGAGTAAACCTGACAACCTCAACCTAAATTAAAAAAGGAAGAAAATGGGGAGGGCTTGAGAAAAATGTATATGCTTGAAAACATCTAAATACATGAATATTTCACATATCATGTTCTGTGACTGGTGCAGCTAATTTTTAAAGGGTATTAGTCACCACCTCAGAGAGGGCAGCATAAGCTAATGACAGAAAGACTGATTTTAGCAATGTGTTTCTTATATGTGCTCGTCCCCATGCCCTCCTGCCACTGGTTGACAGCTTCTCTATATGCCCAGTAGTAGGGAGAAAGCTGTAAATCAGCATCGGGTGGCCAGAGGTGGTAGGGCTAGCCTAACAGTTCCTGAATACCAGGGAGTCCTTTCTCAGTCTGATATGAACGGCTAGAAACCTGCAAATTTCATTGAAGATTCATCAAAAGCAGCCATACTAGACAGTGTGTCAGATACATTATGCTGCCATTTTTGGGTTTCCAAGAACTAAGTCCTCATGCATACAGCAGAACTGTATGCATGGAGCCTGTGTGGAGGCACAGAGAGTCCAATAGCTCTATACAACTGAGCCATAGGCACATCACATGTTGCTGTTACAGCGCCATAATAGTGGAAAGTTTCTCCCTAGAATAACCTGATGGAACATGGCTCAATTGTATTTTCTGTTGGGTTCGGAATCCAGCCAAAAAGATCTCCCTATGCTTCTGTATGAAACCTCAGGCATACAGAGGTAAAACATACCCCATAAAAGGGTTTGGGAGGCTTATAACAGCTGGATATAGGTTCTATGTAGATTCTATGACGCTATGGCTATGTCCATGAGTCCTCAAAAGCATGATGGAACTATGATAAGGTCATCTCTCAGGACTCTTTATATTTAATAATTGCCCTTTGCGATTATATTTCACTGGACATCAATCGGTCATTTTCATGGCCAGAGTGCAAGTGATGATGCAACCGTTCGTATTCCAGGATTTTAATGTCCTTTTTTATGCTCTGTATAAAAATGGAGGTGTTTGGATAAATGTCTGAATGAAGTCCATGAATTTCTATGGTGTCCTTGTCTATGGGGTTGGGAGTGCAGATTTACCGATCTTATATATGGGGGAAGGAAGGACGCCTGTTGACTCTTGTATAGTATTTTCATAGAAGAAAGTGATTCGGAAGTACACGTCTTGATGACAGTCACTTGGAAATTATTCATAAAAAGTAAACAGAGTGGGATGGCTCTTGAAGTCATTCTTTAATGTGAGGTGAGTGACTCATGTCGTTGTATTTATGGCATGTGTCATTAGAAGATGTATAATATACAACGACTTTATCTGAAATCACCGTTTAAAAATAACCCTACATTCAATTCCCGTTTCCCCTATTTGTGAGTCATAGGAAGAAAAGTACTAAGAAATTCCAAGAAACCTACAAGTTGTGCAAATGTTGTCTTCAACTAACTGCATAAATAGATGATATTGCGTGGAGGAAGCTGGTTTACTAATCAGTGCGTTCAAGACTTTTATACAAATCTTCCTTATAGGCAGACAACAAAAATACCACATATCATTACTACTGTATGAATTAATTGTGCTGCCTTTCCCCTAGTCCAGTGGTTCTCAATCCTTTCACGCCAAATACCCTTTAGTGACAGGAAGCTCAAACCGAGTACCCCCAAAGAAGGTAACAGTGATAAATGTTAACCAAACAAGGCTATTCTCACACGCCTGTGATAGGCTCTGTTGACATAAAGAAAAGCACCGCATGCAGCACTAATCTTCCTGTCAAAATGACACCACATTAGGACCCATAATGGATGATTAATACTTTTTAAATTACATTCAGCACTACCAAACATACAAGAGAATACAGCACCACATACCTATTACCTCCAGTGAAGTCTACTCTGTTATATATTATCTTCTCTTTCCTCCTCTTCTCCTTTTGGACCAGACCTCCATGATGACATCTTTCAGCCATGTTTCATCTCTGTCACACAGAAATCTTAGTTTCCTACTTTTCCATCATCCCCCCCCCCTTCTGAACACTCCAACATTTTGCCCTACTTATAATAATTATCCCCCATAGTGCTCCAATCGTGCTTCCCTAGTTATCATAATGACCCCCAATAGTGCTGCCTCAGTTATGATAATGACCCCCTATAGTGCTCCAATAGTGCTGCCCCAGTTATGATAATGATCTCCCTATAGTGCCCCAAAAGTGCTGCCCCAGTTATGATAATTATCTTCCTATAGTGCCACAATAGTGCTGCCCCAGTTATGATAATGATCTCCCTATAGTGTCCCAATAGTGCTACCCCAGTTATGATAGTGATCTCCCTATAGTGCCCCTATAGTGCTGCTCCAGTTATGATAATGATCCCTCTATAGTGCCACCCCAGTTATAATATTGACCCCTTTAGTGCTCCAATAGTGTTGCCCAGTTATAATGACCTAAGTTATGTAATGAAAGGTATTACATGCAGATGGACTAGCAGGTGGACTATCCCTACTAGAATTTTTGTTTTCCAGTGGATTTCCTGTTGCCAGGCTTCCTTTAAAGGTAACTTGTCACCAGCGACCTCCCTATCCAGCTGACTATAGCAGTGGTTCTCCTGTTTTTCTTTTCTTGATCCGAGGCTACTTTCCTGAGTTATGACACCTTTTCTTAATATGAAAATTGGGCCTTTGGTGCATTGAGGGCGTCACTATTGCTCTTGTACCCAAGCTTCACTCATTTCTGTGACCAGTTGCTCTCTGGCTGCTTTGCCACTGTTTGGCCCTTTCAATCAAAGCATCCAGGGAGGGGCTGGCCACAGAAAGAGGTGGAGCTTGGGTACAAAAAGAGCAATGGAGACTCCCTCATTGCACCAAAAGCCTTATAAAGAAAAAGTATAACTTGTGAATGGTCCTTCGGATCAACAAAAAAAAACAGCATTTTAATCAGGAGGAGTACCCCAGAAACAGTTTGAAAGGGAGGTCTCTGGGGACAGATTCACTTTAAAATCCACATCTTATATAAAATGTCTGCTGCAGACTTTTTCCGTAGTGTTTTTTTAAGTCTCGTCCCTTTGCATGTGCTGTAATATGCTGCAGATTTCCCATCCACAGTACTCTTATACAGCTTTTTGATTTTAACCAATTCACAACTATACGTTTGGTTTTGTTAGTTGTGGATGTGGAATATTTAACAGGATCTTTACGCCTGAAACCGACACATGGTATAAACCGCCTGAGACAGCACATATAGCAATCACCCTCTACAGTGTGAGCTCTGCTTCTCATGCACCATATTCAATGATCTATTACTTGGTCGTGGTTTTTGTACACTACAGAACGCCATTAACCGGTTAGTGTTTCAGTGATAAAAATAATAATAAATATGTTTTTATTAAGTAGCAGCACATTTATCTGCAGTATAAAAACAGCGTGGACTGCTAAAATCTCATGTACTGATGCTCTCACCTTCAGGACCCGTAATATGTAGTGAACAGAGGATACAATGCATGCAGTCTAACAGATTGCAGGCCAGCAGGAGAGATCCATGAGTGTGAAGAGAGCTGTTGTCATAGAACATTGTGGCATGTTCCGAGTTCATTTGCTTGGATGCAAAAATTTAGCAAAATCAACACAAGGAGGTAGGTTATTTAAAGGAACAGGTAAGAGGCTGTAAAAAGGCAACTTAGCACTTCCACTAGGATATGCCACCAATGTCAGATAGTTGTGGATTCCACGTCTGGAGCTTGCACCTATCTCTAGAACGGGGCCCTTAAAGTGAACAAGGGCCAACCATGCAAGTATGGACACCCTCTATTCACCTCTATGGGAGTAACGAAAATAGCTGAGCGCCGGCTTGGCTATTTCCAGAACTCCTATAGAGGTAAATGGAAAGGTGGCCACGCTTGCATAGTGTGCTCTCCATTCACTTCTGTGGGAGTTCCGGATAGCTGAGCAAGTTTGCTTAGCTCCTTTTTCCGGAACTCCCATAGAAGTAAATGGAGATCACACTGCGCATGTGTGGTGCGCTCTTCTTCGCTTTGGGGGCTTCGTTCTAGAGATAGGTGTAGGTCCCACCTCTGGGATATTGGTGGCATATCCTAGCGATATGTCACCAAAATGTGAGATAGGACAACCCCTTTAAAGGCTATGATCGCCTTCAGGGGCATTTTAGTAATTTGGGGCAAAATATACATTTTTGTTTGGTCTTTTTAAAATATTTTCAACTGTTTCTGTTCTACAGCCTTTACTTTCAGTGTATCTACAGAAAAGTTTGAAAGACTTTAGCTATAATGAGTGTTTATGAGCTGCCAGGAGTTCATAGATAAGGGTTTATCACTCAGATCAATTGCCCTAGAGGAGACTCTGCAAAACAGAAAGCAAGATATTCTGCAGATTCACAGAAAGGGAAGCCTGTTGAACAGAAACTGTTGAAAATGTTTAACCCCTTAATGCTATATATAACTGCTACTTAGTGCTCTATGATGGATATATTTGTCATGGCACTAAATTGTCACCATGTCTATACACATGGTGACAGTACTGAGATTGCGGCTGTTACACACAGCCAGGGATCTCAGCTAACCAACCGGGGACCAATGAGGGTGGCCCCGAGTCGGCTATTTCCAAAATGGGTTTTGGAAATTTTCTCAAAAACTTTAAACTTTTGAAACCTTCTAACATCCTAAAAAATAAAATCACATTTACCAAATGATGCCAACATAAAGAAGACATACAATAAATGTTAAGAAATAACTCTTTTATGAGGTATTACTATCCGCGTTTTCTAATTTAGAAAATTAAGAATTTTTTCAAATTTTGGGTAAATTTTTGGGTAAGTTTTAGTAAATAAAGGTAAAACCTATCGACTCGTATTTACTATTAACATGAAGTTTTATGTGTCCAGAGAAAACATTCACAGAATCGGTTGGATAAGTAAAAACATTCCAAAGTTATTACCACATAAAGCGACACGTCAGATTTCTAACATTTGGCCTGGTACTTAAGGTGAAAAATGGCAGGGTCCTGAAGGGGTTAATAAAGATCAATTGAAAGAATTACTTTTAGTCCACAAGATAAAATGCAATGATGAAAAAAAATTGCCCCGGAAGGTGTTTATAGACTTTAATTTATACAAACTGAAATGCTCATGCCTGATGTTTTTCTTGTAGATTTTCATTATGGATTTCACTTCAAAACTTAATTGATATACTACAAAAATCCATGCGGTGAAAAATTGCAATCCAAAGGACGAAAAAGGTAGTAAAATCCACAGCAAATTCAGAAGATTGCAAGCTATCTCAGCTAGGGAAAAATGAATGATGAGCGGGAATATGGCCTAAAGGATGCAGAAAAGTAACCACAGCAATAGAAGTGCAATGGCTAGCATGTGATAGGAATCAGAAAATCAGGCCAGAGGTAGAGATTTTTACTTGAGTGCATAGTAGGAGTTGTAATATATCCAACAATCTGTGCACAGTTAAAATCCTTTTCCTAGATGGTGAGGTATGGAAGCTGGCAAAGTAGCAAATAATGGCACTCTTAGGGTACTTTCACATTAGCGGCAGGGGAGTTCGTCAGGCTCTTCCGGCGGGTGAACAGCCTATTGGATCCGTCCTGCCGCTAGTTCACGTGTGCCCCCGGACTGCCGCTCCATCCCCATTGACTATAATAGGGGCTGGGGAGGAGTTTGGGCGGTAGCACGGCAGCGCATGACGAGAGGCCGCCGGACTTAAAGTACGACATGCAGTACTTTTAGTCCAGCTGCCTCTCGCCGTGCGCTGCTGTGCTGCCACTGGAACTCCGCCCCGCCCCTATTATAGTCAATGGGGATGGAGCGGCAGTCTGGGTACACATGTGAACTAATGGCAGGACGGATCCGACAGGCTGTTTACCTGCTGGAACAGCCTGATGGACTCCCCTGCCGCTAGTGTGAAACTAGCCTTAGTATGCCACCTTGGTAAGGTTTTCTCACTAGAATGTCTGGCTAACAAATGTAATCTGACAGTTATAGCTGTAGTGTTCACTGTGGGATATAGGTTTTAGAGGCACATCTGGCCATGACATGGTTACATGTGATGGGTGTCTTAACTGTAATAACGCATAAGCAGCAAAGTCTTCATAGCTGAAGTCACAGTTTACCTTGCTGACTCCTATATTTAGCCATGCAGAAGTTTTTTCTTTCTCTCTTTCTTGCTGTAGCCGAAGTAGTACTTTTCACAGAGATTGGTTAGTCTCTGGATTGTGAGGCCTTAGGAGAAGGAGCACATGAACTTCCTTCCTCCCTCCTTACTCACTAGACTAGAATTCCTCCTTCCTCACTCAGTAGACTAGAACTCCTCCCTCTTCACTCACTAGACTAGAACTCCTCCCTCTAGACAGGAAGTCGGACCAGCCCTTTCCTACCAAGAAGGGTGGAACAGTGTGGTTAACCCTGTCCCTGCCAACCTGCAGTGTGTACCTAACATTAGATAACAATGCATAACATTACAATACAACCATCTGCAGATCCCACCTGTATTGAAGTTCTGCACTTTCAGCAGCAAGTTTAAATAATTTTCTCTTTTTCACCCTATCCTTCCAACATGCATTGTGATCAGTGACTCCATTGCTGTATGGCTGTATTTGCAGTTGGGCCCCATAGCAGCTGTTATGTCTACTGACCTGGTAGTTATGCTTTTGTAGATGAAGAGGAGGCACTCACCACGGTGAATAATGTCCAAACTTTATTCAGCACACTCAGGTGCACTTCGAAGGTGGGGATGCAGACAGAGTCTCATACACAGAAAAGAGCAGCGATAGCTATTTCGCGCACACGCGCTTCTTCAAACTGCACACACTTGTCATCCATAGATGACGTCTTTTTAAAGCGCTAGCGTCCCAGGTTGCCAAGCAACCCTGGACGCCACTCGCTCCCACACATAACACTTGCGGAATACAACCGCTATCAATAAACACACTAAAATGTACATGATTTTTTGGTGGCTCTGGATGGTATCCATTGGAGGTCTGATTACAAGTTAGTGTCCCTGGATGTGGAGAGCCTCTACACCCGCATCCCTCATGATGCGTGTGTGGAGGCTGTCACAGACATCCTGCGCAACATGGAAAAAGATGATGTGTTCTGCAAGTTTGTAGAGGAATCCCTGTCGTTCATCTTGCAATATAATGTCTTTAAATTTGGTGACGAGTGGTTCAGACAGCGAGTAGGGACGGCCATGGGCACTCCCGTATCGTGTACGTTCGCCAATATGTATTTGGCAAGGTTGGAGGACAAATTTGTGTTCTCCACTCTAAACCCTTATGCACCGATGATAGAGACATATATAAGATATGTGGACGACGTGTTTGTTGTCCTGTCTGGCACTGAGGAAGAGTGTGGCGAATTTGTTCGCTATTTGAATGATAACTCCATGGGAATGGTTTTTACCCTCAATTTCGGGGGGTCCAGATTGGAATTTCTGGACGTGGCTGTCGTGGTGGAGGGTGACAAGTTGGTCACGGAGGGCTTCCGCAAGCCCACGGCGACCAACTCCTTGCTCCACCACGACAGCTATCATCCTAGAAGTGTCAAGAAGTCAGTGTCGTTTGGACAGTTTATTAGGTTGCGTAGGATTAATGGGGATACAGCCACTTACCGTCAACAGGCTTCTGAGTTAAAAGAAAGATTGCTATCCAGGGGCTACCCAGAAAAAGAAGTAGTGGAGGATATGATGAGAGTGGAGGAGCAGTTCTCCCAACAGATGCTTCTACAGGGGACTCAAAGAAGACAGAGATTACAGGGGAGGTGTAGTAGACCCAATAGGTTTCCGATGACATTTAAGTATAGCCCTATGGCAGACAAGATCCGGTCTGTTATTCTCAATCACTGGGATATCCTGAAAAGGGACCCCACGCTAGCCCCGATTAGTACAGAAAAACCGCTTGTTTCTTTCCGTAGAACACACATGATTAGGAATAAGTTAGCGTAGCAGGTTCATTACACCACGGGGTGATGATTGGTTATCAAAGAACAAACTAGTGGGACATTTTAAATGTGGTAACTGCAACATGTGTAAGTATGGCCTGCAGAAGAAAGTGGTGACCTTTGCAGGCCTATACCACAGAATAAAAGAATTTATTAACTGTAGAAGCACCCACGTCGTGTACGCCTTGGTGCGATTGTGGCTGCTTCTATATAGGGAAGACAATAAGATGTTTGAATGAACGTATCAGAGAGCATGTGTCGTCCATAACCTCAGGAAAAGGTTGCCCACGGGTGATAGAGCATTATCGGGAAGTGCATTCTGGAGATCTGAAATCGCTACACTTTGTAGGATTGGAGACAGTCCGCCCATTGCCGAATGGAGGTGACAGACACCGCCTACTTTTGCAACGTGAGAGTAGGTGGATCCTCCGGACACAGGCTACAGGGCGATTGGGACTCAATGAACGTGCTGACATGTCAGTTTTTTTGTAAGCTCCAGCCGGGTTGTTTGTTGTATTATGACATGTTTCTTGGGGGTCTTTCTCATGTACATTTTAGTGTGTTTATTGATAGCGGTTGTATTCTGCAAGTGTTATGTGTGGGAGCGAGTGGCGTCCAGGGTTGCTTGGCAACCTGGGACACTAGCGCTTTAAAAAGACGTCATCTATGGATGACAAGTGTGTGCAGTTTGAAGAAGCGCGTGTGCGCGAAATAGCTATCGCTGCTCTTTTCTGTGTATGAGACTCTGTCTGCATCCCCACCTTCGAAGTGCACCTGAGTGTGCTGAATAAAGTTTGGACATTATTCACCGTGGTGAGTGCCTCCTCTTCATTTGCTTCTGCTCTACATGCATTATTTGGACTTTTTTTGGATCGTGCACCACCTGAGCGGTCGATTACGCGGAGATCCAGCTGAGGCTTACGTGGTTGAGATTGCCGTTTGAGGAGTGTGCCGCTGTTGCTTCTGACTTTAGTATTCAATTGTTATGCTTTTGTAGCCAAAGCAACAGATGAAAAGCTTGTGCTAAGGTATTTGCCGTATAGCATCATTAATAGTTGAATGAAATACAGTATATGATCATTGTACTTTTAATTCAATAGAATTCCAGACAAGGTTGGTTGGGCATGTATTCTGACTATAATGCATCACCATCACATTAATATTGGAGAAGAAATAGTACTTAACATATGACCATTTCTATGGAAGACTGAAATTCAGCCTTGACTAGAACTGTTGTTGATGTACCAGAGAGAAGCACATCATGATTTCAAAAGAAAAAAACAGCACAAAGTAAATTTCCACTATAACACTAAACAAAGAAAGAAATCAGCCCACAAAAACACTCCATACTCTGCAAAACACCCTCTAAAAGTATTCTTCTGTGAAGTCTCAAAGCCGTGTTATCATCAGAAGCAGAGGAGCTGCATACACTGAGACTAGGGAAACAATATGGTAAAAAAAAAATTCTGTTTGATGGAAACTTTTATACTGTATTTTTCTTTTGCTAGCTTAATTATAGGTCCCGTTAATTTATTTCCAGATATATTCTTTAAAGGGTTTGTCTAGTGTTAGATAAATCACTGCCAATATTCTATAAATTTGACTGTTTTCAAGATTACTGTGTGCTGTCAGTGGCTAAAAAACTATCCTCAGGATAGGTCATCAATGTCAGATCCCTGGTGTTCCACCTCGTGGCACCCCACTAATGAGCTGTTTGGAAGGACTTCAGCATTAGGATGAGCATTGTGGTCTTCTCACAGCATACCAAGTACAGCGCCATGATTTGTATAGTGGATGTGCTTGGTATTGCATCGCAGGCCCATTCCTGAGTACAGTCCAATAATATTGTACTCCCAGAAAAACCTTGTAACAATATTTATTCATTTATGTTCTTGGTTAAATATTGTGGACATTATCCTGTTTCATTGGTTTTCTTCCATGGTGGTCTAAAGCGGTTAACAGGAAAAGGTCTTGAAAGTGTCTAAGGGTCCTTATACACATAAATTTGGTTCTGTCATTTTTTTTTAACCAGTAAAAAAACACTAGAATAAGTTCTTGCTATTTCTTTGACTGCCTGCAGTTTTTGTGCCGTTACATAACACCACAGATAACACAGTGATAACTCTGAATACAGATAATGTAGTAGATGGTCATAACTCTCAACTTTTAAAAAGCCAAAGGACGGCCATTATCAGTAGCAAACACTAAGCCATGCCTCTAACCCTGCTTAATGTAAATCTATACATGTCCCAATTCCATTTGGGCCCAACAAAATTGAATTCCCCCTTATAGTAGAATGCTTCCTTTAGTGGCCGCTCACAGTAATGCCGGCCCCTGAATTGTCAATTTAATTTTAACAAATAGCACTCGTCCTGTTCCTCTAGTGACTAGAACACACATGACGGCACCATGACCTCAACTGTCTCTGCATCCTAAAAATGCAGAGATAGGTAAGATGAAGACATGTCACAACCCGCCCAGGAAGGCAAGAGAGCCACCGAACACTGAGACTGTCCTGCCGGATCTAGGGCAGTACAAGTACAGACAATGTAGTAGATATCACCTGCAGTCCTAAGTAACACCACAGATAACACAGTGATGGCTCTCTGAGTACGAAAAATGTAGTAGTGTTACCTGCAGTCCTATGTAAAACCACAGATAACACTAGTGCAGATATTGTGGTAGTGTTAGCTGCAGTTCTCAGTGTGCCTCCCTTTGTCTCTCCCACGGGACTCCATGCTGGGGAAGATGCCTCCTTCTCCTTCTTCTTGCCCCGCACAGAACATCCTAATGTAGCTGTGTCAGGATGTAAGAACACTGTGGGCAGGGAGAAACACACACAGGGACACACACACACAAGGAAACACACAGACAGGGAAACATGGAGGGACACATACAGGGACACACACATGGACACACACATAGGCACACACACAGGGACACAAACACACACATAGGGATACACAGGAACACACACACAGGGACACATACACAGGGACACACATAGTGGCACACATACAAGGCCACACACAGGGACACGCAGACAGACACACACACAGGGATACACACACATAGGGACACACAGACAAACAGACAGGCACACAGGGACACACACAAGTACACACACACAGGGACACACACACACAGGGACACATACACATAGTGGCACACACACTCCCTCTCTGGCCTCTGCACAATATTTCAGCCAGGACTCACTGAACTCCTTTAGTGCTCCTCTCTTTAACTACAGGAAAATAGCTCTTTGCTCTTCCGGCTCCTTCCCCACAAGTCTGGTCACATGGGCAATTATATCAGCATGTCCTTAGCCCACTAGGAAATAGCATCTAACCTGTGGGCATTCTGTTCTGAGCTCACCCTGGCAGTGCACACAGTGAAAATGATGTGCATTGTTGGGGTAAGCCACCATGGAATTCAGAACAGGCATTTTGTTGAAGTCTGGGTCATGGGCTGTGGCAGTACGCGGGCCTACAGAGGCCCTGAGTGGGAGCACTATGGAAGCTGTGCAGCCGCACAGCCAGGAAGATTAAAGGAACGCTGCCTAGTAGTAGCCTGGGTGATGGAAGTGTTAGCCGTAGTCCCTCACTTCACAGCAGTGTCTCTAATAATGGTTGCAGCTGTTCACTTTGCTGTCTGTCTTCTCAAGGATTTACTTGAGGCTGTAATGCTAGAGAATCCTTCTTAGGAGCAGGAGCTCAGCAGTGTGCATCCTCTCTTTTCTGTTTTTGCACAGGAACTCAACTTCCTGGCAGGACATAGAATCGCCCCACTTCTACCAGGTAGGGAGAAACGGGACGGTTAGCCCTGTTCCTTAGCAACCATCTGCTATACAGTCCTTGCTGTAATAAACAGCCAGAAATATAGACAATATATCACAATACATAGCAACATAAAATAATAACTATATACCACATTGTATTACTCCCAGGTCTGGGGTATTACACATGTACTCCATTTTTTGGTGTCTATGATAGCAGAATTCTGGTGCATTGTGATTAATATATCACCCTCTGGTGCTCACAAAAAAGTGTCTCCTTTACCTATTGGGAAATGAAGCCCTTGTTGACAAAAACATTGCTTAAAACAACATGGCTGAGAAGTTGTCATGTGTTATTCATATTTTTCCTAGTATTATTAATATTTTATTCATTGAACACATTTAAAGGCCATTGAAAATTCAGTCTGGAAATCCTGTCTCTAAGCAATACGCAACACCTTGTGTACAACTGAGTCTGAATTCTACTCTCCCGAGGCTCAAAGTTACCTGCAGTTTAGGCTAATGAGATGGAAAACTGCAATAAGCCTAGCATGGAAACTCTCTGCTTAAACACAAACGCTGCTTAGTACATAGAATATTAAAGCAGATATTTATACTTCCTCCAAATGAAGCTGAAATATTGATTTACGGAGCTGGAGGGGGCAGTGAATAATCAGGACATGTTGAGATGAAACAATATAGACGTTAGTCAAGCGTTCCCTTATGTCCAGGCAATCTGAGTGTACCATGGGTGCTATAGGGATTGATAAGTAACAGTGGCGTAACTGTCAGTGATACTAAGTTAGTAGGTCCTCCTGTGTCCTAAAGCTCCAAAGGCTCCTCTGTCACATAAGAAGACAGCAGTATTATAAATGGCACATGATAGGTTGGGGCCCTAAAAAACAGATTTTCTTTTAGGGCCCAGAAGTTTTCATAAGTAACTAACCCATGATGAAAAAGATCATGATTATAGATAGCATCCGAAGTGGACTTAAATCCGAATCTCAGGGAAAATTAGATTTGCCACGAAGCAAAATTTCTACGTGCTTGGTGGTAATGAATCAATTTTCCCTGAAATGGCATAAAAAAAAAAAAAACATACTCACCTCATCCGTTTGAGCACGAAGAGGCCGCTGCGTGCATCTTGATTGAAGAACCGGTGCGAAATCTTGTCCACGGTGACATATGACATCACCGTGTTGGCCAGCATAATGACGTCATCATGCGCCGCGGGAGATTTTGAGCGGGATTTTCAATCAAGATTGGCTGTCCTCTTCGCGCTGAAATAGATAAGGTTTTTTTTTTCACCAATTAACCCCTGAAAACCCTATTTGTCTCAGCGGGTACTATCAGCGATGAACTCTGAATCTAAATATGAGTTCCCTTCCACAAGGAAGTGCTAACTGCATATTTACAGTATGTATACATCTAGTATTGAACTCAGTTAGAGGGGATAAGATCTGTATGTCCCTATCTGTCACGGATGAGGTATAGGAGGTGTGGCGAAACCAACCGCGCCACTGGGTTTTGGAGGGGACAGATTGCCAGCCTCTTGCCCCAGGATTATGGGCCCTCTCATCAGCCCATGCTAAACTTAAACCCCATGGCGATTTGACTGTGTTTGTGGCATCTGAGCGCTGTTTGGATATATTGAGTGCTCAGATCCAAGCCATCTGGGGATATGTTAAATGTCTGTGTGTACTGTAAAGGGTGGGACATTGTATATTGAATAATGATGTCTGTCCTATTGTCCCCACGTGTGTATTGGCGATTTCCCTTTGTCCTGAGAGATAATTGAATGAGTCCTCGATTGTCTCCAGGACAGAAGACATTGTGTATTCTCCTGCCTGTGATGATTACATTAACCTGTGTAGGGTAATTGTATCACAGGCAGAGGGGAGGGATATGCTGGGGGTATCTGTATTGTCCCATTGTGTGTGATTGGCTGCTGTATCCCGTGTCGCAGTCTTCCTTCTGGTCCCCTAGGGGAGTGTCCACCAGGTGGGAGACCTGCATAAATACTGGGCAGGTAGCCCTCAATAAAGTTAGAATTCCTGTTTAACCATTAATACGGAGCCTCGTCTCGTACTTGGGGGGAATTGCTTCTTCAGAACGTTCTCTTGCCTGTTCCAGGACAGGAGGACTTCGTATGGTTCCAGTTCGGTGGATTCCAGCGGTTGTGGGTTGCTGTGCTCTTCTCCAGGGGAATCGCCCGAACGGTATTAACCCTCACTATACCGGGTTATACCGTAACAACTGGTGGCAAGCAGCGGGATCGTTCCTACAGCCAGAAGGACAGCAACAGAAGACACCGTGGATTTTATAATTTGAGGGCAAAGCGTGTCCCAGTACAGCACCGGTATGGAACCACTAGTGGAGTATGATGAGGGTGTCATGGATGACCGAGATGCAGTCCGCAAAGGCATCTGGTACCAGGCACTGGGTATTGTGGAGTATCTGCGGGACGAGAGGCTCCCCAAGGACGAGCAGCGACAGCAGAAGCGAGTAGCCCTGCGGATGCCCTTCCTAGGAGAGCAGCCCCTGGAAGAGTGGGTAGAAGACCTGAAGCACCTGGTAAGGCGGGAGATGTGGCTAGAAGATGCCTACCAGGCACTCTGGTGGTATGAAGCTCGGTACCTACCCCGGACAGCCGAGCATGACATTCCAGAGGGAGAGGAGTTTGATGGTCCTGGCTTGTTATGGGAGACTTTTTCAGAGCTGGAGTTTGGGAGCCCTACACAAGCCCGGTTCAGGGACCTCTTTGAGTGGCGGGAGAGCAGGTATGACTGGGACGACACTCACAAAATTGAGAAAGACCTGGTCCACCTGGTGACCCGGGAGATGGAGCTGGAACAGGACTACCAGCAGCTGTTCCACTCCAGTCAGAGGGCTCAGCGAGAGAGCAGAGTGTCAGACCCAGGTCCAGAGCCCTTCAGCTGGGAGGATATTGTGGAGGTCTACTGGGAAGAACCCCAGGTGGCCGGTGGAGATGGGACCGAGGTCTCTCCACCGGTCCTGCAGGGAATTAGGAGCCCAGTCTCCATTCCCCAGCGGCAGGCTGAGTTACAGGGGGCAGAGACAGTCGGTCCTGTCCCCCAGCGGCAGAGTCAAGTGCAGGGAATTGGGAGCCCAGGCTCCATTTCCCATCGGCAGAGTGTCCAGCAGGGAATAGAGAGCCCAGTCTCCTTTCCCCAGCAGCAGGACACTGTATTGGGAGCGGAGACAGACGGTCTCCCTCCCCAGAGGCTGGAAGTATGTATGGGAGAGGAGCTTGTTACCCCTCTCCCCAGCGGCAGGCTAAGTTACAGGGGGCAGAGACAGTCGGTCCTGGCCCCCAGCAGCAGAGTGACTTACTGGGAGAGGAGAGCCTGGTCCTCCCTCCCCATCGGCAGAGAGTCCGGCAGGGAATAGAGAGCCCAGTCTCCTTTCCCCAGCAGCAGGACACTGTGTTGGGAGCGGAGACAGTCGGTCTCCCTCCCCAGCGGCTGGAAGTATGTCTGGGAGAGAAGCTTGTTACCTGCTCTCCCCAGCGGCAGCCGGATTTTAAGGGAGTAGGGACAGTCGGTCCTGCTCCCCAGCGGCAGTATGTTTTGCAGGGAGAGAAGAGCATCGTCTCCATTCCCCATCGGCCGTGTGATTTACAGGAATTGGGAGCCCAGTCTCCATCCCCCAGCGGCAGTTTAACGCACCAGGGGAGACAGTAAGCCCCACAACAGTGCAGATGGGACCGTGGTCTCTGCACTCACAGCACAGGGGTAGGGACAGTCGGTCCTGTCCCCAGCAACAGGGCCATTTAGCCAAAGGGGAGACAGTCGGTCTCCCCCACAGCAGCATGGTGGTCTATCTAAAGGGAGACAGTCAGTCTCTCCTACAACAGCAGAGCTGTGTATCTAAAGGGGAGACAGTCGGTCTCCCCTACAACATCCAGGCTCCAACCAGGCTACTTCCGTGGTAGCGCTGGCACCAGGGCAGAGTACCGCTGGTCTCTGCCCACTCAGCAACCCACTCAGGCAGTCTACCAGTCCCCCACACAGCCGTAGTGAGGCACATGGACATGGACAGGTTTATCCCTTGCTCAGGTGTAGTAACCATTTATTGTGGGTGGGCTGTACTGCTGTTTCTGTTTTGTGGGTGGGCTGCTGGACTAACAAGGGCACTGACCGGCAGAAGGTCAGATACCCTGTTAGTCTGTTTGGAAAAGGGGGAGATTTGTGGCGAAACCAACCGCGCCACTGGGTTTTGGAGGGGACAGATTGCCAGCCTCTTGCCCCAGGATTATGGGCCCTCTCATCAGCCCATGCTAAACTTAAACCCCATGGCGATTTGACTGTGTTTGTGGCATCTGAGCGCTGTTTGGATATATTGAGCGCTCAGATCCAAGCCATCTGGGGATATGTTAAATGTCTGTGTGTACTGTAAAGGGTGGGACATTGTATATTGAATAATGATGTCTGTCCTATTGTCCCCACGTGTGTATTGGCGATTTCCCTTTGTCCTGAGAGATAATTGAATGAGTCCTCGATTGTCTCCAGGACAGAAGACATTGTGTATTCTCCTGCCTGTGATGATTACATTAACCTGTGTAGGGTAATTGTATCACAGGCAGAGGGGAGGGATATGCTGGGGGTGTCTGTATTGTCCCATTGTGTGTGATTGGCTGCTGTATCCCGTGTCGCAGTCTTCCTTCTGGTCCCCTAGGGGAGTGTCCACCAGGTGGGAGACCTGCATAAATACTGGGCAGGTAGCCCTCAATATAGTTAGAATTCCTGTTTAACCATTAATACGGAGCCTCGTCTCGTACTTGGGGGGAATTGCTTCTTCAGAACGTTCTCTTGCCTGTTCCAGGAAAGGAGGACTTCGTATGGTTCCAGTTCGGTGGATTCCAGCGGTTGTGGGTTGCTGTGCTCTTCTCCAGGGGAATCGCCCGAACGGTATTAACCCTCACTATACCGGTTATACCGTAACAGGAGGGAACACCACACCGACAACAGGAGCGAAGGGAAAAGCCCCTAGTCCTCAACGCTAGGGAAAGGGTCACCTCCTATGGAACCCTACTCCTTGCCCTAAATCCTATCCTTATGGGCACACCTTGAAAGTAGGAATGGCCATACACTGGAACCTGGAGGACCTGGAGACCCTAAAGAGTCCTATGTATATTGTCAGGCCTTGAGGTGACCCTTTCCTTCCCAGAAGAACGAGCCAGTGTCTCCCTGAGGCCTGATAACAACAGACACGAGGAGTGACAACAAAACACAAAGGAACGAGACACTTAACTTTTGTAGTGAGATGGATGGGCAGGAACTCCAGAGAGGACAACACACCAGCTCTTCCAAAACCAAATGAAGCTATCAACTCCATAGCCAGAAGGGTGAGGTCAGACTATATAGGGGAGGTATAATGACCACTAAGCTACACCTGAAACAAGGGGTGTGGTCATTAACAACAACAACACTGAGGCAAGACTAACCAAAGAGGCTGTTAGATCCCTTCACGTGTAGCCAGTCTCTTCGATCTACTGACATCTGTCACGGGAGAGATCGTGACACTATCATATAGGGAAAGAAGGACGTTTCTTATATTTTTTTACATAGTCCTTGGGTACTAAGGGATTCGTTTTCTATTGAAACTCTGAGAAGCTAGTTACTCCCTTCCTCAATGGTGTACCATATAGACAACACTTTTCAGCACCCCATGATTTTCAGCTTGTTACAAGCACCTCCTAACTTTATAAATTAGAGACAATTGGGAAGTGTTTGGTTTGATACATACATAATATGTCTCTGCACAGTGGGGGTTCTATCGAGAGATGGGAGACTGCGAGGGAAGACAGCTCCATGTGAACTAATATGGCTTACAATGGTAGCTTTATAGGGGTATTTCCATCTGGACATTTGTGGCAGATTCAAGGGATATGCTATACATGACTGGCAGGTGGTAGTCCCACTTCTAAGACCGGGGGCACAGATCTTTCCATTCACTTCTAAGGGAGTTCCCCTTGAAGTAAATAGTGATAAGTAAATGAAGAGAGCTGAGCATGCATGACCACCTCTCCATTTACAGCAGAACAAGATGGGGCCCCCTTTTCGAGCTCCGTGTGGGTCCCTGAGGTGGGACCTGATCCTGTCAGACATTTATGGCATGTCCTGTAGAGGTGCCACAAAAGTCCAGACGGGAATACCTTTTTAAGGCTGAAGGCAGGCACAGTTTTCAAAGTTAGTTGTAGGGAATGCCTTTTCTTTATTCAATCCTTTCTTCTTTATTCAATTATTTTACATAACATCATCATACTGTAATGCTTACATGTTTTGAGCCTCTGACCCATAGCTATCTCCATGGTAAAATCAATCAGTATAAAGACACAAGACAGCCAATGAGATTACGAATATAAGTCACATATTGATGTTGAAAGCACTGTTTTAACCTGGCACCATGCTAACTGCACAATTTTTATATGAATAAACCGATAATGTGCATTATAACTAATTGATTGTTATAAGGATATATTGACACGTTAAAGACCCCTGATCAGGCTGATCGGGCGGGTGCAGGATAAAAAAAAGTATACATAATAGGTATTGCCACATCCATAACGACCTGCTGTATAAAAATATCACATGACATGACCTAACCTCTCAGGTGAACACCGTAAAAAAAATTATAATAAAAACAGTGTAAAAAAAGCAATTTTTTGTCACCTTACATCACAAAAAGTGTAATAGCAAGCGATCGAAAAGTCATATGCACCCTAAAATAGTACCAATCAAACCGTCATCTCATACCGGAAAAAATGACCCCTTAAATAAGACAGTCGCCCAAAAAAAACTATGGCTTTCAGAAAATGGAGACACTAAAAATGCTTTTTTATGTAAAACTAAAACAAACAACCCAAAAAAGTCATATTTTTATTGTTGCATCCGTAACAACCTGCTCTATAAAAATAGCACATGATCTAACCAGTCAGATGAACACTTTAAAAATAAAAAAATAAAAATGGTGCCAAAACAGATATTTTTTGTTACCTTACCTCACGAAAAGTGCAATATAAAGCAACCAAAAATCATATGTACCCTAAAATAGTACCAACAAAACTGCCACCTTATCCCATAGATTCATAAATGGGGGTCACTTTTTTGGAGTTTCTACTCCAGGGGGGCATCAGGAGGTCTTCAAATGTGACATGGCAACTTAAAATTATTCCAGTGAAATCTGCCCTCCAAAAACCACATGGCGCTTCTTTCCTTCTGCGCCCTGCCGTGTGTCCCTACAGCAGTTTACAATCACAACTGGAGTGTTTTTTTAAACTACAAAATCAGCGTAATAAATTTAGAGTTTTGTTTGGCTGTTAACCCTTGCATTGTTAGCGGAAAAAAAAATGGATTAAAATGGAAAATCTGCCAAAAAAGTGAAATTTTGAAATCTCATTTTCATTTATCTCTAATTCTTGTGGAACACCAAAAGGGTTAACAAAGTTTGTAGAATCAGTTTAGAATATCTTGGGGGTATAGTTTCCAAAATAGGGTAACTTCTTGGGAGTTTCTACTCTAGGGGTGCATCAGAGGGTCTTCAAATGTGATATGGCAACTTAAAATTATCCCAGGGAAATCTGCCGTCCAAAAACCACATGACGCTTCTTTCCTTCTGCGCCCTGCCGTGTGCCAGTACAGCAGTTTATGATCACAAAAGGAGCGTTTCTGTAAACTTTCTGTAAACTACAGAATCAGGGTAATAAATATTGAGTTTTGTTTGGCTGTTAACCCTTGCTTTGTTATAGGAAAACATTGATTAAAATAGAAAATCTGCCAAAAAGGTGAAATTCTAAAATTTCATCTACATTTTCCTTTAATTCTTGTGGAACACCTAAATGGTTAACAAAGTTTGTAAAATCAGTTTTGAATACCTTTAAGGGGTGTAGTTTCTAAAATGGGGCCATTTATGGGTGGTTTCTATTATGTATGCCCTACAAAGTGACTTCAGACTTTAACTGGTCCTTAAAAATTGGGTTTTGGAAATTTTCTTACAAATTTTAAGATTTGCTTCTAAAATTCTAAGCCTTCTAACGTCCCAAAACAAAGAAAATGTAATTTACAAAATGATCCAAACATGAAGTGGACATATGGGAAATATAAAGTATCTATCTGTTTTAAAAGGAGAGGAATGTAAATTATGAAAATTGCGAATTTTTTTCAAATTTCTGGTAAATTTGATATTTTTTTATAAATAAAAATGAAATATTTTAACTCAAATTTACCACTGTCATGAAGTACAATATGTGACAAGAAAACAATCTCAGAATGGCTTGGATAAGCAAAAGCGTTTTAAAGTTATCACCACATAAAGTGACACAAGTCAGATTTACAAAAAATGTCCTGGTGCTTAAGATGAAAAATGGCAGGGTCCTGAAGGGGTTAATGATGATATAAATAAATGTTGTAAATAAATAAATAACTCTGATTGTTCATTGCTGCTGATAATCTAATATGATTATTATATCACTATTGATAATGCAGTTCATGTTGATAATTACCATAAATATACTGTAAAGGCACTTGGCATGAGGCACTGACCACATGTGGGGGCACAGAAGAAAGCCTAAAGGCAAGCATATTTTAGGAGGTGGCTTCGAGCATCTAGATTCTAGAGGCATAAGTTGTCCAGCCAGTTAGTGGTTAAGCAGAAAGACACCTGTTACAGAGTTCCTGTCCCAGTGATTCAGAAGTGAGTGGTACAGATGGGTCATTTGAATTGGTGCTGACCCTGTATTCGGATGGAGTAAGAGATATTCTGCTCTAGACCCTGGACCTGACTCTGGAACTGCCATGGCCTGCAACAGTTGGTGCAGCCGAACTGCCTGCGGCATGAGACGCAGGGTGATCCACTTGCTGTTAAAAGGGAACCTGCAAATGAATGGCCTCAAGAGGGAAAAGCTGAATTGACACAGTGTGCAATGGAGCAAATGCACTGAGACTGTTAGTGAAACAATTTCTGCTGCAGAAACAAGGCAAAGAGGAAGGAGAGGGCATTGCCTGAGAATTGTGATGAACTCACCTGTTCTGATATGGAGCAGAGAAGCAAAAAGGGGCTTGCCTTGACAGCCTGTCAATGAGATTTGTGCTTCAATTACATTCTGCTTTGATGTTGCTCAGTGCCCGTTATTGTACCTTCAACCTGTTTTTGTGTGTGCTAGATAGTGGATATTGTGAGAATCCTTGTGTTTTAGCTTTGGCTTGTGTACCTGTTTACTCTTTGCCTTCTCCATGTTTGCTACTGTGTTTGACTTTGGACTGTTTAGTGACCATTCTCCTGCCGTCTGTATCTTTGTCACTCTCTTTCACACTTGCGTTGTTAGGATCCGGTGTGCATTTCCGTCGCCAGAAATACCCGCCGGATCCGTAACAACGCAAGTGACCTAAAAGCATTTCAAGACTGATCAGTCTTCAAAATGCTTTAAGTGTTACTATGGCAGCCAGAACGCTACTAAAGTCCTGGTTGCCATAGTAGTAGTGGGGAGCGGGGGAGCAGTATACTTACAGTCCGTGTGGCTCCCGGGGCGCTCCAGAATGACGTCAGAGCGCCCCATGCGCATGGATCACGTGATCGCATGGATCACGTGATCGCATGGATCACGTGATCCATGCGATCACGTGATCCATGCGCATGGGGCGCCCTGACGTCACTCTGGAGCGCCCCGGGAGCCGCACGGACGGTAAGTATACTGCTCCCCCGCTCCCCACTACACTTTACCATGGCAGCCGGAACTTTAGCATCCTGGCTGCCATGGTAACCATTCAGAAAAAGCTAAACGTCGGATCCGACGATGCGCCGAGACGACGTTTAGCTTAAGGCCAGATCCGGATTAATGCCTTTCAATAGGCATTAATTCCGGATCCAGCCTTGCGTAAAGTGTTCAGGATTTTTGGCCGGAGCAAAAAGCGCAGCATGCTGCGGTATTTTCTCAGGCCAAAAAACGTTCCGGTCCTGAACTGAAGACATCCTGATGCATCCAACAGTTTCTCTCCATTCAGAATGCATGGGGATAAAACTGATCAGGATTTTTCCGGCATAGAGCCCCGACGACAGAACTCTATGCCGGAAAACTAAAACGCAAGTGTGAAAGAGCCCTAGGGCTTAGTTAGAATTGGCTTGTTTCTGTTATTGCTACTGTAAACTGTTTTTGCTTTGATGTTTGAGGTTCCTGAATAGGATCGCCCCTGTAGTATGGGGTTGTTGCAAGGCAAGTTCATCAGCAAAGTTTGCTGGACAGGTTACCTGTATCCCCTCAGTTCCATCATAGTGAAATAGAGAATGTGTAGAAACCTTAGCTTCTGCTACAGACAGACAGAGACCTGTAAGTAAAATAAGACCTGTGAAGTGGTTGCCACCTGATATGCAGCAAATAGTGATTTTATAGAGACTGTTCTCACACTACTTTGAGTAGAGTGCCTTAGCAAGGAAGTGAAATTGCCAAGTATAGAGCCTGTGTAGAGCCAGTATAGAGGACGTGTCACCAACAAGCATAGTGTATCTTCCTGCAAGTGTAACTACCAAGCTAGGCTCCTCTGTCAGAAAATGTAACTGCCAAGGGTTGTGCCTCTGCCAAGAAGTGTAACCTATATGAATTGTGACTGTACAAAAATAACCATTAAGCCTGTACTAAGTTTACTAGTCCATCATTGTGTCAAAACTGTGTACGGCACTGAGACGCCAAGAGACAATACAACTTGTAAATACTGACCTCCTTCTCATTTCTTGTTGTAATTCCTAAATAATTTTGGAGTTCTTCCCCAGCCTGGAAGTCCTAGAAGCTGTCCTGAAGCCCATTGATCCCAAAGCCTATACAGGTGGATGGAAAACTGCTAGTGAGCTGATTTTACTGACCCATTGTAGGTTTTATGTTCATCTGGAGATATACTTTCAAGTCAGTGTAGTTTGTGGCTCAAGTATTTTAGATGTTTTATAAAAAGTAGGGATGAGTGGAACTGTGGATGTTCGGGTTTGCCGAGTTCGTCCTAACTTTGGGTCAAAGTTCGGGTTCGGGACCCGAACTCGAACCCGAACCCAATTGAAGTCAATGGGGACCTGAACTTTGGTGCACTAAAATGGCTGTAAAGTAGTAAGGGCTAGAGGGCTGCAAAAGGAAGCAAAATGGGGGTAAGAGCTGGACAATTGCCCTGCAAACAAATGTGGATAGGGAAATGACTTAAAATAACAGAATATAAAAAAATAATAAGCTTGAACTAGGAGGCGGAGGTCAAGGTGGAGTAGGAGGTTGAGGAGGCGGTAGACATGGTGGTGTAGGTGGAATTGGCGGTGAAGGAGGAGGAGATAGCCAAGACTGTTTTTTTTTTTTCCTTTATTTATTTATTTTTTATAAATTTGGGAAGGCCCCAAAACATCGGGAAATTGAAAAGAGAACGCGAAGAGAAAGTACGCTGGAGTATAACAGTGGCTGGGTGCGGCCGGTATTCTTGTCTATTCAGGTGCCGGTGGTGCCCCACCTGCGGTGGCGACTTCTTCCTCCTCCTCTGCCTTCGCCTTGTGCTTCCACTGAGCCCCCGCTGTCAGGTGGGAATGCCATCAGCAGCACGTCTATCAGCGTGCGCTTGTACTCATGCATCTTCCGATCACGCCCCGGTGATGGAATTAAGGACGGCACGTTGTCCTTGTAGCGGGGATCTAGCAGGGTGGCCACTAAGTAATCAGCACTGGTTAGAATGTGGGCAACTCAGAGGTCGTTGCACAGGCATTGCAGCATGTAGTGGCTCATGTGTGCCAGGCTGCCCAGAGGCAACAACAAGCTGTCCTTTGTGGGAGGTGTATCGTCTGTGTCCTCTGTATCCCCCCAGCCACTCTCCAGTGATGCCTATGAGCTGCTTTGGGTGCCCCACTGCTGTGAACACGGTTCCTCCTCATCATCATCCTCCTCCTCCAGAACTGTGTCCTGGCTGGACAGTTGTGTACCTGGCCTCTGTTGGTGCAGGAACCCACCCTCCGAGCCACTTGTGAATGACTGGCCTGATAACCATGGAATTGATTCTCTTCCTTCTGCCGTGCCACATATTCTTCCATCGTCGCCTGAAGCATTTTTTCAAGGAGACATAGAAGTGGGATAGTAACGCTGAGGACGGCATCATCGGCACTGGCCATCTTGGTAGAGTACTCGAAACAGCACAACAGGGCACACACGTCCTGCATGGAGGCCCACTCGCTGGTGGTGAAGTGGTGCTGTTCGGCAGAGCGACTCACCCGTGCGTGCTGCAGCTGAAACTCCACTATGGCCTGATGCTGCTCGCACAGTCTCTCCAGCATGTGCAAGGTGGAGTTCCACCTTGTGGGTACGTCGCATATGAGGTGGTAAGCAGGAAGGCCGAAGTTATGCTGCAGTGCAGACAGGCGAGCAGCAGCAGGGTAGTGCGAAAGTGCGCACAGACGCCCCGCACTTTCTGCAGCAGCTCTGACATATCGGGGTAATTTTTTAGGAGCCTCTGCATCACCAAATTTAGCACATGTACCAGGCAAGGGATGTGCTTTAAACTGGCTAGGCCCAGAGCGGCTATGAGATTTCACCCGTTATCGTACACCACCAGACCGGGCTTGAGGCTCAGTGGCACCAACCACTCATCGGTCTGTTGTTCCATGCACTCCACAGCTCCTGCGTGGTGTGGGGTTTTTCCTCCAAACAGATGAGGTTCAAAACAGCCTGCTGTCATTTCCCCCTGGCTGTGCTGAAGTTGATAGTGCAGGTGTTACGCTGACCGGATGAGGAGGAGGTAGAGGAGGAAGCGGAGTAGGAGGAAGAGGCAACAGGAGGCAACGAGAAACATCCTGCAATCCTCGGTGGCGGAAGGACATCTGCCTTAGGGCCACCACTGCATTTACCCAGTGTGCAGTTAGTGAGATATAACATCCCTGACCATGCTTACTAATCCACGTATCGGTGGTTATGTGGACTTTGCCACAAATGCCGTTGCGCAGTGCACACCTGATTTTGTTTGCCACTTGGTTGTGCAGGGCAAGGATAGCTCGACTGGAAAAGTAGTCGGCTGGGAACAACGTACTGTGGGACAGCCACCGCCATAAGGTTTTTAAAAGTCTTTGTTTCCACCAGATCGAATGACAGCATTTTAAAGGCCAGGAAGTTTGAAATGCTGGCATTCAGGGCCAGGGATCTCTGGTGGGTAGGGGGGTACTTCCTCTTTCTCTCCAGTGTTTGGGGGATAGACAGCTAAACGCTTCCATGGGACAGTGTGGAGATGTTTGGTGATGGTGAGGGTGCTGGAGGTGGTGTTTTTTTGCTGCCACATCCTCTTTATGTGGGGTGGTAGGGGCCACTGTCACTCCAGAGGGGAAGGAAGAGGCTGAGATCGCAGCAGAAGAGGGAGCAGGAGGAGCCTGAAATCTTTCATGGTTTTTGAGGTGTGTACTCCACCGCAGCTCGTGCTTTGCAGTTAGATGCCTGGTCATGCAGGTGGTTCTCAGGTTTAGAAATGTATGCCTCGCTTCAGGCTCTGATTGCACAGAGTGAAAACCACTCGCTTCTTTTCATCAGCATATTGTCTTAAGAACTGCCACGTAGTAATAAGCGGCATAGGAAATATTAGAATTCGCAATATTTCGTGAATTTTTGGCCGAATATTCGCCATAAATTCGCAAATTCGAGAATTTATGATCTCCAGTCATTATTTACTTTATTGTGAAAATCGGCAATGTAATATATTCGAGATAAAAATTTGCGATTAGAATATTCGCGATCAACACTATCATCGCGAATACGAATATATAGCACTATATTCTAAATATTTGTGAATTCCCAAAGTGGCGATATTCGCGATTCGAGTATTTGAGCTCAACACTACCTGCCACGCCAGGTAACTCCTTGAAGCTGGCTTTGGTGTGCTCAGTCCCAGGGTGCGGTGGGCAGTAGCGGGCGTACTGACTAGGGGACGGCCACTCTGCTTTTGCACCCTGCTCCCTCTTTTGCTGTGCGGTTGGCACTGTGTGACCACCACCTCTTCCTATGAACTGCACACGTCACTCGCATGATCTTGATTTCATGTGGGGTCTAGGACCTCATGAAACTCCACATCATCTTCCACCCACACTTCACCCCTGCCCTCCTTGGTGGTCTGCACACTGCAGAAAGCCACAGCAGTTGGCACCTGTGTTTCGTCATCATCGGAGACGTGCTGCGGTGGTCCTCCCATGTCCACACCCCAAAAACATAACTGCTTGGGCATCAGTGCACTTAATCTCTGCCACTTCTGGGGCAAGGCTGGGTGGATGGCCCATGGAAACCCTTCCAGCAGAGTCATCAAAAAGCATAAGAGACAGCTGCATGATTTGGGGCTCAGATTGCTTGGCTGATTTGCAAGGGGGTGAGGTGAAAGACAGATGCCCATGGGCTGCAGGTGCCAAATCTGCTCTTTCAGCAGGGGATTGGGTGAGAGACAATGTGAAGCCACCTAATCTACTACCACCTCTACTTTTTCTGGCCTTACCATTTGTAAACCGATATTTAGGCCTACAAAATAACGCTGAATGTTCTGTCGCCTATGAGCACATGAGGAAAATATTTCATTTGGGCATGTAGCTGGCACAAATCTACCACGGCCTCTCCCTGCAACAGGAGCTCCACCAACACCAGCAGCACCACGACTAGGGCCACGTCCCTTATTTGATGCTCTCCTCATTCTTTGCGGTCACCCACTGAACTAACAGACAGATTAACTATATTAATTTCCCTGTCACGATGCAGTGCAGGTGTACATCACACAAAAAATGGTTATATGTCACTCACCGAACAAACAGACAGATTAGTAAAACAGACGGGCCCGAGAAAGCGCAGAAGTGCGAAACGGTCGTCGTTGTTGTCAAACCGCATGTGTATGTGATCCGCCCCACCACCCATGAATTTGCTGTTTTACTGAAGATTTCAATAAAGGACTGATTTTATGTATTGGGTGGCTGCCGCCTGTTCACTTCATCTCTATGTTATATATGGATTTTCTCCTTTCTCATTAGGCTGAGCACCACCAGTATACGTACTTGCCACTGTTTTGAGGGTTTTGCTCCACTATTATCGCATCGGCGCACTAATTCCCGGTACCACGTAGTGCCACCCAAACTTTTTCTATCCTCCATTACATTCTTTATGGATTAACTATATTAATTTCCCTGTCACATATGCAGTGCAGGTGTACCTCACACACAAAATGGGTATATATCACCCAACGAACTAACAGACGGATTAACTATATTAATCTCTCTGTCACGGATGCAGTGCAGGTATACCACACACAAAAAATGGGTATATGTTTCAAAAATCTAACAAAAACATCGAAAAATTATATACGGTCGTGGTGGGAGGTACAGGCCCTGGAGACATATTTAAAGAACAAAATTGTCCCGAGAGGCCTTAATAATCCTATCCTCCCCACAGCCCGGTTAAGATCAGGTGAATTTTTGAGCAAATTGGAGAAAGAGTAATAGAATCATCTCTTAGACTTATGAGGCTATTGCTTGATGAGGAAAAGAAATTGCAAGGCAAGAGCGAAACTGAATTAAAGAAAGAACTCGATCAAATTCGAAAATTCATTCAGTATAATAGAAAAGAGATTAACCTACAACAAACTATTGAAAAATTTACGGCTCAATTAAAAAAGAAAAAACACTCTTTATTCAATAGAGATATCAAAGATTTCAAGGAGGGGAGAATATTTGATTATAATTCTAAACAAACATCTCCACTTGAAATTGATACAGAACTATCATCATATGATTGTGAAACAGATAGTGAGTATAACGCAGGGAGAGCAAGAGGATCAACTGAGAGCCAGTGAAGACCATACAGTGGCAAGAGCCGTGGAGGTCATGGTAGAAAGGAAGAAACAATAGAGAGGCTTTTTTAGCAAGCACTCAAGGGATGATCTACAGGTAGGGAATTTAAGCTCACGCCAGCTATCTGAAATAGAAATTGAATTACTAAAGAAGGGGTTGTCTTTGGTTCCTTTACGCAGTTTTAATTTATTCACGTGGGTCAAGGATATAAATCTTTTTGCACGTAAATTAAAATGGAGAAAGTTCTTTATCACTCATGATAGACGGACATGCCAAGAGCTGGGCATAGAGGAGCAGGATTTCCCTGATGTCTAGCTACTGGCAGATTTGTATGTTGAGGGTCATCAGAATATGGGTGATGGTCCATTTACAAAATTAAGAATACCCTCCAAAAACATGCCCCCATGAATGATAATACGTGAGTAGAAAAGAACATTTGGCCCTCAAACAACTGGAACTTGACAAAGAAATTGTGATCAAGCCATCTGATAATGGGGACAATATTGTCATCCTCGGCTATAAGCAGTATGAGGAGGTATGTATGAAAATTCTGACTGATCATCAGACATATAAAAAGTTACCGTGTGATCCCATGTCAATGTATAAAAAAGATCTCAATGATATATTGCTCAAAGCTCAAGCAGATAACCTGGTAAGCAAAAATGAATTCACATTTTTAAACCCTGAACATCCAATATTGGCAACATTTTATAGCTTGCCAAAACTGCACAAAGGGCTGACACCACTGAAAGGGAGACCAATTGTGTCCAGGATTGGGAGCCTTACATCAAACATCAATACATCAGTACATTTTCTCATCTTATGTGAGAGACACAATGGATGTCCTGAAACGGCTAGATGGGATCCAGTGTGAGGAGGGCATTTGGCTGGCTAGCCTTGATGTAGAAGCTTTATATAGCTCCATCCCACATGATAAAGGGTGCCAAGCTATACAGTTTTTTTTTCCAGCAAAGAGGAGAACACTATTAATGAAATAATCTCTTCCTCGTGGAATTAATTATGTTTATTCTGACACAGAATATATTCATGTTTGGCTGGTGGGAGAGAGAAGTTGTTTTCTCTGACATCATGGAACGGTTCACGTCATTGATAATACTCTGGATAAGATTTATCGATGACGTGTTCATTTTATGGAGAGGGCAGGAGGCTGAATTCCATCAATTTGTAGCTGAACTGAATGATTTTATATCTACAATAGAGGCCAAACAAATATTTCTCCTGGACATCTCCATTGCATTAGATGATTCAGGGAGAATAGTGACTAATTTATTCAGAAAGTCTTCTGCAACAAACAGCCTCTTAAAGTGGGACAGTGGCCACCCAACAGCTCTAAAGAGGAGCATACCAAAGGGGCAGTATTTGAGAGCCCAGAGAAATTTCTCAGAGCTGGCAGATTTTAGGGTGGCAGCCTGGGACCTGCAAGTTCGGTTTCAGAATCATGGCTACCCACAGGAAACTGTAAAAAGTGCATACCAACATGCCCTCTGTAGCAACCGTGAGCAACTTCTGTGTCCTAAAATTAGAAGTGAGGAAGATAAAGTATGCAGAATTATTAGAACCTATGATAGATCCCTTTGAGAGATCAGGGAAATCATTGCATCATACTGGGGTATTTTAAAATCTGACCCGGATGTTGGGCTCTTACTTACGGAGTATCCCTACATTACCTATCGGCACAATCGCAATCTAAGAGACCATCTAGATTACAGCCTGTACAAGGCCCCAAAACCAGCCAAATCCTGGCTAAGAAATGATCTGAAAGGAACGTTCCCATGTGGAACGTGCTCATTCTGTAAATACATTAAGAAGGGCAAATATTTCTGTAGTACGACCACGGGGACAACATATGGGCTGAGATCTTTTGTGAACTGCAAAACGGTAGGGATGATTTATCTCTTGATCTGTAAATGTAGTAGCAATACATTGGCAAAACAAAACGTGAAGTCAGAAAAAGAATTGGCGAGCACCTTTCAGAGATTAGAAACGAGGCAGAAACACCTATAGCACGGCATGTGAGCGAATGCCATGCCGGGAAGAGTGAAGTAGTCAAATTTTAAGGGATTGAACATGTTACATGATCTATATGAGGAGGTGATGTGGATATAATTCTACTACGTAAAGAAGCCCAGTGGATTTTCAGGATGCAAACTGTCAAACCACTGGGCTTGAATGATGCCATTTCATATGTTTGCTTTATTTAGTAAGCCCAGCTTTCTAATATATAGATCATTATGGGGATATACCGTATTTTTTGCCTTCTAAAGTGGAGTGAAAAAGTCAGTGCGTCTTATAAACGCAAGGTGATCCCAAATGTACTGGCCACTGCAGCTCAGGAGCTCTCACTAATGGCTCCTGAGCTGCAATGAAACCGTGCGCAGGCGGGGGTTAGCACAGACTGGCAGCAGAGCCTTCAGTGAAGCCTCCAGCCCGCACATACATCGCGGCACTAATCAGCACCTTGTGCGGGCTGGCGGCTTCACTAAATGATGCCGGCAGCCTGCGCTTCCATTCATGACATTTAGCTGGTGGCTTCTCTGTATACGCTGTACTGCTGCCAGCCCACACGTTCTTCACTCACCACAGCCGGAGAAGCAGGAGAATCGCCTTCTCCTCTGTGCTGCCTGGCCATTAATCCTTAACCAGTGGCTCTGGTTTGTTAAACTAGAGTAATCTTCTGTAGTAGTACTCACTATCAAAGCGCAGGCAGGCCGTCATGAAGTAGGAGGAGCATGAATGAGTGAGTGAGGTTACGCTGCCGGACTGCCCGCCGCTTTGATAGTGAGTACTGCTACAGAAGATTACACTAGTTTAAAAAATTAGAGCTACTAGTTAAGGATTGAATAAACACACTTAACATGTAAAGACTGCTGTGAACGGGGCCCAGTGTAATGGGGTGACTATAAGATGCTATGTGTCATCCACAGATCCCCCTCCCCCATAACAGTGTCATCCACAGATCCGCCCCCATAACAGTGTCATCCACAGATCCCCCCTCATAACAGTGTCATCCACAGATCCCCCCCATAACAGTGTCATCCACAGATCCCCCCATAACAGTGTCATCCACAGATCCCCCCATAACAGTGTCATCCACAGATCCCCCCATAACAGTGTCATCCACAGATCCCCCCATAACAGTGTCATCCACAGATCTCCCCATAACAGGGTCATCCACAGATCCTCCATAACAATGCATCATCCACAGATGCCCCCATAACAGTCCATCATCCACAGATCCTCCATGACAGTGTGTCATCCACATATCCCCCATAACAGTGTCATCCACAGATCCCCCATAACAATGCATCATCCACAGATGCCCCCATAACAGTGCGTCATCCACAGATCCCCTCCATAACAGTGTCATCCACATACCCCCCCATAATAGTGTCATCCACAGACCACCATTAGTTCAAAACCCACCAAAAGCACACCTTTTGGTTCAAAATATTTTTTTCTTATTTTGCTCCTCAAAAACCTAGGTGCGTCTTATTATCAGGTCTGTCTTATAAAGCGATAAATACGGTAGTTACGTGCTGATCGTCTCTGACCAATTATATACTTTATCTTGGTGGGACCTTTAAATCCCAGATATATATATAAGGGCATTATTTTTCAGAGACATAATTATTATCAATATATCCAGCAAATATAATATATTTTATATATAACCCCCAATTCTCTCTCCTTTCACTTATGAATCCATCCCATAGTACTAACACCATGATATCATTCTGCCATGCTATGCATTGTCTGATTGGTAGCTATTTCTCCCCTAGTGGGATTCAATTGTTAATTGTGAATGAATCCCTGAGTGAGAGTTGATTGCCATATTGAATAGATACAGAAGGACCTTTGTTGATATATATCTACTCCCTGTGGACTGTGTGCAGTGTTTCCAAGATGACTGACAAGTGGGGCCGCTAATGTATTTCTCCTGATACACGGCTGCTATTATTAAGCAACTTCCAGCACCGCTACATCACACGAGCGGTGGACGCCGAGCAGCGGGAGGAAACTGTGGACACCCCCCCTGCTGTGATTGGCTGTCCCCTGAGGCCGTGCCTGCTGGGGGGTGGAGTCTGAACTATTTAAAGTCGGCTAATGAGCTTCTGGCACGGCCTTCATAGCACCGAGATGCTGCCACTCTGCACGCCACTCTGTGTGTAGATATAACACCATATATTCCATCTACCTAGTACCTACCTGCTCCTGATTAAATGTGGGTTTACCACTGCCCAGAAACGTGTTGAGCGGGAGTGAGACACATAGGGCTTGTTTATAGGTGTGGGAGGAAAAGGAGAGGTGTTGCAGCAATGACTCTCTGTGCATAAAAACTGATTTAATCAACCTGAGTTTGGATAAAAACCCCAGCAGTTCCTGTAGCTGGCTCTAATAGGCAGTTAGTGATAACATAACAAAGTGCTTGCTCTCTACATCAGCATGCACTGATGTTTATGTTCTTTAGCAATAATATAGTAACACTATAGCTGATACGTGCTGATACAGTGTTACTAATTTTGATAGGGTTTATAGAGGCATCTCCTCTGTACTTGAGTTACTGTTCTCAAGATCTCAAGAAACTATAAACAGTTAACTCTAGCACCTCTCCTCCAATATCTGGGGTTAAACCCTAGCCTGATTTACTCGATTCACGAGTGATAGTTTCTGATTCTAGTTTTAATATTTAAGACACAATAAAGATTTATTATTTTATTTTAACATTCTATTCAGGCAACTTTCTTAGTATATGTCACCCACCGATCTAACAGACGGATTAACTATATTAATTTCCCTGTCACGGATGCAGTGCAGGTGTACCTCACACAAAAAATGGGTATAAGTCACCCACTGAACTAACAGACAGATTAATTATATCAATTTCTCTGTCACGGATGCAGTGCAGGTGTACATCACACCAAAAATGGGTATATGTCACCCACTGAACTAACAGATGGATTAACTATATTAATTTTCCTGTCATGGTTGCAGTGCAGGTGTACCTCACACCAAAAGTGGGTGTATGTCACCCACCGATCTAACAGTCAGATTAACTGTATTAATTTCCTTGTCACGGACACAGTGCATGTGTACCTCACACCAAAAATGGGTATAGGTCAAACACCGAACTAACAGTCGGATTAACTATATTAATTTCCCTGTCATGGACGCAGTGCATGTGTACCTCACACAGAAAATGGAGATATGTCACCCACCGAACTAACAGATGGATTAACTATATTAATTTCCCTGTCATGGAAGCAGTGCAGGTGCACCTCACACCAAAGGTGGGTTTATGTCACCCACCGATCTAACAGACGGATTAACTATGTTAATTTCCCTGTCACAGATGCAGTGCAGGTGTACCTCCCACAAAAAATTGGTATATGTCACCCACCAAACTAACAGATGGATTAGCTGTCACGGATACAGTGCAGGTGTACCTCACACCAAAAATGGCTATATGTCACCCACCTAAGAGACAGATTAACTATATTCATTTCCCTGTCATGGATGCAGTGCAGGTGTATCTCACACCAGAAGTGGGTATATGTCACCCACCGATCTAACAGACAGATTAATTATATTAATTTCACTGTTACGGATGCAGTGCAGGTGTACCTCACACAAAAAATTGGTATATGTCACCCATCAAACTAACAGATGGATTAATTGTCACGGATGCAGTGCAGATGTACCTCACATAAAAATGGGTATATGTTACCCACCGAACTAACACACCGATTATATATTAATATATTAATTTCCCTGTCATGGATGCAGTGCAGGTGTACCTCAGATAAAAATTTGTATATGTCACCCACCAAACTAAGAGACAGATGAACTATATTAATTTCCCTGTCATGGATGCAGTGTAGGTGTACCTCACACCAAAAATTGCTACATGTCACCACCAAACTAACAGATGGATTAACTGTCACAGATGCAGTGCAGGTGTACCTAACACCAAAAATGGGTATATGTCACCCACCGAACTAACAGACAGATTAACTATATTAATTTTGCTATCACTGATGCAGTTAAGGTGTAACTCACACAAAAAATGGGTATTTGTCACCCACCGAACTAACAGACAGATTAACTATATTCATTTCCCTGTCATGGATGCAGTGCAGGTGTATCTCACACCAAAAGTGGGTATAAGTCACCCACCGAACTAACAGACAGATTAATTATATTAATTTCCCTGTCATGGATGCAGTGCAGGTGTACCTTACACAAAAAATTGGTATATGTCACCCACCCAACTAACAGATGGATTAATTGTCACGGATGCAGTGCAGGTGTACCTCACATAAAAATGGGTATATGTCACCCACCGAACTAACACACGGATTAACTATATTAATTTCCCTGTCATGGATGCAGTACAGGTGTATATCACACCAAAAGTGGGTGTATGTCACCCACCGATCTAACAGACAGATTAACTATATTAATTTCCCTGTCACGGATGCAGTGCAGGTGTACCTCACACAAAAAATTGGTATATGTCACCCACCAAACTAACAGATGGATTAATTGTCATGGATGCAGTGTAGGTGTACCTCACACAAAAATGGGTATGTGTCACCCACCGAACTAACAGATGGATTAACTATATTAATTTCCCTGTCACGGATGCAGTGCAGGTGTACCTGACACAAAAAATGGGTATCTGTCATCCACTGAACTAACACAGATTAACTATATAAATTTCCCTGTCACGGATGCAGTGCAGGTGTACCTCACACCAGAAAAGGGTATAAGTCACCCACTGAACTAACAGACAGATTAATTATATTAATTTCCCTGTCACGGATGCAGTGCAGGTGTACCTTACACAAAAAATTGGTATATGTCACCCACCAAACTAATAGATAGATTAATTGTCACGGATGCAGTGCAGGTGTACCTCACATAAAAATGGGTATATGTCACCCACCGAACTAACACACGGATTAACTATATTAATTTCCCTGTCATGGATGCAGTACAGGTGTATATCACACCAAAAGTGGGTGTATGTCACCCACCGATCTAACAGACAGATTAACTATATTAATTTCCTTGTCACGGATGCAGTGCAGGTGTGCATCACACAAAAAATTGGTATATGTCACCCACAAAACTAACAGATGGATTAACTGTCATGGATGCAGTGTAGGTGTACCTCACACAAAAATGGGTATATGTCACCCATCGAACTAACAGACGGATTAACTATATTAATTTCCCTGTCATGGATGCAGTACAGGTGTATATCACACCAAAAGTGGGTGTATGTCACCCACCGATCTAACAGACAGATTAACTATATTAATTTCCCTGTCACGGATGCAGTGCAGGTGTACATCACACAAAAAATTGGTATATGTTACCCACCAAACTAACAGATGGATTAACTGTCACGGATGCAGTGCAGGTGTACCTCACACAAAAATGGGTATATGTCACCCACCGAACTAACAGATGGATTAACTATATAAATTTTCCTGTCACTGATGCAGTGCAGGTGTACCTCACACCAGAAAAGGGTATAAGTCACCCACCGAACTAACAGACAGATTAACTATATTAATTTCCCTGTCACGGATGCAGTGCAGTTGTACCTTACACAAAAAAATGGGTATATGTCACCCACCGAACTAACAGACGGATTAACTCTATTAATTTCCCTGTCATGTATGCAGTACAGGTGTACCTCACACCGAAAATGGGTATATGTTACCCACAGAACTAACAGACAGATTAACTATTATATTATTGTCCTGCAGCCAATCAACAAGCTTTATTAAATGCCCGATTACCGAAATCGAACCCAAACTTTTGCTGCAAAGTTCGGGTTTGGGTCCCTGTACCTGAACTCGCAAAGTTTGGTACGGACCCGAACTTTGCAGTTCGGGTTCGCTCAACACTAACAATAAGTGATACTCATATTGCACGCTGCTAAAAAAAGTAATCAACATCTTGCACCTATGTAGGGAGTCATTTTGCTTTCTGCTCTAATAAATTTGGCGATAAACGTGTGATATCACTGATAACGTTGTATGACTGTCCACCACATAGCTGCTGCAGAGTGGGGAGGTGACCTGGAGATTACATATCTGTGAGCTATAACTCAGAACCGTGAAATCCAGAAATAAGTTAATGCATCCATTACCTCTGTTTTTTAGACCTGATACTTTATTGTCTGACTTTGATCAATATTGTGTCTTTTATTATCTGTAGTTCATGCTGAAACACTGGAATGACTCCTTGTCTTTCTATTGATGTCTGACAAGTGTTGCCATGCTAATGTCAATGCATTTGGGCTTAGACACTTGGGTGCTGCCTTTGACACAAAGGCATTTCCTAGAAAAGATAAAAGAAGTAGTTTCAAAATCACCACAATATCAAAATATCCTCATGAAATGGTGGCTTATTGTATCACTTGAGAATTTCAGCAGTAAGTGATTTTTGCTGGATGTTCAGACTGCCTTTCTACATACTGAAATTCTCTTGATTGAGTATTGGATTGTGTTTAAAAACTATGGACACCTTTGGGGGCATTTGTTTTTTCAATACGCGCTGCATTTTACTCAAATAATTGAGTTGTAAGAAACACATAAAAATCATGTTTTTTTTTACAAGCAAAAAATAAAATAAAAATGCCACAAAAAGAACTAAAGGAAGCTGAAGGTTGATAGCACACATTTCATTTAGTAGAATTGTTTTTCTTGTGTCTGCCTTTGTCTGCAGTTTGTTTTATTTATTTTAGTTTGAGATTTATTTATTTTTATTCATTTTTTTAATTTTCTATTACACATCTTTATATATGTACACTGCACGCTTCTCCTGTAAGCATAATTTACACACATGCAGCACATTATCAATTTTCATCATTATCAATATTTTTATTCAGACTTTATGGGAAAAAAAATTTTTTTTGGAATGGTAGGTAGGTTAGGTAGAGGGACCTACCATTCCATCCCCACTCTGGTACAGCTACTCGCCCTAGCCTGAGGTGATCCCAGATCTAATTAATATGTATAAATATATCGGGTCAGAACAGAGATATCACCCATCATCTATCGGACTGTGACTGTGACGAGGGGACATCCTCTACGTCTGGAGGAAAGAAGGTTTCTACACAAACATAGAAGAGGATTCTTTATGGTAAGAGCAGTGAGACTATGGAACTCTCTGCCTGAGGAGGTGGTGATGGAGAGTTCACTAAAAGAGTTTAAGGGGGGCCTGGATGTATTTCTGGAATAATAATAATATTTTTTTCCCCTAAAATGAGGAAAGTTAGCTTCTATCTGAAGGAGTATTTTTTGCCTTTCTCTGGATCAACTTGTAGGATAACAGGCTGAACTGGTTGGAAAGATGTCTTTTTCAGCCTTACAGTCTATGGGGGTCATTTATGACCAGATATATGCCACTTTTGTGGCTTATATCTGGCCATTATTCTGTCACACGCCAGGTCTAAAAAAGTGGGCATGGTGGGGAAAGGGGCGGGCCAGTGGCCCTGTCTCATTCATAATTTTCTATGCCTGGTTTGGACGTAGAAAATGGTCCAAATGTAAGAAAGCAAGGAATCGGTCTTACATTTAGAATTAGCAGTAGATACGTCAAAGTTATGTAGAGGGTCGCACCTGTAAATAACTTTGTCGATGAACTGCCAGTAACAGGGCTTATTAAGACCAGAGTCTAAAGCATTGGTCTTAATAAATGTGCCCCTATGTTACTATGATAATCAGCAAGGTCTTAATACTGAATGGTGACAGCACTTACTGGTGGATGTAGTTCACCAATGCTGTACCTTGTGCAGGAAATATCTACTACAGTCACTCTTGTGATCATGAATATTCTCCAGAGTTAGACATATAACATGTAGCAGCAGCCGCCGCCCAAAAGAAATCGCTAATGTCTATTGAATTTTAGACTTTCTTCACATCATTTCAACAAACGGCTCTGTTACAAGGAATGGCCATATTTCAGGATGGTTGCAATCATCTCTAATAGCAGTCAGAAGTTTCACAGCAAGCAAAACAAAAATAACACAAAATCAATCATAGACTAACTGACACGCACAATATATCAGTCCCAGCTGTCTCCCAGGCTGCTTAGAAGCTTTCCAAAATAAAATATCTCTCTTTTGCAACCTTGTGGCAACTGGTGATGAAAAGTATGCTTGTGCAACATTTCAAGATGAAAAAAAAAAGGGGGAGATTTATCATCTTGGTGGGAAAAATTTCGCAAACCCCATGTTTGCAACTTTTTAAATGTCGCTTATGACAAATTTTGTTGCAAGTGGCATCTTTACATCACCCTTACCACATTTTGAAAAAGGGGAGTGTTGAGGGTGGGGAGGGACCAGTGGGCCCCGCACATTTATCTTCATTTGCACCAGTTTTCTGGTTTAAATGAAGTCAGTAATATATGGTGGCTCCAAGCTGCTTTAGATTTCATTCTTGTGCACAGACTGCTGAAAAATAGGCCTAATTTGTTACTAGGTGCCTGTGTCTCATCATAAATTTGGAGCATCCTTCGGTAGTACAGGGGATATCATAGACCAGTGTAAAACGCCGGTCTATGATAAATCTTCCCCCATAGTCAGCACTTCCAATGGTCACAGTGATCTATTTCTGCTAAGCAACATTTATTTCTGTAAATTTTAATTAAACTGTATAATCCCAGGGGTCACTTGGTGACCATACTCAACTAGCAGTAAAACTTCCATTGAGAGGGAATTTAAAACATCACCTTTATTTGTTCATTAAAAACTTAGTACAGTCTACATGCCTGGAAACAGGTCATGCTGACACGTTTCAGATAAAGTCCTTGAAGGGCATCTGTCAGCAGATTTGTACATATGAAACTGGCTGATCTGTTAGATGTGCGCTTGGCATCTGAAGGCATCTGTCTTTGTCCCATATTCATACGTGCCCGCATTACTGAGAAAAATGTTTTTAATGTATGCAATTGAGCCTCTAGGAGCAATGGGGGAGTTGCCGTTACAGCTAGAGGCACTGCTTTCTCTGCACCTGCCGCTCCCTCTCCTCTTTGAGGGCTGGCTATGAAGTTCATTTGCAATTAATAAAACATAATTTTTCTCAGCAGTGCTGGCAGAGGTCCAACAACAAGAAAAAGGGCACCTAGCAGGAACTAAGCAAGCTAAGAGACCTATTTTTTGGGCACCCTCCCACTGGGGAAGATGCCTGAAGTACCCCAGGATTGATAACCATTGGCTGGTGAAGATTAAGGCCAGTGTACATGCCCTATGAGCAAAGAAATGGATGCCTTGTCATCAAGGGAACAGAGCAGGTCCACCAGCTGGCGAGAGGCGGGTCTAAACCACTGGGTAGGTGGAGCAGTGCAGGATTTATTTTTATGCAAATACAGTTTACAGTGCGCTGAAGGTAGGCCGTTTCATTTGGTGCACCATTGCTCTGCCAAAAATGCCTCCCAGCACCTCCTCTTTTGTTTAATTGACATTTTTAAAAAGTTGGAGACCCAGGGGAAGCCATAGAACACCCATGGTCCACCGAAAACCTTATTTGCATAGGAATAAAAGAAGCATTTCTCAGGGTTACAGGACCAGATTTTTGCAAGAAAGGTATGATTATGTATCGGGGCTCCTACCTTACATTGTGGTATGCATACTTTGATACTGATTTTGAAGATGACAGATTCTTAATTATATGCCTATGCAGGGTATTTGAAACTTGGTATCAGAAAAAAATTGTTTTATATCATAAGTTTAAGTTCAGACTTTTGGACTTTATGGAAATTTTTGCAAAATTAAAAAAAAAAAAATTATAACCAGCATCAGAAATTCTAATTTCATAGCCGGGGTTGTCCTACTTTTTCACTTCTTTACATATTTTTGCATTTTTTTGAAGAGTGGCATGCAGTATTAGCAGTTATCCATGTTCCTGCATTACATATGCCACAGATGAACTTAGATGTCTGTTCTAATGACAGCATTAGGTCAGAGTCCAGATGCACACATATAGAGAGGTTTTTATGCAATGCTTAGTCACTCTCTTCGAAGGACAGTGACCTTTAAATAGCAGAAATTAGAGGAACAGTAATACCAAAATATCTATTCTGAATGAATCTCCTTAATTTGGAATATGTATGAAGAGTGCACTGCAGACATATCACTTCATATCCTTTCAAATCCATGTGCATCAGGAAACAGACAACGAGAACATGCCTGATGCTGCAGAAAAGACAAAAGGAGTTTTTTTTTTAAATGCATCTTAAGGGGAATATGTCATCAGAAAATAATCTGTTGTTTAAATCACATTTTTATGTTTAACATATTTTTAAAGATGTTGATGTTATTTTTAATTTTTCATGTCTATTCGAGTGAAACTCGAAAAATTAGAATATCGTGCAAAAGTCCATTTATTTTAGTAAAGCAAATTAAAAGGAATTGCATTAATGCAGCTTAAAATTTGAATATTTTGAAAAGGTTCAATATTCACACTCTAGTCAGCTAATAAATCCATACCCCCTAATCAAAAGGTACCTCAAAATTGTGACTTTGGGGTTTCATGAGCTGTAAGCCATAGTCATCCAAATTATAACAAATAAAGGCTTGAAATATCTCGCTTTGCATGTAATGAGTCTATCTCATATGTTAGTTTCATCTTTTAGGTTGCAATAAATGAACTTTGCACGATATTCAAATTTTTCGAGTTTCACCTGTAATCTATATTCAAACAAAAACCATAAAATCCTGCAGTTTTCTCAGGATCCGGCACCAAGTGTTCCGGAAATTGCCGCGTCACCGGGTCTGGTTTTCCAGTCTGTGCCTGTGCCATGATATAGGAGGAGCTAGTTTTGCTTTTGATCTTTGAAAAAATGTAAATACCGGATCCGTTATTGCGTTTGAAACAGGATGATAACAGATAAGATGGTATATCACGGATTCGTCTAACGGATCTGGAAAAAAAGATATCCGTTTGCATACAGTTGCCTGCCAGGTTCTAACAAAGCTAGTGTGAAAGTAGCCTAGGCCTAATAAAAAGGCGCCACTTCTTGGTCTATACAGATTAGTTTACTGCAGTTACCTGCTTATCTGTCATTCTAATTCTGCCTGTAATGATATCAATTCTGTGTATAGATAAGACAGGATCCACCATTCACAATAGGTGATTCTCAAAGCTAAGGCTACTTTCACATCGGTGCCTTGTATTCTGGTTTTGAGTTCCAGCAGAGGATTACAAAACTGGAGCGAAACGGTTCCGTGATTTAATACATCAGGATGTATCCACTCTGTTTAGATGCGGTTTTATTAAATCAAAACCGAACAAACCAGATTCGGCACTAAAAACAAAGTAAGACATTGATTGGGTGACAAATCATTTATTTATTTTTTTTACAAAGAAAAAACGGACCCTGCACCATTGACTTACATTGTTTTTAGTGCCGGATACGGTTTGTTCCATTTTGCAGACCGGACACAAAAATGCAGCTTGCAGCGGTTCTGTGTCTGGCCACAAAATGGAGCAAGACGGAACGGAGTGCATGCTGATCTGTTTTTTCCCCATTGCTCCGGTTTTGAGATCCTCTGCCGGAAATCAATCTCTGAGGACACCATGTTTAGGAAGCAAATCTCGAAATTTGACAGAATCCCTTTGAAGGGGTTATCCCATAAATAAGGTAAAAACATTAAAATCAGACATCATGTAGAACATGATAATCTCCTTCTAAAAATGCTAAAACCAGCCTTTTACCGAACACAGATCCAGAACTTTCCAATTCATTGCTCCAATTGCTCTGCAAGAGTCTCTTCAGACTGGCAGCTCTGAGAGCTTGTATTTCTCAGGAGGTATGTCCTTTCTAGGGCTTGTGCTCTTATTCAGGGTGTGTGTCCTGTCTGCTGCAGCTCTCTTGTTGCAAAAGTCACAGCTGCTAACAGTAGACAAAACTGAGCATGTGCGGCCACCTCAGTGATGTTACTGAGGTGGGCAGAAAAATAAAGAAAAAGCAACAGGTGTGCCTGAGCCCTTCCCACTTCTGAGTACTGTAGATACCAATTTGAAGAACTGAGTCCAGTTGAGTGCACTGTTCTCAGCTAAAGCCTTTGAGAATTGTGGATGTTTCTGAGCACTGTTTGTGGTGGCCAGGATCCATCAAACAGGGGTCACACAACCCTGTGTTCATGATTGGTGAGGGTTCCAGAGCTGGAACTCAAACTTATCAGACAGAGCTAGATAGGGTTCAAAGGAGGGCAACTAAAGTAATAACTGGAATGGGTGGACTACAGTACCCTGAAAGATTATCAAAGTTTGGGTTATTTAGTTTAGAAAAAAGACGATTGAGGGGAGATCTAATATCTATGTATAAATATATCAGGGGTCAGTACAGAGATCTCTCCCATCATCTATTTATCCCCAGGACTGTGACTGTGACGAGGGGACATCCTCTGCGTCTGGAGAAAAGAAGGTTTGTACACAAACATAGAAGAGGATTCTTTACTGTAAGAGCAGTGAGACTATGGAACTCTCTGCCTGAGGAGGTGGTGATGGTGAGTACAATAAAGGAATTCAAGAGGTGCCTGGATGTATTTCTGGAGTGTCATAATATTACAGGCTATAGTTACTACAATTTGTTGATCCAGGGAGTTATTCTGATTGTCCAATTGTAGTCGGGAAGGATTTTTTTGGCATAAAATGAGGAAAGTTGGCTTCTACCTCACAGGGTTTAGTTTTTTTGTCTACCTCTGGATCAACTTTGCAGGATTACAGGCTGAACTAGATGGACAGATGTTTTTTTTCAGCCTTATGAACTTTGTTACTATATTACGTATGACATATCTCCTGTATATGCCAATGATACTGAAAGAGCTTTTCTGAGATTTGTTTTTTAAATTGGCAGGGATAGAGTTATAATAATAGAAAAAAAAAAAAATTCTTACCATCCCAAACCCCCTCCGTTCCAGTGCTGTTGTTCCTCGTGGAGGAGCAGCAGTGTTGGAATGGGAGGGTTCAGGATGGTGAGTTTAATTTTCTTTATTATTATACTCCTGTCTTTTATGATTTTTTTTTTTTAAATTTCAGACAACTTTAGGATGGTAGTACAATTATAAGGATATGACAAGGGTCAGTAGTGCTTTTTATAAATGTGTGTGCACTGCACAGAAGTGAATAAACTAATAAACAAGCTGGGGAATGATATTTTAATACTATGGTGGAATGAAATAGCAAAACGTAAACCAATGATGAAAAATAGTAGAAAATCATCAGGGTAGCATGTAGACTAAGGAAAAAACACGTTTCTCATCTAAAATGTCATTAAAAGGAGCCTGGTGGACCTAATTTAAACTTGGAATGCTAATGAAACTCAATGGTAGTTTTCCCTTTGGCAAGATAAGAAATCACAGCATTTTACCTAGGCAAAATAGATGCAGTAAAAGTAATGTTTAATAAAGAGAATTCTACGAAAATATAAAAATATGAACATTTTACAAAAATAATTGCTGTCATGTTTATGTGGATGATGCAATAAATTAATATTAACTTGGGAGAGTATGTGTCAGGTAATTGAGTTAATTGAAACTCAGTTGGACAGTACATTTTTCATTGAGAGATGAATTTGCCTTACTTGTCTGTTGTTTTGTATCAGAGGTTGCCAATATACAGTAGACTTTAGACCCCAATTAGTCCGATCCAGGAGCAAGACAGGCCCAAAATTCTGTGCTGATAAATTTCTCAATTTATCTTTATGGCAGTGGGATCATCATTCTGTGCTGATGCAGGCTCTAAACCTCTAGCATAGTCATTAAGTTAAATGATAAACTCCTTGCCACCTTCAACTGCCAGATGATAGAGCCTAAGATCATACTGAACACACCATTTATTATTGCGTTCAATGTAAAACCAGTACAAAGTGAGCTCCAAAGCTCCCTCTAGTGGCGACTGTAGGCAGCCACGAATTTATAATTTAAAGGGCATTTTCCGTAAAAATATGTGGATGACCTAGCTATATGATAAATCATCAATATCAATATATTGGTAGGAGTCCAATACCCGGCACCCCCGCGCTGATCCTCTGTTAGCGCAGCTTTGGGTCCATAAATAAATAGCACGTGAACTAAGAGCAAGATTGTAGTGTCTGAGAATGGCTACTAAACAATGTATAGCGTTGTGGTGTTTAGCCTGTTTACTTCCAGAACCACAGCTGCCACTAAGAGGATGTCAGACCCCCACTGATCTAATATTGATGACAAATAGGTCATCCATATGTTGGTAACAGAAAACCTCTTTAACCCCTTTTGTGACATGGCGATTTCCGTTTTTGCATTTTAGCTTTTTAGTCCCTGCCTTTCTGGACCCATAACTTTTTAATTTTTTCTGTTCACAGAACCTAATGAGGGATTGTTTTTTTGCAGGACCCATTTCTCTTTCTAATGGCACAATTTTATATTAAATACAATGTATTCGGAAGCTGGAACATTTTTCAAATGGGGTATACTTGGAAAAAAAGACTCAATTCCTCCATAGTTATATAGGTTTAGTTTTTAAATTGTTTCCCTATGCAGTAAAACCGACCAGTTTTCTCCATTCTTCGGTCAGTATGATTACTGCAATACCATATTTATATTGTTTTTCTTATGTTTAACCGCTACAGGACCGCCTAACGCAGGGATGCGTCCTGCGGGCGGTCCTGTAGCTCTGAGATGACGCGTCGGCGCATCATCTCGTGAGAGCTGAGATTTCCTGTGAACGCGCGCGCGTTCGGCAGTTAGGCTACAGCCTGCCAGCGATGATCCATCGCTGGCAGGCTGTAGATGCGAATAAAATCGCATCAAACAGCTATACCAGACGCTGTTTTGTGAACAGCGTCTGATATAGCTGCTACCTGGTCCTCTGGTGGTCCCATTTGCTGGGATCGACCACCAGAGGACCAGGTAACACTGTAAAGTTGCACCAAACACTACACTAACCCCCCCCCCCCTCACATATTAACCCCTTGATCACCCCATCTAGACCCCCTGATCACCCCCCTGTCATTGATCACACCCCTATGGGCGTCAGCGCGGCGGCTCTCTCAGGTCTCAGTCACGCCTATCGGCGTCATCTCGTGAGACCTGAGATTTCACATGAACGCGCGCGTTCATGTGATCGGAGCCGGGACAACTGAAACTACAGCCTGCCAGCGCTGATCATGCGCTGGCAGGCTGTAGATGCGGAAAAACGCATTTAAATCGCATATCAGACGCTGTTTTTAAACAGCGTCTGATATGCCTGCTGTCTGCTCGTCTGGTGGTCCCTTTGTTTGGGACCACCAGAGGAAACATAGGAAAAGTGCACCAATCACTACACACCCCCACCCCCATCACTGATTAACCCCTGATCACCCATGTCACCCCCTGATCACCCCCTGTCACCCCCCTGTCACTAATCACCCCCTACAGGCTCATTCAGACGTCCGTATGTGTTTTGCGGATCCATGGATCTGCGGATCCATGGATCTGTGGATCCGCAAAATACGGACACCGGCAATGCGCTTTCCGCATTTTGCAGATCCGCACAGAACTATATAGAAAATGCTTTTTCTTGTCCGCAATTGCGGACAAGAATAGGACATGTTCTATATTTTTGCGGAACGGAAGTGCAGACCCGGAAGCGCGGATCCGTAATTCCGGATCCGAGCGGGACAAAGTCTGTCCCCATAGAAATGAATGGGTCCGCAATTCCGTTCCGCAAACAGAATTTCGGACGTGTGAATGGGGCATAAGGGTCCCGTTATCACCGCCAGTTAGTTAGCTACTTGTTAGGTAGCTAGCGCCCAGCCCACCGCACCGCAGTCACTGATTTTGGCAGAGATTTTTTCATCCACATTGATCGATGCGAATGAAGAAATCTGTGCCGTTCATTTATTTTTTTTTTTTCAGTGCAGCGGCTGAACGGAAAAAAAAAAATCTCATTACCCGTGTGCTCAATATAAGGAGAATCGCAGAAACTCCTAATGCTGGCCATACGTGTAATGATTGCGGAGACCCTCAAATGCCACAGCAGTACAAAAACCTCACATGTGACCCCATTTTAGAAAGAAGACACCCCAAGGTATTCGCTGAGGGGTATGGTGAGTTCATGCAAAATTGTATTTTTTGTCACAAGTTAGTGGAATATGAGACTTTGTAAAAAAAAAATATATATATATATATATATCAATTTCCGCTAACTTGTGTCCAAAATTTTTTTTTTATGTGAACTCGCCATGCCCCTCACGGAAATCTTGGGGTGTCTTCTTTCCAAAATGGGGTCACATGTGGGGTATTTATACTGCCCTGGCATTTTAGGGGTCCTAAAGCGTGAGAATCCAAATACGTAAAAATGCCCTGTGAAATCCTAAAGGTACTCATTGGTTTTAGGGCCCCTTTGAGCATCTTGGCTGCAAAAAAGTGGCACACATGTGGTATCGCCGAACTCAGGAGAAGTAGGGCAATGTGTTTTGGGGTGTATTTTTATATATACCCATGCTGCGTGTGAGAAATATCTCTGTAAATGACAACTTTTTAAATTTTTTTATTCAAAGTTGGCAATTTACAGAGATATTTCTCTCACCCAGCATGGGTATATGTAAAAATACACCCCAAAACACATTGCCCTACTTCTCCTGAGTATGGCGATGCCACATGTGTGACACTTTTTGCAGCCAAGATGCGCAAAGGGCCCAAATTCCAATGAGTAACTTTAGGAGGGCATTTTACGCATTTTCTTCTCACGCTTTAGGGCCCTAAAATGCCAGGGCAGTATAAATACCCACATGTGACCCCATTTTAGAAAGAAGACACCCCAAGGTATTTGCTGAGGGGCATAGTGAGTCCATGAAAAATTAAACTTTTGTCAAAAGTTAGCGGAAAGGGAGACTTTGTGAGAAAAACAATAAAAATCTATTTCCACTAACTTGTGCCAAAATTTTTTTTTTCTATGAACTCGCCATGCCCCTCATGGAATACCTTGGGTGTCTTCTTTCCAAAATGGGGTCACATGTGGGGTATTTATGCTGCCCTGGCATTTTAGGGGCCCTAAAGCATGAGAAGAAAATGCGTAAAAATGCCCTCCTAAAAGGTACTCATGGGAATTTGGGCCTTGCGCATCTTGGCTGCAAAAGTGTCACTTATGTGGTATCGCCGTACTCAGGAGAAGTAGGCAATGTGTTTGGGGTGTATTTTACATATACCCATGTTGGGTGAGAGAAATATCTCTGTAAACTGACAACTTTGTATAAAAATTTTTAAAAAGTTGTCGTTTACAGCGATATTTATCACACACAGTATGGGTATATGTAAAAATACACCCCAAAACACATTGCCCTACTTCTCCTGAGTACGGCGATACCACATGAGTGACACTTTTTTGCAGCCAAGATGCGCAAAGGGGCCCTAAAACCAATGAGTACCTTTAGGATTTCACAGGGCATTTTTACGCATTTGGATTCTCACGCTTTAGGTTCCCTAAAATGTCAGGTGAGTATAAATACCCCACATGTGACCCCATTTTGGAAAGAAGACACCCCAAGGTATTCCGTGAGGGGCATGGCGAGTTCACAGAATTTTTTTTTTTTGGCACAAGTAAGCGGAAATTGAGATATATATATTTTTTTATTTAGTTTTTTACAAAGTCTCATATTCCACTAACTTGTGACAAAAAATAAAATTTTACATGAACTCACCATACCCCTCACGGAATACCTTGGGGTGTCTTCTTTCTAAAATGGGGTCACATGTGGGGTATTTATACTGTCCTGGCATTTTAGGGGCCCCTAAAGCGTGAGAAGAAGTCTGGAATCCAAATGCGTAAAAATGCCCTGTGAAATCCTAAAGGTACTCATTGGTTTTAGGGCCCTTTGCCACCCAGGCTGCAAAAAGTGTCACACATGTGGTATCGCCGTACTCAGGAGAAGTAGGGCAATGTGTTTTGGGGTGTATTTTTATATATACCCCTGCTGGGTGTGAGAAATATCTCTGTAAACGACAATTTTTAAATTTTTTTATACAAAGTTGTCAGTTTACAGAGATATTTCTCTCACCCAACATGGGTATATGTAAAAATACACCCCAAAACACATTGCCCTACTTCTCATGAGTACGGCGATACCACATGAGTGCCACTTTTTGCAGACTGAGTGCGCAAAGGGCCCTAAAACCAATGAGTACCTTTAGCTTTTACATGGCTGCTCACAATTTAGCCCCGCCCAAAATGCCAGAACAGTAAACACACCCCACAAATGACCCCATTTCGGAAAGTAGACACCCCAAGGTATTCACTGAGGGGCATAATGAGCCCGTATGAGATTTTTTTTTTTTTTGCCAGAAGTTAGCAGAAATGGAAACTTTAATATTATTTTTTTTTTCCTCAGAAAGTGTCATTTTCCGCTAACTTGTGAAAAAAAATGAAATGATACATGAACTCACCATGCCCCTCCGCGAATACTTTGGGGTGTCTTCTTTCTAAAATGGTGTGATTTGGGGGGTATTTATACTTTCCTGACATTCTAGCTCCTGAAGAAACATGACAGGTGCTCAGAAAGTCAGAGCTGCTTCAACATGCCCAAATTCACTTTTTTGCACCATAGTTTGTAAACGCTATAACTTTTACCCAAACCAATAAATATACACTTATTGGACTTTTTTTTTTATCAAAGACATGTAGAACAATACATTTAGAGAAAAATTTATATAGAAATGTAGTTTTTAAAAAAAAAAATTACAACAGAAAGTGAAAAATTTCATTTTTTTGCAAAAATGTTGTTCAATTTTTATTAATAGCAAAAAAAGTAAAAATGTCAGCAACAATGAAATACCACCAAATGAAAGCTCTATTAGTGAGAAGAAAAGGAGGTAAAATTCATTTGGGTGGTAAGTTGTATGAGCAATAGACGGTGAAAGTAGTGTAGTGCGGATTTGTAAAAAAGGGCCTGGTCACTAGGGGGGTATAAACCTGTGGTCTTCAAGTGGTTAAGGCTCCATTCAGACGTCCATATGTGTTTTGCGAATCCGTGGATTCACGGATCCGCGGATCCGATCCGCAGATCCTCAAAACACGGACACCGGCAATGTGCTTTCCGCATTTTGCAGATCCGCACATTGCCAGAACTATTTTGATAATGCCTTTTCTTGTCCGCAATTGCGGACAAGAATAGGACATGTTCTATATTTTTGCGGAACGGAAGTGCAGACCCGGAAGCGCGGATCCGTAATTCCGGATCCGAGCGGGACAAAGTCTGTCCCCATAGAAATGAATGGGTCCACAATTCCGTTCCGCAAACAGAATTTCGGACGTGTGAATGGGGCATAAGGGTCCCCTATCACCGCCAGTTAGTTAGCTACGTGTTAGGTAGTTGGCGCCCAGCCCACCGCACCGCAGTCACTGATTTTGGCAGAGATTTTTTCATCCACATTGACCGATGCGAATGAAAAAATCTGTGCCGTTCATTTTTTTTTTTTTCAGCGCAGAGGCTGAACTGAAAAAAAAAATCTCATTACCCGTATGCTCAATATACGGAGAATCGCAGAAACTCCTAATGCTGGCCATACGTGTAATGATTGCGGAGACCCTCAAATGCCAGGACAGTACAAACACCTCACATGTGACCCCATTTTAGAAAGAAGACACCCCAAGGTATTCCGTGAGGGGTATGGTGAGTTCATGCAAAATTTTATTTTTTGTCACAAGTTAGTGGAATATGAGACTGTAAAAAAAAAAAAAAAAACAATTTCCGCTAACTTGTGCCAAATTTTTTTTTCTGTGAACTCACCATGCCCCTCACAGAATACCTTGGGTGTCTTCTTTCCACAATGGGGTCACTTGTGGGGTTTTATACTGCCCTGGCATTTAGGAGTCCTAAAGCGTGAGAATCCAAATGCGTAAAAATGGCCTGTGAAATCCTAAAGGTACTCATTGGTTTTAGGGCCCCTTTGCGCATCTTGGCTGCAAAAAAGTGTCACTCATGTGGTATCGCCGTGCTCGGGAGAAGTAGGGCAATGTGTTTTGGGGTGTATTTTTATATATACCCATGTTGGGTGTGAGAAATATCGCTGTAAACGACAACTTTTTAAATTTTTTTATTCAAAGTTGTCAATTTACAGAGATATTTCTCTCACCCAGCATGGGTATATGTAAAAATACACCCCAAAACACATCTCCCTACTTCTCCTGAGTACGGCGATACCACGTGTGTGACACTTTTTTGCAGCCAAGATGCGCAAAGGGGCCCAAATTCCAACGAGTACCTTTTAGGAGGGCATTTTTACGCATTTTTCTTCTCACGCTTTAGGGCCCCTAAAATGCCAGGGCAGTATAAATACCCCACATGTGACCCCATTTTGGAAAGAAGACACCCCAAGGTATTCCATGAGGGGCATGGCGAGTTCATAGAAGATTTTTTTTTGGCACAAGTTAGTGGAAATAGATTTTTTATTGTTTTTTCTCACAAAGTCTCCCTTTCCGCTAACTTTTGACAAAAAGTTTAATTTTTCATGGACTGAAAGAAATATCTCTGTAAATTGACAACTTTGAATAAAAAAATGTAAAAAGTTGTCGTTTACAGCGATATTTCTCACACGCAGCATGGGTATATGTAAAAATACACCCCAAAACACATTGCTCTACTTCTCCTGAGTACGGCGATACCACATGTGTGACACTTTTTTGCAGCCAAGATGCGCAAAGAGGCCCTAAAACCAATGAGTACCTTTAAGATTTCACAGGCCATTTTTATGCATTTGGATTCTCACGCTTTAGGGGCCCCTAAAATGCCAGGTGAGTATAAATACCCCACATGTGACCCCATTTTGGAAAGAAGACACCCCAAGGTATTCCGTGAGGGGCATGGTGACTCCACAGAATATTTATTTTTTGGCACAAGTCAGCGGAAATTGATATTTTTTTTTTATTTTGTTTTTTACAAAGTCTCATATTCCACTAACTTGTGACAAAAAATAAAATTTTACATGAACTCACCATACCCCTCACAGAATACCTTGGGGTGTCTTCTTTCCAAAATGGGGTCACATGTGGGGTATTTATACTGTCCTGGCATTTTAGGGGCCCTTAAATCGTGAGAAGAAGTCTGGAATCCAAATGCGTAAAAATGCCCTGTGAAATCCTAATGGTACTCATTGGTTTTAGGGCCCCTTTGCGCACCCAGGCTGCAAAAAAGTGTCACACATGTGGTATCGCCGTACTCAGGAGAAGTAGGGCAATGTGTTTTGGGGTGTATTTTTATATATACCCATACTTTGTGTGAAAAATATCTCTGTAAACGACAACTTTTAAAATTTAGCCCCGCCCAAAATGCCAGAACAGTAAACACACCCCACAAATGACCCCATTTCGGAAAGTAGACACCCCAAGGTATTCACTAAGGGGCATAGTGAGTCCGTCTGAGATCTTTTTTTTTTTTGCCAGAAGTTATCAGAAATTGAATCTTTTTTTTTTTTCTCAGAAAGTGTCATTTTCCGCTAACTTGTGAAAAAAAATGAAATGATACATGAACTCACCATGCCCCTCCGTGAATACTTTGGGGTGTCTTCTTTCTAAAATGGTGTCATTTGGGGGGTATTTATACTATCCTGACATTCTAGCACCTGAAGAAACATGACAGGTGCTCAGAAAGTCAGAGCTGCTTCAAAATGCCGAAATTCACTTTTTTGCACCATAGTTTGTAAACGCTATAACTTTTACCCAAACCAATAAATATACACTTATTGGACATGTAGAACAATAAATTTGGAGAAAAATTTATATAGAAATGTAGTTTTTTTTGAAAAATTTTACAACAGAAAGTGAAAAATGTCATTTTTTTGCAAAAATGTCGTTAAATTTGTATTAATGGCAAAAAAAGTAAAAATGTCAGCAACAATGAAATACCACCAAATGAAAGCTCTATTAGTGAGAAGAAAAGGAGGTAAAATTCATTTGGGTGGTAAGTTGCATGACGGAGCAATAAACGGTGAAATTAGTGTAGTGCAGAATTGTAAAAAGTGGCCTGGTCATTAAGGGTGTTTAAGCTAGGGGGGCTGAAGCGGTTAAATAGTGAAAAAAAATAAAAACTTTGGAAAAGATTATATTTTCCTTGCATTCTTTAATACCATTTTTGAGGTTGTATGCCTTTTTGATCACTTTTTGTTAATTTTATTTAGGGAGGTGAAGAGATGAAAAAACATCAAATCTGTCATTTAGATTTTTTCTTTCCATTATGGCTTTCACCATAGGGGATAAATCTGTTTATATATTAATAGTACAGGCATTTTGGGTTGCAGTGATGCATATGATCTTTATTTTTTACTGTCTATTTTTTATTTGTATTGTGAGGAAAAGGTGGGTGATTAGAATTTTTACATATGGTTGTTTAAAAACTTTTTTTTTTACTTTTTCACACATATGTTAAGTTCCCCTAGGGCAGTGATGGGCAATGTGCGGCTCTCCAGCTGTTGCTAAACTACAACTCCCACCATGCCCTGCAGTAGGCTGATAGCTATAGACAGGCTTTGCATGCTGGGAGTTGTAGTTCTGCAACATCTGGAGAGCCGCACGTTGCCCATCACTGCCCTAGGGGACTGGGGATTGTTAGATTGTTTCTTCCTTAGGCTGCAATGAATTTTTACCATTGCAGTCCCTGCGACATTAAATACGTTACTTTGCAGCCGTGCCACCTGCAGGTCTCCATTGGAACTACTACTGTGATAGCCTTGGATCTTTTAGAGGGACCGAGGCTATCATGAGGAATGAATGACTCACCTAATTGCCAGTCAGGGGAGCTATTTTGGCCCTGGCAGCGTAGGGCTCCCGGGAAAAGCCAACTCAGATGCCGTGGTAACAATTGAGTTAAATGGGGTTAAATGTCTTTGATCAACATTATTGCTGATTGCAGACATTAGCACCAGGTGTCTGCTATGTGAAACAGTAGAAACCCAGCGGCCTAGAAGACCTGATATCTGCAGTACATGTACAATGGATGTTGTGAAGGGGTAAACGACAAAATACTGTAAGCTCCCATGCATTGGTCATAAGAATGTCAGTCCTGGAAGATCTTTTTAACTTGATGTCTATGCACGGACATGCAATCTTATGACATCTGAGGCAAAATACTATTAAATGATTTCCTATTTAATGCCAGCTTTCCCTTTTTAATGTGTAACAGCTGTAGGGTAAGGAGAGATCTGTTAAACCCAGCAGTCATTAGCTATGACTTTTGCTTAGTATTATATCACAAAAATGTCTTTATTACATCAAATAATTGTTGCATTATACATATTATTTACAGCAGCATGGACCAAGTTAGAATGCAATGCTCAGTGATAAGCTATGCATTTTAGAAAATATTGCCTGTCATAAACTCCCAGATGGTGACTCTGCATTCGTAGAATAAGGGCACTACATGATGCACACAAATAGCATAAAATCCCCAATGGAGAATGGAGCTCTATGTGAATAATGACAAGGAAATAAATGAGAATGTGCTTTATAGTAACATATATTAAAAAAAAGCAATAAAACAAAAAAATAGATAAACATTTCAGTCACATTTGGATGCAAATCACTCACCTCTTAACCATTCACACAGTTAGATAGATATGCTTACAGGCTATGCACTCCTTTGGGGACACTTTTTTATTATTATTATTGCATTTTACTAATTTTGAGCTAAAAATAATTTTTTTACTTGATCTTTATTAAAAATATGGAGTCTTTTTTTCTGTACAGAGCTGAGATGTTCTAGTAGCACCCTTTGGATTTTCTGTCTTTTCTGTCAGACCAGGAGCAGACGGACTCCTTATCTCTGCTCTCTGGTGTTATACTGATTTAGGCCTCATGCACACGACCGTTGTTTGATTCCGTGTCCGTTGCTCCATTTTTCGTGATTTTCTGAAGACCCATTGGTTTTCAATGGGTCCGGGGAAACCTCGGCAAATGCACCGTTTGTCCTCCGCGTCCGTGGTCCGTGATTCCAGTCCGTCAAAAAAATATAACCTGTCCTATTCTTGTCCGTGAAAAACGGTTCACAGATCCATTCAAGTCAATGGGTCCGTGAAAAATGCGGATGGCCATCCGTGTGTCATCCGCGTTCCGTGTCCGTTTTTTTTGAGGATCCCTTGGCAGGCACTTGGGAAACATTGTCAGCCTGTCTTTTGGTAAAATCTTTTGGGTCATGTCCGCTAAAAAAAACGGAAGACACACGGAAACACAACGGAAGGCAAAAACGGACACGGATCACTGAACAACGGAACCCCTTTTTGCGGACAGCATAAAAAAACGGTCGTGTGCATGAGGCCTTAACATGACATATACTGATAAGAATGTGGCTTAAATAAGTGTTTATGACCTCTCAGTGGTTTAGAGATAAGGTTTATTAAATGACCAGCACAAAGTGAAAGTGAAAGTACCAATCACACAGCTATGAAAACAGTTAACCCTTTGTGATAGAACAGCTCAATATTTTTAATAAAGGCCAATTGAAAAAATTATTTTAAGCCAAAAATGAGTAACATGCAATGATAAAATAATTGCCTCTGAAGGTGAACATAGCCTTTCATGCATGTCCAATGTACTTTTTTTGCTGTATGTACAAATATCAAGAAAATAGTAATAAATGAAATGATATACGGTATGAAAATGGATACAGGTACTAGCTGGAGAAACATAAATATTAGTGTTGGGCGAGCATGCTCGGCTGAGTACCTTATATGCTCGAGCGCCATGCTCGAGTCTCCTCCCCGCACGTTTGGTGCTTGCTAAGCAGCCAATAAACGCGCAGGTAAGTATTGCCATCACTGTAATGCCATTAGACATGTTTTCTACTGGAATTACAGTGATTGGCTGGCCGGAACGCGTCATAGGGTGCTATATAGCACCCAGTCACGTCGGTTCGGCTCATTGCGAGTCAGGGAGAGCTGCTGTTAGGAAGTGACAGTCAGTGTAGGGCGAATTTCATCTAAAAATTATCATTGAGAAGACGTTTCAAAGAACTGACAGTCCTTTTAAGGACTATTGTTAGAGGTGGAAGGCAGCTAAAATTGTTTTGGGGGAATTTTTTTTTTTTTTGTCAAGGCGACCGTTAGTGACATTTTCTGTATTCCACAAACTCTGCTTGCTGTGAGCAGTGAGACGCAAATCTACACGTATATCTAGACTGTGTGTGGCCTATATTTAATTCAAAAATACGAGTGACAGACAGTCATTTTCTGTATTTCACAAACTCTGCTTGCTGTAATCAGTGAGACGCAAATCTACACTTATTTCTAGACCGTGTCAGCGTCCTCAGTGATCCCTCAGTGCCTTACAACTACTGGGTGTCCAAGCTGGACACGTGGCACGAACTGGCGCTCTACGCCTTGGAGGTGCTGGCCTGCCCTGCCACCAACGTTTTGTCTGAGCAGGTATTTAGTGCTGCTGGTGGCATTATAACAGATAAGCGTATCCGGCTGTCAACTGAAAATGCTGACAGGTTGACTTAGATAAAAATGAACAAGGCCTGGATTGCCCCTGACTTCTCCACTCCACTAGAGAAAAGCCACGACTGAACATCAAGGCACTTTAAATGTGTTGTTTAGAATATACTGAATACTCTGTATTCCCACGCAACCTTGCCGCCACAAAAAAGGGTATATGGTTGATAGAGATGTCGCGAACATAAAATTTTCCGTTCGCTAACGGCGAACGCGAACTTCCGCAAATGTTCGCGAACGGGCGAACCGGGCGAACCTCCATAGACTTCAATAGACAGACGGATTTTAAAACCCACAGGGACTCTTTCTGGCCACAATAGTGATGGAAAAGTTGTTTCAAGGGGACTAGCACCTGGACTGTGGCATGCCGGAGGGGGATCCATGGCAAAACTCCCATGGAAAATTACGTAGTTGACGCAGAGTGTGGTAAGTTGAATTCGCAATGCGATTAATATAACCTGCATTAATCGCATTGTGAATTCAACTTAGAGCTGGGTTCCTAATGGTTGTATTGCTAGAGTATGACGAAGATTGAGAATATAGCGCTATATTCTCAATCTTCGTCATATTCTAGCAATACAACCATTAGGAACTCAGATCTAAGTTGCAATCGCAATGCGATTAATACAGGATATATTAATCGCATTGCGATTACAACTTCTAACACTGCAGCTTCAGAATGAATCTAAGATGGATGCCGTCCTTGCTTTTTGATAAGAGGTGGGAGGGTCTGGGAGGGAGACTGGTGTACTAGCCCTAAAAAGGGCTTTTTGGGGTGCTGTCAGGACGTTGTCCTTACAGCAGAGATCTGATGAGTCTTTCAGGACTGGAGTGGACACTGAATACACTAGCCTAGCTATCGATTTCCTATTAAATCAGCAGCAGCTACACTGTCCCTCCTCTCACTAACCCTGGGTTCAGACCTGAGCGTTTCTGAGACGCGTTTCTGCGCGTATTTGTCGCGTGTTTTACGCACCTTTTATGCTCGTTTTTTGCAATAGTAAGCGCGTTTGACGCGCGTTTGTGTGATTGACTGCAGTGTTGTCCAATGACCAAATATCCCTGTCTATATAAAGTATGGCCAATCAGAGCTGGGGTTTGGCCTTTCCAGCATGTTGCAAATTCATAAACGCTGCGTTCGAACGCGCGTTTCCGTGTCAAAAACGCGCAAATTACAAGCGTTGCGCGTTCCCATTGTAGTCTATGGGCCAAAACGCGCGACAAACGCCCAAAAAAACAGCTCAAGATCTTGTTTATGCGTCGGTCGTTTTCAGCAGCGTTCGAACACGCTGTAAAACGCGAAAATGTGAACCAGTCCCATAGGGAAGCATTGGTTTGCATCGGTTATGCGTTTTACAGCGCATTCGAACTGCGCTGTAAACGCGCAAGTGTGAACTTAGGGTAAGACTGCAGCTTCGAATGAATCTAAAATGGATGCTGTCCAGGTGATGGGAGGGTCTGGGAGGGAGGGTATGCTGATTGGCTGGAATGTGTCTTAGAGCTGGGTTCCTAATGGTTGTATTGCTAGAGTATAACGAAGATTGAGAATATAGCGATATATTCTCAATCTTCGTATATATTCTAGCAATACAACCATTAGAACTCAGATCTAAATTGCAATCGCAATGCGATTAATACAGGATATATTAATCGCATTGCGATTACAACTTCTAACACTGCAGCTTCAGAATGAATCTAAGATGGATGCCGTCCTTGCTTTTTGATAAGAGGTGGGAGGGTCTGGGAGGGAGACTGGTGTACTAGCCCTAAAAAGGGCTTTTTGGGGTGCTGTCAGGACGTTGTCCTTACAGCAGAGATCTGATGAGTCTTTCAGGACTGGAGTGGACACTGAATACACTAGCCTAGCTATCGATTTCCCTATTAAATCAGCAGCAGCTACACTGTCCCTCCTCTCACTAACCCTGGGTTCAGACCTGAGCGTTTCTGAGACGCGCGTTTTACGCGCGTATTTGTCGCGTGTTTTACGCACCTTTTTATGCTCGTTTTTTGCAATAGTAAACGCGTTTGACGCGCGTTTGTGTGATTGACTGCAGTGTTGTCCAATGACCAAATATCCCTGTCTATATAAAGTATGGCCAATCAGAGCTGGGGTTTGGCCTTTCCAGCATGTTGCAAATTCATAAACGCGCGTTCGAACGCGCGTTTTCCGTGTCAAAAACGCGCAAATTACAAGCGTTGCGCGTTCCCATTGTAGTCTATGGGCCAAAACGCGCGACAAACGCCCAAAAAAACAGCTCAAGATCTTGTTTATGCGTCGGTCGTTTTTCAGCGCGTTCGAACACGCTGTAAAACGCGAAAATGTGAACCAGTCCCATAGGGAAGCATTGGTTTGCATCGGTTATGCGTTTTACAGCGCATTCGAACGCGCTGTAAAACGCGCAAGTGTGAACTTAGGGTAAGACTGCAGCTTCCGAATGAATCTAAAATGGATGCTGTCCAGGTGATGGGAGGGTCTGGGAGGGAGGGTATGCTGATTGGCTGGAATGTGTCTTAGAGCTGGGTTCCTAATGGTTGTATTGCTAGAATATAACGAAGATTGAGAATTTAGCGATATATTCTCAATCTTCGTTATATAATTCTAGCAATACAACCATTAGGAACCCAGCTCTAAATTGAATTCGCAATGCGATTAATATAACCTGCATTATTCGCATTGCGAATTCAACTTAGAGCTGGGTTCCTAATGGTTGTATTGCTAGAATATTCTTAATTTTTGTTATATTCTAGCAATACAACCATTAGGAACTCAGCTCTAAGTTGTAACCGCAATGCGAATAATACTTACAATTATTAATCGCTTTGCGAATCCATTTGAAGCCTCTATTTGAATGCATATGACGGTTGACTATGACTACCACCAACGTTCTGCTGCCTCCGAGGCAAGATATCTGAACCCCCCAGAGGCCATTTGGGCGTTTTTGATAGAAAACGCATCAAAAACGCATATGCGTTTTTATCATTTTTTTATTTTATTTTTTGTGTATTTTGCCACATTTGGTTGCATATTTACATTTGGTATAGGCAAATACGGTAGTTTAGAATTTAGTGTTTCCCAACCAGTGTGCCTCCAGCTTTTGCAAAACTACAACTCCCAGCATGCCCGGACAGCCTTTGGCTGTGCAGGCATGCTGGAAGTTGTAGTTTCGCAACAGCTGGAGGCACACTGATTGGAAAACACAGGTCTAGATCATTACTCTGCCCAAATCTATATTCAGCTACATGGCTTAGAAAATATGCTGTCAAACAATGATCCTAGGTTTTGGTATAGACACATGATCTAGACTACCATATTTGCCTATACCAAATGTAAATATGCAACCAAATGTGGCAAAATACACAAAAAACTAAAATAAAAAATTATAAAAATGCAGATGCGTTTTTGATGTGTTTTCTATCAAAAACGCCCAAATGGCCCCTGGGGGATTCAGATACCTTGCTTTGGAGGCAGCAGAACGTTGGTGGTAGTCATAGTCAACCGTCATATGCAATCAAATAGAGGCATCAAATGGATTCGCAAAGCGATTAATAACTGTAAGTATTATTCGCATTGCGATTACAACTTAGAGCTGAGTTCCTAATGGTTGTATTGCTAGAATATAACGTATATTCTAGCAATACAACAACCATTAGGAACTCAGCTCTAAGTTGAATTCGCAATGCGATTAATGCAGGTTATATTAATCGCATTGCGAATTAAACTTAGATCTGAGTTCCTAATGGTTGTTTTATTGTTAGAATATAACGTAGATTGAGAATATAGCGCTATATTTGTTATCTTCGTTATATTCTAGCAATACAACCATTAGGAATTCAGATCTAAGTTGTAATCGCTATGCGAATAATACAGGTTGTATTAATCGCATTGCGATTTACAATTACTAACACAGCAGCTTCAGAATGAATCTAAGATGGATGCTGTCCTTGCGTTTAGATAGGAGGTGGGAGGCTCTGGGAGGGAGGGTAAGCTGATTGGCTGGAATGTACCTGCTGACTGTGAGGCACAGGGTCAAAGTTTGCTTAATGATAAAGTATAGGGGCGAACGCGAACATAGAATATGTTCGCCCGCCGCGGCGGACGCGAACAAGCTATGTTTGCTGGGAACTGTTCGCCGGTGAATAGTTCGGGCCATCTCTAATGGTTGAATCTTCCTTTTCTCATCCTCCTTCTCATCGTCCATCATATCTACATGCTTAATTGTCGCATATAATGCCATCGCTTATATGCCTTCTCATATAATTTTTCGGATGGTCAGCTCACCCCCAGGCCCTCGCATAAATAATGTTTTCAATGGTCAGCTCACCCGCAGGCCCTCGCATAAATAATATGTTCAATGGTCAGCTCACCCGCAGGCCCTCGCATAAATAATGTTTTCGATGGTCAGCTCATCCACAGGCCCTCGCATATAATTTTTCGGATGGTCTGCTCACCCGCAGGCCCTCACCCATAATGTTTTAGATGGTCAGCTCAGCTGAAGACCTTCACCACTAATGTTTTAGTGGGTCACCAGCAGGCCATCAATCATACTTTACCTTTCCTCCTGTATAACGTTTTCTCATCCTAAATACCCATAAAATTCCCTGCAATTTTTTTGTACTCGTTCCAATGACAGGCTCTCTTAAGAGACCTGTATTGTTATTTATCGTCACCACCTAACTGAGGCGGTACTGGGAAATTGAAGCGTCTCCGCCTGCCTTTCTTGGAAGTGGTAGCCGTGGCCATCCCTCAGGCTCCCTCTCCGGAAGCGAACCCTGATTCCCCATTACTCGTGGTCACCATGGTAGGTGCATAAAAGAACATCGAAAGTTGAAAGAGCAGACATCGATAGATCATCAACATCACAGGGACGTGCGATCAGCTTAGAAGTTATATAGAGTTAACAAAGCGGCAGCAGACCCTCACCTACAATTTTTAACACGGCCAGCTCAACGTCCATTCCTCTAACAAGTTCATAATCATCAGATGATTGTCCAGTCAACACAATCGAAGCCACCGGCCGTCCCTCATAGTCGTGGCCCCAGTTCCTAAAATCATGAAAATTTTTACCTGAACTTGCTATCACCATGGTAGGCGCATAAAAGAACATCGAAAGTTGAAAGAGCAGACATCGATAGATCGTCAACATCACAGGGACGTGCGATAAGCTTAGAAGTTATCTAGAGTTAACAAAGCGGCAGTAGACCCTCATCTACAATTTTATAAACACGGTCACTGGTCAGCTCAACATCCACTCCGTTCCTCTTGCAAGTTCATTATCATCAGATGATAGTCGGGTCAACACAATCGAAGCCACCAGCCGTCCCTCTTAATCATGGCCCCAGTTACTAAAATCATGAAAATTTTTACCTGAACTTGCTATCACCATGGTAGGCGCTTAAAAGAACATTGAAAATTGAAAGAGCAGACATCGATAGATCGTCAACATCACAGGGACATGCGATCAGATTAGAAGTTATCTAGAGTTAACAAAGCGGCAGCAGACCCTCATCTACAATTTTATATACACGATCACTAGTCAGCTCAACGTCCACTCCGTTCCTCTTACAAGTTCATTATCATCAGATGATAGTCCGGTCAACACAATCAAAGCCACCGGCCGTCCCTCTTAGTCATGGCCCCAGTTCCGATAATCATGAAAATTTTTGTCTGAACTTGCTATTTATATAAAAGTAAATATACAGGGAAGAATGTTTACTCACAATTTTTCATATAAAATCGCTTTTATCTTCGGTTTTGTGAGTTTTATGGTCAGTCTGTAAAAGTGATGTACAACTTGGGAAATATGGTTCCCAGCAGCGACATTGTAGTCCAAGATGCATCCAGACATCCTAACCATGCTGTCTCTGTAAGGTCCATAAGACCTGTCATTTTGAGGATGCTCTGACTTAGTCATCTAGCCATCACAATTTGGCCCTTGTCAAAGTCACTTTCACAACTAAATATTCACTTGCTGCTTAAAGGTGTTCTCTGGGAATTAATAAAAAAAAAAAAAAATGAAAATACTTAAAGGGGTTGTCAGGGTTCAGCGCTAAACCCTGACATCCCCATTTTCACCCAGGCTGCCACTATGACATGAGCATCAGAGCATAATGCTCCAATGCTCTCCCTTGCCCTACACTGTATTGCGCAGGGCAAGAGCTGTTTTGTTTATATTTTTATACTGCTAGGCGGAGGCTTCCACTAAACAGTGTTCCTGGTGATGTCAGCGGCTCTGATGGGCAGGCTTTAGCCTGTAAAACTGATTAGGACAGGTTTTGTGTGTACTAATAGGAAGGTGGCCATTTTATTTCTCCTAATGATTGCTCCCTAGACAAAACAAGTGAGCCATTTTAACTAATGAAAGGTATTTGGAAATATATTAATAATAGAGTTATATTTAAGCATTTTCAGTAATTTTATTTGATTAATTCCTGGAGAACCCCTTAAATATATTCCAACCCTTGACAGGTGCCTTTGTCATAAGATCAATGTCAATGTTATTCACTTCATCTGTCAGTGATGTGAATGTTATGGCTGTTTGATACAGAGCCCAATTTTCTCTGTATTCCACACTAGTTAGGCCTCATGCACACGACCGTATGTGTTTTGCGGTCCCCAAACCGCGGATCCGCAAAACACAGAAGCTGCTCCGCGTTCTGTTCCGCAATTTGCGGAACGGAACGCGGCCCATTGTAGAAATGCCTATTCTCGTCCGCAAAACGGACAAGAATAGGAGATGCTCTATTTTTTTTGCCGGCCCACGGAACGGAGCAACTCCTTGTGCTGTCCGCATCTTTTGCGGCCCTATTGAAGTAAATAGGTCCGCGCCCGAGCCGGAAAATATGCGGCTCGGGCGCGGACCAAACCAACGGTCGTGTGCATGGGGCCTAAAGGGTACATTTTTAAGACCATATCTTGGTTTCGCAAAATGCGGATACCACCTGTGTGTATTGAAAATTTTTACGGGCCCTATTGACACAATGCCTATTCTGTGGGCCTGCAGACTAATGTTGCAGCCCTAAAAAGGGCTTTTTGGGGTGCTGTCAGGACGCTGTCCTTACAGCAGAGATCAGATGAGTCTTTCAGGACTGGAGTGGACACTGAATTCACTAGCCTAGCTATCGATTTCCCTATTAAATCAACAGCAACTACACTCTCCCTCCTCTCACTAAGACTGCAAATTCCAAATGAATCTAAAATGGATACTGTTCAGGAGATGGGAGGGTCTGGGAGGGAGGGTATGCTGCTGATTGGCTGGAATGTGTCTGCTGACTGTGAGGTACAGGGTCAAAGTTTGCTCAATGATGATGTATAGGGGGCGGACCGAACATCGCATATGTTCGCCCGCTGAGGCGAACGCGAACAAGCTATGTTGCCGGGAACTGTTCGCAGGCGAATAGTTCGGGCCATCTCTTGTGAGCGCCGCTGCCTTCTCGTAGCTTGACAAGCAGAGTGCCGTACATTGTATAGTGGCTGTGCTTGGTATCACGCTTAGTTCCATTCACTTCTATAGGGCTGAGCTGCTCCTAGGCCATGTGTCCAATGACCGTGTCGTCTCTGGCCTAGGGAAAGCTGCGAGAAGGATGCGGCACTACTGGGAGCACCACTGCCTTCTCAGACAGTTGATCGGGGGGGTCCTAGGTGTCGGACCCCCACAGGAAATGATTGTTAAATTATTAAAATCTCGGAAAGCCCGTTTAAGGCCTTATGCACATGACCGTTGTTTTATTCCGTGTCCATTGCGCCATTTTTCGTGATTTTCTGCAGACTCATTGGTTTTCAATGGGTCCGTGGAAAACTCGGCAAATGCACCGTTTGTGCTCCGCATCCATGGTTCGTGATTCCAGTTCGTCCAAAAAATATAACCTGTCCTATTCTTGTCCGCGAAAAACGGTTCGCGGACCCATTCAAGTCAATGGGGCAGTGAAAAAATGTGGAGGCACATCTGATTGTCATCCACATCCACGTCCGCATCCGCGTCCGTTTTATTTCTATCTTTTGACCTGCATATATACCAGTATCCTGGGTGGAGATATTAAAATTACACTTTATTTTCCCCCGGAAGACACATAGAAACACAACGGAACCAAAAACGGACACGGATCACGGAACAACGGAACCCCATTTTGCGGACCGCTAAAAACAACTTTCGTGTGCATGAGGCCTAATGAATATGAATTACGCTGGAAAAATACTACTCCACAAGGAACTTTAATAATGCCTATGATGCCCTACGGGTTTTTTTTATACAGATTTTCAGATGATGTGCATGAGCCCTTAGTTGGAGCATTTCCAGTCTTGCCACTTGATGCCCCTCCCAAACCATTAATTTAGGCTTGGATGAACTAGACCAGGGATGGGCAAACTGCGGCTTTCCAGCTGTTGCAAAACTACAACTCCCAGCATGCAAAGACTGCTTACAGCTATCAGCCTACAGCAGGGCATGGTGGGAATTGTAGTTTCACAACATCTGGAGGGCCGCAGTTTGCCCATCCCTGAACTAGACGGCAAGCATGTGTTTGTCAGTGATGGGATTTCCTGAGACATGCTCCCTGTATCATTAAAGCTGTCTTTCTAATCGACTCAGCAAATAAATATTTAACCACTTATTGCTGCAGGGGAATTCAGTGTTCACTAATCCCTTCAGCATAAGGAACTGCCGCCGCCGAATGTTTTAATACCGTGTGAATCATTTCAGCAACTGTAACAAGGACATAACATTGTTAACAAGAGAAAAGCATAAGTCATTTGTTTCATACTAGACTGAACATGGAGGTTACGTTCTACCACACAAGAATGAAATGCAACGCACTGATCCGCTGCGTCTATTAGAACCTTAGCTCTGCTTTCTGCTAAACGGTATAGGTATCAAACTGCTTGTTATGGGCTTTGACAGCAGATAACCAAACATCTGCCATCATTTCTGAGACTACGAAATTAGAATGTTCCTCCTATCACAACTATAGGCATTAATTACCAGTCTCTGTTGTCTCAATTTCATATGTACTTTTGATACTTATACTACATACATTCTGCGTATATATGTTGTAGCATTCATACTGTACCTTGTCTAACATGCTTATCCTGGAGAACTTCCAGTTTACATGTAGGTGGTTTAATATTGATGACCTATACCCAGAATAGGTAAGCAATATCAGATCAGCAGGAGTCCGACACCTGGGACCAGGGGCGGATTGGGAACTTAAAGTGGCCCTGGAAAAAAAAAAAACGAAAAGTGGCTCCACCATCCCAGCAGAACAAAATACCTCAGGACAGCACAAAATACTGCCGCCCTCACCACAGTATTCAACTGTATCACTATCATGAGGACAGTAATACAGTTGAGTTCAGGAGGGCACCAGTGGCCGTTGAGCATTACATCATTATGTAACTGGCCTGTGTCCATCAATAGGGCTTAAGTGGCCCCCTGGGCATCGCCCCACCGGGAAATTTCCCTGTAGGGTCTATGGTCAATCTGCCCCTACCTGGGACCATCACTTATCAACTGTCAGAGTGTGAGCTCTGCGTTCTCTTCCAAATTACCTGTGGGCCATTTCCTTTCGAGTGTAATTACACTGTGCTGGCTCTATGAAGGCTATGATGAGGAGGTAGGTAAGCTTAAAGAGAAACCACATACATATAAACTGGACGTTCTTCAGGATAGTCATCTTACACATCTAAAATATCCAAAGTAAGGGGACACGCAAGATTTGACATACAATAACACAATAACTCATGTCATGGCTACCATCTGTTTTGCTGCCATTTTGTGTTATTTTATGTCATGTTTTATGATCTTAAAAAAATTATTTATTGATTAATAAAGTCTTGAAAATTTTTTCATGCGTGTCCCCTTACTTTGAGTATTTTGGATGTGTGTGTAATATAGTCACGCAGAGTATTATTATATTGTTTAGTCGGTGTAAGGATAGTCATCTTAGACAAGGTTTGAATGCTACAACCTGCACGTGTATAGGCAACATGTATGTAGTATACGTATATACAGTATATGGAACTGTTATGGAAATTAAGAATTGGTAATTGATGCCTATAGTTGATATAGGAGGAACATTAAATCATAGGAGGATAAGTCACCAGTAATAAACCACTGCACAACCCCTTTAACTCTATATATATATCATTAGTTATCTTGTATTGTTCTTGTTTTACTGCCTTCGTTATAGTCTATAGCAGTGCTGCCCAACCATTTTTCGTTTGAGGGCCGCACTAGACATGGTATAAATTTCGCGGACCGGAACCAGGTAGCATTGCCAGAAAGAATGCAAACACTGTGAGGGGCACGTGTGAGCACTCTAAAAGACATAATAGGTAGGCCTTCAAATCTGCGTTTGGAGCCTCTGTTGCAGATTCTGTCAAAAAAGATGTGTCCGATAAAAAGAAAAGATCCCGAACAGAAACTGAACGGATTCCATCATAGTTGGTGGAGTCTGTTCAGCTTCTTCCCTGTGGGGTGACAGGAGGAGGGGGGAGCAGGGTCACTAGTGAGGTGACAGGTGGAGGGGGAAGCAGGGGCACTAGTGAGGTGACAGGTGGAGGGGGAAGCAGGGTCACTAGTGGGGTGACAGGAGGAGGGGGGAGCAGGGTCACTAGTGAGGTGACAGGAGGAGGGGGAGCAGGGTCATTAGTAAGGTGACAGGAGGAGGGGGAGCAGGGTCACTAGTGAAGTGACAGGAGGAGGGGGAGCAGGGTCACTAGTGAAGTGACAAGAGGAGGGGGAGCAGGGTCACTAGTGAGGTGACAGAAGGAGGGGGGAGCAGGGTCACTAGTGAGGTGACAGGAGGAAAAGGGAGCAGGGTCACTAGTGAGGTGACAAGAGGAGGGGGGAGCAGGTCACTAGTGAGGAGACAGGAGTAGGGGGAAGCAGGGTCACTAGTGGGGTGACAGGAGGAGGGGGGAGCAGGGTCACTAGTGAGGTGACAGGAGGAGGGGGAGCAGGGTCATTAGTAAGGTGACAGGAGGAGGGGGAGCAGGGTCACTAGTGAAGTGACAAGAGGAGGAGGAGCAGGGTCACTAGTGAGGTGACAGGAGGAAAAGGGAGCAGGGTCACTAGTGAGGTGACAAGAGGAGGGGGGGCAGGGTCACTAGTGAGGAGACAGGAGTAGGGGGGAGCAGGGTCACTAGTGAGGTGACAAGAGGAGGGGGGAGCAGGGTCATTAGTAAGGTGACAGAAGGAGGGGGAGCAGGGTCACTAGTGAAGTGACAAGAGGAGGGGGAGCAGGGTCACTAGTGAGGTGACAGAAGGAGGGGGAGCAGGGTCACTAGTGAGGTGACAGGAGGAAAGGGAGCAGGGTCACTAGTGAGGTGACAAGAGGAGGGGGAGCAGGGTCACTAGTGAGGAGACAGGAGTAGGGGGGAGCAGGGTCACTAGTGGGGTGACAGGTGGAGGGGGAAGCAGGGTCACTAGTGGGGTGACAGGAGGAGGGGGAGCAGGGTCACTAGTGAGGTGACAGGAGGAAAGGGGAGCAGGGTCACTAGTGAGTTGACAGGAGGAAAGGGAAGCAGGACCACTAGTGGGGTGACAGGGGGAGGGGGATCAGGGTCACTAGTGAGGTGACAGGAGGAGGAGGAGCAGGGTCACTAGTGAGGTGACAGGAGGAAAGGGGATCAGGGTCACTAGTGGGGTGACAGGAGGAGTGGGAAGCAGGGTCACTAGTGGGAGACAGGAGGAAAGGGGAGCAGGTTCACTAGTGGGGTGACAGGAGGAGAGGGGAGCAGGGTCACTAGTGGGGTGACAGGAGGAGAGTGAAGCAGGGTCACTAGTGAGGTGACAGGAGGAGGGGGGCAGGGTCACTAGTGGGGTGACAGGAGGAGGGGGGAGCAGGGTCACTAGTGAGGTGACAGGAGGAGGAGGGAGGGAGCAGTGTCTCTAGTGGGGTGACAGAAGGAGAGGGGGGCAGGGTCCCTAGTGGGGTGACAGGAGGAGAATTAAGCAGAGTTACTAGTGAGGTGATAAGAGGAGGGGGGGTGCAGGGTCACTATTTGAGTGACAGGAGGAGGTGGGAGCAGGGTCAGTAGTGGGGTGACAGTAGGAGGGGGAAGCAGGGTCACTAGTGGGGTGACAGGAGGAGAGGGAAGCAGGGTCACTAGTGAGGTGACACAAGGAGGTGGGAGCAGGGTCACTAGTGGGGTGACAGGAGGAGGGGCGCAGGGTCACTAGTGGGGTGACAGGAGGAGGGGGGAGCAGGGTCACTAGTGAGGTGACAGGAGGAGGGGGAGCAGGGTCACTAGTGAGGTGACAAGAGGAGGTGGGAGCAGGGTCAGTAGTGAGGTGACAGGAGGAGGTGGGAGCAGGGTCAGTAGTGGGGTAATAGGAGGGGGGAACAGGGTCACTAGTGAGGTGACAGGAGGAGGTGGGAGCAGGGTCAGTAGTGGGGTGATAGGAGGGGGGGATCAGAGTCACTAGTGGGCCGACAGGAGGAGGTGGGAGCAGGGTCAGCAGTGGGGTATAAGGAGGGGGGAGCAGAGACACTAGTGGGATGACAGGTGAGGGAAGCAGGGACACTAGTGGGGTGACAGGAGGAGGTGGGAGCAGGGTCACTAGTGAGGTGACAGGAGGAGGGAAAGCAGGGTCACTAGTGGGGTGACAGGAGAACGGGGGAGCAGGGTCATTAGTGGGGTGATAGTAGGAGGTGGGAGCAGGGTCACTAGTAGGCTGACAGGAGGAGGTGGGAGCAGGGTCTGTATTGTGGTGATAGTAGGAGGGTGAAGCAGGGTCACCCGGGCCAGTCACATGAGTTCACGCTCCTTACCTCTCCAGCGGACCTGTTAAGTTGCCCTAGGTCCTCCGGCAGCATGCTCTGCTCGACAGCCTTCACGGGAGCCGGACCCTCCTTCTTCAAGCTCCCGCCGGCTTCCCCTTCCGTACTCGACGTGTATGCGCCCATTCCAACCAATAACAAAGCTCCTTGCTGTAAGGAGCTTTGTTATTGTTTATTTTAAGGCACAGGCAGGATCGCTGCGCTGCCTGTGCCATTCACAAACAGTTGTTATCTTCTTTCCATCAGTCATCCCTATGCATCTCTTAATACACTTGCCATTGTTCACATGGTAACCTGGAGCTTTATTCTGTCTGCTGTCACTCTGTCTTGATTAAACTGTTCACATGACACGTAGCTCTGCAAACCATTATCACGCCGGGGTGAATATGTCTTTAGTAGAGCCTGGTTACATGAGTCAGTTTTCATTGCTCTTAGCTGGTGCTTATGGCGTTAGTGGTGTTGTCTGTCCATGTAGTCCAGTACTGTTCACCAAAGGTAATGATAATGACTACATTCAGGATAAGCTTGTATTTAGCATGTACATATTTTTGCATGAATGCTACATTTGTGTCTATCATTCATGCTCATCAACGTATGCATTTCCAAAAGGTAGTGTCAGCTGTGAATAATATAGCACTGCTAGATAGGACATCAGATGTGTTAATTGAAAGCATAGACCAGAATTCCATACTAAAGCATGATAGAAATTTATTAACAGTGTCATAATCAATATTCTCTTCACGCCATTGTAGCTAGTAAACGGAACAATTAGGGACAAGGACGAGTAATCTATTAGATGAATATTAAGGTGCTGAAAATTAGCTATATAGCAGCCAGACACACAGGAACTAGGTCAAGGGCAGTAAACGGGTTATGTTCTGCTTTCCTGCTGGTCGGTAATTCCATAATTTGCTGACAGGACTCTTTTTTCCGTCATACATAACGGAAGGAAACGGAACCGCTATTTGTGCCCATAGAAATGTATTTTTCAGTGTGACAGGGCTAATAGGTCTCTGCCATTAGGTAATACCACTGCCACAAAGGGGTGTACATGGTTTGCAACGATGTTTATGTAAATAATAAATGTGAAAGTAACATTTAAATTAATGTTAGGACCCAAGGTTTTCCAGCAGACCGTTGTCCAGGTATCATAATGCCTCTGCTTGCTTACCTTCTTTCACAGGTGACACACATTCACCCGTCTGTCCACATGATTTAACCCCTTAAGGACACAGCCATATTTCACCTTAAGGACCAGGCCATTTTTGGAAAATCTGACCAGTGTCAATTTATGCGTGAATAACTTTAAAACGCTTTTACTTATCCAGGCCATTCTAAGAATGTTTTTTCGTCACATATTGTACTTCATGACACTAGTAAAATGGAGTAAAAAAAATTCATTTTTATTTATAGAAAATTGCCAAATTTACCAAAAGTGTAGAAAAATGTGCTAATTTCCAAGTTTTAATTTCTCTACTTCTATAATACATAGTAATACCGCCCAAAAAATTTATTAATTTACATTCCCCATATGTCTAATTCATGTTTGGATCATTTTGGGAATGCCATTTTATTTTTTGGGGACGTTACAAGGCTTAGAAGTTTAGAAGCAAAAACCCACTTTTTAGGGACCAGTTCAGGTCTGAAGTCACTTTGTGAGGCTTACATAATAGAAACCATCCAAAAATGACCCCATTATAGAAACTACACCCCTCAAGGTATTTAAAACTGATTTAACAAACGTCATTAACCCTTAAGGTGTTTCACAAGAGTTATTGGCAAATGGAGATGAAATTTAAGAGTTTAGATTTTTTGGCAAATTTTCCATTTTAATCCAGTGTTTCTAGTAACAAAGAAGGGTTAACAGCCAAACAAAACTCTATATTTATTGCGCTTATTCTGTAGTTTGCAGAAACACCCCATATGTGGTCGTAAACTACTGTACGGCCACATGGCAGGGCGTAGAGGGAAAGGAGCGCCGTGTTGTTTTTGGAAGGCAGTTTTTTTTTGGCACCATGTCCCAATTGAAGAACCCCCTGATGCACCCCTAGAGTACAAACTCCATAAAAGTGACCCCATCTAAGAAACTACACCCCTCAAGGTATTCAAAACTGGAGAAAAAGCCTTACCTTGAAAAAATAACTTACCCCACGTGATTTCTGGGGGTGCGTCAGAGGGTGTGTGCCTCCGCACTTGCGCAGTACAACGGGCGACCAGGAACTTAGTGAACTCAAGATACAGTGCGCGCGAGAATACTGCACCCAGCCGCGCATGCGCCGCCAGGGTTAAGGAGATTTCACAGTCTTTCGACATGCAAAAAATCTCCTTACCCTGACACTGCACACGCGTGGATTTTCTAACATATATCACTACACAGCGTGCATTACATTATTTGCTGGCTGGCTTCTGGCAGGTGATTGCCCCCCAATATGCTGCAACCACCCCCCCACCCCCCCTGCTAGAAGCCAGCCAGCAATTAATATAATCTAATGCGCGCTGTATAGTGTTGAAAATCTGCGCATGCGCAGTGTCAGGGTAAGGAGATTTTTTACATGTCGAAAGACATGATTTCGGCTGACACTGTGTTCCGATCACCGCCGGCCGTGCGGCAGTGATCGTAAATATACATGACGTACCGGTACGTCATGTGTCCTTAAGTACCAGGGCATTATGACGTACCGGTACGTAATGGTACATTCACTGATCTGCTGCTATGCACTCTCATATTCAGCAAGCTTTGAGATACTGTACTGTACATTTTGACAACTGTATATCATTAAAGGGGTTGTCCAAGCTATTTTTATTGATATCCAATCCTTAGGTCATCAATAAAAATAACTAGGAAAAACCCCATTAACATTTTCAGCAATCTGTGCTAGAGTAGCTCCTCAGTGGGATTGAACCACATAGGTAAGCCTTTGCTCCCCAATGCTTATCAATGAGCATTGGGAGCTCATGAGCCTTTGACAGCACCTATTCTTGTTTGGACCACTTTTGATAGTTAGGTACATAACACTGCATACTGTGAAGAAAGAAAAAGACCTGCTGTTTTGGAGATTCACTGACCCAGTCATCTAACCATCACAATTGGGTCCTTGTAAATGCTTGCTCATTTTTCCTGCTTCTTATACTTTGACTTCATGAACTGAATGTTCACTTGCAGTCTGACATATTCCACCCCTTGACAGGTGCTATTGTCACCAGATAATGGTTTTTATTTCACTTCACCAGTCAGTGGTGTTAATATTATGGCTGATTGTTGTATATATGAGTATAATAGCTCCATGGATTCCACCATCAAACTGATTTTTCATCTCTTGATGTGCGTCAAGTGTCCAAATCTACTGTTCTACTACTTCTTGTTTTTCTCTCACCTCATTCCTCCCCAGCTGAGCTTACACATTCCAAGATGTTATGGCTTCTGGGCACATCTGTGCTGGTAAACAACCCCCTTTTCCTGTAGTGACAGATTATACTGCATCTTTATCCTGTAGCCACAGAATGGCAGAGCACCTATTAACATCATAAATAAGGTGATGTCAAAGGTGAAGGAATCCACCAGAAGGTTGGAAGCTTCTCTGTTTGTCAACTGTAAAGAGATCAGTTTGTACCATCAGGTTGATGTTCACACAGTTACATATTAGACAATTATTGGTATTTTCCCTATTGAGAGTTCCTATTCCATATAATAATTTATAATGAATGTTCCTTACCTCTGGGGTGATCTCGCTGACTGTTCCCACCCAGCCTGTCTGCATGTCCTCCTGAATGTTTTAATTGCTGCTAATCCAAAATCAGTGATTCTGTGTTGTCTAGAAAGACATTACCAGGCTGTATGTCACTGGAGGGGAAAACATTGTGAACTTTTTTTACATTGACGTATTTTAATGAATAATTAGTCAGAGCTATTTACACAATTTAATTTACAATACGAATTTGAATAAATATATTTCTTTTTGGATTATTTTACAATATGCCTACAGCACCAGTGGATGATGCCGTCCACATACAGGAACTGGAGTCTGCAGACCATTTCTGAAGAATTTGTGAAGTAGAGACTAGAAGTGATTAACATTTAACTGGAAACATAGAAACATAGAATGTGTCAGCACAGCAGATAAGAACCATTTGGCCCATCTAGTCTGCCCAATAAAACATGGACATATACAGTAAGGTCCATATATATATTCAGAGACAACATTTTTCAAATTTTTGTCCTGTACACTTTGTTGGCAATGACTACCTGAAGTCTTAAACTCATGGACCTCACTAGACGCTGTGTTTCCTCCTTTTTAATGCTCAGCCAGGCCTTTACTGCATCGGTTTTCAGTTGCTGTTTGTTTGTGGCCTTTCTGTCTGAAGTTTAATCTGTAACAAGTGAAATGCTCTATTGGGTTCAGATCAGGTGACTGACTTGGCCATTCAAGAACATTTCACTTCTTTGCTTTAATAAACTCCTGAGATGCTTTGGCTTTATGTTTTGGGTCATTGGCTCATCAGTTTGGCTGCATTTGGGTGGATATGAGCACACAGTATGTCTCTGAAAACCCCAGAATTCATCCGGCTGCTTCTGTCCTGTGTCACATCATCAATAAACATTAGGGACCCAGTGCCACTGGCAGCCACGCATGCCCAAGCCATCACACTGCCTCCGCGTGTTTTACAGATGATGTGGTATGCTTTAGATCATGAGCTGGACCATGCCTTCACCATACTCTTTTCTTTCCATCATTCTGGTAGAGGTTGATCTTGGTTTCATCTGTCCAAAGAATGTTCTTCCAGAAGTGTGTTGTTTTTTTAAGATTTCTTTTTTTAGCAAAGTCCAATCTAGCCTTCTCATTCTTGAAACAGTCTTTGAGTCAATTGTCCAATTACTTTTGGTCCCCTTAAAACAGGGTCCCACATGTAAAGGAGCTGAAACTCCTAAACGCTTCATCCAATTTTAATGTGGATACCCTCAAATGAAAGCAAAAATCCTGGACTTTATGACCATGTCCATTATATATCTATAACTTGAATATATTTTAGTAACCAGGTAAAATAAAACTAAATTTGCGTCAGTGTACAAATATATATGGACCTAACTATACATGTATGCAGGGGTGAAACCACCAAGCTTTGTACCAGAACTGCCACCATTAGGGTGCAGTCACACAGTCAGGTTTCCTGATGCAGTTTTGAAAGCAAAAATCAGGAGGGGATCATAAAAAGAGAGAAAGTATGAGCGGCAGATACTACTTCTCTTTTTTGAATTCACTCTTGGTTTTGGCTGTGACTCCAGGTAGCTTGGCACTGGATATAAAGGGAGTGGAGTCTAGGACAAGCCCAGAATAGTTGCCTGCTGAGTGAGGGACAGCACATGACAATATAGTCAAAAGCAGAGCCTAGAAGACAGGAGAATACATTAAACCAGAGGATGAGCTGGAAGTATGGTCAGCAGTAGAAATAAGGGTCAAGCCAGGAGTTGAACTACTAGTCCAAGAATTGCAGGCATGTTGTGTTGCAGGTCCGAGGGGTCCACGGTTCAGATATGGCAGGCTGTAAACTGAAGGAGACTCCTGAAGAATGGTCGGGGAGCAGGTGGATCAATAACAAAAATCCACTAACTGGTAATCCAAAAGTGCACCAAAGAGGGAAACCTGTGATTTTGAACATGGTGTATAAGCTGATGGCAATATGTTATAGAGCATGGGGAGATGAGCAGATTGGTATATGGTTTTGCAATAAAAGTTTTTTTTTTTTTTTTTTTTTTACTTTTATTTTATTAATTGAAGTCCCAGTTAGTAGTCCAGTGGGTATTCCTACTTAGCGGTGGACATTTCTTCATCCATGGACTTCTAAGCAGGGGCGTAGCTATAGGGGGTGCAAAGGTAGCAGTTGCTACTGGGCCCAGGAACCTGAGGGGGCCCAAAGACCCTTGTGCCACATAGAAATTGCATGCAGAATTTGCATGCAGGACAAGCTACACCTCTGGCTGGAGGGAAGGTCAAGATCAAGAAGGTCAAGGTCAAGAATTGGGCATTTGCCATTTCAATTTTGCCTCAGGTAGCACGAAGGCTATGTGCTTCCCTGCCCCGTCCATAAAGCACTGAGGGAAGGTGGGCCCAATCTGAACTCTTGCACCAGGGCCCATGAGCCTTTAGCTACGCCCCTGCTTCTAAGCATAGAAAGAGCAGAGAGTTAAATGAATAATACACACTTTTCTAAATCTTTTAATATAAAAGTATATATCAATCTGATCAGCTTCTCTGGCACTATAACATGTTGCCTGCAGTTAAGACACAATATTCAACTTGACAGGTCAATGCTTTCTGATTTGTCAGTCAGACTGGGTCACTAACTGACTTGTCATCTGGGCTCAGTGCACACCCAACCAAACTCTGAGGCAGCCGGCCTCCGACCCAGGCAAAGGAAGGACGACACAATGCAAGGAAGGATTATTTAATGTAACATCCGAAGCTCCCTTCACTCATATCTAGTAAATCTATAACCCAGCAATGAAAACAAATCTATAGGGGCGTGGCTTGGCTGCTGAGGCGAATGGCCGTGTGAGAAGTGAGCTCCGCTGCACAGCCGCTCCTAAAAGCAACTAAAATGCGACACCTTATTGAAATGGATTCGGTATTCTCTCAGAAGAGGTCAAGGAATGCCTCCACTAAGAAATCTAAAGGTCCTGAGAAGACTAGCTACCGTTTCAGATCTGCTTCTGAGCACGGCCGGCCAAAGCAAGATGGCGCCGGAGCGTTCTCTGAGGACTCCACGAGCCCCCGGCCTGCATCGGACAGAGATGACTCCCGATCCTCACCATCGATCACAGGCAAGACTGCACAATTACCAGTGGAAACCCCTGCCAGAAACCCTAACCACAAGGGAATACATCCACTCACCCTCGGCGACGCAATGGGCAGACGGAGAGACAAAGGCCCGGGACATGCCGTACCAGGAGAAGGTGGTGTCACGGAGGAGACGCATGGGCCCGAACACCAACAGGCCGCAAACGCCGCAGACCTCAGCCCAAGCACATCGGGTGGACAACTGTCGGATAACAGCCCAGGGGAAGACAAATCCCCATCAGCAAGCCCCCTAAAACAACGCTCCAAACTTGGGCCTACTGAAAACTCCGACCACACAGACATAGTGAGTACAGATTCTACCACTACATCTGACTTTGCTAATTTTCAAACTCATGACAAACAATTGTCTCCGGACCTGTTAAGGGACATGCTACTAACCCTCAGGTCATCCATTAACGCAGATTTTAAAAAGGCCATAACGCCATTTCACAATGCATTAGCGGAAATAGGTGACAGAGTTTCTCACATCGAAAACAAAATGGGGGAATTCGCCTCATCACAAAATGAGGTTATTGACAAGCATAATGATATGGAAGAGCAACTGGAGTCCCTCCAAGCCAAAGTCATAGACTTAGAGGACAGAAGTAGGCGCAATAATATAAAATTCAGAGGTATCCCAGAATCTGTTGGCAACCATGCTTTAACATCCTATATATCTGATCTGGTCAAGTTCCTCATCCCAGACATAAAAGATTTTGAGATCTCCATTGATAGAGCACACAGACTTGTGAAGCCTGCGTTTCTACATAAAGATGTCCCAAGGGACGTTTTGGCTAGGTTCACATTCTTTCACATCAAAGAACAGATCCATAAAGAAATGAGAAAAGAACCAGCCCTCCCTGAGAAATTCGCAAATATCAAACTATTCACGGATCTGTCTGCTGCAACGATTAAGGCTAGAAGAGATTTTGTGACCGTTACAAGAACCCTCATAGCAAACAACATTACTTATAGATGGGGATTCCCCGTAAAACTGTTGGTTATGAAAGATGGAACTGTACACTTATTCAAGTCTCCCCAAGCAGCTCTTGAGATACTCCAGGATTGGAATCTAAATATCCCTCCAGCATCTGTTGAGCTCAAGGAGAACGCAAGGAGTCGTCAAGCAAGCAAACCTTCTCGAGACAACCCCAATACAAGATTCAGGAAATCTCCTCCTGACCCAAGAGAGGACACTTGAAATCAATATGGAGCTGGCCTGTTGCCTGGGGCCATCTCACACTTGCCACATCTGATTTCCCCACTAATATAAGATGATTTTTAATCATCATTGTCTTGATGCTCCAGATACAATGGAGCATAACCCCATTTTTATTTCTGTTGTTTATGTTCTATATCTGTTAGTAATTGATGTTTCTTGCAGAGCTCCTGATTTATTTGCTGAGGATACCCATGTCACATTCTTCACGATAACTAAAGCAATTTATGGCGGTGATCCTGGTGGAGACCCATTGGTGAGTGACCTGAAGAGATTACTAAGCATTACATTCCCCTATCATGATGGCTATCACATTAACCCAGTGCTTCTCAATTATTTTCTGTCATGCCCCCCCTAGGAAGAAGAAAACATTTCGCGCCCCCCCGCACGACTGTAAATAGTTATAAGTACACCAATCTCCCCACAGGCGAGGGCCATTAACACCCCCCCCCCCAAATCATGTGCACGCTCCATTAACCCCCCTCCACCCAATCATGTGCAGGGTCCAGGCTTCCCCCCTCCCCCCAAATCATGTGCAGGCTCCATTAACCCCCCTCCACCCAATCATGTGCAGGCTCCATTAACCCCCCTCCACCCAATCATGTGCAGGCTCCATTAACCCCCCTCCCCAATCATGTGCAGGGTCCAGGCTTCCCTCCCCCAAATCATGTGCAGGCTTCCCCTCCCCCAAATCATGTGCAGGCTCTCTCCCCTCCCCAAAATCATGTGCAGGCTCCATTAACCCCCTCCCCAAAATCATGTGCAGGCTCCATTAACCCCTCCCCAAAATCATGTGCAGGCTCCATTAACCCCCTCCCCAAATCATGTGCAGGCTCCATTAACCCCCTCCACCCAATCATGTGCAGGCTCCATTAACCCCCTCCCCCAATCATGTGCAGGCTCCATTAACCCCCTCCCCCAATCATGTGCAGGCTCCATTAACCCCTCCCCAATCATGTGCAGGCTCCATTAACCCCCTCCCCTCAATCATGTGCAGGCTCCATTAACCCCCTCCACCCAATCATGTGCACGCTCCATTAACCCCTCCCCAATCATGTGCAGGGTCCAGGCTTCCCCCTCCCCAAATCATGTGCAGGCTCCATTAACCCCCCTCCACCCAATCATGTGCAGGCTCCATTAACCCCTCCACCCAATCATGTGCAGGCTCCATTAACCCCCTCCCCAATCATGTGCAGGGTCCAGGCTTCCCCTCCCCCAAATCATGTGCAGGCTTCCCCCTCCCCAAATCATGTGCAGGCTCTCTCCCCCTCCCCAAAATCATGTGCAGGCTCCATTAACCCCCTCCCCAAAATCATGTGCAGGCTCCATTAACCCCCTCCCCAAAATCATGTGCAGGCTCCATTAACCCCCTCCCCAAATCATGTGCAGGCTCCATTAACCCCCTCCACCCAATCATGTGCAGGCTCCATTAACCCCCTCCCCAATCATGTGCAGGCTCCATTAACCCCCTCCCCCAATCATGTGCAGGCTCCATTAACCCCCTCCCCCAATCATGTGCAGGCTCCATTAACCCCCTCCCCAATCATGTGCAGGCTCCATTAACCCCCCTCCCCAATCATGTGCAGGCTTCATTAACCCCCTCCCCCAATCATGTGCAGGCTTCATTAACCCCCTCCCCCAATCATGTGCAGGCTCCATTAACCCCCTCCCCCAATCATGTGCAGGCTTCATTAACCCCCTCCCCCAATCATGTGCAGGCTCCATTAACACCCCCACCACCACATATACTTACCTTCCTGGAAGTGCTGGGCGCGATGACGTCATCGCGCCGCCTGAACTCGCTCTGATAGGCTGCCGGCACAAGGCCCGCAGCCTATCAGAGGAGCAGGGGAGGGAGACGCCTCTCCCTCCCCTGCCGCACAGCACAGCCATCTGTATCGCTGTCCAGAGGACGGCGATACAGATCACTATGGAGATGAACGCTTCCACAGTGGAAGCGTTCATCTCCTGTGAACTGGAGCCCCCCTTTACAGAGCCTCGCGCCCCCCCTGGGGGGGGCGCCCCACTATTTGAGAAACACTGCATTAACCTCTCTTAATGTCAGGGGACTAAACTCCCCGTTTAGGAGACATTTAATGTGGAAAGAGGCTATTACACAAAAGACAGATATCTTGTTTGCGCAAGAGACCCATATCTCTTTAACAAATCCTCCACCCATTCAACACAGGCTGTTCCCGACCATAGTCCAAACATCTTTCCAGAAAAAAAAGAGAGGTGTTTTGATTGCCTTCAGGAACACTCTGTCAGTGACCATAGAGCACCAATGGTTAGACCCCCAAAGCAGATGCATCATACTAGTAGTAAATATAGATGATAAATATTTCACACTAGTGAACGTTTATGCACCAAATGAAAAGCAGACTAGTTTTTTTAAGAAAATCCTACGTAGGATAGAAAAGATAAAAAAAGGTTACCTAATAATAGGAGGTGACTTTAATGCTGTACTTGACTCACATCTTGACACTACCCACAAAGATAGATGCAGAGACAAAGCTTTTCAAAAACTGATAGAAGACTCAGAACTATATGATATTTGGAGGCTCTGTCATGTAATGGAAAGGGACTATACCCACCACTCAATCAGAAACCAATCCTACTCACGCATTGACTTTTTCTTACTAGATAAACACTTGATCGATCATACGACAAAAACCTCAATTGGCCATATTACTTGGACCGATCACGCACCAGTTAATATCACAGTCACACTGACTAACAGAGGCAAAAATGACTATATATGGAGAGTTAATGCACATATCTTGGCAAATGATAAATGGTCCAGTATAATTGAGGAGGAAATTAAGGAATACTTTAAAATCAATGACACTCCAGATGCATCTCCCTTCTCAATATGGAGTGCTCACAAAGCAAAAATTAGGGGCTCATTCATAGCCCTTGGGTCGCATCTTAAAAAACATAGGGATAGAGAAATAAACGATACCCTAGCCAAGATTAAATCCCTAGAGACCACTAACAAAACTTCTCCAAGCTACCAAGTTACCTTGGAACTACAGAAAGCTAGACTGTCACTTCATAACCTATTACTATACAAATATGAAAAACACTTCGCCAAGCAAAAACTAATTTCTACTCCCGAGACAACAAAGCTGGTGCACTTCTAGCCAAAAAGCTGAAAACACAATTTCTTAGATCCAAAATAAAACAGATACTTCATCCTGTCACAAAACAAATTAAACTTGCCCCCAGAGATATTGCAAACTCTTTCAAAGACTACTACCAGTCTTTATACAATTTAACGACGACCACCCCAACTACCCTCAATAAACAGCTAATTAATTCCTATCTTCAAAAACTCAACCTGCCCAAGATTAGTGAACAACACTTGATGTACCTTAATCAACCCATCTCGACCACGGAGATAGCTGAAGTTATTAACTCATCGCCTACTCTAAAATCCCCTGGCCCAGATGGTTACACCGCCGAATACTATAAGAAATTTAAAAACCTCCTACTCCCATACCTATGTAAAATTTTTAAACTGGCCTTCACTACAGGAAATTTCCCCAAAGACATGTTGAGAGCAACGATCGTAACGATTCCTAAGCCAGGGAAAAACCACTCCCTCGTTACTAACTTCAGGCCTATCTCTCTACTAAACGTAGATGTCAAACTGTATGCCGCGATACTGGCCAAAAGATTTCAAAATATTCTCCCCAAAATCATACACAATGACCAGGTGGGCTTCTTGAAAGGAAGGCAGGGCCCAGATAACACCAGAAGGATGGTGACACTGCTCCAATATTGCGAGAAAATGAAAATCCCATCAATATTCCTTACGATTGATGCTGAAAAAGCATTTGACCGTATTAACTGGGATTATGCCTTTGCGGTACTTAAAGAATTTGGTATCACGGGTGACATTTTCTCGGGTATCGGCGCACTGTACAGCAACCCTTCGGCTCATGTGTACACCAACAGTGTTTTTTCTGAAGACTTCAACATTACCAATGGCACTCGCCAAGGATGCCCCTTCTCTCCCTTGTTATTTGTGATGGCAATGGAGCCACTGGCCATACACATTAGACAAGACCCGGATATAAAAGGAATTTGCGTCGGCCACTCAGAATACAAACTAGCACTCTATGCAGATGACATTATTCTAACACTTTCTGACCCCATAAAATCATTATCTGCCTTCTTTAAAGCCACCAATTTTTTTAGCCAACTCTCATTTTACAAAATTAATCAAGATAAATCACAAGCACTGCCTGTCCATATACCACCCTCCCTCCTTCATAAACTTCGATCCGACTTTCTTCTTGACTGGCAAGCCTCGGAAATCACCTACTTAGGCATTCAGTTGACCTTCCCTACATCTAAACTATTTCAAGCAAATTATCCGAAGATAGCTACCACTATTGCAAAGGAGTTAAAGGAGCACTCCAAGGTTCTGATTTCGTGGTTAGGCAGGATAGCAGCATACAAGATGTTAATGTTGCCCAGAATGCTATATCTCTTCAGGTCACTCCCAATTGAGGTGCCATTATCTTACTTCGCCGAGGTCAATGCCAAACTTACGTTCTATGTGTGGAATGAGAGGAAACCCAGAGTAACATATAAAACTATTATTCAACACCGTTCCAAAGGTGGACTGGGGGTTCCCCATATCCAGTTTTACTACTATGCGGCCCTACTAGACCAGATGATACACTGGTGGACCGATAATCCTGAGAAAATATGGGTCAAAATTGAAAAAGGCATATGTAACATTTCTACATTTAAAACTAGAATGTTGTCCATACTCTGGGGTTCCCCTCTTCCTAAACCACCGATTGGCTCAGTTGCCATTTCGGATGATATATGGAGAATTTTCTTGCAACAAATGAAAGGCTGCATGGGTTATAACCTTAGGGATATCAATCTAGAAGTACTAAATGATCTCACTACCATGATTCCAAACAAAAGATGGAACGATTTGGGAATTACCTCCTTACAAGACTTCTTTAGTGGGGGAGTGCTGATGCCCTTCGTGGTGCTGAAACAAAAATTCAACCTACATAGGGATGACTTTTATAGATATCTGAACGTCAAACACTTGGTTAACACATTTAGCATAACCAATACCCCCTCATCTCCATATGGGGCATCAGTCGAATCCCTATTTAAACAAAGAAAAGGAATAAGAAGGTTTTATAACCTACTGATTGATTCTCAGAGACAAAATACTAATTCATATATGCTTAAGTGGAACTCCGACTTGAACATTACCATAAATCTAGAGGATTGGACTAAATCTTTTTCGATAATATATAGGTACTTTCACAACACAGGGCATAGAGAAGCTTTGCTTAAGACACGTTATAGGTGGTATTATACCCCTAATAGATTACACCTGATGAATCCCTCACATCCGGATAGGTGTTGGAGGAAATGTGGGAACAAGGGTACTTTGCTTCATGTTCTATGGGAATGCCCTGTAATAGTGCCCTTATGGTCTGCTGTTTCGGTTTTACTAAAAGATGTCTTGGGCTTTGAGGTGCCCTTTCCCTCAACTAGCTCTGCTGTTGATTGACTTAGAAAAATTCCCAGAAGACATACGTTCAATTATAGCCCATATCCTGATGGCCACCAAGCTCGTAATTACGAGACATTGGAACTCGACTGATACCCCACACATAGCGGAAATTTGGCAATCAGTCAATAAAACATGTGCCTTTGAAAGAATCATAGCAAACATACAGTTCTCCACAACCAGATTCCACCACAGATGTGATCACTGGCTGCATAGCAAATATATATGTATGTGAAAATGGTATCTATCATTTAGGAGCTCTGCACTTTACATGTTCTTTGTGTTATCCTTGTTTGATACTCTCCCGATTGGCATATTTTGTACGTATCAACATTATACACATATATAGCTCTTTTCTGCGTCATTTACCTTATATGATATTGATGTACTGTTTTGTCTTGCTACAACAATTTATATAACATCATGACTTTGCAACTAACTAGACTTAAAACTAATGTTGAATGTACTTAACTACTGTCAAGCATGTTGACTTTGTCTATTCTTCCTGCTTTCTTACTCTTTGTATAAAAATTTCTTTTAAAACTTCTCAATAAACATATATTTGAGGAAAACAAATCTATAACTGCACATTGTACAACACTGTATACTGTATGTAGCGTTAAAGGGAATGTATCACCTATATTTTTTCTGTCTAGTGACACATATCCTTTTTTTTTATGTTTTAATTTTCTGATTGCATTTTTTTTTAATTCTATTTTCTGCACATGATTCTGGAGTGGCCATCTTGCCTGAGCTGTTCTTAACAGCATTTAGAGATATGCTTTACAGTAGCCGCCAAGAACCACAGACACAATAGATTGGAGGGGACCTCATTGACTTCTGTGGGAGAGTTTTCTAGGCATGGAAGGTTTTCTGTGACCTGTGCAGAGGTCATTGTACAAGCTAAGCTGTGCTATCATCTACTCGGAATGGTGGATTTTCTGTTCTCCGTGTATATCTGTCATGGTAATCCTTTTTGTGATGATGAGATGACTGCTGAAAAGGGATCTATACAGACCAAGAGGTGCCAATTATTAGGCCTAGTGGCCAGTGCAAAAACTGCAGTATTTTAGGATTTAAAAACAAACTATAGATATTGACATGGAAAATTAAAAATATCATCATCAAAAATTCTTTAAAAATTTGTTTGAAATAGAAGCTCAATTTAAACAATAGGTCATTTTCTGATGACAAATTGCCTTTTGGTTCTGCATTTGTCTAGCGGAATAAAATTACAAGATTCTGTTACTGGCACCAAGAGCACTTCTCAGCCTTGCAAATTACAGTCAAGAATGAATCGATATTGTTTGTACAATTGTACGTCAAATAGAAACTGAAGTACTGTTGTCATATTGTATGCACTTAGAAAAGCAAAAATGTACTTAGAAAAGCAAAAATAAGGATTTCAGAGTGACAGTCAGGCTTTGTAGTTCCAAACGTTGGAAATAAAGGCCCAAGAAGTCAATGGCAAAACAGGTCTTATTGAAAATGTATAATAATTAGAGATGAGCGAAGTTTTGAAAAATTTGGTTCGGCAGCTTCACTGAAATTCTGCAAAAATTTGAATTGTTCCGAATTAATTCGGCATAAATCACTATAAATCAGGTATACCCAGGCCGCTCTGCCTTAGGGTATGGCCACACGGAGTGGCCATGCTGTGGTAAAAAACTGTGTGGCCAATGAGCTTATAGCTGCCTTTCATTAAATAAGAAAGACCCCACTGTATAGCCCTTTTTCATTTGTTAATGGCCGCGTGGTACCTTTAATGCTCCTTTAAACATGGGGTTTGGCTGGTTAGGTGGGGGCACAGTATGCTGGCATACCCACTTCTCCAACCCCAGCGCTCTCCTGTCCTACAAGTGGGAGCCCTTATTTTGCCATCTGCTTTTCCTCCTTTTCCACATCATCTAATATCGATGAGAATATATTATTCTAAGCTTTGGACCAAATTTTGCTTCGAATGCTTTGCTTTGGTCGACACTAATAGTGTTGATCGCGAACATTCTAATCACGATTTTTTATCGCGAATATCGGCACCTCGAGAAATCGCGAAGATCTAGAATATAGTGCTATATCTTCGTAATCGCGAATATTCTAGATTTTTTTCCATCAGTACCCTCACTGCTTCTTGCTTGTGGGCCAATGAGAAGGCTGCAATATATTTGTCTGAGCTTAGCAACATCCCTAGCAATGGTAAAAGGAAAGTAGGAAAGTTGCCTACCTCTTTACTATATAAGAAACTCCCCAGCAGCCATTTTCTGCTGTTTTTGCAGTTCTGAGAGAGACAGCAGTGTCATTGCTGTGGTCTGTGCTTTGCTGAGTCATCTGGATCCTTATTCAATTACATTATATAATATAATACAGATAGTGGGAGATAGTCAGTGTAGGTTAGATTGTGATATAGTGTAGGGTGTTGGGTAGTGTGATAGGAATTACTGAGCTGTGATAGCGAATAAATTGGAGCACTGTATCTGAATATTAAGCTATTGTTCTGCCATGCATGCAAAATGTAATCAAAAACAGTGCTATAATGTAAAATTACTTACAGTGATCTGGAGTTCTTCCTAACAGTCACGAAAGTTGCTGCCAACAATTTTCTCCAGTCTCAGGAAACTTCTACCAGCTTTAAAAATGTAGCAATCAAGAAAATAATGACTGGAGATCTTGAATTCTAAAATTCGCTAAATATCACGAAAACGAATATTGCCTATGCTGCTCATCACTAGACGCTAATAATAATGTAGAGATGTGAACACACGATGAAACAAAATGTGAAGGTATAATCAATTAATTTGTGAGGTTTGACTGAAGAAAGAAAACTGTTAAGAATTTGGACACTGTATTTTGGTTAGAAGGTTCCCCTGGTGACGAGCTGATCACAGGGAGGGGACGCTATTGAGTTCCTCAGTGATTAGCTGCGTAGAAAGCATTACACAATATTCATTAACATTGCTTGTCCATATAATGCAGAGGCTTGCTGGGTCCTGTAGCTGCTCCCCACTCTGAAGAGTAAATTAGGGCCCTGGACAGTAAAACAGAAAGTACTTAGTCATGTTGGAAACTTACCTTCTCTATATAACAAAATTTAGACAGCACTCCAGTGAATTTTTTGATGCTCGGTGAGATTTTATCTCAGCCGGACATATTACAGGCGACGTTTCGGGCTTAGTAATAAGCCCTTCATCAGGCCATAAGACATGTGCGGATTCACTTGTCCGGCGTGAAACTTACCTTCTGATTAGAGATGAAGAATCTTTTTGGAATTTTGACCTCAATTTTTCAAAAAGTTCTGATTTGACTAAACTTGAATTTCATGTAATTTGTTTCAGAATAATCAAGGCAAGAAAGGGAGAGAGAGAGCGAGAGAGAGAGAGAGAGAGAGGGAGAAATAGAATGTTCCTGGAAATCAGAGCACTTTCAGAATAAATGCAACCGAAATTAAATTGGGCAGTCGATTCGGACAAATTGAACCCAAAGAAATTTTCTCATCTCTACTTCGGATACAACCTTTGGGCTTGACGTCTATTCAGGTTAAAGACATGCTGTTGTCCTGATAATCCATCAGCAGAGTATAGACTACTGCTTACGGCAGCTTGTGGGATGCCTACGGAGGAAATGTATTTGAAAGGTAACATCAGATTTGTTTTTATTTTATTATATAGCCAAATGTAGTGTTTTCAATTATAATAATGTGGCATCACTACCAAAGATATTCCCTAAGTGTTTTGGTCTATGACTACCGTGTACAAATGTGTAGGTGGATAATTGGAATATTTAAATGAATGACCTTTATTATGCCATCTTTCAGAACACTGAGTTAACCATAAAGGGAGTCTGTCAGCAGTTTTGAGCTGATAGCAATATATAAGTGACAGGGAGAGCCATAGAGACATATCATGAATAATATCTATGGGAGTTGCAAGTCCCTGGTAGAACATACCTTCATGTTCAGGACCATTTGTTTTCCGTACTGAATGCAACCTTCCAATCCGGAGAACATTCCATCTATATAGTGCTGTCAGCAGTTTTGAGGTGTCAGCATAGCCAGAATACCAGATACCCTTTATTTGTGGTGTCCTTTACTCCACATTGGCACTTTAGTGGCTCCTTAGTGCTTACAACTTACATGTACTTACAAAGGACAATCCTTTTCTCTTGGTAATACAAAGCAAATGGCCATTATAGAATAGGGTCCCCTTCTGCTCCATGAAAGGATTCTGTCCTCTCTGAGCTTGACTTTAGACACCTGCGTTACTTTTTGACCAGTGTACCTTCCCAGTCAACTCCTGACTCACCATTGTCTTCAGAGCGGGTCTTTCCTTCTTTTAGTGGAGAGCACCTGTAAAGGAAAGCTCCTTCTCTGGAGGACTCAAGGTGAACATGTATTACATTGTCCTCCATTCACCTACAATTCCACCTCAAATAGCTGCTTATTGTCACGAGTTATATCATCTGTGGTGATTATCTAAATGTTGGGTGGATGCTTTTATATAAAGAGACATATTCAGATTGTCTTTAACAGAAACATATATGCAGAACTGCCTTACTAATTTCCAAATCTTAACACATTGCTATACCACATTGATATACTATCATCTCAATCTACAGCTACATTCCGATACTATAGTATTATTTTAAGAACTTTTGTTCTCTGCTATGTCTACCACCAACAGTTTTCAAACTTTGTACCAAAAAAAAACTATGAAATCTGCTGGAAATCGTATGCACCATGGCAGCTCTAGCTGTGATTGACAGATCTATGCCAAATACAGGCCCTGCCTCAGCATGGGTTAAAATTATCGACACAAAGTCTAAAAATTTTGACGTAAAGTAAGCTAAATGATAAAATCTGACACAAGCCTAGGGGATAAATGTCCTTGTGCATGCCACCAATTCCAAGCCCCCTGCTGCATGCAGATATTGCTTAACGTTGCTGTGATATGACAAGGTGCCTCTGGTAACGCTGCTCTGAGCATCCTGCTCCATCTTTATTTTGTTTAATCAGGCCTCCTCCACTCCTAAAATAAACTGGGCTGTCCTTATGTCTTTCCCAAATTAGAGAAAAATAGAATCTGTTCCCCGAGTCACTCTTATAACAGATTTTCTCCATTTTCCTTCCATTCTTCAGGTTAAATTTAGAAATGATGAAACGCTGGCTGGTGAATCACATGTATCTATGTGGATATTTTTATTCTCATTGGAATAGGAATTGTGGTTTTGTTACTGGAAATTGCCTGTTTATTGAAAATGATCAGCTCTGTGTGCCATCATGCCACCCCTCCTTGTTGTGCAGGAACCTCACAGCTGGTAGCTTACAAGTGGGCACCGGCCAAGTGACTGTCAAAGGGCTAATAATATTTACATGACAAATATTCAACCGCTATCACCGAAACCCACTGCATCAGGAGCCCGGGGACCTCTGGACATTCATCTGCTCTGAATCGCAATGTTTTCCTATTCCCAAACTTTCCTATTCAGCAGCACATTCTGCACTCTGTAACTGCTCATCACTAGTGTTGGGCGAGCATGCTCGTCCGATCACCATTTTGACTTGAGCATCGCGATGCTTGGCACATCACGGTGTTCGGCCGAACACCGCGTGTGCTCGAGCTCGATGCTCGAGCTCGATGCTCGAGCTCGATGCTCGAGTCTCCTCCCCGCATGTGCGGGGTAGTACTGGCACTCATTGTAATGCCGTAGCCATGTTAGTTACTGGCATTACAGTGATTGGCTGACCAGAATGCGTCATCAGGTGCTATATAGCACGTGGTTCTGCTCAGTCTTAGTGAGGGAGAGCTGCAGCAGAAGGGACAGATAGTGTAAGGACAGGAATAGTTTTTTTTTTAAAGCAGGGTTTAGTCTTGAAAGGTGTTAGAGACCCAAAAGTCTTTTTAAGGACTATTGTTTTATCTGGCTGCAATATATATTATTAGCGCAACCTACGCTAAATTGCGTGCAATTGTTTGGCCGCTGCTGACAGTGACACAACCTTTCTACATCTGTTGTGTTACATTTGCACATCCTAAATATCTGTGACATTCAGCGCAATTGTTTGGCCGCTGCTAACAGCGACATTACCTGCGCTATATCTCCTGTATAATGTTTGCACATCCTAAATATCTGTGACCTTCAGTTTAATTTTTTTGCTGTCGGTGACAGCGACATTACCTGCGCTACATCTCCTGTAGAACGTTTGCTCATCCTAAATATCTGTGACATTCAGTATAATTTATTTGTGCATACACTTACAAAACCTTCACTACTGTATGTGTGACATACTTGCAAGCATATATACCATTTAATATGCTCAAGGTGAGAAGTAAGGGATGGGGAAGTGGCCGTGCTGCTGATGGTGCATGCCAGAGGAGGGCTTGCAGTGTTAGTCCTGGTGGGCAAATCCAGTCAAGTGGCCCATTGCACCACCGAATCAGCTCACCAGATTTTCTTACTAAGGGATCTTTCCCATGCAGCTAATCCACTGCGTGAATGAGTGTCAAGCCCCATTCCGGACAGCAGAGACATGGAGCAGTAACATGATTGACTGTGATCTTTTTACTACAAAATCACTTTATCTCACTGTGATTTTCTAGTAAAAAGGTCACAGAGCGGCACGGAGCATTATCAATCATGTTAGTGCTCTGTGTCTCTGCTGTCCTGAGCGGGGCTTAGCTCTCTTTATCAGACAGCGGATTAGACGCACGGGATCCGCTAGTGTTACCAAGCCCTAACCCTAATGCATGACTACACTCGTGTCCTAATAAAATCTGGTCCTACCTCATCCAGAGTGTCGCTGGCATCGGTGTGATTTCCACTGGATCCAGAACAAGGTCCCTGTGATGAAAAAAAGAATAATCACATAAGGAAGGGATGGTGGCTGCCCCTGTGAAATCAACAGCAGGGGGTTCTCTGCTGGCCTGTAAGACTGAGCCATGCCAATGTATAGCAGTATAATCTAGGACATTTCGCCTAAATGCTACCACACAGTACTTATCCCCACATTGTGACCCCTCACAGTAATTATGCCCACCTTTGTTCCTGTCACAGTAGTTATGCCCAGTTATGTGCCCCTTCACAGTAGTTATGCCCAGTTATGTGTCCCCTTACAGTAGTTATACCCAGATATGTGCCTCCCTCACATTAGTTATGACAGATTATGTGCCCCTCACAGTAGTGATGCCAGATTATGTGCCCCTCACAGTAGTGCTGCCAGATTATGTGCCCCCTCACAGTAGAAATGCCAGATTATGTGCCCCCTCACTGTAGTAATGCCAGATTCAAGTCAGGAGGATGACCAGAGTGAGGAAGTGGAAGAGGAGGTGGTGGATGATGAAATCACTGACCCAACCTGGGAAGGTGGCAAGCCGAGCGAGGACAGCAGTACAAAGGGGGAGAGATCCGCAACACTGCAATAGGCTGGAAGAGGCAGTGGGGTGGCAAAAGGGAGAAGGCGGGCCACACCAAACAGGCCTGCAACTGTTCCCTGGAGCACCCCCTTGCGTCAATCTCCCTTGCCAAGGGGTAGGTGTTCCGCAGTCTGGTGCTTTTTTGAGGAAAGTGCGGATGATAAAAGTATTGTCATTTGTAACCTGTGCTGTACCAAAATGAGCAGGAGCGTGAACAGTAGCAACCTCACCACCACCAGCATGATCAGCCACATAGCATCAAAGCACCCTAATAGGTAGGCCGAACGCCTGGGTCCACAATCAGTGTCTGTGGGTCACACCACTGCCTCCTCTTCCCCTGTGTTACGTGCTGGCCAATGGCCTGTCCAAGACGAAGGCCCAGATGCCTCCCGCCCTGCACCTGGACCTTCGCAAGCACCATCCACTTCTGTGTCCCAGCGCAGCGTACAAATGTCCATACCCCCAGGCCTTTGAGCGAAAGCGCAAATACTCAGCCACCCACCCACAGGCCATAGCACTAAATGCCTAAATAACCTTTGCAAATTGCTGCTCCTGGAAATGTTGCCATTTAGACTTGTGGACACTGAGGCTTTCCCTGACGGCACATTGGGTGAACGTTGTGGAGGCTGGGAGCAAGTTGTACACTGGGATGGCACATGTGCTACCGATGCCAAGGATTCGGGGCCCTACATCCATCAGGATTTCCTCCACCACCTGCATTAGTGGCTGCAACCCACCCTTCTCCTCCTCCACCTCCACTTACGCTTCTAAATTCTCATCTTGCAGCACCAGTTAGCCATCAGTCAGTAGCTAAAAGCAGTGTAGCTCTGCAGTGGGAAAGCGGCAACAGGCCGTTCTGAAACTAAATTGCTTAGGTGACAAACAGCACACCGCCGCAGAGCTGTGACAGGGTATTAGGGACCAGACTGAGCTGTGGCTCTCGCCACTCAACCTTCAACCAGGCATAGTTGTGTCTGATAATGGCCGTAACTTGGTGGCGGCTTTGAAGCTTGGCAAGCTCACACATATACCATGACTAGCCCACGTGTTCAACTTAGTGGTTCAGCAGTTTCTCAAAATCTACTCCAATTTGCCTGAGCTACTGGTGAAGTTGCGCCGCGTGTGTGCACATTTCCGAAAGTCATCTACAGCTGCCATTGGTTTGGCAACGCTGCAGCAATGCTTGCAATGGCCAGCTCACCGACTGTTTTGTGACATGAGCATGCACTGGAACTCCATGTTCCACATGTTGGCCAGGCTTTGTGAGCAGCAGAGGGCAGTAGTGGAATACCAGCTGGTCGTCGTTGCCTTTCCAGTCAACTGCCGCTCTTCACAAGCGACGAGTGGGCATTGATGTTTGACCTCTGTGAGGTTTTAAGCAACTTTGAGGAATCAACACAGATGGTGAGCGGCGATGCCACTATTATCAGCGTAACCATCCTACTTCTGTGTCTACTGAAACGCTCGCTGTTCACAATGAATGCGAACGCTTTGCACAGGGTGATAGCCAGACCACCCTCAGTTCATGTTCTCAGCGTGAATTGAATGATGAGGAGAAGGATCAGGAGACGGTTGCCTCTGCTATAGAGGGTAGTACCCATAGCAGATTTATTCCATCTGTTCAGCGTAGATGGGCAGAAGAGAAGGAAGAGGATGATGAGGTTGAGAGTCATCCTCCTAATGAGGACAGCAAAGTCTTGTCTGTTGGGACTCTGGCACACATTGCGGACTTTGTGTTAGGCTGCCTTTCCCGTGACCCTTGCGTTGTACACATTTTGGCCAACACGAATTACTGATTGTTCACCCTTCTCGACCCCCGCTACAAAGAGAACTTCTCATCTTTCATTTCTGTGGTGGAAAGGACTAGCAAAATGGTGCAATACCTGAAGGTCCTTGTGGAAAAATTGCTTCATAAATTTCCAGCTGACAACGCTGTTGACAGAGTACGTAGTTCCTTGGGCAACCGAGGAGGGGAGGCGAGGGGAACACACAGCAGTTGCAACAGAGGAAGGGCAACACTCTCCATGACCTGGGACAGTTTCACTACACCTCGCCAGCACCCTCACCCTGATGCGCGGCCTACTGTCACAAGGAGGGAAAAGTTTCGGAAGATGGTGAAGGAGTACGTAGCAGACTGTGTCAGCGTCCTTAGTGATCCCTCTGTGCCTTACAACTATTGGGTGTCCAAGCTAGACACGTGGAACGAACTGGCGCTCTACGCCTTGGAGATGCTGGCCTGCCATGCGGCCAGCGTTTTGTCAGAGCGGGTATTTAGTGCTGCTGGGGACATAATAACTGATAAGCACATCCGCCTGTCAACTGACAATGCTGACAGGTTGACTCTTATCAATTCAAAATGAGCAAGGCCTGGATTGCCCCTGACTTCTCAACTCCACCAGAGGAAAGCTGTTGAACATAAAGGCACTTTAACTGGGGCTTTTATGGTGTATTGAATACACTGTACTCCCATGCACCACAAAAAAGGGTATATGGTTCAATCTTCCTTTTCTCGTCCTCCTCCATCATATCAACATGCTTATTAGGCTGCCCTCGCTCCTAATGTTTTAGAGGGTCAGCTCAGCAGCAGACCCTTACCCCTATTGTTTTAGAGGGTCACCAGCAGGCCCTTGCCCATAATGTTTTAGATGGTTAGATCAGCAGCAGGCCCTCACCCCTAATGTTTAAGATGGTCAGCTCAGCAGCAGGCACTCGCCCCTAATGTTTTAGAGGGTCAGATCAGCATCAAGCCCTCACCCCTAACGCTTTAGAGCGTCACTAGCAGGCCCTTACTTCACCAGCATGCCATCAATCATAATTTTTCAAGCGTGTGTATGATGCCCTCTTTTATGTGTAACAAAGGGTGTATTGGAGTGCCGGTTCCTTGTAATTTTTGGCAGCCCTTTCACTTAGTGCATAGGCTTTATGAGTGTAGGAGTCCCACTACCTGAACAATTACACCACAATGTTAATGAGGCCCTCCTTTATGTGATATACATATTGTTTCGGAGTGCCTCTTCCTTGTAATTTTTGGCGGCACTGCACTTTATATACAAGTAAATATACGGGAAGGAATGTTTTTTAACAATTTTTCCTCTAAAATCGAGTTTATCTTCGGTTTTGTGCGTATTATTGTCAATCTGTAAAAGTGGCGTACTACTCGGACAACATCGTTCCCAGCAGCGACCTTGGAGTCCAAGATGCATCGAGACATCCTCCGCATGCTGTTTCCAAACCTTTACAGTGGTGTTTTCATCAATTTCTGACCTTTTCATGTGAACCAGACACCCCCCCTCTTAAGAGCAGGGGGTGCCTGGTTTAATGCTCTGGTTCTCCCATTGACTTCCAATGTGCTCTGGTGCTATGTAGAGCACCCGAGCATCCCAAAGTGTTCTACTCGAGCACCAGAGCACCCGAGCACTTTGAGCATCTATCTATCTATCTATTGCTATCTATTTATCTACCTAATTCATCATCTATCTCCCATCTATCTACATTCAAATTTAAATATTCTATATTGGCAGGTCTAAATACATATTAGCATCGCCAAAGCAAGTCGAAAATATTTGGGTTGGGATGGAGAATGGGGATAGGGACACATCCAGGTTGGGGGTATAGAAGTCCATGACATATCATGCTAATCTCATTTTATGTCAGGCACTGACATATTGTGCTGCTATAGCCACGGTGTTTTTCTCTTCCTCCTCCATAAAGGTGAAATCTGGGAAGAGATCAGACAGTCTCCTGAAATGAGTGTCCCTTACTACTGAGTATTTGGGGAATCTATCTATCTATCTATCTATCTATCTATCTATCTATCTATCTATCTATCTATCTCATATCTATCAATATTATATCTATCTATCTATCTATCTCATATCTATCAATATCATATCTATCTATCTATCTATCTATCTATCTATCTATCTATCTATCTATCTATCTATCTACCGTATGTATTTTAATACACATCTATCTATTAAATCTATCTATCTATCTATCTATCTATCTATCTATCTATGTCTATCCACCTATCCCTTGGTTCAACTTGATGGACTTACATCTTTTTTCAACCTTACTCACCTATTATGTGCCATTTATAATACTGGAGTTTTCTTATGTGGCACTTAGGCTTTTGGGCCACATCAAGTACTACAGCCTGGGTGTAAATGCTACCTCTGCACCCTCTATAGCTGTATTCCTGTACAGTAGGCAGGAATGTAACTTAAAGGGTATGCATAGGTAACATTAACACCTAGATCTTGGAACCTGGTTGACCTTTGCACCTCTTACAGTAACACCAATGGGTCAGGACTGACAGCACCACGCGGTGCTTGACTATCAGCAGTGTAGCTAAAATGCTCATCTGTATTTCTCCTTCGATTCTTGTGTATTTCATGTATCTGCAATGAGGCAATGACCTATTTACTGTTCACCCACATGTCTATGATAACCTGCAAGAGTAAATGCAGGAATTTGCAGTTCTGCCACAGTCAGAAGGCTTCGGGTCATCTGCCTTTTAGTCCCAGGAGTTACATTTATGGCTAAATGATCTTTGTACACACTGCTATAAGATGGTACATTGTCTGCTGACAGAAAGTTTGTTTCCATCATTTGTTTTAATACATGAGAAGGATGACTGTCTATGGTGCTCACCTAGCAGTCACTTAAATCACATCCCTCCTCATCTCTTGCATACGCTCCCTCCTTACCCAAGACCCATGTCATCCCTCCCTCGGTCTCCACTCCTCCTATATCTATTCCTCCCCCTCCATCCTCCTCCCCCCATCCCTCTCTCTTTTTACACTACTCTAACAAAGCAGAATCCCCTCTGCTTTCCTCGATTCCACAAGTGCAGAGCAGTTAGTGCTGCACAGAAACAGGCAGAGCTGACTGCAGCATAGCAGAGCATCACCACCACCACCACTATCATCACCATCGCACCTTCCAGGTGAGGACTGCACGCACACCATGTCAAGCACCGATGATGGACCTGCTCTGTTGGGCTGAGATCTCCTGACTTTTCATCCTCATGGTTTTTTCTTACGTGCCACTTTGGATCTTCCATATCAAGTTAAACTAAGGCAGCTACTTATCATGAAAGGAATTAGGGCAATATTATATTACTTCTTGGTGGATTTCTTTACTTTGCTGTGTGGCACACAGGGGAAGAGTGGATCTCACTTTGGGAGCACAGAGGTGGTATCAGATGTCAACCTGTCCAATCATCTAGAGTCTTCAGAGCCTCCTCAGACTGCTGAGGGGTGCAGGGGCTACTTTGATGTCATGGGGCAATGGGACCCTCCATTTAACTGCAGTTCGGGGGATTTTCTCTACTGTTGTGGGACTTGTGGCTTCAGATACTGCTGTAAGTTCAAACAAGCTAAGCTGGATCAAAGTGTCTGCACAAACTATGATAGACCTATCTGGCTGCTACCAGGAAAGACGCCCCCCAAAATTGATGACCCCATGCACGACCCCACTAGGGATAAAACAAACTTGATTGTCTACATCATATGTGGAGTAGTAGCAGTAATGGTCCTTGTAGGGATATTCACCAAACTTGGACTGGAAAAAGCTCACAGACCTCAGAGGGAAAACATGTCAAGGTATGTCACTCTTGACTGGTCAGTCTGTGTCATGAAATCGAAAGCTTGTCAATTTGATGCCCTCATAACTGTCCAGCTTAGTCACCCCTGACCCATATACATCATGGCTAGGGTTAATTTTTACTTGCTAAGAAGCAGTTATATCAATGCAAAAAAGAGTTAAAGACCGACAACATTTAAGATTATTGTATTTCCAATAACTATTTCCATATACAACCAATCTTTGGACATTAGGTCACCATAACATTGAGCTGTAATGTCTACCCTCTAGTACTGCCACCATGTGTATACAGGTCACGCCAGTGTAGATTATAGTCTGTTCTAACCTGTGATACAAACAATCCACCACCCACACAATTCCTCAGTTTTAGTTTCTACAGAATCTTCTACGCATCTTGGAATTTGGCTCAGCAACCACTGAGCTGCATCTTGTCTTGGAAATGGAAGGTGCAGGAGGCACCTGCGTTGTAGATCTCTATATGTGTACAGTATTTAGGTTAAACCCATTCTTCTTGTAGATGTTGACGGTGAGCTGTTCTTTTCTACTAAAATACTTATCATGGCTCAATTCTGAATACAGGATTCAAGAAGCCATGCAGAGAAATGAGAAGTCTCTATCTGTATGTACACATGCCGATGGTGGAAGAGTGCCCGTATTTCTCTAGGTGACCCTATTCTGGGTGATGATTGCCAAGGGGGGAAAAGAGGGTGTAAACCTGAAGCCATAGGGGAAAACAGGAATGAGTAAGTGGAACAGGACAGATTCAGGGATGTTGCAATCAGTGTGAAGGCCAGGGGACTAGCTCAGTAATGTGAACAGGTGCCATGGACAATAACAGAGACTGCCAGAGAAGACGCTGCTGAAGGAGAACTACAATTCACAAGTAACTGGCACTGAGGGAGATGGATACAGAGGGAGATTGTGTGGGCAGTGGGCGGGATGACAGTTTGGGATAAAAGCCCGTTTTTCCCTTCATCTCAACATTCAGATCATGTCAGCATCTGTGTGAAAACATAACATATTTTTAACTTCTCTGTTCCCTCTGATTCATTATGCTAATCTCAACCACATGATAGCAGATGGAGATGAAAGGGTCGGACTTTTCTCACTGATTCTTAATTACATATATGATCTATCTATCTATCTATCTATCTATCTATCTATCTATCTATCCATACATCTCTCTCTCTCTCTCTCTCTCTCTCTCTCTATATATATATATAGCTATTATCTATCTATCTATCTATCTATCTATCTATCTATCGTATCTAATTCTTTCTTTCTTTCTTTCTTTCTTTCTTTCTTTCTTTCTTTCTTTCTTTCTTTCTTATCTACTTCATGTAAGATAGACCTATATTAACACAGCTTTATACACACTCAGCCATATACATACACCTATACACACAGCATAAAGGTAACCATGGAAATTCAGATAATTACTCTGATCCAACCAATAACCAGCAGTCATATTGGCAATCATAACATCCAGGGTGGCAGAATAATCGGTTATGATCAGTGAAAATCTATACTATCGGAATAAAAATATATTCATTCTACAAAATCCTTCTTGATCTCTAGTTATCAGTACCTCCATGGACAATCAAGAACAATAAATGGTTAATAATTTCCCATGTCAGGCAATGCAAATCAATCAGAATAATAGTATAATGAAGGAAAACACTCTGATCTTTATCTTTCCTATACTGGAACATCCACATAGGAGAAGGCTCTTTAAGTCGTGGCCAAATCTATATGTTTGTGTCCATATACATATCAAAGGGCTGATGTATCTGACTCAATAGAAATGTATATTCTGCCTGCACTGGAAATACATGTGAACCCTCTAGATCACCTTATGTACTGCATGGGGCGTCATATAATCAGCTAGAATAATATTTATTAGCAGCCTGGAAATTAACAAAAGCTTCTTAGTCCATAGAAGTTTATAATGAAGTGAGATTGAACTATCCATTGTGTCGCAGGCGTAGATTATCTAGATGGTGTTTTTTCTCATTCATTCCACATCAATTAAAATAGATCCATTGATTTTCCCCTCAGATTGTTGATCCTTTTCCTCCGGGAATGGTTTCCTTTTAGACAGATTGATAAATGTCTTTTCTTCTCAGTCTAACTGTTAGCATTCAGGGGTTTCACTGGAGTGGAGAGGGAAATGTGAGGTGTGAATAGTTTTCTGTGGAATAGAAAAGAAAAGCATTTATATAGATGCGAAGTGCAATGAAGTGAGGTGTTCTTAAACATAGTCCTCAGTATTTCAAATAAGTCTTCTTCTACTTACAAGTCTATTGGGTTTGTCATTGTTCCATATAACAGAGGCCAACGTCCTATTGTCGTGCATTCTTTTGATATCTGGATTATCAATGTTTCTATATGTTATTATTGGTTAGAATTAAGATCAGGGAATCTAAGGACCTAAAATATTGCACTTGCGAATGGGACCAAGAACATCAACTCAGTTGGCATTAAGAGGGCAGAGCTCAACTTAGATGATTCATGGTTTATGCAAATTTGAACCAACACAACTGCTATGTTGGGCTGCTTGAAACTATATATTACAGAGTCCCAATGACACATAAAGGTGATGCAGAATTATTTGCTGTATGCACGTAATATGGCAGGAGCCTAAAATGAATTCAGTGCAAAAAGTTCTGGTAAGGTTGGCTGGATTCTCCTCTGGATTACAGCAAGATAGGTTACCAAGTGAACGTTGGCAAAGCAACCGGTACTTACTAATTAGTAGAGATCAAGATGAGCAATACTCATTGTGTCCATTTATACCCATACCAGCCAACATCTAACATGGCTTCTGAGGAGCCGTTCTGTTATGATTCCCAATAGGTTTGGTTACCAAGTGAAGAGTGGCAAAGCAACTGGTACTTACTAGTTAGTAGAGATCAATATGAGCAATACTTATCATATGGTATTTACCATACCAACCAACATCTAAGATGGCATCTGAGTAGCAATTGTGTCATGATTCTCAACAGACTCGATCTTATGTGCCTCCAAAAACCAATACAAACTCTACCTCATAAAGTGTTTAGATATTACTATATATATTATAAACCACATGAAACTACTAAAATATGTTATAAAGTACACAAAAGCACACACCAAAGACACAAAGGTCTCAATGTACATCGAGAAATAGGTTTGGAGTTTTTGAAGTCCGTTCATGAATTTATTGATAAAAACAAAAATTTAGAAAGGAAAGACACATAATGAATTCAAGGGCAGAATGATCTCTCATGCCACAGAACTAATCAATAAGAAATATGAATACTATACTGAACCTATACACTATGTTAATTAGTTCTCTTTCCAGAGGGAAACACCTTTGAACTTTACCATGGAAATTATAGCCATAGGGCCAATTTTACAAAAATCCATTTAACTGTGGATGTGGATTGTAGGACTAAGGCTAGAATACCTGGAGAAAACTGATGTGAACTCATGGAGAACATGCAAACTTCTTGCAGATGTCCTTGTTCGAATTCAAACCCAGAACCCCAGCGGTGATGACCACTGAGCCATCCTGCTGCTTTGTTTTGAATCCCAAAATTTTCTGTAGGCTGTTAACCAACTACAGACAAATATTGTACAGAATATTGATCTGGGGTAATGATTAGGGATGAGCGAATCGACTTTGGATGATTTGCATAAAACTTTGCTTCAATACTGTACGGAGCGAGCACTCTGTACAATATTAGAATGTATTGGCTCCGATGAGCCGAAGTTATTACTTCGCGAAGTCTCGCAAGACTTCATATAACTTCAGAAATAGTTTTATACTTTAAAAAAACATTTTCCGAACTCGGGTTCGGTTCCAAAGTACCACGAGTTCGGGAAATGGTTTTTCACAGTATAACTCAAATTCTGAAGATATTATGCGAAGTCTCGCAAGACTTGGCAAAGTAATAACTTCGGCTCATCGGAACCAACACATTCTAATACTGTACAGAACGCTCGCACCGTTCAGTATTAAAATGAAGTTTTATACAAATTGACTTCGGATGTTTCACCTGAAGTCGATTCGCTCATCCCTAGTTATGATGAAAAGTTAAAACTGAATTGTCCATTATATGGCACTTCACATGATTGACTCTGTGACCATTATATGTACAGTTCCTGCATAACATTGAATTAATGTTGCTCATCATAACACACTGCATAATGTAAGGAGACTTGTTGGGTGATGAAATGGTGATTGTTCTTCACGCCTATATTTGAACCATGTAACGATGATACAAACCTGATACAAGACATCTTATCAAGGTACTTGAGATTTGAAAGTAACAAGAACCTCTGAGTGTATGTTGACTTAGAAGCAAGCAAATCAATGAGAATACTCCTCAACAAGGATCCTTAATTTCTAAGAATATATTGTAAGCAATAAAAAGGATACAAATTGTTCAATGTGTTTATTCTTAAGGAAATGTAGGCACTTTACCAAACTCTTGAAGATATCTGCATGACATCTAATGGATTTATGTAACACATGTGTTATAGAAAAAGGTCATGAACTGATGCTTAATGATGAGTGAAGGGGGATGAGAGGACATAGCAGATTGACAGATAGCTCTCCCAATGGAGGTGCCATTGTCTAATGCAGGTAATTATTTTACATGCTCAAGGTGATGAAAAATGGAAAAGACTTTTCAGAAACACTCATTAGCACAGACTTTTGTATTCATATCATTCGATTCATATTCGTTTTTAGGTTCTATAGGGGCTTCCTCATAATTATTTAGAAGCACATGCCTACTGGATCAGTTTTTGCTGTTTCAGTTTTAAAGGAATTCTGTCATCAGGATTTTAGCAACAGAGCTTTTCACATTAACACATCAGTCTACTCGATTTAGTTTAAAATATACTAGTCTTACTGCCATATGTCTTGTCATTTCTGTAAAAAATTGCTTTGATTCATATGTAAATTACCTCCCTAAGGAGCCCAAGGGGCTGTCCCTTCTGCGTTTGGAGCCCAGCCGCGCCCATTGTCTTGGCGCCCAGCACTGCCCCACTGCAAATTATTCACTCCTTTCATCACTGACGTCATTATTGCGCCGTAATCTCGTGCATGCGACCTCAGGCAGCGTCAGCGAACGAAGCGAGCATGCACCAGCTGGCAGCGTGCCTCCTCTCCTGCACCTCGGTCCTCCGCCTGTCAGGGATCTTACGTCACTCCACTTTTTCGAAGGAAGTGCGCAGACAGCTGGCACATGCGTGCTTCGTTCGCTGAGGCTGCTGCCAGGACACCGCACAGGTGCTGACAAGTGGATCCAGGGCGCATGTGCAAAATTACCGACTACAAGAACAATGACGTCAGCGATGAAAAGAGTGAATAATTTGCAATGGGGCGGTGCTGGGCTCCAAGAGAATGGGGCGGCTGGGCTCCAAGAGAATGGGGCGGCTGGGCTCCAACTGCCAGAGGGACAGCTTAGAGAGGTAATTTGCATATGAATAAAAGCAATTTTTTACAGAAATGACAAGACATATGGCAGTAAGACTAAGACTAGTATATTTAAAACTAAATCGAGGAGACTGATGTGTTAATGTTAAAAACTCTGTTGCTAAAATCCTGATGTCAGAATCCCTTTAACTGAAAGCCAATTTGATGTCTTCGTATGCCTGAAAGTAGATCTCTACTCCCAATGAAATCTTGTTGTTTGGGAAGAACATCCACAATGTTAAAATACTGTTGGGTTATACTTTATATATGGTTAGAATGGAAGGCAAATAACTCCAGTTGTTAAGTCTAGTGAGGTAAGTCAGGACTCTAGCTATTATCAGAGATGCTACTATATGTTCAAAGTGAACAATTTGACTAAATTTTGTTAGACCCAGGGGAATAACTAGGGGAGCGGAAGGGCAGAGGGGCAAAAAATATGGCGCACGTAGTGAACTTAATATCTGACATAAGTTTAGGAAAACTTGGAAACCTGACAAGACATGCCAGAAAAAATATCTTATCAGGTTCAGAGAACTGTAACCTTATCAATGCCCTTGAAATAGATCCTGGAACTGGCTCCCTCGCTTATGATTGTTCTAACTTTTGAGTATTAGGTTAACTCAGAATGGCAGACTAAATATATATAAATATATCCAAGACTGCCACAATGTAATATTTTTGTCACAATGTGACATACCTAGTTAGCATGTAGTATGCGTAGATATAAATTTATTTCCGTGAAGACGGAACTTGAAGGTATTGCATAGTCATTAAAGGCTATTTACACCTTCAGGGACAATTTTTTATGATTGCATTCTACTCATTTGGGGCTAAAAATAATATTTATTAAGAATATTCAACTGTTCTGTCACAAAGGGTTAACTGTTTGTCTAGCTGTGTGAATCCTACTTTTACTTTCACTTTGTGCGGTCATCTAATATCTCTAAAATACCTAAAATGCCATAAACACTTATTTAAGCCACATTTTTAGCAGTAAGATAAGGATTGAGCTATGATGATTGTTTATAAGGTCAGAGATCAGAGATAAGGAGCCGTCAGCTGAGTTGCCTGACAGAACACAGTAAATATACAGATCCTGCTACTAGAGAATGTCAAGGCCGTACAAAGAAAGGAGCTCAACATTTTTAATAAAGACCAATTTAAAATCAGTGCAATGCAATAATAAAAAAAATGCCCCAAGAAACAATGAGTATTAGTTCACTCTGTTTTAAGATTACAAATTGCTACATGGTCCGTGGCTAGTTTTTTTAATCCTTTTGAGAAAAAGTACATTTTGGTGTGGGATTCCTTTGCAGGGCTGATTTAGGTCTACCACACCACTGTAGTGACCATCAGAGCTAAGAGGTCCATCTCTAATTAACAAGTGCATGTATTACTGATCTGAATCTGTTGAGGCTGAACCTTATCTGTTGCTGATATAAATTCTTTATATTTATAGTGCATAGACAGGCATGTCAGATTGATTGAGTCTTCTTCTTTGGTGAACTGTGTCGATGTACCAGATTTTATGGATTCTCCTGGTTGTTATCTCTGCCTGCTGTAGTTAGCAACTGGTAGACATTAAAACTGAGTGCTTGAGATCAGGCAGTATATGATCCTTCTGCACAACCCTATGGTTTACTGAAGGGTGGGTTTGGTACCTCTATTTGTTAAATAGAGATGAGTAGATTTCTTAAAATCCGATTGTTGTCTGATTCGTTCAAAGGAGCCGTGTGATTCGAGTCTGAATAATTTCTATTTGAATTGAAATTGATTTATTTGCCTGACAAAGTCGGTCTCTGTCACTCACCAAAAATTCTCCCGAATTGAATCCCCTAAGATTTTGATCCTATAAACCCCAAATTTTTGCAAAAATTCTGCTGAATCTAATTACTCAGTCTGTCATTTTAGCACATGTGCCTATTTTCAGCTATACAATTCCTCTTGGTATTCCTGCGCATGCGCATACTTACCCAGACTTGTATTAATATGATGAATCTTTGACCATACTGTACATGTGCACACTTCTCCAGTAATACAGAGTTTTTTCCCTTAGTATTCTGTCATTGATAAGCTGTTGTGGGTGCTTTGCACATGAGCATAGCTCTTTGGTGGCGCAGGCACAATGTATACCTTTTATGATATTTTGCATCCTCAATGGACTTTTTCAGTAGCTTCTTAAAAAGGTTGAATTTCAGCATATTATGTCCACATGAGTATTATGCAATCACCTGTATATTAATTGTGTATAGAAGGTCAAACATACATTAGTGATCTAGTCCTCGATGAAGCCGTATGCTGTAGCGGTGATACACATGGGGATACAGCCCACAGTAGAGTGCGCCATGCTCAGTACTTCATTGCTCTTTCTTAACACACTAGTACTTTGGTTGATATCGATTTCAGATGATATACTTACATTTTTGGTTCATTTTACTTTTTGCTGGTTGTATTTTTACTACAGTTTAGTATAATTATTGCATTACTGTTTTCTGCTACTACTATTTTTCTATCACAATATACCCTGCTCATTTCCATGGTTATGACCACCCAGCAATCCATTAGTGGTGGGCGTGCTTGCACACTATTAAAAAAAGTGTCGAGTCGACCTCTCTGGTGGCCGAGAAGGTGCACATAGGAGTGCACATAGGCTAGTGTATATGTAATGTAACACATACAGTATGTATCTTGGGTAGGTTTTACCAAATACGATGTGGTGTAAATATATGGTCATAGGTTGGTATGTGAATTATTTTCATGCTAGACTTACAGTATCATTGTTAAGGCTGTAAAAAAGGGTAACGGGAAAGTAACATTTCTAGGTTAACTAGACTGGTTTACAGATGCATCAAAAATTATATTGGAGAGCGCTGCCTTTTTGCATTTTTTATCTATCTATCTATTTACTGTATCTATCTATCTATCTATCTATCTATCTATCTATCTATCTATCTATATCTATCTATCTATCTATCCATCCATCTATATCTATCTATCTATCTATCCATCTATATATATATATATATATATACTGTAGAAAAAGCGAACAGCAACGATAAAAAGTGGAAAAAAAGGAACTCCTTTATTCACCTGAACAGTGCTACGTTTCGGCTCCTACAAATAGAGCCTTTCTCAAGCTCCTTTATTTCTCAAGCTTGAGAAAGGCTCTATTTGTAGGAGCCGAAGCATAGCACTGTTCAGGTGAATAAAGGAGTTCCTTTTTTTCCACTTTTTATGGGAGTGCTGTTCGCTTTTTCTACAGTATTTTGGGGTAAGAAACCTATACCTTGGAACGTGCACCCAGCATTTTTCCTCCAATTTTGACTAGTGCCGTCATTTTTCTTCTATAGATATATATATATATATATATCTTTATCTATCTATCCATCTATATCTATCTATCTATCTATCTATCTGTCTGTCTATCTATCTATCCATCCATCCATCCATCCATCCATCTATCTATCTATCTGTCTGTCTGTCTATCTATCTATCTATCTATCTATCTATCCATCTATATCTATCTATCTATCTATCTATCTATCCATCCATCCATCCATCCATCCGTACGTCCGTCCGTCCGTCTGTCTGTCTGTCTGTCTGTCTATCTATCTATCTATCTATCTATCTATCTATCTATCTATATCCATCCATCCATCTATATATATATATATATATATATATATATATCCATCTCTATATATCTCAATCTTTATCTATCTTCTATCTATCTATCTATCTATCTATCTATCTATCTATCTATCTCTCTATCTATATCTATCCATCCATCCATCTATCCAACTCTATCCATCGTTATCTATCTATCTATCTATCTATCTATCTATCTATCTCTATCTATCTATTCATCGCATAGACATCACCAAATAAAGCTTTTCAGCATTATCTCTCTGCGTACATCTTATCATCATTTTTAGAGCATGACCCCCCGGTGCACCCACATTGCTGTGCCATCATGTACAGTACTCGCCTTGTGCTTCACAGCTGTGTGTTTATTGACCCAGAGCAGCTTCCAAGCACATTTCCCAAATAACACAATTCTATTATATGGTAATTGTACGTGTCTCATTCCCAGTATTACAATGTTTCTTAGTGTAGGTGGCATATAAACAATCTCTTGTTTCCATAGTCCTAGAAATGATGCACAAAATTGTCCATTTACAACAGAAAATCCCTTTTTACTAGGTGACATCAACCGTAAATTTGCAGTTTAAAGTGGAAGCAGTTGGAGTCAGCGGTTTAGTGTACTGGTGGGCTATGAAGCTGCCAAACACAGTGGTGACTAATTTATACATTACTCAGCTTACATTGCTCAGTTGTTAAATACAGTTTTGTTACTTTCTCAGCCGCTCATGTATCATTCTCACCATCAAGTCATAAGCAAATGAATGCAATTAAAAGCATTCTGAGATACTCTGCAGCAGGCGATTGTCATTTGGGACCTGCTTGAATTACTCTGATACTTGAATATCGATTACCTCAAACCGCTGTTATTGTGTTATCTGTTGCAAACTACATCAGATGGTTTCCGGCTCAAATTCTCATTGAAGATTTGCAAGGAATGTTGATTAAGCCGGTGACAATCAATTTTGCTTCTCTAGTCTTTCTTCAGTAAGGTTGCAAGAACTAAATGGAGTGATCATGGCCTTATAAGTTAGGATGGCGACTCAATGAGCGTTCACCTCATGGAGAGAAGATTGGCATAACATTTTATGTATTGTAGGGAGAGAAGCCCTGAGCAGGTTGAGGGTTACCCAGGACAGGACTAGATAACGGGAAAATGAGAATATTGCCCAGGGTCCTTCACCCTCTCATGTTAGAAACCACTGACACAACTGAAGTGATATGTAAATATAATAACATACAATATACTGCAAGCTAAGTATTACTAAATTACTAGATGGCACGATGGGGCAGATTTATTAATTCTCTCTTAAATTTAGTGCCAAATTTGTCTTTAGATACTTCTAGATACTTTTGTCTAACTTTATGCTTCTTGGTTCGCCTATTTTAGACCAATTTTTATGCACCAAGGGGGTCATTCATTAAGACCGAATCTGCCGTAGAATGCACAAGTGTTAATTGTTCTGAATTTGAACAAACTTGCAAAATTTCCCCCTTTTATTTGGGAGCAGCTGCAGTATTGTGCGGATGTAGAAAGGGTAAGGTATGTAGGGGTAATAGTGGCAGCAATGGTAGTGCCAGCAGTAGCAGCACAACATGGAACAGACAAGGCATTAGATTGTGTGGCTATGTTGGGGTAGTAGTAGTGGTGGCTGTGTAGTGGTAATTGTAGTTGCAGTAGGAGTAATGAAAGTAACAGTAGGGGGATTAGCAGTAGCCATATGGTATGGGACATGATGGCAGGTAGAACATGGTATAATGGGCTACTATAAGCAATGGCAAATCTTTTCATCAGCCTCAGCTGGGGGTATGTGAAAATCCTCACGGATCCATGCCTTCATGCCCTTTTGACAAAAGTGATGTTTACGATACTGGCGGAGGACAATGTTGTCTGTTTGGCTATGATAACGCCACGTGCTATACTCAAAACCCTCTCTGAGGTGACACTAAAGTCTGGACAAGACATTACAGAGTGACTATACTTGGCCAATTCTAGCCAGTGTACCAGTCTCACCGCCCAGAAGTCCATGGGGTCAGGGTACACAGTATGCACTGGAGAAAGGCAGATAAGATTGAACCTGGGTGTTCAGGCAGTACATCTACATTTGCTGATTTGCGTCAGCCTAGAGTGGCACATGAAAAAAAATGAATCCATCATGTTGATGATGCTGAACTGGCTCCGGATGTGACTTCTTGTAGTAGGGGAGACAGCAGAAGATGGGTGACTCAACGGGGGGTTGAGAGGGGCTTACCGGTCATACAGACGGGTGGCAGGCATTTGATTGCTGAAAGCTGCAGCAAGCTGCGTACACAATGTGAAATTGCAATAAAATTATTTGGTCTCCCTTTTGGCAACAGGAAATTCTTCCCCCATTTTGCTTTGATAGTGAGGGTCGGGACTAAAAGCATGGCTATCCAGTATTCATCAGATTACTTGATAGCAAGTATACACCTGTTATTACGTAAGCAAGCTTGCATACAGCTTACTATTCTTGCCAGTATGCCCAAGAACTCAATTTTTTTTCGGCTCTGCCCCCAACTGAGATGGTTGGTCATCATGGTCATTGTCGTCATTATTATCATTATTAACTTCATCCTCAAGCTACTCCTCCTCCTTTTGTTCCTCCACCATTGATAGCTCGTTATCCTCATCCTCCACTTCCTCCTTCGTGGAACTTTCTCAGTGGGGGCCCCCAAAAGCTACAGGACAGCCAGCAAGATGTATAAGTTGTTCTTCTTCCGCCATCATTTGTTGCATCAAAGTGACCATCTGCTTTAGGATAAATATTAGGTGGATGACATTGTTGATACTGCAGGTGTCCCTACTGACAAATATGGTGGCCACTTTGAAGGGCCTGAGTACACAACACATGCCTCTGATGAACTGCCACTACCTGACCTTGAAACAACACATGCTCCCTGCTGAGGTGGTCTGATGCATGACAAAATCATGTTTGATGCTGCTTGATGCCTTTTAGCTACTCTTACCCAGGCTGATCATTTCTGACATGGCATTACAACTCTTTAGTTTACACATATGATAGGAGGAAGGGGGCACGAAATTCTTCCCTGCTTCTGTTGGGCATGTCCATTAAGGAGGAAATGAAGGAGGCGGTAAATTGCCTGGTATCTGAACTAGACCAAGACAAACGTGGAGGTGTCAATATGACTTGTGCTGGCTTTGTATTTGCCTTGCAAATGCCACAATTAACATTAACCGAGTGTGCCAAGAAAGACATGTACTGTCCTTGCCCTTAACAGCTGCTCCAGGTGTCCACTGTGACTTGCACCTTGTTGCACAGCAAGAATTGAAAGGAGTGGCCTACATTCTCCACCACTTGACAGTACAAGTCAGGGATAGGTTTTTTAGAGAAATAATTCCAGTTATATATCTTCCAGTGAGGCTGAGTGCATGCCATCCGTTGTCTAAAGGCAGCAGAATCCACTAAGTGGTGCAGCACTGCTTGGGGATGGGGTCTGGGGGCCTGGCAGCCACAAAAAAGTTTGGCAGTAGGAGGACAGACTTTTTCCGATTTGGAATGCGGGCCAGTTCTATTTCCCCACAGAATCCAGTGATGCCGCCTTGTGTGCTGTAAGAGAACCCTGGAACCTATGATTGTAATTGAACACCCACTGTTTATTTCCATCCTGCGGATCTTGTCCATGGCATGGGTTCTGTAGACCGGCCTTGTGGAGAAAAAAAGCCATAGGGGAGCTGCTTGCACAGATCTAGAGGCAGCAGAGCTTGGCCGAGCTCTGGCATGTTTTGAGCCAATAAACACAGTATCCTTGGCATTACCAGTTTATGAGCCTACCACAATAGAAGCAGATTTGGCCTGACAGTTTATGGTAGGTTTGGGCTATACATTGCCTCTGTTCTTTATTGCCATCGTGGCTACTGTCCTCCTCCTCTGATGTCACCTTCCCAACCCTGATCCGACTCCTAGGTCCTATCCAACACAATCATTATCATATTCTTCACCATTCCCACCACTTTTATCAGACTGTGATATGTCACTGTCGGCTCCTTAACCCCCCTCCGTATTCTTGGTTCTGTATTTGCCCCAAGTGCCACTGTCAATACCACTGCCCCTACCACCAAACCTGTGGCTACAAGTACCACTACTACTGCCTGATCAAATTTTCTAAAATGTACCCAATTACTGTATATCGTCTCATTTTCTCCCTATACTCTCCTTATAGTGTCCCTATCACTACATTAGTGGCTTTTGTCTGTAATAGCTTTTTGTCAGACACTGCCATAAGACACCCTTCCAGGTCACAATCTAAAGACCAGCATAAGGACCTGCCTGACTACCGTCTCCTGATTAGCAGATAAAGCTGTCTTTCAGCCTCTTAGCCAATCAGAGCAAGCCCTGCACCCGCTTCCTCCCAGTGTCATGTGACCCTCATCTTCCTACCTCATGGTTTTCCCTGCCATTTATCAAAGTAAAATGGCGTTATCTATCTATCTATCTATCTATCCATCCATCCATCCATCCATCCATCCATCCATCCATCCATCTATCTATCTATCTATCTATCTATCTATCTATCTATCTATCAAAGCTATTTATATATACAGTAAAGATTGTAGTTGTCGAACAGGAAAATAACTAACTACTTCTTTATGTGTCCCACACAAGGGAAACACAGAACAGAACCAACAGAACCAAGGTTCTTGTAAGCAAATTTACTAATATTTGGAGACAGATTTAGAAGATAGTTTAATTGCATTAAAAAAACACATTCTAGTCTACTGAAAAATGTGACTCTGATTTATTGTAGATGACCCCCTTACGTGCAAAAACTACAAACAGCAAAAAAACAAACAAGCCAATAACTTTATCTCAAGCATAGAAAACGAGCAAAGAATTTTGGTCTGACTCATACTGAGAATCAATTGAATTACTAGTATTTGGAGCGCGTGACAAAATAGACCTCATGTGTCTGTATGAATTCAATCAGGAGAATGCTGAATGTTGATGATGACAGACAGATATCAAACCAAACGTAAAAGTAATCATATTATTAAAAGCGAGTCCTAGATGAAATGGAATGAAATTGATATATTAGAAATAGGATACTATTATACTATGATTATTAGTATGCTATTGAGATTTATATCTAGCTCTATTTGTGTATATTCTCATTATGAACATTTTACGATACTCTCAGTGACAGAAAAAATAAGACATCCAGACAGAAATGTTGGATTGCTGCAAAACCTGGCATGCAGTTTTGTCTTAGCTATATATATCTATATCTATATATATATATATATATATATATATATATATATATATATTTATATAGCTATATATATGTAAAATTACAGATGTTGAGAAGAGGATGTAAAAGTGGGAAAGCTCTTAGAGGCTACTTACCAATGTATTATTACTATACTGCAGCGGCGCCAGGGAGCACACGGCGTCATAGCAACCAATGACGCAGTGCGCTCCGGCTGTAAAGAAGAAATCCAGTCCTGGTTACCACGGACTGGTCACGTCCGGGTTTAACGGACGTGTGCATCTAACCTAATTGTTTTGTTCTGATACCAGGCAGTTATATATAAGCAGCTACTTATATATAACCAAACACAGAGGATTAAAAAATGTCAGTGCCAACCTACAGGAGATAAGCACTTGGCACTTATTATTATTATTGCGGACATTGTGGATAGTAATGGGGGTGTCTTGGCTAATGTTAGGGGGCACACTGTGGATGGTCCGGTTTAGAGGTCTTGTAATAATATTTTCTAATTTACAGTAAATAATATAATAACCCATATGTACATATTTAGCCCCTTTGCGACCTTCGCCATATATGCAAGGTGGAATTTGTGTCTGTAAACATGGCGCCCTCTCACTTGTGCAGCGGGCACCATAGCTGCTGGGTTTCTGCTGTTTCAAACAGCAGAGACCAGTGGCACATGTATGCAGTTAGCCATAAGGCTGATCGCATACATTTCACCCCTCAGATGCTATGGTCAAATGTGACCACGGCATCTGAGCAGGCCGGAAGGGGGAGCCACACGTTCGGCTCCTGTAACAGCATTCTCTGTCTGACATCGGGGAAGCTGTTACACTGCTGCAATAGCCCAAAGCTTCAAGCAGGCTATTAGTGGAAATACCAATATATTGCACTAGGTGGCAGCACTGTATTGTTATATTGAAAATGAAGTGTCCAATCATGGCTATTTAGTCATCAATGAACACAATGGGCAATCTAATGGTAGTCACCCAGGATGACTTAAAAAAAGTAAAAAGAAAGTAAATAAAGTTATTAAAAATATAAAAAAACAAATATATATATATATATATATATATATATATATATTCAAATCACTCCCTTTCCCTAAAATCAAACAAAAAAAACCTTAAACAATAAACTAAATACACATCACTGGAATCGCCGTGTGCAAAAAACCCTGTACTATTAAAAAATAGCAATATTAATCCCATAGGGTGAAAAAAAAAAAAAAACTAAAAAGTGATCAAAAACTCACACACACTTCAAAATAGTATCACTAAAAAGCATTGTATGCAACTGTAAATGGTGCCATTAGAAAGTAAAACGTGTCCAGCAAAAAATAAACCTTCATAAGGCTATGTGAATTATAAAAAAAATAAAAAATATATATAAAAAGTTAAGTCTGGAAAGGCAGGGAGTGAAAAACGAAAACCCTGAAATGGAAAATTGTCCGGTCCACTAGGGGTTAAATATAAAAGGAACATAAAAATGATAAATGCATGCAGTGCAGGATTTTATATATTTATATAATATTAAGAAATGTATTTATTCTCCTTTCCATTTGTATAGGATAATAATAATAATTATTATTATTATTATTTTCCTTTAGTGCCAACATAGTCTGAAGTGATTTAACAAATGGCCCACAGCAGTTGCACTAAGCTTGCCCTGTGTGTACAGGACCTTAATGGGTTATTCCTATCACTATGTAGCAAGAAACATATGGCTATTGGTCTCCGGGAAACGCCACATATTTGAGAAAATGATACCTTAAAAACTCCCACATCATATGCTCATTAGCCTTTCAGTGTCGACTGGGCTGAACCAGCCATAAGGGCAGCCATACACTGTCAATAGCTGTCAGCAGGACAATCTTTCTGCCGGCAGCTGTATCTCCTGACTCCCAGCTCCCCCATACGCATACACATTTGGCTCAGCAGGTTTGGCAACAATACATTGATGTTCATGTTTATGGGGGCCTTAAAGAGGCTGTCCCACAAAAAAATATTCTGCAGCTTTCAACCCTGCACCTTTTATTATTCAATAAAATGCATCTGTATAGCGCCACCTGCTGTTTGTTCTTGTATTTTTATTTCTCTATCTACCTCACTGAGGTGGATGCACATGCTCAGTTCCATCATTCAACTCCCTGGTGGGCTGTGATAGGGAAAGATCTGCAGCAGAAAGGACACACCCCTGAGCTGCGAGCTTGATATAAACTTAGCAGAACAAATGGAGCAATGAACGGGGAGATCTCCGGATCCATGTAAGGTACAAGGCTGGTTCTAGCTTTGTTAGAAATATGTTGTCATGTACTATATCATGTCTGATTTTCATTGTTTACATTAATCATGTAATAACCCCTTTAAGTCAGCCGATGTGTCAGTGATTGACATGGATGATGTAGCATAAGACTTGTTCAGCCAGACAATAGAGCAGACTGGACACTGGAGGGCTCATCATCATATGGCACAGGATTTTATACAACTTCCCTTTTTCATGTTTGTAGCACGACTGGAGGCCAATAGCCATATATTTTTAAAGGTATTTTATATTACACCTGCAGAAGGACCCGGCTTCACACGGGTATATTTAATCTATTTCATTTAATGTTTGTGTGTGTCGGTAAAAGATATCGACAGTATCCCCCATGACAGTGACCTCTACAGCAACCCGCCCCTTAACAGTGAACTCCGCAGCCCCCCACAGTGCCCGCTTCCTTAAATGGGATCTCCACAGCAGCCCATCACCTTAACTTTGATAGTTATAGTAAGAGTGGCCATTGCCTCTTAATAGTGACTTCCACAGTGAACACCACTTTAACAGTGAGCTCCACAGTGCCTGCCACTTTAACAGTGAGCTGCCTGTAATAGTGGCCATTGCTCCTTAATAGTGACTTCCACAGTGAATACCCCTTTAACAGTGAGCTCCACAGTGCCTGCCACTTTAAGGCCTCTTTCACACGGGCGTCATGTTTGACGCCCGGATAAGAGGCGGGTGCGTTGCGGGAATATGTGCGTTTTTCCCGCGCGGATGCAAACGTTTGCAACACGTTTTGCACGCGCGTGAGAAAAAATGCCATGTTTGGTACCCAACCCGAAGCCGGACTTCATCACTGAAGTCCGGTTTCGGGTCTACTGGAGAATTGATTATTTCCCCTTATAACATGGTTATAAGGGGAAATAATAGCATTCTTAATAAAGAATGCATTGTTAAATGAAGAGGAAGGGGTTAAAGATAATAAAGTTAACTACCTTAGCCACTTGATCGCGTAGTCGCGATCTGTCCTCTCTTTCCTGCAGCATCTATGATCTAAAGGACCTGTGATGACGTCACATCACATGGTCCAATCACATGGTCCATCACCATGGTAAGATGGACCATGTGATTGGACCATGTGATGTGACATCATCACAGGTCCTTTCAGATCATAGATGCTGCAGGAAAGAGAGGACAGATCGCGACTACGCGATCAAGTGGCTAAGGTAAGTTAACTTTATTATTTTTAACCCCTTCCTCTTCATTTAACAATGCATTCTTTATTAAGAATGCTATTATTTCCCTTATAACCATGTTATAAGGGAAATAATAGAGATTGGGTCCCGTTGCTAAGCAACAATGCGGGAAAATCGCAACGCATCCGCACTTGGTTGCGGATGCTTGCGATTTTCCCGCATCCCCATTCACTTCTATGGGGCCTGCGTTGCGTGAAAAACGCAGAATATAGAACATGCTGCGATTTTCACGCAACGCAGAAGTGATGCGTGAAAATCACCGCTCATGTGCACAGCCCCATAGAAATGAATGGGTCCGGATTCAGTGCGGGTGCAATGCGTCCTCCTCACGCATTGCACCTGCGCGGAAAAGTCGCCCGTGTGAGAGGGGCCTAACAGTGAGCTGCCCCTTTAATAGTTGACCCTGCCCTCTTAACAGTGACCTCCACAGCAGCTGCCCCTTTAATAGTGGCCCCTGCCCCTTAACAGTGACCTCCACAGCGCCCTGCCCCTTTAAGGCTAGGGCTACATGACGACATGTGTCGCGTGACATTTTGTCCTACCACTGTCACGCAACAATTTTTATAATGATAGGCTATGGTGTCCCACTGCGTAGATGTGCCCTCTGTGTCATGCGACTTATTGTCGTTGTGTAGCCCTAGCCCAAAGCTGACCTACAGCAGTGAAGAAAGATGGCTGGGTTGTTATGGAAACCTGGAGTAAAACTGTGTGTATGTGGACACTAAGGGCCTGCGAGGTTCTATTGACTGATAAGGAACATGTGACCGTGTGTATGGCAGTTGGAATATGAGTGAAAGACTTGCAGGCTTGTATTGGCTAATGCAGGTCTTTTTTGGGAATATCTCAGGAACAGTCCTAGAGAGCTGAGACCCGATCTTAAACCTTCCCGGACACCTGATGTACCTGTGTGTCAAATTTGGTGAAGATCGGTCCAGTCGTTTGGTTGCGCATAAAGAACATACAGACAGACAGAAACACATTTATATATATATATATTAGAGATTATGGTTATGCCTATTATAAGTACATGGAATGTATGGTTTATGGGGATAAAACCTTGTAATAGGTTCTGTTGTCTTAGAAGTGATAGCTTATCAGGCAGACTTTATATTTTTCATATTTTCAAGAACAATGGGCATACTTATTTATGTAAACTATAAAAAGGGCGTTCACATATAGGTATTGGTTATGGTCTATTAAACCCAAATAGAACATCAGTCCCAATAATTAGCAACACTAACATTTGAAAAGGAACTAATACGACTAATGTAATTAATTTCTGTCAAAGGCTGTCTGTTACCGAGTTTATTAGTATATTTAAAAATATGTCCATCATATTCTATTTTACTCTTCTGCAGAAGGCTGGCATATTAAGACCGACATGTTTCCCTAAATAAACTGACAAACAGCATCATAAACTAGCTGTGCAGGAATCCACTGTGCAGAGAGTGAGGATGGAAGCAGATGTAGTGCTGAAAATGCTGCCCAACTCTACATTTCTATGGCCCTTTGATTTGTATCTGATTCCTCTCGGACAGGGATCAGCAACCTCCGGCACTCTAGCTGTTCTGAAACTACAACTCCCAGAATCCTCCTTTCACATCTTTGGGAGTTACAAGAACAGCTGAGTAAGTTTGCATGCTGGAAGTTGTAGTTTCACAGCAGCTGGAGTGCCAAAGGTTGCTGATCCCTGGTCTAGGAGCAGGTAGGTAATACATAACACCAGAGATGCCACACATATTGCTTAAAGAGGTCCTCTCACCTCTCCTGACAGGTCTGTTTTAGTAGCTACCTGCATTCCTCATGTAATAACAAATCGGGAGAATCTATTTTTATGATTTTGTTATGTGCCATGTTATTACATGGCGAGTACAAGTACTTACTGAAACTGACATGTCAGGAGAAGTGACAGGTTCTCCTTAAGTGGTTGCCTCGCAAAGATATAAAAACCAGACTGGTGATTAGCATAGAAAGCAGCGTCTGCAGGGGACATGTAGCATTACATGCAGGTCATTCAAATACATGGCCAATTGTCTAGTAACTGGATTGGATAGGTCTGCAAGAGCAGGAGCCCGTTTCTGAAAGGTTCTCTGTTCTGGTATATAGATGGGGCCCTGGATCCATTTAACCTAATAGGGCAAATAGCCAGAGATTGATGCCCAACCTCATAATACCAGGTTGCTCCCCATTTAGCTTTGAGGTTGACCTAAATTAATTGTGGCCTTAGATTGTGTAAGAAGTCTACATTGTGAGGTTGGGCTACTGAACCACTCAGAAACTTTGGCATTCTGGAATTTCTGCTATTTAAATGATGGGACAGCACACAGAAGGTATAGTCTCTCTTCCCAATGGTACTTAAAGGGGAGTTGACATCAGTAGACTAGGCAGGTCACTGATGATTCTTGGAACCATCTCATGATTATGACCTGGAGCAATGGTCTTGCATCAGCACTGCCTCTCCATTCATTCTCCATGGAACTGATGGATATGGCCAAGTGCTATAGAGACAGTATCTCTATCAGTCCTACAGAGAATAAAAGGAGCAGCATCACAACTATTGCTCAGTTCAAACGGGGGTGGGAATAGGGGGATAGGCACATGAGAACCCCATTATTGTAATAGTTGGGGGCCCAACCTTGACACCCCCAGCAATCACCAATTTTGTGTATAGGTGTTATGATGGCACAACCTCTTTAGTAACCTACTGTATGGTCCGGTACCAAAAATTGAAATAATGGTAAATATGTAGTAATTATAGTTGTGCAGATAGTGTAGTACATCAGGGAAAACTCCAGTCCATATGTCCTGTTTGAGCCTATGTCGTGGAGGTTCCCTCACTTAGGAATCTCATCTATTGTATTAACTAGTGCAGAAAACTTCTACAATGAACCATTCCTGCTCTGGTGGACTCAACGTGGACACATTTTAATTGGTCGCCCATTCATTTGATTAAATGCCATGTTGTAAAATACTAAATTACCCCAGAGTTTCTCCCAACACTAACAGGGTTTAAATTTTCCGGTATTGAGATCCGTCAGAGGGTCTCAATACCAGAAAAAAAAATGCTTCTATTTTGTCTCCATTCATTGTTAATAGGGACAAAACGTAACAGACCGGAACGGAGTGCACAAGAAGGCATTCCGTTCCTTTTTGGTTGCGTTCCCATACCAGAGACCAAACCACAGCAAGCTGCGGTTTTCTTTTACGTCATGGGATGTGGAGCAACGGGGACGGATCTGTTTTCTATTGTGTCTGAGACTTTCCATGGAGTTCATGACGGATCCGTCAATGCTTTGTTAAAGATAATACAACCCTACCGTTCATAACGGATGCAGATGGTTGTATTATCACTAATGGAAGCATTTTGATGAACCCTGTCGGATCCAGTAAAAACGCTGGCGCGAAAGTAGCCTAAGAAGGGCTTGTCTTCTTATAACGGTGCCAGGCACGTGGAACATATTCCAAATTTATCACCATGGCACACACTGTGTCATTGCTTTGGTACGTCTTGCTAGATATTAGGCATTTTCCCCTTCTTTTCATCACATAATGGTTGAGTTGTTTTAGGCCACAATTTGGCATAATATTGGTGCATTTTGACCATGCCCCTTTTCTAATTAATTGTATCCCAGGAGAATGTTGAACTATGGAAACAACCTTCCTTCTCTGCAATCAATCACTGGTAATCCTCTTTCTTTCTCCCCCGTGGTGGATGAAAACTCAAATAAAGTAAAATCTCCAATAGTGTAATATTGCCACAAAAATCTTATCTGCACATGCAGTATTCTACTTAAAAGATGTTCAGACTATTGCATATGACCAGACACCACTCCACAGATCAGACACTTCTTGGCTTCACCATACTCCTAGGACACGGCTTCTCCCTGCTTCAATCCAGATTCCTTTGTTTAGATCCTTTCCCTTCAGTGTCTCATGTGGCATTTGGCACCGGGAGAAACAGAATTTCCACCAATGACGAAGCACCGCAACTTCAAGTTCACTAAAAACACTTATTATACTTACAAAACAGTATAGATAAAATCGCATATCAACATTCAAGCTTCTCTGCCTGAACCGGGTTTCGCCTAAGCTTTTTCTTGAACGGTTTTTAAATGCTTTTTAAAACTGTTATAAGAGGCACAAAAAATGCCTATAATACATAATAAATCTGGCACATTTAAAGTGGTATGTTCTGTTTTATGGAAATGTTTTAGATTTGTTGCATGCCTTTACCTCTGTTAGACCTTTTAATACCTTTTGGTTTTTCTAACTGGCTCGTTATTCCTATAAAAAGAATAGATGAGAAGATGTTGATAAAGAGACACATATATTCTGAGAACACTTTGATAAATGAAGGTGCTACATGGGCAAAACCAGCCATCTTCAGAAATGTAAAAGGTTAAAACCGGGAGGTTAAAAATTCAATCTATTTAATAACAACCTTGCCAATGATGGAGAGAGTCCCATTTCCATACCTGAAAATGAATCTAACCTACGTAGAGCAATTGTCACAGGAAAAATACTTTGCAAATGGATTTAAAGAAATTGGAACATATGTCTGAAAAATGTCAAATGAGATTTTAAGGGACGCTTCTGTGAGAAAGAGGAATTTTTTTAAACTCAATATTCGTAGAAAACATTTTTTATTGAATTTTAAGGCTTTTTCTCTTTCATTTTAGCAGTACTGTGCTATTGAAAATGAAATGCAAGATATGGTTGTTCTGTAGTAGTCAGTACTACTTGATCATAACGCATTGTCAGCTTACTGCTGCAATGAAGGAAGATGTTATCTGTTAGTGAAATAGTAGATTAGTAGAATTGGGATGACAGCTCTATTATTCTCTTGAAAGGCCTTAATAAAGATCCCCACAGAAGAGCTTGTACTTATCAGTGTAATATGTGATGGTCATGGATTGAGTTACTCATCCCCCTTCCCTCTCTGGTCGCAGTTCTCACTGAGAAAGTCAAGCAAGACTGTCTGCTGTGCTAAATGTCCAAACAGGGGAAGTTAAAGTGACAGAATACAGGGAGTGACTTTGAAAGATTATATCCAGAAGAACATACTTTTTGTAACTGAATATACAATATAAATAAATAAATACATAAATAAATAAATAAAAATCATATAGAATATTCCCATGTAGGCTGTTATTATGTGGTAAAACATTTTTTTGATGGTAGTGTTCCTTTAATATAAATAAATGTAAGGTTGTATATTTAAGACATATGTGCGAATTATACACTGTATTAAATGGGATAAAGACAGTGAAGGTCAACTCTAAATTAAATTGTAGCACCCAGTACCAGAAAGCTGCTGCTAAGGCAAGATCGTTGAATGAATAAAAAGATGCATGTAGAAGCTTTTGGTCATCTTATTACTGTGCAATATATAAATATATCCAGGTTTATTATCCTCTGTATCTAGGGGGAAAAAAAGATATTGCTATTCCCTAGAGATGAGTGAAGTTATAGAAAATTCGATTCAGCTGCTTTGCCGAATTTCACAAAGAAATTCACTTTGTGACTTATTACTTCATCACACAGTGCATTTCTTTGCATGTAGCGGGTGCAATCACAGGGGACCTGCGATCGCATCACCCCTGGTCATTGACAACCTTCAGATGCCGAGTTCATTGTTGATTGCAGCATGCATCTGAGACTACCATATAGGCAGGGGTTAATCAGGGTAAAAAAAAACCCTCAGCTTATCCATTTGATCACGTAGAGGCCGTCACAGCCATCTTGATTGAAGACACCGCCTGAAATCTCGCACGGTGATCATACTGGTATGACATCACCACATGCCAGATTTTTGCAGGGTATCTTTAATCAAGATGTCTGTGAAGGCCTGTTTGTGCACAAATGGATGAGGTGAGTATGTTTTTACCACTATTTCATGTTACCATGAAGTGCGAGGAAATTCGGCTTTGTGGCAAATCTAATTTTTCCAAAAAATCAGATTGAAGTCAATTCATTTGACTTAGACTGGGTTCACATCACTTATGCCTCTGTTTGACATATGCGTTATAAAAAAAAGGATACAAAAACGCAGCACAGCACGTTCTTGTATCCTGCACAGTCTGGTAAAAAAAAAGGTCTACTTTTTTTTTACAATGGTAAAAAAAAAGCGTACTTTTTTATGCAATGGAACTCTATGGTGAATGGATGCCACTGTATGGCATCAGTCTGAGGCATCTGTTTAACATATACATTTTTTGTATACGTGTAAAAGGATGGGAAAACGTGATGTGAACCCAGCCCAAGATTCGCTCAACCCTACTATTCACATACAAATGTGGCAGAGTTAACAATCACATTCGGTGGGTTATCAAAGCTAAGTGACACGTTAAAGGGTAAGTGTAGTGTAGTAAAGGTAAGTGTAGTGTTTTGATATTAACGCATAGGAGGAGTTGTATATTGTTAAAAACAAGAGTTTATTTCTACATAAGGGCAAACTTTTTGCCTTGCTCTGCAACACAACATGATCAATACAATTGAACTTGGTCAACTCAAGCCATAGCTTTTGTTATGTTTGAGAGTCAGGGAGGTATTGTCTGAACCATTCATTATCCTTGGTAGCAATTGCAGAACCAAAAGTTACTTGAAATCTTCAGTAAATCATAGGTCAATAGCAAGTAAAAAGTGTCCAGGTTTAGGTTTTATCTTTTTCTATTTGTCAAGTTACATGGGCACCTATCTCTGTGCTAAATTTGTCATATTTCTAAAGTTTGACTTTCCAATCCCTCCTTTAATACTTTGTGCTACACGATCTTACTATGATTTGTGTCTGATCAACAACAGGGGTCTGTCTGCTCGCTGCTGAACGTGACAATTTCTTGAGCGGAGCAGCCATGCTTTATAGCCAGATGACGGCAGCTATGTATCAGGCACACTTCGCAGAATAGGATGTCAAATACAGTAGTAAAAAAATGTTCTCCTTCAACATTTTGATTCATCCTTTCCAAATAGTTTAAAAACCAGTATCATGAATAAAATACATATTTCGAGACATAAAAATACATTAGACAACCCAACAAACATCCCACTAACACAGCATGCGATTACCATAGAGTTTTTTTTCACTTTGGAAATACTTTGCATAAATGAATAATGAAGATTGAAATTATATTTTAGTACTAAAAGTTAATGGCATTGAATTTTTTCCTTGGTGTCCAAGGCAAGTTAGATTACTTTATATAAAGGGAGATATCCAGCCGGATTTGTCCACAATCTACTTTTTATAGGCTTAACCGCTGTTAGGAGAAACATACTGTATATCAACAAGTAATGTGAACCCTTTTCACTTGATACTTCATCTACTATTATTGGTTTGGTAAAAACTTTGAAATGGTCTTAGTCTTTGTCACACAGGAGCCCACCTCCATCTATACAGAGGATGTCCATGTCCACCCCTGTTGTTGTCATTATGCACAAAGGACATACTGTATAAGGAATGAGTTCGGACACAGTAGGCCATTGGTCAGTCAACTCATAAGTCACAAGTGATAGTCAACTCCAAATGTAGTTGTCTTCTGTTGGATCTTTTGTCAGACCCAAATCAGGCCCACTGAAGGATTTTCTGAGGCAATGATGGTGCAAACTCGATATAAAGTAGGGTAGATTTACTAATATTGCCTAATGTCTCAGACTACACAATCTTAAGATGCACTGAATTTTTTAGAAGGGTGGAGGCGTTACGATCAATTTGGTGAATCTTAATAGAAGACACTTTTGGCTTACTTAATGCTAAAATTATGGCGCACCTCATCACTTATCAATCTTGTCTCTTCCTGATAAGACACACCCTTTTCTTCTAAGACACACTTTTGTCTTCTAAGTCATACCTTTTGCCTAGAGATGTGTGGTGCAAAGCCTGTACACTAATTTACTAGTGCAAATTAAAGCGGTATTCCCGCTGTATTAAGTTATTTCCTATCCACAGGATAAGAAGATAAATATTAGATGGAGGGGGTCCTACTGCCTGAACCCCCACTGTTCACGAGAACGGGGGCCCTGTACCCTGTGGAGCCCCCTGAAAGGAACTGAGTGGTTGATCAGGCAAGCGCACAGCCGCTCCATACATTTCCATGGGCATTCTGGAGATAGCTGAGTACAGTTTATAAATCTATCATGATGTTAGGACAGCCTGCTACACTGTACAGATGTAGCCACCATAATGTTGACTAGCCTAGCACATTAACACATCACGTTGCCATTACATTGCATGCAATATTAAATGGTACCATCAGAGAGTATAACTTGTCCCGCAAAAAAACAAGCCCTCATACGGCCATGTGAACAGAAAAATAAAGTTTATATATTTTTTTGAATCAGGTATATTTTTATTGAAACTAACGTATCATCATAACATATCAAATAAATGACATGTTGGCCACGCAGGGCCGAATAAGCACATATACTATGGACAGAGAAAATTACGTCGGCCAACAATAACGTAAATAACCACGTCTCCATTTTCTACATTTTCCTCTTAAAAAAAAAAGAAAAACAGCGCGCATATCACATACAGAAAATGTAACAGCTATTAGGCAAAGAAAACAGGAGATAGGAAAGTAGTGCAATTCAATCAACTAGAACAACTCCCTTGTTGTTCCCCCCCCTCCCCTCCATTAACACCCAACATGCGGTAAGACGACCCACCCCCCATAAAGAGCCAAAGAGGCCCCTAACCCTGATGCCATCACAGGACACAGCTGTTCATCTCTAAAGTGTATAGCGCCCTCCCAGAACTGTACGCATCATACAGGTTTTGCTACGTCCTGTTTCCCCTTGCTGAATTAACACCCAGCAATTGGTCCCGAATACAGTCTTGTGCCAATGACAGCGAAACCAAGCTTGATGTACTAACCCAGCCCTGCCAGATAGCTAAGAATTTAGCCAGACAAGAAAAATAAAGTTAATGCTCCTGGAAGTCAGGGAGTAAAAAACAAAAACACAAAAATGAATAGGGTCTGAAAGGATTAAAGTGACCAACTGTATATAGCTATTAATAAAGCAATAATAACCTGCAACATTTCCTGTGATATAGTGGTGCATTATTCCATAAATTCTATGTGTCTTTGTAACTGTTTAATTGAAATACAAATGGTGCCAAAAATGTAATTTTTATTAAATAAGTCACTACATACGGGCAGTTATAAGATATGTCACCATACTCGTTATAAATGTCACAGTTTGTTACTTGGAGCAAAAACAAAACAACAGAGATAGTGACCAGCATGGCGTATGCAAAGATTAGGCAACTAGGAGAAAGGATCTAGCTGTAAAGGATGCAGGCTTACCTGGGCCCTGGTGCATGAGTGGACCCAAAGGCCTTTCCACCACATAGGGAAATAAACATTCCAAATAGTACATGATAGCTGTAGGTCCCTGTTACAGATTTTGCATTGAAGTCCAAGAAATTCAAGATATGCACACCCTCCCTGATAACAATAAGGTTAGGGTATATGGCTCTCTTTTCAGGCTGTGAAGGTCAAGTTGGGTCTTAACTCATATGTAGATAATAAATAAAACGTGGCATTCCTGGGAATTTGTAAATTCGTGACAATTTATTGGTATAGCAATCCAAAGTGATATCATTTTGGATTGCAATACCAATACATTTTCAAGCATTCACTAATTCCTTGGAGTGCTGACTTTTATTATGACCATCTTGATAAAAGGACAGAGATATTTAATCAATGAAGACAGAATCAGTTGTGGAAGATGACTTGCAGTCCTGGGCTAGGTTGATTTGCATGAACTGGAGGATGGAATAAGGAGGAACATATAGATACAGCAATGTGCATGGAATTAGATGTTGCATTACATTTGGGAGTTTTGGGCAAAGGTTATACCATAAGTTCCATGGTTCATCATTGAACATATTTCCTCTTAAAACTGTCTTGTAGCTGAACACCTCAAGAAGCTTGATTGATATTTACCAGCAACCAAGAATCTGATCAAACATTACAATATCTGCCATTAAAGTCCATATAAACTTGAAGTAGTTGTCTCACCAGGTACAATGTCACCAATGTCAGTCAGGTGGAGCTACCACCTATAGAACAAAGCTCCCAAAGAAAATGAGAGTGCACCACGCTTGCAAAGCCACCCTCTATTAATTTCTATGGAACTTCCAAAAATAGCTGAGCATGCCGCTTGGCTGTTTCCAGTGTTCCCATAAAAATGAATGGGGGTGTCTGTGCAAGCACAGTGCACTCTCCTGAACTTTGCACTCTCCAGAGGTGGGACCCTCCTATCTGACGTTTATGGCATATCCTAATGATATGCCACTAATATTCCAGGTAAAACAATCATGTAGGATAAAAGTTGGCCAAATCCAACTCTCCCTGAGCAAATGATGTAGGGACAAAGAAGGATTGGGCAATTGTTTCAATATCTTTTGTTTTGGCAGGATCCACTGGCAGAGATGTCTGGCAGCAGCTTATCTTTCCTAGTCAGGAATCGGGGTTGAGTTGTGAGGAATAGCTGTTGGTTGAACGAGCATTTGGCCAACAGCTAATGAAAGTTTATTGGAAACTGCACCTTATAAGAGGTGACAATATAAAACCCAACAGTCTAAGAGAGTGGGGGTGGGGGTTATTGAGTACATACTACTGCATCCACTGCTAGCCTTGGTGCTAAATGAAAGTTGACATCATCATGGCCTTTACAGTATACCAGATTATGAGCGTTAGCCTTTGGTAGGCAATAATAGACTTTGGAAAGAAACTGTGAGGCTTTGAGGAAATCCTATAAACAGATCATTGTTGAAAGAAATTGTATGTTTCGTATAAAGTTTACAATGACTCATTGTTGGCACTGACACTGGCAGAGCTCCAGAACTCCAGGTTCTCTGGATACATTGTTTGTGTTGAAATTGGATTTACCATGTAAGCCATATCTGACTTGGGTTGTGAAGAGGCTCAATAATGTTCTTCATTTTGCATCTCCTGTTACCTATTTCATTCTACAAATTTAATTAACCAAACTACAGTTATTACAATGGTGAATACAGAAATCTGGAGAAATAAAGCAGGCAAATCAGAGACATTGCTTTCAAGGGTATGTGAGGAGAGAACATTTGCTCTGGATTTCTATGATTGAACTCTGATTCTCAATGTATTTTAAACTGTAATGAACACACAACCTATAAGTGAATATCCTATGTATTTTTTGTATAAACTGGATTCTATAGATATTCCACTTCCTGGCCTGGCTCTTTAACTTTCTCTTTGGACCTTTAGCACATCTACCAGACTGGTTTAACACTGCAGCCAGATCAGGGGAACACAGTCATAGCTTCACACATTGCACTGATTACTACAATGCTCTTCTGTCGGCCTATCTATTTAGGTCTTTCAAGAGAACACTGATTCATTTTAGATTTTTGATTAAAGTGTCACATTAAAACTAGATTTATCAAATTTATCACAGTGGTGTACACTTATGCCAACTCTTGGATGGCTCACTGTAGACCGGTATTTTGCACCAAGATTGTGGCACACACCATTAGTAAATCTGGCATACTTTACGGTGCCCCCTTTCTGAGACACTTTTCAAAGCTCTCTAGTGAGGCACAAAAAAGTTGGTAAAATGCATAAAAAACCTGTTGTACGGTGTGTATGCTAGTTTTTTGGCAACATTTGAGGCATAATTCTGGTGCAGTTTGGTAGATCTGTGACTTAGTAGACAATGTAGAGCGGTGTTTCTCAGGAGAACTCAGGAGGATTAGCTTACAAGATATATATACAGATATTTCTTAGTAACTGAAAAATTACAGTGGAAATATTTACTCTGGGAGAAGCAATCGCTGATTTCCCTGTGCAAGTGCAGATAAAACAGACTGTGACCTTTATCCAGACAAAACTAATGAGTTTTTCTCATGCACAATCACTATGTTCCAATTGTATTGTAGCAGTGAACGGAGAAACCCATGCTACGTACGGCCAGATATGTACCATGAACTAAATATTCCACAACTTTCACGTAGCTTAGATGATAGGATGCCTCACATGTGCATGTAGCAATTATTCCTTAAATGAAGAATTTTAGAACATCAGAGATATAAAAAAAAAACAGCTAGTAAGCAAAAGACTCATCCAAAGACCGTAGGAACATTGCTTTGCTCCAATGCTATAAATGGTTTGATTTTGGAGTTTAGATTTGTGAGCCCTAATGGGGTCATTGACCCATGTGAGTGATCTCTGTACAGCATTGTGGCACATGTTGGTGCTATATAAGGAAAAAAGAAAAAATGGTGGGGCAAATTTACTATTGAAAACTGCTTTTAGCTGCATTTATCAAGTCTTTTAGACACTTTTCTAACCATTTTATGGTGTGTAGCAGAGTCTGGGCTCGGGCGGGAAGGGGACACACCTTAAATGCACCTTTGTGTGCCAAAAATGCTTCCAAATTGTGTGTGCAGTATCTGAGTATCATCCGGTATCTTATCAATGAGGGTCCTCCTCTTGCACCCCAACCAGAGGTTGTTTAAAAAGGCCATGGTGCTCTGGGAAGCACCGCGGCCTTTTCCTAGGCCAGTGATATCACATCCATTGGTGTCATGACCTAGGTCTAGCTCAGTCCCATTTAAGTGAATCGGGCTGAGCTGCCATACCAATCATAGCTGCTATCCAATGGATAGCGCGGTGCTTGAGTGTCAGACCCTCGCTGATCAGATACTGATGACCTATCTTGAGGATAGGTAGAAATCAGATAGCGGTGGCAGCATCTCCCATTACTTCATCTTTATTGAAGACTTCACAGCATACCAAAAATTTGCAACGTTTCAGCTGTGCAACAGCCTTTGTCAAGCATAAAAAACATATGATATACATACATGTAAATATTAAAATCATGGTCCACCCACTGCCCTCTATTCCAATCAGGGCTCACCCTAAGCACACCCACAAGTTCCTCTACCTATCAGTGTATAAATCCCTCCATTGTGTTCATTATTGTCTTGTATTTAAACTTCAAATGCAATTAGCGTCCATAGCTATTGTCACCATGTGTTCTCACATGGTTGGCGTCCTCATATTCCTACTGCGAATGTCCCCACACCAGCGGCTCCATTCTGGTATGCGCGTGATCGTCAGACTATCATATAGCCACATATAAAGGTCTAACATGCTAGTGGGTGACACAGGATAAATCCAAGTGACAAAAATATAGTCACTAACGTGGGTGGAGCCAGAAATAACAGAAAAGCATACCTTCTATAGAACACTGATGTGGAACATGCACCAACGGTAATCTAGGCTGGCTACCAAAGGGCTGCAGTGATCTCAGAGTGTGGATCCATTTTAATTTTTTCCTCCTCCTAAGTAGTTTATTTTTATCACCACCCCTCCTCAGAGGCCCTACAGAGTCTATAGCACGAAAACTGAGCTGATTAATGGAGTGTCCGCAGTCAATAAAGCGTTTCTCTACCGCTTTATCTATCATGGTCTTCCTGATTGTACTCTTGTGTTTATTAATGCGCTCCCTGAGTTCCATGGTGGTTTCCCTCACATAAATGTAGCTGCAGGGGCACTGTATCATATAGATTACATCCCTTGATCTACAAGTGTATTCCCTGATTTTAAAGGTTTTGCCACTATATGGATGGGTGAAAAAAATCACCCTTCATAATCCCACTGCAGTTTCAGCATGATAGGCATGAAAAATTGCCTGTTTTCCTTGGGGCCAATAAGGTGTGTTTATCTGTTCTGGCTCCACCCACATTGGATTTAACCAATCTGTCACGTATACAGACACTCCGTCTGCATGCCATCCTCGGGGGTGATGCAAACTCATCCAGGTTGGGCATTCCTCGATGGAGGATGTGCCAATTGTTCATGAGAATATCAGATATTGCACCACTATTACCCCCGGAAAAGGATACAAAGGGAATTCTGTTCTCTGTCCCTGTCCGTGTGGATCCTCCCAAAACCGTATCACGATTGACTACTAAGGCTTTACTCCTGGTTTTCTGTAATAAAGTGCGTGGATAGCCCCTTTTAATACATTTTGTACACATCTCATCTTTCTTGGTCAGGAATCTGTCATTATCAGATACTATTCTTCTTGCCTGCAGTAATTGGCTCCATGGTACCCTCTACCATGCGTCGAGGGTGATTGCTGTCATATACAAATAAAGTGTTTTTGTCAGTCACTTTTTGAAAGAGATCAGTTCTGATCTCACCGTTCTCAATATAAACACGTACATCTAGGAATTGTAACTCCTCCATAGATGCAGTCAATGTAAAATGTAGACCTGGGACCCCCCATTCAGATAGAGATGGAATTGTTCCAGTTCATCTTTAGTACCACCCCAGATCATGAAAATGTCGTTGATGTAGCGCCACCAGCATAGGACCCTCCCAGCAGATATACCAATCTGTCCTCACCCTCCGCCATGAAGATGTTAGTTTAAGTGGGGGCCACATTGGACCCCATGGCCACACCCCACTGTTGGTAGAAGGTGTCCCTGAAGAGGAAATAATTCCTCCTCAGGACGACCTCCAGGAGGTCGAGGATCAGACGGCAAGCGCCCATGCCGGCCATGGCCACATCGACGACACTAAGACCATAAGTGTGGTCAATGGAAGTGTAAAGTGAAACCACATCAAAGCTAACTAGCATGAATAAACTGGGTAACACAATTTGTTTTAACTTCAAGAGAAAATCGCCAGTATCCCTGATATAGGAGGGAGCCGAAGTCGCATGGACACGCAGGACCTTATCCAGAAATATAGAGACAGTATTAAAGATCAAGCCCCTGCCCGACACAATAGGTCGGCAAGGGGGATCGACCAGGCTCTCATGTATTTTAGGGAGTATGTATATAACTGGGGTGACCGGTTGGCTAATTCTAAGGTACTCATTTAGATCATCGTCGATGATTCCTGCATCCCTGGCCTTATCCACAGTCACACCAAGGATACGCATAATGTCCCATTTGGGATCACTGCCCAAAACCTCATAAACTTCAACATCACGTAACTGTCTCATAATTTCACCAATGTACTTACATGTGTCCATGACGACGACGGCTCCCCCCTTATCCGCTGGCTTAATTGTAAGCTGTTTGTTACATTCCAGCTCCTTAATGGCGTGTCTCTCTGCAACAGACACATTAGACCTCTGATATGTCGGCATAGTACCCTGTAATTCAGAAATATTCATTTCTACAATATCAATATATGCTTCCACTGCATGGTTATGTGGGGGTGAGAAATTACTCTTATTCCTTAACCCATACAATTTTCATGACAGTTCATCATTTTCAACATTCTTATTTAGCCCAACATTTGCGGTATTTGTCACAGAAAAAAATGCTTTCAATATCAACCTCCTAAAGAAACGCTGTAGGTCTAATTCAAATTCAAACCCGTTCCGGTCACCTGTAGGACAAAAGGTAAGGCCATGGCTCAATACACGCATTAGATCGTGGCTCAGTTCTACTGAAAAAATGTTCACCACCAGATCTCTCATCTCCTCTGATTGCGTCTCGTCAATCTGCCCCTGTTGGGCCCAGACTGAATTGGCGGTAGATCTTTTAAGGGGCCAGTGTTTTTTTTACCCATCCACATAGTGGCAAAACCTTCAAAATCAGGGAATACTACACTTGTAGATCCAAGGATGTAATCTATATGATACATTTATGTGGGGGAAACCACTATGGAGCTCAGGGAGCGCATTAATAAACACAAGAGTACAATCAGGAAGGCCATGATAGATAAATCGGTAGCGAAACACTTTATTGGCTGCGGACACTCTATTAATCAGCTCCGTTTTCGTGCTATAGACTCTGTAGGGCCACTGAGGAGGGGTGGTGATAAAAATAAACTACTTAGGAGGAAAGAATTAAAATGGATCCACACTCTGAGCTCACTGCAGCCCTATGGGCTGAACATAGGATTCAATAAAGCCAGCCTAGATTAACGTTGGTGCATGTTCCACATCAGTGTTCTATAGAAGGTATGCTTTTATGTTATTTATGGCTCCACCCACGTTAGTAACTATATTTTTGTCACTTGGATTCAACCTTTATATGTGGCTATATGATAGTATATAATATGGCCCATAAGATGCTTATAATGATAGTGCTATTGCCAGACCCGAATTACATGACTTGGTCACCTTTTTACCATGAGGGATGTCCCGGTCATGTGACGTCAGGGTCCTGTCATTGTTATTGTCCTGTCATTGTGACCTGTGAATATGGTTGGATTGTATGCGATCCTGTCATATCGTTGCTGTCGGATCCCCTTGACAACGCGATGCTCAGCCCTGGGATTGCGCTGACGAGCAGCGCGAGATTTCGGTGATGCTGCGATCAGCTGTTTGCTGACGTTAGCGCTCGCGAGATCTTGCGTCTGACGATCGCGCGCATACCAGAATGGAGCCGCTGGTGTGGGGACATGCAGCTATGGACGCTAATTGCAGGTGAAGTTTAAATATAAGAAATAATGAACACAATGGTTGGATTTATACACTGATAGGTAGAGGAACTTGTGGCTGTGCTCAGGGTGAGCCCTAATTGGAATAGGGGGCAGTGGGTGGACCGTGATTTATATGCATGTATATCATATGTTTTTTATGCTTGACAAAGGCTGTTGCACAGCCGAAACGTTGCAAATTTTTGGTATGCTGTGAAGTCTTCAATAAAGATGAAGTAATGGGAGATGCCGCCACCGCTATCTGATTTCTACGTATTTTCTGGCTGATTGGATCTACGGCTGGTGCTGGGCTGTTGCATCTTTCCCCAAGAATTACAGACCGGTGCATGCTGTTCCTGCACTACTTATTCTACTATCTTGAGGATAGGTCATCAGTGTTAAACACTCAGAAAACCCATTTAATGTTTACATGTGCTGTACAACAGTTTTAGGCTACTTTCACACTTGCGTTATTGTTTTCCGGTTTTGGTTTCCAGCAGAGGATCTCAATACCAGAAAAAAATGTTTCCGTTTGGTCCTCATGCATTCTGAATGGAAAGAGATCCTTTCAGGATGCATCAGGAAGTCTTCTGTTCCTTCAGCATTCCGTTTTGTGACCGGACACAAAACCGCTGCAAGCTGCGGTTTTGTGTCCGGTAATAAAAACGGAAAACAATGTAAGTCAATGGTGACGCATCCAGTTTTTTAGGAGACTCAAAAACCAGATCCGTCACCCATTGACTTTCAGTTTAGATCAGTTTAATTCCGTTATTGAGATCCTCTGCCGGATCTCAATACCGGAATTAACAATGCACGTATGAAAATACTGTTTTTGCTGGTTCTGGCAGGGTTCAGCAAAAAATGCTTCCATTACTGATAATGCAACCATCTGCATCCGTTATGAACGGATCCAGTTGTATTGTCTTTAGCATAGCCAGGACGGATCCGTCATGAATGCCATTTAAAGTCAATGGCGGACAGATCAGTTTTCTATTGTGTCAGAGTTAAACGGATACTTCCCCATTGACTTGCATTGTGGGTCATGACGGATCCATTTTGCATCCCATCCCATGACGGAACATTCCGTTCTGTTCAGTTACGTTTTGTGCCCATTGACAATGAATGGGGCCAAACGGAACCCTTTTTTCTTCCGGTATTGAGACCCTATGATGGATCTAAATACCGTAAAATAGAAACGCTAGTGTGAAAGTAGCCTTAAATGGTTATTGTAAAAGCTTGGAAAATACTTAGGATTGAAATTAAGCAGGTGGCTCCTGAAACCCCTGGCACTCAGCTATTATTGCCAAAGGAAACTAAAGGTATGTATTCTACCTATCTGACAGGGTCTAGGCTCGGTCCTTCAGAGCAGGAAGCGGCAAGGTGGATCCTTCTCTGTGGCATCCATGTGTCTTAATAGGGCCTATGGAAGTGGGCTGTCTTAGTAACAAAAATCTTGTTTACATGTGACAAACCTTGTACATTTACAGTTTTATGATGAGTGCATAGTCATGATCATGAATGAACGATAAGTGTCATCTATTGTTAACAAAAATTGTTTCATAAAACTGCATTTTTACGAATTTTGCGTATTTTCGCTAGTTTGAAAATGGTTTGAAAAAGGGTTTTATATATACGCTTGACAAAGGCCTCATTGTGTGGGCCGAAACGTTGCCTGGGAAATAAAGAGGGTCTTCGTGTTTTCACTAAACTTGGAGTGCTGCCTCTTCTGTGGATTTATATATATATATATGTTATATATCTAAAAATAAGTTTCTTTCTGTCTGGACGTCTGTCTGGACGTCTGTCTGTTCTTTATGTGCGACCAAACGACTGGACCTGCATTAGCAAATACAAGCATGCAAGTTTTTCTCTTCAAATCCCAACTGCCATACACACGGTCACATGTCCCTTATCAGCCAATAGAAGCTTGCAGGCCCTTAGTCTACATATACACAGTTTTACTCCAGGTTTCCATAACAACCCAGCCATTTTTCTTCAATGCTATAGGTCAGCTTTAGGCTACGGCTACACGACGACATTTGTCGCGCGTCAATTTTCATATATGGTATCAACCAAAGTCGCCACTATTATACCATGTTGCGACATAAGTCAAGTTTAAAGCGCACCAATAAATGTCTCAACCACTTGTAAAACATCAGTTCAATTTTATTACGGCAACATTGCAACAAATATATCAATAAAGCAGAATAAAATACACGGAGATCAATGTATCACATGCAATACAATACATGGGAGCTGCACATGTGTCATTAGTATCGCTTGCACCACCCAACCAGGAGTTACAATATATGTAAAACAGTATCACAAAGTGCACAGTGCAAAGGATTATCACAAATATAAACCTAGAGGGAAAGAATATGCAATAAGGTATACAGACCACGGCAGTCCACGCACCCCGCCGTGCGTTTCACAATTGCTTCCTGAAGGCAGGCTGTTGTGGAGATCACTGTTAAAGGGGCAAACACTGTGGAGGTCACTGTTAAGGAGGCAGGGGCCACTATTAAAGGGGCAACTGCTGTTAAGGTAGAAGGGTACTGTGAGGTCACTGTTAAGGAGGCAGGCCCCTAAGGAGGTCACTGTAAAGGGAGTGGGGTGCTATGAAACTCACTATTAAAGAGGCGGGCTGCTGTGAAGGTCAAAGTTAAGGGGATGGGCTGCTGTGGAGGTCCCATTTTAAAGTGGTGGAGCACTGTGTGTGTGTGTGGGGGGGGGGGTCAGTGTTAAGAAATGGGGGACTGTGGAGTTCACTGATAAAGGGGCAGGGTTCTGTAGAGGTCACTGTTATGGGGGGATACTGTCGATATCATCATATACCCGTGCAAAGCCGGGTCCTTCTGCTAGTATATATATATATATCCACTGTACACATATATGTATATATGTATAAGTATATATACCTACATTATACATATTGATATGTAGATATATAAATTTGACCTGTATATCTGCATTGTCATTTTATGGTTTTACTAGTTTTTTCACTGAATATTTTTTCTCTGCTCTGTGCATTCATGTGCTCTTTAAGAAAAGTACTGTAAGTAATGGCATCATCCATTTACAGCTGAGATGGAACACAAGTGAGGTTACATTCACATCTGTGTTGCGTTCGAGGCCTCCCTCACAGAATTAGTATGACAGAATATGCTGTGTTACATCAAATAGGGAAAATGATATATTCACTTTCACAGATGATTAACGTCAGCAATTTTTATGCCATCTCTGTGATTTCCAGCGATTTTGTATTCGGAAGACTGTTACGTGCCGTGGCTCTCAGGAGCTTACCACCCCCCTGCTTCAATACATGACCCCGTGCCCCAGCACTTGATATTTCAACAGCATTCATCATGCTGTGGTTTTCGGCCTTCCACTGGGATGTAGCAGGGCTATGAACCTGAGATACCGCTTTATGAGATGAGGCTGGAAATCTAACGATATATATTACTACATATTAGAGACAACAATGATAAAACAATATAAGGATGTAGCACTGATGGGTACCTCATGTGTTTTTTTGTGATATCAGTTTTCTTTGCAGTTTTACATAGGTCTGCTGATTTAGCTTATTGTAACCTGTTACAGTTATTACAATACAATATCAAGCTCCTTATACAGATTCCTTATACTGGTGTGTGCAGTGGTGCTTAAACATTTATGAACCCTTCAGATGTTCTATAGTTATGCATAGTTTTGATCTAATACTACATTAGATTTTCACACAAGTCCTAAAAGTAGATAAAGATAACCAAAAATGTTGGACTTGGTCATTTATTTATTGAGGAAAATGATCCAATATCCAATATCACATGTCTGTGAGTGTAAAAGTATGTGAACCCTTGCTTTCAGTATCTTGAGGGAGCCCCCTGTGCAGTAATAACTGCAAATAAACTTTTCCAGTAATTTTTGATTGGTCCTGCACACTGGCTTGGAGGGATTTTAGCCCATTCCTCCGTAGAAAACGGTTTCAGCTCAGTTATGTTGGTGGGCTTCCTCCAATGAACTGCTCGTTTCACGTCCCTCCACAACATTTCCTTTAGATTGCTTGGCAGATACCTCTTTGCTTATTGTTTTCCCATGGAACACTTCCAGTAAGTCTCCACACAGGGTTGTTTTCTTTAATGGAAGCCATTACCATACCTAAGCTGACCCATTAAAGTGAATGTACCTGCTATGGTATTCCATTTTTGAGTATTAAGATGTTTAGCCCCGATGGAAATCCCTTAAAAGGACCGAGACACAATGTGAAACCAACTTTTATAGCAATGTAAATCAGTTACATGCAGGCTAATATTACTGGTGGCATCAATTTGTAGGGTGTGAAATGTGAGTAAAGTGGAAAATGTTGGGGTTTTGGGTTAAGACATGAAGGGGAGTTATTCGTTTCGGTGAAGGTTGGGCATATGCTAACCAATAGGGTCATGCCTAATTTATCATGGTGGACCACATTAGATATACGCTTTTCACTAAGATTATTTCCAGTCTACATTGGTACAAAAAAGCCATGTCTCAGCCAACATTCACATTTACGTTGCAGACTATAAAAGCACACCACAGACAAGTGGTTTTATTTTGCTTTTTTTAGAAATACATTCGCATTTTCTATAAAAATTGACATCAGGAAGCAATGGGGGTGAGCAGTTATTACTCCATTCATATGTTACTGTTTAAGTCACTTTGAGTATGTTTTTTCCAAAACACATTACAGCCCCCACTAAATGCTTTGACCTGATGAGAAGGTTAGTTGCTAAATCTCGATAAATTCCCTGTACAATATTTTACCGTGGGTTGCTATGGAACTGCCTGGACACAAATGTTCTGTGAAAATAAACGGTTTGTAAATTACATGCACCATTTATTAGGGAAAACGCAGAAAAACAAAGGTAATACATTAACCTTGTCCTTGCCGCTTGGTGCTTTGTGATTTGGGTGAAATAGCATTTTTGGCAAGTTTAGAAGAAATATTTTTTTACTGTATTTTTCTTCATTTTCTTAGAACTTGTTATAAATTCAAAGAGCTCTGCAGAGCAAATACATAATATGAACTAAAATGTGTGGGAAGAAGGCTGCTCAGCTATTCTTTTGCCCATGGACCTATGGGGAACAATTGTCCCTTCTAGAGAAATTTAAAGGGGTTGTCCAGGCTAGAGATATTGTTGATCTATCCTCAGGATAGGTCATTATTATCAGATGGATGGAAGTACAACACTTCCACAGATCAGCTTTTTGGGCAGCTGTGGCGCCATAAACTATACAGCATATGCAGCAGAAGCAGACGGCTCCATACACTGTGAAGTTTCCAATACCAGTGTACTGCAGCTTAGCTATCATTCACTTGAATAGGAGCCGAGCTGCAGTACCCTGGCACAGTCACTACACAGTGCACGGAGCTGTATGCTTCCAGTATCTTACATTGTATAGTTTACAGGGCTGCTCAAAACATCCGATAGGTTGGTGTGCCGGATGTTACATCCCCACCGATCTGATATTGAAGACCTATCTTAAGGACAGGTCCTCAATATCTGTATCCTGGACAACCTCTTTAAGCAGCAATCTAATCTTTTATTCACATATGATATATTCACAAACAGTAGGCTAACTATAGGAGTAAAGCTGTCTAGAGATGAGTGAAGTTTTGAAAAATTTGATTTGGCAGCTTCGATAAAGTTCACGAAGAAATTTGATGCACTCCAAATTAATTTGTCATAAATCAATATTAACCAGGTATACCCAGACCACGCTGCCTAATCATGTTCTTCCCACTTGGTGGCCAAATCTCAGTATCAAGGCTTGGAAGTTAACCCTTTCCCAACCGCTGACAGTAAATTTACATTGGCAGCCAGGCATTTAAAAATGGCGCCCACTGGGTGTCTGTTTTAAAGAGCAGACACCCAACACTGATGTCCATGACTGGCGGTAATGCTGGTTGCAGACTAACCAATTAGATGCCATGGTCATTCAGGTGTGCTCCGGCTTCTCCCAGTGGGGGTCTGGGGAGCCGGAGAGTGTATGCAGCAGCCCCTGTCCTCCTGTGGGGTGTGGCGTGTGATGCCCCTGACGAAGCGGAGGCTAAACCCAAATTGGGCAATTGGCGAGAGGACTGATTATGCAAATTATATGACTGATATTTTATGGATTCAAATGATTTTGATTTTATGAGATAAAAAGCTTGCAGGACCGTCTCGTTTAATATTATAGGAGATAAAAGCATCATTGTGGATGTTGAAGATTTTTTTATCAGGGCTGGCCATATCTGAAGACCCTCTTTGCCTTTAACGGTGTGCTTTTCCATTGTTGGTCTGGAGTAGCGCGGTTTTTATAACCTTATACAGCCTGTCCTCCTGTGTGATGGTACCAAGATGGTACATGGCATGGAGGCAGGAAAACCTTTCTCAAAGCAATAAAATTGAGGGATACAAAACAGGGATGACCATAATCCTATGTGGATCCCTCTATAAGGTCTGGGATATTTTGCTTTTAAAATTATCAGGCTTCAGACAAGATGGCAGAACATGGTAGATGGATAAAACATGGCCGCTGGAGTATTGCAGCAACACTGTCCCTAGCGCATGAGCACTTGCCACATCTCTCCCTATGCTCAGCTTACAAGACAATGGCGGAGACCGTGCGGGATGAGGCTTTTATAGGACTGTGACATCACAGGGGATGGCTATCTGCGGATTGGCAGCATTATGCCGGCTGGTGGCCCGTCTCGAGCAAATGGATGAGGTAAGTATGAATGTTTTTGTCTTTTTACACTATTTCAGGTTAAATCGACTCGCTAACACGAAGCACAAGGACATTCTGCTTCGAGGCGAATCAAATGTATCCTGAAATTCGGATCGAATTTCACTTTGTGGGATTTGATTCGCTAATCTCTAATCCTTAGGATATGCCATTACTTCCTGATTGGAGGGGCTACTGAACTACTGAACCCCTGCTGCCACTTTTTGATTTCCCTTTATAGAAACGCTTGTCCAGTTGAATGGAGCTGGGCAGGAAGAAAAGAAAAGGCATCAAGTTTTGATGTCTTCATACTGTAAGATCATGATGTGGCTTCTTCCAATCCTGAGCAATCGGCAGTTGCACGGTTTCCTGCACTGCAGGTGAAGAGGTGAACCAGAGGTTGTACCTATACCATGCAGTGATGGAAATATCCCTTTATGATATGTCATAATGGTCACTGGGGGTCTGACTTCTGTGAAAAACACCAGTCCTTAGTATGAAGAAATAGAGGTTCCTTTGACATTTTCCTGGTACAGCAGCATTCCTGCCCACTTACTGTGCGGGTAAATATCTAAAGAAGCCACAATCATCACTACCTAGCAATATATCAGCAAAATCATCATATACTAGCAATATGAAACCACTCAGGTTTGGTATCACTATTGGTAACTGCAGATGACGTAGACAAATCTGCAGACAATTCATGCTAAATGAAAACCGTTACTTATAAACTCATGTCGGGCTAAAATTTAGTCTTGCGATCATGTGCTGTATCATGGAAGTGAGGGACAATATCATCATTCCCATGTCTGTGTCTTAATTTAATAATGTAGTTAAGTCAAGTGAAATATTTTTTCAACTGTTCTCCTAATGTAGGTGTAGCCATATGCCTAGCTCATACTTTACTAGAAATGTGTATCCTTCGAAAGAAATATCAACATATACTGTATAAATAGAGATACGTGGAGGATGGTATACATGTACATGTTTGCTTTATATACAGATTTAGTACACGGATATTGATTTTTGATCTTGGAATGTTCTTCCTTCATATTGAAGTCTTGTCAGTATTTTTTTTTATTATTAACTTAAAAATTTAGCAAACAATATGAAAGGAATATATGAGAACATAAATTATAAGCAATAACTGGGGGGTTCCCGGCAACAAAACTTGAATACATCATATGATTCAGTAGACAATGGTACAAGGATTACGATGGTGGATGTCGCAATCCTATCGTAGGAATGGAGAGTGGAGCTCCAGTCATATTTCTTCTAATGGGTAGTGTTGAGCCAAGTTTTTGAAAATTCGATTAGGCTGCTTCACCGAATTTTACAAAAAAATTCACTTTGTGATGAATTACTTTGGCACAAAGCACATTTCTTTATAAGGAGTGGGTGTCAAGACAGATTGTACGTCTCAGATACTTCATCCATTTAAGCATACAGAGAAAACCACCGTCTTGATTGAAGATCCAGCGCAAAATCTCGAGTGGCACGTGATGATGTAATCACGTCGGCAGGTGTGGTGACGTCATACGTCACTGCACAGGAGATTTTGCGCGGGATCTTCAATCAAGATGGTGGCAGCTAACTCTTTGCACTCAAACAAATGAGGTAAGTATGATTTTTTTTTTTACCCATTTTAAGGAAAATCAATTTGCTACGATGAACCACGAGGAAATTAGGTTTCGTGGCAAATCAAGTTTTCCCTGAAATTTCGAACGAAGTCCACTTCGAACACTTCGGACACTTCAATTCACTTAACACTAATACTAAAGGGCCTAAAAAGACAGAAACTAAAAAAGGCGAAGCTAATAGGAAAGAAGTGTGGGAAGGGAACAGGAGAAGGGGAAAGAAAAGGAAGAAAGGAAGGAAGGATCATGGCCAGATTCCCACATTCAGATTCCATTTTAAAAAGCACCTGTCACCCCTCCTGACATGTCTTTTTAGTAGCTTCAGAGGAAGGCAAAAAAAAAAAAAACCTGTGTGGTAGAACCAATTTTCCCCACTTAAGGGGAATAAAAAATTCCTTCCCGACTCCAATCAGGCAATCAGAATAACTCCCTGGATCATCGACCCATCTCTAGTCCCTATAGCCTGTAATATTATTACACTCCAGAAATACATCCAGGCCCCTCTTCATCTCTTTTAGTGAACTCACCATCACCACCTCCTCAGGCAGAGAGTTCCATTGTCTCACTGCTCTTACCGTAAAGAATCCTCTTCTATGTTTGCGTACAAACCTTCTTTCCTCCAGATGAAGAGGATGTCCCCTCGTCACAGTCCTGGGGATAAAAAGATGATGGGACAGATCTCTGTACTGACCCCTGATATATTTATACATAGTTATTAGATTTCCCCCCTGAGTCGTCTTTTTTCTAAGGTGAATAACCCTAATTTTGATAATCTTTCAGGGTACTGTAGTTGCCCCATTCCAGTTATTACTTTAGTTGCCCTCCTCTGAACCCTCTCCAGCTCTGCTATGTCTGTCTTGTTCACAGGAGCCCAGAACTGTACACAGTACTCCATGTGTGGTCTGTCTAGTGATTTGTAAAGTGGTAGGACTATGTTCTCATCAAGGGCATCTATGCAACCCATTATCTTATTGGCCTTGGCGGCAGCTGCCTGACATTGGTTTTTGCAGCTTAGTTTGCTGTTTATTAAAATTCCTAGATCCTTTTCCATGTCAGTGTTACCGAGTGTTTTACCATTTAGTATGTACGGGTGACTTGCATTATTCCTTCCCATGTGCATAACTTTACATTTGTTAATGTTAAACCTCATCTGCCACTTATCTGCCCAAGCCTACAATCTATCTAGGTCCCTCTGCAGCAGTTTATTGTCCTCTTCAGTGTTAATTTCTTTTCACAGTTTAGTGTCATCTGCAAAATTTTATATTTTACTGTGCAGGCCTTCTACAAGATCATTAATAAATTTATTGAAAAGAATAGGGCCCAATACTGACCCCTGAGGTACCCCACTAGTGACAGTGACCCAATCAGAGTGTGTACGTTTTTTTTTTACAATGGAACTCTATGGTGAATGGATGACACTGTATGGCATCAGTCTGAGACATCCGTTTAGCATACACGTTTTGGTATATATTGAAAGGATGGGAAAAACGTCATGTGAATCCACCCATAAATCTACACCAGCTTTCTTTGTGGTGTAAATTTAAGCCATTTTCTATGACAAAAACTGCTGGCTCGCCCTCGTCCCCACCATGCCAAGCCCCCTTTTGTCAACCTAACTAGAAAGTGGTGCGAGCATGGAAAAATCACAGATTTTGCAGCGAAATGGCGTGTGATAAAATCTGTGACTGATATACATCACAAAAGTGGCATATACAGTATAAGTTCATAAATGAGCCCATGAGTGTCTTAATATAGATATTTGGAAGAGATGGACCAGGAGTCTTGTCAGTATTTGTGTCTTGAGATGGATATAGTGGAAACTCCATGAAACCATGCTGGGAGTCACATGGGGATCATTTGAGGAGAATTGGATTTACATGAGGGGAGTTTGGATGTCATGCAGCGTAAAAAAGAACACTGCTCCCATCCTGATCAGACAGCAGGGGTCCAGACAGCTACCATCGTGGTATGCATTAGGGTCACTTTTCATGAACCTTTTTATGATAATTTTTGGTAATCATCTCAAAGTGTTTTCACACTGTCTCAGATTAACATCCTATAGAAAAATTCTGGAAACCAGTAAAGAAAGTGTATATGAAGGATGGTCAAAGACCAACTGTAGCAGAACAGAATGGAAAGCTAGCTGTACAGAGTAAAATTGTATGCATATTGCTGGGTTAGAGCTGAATAAATGTAGTTAAAGGGGTTTTCCAGGAATGATTTAAAATTACTTTAAGCAATCTATCCTAGAACGTAAGTAGGACTTGTTGGCCCCACTTGCAGAGCTGCCTAAGAGAGTCTCACTACACGCTATGCTCTGGCACTTACATATGCTACATATTGGTGAGTGCTCCTGTCAGGCTGCTCAGCCATGATGGCATATCATAAGCAGGATTGCATTACTGTCATCTATTGTAGAGCAGTATAGTGTGTAGTGAGGCCATGCCTCCTTATTCCCCTAGGTAGCCTGTAAGTGGCGGCAACCAGTTCTGCTCATATTCTTGGACAGGTTGCTTGCAGCCATTTTAAATCATTCCTGGAGGACCGTTTTAACCTCAGAAAGTAGCTCAGATATTGCAGTGTATGAAACAGATAAGCTGTATCATGCCTGATAAAGCCAGTATTTACAATGGGCTTCATAGAATACCAAGCACCCTGTGTCCTGTGTCACCCCCTCTGGCCCCACATAGTTTTGGCCAAAGTGTTTCTTTCAAAAGTCTAAAGACCCAGGAGACAGCTTAGATTCTGGAGAAACATGATTTTTATGGTCATCAGTAATCTTAAAGGACTATTCCAATCTCAGACATTAATGTCATGTCGCTAGCATATGCGATCAATGTAGGTCCCACCTCCGGGAGGTGAATGGAGAGCACACCAAACATGCGCGGCCACCTCTCCATTCACCATTATGGGACTGCTGGAAATAGCCGAGCCTGCTATGTTCAGAACTCCAATAGCTGTTAACAGAGGGTGGCCGCCCGTGCACGGCTGCTCTCCCTTCACTTTACAGGCCTGCTTTGGAGATAGAAACAGGTTGCAGAGGTGAGACCTTCGCCCATTTTTGCCATATTTTAGTGACATACCATCAACGTATGAGATGGGCACACCCCTTTAATCACATGTTGTTCATGATTTCTTTGTTACTGTCTGTCTGTCTTCTTGCTGGTCTTCTTCAGGCTCGTTAAGTATAATTGTCATGTCAATTAGCTGGGTGTTCCCTGAAATTAGAAACTTTCATTCTAATACTTGATGTGTCAAGTAGGAGAAAGCAGTAATATGAATAATTACAGGATGAAAAATATCTTACGTCTCTAAAGATGTCTTCTTGCTTTATTCCTGTCCAGATGACACAGGGATATTAATTAAAATGGGGAGGGAATGAATACACATCTGTGCGATTCGCTTCCAGATGATTGCTTTGTTATATTGACAGAAAACCCAAAATGTTGGAGAGCCAGGTCCATCATGTAACAGACACAAGTGTCTGACAACCCCTTTGACTTAGGCTACTTTAACACTAGCGTTAATATTTTCCGGTATTGAGATCCGTCATAGGGTCTCAAGAACGGAACGCTGGGGACAAAACGTAACTGAACAGAACGGAATGCTCCAAAATGCATTCCGTTCTCAAACCAGAGAGCAAACCGCAGCATGTTTTGGGTATGTTAAAGATAATACAACCGGATCCGTTCATAACGGATGAGGATGGTTGAATTATCAATACCGGGTCCAGCAAAAATGCTAGTGTAAAAGTAGCCTTATTGTGAGGGTCCAATACAATTCCAGTATGGTGTGCATCATTTAACTGGTAAAAAGAGCACTCTATGCTACATTTCTGTTTTTTATTATTTTTTTAATATTTTATTTATTTATATATTTATTTAATCATTTATGATGGACTTTTAATATAGTCTCCAATGCAGACGCAAACCTAGCCCATTCTCAGAGGATTGTCTGGACTGGATGCAATTGTAATAAATATTTTCAAGAAGTTACTGTGTGTGAAACCACCCTTAAAGGGGTTATCCCAAGATTATGTAAAAAATAAAAAACAGATGTTATATAGTGCATGACAATCTATAACAAAGCTAGGACCAGCCCTGTACCTCACATGGATCCAGAGATCTCCCCATTTATTGCTCCAATTGCTCTAATAGACTGATATCAGGCCGGCAGCTCAGCGGCATGTCTTTTCTCTGGGGGTGTGTCCATTTCCTGGATGTATGTCCTTTCTCAGGGTGTGTGTCCTTTCTGCTGCAGCTTTCTTCCTGTAACTGTCACATCTTCTAAAAGAAGACCTAGCAGGTTAAGGTTGTATAATGGGATTAACCTGCTCAATCAGTTCAGTAAAATGGGAAGTGCAGACGACCAGGCGGGAGGCATGGGGCAGAGGCCAGGAGTGGTAGTAGTGTGAGAATGGTGGTGTTATTGTGGCAGCTGTCCTGCTCCCACGTTCAGTGGGCCATGCACAGTTGAGAGGAGGGGTCACCTGTTGATGATATTTCCCCTGGGGCACATCCTGGTAGGGGTCTCCTGACTGTTGGAAGATGGGGTGACCTTGATGTTGGCAGTAGTGAGGTGCAAGGAAGAAAACAGTAAAAATGGAAAGAGGGATCTAGTTAAACAAGTAAATACAGAGGGGTAGGGTTATGACTAGTGTTAAACTGGTGTAAAGGAAAATTTGCTTAGTTGGCCATGGCAACCAATCATATTCCACCATTAATTTTTTATAGTTCTTTTGGAAAATGAAAGATGGAATCTGATCTCCTCCAGAGTCTTTAATAATTTTTATGTTAGGTAATGTTCTATAAAATGGTGGCACGGTCCTTGAACAGTTACACACATTGCTGAGACTGAATTACTGGGTCCACTTCAGAAGGTCCCCACAGAGAAGCACTTTCATAGGAACTGGTTTATGCTTCCTAATTTAGCCAAGGGGTTTGTCACAAGTCCAATTTTTCATCTGCGTCTCCTTAGCGGTGCAGACTCTTCCTAAAGTAGCAGTGATATGAACAGAGGCCTTATAACTTTACAATTTACATAAATGAGTGCAACAGTTCTGGTAGTGACCGGAAACAATGACCTTTAGACCTGGCCAAGTGCTGTAAAGTTAACAGTCTTGTGCATTACCTTCACAGATTCCCATGCACACCATCTTGTTATGGTTGCTCAAGATTCTTATGGTGCTGGTCTGCCATCAGACTCTAGGGTGCCCATATACTCACTGTACCTGCTACAGGACCTATCAGATTACATGTCTGACACTGTCTTCGATCATTTAGTAGTGGCCCACCAGGGGGCACCATTATAATGAAAATTAAAGAATTTCTTGAGCATGGAGCATTTTTGTAAAGGAAAGTAAGTTACAAAAGAACCGGTAATTTGTTTTTCATTGTTAATTATATTAAATAACATTTAATGTTGGAACAACCCCTTAAAGGCAGCAATGATGATGAAGCTAGAAATAACAGTTTTTGCTGCCAGTCAGTTCCCTCCCTAAAGAATACTAACATCAAAGAGAACAACCCATGCCCGCTAAACCTCTTTCCTCTTGTTGTGTACATGTAACAGGGGAGCCAAATGGAACAAGACAATGAAAATACTAAAGCAAACTACTCTGAAGCTATCCACATCATCTTCCCTTGTCATTTTTTTTTTGCAAATTGTACTATACTCTAAGTGTGATTTTTTCAGGGGGTTTACTATAGACTAAAAAAAAATGAAAATGCAAATTAAATGCAAAAAATGTCAAGAAAGAAATGTAGTGTGGCAGCACCCTTAGGTTCCATAAAATGTTTTCTGGAGCCATAATTAGGTACCCATAAATATTTATGGGGCCCCATGATACCCTGTATGCTACTAATTTAATATGGAGACATATGGAACCATGTGGGATATTTTATCTATTGTATTATGGAGGAGGAGCAATGCTTACATGAGAGAATAAGTCGATTATGTGGCAAAGACAGTAGCACCAAACAGTGTCATACAAAATATACAGCCACTGTACACTAAGCTCTGCCATGTGCATGACATGTCTACAGAAACATGGGTGCTCCTGGTGTAATGAGTTTCAGTGTTGGACGATGTGAAAGATAATGGGCTGCTCACCTTTGATGGTTATGTGATAGGGCACAACACCATGTATAGCAAGGTATCTATATCTCCTGCCATGTGTCCCAGAATCCACACGCCAAACACAGAAGTGGGTGAAATCGGTACAGTAATAGGATGATCTGCCAGGAATGATCCCTTTGTCAGGCCCAGTTTTTCTATATGACTGGACCTGATGAAGGGAGAATTTCACCCCCGTAACGTGTAGTCCATATTTCCTGGCAGCACTGTTACGATATCGGACTATCCTTTCGCTGTACTGATGTCTATTTTCTGGCAGCAAAAGTCATGAAATGTCATGCCCTAATTACCTACACTAAAGGGGTATTCCAGTTATAACAAGTTATCCCCTATCCATAGCCTAGTGAACAACTATGAGATCAGTGGGGTTCCGAAATGCGTGTGTCATTCCATTCTTTTCTATCGGAGTGCTGGAGATAGCATTCAGTGCTTGGCTATTTGCGGCCCTCCCATAGGAATGGGGATAGGGGATCACTTGTTATTACTGGAATACCCCTTTAAAGGCATGACATACTGTGTAATGGAGCTATAATTCCTCAACATGGAACTCTGTGGAGCACCGTAGGGTGATATATGGAATTCCTGTGGCTCGTTAGAATGAAGCTGAAGTGACTCCCATGTGCCTCCTCTTGCACATGACCTTGTGAGTGAGGCCTTAAGGCTCCAGTGCCAGTCTTGTGCCATAAATAATAACAACCATTTGTAATAGGGACTCAAAGCATGGGAAGAGTTGTCTGGCTAATCAACATACAAACTCCATGAAGATGTTGTCCCTGAACAGATTCAAACTCAGGACCCCAGTGCTGTAAGGTACCAGTGCAAACCATTGAGCCACCGAGCTTGTATGTGGCAACGCACGAACCTTAAAATAAAGTTCAGGGTGCTATTTCCTCAGAATAATGTCTTAAAAAATCATGTGTGGAGCCCAACTGGTAAACTTTTCTTTAATGCTTTTGTGTGGAGTCAAAAATCCTTTCACCTACTGCATATGTCTCACTAGTATAATCATAATAAATCATTAAAATTATAGCTATTGTTCAAGGCAAATGTGCACTATACATTAAAGTGAATTATTTCAACCATATGTTATTATGGCATCTTAGTTCATCCTAGCTGTGTCACTGTGGTGCGGTAATGGCTGGCTGTACAGAAGAATCACACACTATTTCTTTGTACACATTTTAGGTGAAATATATCATTTAATACTGGAATAAATAATCATATTAATATGTTTCACAAAGAAACAGAAATTTTAGCATAAAATGTGGCAGATTCTAATTTGTATTATTATTATGTTTATTATTTTTTCTACCTAAATACATTGTTGTCAGTGGATTGGAAGGATTAAAGGGATTATGGCAAATTTGGAAGTTATCTCCTATCTACAGGAAGGGGGATAACTGATCCCTGGGGGTCCAAATGCGGGACTCAATTGATCCTGAGAACAGGGGTCTTATTTCCTCCATACGATGGAGTGGCAGGTCGAGCATGTCCTCAATCACAATGGGATTGCCTGAGATAGCTGAGTACAGCACCATTTCGGTACAGAAATATTATTCTATTATACTGTACAGGTCTTTACAATTGGAATGATACCATATATGTGGATTTTTTTTAATTGAAAATATGTTTTATTTATTACTGTAAGAGCTTTTTTAAACTTAAATGCACATTATTAGTTTTTATTAGGGCACTTTACAATGTGGTCTGTTGATGTCTTGTATAGTCCTTTGGTATACTCAGTACCCCCAAAGCATGATTGCCATTATTATCTCTTAGGACTTAACTTTGGCACTGTAGCCATTGGAGGGCCTGGGACCTTTTGCTAAATCCCTGGCTTTTATTGCAACTGATTGGCACCCTGCGATTACATTGTAGTGACAGAGGAAACCCCCTACCTATGTCTAAACACCTAGAAGTCATGGTTGCTATTGGCATCCTGCAATTCAGCTGCCTTACTAAAGAGTTAAGATCCTATCACTGTGATGTATTAAGTTGTTCAGTGGTACACAAGCGGTTAATATGGGTCCTTCAAAAATCAAATGTCTACCTCATCAATCATCAAATACAATTTACAGTGTTGAGGTTTTCAAAATTATCTTATTTTTGTACCAAAAACGTAACATTTTGTCATTACAATGGCGTCTTGGGTCAAAAGGAAAGGTAAGAAAGGGCATATGTTGACAAAAGGGGAAAGGTAACGAAGGACACATATTGAAAAAAGAAGCGAGGTAAGAAAGAACAAATATCAAGAAAAGAGGAAAGGTAAAGAAAGACATGTCATGAAAAGAAGAAAGGACAAATATTAAGGAAAGGAAGAATGGTAAGGAAGGACACTTTGAGCAAAAAAAGAAAGGTAAGAAAGGAAAACACTGAGAAAAGAGGAAAGGTAAGGAAAGACAGATGTCAAGAAAAGTAGAAAGGACAAATATCTAGAATGGAAGAAAGGTAAGGAAGGACACATGTTGAGAAAAAAATAAAAATAAGAAAGGACAAATTTCAATAATAGAGAAAAGGTAAGGAAGGACACAAGTCATGAAAAGAGGAAAGGTAAGAAAGGTCACATATTGAGAATAAAGGAAAGGTAATAAAGTATACAAATCAAGAAAAGAGTAAAGGTATGGAACGTAACATATCGAGAATAGAGCAAAGGTAAGGAAGGTCACATATCAATAACAGAGGAAAGATAAGCAAGCATACAAATCAAGAAAAGAGAAAAGGTAAGGAAAGACACAAGTCAAGAAAATAGGAAAGGTATGGAAGGGCACATATCGAGAATAGAGGAAAGATAAGGAAGTATACAAATCAAGAAAAGAGGAAATGTAAGGAAGGTCACATATCAAGAACAGAGAAACGGTAAGCAAGCATAGAAATTGAGAAAAGAGGACAGGTAAGGAAGGACACAAATCAAGAAAAGAGGAAAGGTAAAGAAGGACACGTCAAGGAAAGAGAAAGGCAAAAAAGAATAAATTGGTGCATTAAACTTCTCTAAAAAGTTATACACTTTCCTCAACTCCAGTTATTTACTGGTTACCACAAAAAAGCTCAGAGCATCAAAAAGGCTTTGATATTTTCCCCATATATTGCTTATCTGGTGATGGTGTTTTTTAAAGTTACTGCTATGAAATGTGGATATGTTTCCGCTGTTTAGGTGAGCATTTAGATGAGCCCATGTTTTAGAATGTGGGTCAAGTTTGGAAAGCAATTATAAATGGATAAATTACTTTGGCTTTGATTCAACGTGGCATACCTTATGTAACCTATTACTATGTATAAATGAATTCAAGGTCAGTTCAGAGTAACATTGGGGGAGCTTTTAATGTCGCTGTCTGTATAGATCACAAAAAGATATCCCTTGAGATTAGAGAAAAGAATAGCCTTTTATATTACAAAGAGTAAAGATATGGAATTCATTACCACAGGAGACTGTGTTTGAAGATAAAGTTAATATCTTTCAGAAATGGTTGGATAACTTTTTGGTAAAGGTGGGTGTACAGGGTTTATCAATATAATCTAAACACAAGTCAGATGATGGACTGGGAGGAAATGTAGTTGCCTTTCTAGCATCGGAAATTAAAATTGTTTGTCTGAAAATAAACAAATAAGCTGACCAAGTGATGGTCTGGTAGGTGGTTTACAATTAGAAGACATCAACTAAACATCAAGGGGAGCTTTATGAAACACTCCAAAAGAAAAACTCTTTGTTGTCCATACCGTAACAACCAATCATAATGCTGCTTTCATTTCTAATAGTGCTCTTCAAAATGAAAGCTGTTCTGAGATTGCTTGCTCTGGGCATCAAAAGAAAGGTTTATTTTTTCAATCAGTTTTCATGAAATAAGATGGATTTCTTGTTTTCAATGTTATTGTTTCTGCACCCGGGTACTGACAATTGGTAAATGACTTTCCATCTCATAAATTGTTTTTAAAATCTACAAAATAAAAATAATACAGCTTTTGTTGGGAATTTGGAACATTTTCCTGCAGCCCTACATGTGTATAATCAGAACACCACAGTGATAAAAATAATAACCATCATAATCTAATACTGTCAACTTGCACCGACAGAACTTTCAGCCTTTCCCATTCATACACCACCTCCTCATCACACCCTCTCTCTGTTGGTGTCCCTTAAGGCTCTCTCCTTAGTCCCCTACTTTTTTCCATTTATACATTTGGCCTGGGACAGCTCATAGTGTCCCATGGCTTCCAATGCCACCTTCATACTGATGGAACTCAAATCTACCTCTCTGGTCCAGATGTCACTTACCTTCTATCCAAAAACCCAATATGTCTACCAGCTATATTTTTATTCGCCTTCTCCAGCTTCTTGAAACGCAATATAGAGAAAACAGAATTAATCTTCCTTCCCCCATATCACACACCAGACCCATCTATTACAGGTAACAGCACCATGTTTTCTCCAGTCTCACAGGTCTGGTGCCTAAAGATAACATTTGATTCTGTCCTGTCCTACAAACCACACATCCAACCGTTACCTCCATCTGCAGCTTTCAACTCAAGAATATTGCTCATATTCACTCCTTCTTTGCCCTTGAGTCAACTAAAATGCTAGTGCATGCCCTTTTCATCTCCCACCTGGACTACTGCAACATCTTGCTTTGTGGCCTCCCTTCTAGCACTCTTACAACCCTTCAATCTATCTTCAATTCTGCTGCCCGGTTAATCCACCTCTACCTTCGTTTATTCTCCGTCTCTCCCCTTTGCCAATTCCTTCACTGGCTCCCCACTGTCCAGTGAATGCAGTTCAAGAAACTAACAACTATGTATCAGGCCATCCACTATCTGTCCCCTCCTTACATCTCTGACCTGCCTTTCTGATATATCTCCAGAAGTAATCTCTGATCCTCACAAGACCTACTTCTTTGTTCTCATCTAGTCTGTTCCTCATACAATTGCCTAAAAGATTTGTATGCATCCCTCATACTCTAGAACTCAGTACCCCAAGTACATAAGACTCTTCCCCAACATACAAACCTTCAAAAGCAATCTGAAAACTCAACTCTTCAAGAAAGCCTACCACCTGCAATAAGCATGCTGCCACCACACAGCCAGATAAGCAGCTTTTACCCTCATCCTGTGTCCTTCCCCATCTCTTGTAGATTTTAAGCTTTAGGGTCATCTCTCTCTCTGTACCAGTGTGTTACTATTTTCATGCGCATTGTAATTGTGTTGTTTTATGTTAAGTATGTGAACACTCTCTTAGATATACAGCACCATGGAATTAATGGTGCTTTCAAATAAATAATAATATGGGGGTCCACCATACGTAGTCTTATTTCATCCGAAAAAAATAACGTGGGAGATTTATCAAATTTGGAAAATTAAAGGTGAAATCTGATTGGTTGCATTGGGCAAGTCAGTTCTACTTTACACCAGTTTTGATAAATCTCCCCCAATATGTTTAAACTGCTAAGGATGACCGCAAAAGACTAATGCTGCATCCGTGATGTTTGCTACTGAATACTACAATAATAATAAAAACCTTTTAGACACAGTGGCATACTATCATAGAAGTATACCTCGTATGGGGCTCTAGGGGGAAGGGGGCCCAGAGGCGAACTGTTCCTTTTGTTCCCGACAAAGATTTTTGCTAGAGAGAGCTCAGCGCAAAAAGATTATTTACAGAGTACATTGAGGTCAATGGTAACTGTATAAATTCCTATGCACTAAGCTCTCCTAGTGGTAAGTTGGGCTGTTTTATAATACAGTGTATAAAGGAAACAGGAGAGCTACCAGTGTATTGATACCAGCTGTCTGGTGAAAATACAATGAAAAATATGGCCAGAATGAATGCCACGTTGATGAAGCACATTTTTTTCAATTTTTTTGACATAGAAGTTAGAGGCGGAGAAAGACTTATATTTATTACAACTTTTAAAAAAAAATCATTACAATTTATCAAAAATTTCTCCCATTAATTAAAAAATCTTACATTCATCAGAAATCTGAGGTGAGTTAAGCTTTGAGTTTTTTCATGGTTAGGGAGTGACGCATGCATACTGGGAGTTGGGGGGTGTAGACTTTATGCCTGTTTACAAACAATCAAAAACCATCCCTAATTCCTGATCATTAATATGGTATCTTACAATCTTTATCTTCTATCAGAAAAACATCATATCAGAAAAACATCATCTTTTCAGTGTGTTGTGCCAGAGAATGGGACAGAGCTGTAATGCCTGACACAGCCCGTAGGCAAAAGTGACACTGCTTCTTGCAGTAGAATAGATTTTTTCCCAATGTCATTTAGTAATGTAACTCTGGTTGCAGGGTAACAAAAAACATATGTCTTGAATTTGAGGTATCGCATGGGTACAGTATAATAATCGTGACTCTTGTGCTATGAGAACTCAGAGGAGCACCCAAAATCCAAGACTGTATCGCTGGCTCCATCTACAAGTCTAAAAAGCCAAAACCACAAAATGGATTTCATAGGGTACATTTATTAAGATCGTTTTAGATGCCGGTCTTAACAAAGCCCCATAGCTGGTGGAGGATCCACCAAAGTTATGAAGAGTCTCCGGTTTTAAATGTAAGACAGCTTTCAAGCTGTCTTACATTTAGAACGTTTTTTAGGCCTAAAATAGGCTAGAAAACGATGAATGAGACAGGCACGCAGGGCTGTCCCCTTCCCCACCCTTGCCACACCCACAATTTTAGACCTGGCGTGAGCGGGAAAAAGTCCCAGATAGATGGTTACTTGCACTGCCATCTGCACCTGAAATATGCCTAATTTAGGCATATATCACATTAATAAATGACCCCCTATGTCTTTAGCCATCAATTCCCTACCATAGTGTTCCTCAACCTGCAGCTCTCCAGTTGTTGCAAAACTCCCAACCACCACTGATGGTATCAAGTCATTTTCTATCAGCCACTACTTCTACTAAGGTCAATGGTAACTGTATAAATTACTATGTACTGAGCTCCCCTAGTGGTAACTAGTGGTAGTTGTAAACTCTTACATCCAATAAAATACTACAGACCTTCACTTGATCTTTATCCAACGAGACGAGCAGTGTGCCGTGTTTTGATCGTCTAATGACCTAGTGGTAACTGATGAGAGTTGTAGTTTTAAAAAAGCACATGTTCGGGCACTTTTTAATTAGTTTTTAATTTTTAATGAATAATCTTCGCTGTTCCTTTAATGGTCTAATTGTGTTGTCTGACCCATCGCACAGTTCTATACTTCCCCTTGTCTTTCTTTTGTGTTGGACTGCACACGATTTCATTTATTTTTCATGGGTGTTGCCTTTTTTTCCCTGTATTTAATCCCATGGGTTCAGAAAAAGCATTAAAGACAATACTACACACAAGAAGGCTCTGCTGGTGCCTCCTGCAGGGAATTCCCTTTATTTGTATGTGCTTCATTGTAACCTTTGGACCTACAACTGTATTATGAGCAATTCCCATTACCTGCTCGCTAAATGGCAGCACAGCTGAGACTGGCAAGAGAGAGCCTGGCAGAAAGGAATAATGGAAAGAACGGCCTAGCAAGAGAGATTGTTTTACGTCTTTCACTGTGCGGTTGTTGAAAAAGATCAATGGTATGGGATCTGTTTTGATGGAAAATGGTCTTTTTAACACATGAGTGGCTGGCTGTTTAGAGCATAGAAGCCATTTCAAAGGAAAAAGAAATATTCATTCTTCAAAGGCAAGAGACAACACATCCGCTCGGCTGAATTGACACGGGTGTCCACGTTTGAATTAATGTAACGGATGATAAATTAGGTCCGTGCTGGAGAATTTTGCCCATTTTGGAATACTATTGTAGCGTTGCAATAACTTGTCATGCTGCCACTGCAATGTGACATCGTATGACAGGTAGTGAAATGCATCCACCACTGTAATGCAGTGCCAGCTCTTAACACAATGCATTAGGATCACACTCTGGTAGGACTAAAATCAAACTAATAGGTGAGATTAATCGAAATGAAGAAAAACCTAGACACTGATATACAGTACCGAATGGAAGTTTAACCCCTTAGTTTTGCGTCTTAGTGCCAAGTCATTTTGTTTTTCATTTTTTCATCATCACGTTTGAGTAGCTATAACTTTTTATTTTTTATTTTTCCATCAATGTAGTCATATGAAGGCTTGTTTTTTTTGCAGTTTTTGTAAGTTATAGTTTTTAATCACATGGTTTAGGGGTACATAGTTTGGGGGTCAGACGAAGTTTCGCCGAAACACGCGTCGGGGCTGGCGCCATCCTGGAGGGAGCACAGCATGAGTAATAGTTCTTTGTTCAATTGATTATTATATGTTATGATTGCACTTGCACTTTATTGTGATTTATTGTGATTTTTTTTTGCACTACAGTATATGGACATATATATGATCTGTTTATCCGCTGTGTCCTTCCTCCAGATGATGTCGCTTTTTCCCTGCACTTGTACCCTTTTGAATCATGTATGTTATATGTTTTTGGAATTATGCAAAACATTAATATTGATTTATAAGCGGTCTGGTAGTGATTTATAGGTTCCCCTCTAAAACACTTAGATGCCACGGTTGCCATTGACCATGGAATCTAAGGGGTTATGTGGTCTGGATTGGGATTGCTTCTGCCGATCTGTGCTGTGAGAGCTGGGTCCCCGCTCTTTGCTTCATGGGAGACCTGTTCAGCACTTACCAGTACTTAGACTGGTCCTGACTGACTGCCATAAAAGGGAGTACGGGTAGTCACTAAGGGGTTAATGTGGGTTAGGTTCACATTTGCTGCAGAGGTTCAGGTATGACTCTCCATTGCAGGTTCTAGCATAAAAAAAGGATCAAACAATGCAGCAGTATTTTGTCCTGCAGAATGCCCTTATTCACACTGGACACCCAACAGACCCTATTATAGTGAATGTTAAAGTTGCTTCATATTTTAATGGTTGCACATGTGTAAATTTATGATTTAGTTAATTTGTAAAAATTTGAAAATAGTTACTCAATAGAACAGTTTTTCCATTGCCTTAAAGCCAGCTAGATACTCTGTAACTGGCTAGAGAGTAGCAGGCTTGGGAGCTGTGATGGAGCCAATACCTAGGACTGATCAAGGACTATGAACTGTTCTTTATAGTTGTCAGGCACCTGAAGAATGGTGTGATGCAGTGAGTGTGCAGAAGAAGAGGAGAGGAAGGGGAAACCTACGTATATGAAGGGGAACAGAGTGATGGTAGAACCACAGAAGCCACTGTAGGCCTAACCAAGAAGGTCTAAATTGAAACTTTTGCTATAGGACGCAATGATTGCATGTGCATATTGTGTTACAGCTGCTCAGAGTGGGCCCTTTAACCATCAAAATTGGATTTTTATTACCAACTTAAATCTTCTGATTTGTAAAACATTTTCATAAACATCTCTCAAGTAGAATATCAAAGATACAATGTTGTCATGTATTTACTTAACACATTTCCATATATGTATGACTCCCGAGTCTTGGCATGGCATCCCAGCAGGGGGGCACAGAGTGTAATCCCAGCAGGAGTTGGATTACTAATCCCAGCTACAGGAGTTAGAATCACTTTGTAGTTTATAGCAGCAGGCTCCATACTGCAGTCTTCCCATAGCTGTGAAGCAAAGAGATGACTAGACATCATCTGAAACTTACAAAAATGTCAAGACAGAATCTGCAAGTTTTGAAGTCACATATTGCCATAAACACCGACTTTAAAGGGAATTTGTCACCTCTGACAAGCCCAATTCCAAAATACATGTATAGAACACCTGCCAATGACTCCAGATTAGTCATTTGTATGTAGATGCTCAACCCCATTCCCCTGCTATGCGTCCACAAACTGCCTGCGGAATTGGTCTTTTGGAGTCCTCTTCATTATGTGGGCATGCACAGGAGTCCTCTCAAGGCATTCCATGGGTGGTTGTGAAAACGCAGCGAGGGGAATGGGGGGGGGGGGTATACAAATTACTGATCTGGACTAAGTGCCAGATGTTCTATACTTGTATTACTGTACTTGAGGCGACAGGTTCTCTTTAGGGGTAATCTGTCAGGCCCAAAACACCGCCAAACTACAGTAACCGATGTATACTGATTACTTTACCGAAGTAAACTGATGTGTAAGTGACGCCAAGTCTGGTTATGTAATTTTTATCTTCATATTCACTTGCATTCTGACACTGTATTCCCATGAACCTGCAGTAAAATGCTTTGAGAGGACTCCTTTTTGAGTCCTCCATTATGTGCATGAGCTCAGGAGTCCTCTCAATGCACTTTACGGCTGGTTTGTCAGGACAGAGCTGCAACATAAAAGACACAATCCCTTAGCTGCATCAGAAAGCCCCCCCCCCAAAGCTACAATAAATTGGCGCAATGAATGGGGAGATCTCTTGATCCATGTGAGGTACAGGGCTGGTTCTAGCTTTGTTAGAGTGAGATTGCCACGTACTATATGATGTCTGATTTTTATTTTTTACATTAATCGTGGGATAACCCCTTTAACACAACAAAAGTCATTGAGAGTCAAGATATCATCTGTTGCAACTGTTTAATAATGTTCTGTGTCAAGTTAGCCAACGCTTTTATGTGCATCTATGTAAGTATAACATTTTAGTCAGTCAATTGGTGGGTTAGATTAAAGGGACACTACCATCAACATTTTTGAAGAACACATTAATAGCCTACCTTTAAATATTCTATGTAATTTTTTTTAAACAAAAAATGGTTTTCTGGATATAATATTTTGAAGTCACGCCTTGTTTTCTCTTCCTGTCCTGGCCTTTTAACTTCCTCCTTTGTTTGTTTGGACTTTTAGCATGGCCAACATCCTCACTTTCTCAGTATCACCATTCACTGTGGCCTGAGAGGGAAGGGGAATGAATGACTCAGGAGGATCACACATTACACATATATGCTCTTCTATAGACATCTTGTCATACTGTTATCCAAATTCTACTAATCTACTATTATATAAACATAACATATTTCGCTCACAGCAGATGTAAACTGACAATGGGCTACCTATTTACATAGGAGTTTAGGCTCTCTGTGCTGTAGAAGGACAAAATTTCATGTACAAGATTACAATACTGCCAACATGGAAAAGAAAAACCATAACCAAACCAAAAGAATATTAAAAAAAAATTGTGTCTATGAATATTTACTTTGAAAAACGAACCCTTTCTGATGGAAATGTATCCTTAAGCAACTTTGCTATGGGGTCATTGTTCTGCCCATGGTAAGTTAATCTTCCCTTTTTTATATACTTTGAGATATCCCTGAATAGGAAATCTACAAAAATGTGTGAATGAGAAGGGGTAAATGTACCGCATCAACCCTTTGTGTCAGATGCCTGTTATTCTGAAGTCCGGGTGTTTGGCTCAACTTACACAGACTTCTTCGTATTATGAGAAAATACAGCTGGCTGTACTATTTCTCACATTTTGTACAAAACGTCTGAAGATAAAACCGCATTGAGGCAATCTGAAAGGTTTATGAATCAGAAAAATAGCTCATCAGAAAATTAGCCATAGTGTACTTGAAATTATTCTGTTTATCTGTTATGCGCTCTGAAAGATCTGGACTCAGTGGAATAAAATAACGATGAACATTGTGAATGGTGTTTTTTGATAAGTATTGGGCTTGATTATACGTGGGTGGAAAATGAAGGGTCACTGGTCAGGTTCCTCTTCGTTCTTCCAGATTGGGTCACACATTAATATTGATGAGTTTATCAGCTTCCACTGGGGAAAGAAGCTTTTTCCGTCTTGAAATAAAGCATTAGAAGAGGAGACTATTATAATTTGAATCTGCTCAATAGGAACGAGGAGGATATTTAATTGGCTTTACGTTTTCCATGATGCATCCTCATTATAGTTAACTGAGATACATTGATTACAATGGTTTGAGACCCCTTAACATAAGACAATTAGAGGATTTCATTAATTTATTTCAGAGAGCTGAGGGCATGTTTACTTCTACATTGAAGGCTGCATCCAAAGTTTCTGTGTCGGATTCCTGCAAAAAGAATAGACAAAAAAGTCCTGCAAGCAGGACATTTTTCCTGCTACAAATGTGGACACCCGAACGACAATGGAACGGACCCGATTATAGTCAATGAGGTCTGTTTGGCTCTGTAGGTTTCAGTTATGTCCCGAATTCAGCACTTCCGTTTTTTTCATTGTTCTGCTCCTGTAATGTGGCAGGGATGTGAACGCGGCCTAGCTTTGCTTGAATTATTCTGTAGTGTTGATATAAGGAAACCAATATATGGTAACCCAAAGGAAAGAGGCATCCAAATATAGGATATCATATAAGAGGAGGTGCATAAACGGATCTCATTCACTACAAATGGATCCCAAAAATTGGCATTACATTATTGATAAACATTTTAATAACTTAAATGGGTTGACCACTTCAGAAGAGTATTTCTGAAATGGCTTTACAGTTCCTTACAGTCCTCTGATTCCCTGTCTATGGCCTATTTTAACAGAACAGTGTTGCGAGGATAACTGTTATATTTTCACTCCAAATTCAATTTTCATATATGTTGTTGCTGCTGTGGTGATAATCCATAATCACTAATTATTATGTTCACATACCGCTTGTTTAATAAGATTCCGTCCATAGCAACCACTCCTCACAAGACTTCTTTCTGACTATCTTCTCAAGATGGCCGCCGATGCCCTTACCCTGAAGATAAGACCTCCCTCCCTAACTACCCACAACTCATTCGGCTCATCTCGGGAACGCGCAGCCTCACCCCAACCAATCAGCTTTCTCCAGACTTAAATACGCCCTCTTCCTCCTGAGTAGTGTTGATCTCAAATATTCTAATCACAAATTTATATCGCGAATATCAGCACTATGCCGGTCCAACGGGAGCACGCACGCAGCGTTCGGGACTGCCCACTACTACGTCCTCCTTCTTCTGTATATAGAGGAGACGGGGGACACCTATCAATGCTGTTTAGCCGCACCACTGAAATGACTGGGGGAGGAAAAAACATGCTGCAATTGCTAGGTAATTCAATACCTATACAAAAGTATTAACTAGGTAACTAAGGTAAACTTAGTCAGACAAATCCAATTACATAAAAAAAAAAATATGACAGTTACCCTTTAATAATCCCTATAGCTGGAGGTGTATCGCCGAAGTAATGTAGAGGCGCTGGCCTGTACATAACTTTACGTTACCAGCTCTGATTCTAAATATAAGACAGCTTATTTTTTACGCCTAAACCAGACATAAAAAATTAGGAATGAGACATGCCTGCCAGCCACGCCGTGCACACTTTTTTAGACCTTGCATGAGTGGGGAAGAAGTTGCAGATTCTTTTGCAACATGATGTGCAACAGAATGTGCGCCACATATACGCCACAAAAGTGGCATATATCTGGTCATAAATTACCCCCATCGTTTGTGGGAAAAGATTCTGTCTTAACTTGTAAATTATTGATTTTATTTCCTTCTGGGTTTAGGGGTCCAGTGTATGGTCCTTGTCAGTGATTGACAGCCTTCCTTAATAAAGTGTACATACAGAGATAGTTGTCAACCAGTGAGTAGAACCACCCACTGGACTCCTAAGCCCAGAATGAGCTGGAATTAAAATGAAAAAGTTCTGTTATACTGAATATTTTCCCAGGTCTATGACATTCCTGCCCACAGATTGGATTATATGTTTAACATGATGGGGCCCTTTAAAGTAGTAATATCTTAATCTAACAACTATATTAATTTACATATGTATTGTACTTAATTTCTTAATTAAAGGGGTTGTCTGAGTTATATAAATATAGGCCAATCTGCTTTATAACATATTAAATAATACCTTTGTAAATTACTCTCTTTATCTATAATATCTGGTTCCAGCCATCTCCCTGTGCTGACGTTTCGTGTACAGGCTCATCCCTGCCTTAGGGAGTGGCCAGGCTCTATACACGAAACCTTGTGTGCCCGCCCCCCTCTCTCTGTGTCTGGCTGCTGGCCGGCTTCTGTGAGGGATAGCGCATGCGCGATCCTTACCAGTGCCAGCAGCCTTGTGAAAAAGAGTATCGCCCTGATACACTGGCCATCGGACCCCAAAGCTACCCCCCACGAACAAAACCAAGTAAATCCTTGCCCATGATTGAAAAGGTATATGAATGTCAAAGATATATATATATAAATATATAGATATGTATATAGAGATCTATATATATCATCTATATATATATGTATGTGGAGATATATATTTACTGATCTATATCTCTATATACATATATATCTATATACTTCATCTATATATGTATATAGAGATATAGATCAGTAAGAATATCTCTCTCTCTCTCTCTCTCTCTCTCTCTCTATATATATATATATATATATATATATACTGATCTATATCTATATATACATATATATAGATGAACTACATATATATATATATTGTTAATCTATATATGTATATAGAGATATAGATCAGTAAATATATATCTCTATATCTATAAACATGTATACCTTTATTTAGATGAAATTACATTTGTTATTATCAAAATGAAATGTTTAAATGTCTCTTTTTGAAAGGGTTACTTCATCTCTGAATTATAGGTAATTATTTTTTTCTCCATACTTTTATTTATTTTTTATTACGTTATCTAAAAATAAAAAACTGTGGTTGTCATAGTGATATAGTTACCTATGGCAACCACTGAAAATGGTGTAAATTAGGATAAAAATCCCGGTTCACCTGCATTCTATGTTATTTCTAAGAGCCCATACACACGATCATATGGAAGCGATTCCCATGTTGCGGACTGCAAATAGCTGTCTGCAATATACACAGACACCAGCTGTGTGAATCCAATTTCACGGATGCAGACCCGTTAACTTGAATGGGTCTGTGATCCACAAAATATGCCAAAAGATAAGACATAGCCTATGTTTTGTGGTATCTTGTACATCACAGTGCAATTTAAGTTATTGCATCTCCATCCGTGACATGCAGTTCACATCTATGGTGACCGTGTTTTGCGTACCACTACTTGGGTTTCGCAATATGGGCACCACAGCCATACGTTTGTGTCAATGGGCCCTTAGGGTGGGTTCACATCACAAGTTTGTCAGCCATTTAACCTCCTCCAGGCTAGAGCCGTAAGTGTACGGAGCAGCAGGAGATAATTTGCCGTCCAGCGCAGTAGGGCTTTGTGATCGGGTGGTTGCAGGAGCTGTGCCCACTCGATCCACGGCAGTCGACGTAACAAAATGCATTCCTATTGTAAAAAATAGGAAAAAAATAGTTTAAAAAATAAGCCACGTCCATAACAACCAACTGTTTAAAAATATCACAGGTGAACTTTAAAGAAAAAGAAAATAAAATTTGTCAAAAGTCAATTTTAGGTCCCCATCCACCAGAGTAACACCAGGCAATTAAAAAGTCTAAAATACCAAAAAATAGTACTAATGGAAATGTAACCTCTGCCCGCCAAAAAACAAGCCCCCACATAATACATTTTGACAGAAAAATTGAAAACCTATGTCTCGCAGAAAATGTAAAAAAAATAAAAATAAACAATCTTTTCTGATGAGAGGCATAGGGGCTCATAAATATTGCGATTTGTTACCACGAATTGTGAGGAAATTCGGATTCAGTGCAAATCAAATTTTTCCTGAAATTCGGATCGAATTCCATTTTGTCTGCTTCGATTCACTCATCTCTAATGATGACCTATCCTGAGGATAAATCATAAATTATCTTTTCCGGGATAACCCCTTTAACAATGTTCAAATAGTAAATCAAAAGGAACTTCCCCTCATCTGTTGGCTGTTCAGGTCAACTCTGTATCGTCATTGGCAGCCCTGTCCTGAAAAACCAGCTTGATCAAAAATTCAGATATGATTGCTCTATTGGAAATTCCAAAATTTACCTGAAAAGTTGTCGATTTTACAATAGACCGTACATAATATGTTCTCAGTGTTATTTTTCTCTGGTCTTGTCTGTAATGCTATGGGCACTAATGCCTGTGTTTTCCTGTTTAAACAATTCAACCACTTCATAGTGGAAAATGGCACCTGGTACAGAAAGAGATCAGAAAGTAATTTTGTTCTGTATCTGTATAACTTACCATCTTCTAACGCCATCTACCATTCCGATGGCTTTATTTGAAGTGTTGCAACCTACAGCAGTTCTAAATGCATGGTGATTAGGTAAGTGCATATAATTACAAAATTGCCACAATTGCGTTCCTTATGCACATTCTGCTGGAGCAATTAGTACTAATTGGCAAAACAGATAACTTCATTTTCTCAATGAGATGCAGAAAACTAATGTTTAAATGTTATTTTCTCGTAAATCGCTTACAGGAATGTAGACATTAATTTTCAATTATAGGATAAAATGTATCTACACAATAGTTTATAATGAATTGTGTTGTATGACAAAGAATTCTAGCTTTATGCACTTCTAAAAATGTAATTGAAAACGATTATTGCATTGAATATTGGAAAAAATATTTATTAATAAGGAGTTTGGAAAAACTGGGTGGATATCCATTTGTAGTCTAAAATGGCAGCCATTTTGGTTGTTAACTTTTCCAGGAATAGAAGCTGTGGGGCAGATTTATTAAAACTGGTGTAAAGGAAAACTGACATAGTTGACCAAAGCAACCAATCAGATTCTACCTCTCGTTTACCATTTTCATTGGTAAATGAAAGGTGGGATATGATTAGTTGCTATTTTCTTTATACCAGTTTTGATAAATCTACCCTTGGGTATCTAGAATGTCGATCAGTTTGGGAGAGAAGATGACTCAGAGACTTACTACACGTTATCCTGGCAGCCCTCTTGTTATCCTGTTATCTAGGGAGTCCCCTGGCAGGGGTACAGGGATCTGGGCTTTGTTGCAGGGGAAACCACCAAGCCACTACCTCCTGAAATAGCCTCTGTTTGGTTGATGGCTGACCAGCTGGGGTCAAGAGATACTGGTGCGGAGCACTGAGTAATCAGGTAAAACCATAGTCAGGGACAGGCCGGATTCAAAGCAGGCAAATTACAAGCAGTCCGATAAACAGCCTCAGGTCAGGATGGGCATCTCAAGTTCAGTATGGAGATCAAGCAGAGGTCAGGTCAGGCAGTAAAGAGTCAAGTCTGGAAAACAGACAGAAGTCGGTACACAGGCAACAGACAGAACTATGGCACAACTTTGCAGGGAACTAGCAAGGTAGACAACCTATTGCTCAGGCACCCTTCCAGGGGAAGGTGCCTTAATTACCCCAAGGTGGCCAATAATTCGCTGTTCTGAATTGCTTTGCACACGCTGGCCCCTCAAGAATTGGAGAGAAGGTCAGCCACCTGTGTGGAAAGACAGAGCTACCCTTGTAGCTGGGCCCCCCCAAGAAGAAGAGGAGAGTGGAAGGTGGGTCTGCTCCACTGGAACGGGAAAACAGGGGCAGGTGAGCAGAGCAGAGGCGGCCACGGATCATCACTGTCACAGAAAAAATCAGGTGGAAGAGAGGTGTATTGACCCCTTTGAAGCTGCGAGGAGCCATTCTATAGGTTCTATGAGGTTTGAGTTTGTTATTGTTTAACTAGCCCATTATCCCCTTTCATAATCCTAATTTTCCTTAGGGTAGTTGGGGTCTATAATAATATTTTTTGCTTTCATTGCCTGTTGATATGATTCAGGTCAGAAATTTTATTTCATGACAGCAACAAGCACCACGTGAAATGAACTCCTTGCAATTCCCTTTTACACTATAATATATAACAGATACATTGTGATACAAGCCATATACGTTTCTGGTTATCAGAGCACACAGGGCATAACTTACAGGTGTTTCCTAGCAGATAGCAGAAAACACCTTGGATGACAGCTAATTATGTGCTTGGAGATCGTGACCCTGATATTCTTATACTAATTGGTAGATCTTGTAAAATAATTGATTATTTACTTGAACGTGTGTGATTCTGAGCATGCTCGTAAAGTCTTGCTTTCTTACTATGCTTAAAAAGAAGTGTAAATATAAGGGCTGCAGAAAGAACAGCCACACAGAGGCTTTTGTGCATAAGGAGGCACAACAGCCACCGTGAAACATAAAGAAATACCAGTGTTTATTCTGTACACTGTAAGTAAACCACAAAATGCAGGGCAATCTGCAGGCAGTCTGCCATAGAGCAGGAGAAGTGGAGCATATTGATATAGAGTTTTGTGGTAAAGGATTCAGCAAAACATGTAATTTTTACATTTAGATGCTATGTACACCTTTGGGGCAATTTTTAATTATTGCATTTTACCAATTTGGGACTAAAAATTATTTTTCCAATTGGTCCTAAATGAAAATGTTCAGCCGCTTCTGAGAAACAAGGGTTAAAAATCTGCAAGCTGTCACTGTCTGTTTTCTTTGAATCCTGTCAGCCAACAGCTCATGTGAAGATTTTTTTTTATGATCCCCTTACCTCAAAAACACTGATTATAGCCAGTGCGTTTTAGGTTGCAGTTTGGGCACTCGGTCTCTAAAAGGTTCGCCATCACTGCCCTTGGTGCAGTTTTTAACTATGTTTTAGATTGCATGTAAGGTTCCAAGCTCATGAATTTCATTGTGCACATTCAGTAGCAGATTGATAGAGAAAATTAAGGGGGCATGCTATATGATGAGCTGTTGGGGAGCAAGTACTGTTCTTGCACAGGGGTCCTCTGTGGTGTCTGCCTGGGACATGACTGTTATTATATGGTAACATGCATCATGACAGCTTTAATGATGCATTATTATACTGGGAAGTATATGGGGAAATAATTCTGGGGGTCCACCTGTCTATAAAATACATACATCTATACATTTATGGGTATTTTTTATTGCATTATTAACTTTATTGTCATTATTGAACAGATAGGATGTATCATTAATAAGGTCTAATAGATTAATTGAGAGGAAACCCATTGACTAGTGGCGAGCCTCCAACATCAAATCCAAATAAGGTAGCCTTCTGGGGTATTTATTATGTCAGTGCCTGGGTGCATGATAGGATCCTCTGCTGCTCTGGTGCCCCAATCCAACCATGCACTGAGGGAATACACTCTTATATACTCAGCTGCAGTACACTACTGTGCCTGCGGGGGAGCTGCAGGAAGTTTGGACTTTATCAACATTTATGACAATACACAGAGAGTTGCTATTTTATCAATTTCCTAGTCTTGATATTTGAATGTCTCATATATTTTGCTTACTATCAGTAACAAAGTGGCTCTTACAATTGATGCATGCACCCTAATTATTTAATGCTATTCAGCATCACTATCACACTATCACATCAGCAAAGTGAGTGTTTAGGGGCTAAAGACCACAGCGCAATTCAGAAAACTGCAGAATCTTCTATGCCCGGGGTGGCTGCTACTTACCTCTAAAAGACCAGTCCTTTGTATGAAATTGTCTTATTCATTGTGACTCATGTGTCAAGTTGTGTTGCGTTTTATTAAATCATGAAATGTGGCTTATTGAAATAACTTAATACAATATGACAGATGCATTGTTTTGTGTTGGAAATATCTAAAAAAAATTACGTTTGCTTATAAAATTGGGTCAGAACAAATTCCATGAATGATGTGCAAATAGTGATTATAAGATAATGTCTACTTGTCAAAACAAGCTACAGTTAGGTCCATATATACACTGACACAAATGTTGTTTTTTTTACCTGTTTACTAAAACATCATCAAGTCATAGTTATATAATGGACATGGACATAAAGTCCAGTCTTTTAGCATTCATTTGAAATCCACGTTAAAATTGGATGAAGGGTTTAGGAGTTTGAGCTCTTTTATACGTGGCACCCTGTTTTTAAAGGGACCAAAAATAATTGGACAATGGAATCAAAAGGCTGTTTCATGGGCAGGTGTGGGCAATTCCTTCATTATTTCATTCTCAATTAAGCACATAAAAGGCCTGGAGTTGATTTGAGGTGCAGTGCTTGCATTTTGAAGATTTTGCTGAGCAGTAAACATACTCGCCATGCTGTTGAAACAAGCCATCCTACATCTGTGAAAACAGAAAAACCCATCCGAGAAACTGCTACACTATTAGGAGTGGCAAAAAAGTACTGGTGACCTCAACAATGCAAAATGACCTGGATGCCCATGGAAGACAATGGTGGTGAATGATCGCAGAAAAATTACCATGGTGAAGAGAAACCCCTTCACAACAGCCAACCAAGTGAACAACACTCTCCAGGATATAGGCGTATCAATATCCAAATCTACCATAAAGAGAAGACTGCATTAAAGTACCATATTTTTCATTTTATAAGACGCACTTTTTTTCCCTCTAAAGTGTAGGGAAAAAGTCACTGCGTCTTACAAAACTAATGCAACGCAAATTAGGTGGCTCAGGAGCTCTCACTAACAGCTCCTGAGCCTGCCATTAAACCATTGGACAGGCTGGCGGCTTCACTTAAAGAGGACCTTTCACCGGTCCAAAGTTTGTTAGTCAAAGCTATGTACATGCAGAGCGGCACCCAGGGATGTCCCTGCACTTACTATTATCCCTGGGTGCTGCTCCTTTCGGCCGCTGTAACCCCCAGTACCGGCGCACGTGCTGCTGCTAGTTTTGCCTTGGGCGGAGACATCCTCTTTTGCTCTGGGCGTCTCCTTCTCCCAGGCTGGAGCACTGGACAATCGCAGCGCTCAGCTCATATCCTGGGAGGTTGCAAAGTGTACAAAGTATAAAGTAAAAAATAAATAAAGACAAAATAAAAAATAGAAGTAAAAATAATAAAAAAATACCATCACACACACCACAACAAAACTTCTAGCCCCGCCCCCAGTGGCCACATCCCATACATCACACATATCAAAATGGAAACGGAACATAATTTAAAATATGGAGTAAGGGGCTTAGAAGGTGGGATGTAGGCCACAGCACCAGACCAGTTCTATCTTCAGCTTGCTGCCTGGACTTCGCCTAGTAATGACACCTATAGTGCCTCCAGTGGTATGTTGCCCAAGTCATCAATGAAAGTGTCGTTCCAAGTTGTCGTCTCCAGTGCAGGTCACGGGCCTTTTCTCGTCTTCGGCCTGAGATACCTGTGTCCTTTGTGATTTGTACACTGCTTCATATAATGCCTTGTGGCTTATGAGAGTGAGCAGTAGGGCAGGGAGCCCATGCCCTGCCACAGTATTGAACTCTATCACCATTCTGCATTCTGAGAAGATAAGTACCTGATAATGACAGTGTTAAATACTACAAAGAGCATTAGATCATTATGCTCCCAGCCGGTGGCAGTGAGGAGGGTTTCGGCGGCCCCCAGGGCATTGGCCCACCAGGACATTTCTGTGTGAGGTTTATGGCCAGTCCACCCTTATACTATGCTTCTGCCAAGTGGGCTGAAACAAAATCCTGCTCCAGGAAAAAACTATTCCTATGAGTAAATAGCTGCCAGTAAAGCAGCTTACACTAGGCTATGATAATTCTATGAGGATGCTGCTCCTAATTTATGATGAGGTGTATGCCATATTATAAATTAGATGCAGCATTTAGCAGTCCATATCCCTGCTGACGTACAATTCAATGTTCTTCTATGCCATTTTCTTGGGAAATTGATGAAGCTGGCAGAGAAATGGCACTTGCAAATTTTTTTTTGCATAAATGCTATTGGTAAAGTTCCAAATGTGGTGTATTTTAATGATAAATGTGGTCAGTATATACAGTATAGATATATATATATATATATATATATATATATTTATATATATAAAATTTGAAAAAATGGCAGCACCAATACAAACACTGGCAATATGGGTGCAAAGCCACAATTGGATAAGCAAGTCCACACGATATAAAAATAGAAAAGGCGGCAGCACTCCAAAGTAAAAAAATAATCACCGTTTATTTACCCATGTGGGCAACGCAACGTTTCGGCTCTGACCTCGAGCTTTGCTTGAGAAAGGCTTGAGGTCAGAGCCGAAACGTCGCGTTGCCCACATGGGTGAATAAACGGTGATTATTTTTTACTTTGGAGTGCTGCCGCCTTTTTTATCTTGATATATATACATATTTACACAGTGCCTTTCAAAAGTATTCACCCCCCTTGACTTTTTTCATATTTCGTATGTGTTGGGTTTACGCCAGACATAGCGTTTTCTTTCATGGCCAAAAAGTTTAATTTTAGTCTTATCAGACCACAGCACCTTCCTACATACATTTTGGGTGTCTCCCACATGCCTTTATGCAAACTTACAACGTGCCTTTTTGTTTTTTGCTGAAAGTAATGGCTTTCTTCTGGACACTCTGCTATAAAGCCCAACTCTATGGAGCGTACGGCTTATTGTCGTCCTATGTACAGATACTCTAGTCTTTGCTGTGGAACTCTGCAGCTCCTCCAGGGTTACCTTAGGTCTCTGTGCTGCCTCTCTAATTAATGCCCTCCTTGCCCGGTCTGTGACTTTTGGTGGGCGGCCATCTCTTGGCAGGTTTGCTGTTGTGCCATGTTCTTTCCATTTGGTTATGGTAGATTTGATGGTGCTCCTGGGATAATCAAAGATTTGTATATTTTTTTATAACCTAACCCTGACTTGTACTTCTCAGCAACATTGTCCCTTACTTGTTTGGAGAGTTCCTTGGTCTTCATGGCAGTGTTTGGTTAGTGATTCCTCTTGCTTAGGTGTTGCAGCCTCTGGGGCGTTTCAAAAAAGGTGTGTATATGTAATGACAGATCATGTGACACTTAGATTGCACACAGGTGGACATCATTTCACTAATTATGTGACTTCTGAAGGTAATTGGTTTCACCAGAGCTTTTTATGGGCTTCCTAACAAAGGGGGTGAATACATACACATATGCCAATTTTCTGTCTTCTATTTCTAAACAATTGTTTTATTTATATATTTTTCTCATTTCACTTCACCAATTTAGACTATTGTGTTCTGATCCATCACATAAGATTCAGATTAACAAAACATTGAACTTAAGGCTGTAATGTAACAAAACACTAAAAAAGTCAAGGGGGGGTGAATACTTTTGCAAGGCACTGTATATGAATATAGTATACACTATATTTAATGCCAGCCATTCAAATGCATAGTTGTCCAAGTGATATATGCTCATGTTAAGGTCTTCACTTCTGGTTAAGTGTAGGTCTCAACTGGGGCACCGTGCCTCCCATTTATAATGACCACCACTTACACAAATACAGCAGACAACGGCAAGTCCCTGTATTGGGATAGATGTTGCTGTATATATTGACATTGCTTTCTATCTTACTTGACTTTTGACTTCATGTTTCATAGCAGTACTAATGTGAGTATAACTTTCCTCCTCTTCTCAGGCATCTTGCTGACGTGATGAGACAACAGGGCCACTGCTCAACAGACCCCATGGAGAGAGATGCAAACCTCATCGTTCACATGCAGCACTATGAAACCATGCAGTCCCGACAATCTGCAAATAACTTATGTGAGTTTTATTACATGAGCTGAAGTATTTGGTTACAGTCCCACCGCAGGACGTATAACTAGATAACCACTTTATGAATGTTGTAATATGGGGTCATTTCTCTCCGGCTGGAAGTGACGTAATTGCTTGGTCAGAAAAATGTGTACTTCTGTAACATCGTGCTATGGTGCCCTGGCGGTCCAGGGAGTGTGACATTGACTGAGGCTGTCTTCATATTGATATCTGCAAACAGGTTTGTGGCTTCTTTCCCCTGGAATGGATTTTGGACAAATCTGTATGTTTTCTCCTTCATCTTGACCATGAACATCCATAGTTTTGCTTATTTGACCCTTTAAAGTCTCATTGGGATTGTATAAGGAATCAGGATAGTTCTTGTCTGAGTTGTCACAAGTGTTGCATTGAAATTTGTACAATGGTGGGATTAACCCTCATCTATGTTGGTTCCTGTAAGTGCATCTGAAATGTATCTGGATCTTTTTTGCCCTTGGCATGTGGTGATTACAGGATACATACACGATTTTATAATAAAAAAAAAGTGAATATCTATCTATCTATCTATCTTATCTAATCTATCTATCTATCTATCTATCTATCTATCTATCTATCGGCACAATTGTATATGGCTCCTGTTGGCCTGAATTGAGTTTGGATGAAGATTGCCCCCTAGTGGAGGCAGGGCATGGCTAAAATTTTGTATGTACTGTATATGTGAAGGAACAGTGCTTTGTGAGAAGGCACTTGTGTTTTAGATCATTTATGCTGTTTCATTTAAGCTGTAAAATTTTGTCACAATATATGACCAGAAAGGTCACCATTGCTATATGTATCTAGGTTTTGCATTTAAAGGGGTTTTCCAGGAGTTCAATATAGGCCATCGTCATCTGATCATCAGGGGTCTGAATCACGGCATCCCCAGTGTTCAGCGGCTATGGTACTCCAGCCCATGCCACGGCCTCTTCCAAGGCCAGTGATGTCACATTCATTGGTCATATGGCCTATTTGCAGCTTAGTCCCATTCAAGTAAATGGGCCTGAGCTGCCACAATAAACAGCCGCTATATAATGTATAGCACTGTCTGTGCTTGGTAAGCTGAGAAGAGGTTGCACCACTCATTGGAGTGCCACGGCCTCTTCAAACAACTAGTCGGCGGGTGTGCCGGGAGTTTGCCCCTACTGATCAGATATTGATGACCTATCAATATTGAACTCTCGAAATCCCCCGTAACAATAATATTGTTAATTAGATTAAATTATGATTTTTAGTAATTAATATCACGTGGTAAGGACATGTTTACCCTACTGGTCTGTACTCTGGACTCCTAGGCACCATATGGGCAACCTTTTTTCTGCTAGAGGAAATGCTTTTAAATGGTTATTGCCCCATAAAACCACATGCCACAGTATTTTTCTTATAGATTCCATATAAAATTAGAAGCTTATTGCGGTACATTGTTCAATCCAATGCATTGATAGTGCCGCATTATGAATTACAGTGAAGTCACAGGGTTTTAGCATCATTTGTACATGAACTTATCTGTTAATAGTATTTCCTAATTTAATGAGCACATGAAATATAAAAGTTGGAAGTACAATAATAGTATGCATAGACTAGAACTAGCCTATTTTGTGCGTAATTCCCTTTTCTGCTAAACCTTTGTTGAGGACTCATTTTACCAGGAATCTTTGCCATAAAGGACAAAGCATTTTAATTAGTGTCAACAACTGAAACGCATTTCTGCAAGATATTTTACAAATTTGTTGAAATTACGTCAACACCTAAAAAGCATTAATTTTGCTATTGTGAATCACAATAATTAGGCTGTGGGCCTTACGCATTGCCAACATGCAAAATGCCACAAAAAACGACTGAAAAGAGATTTAACAGCTTGATATAAGACAAGTGCAGGACTTTTATTACCATGGTTCTCATGATCATTTTGGCCTCCACTGTTTCCTATGTCTCGTTTTTTCCTTTCCTTGCTTTCCTAGCTCACTTACTGAATGTTTTTTCAGCAACTTTCACTTTTGAAGTGCATGTTGCATATGAATCGTAGCGACTAGGGATGAGCAAATCGACTTCGGATGAAACATCCAAAGTCGATTCACATAAAACTCTGTGTCAATACTGTACGGAGCGAGCGCTCCGTACAGTATTAGAATGTATTGGCTCTAATGAGCCGAAGTTATTTGAGACTTCGCATAATAACTTCAGAAATTGATTTAGACTGTAAAAAAACATTTCCCGTACTCCGGTTCGGTTCCAAGGTACCACTTGGAACAGAACCCGAGTTCAGATTTTTTTTTTACAGTATAAATCAATTTCTGAAGTCATTATATGAGACTTTGCGAAGTAATAACTTCGGCTCATCAGAACCAATATATTCTAATACTGTACGGAGCGCTCGCTCCGTTTCATCCAATGTCGATTCGCTCATCCCTAGTAGCGACCACAGCAACTTGCAGAGGCACAGAGTAATCTCCATACTTGGCGCTATTGTCTGTAAAAGCGCTGTGGAATATAACAGCGCTATATAAATGTGTAAAATAAATAAATAAATACTAAGTGCCTGGTGCATCATCATATGTCGTGTACCTTCCTAGTCTATTCTAATAATATGTCGCTCACCACTCCGTCTTTCCCTGGACACTGTGGCCATTGGATGGCTCCAGGGCACATGTGAATTGTGGGACCTCTGTTCTTGACATACAATTGTTACACCGTCAACAGGAAAGAGAAAGATGATCCGTCCTTCAGATAAAAGCAATTGAGCCGCAGCTTTATTCCAACATGGTTAAAATCGTAGAAGCGAAATGCAGTAAATAAATGTACCTCTGCTGTATGCAAATTATGACTTAATGGGTGTATTCTTCATGTGCTTGATCATCTTTCCTTTAATGCAGTGTGTCCTCCCAAAGTCAAGAAGGATCCGGGCATGGGAGGAGGTTGGACCTCCAACCAGCTGGAGAGCAGGTGCTTTCTCTTATTCGCTTCATAGTTGCAGGTCCCAAAGTTCGAAGCCTCATCTATCAGAAACGTATGACCTATTCTGTAGTGCTGCCTCGATATAATGCTTTTAACTATCTACTGAACATTGCCCAATAAAAGCTAATTTAATAGTATACTTTAATGGCATGACAATCATTTTGGTATTGCAGGTTGTAGGTTTTTATAACTCCCAGTGATTTTTAACAGGAGTGCAAATTAGTAGCGGAGCGTACGTGACAATTATTGGATGTAAGATTTATATGTCATTTATGTATATTACCGGACCACTGTTCTAATCTGCCCTGATCTATAAATAATGGCTCATTCTGCACCAAGATGTGACAAAGGCTTGTCTGTAGGTTAGCGGCTGAAGATTCATTGTTTCGCGACAGAATTGTGCGATCCATCTATGACATAGACAGAGGTCATACATTATGTCTGGCATTACTGGAAAGGACATGAGACAGGACATGCATCTAACAGCATCTTTTCATTACGCTCTTTCCTGTTTGTGATGTATGTATAGCTTGCAGCAAGTGGATAAGATTGGTAGGTACTAGTTGGATTTATTATAAATCGGATGATTCTCTGCTATAGGCAGCGTCTTCTATCTGTAGAGGAACAATTTGCCAAAAAAGAATGTGTCTGAATGTCAGTGTTAACAGATCAGTGTCACATTGATGACTACTGCAGAGAATAAAACATACTGTGCCAATACAACCATATAGTGGAATGTTTTTTTTTTTACCTAGCTCCTTAGAGTAAGGCCACATGCCATGGTCATGATCTGCTTGGGTGCTGCGGTCAAAAACCGTATGGCCAATTAGCCCACAGATGCCTTTCATTTAGTTAATAAAGACCGCGCTGTTTAGTTGGGCTTCATTGTTAATGGCTTCACGGTATTGAAGTGGGCCTTCAATAGTTAAAGGGGTTATCCCATGACCAATGTAAAAAATGAAAATCAGACATCATATAGGACATCATATTGAACCAGCCCTGTACCTCACATGGATCCGGAGATCTCCACATTCATTGCTCTGCTAGATTTATATCATGCTGGCGGCTCAAGGGGAGTGTCTTTTCTGCTGCAGCTCAGGGGGCGTGTCCATACTCTCCCTATCACAGCTCAGGGGGCGTGTCTCAGCTCTCCCTATCACAGCTCAGGAGGCAGTTGAAGGATGAAACTGAGCATGTGTGGCCATCTCAGTGAGCAGGTCAAAGAAATAAGAAAAAAAAATAACAGCAGGTGGAGCTATACTGATATATTTTATTGAATAACTCAGTCACTATGCTAAATTTGTATTAAATGCAATTACAAAAGACTTTAGATCCTGGTGCTATAGAATATTTTTCATTGGATAACCTCTTTAAATGAAATGCAGCTGCAGCAGCTGCGTGCCATGTGGTTGTAGCCTTAGCCTCTATGTCTGTGATTATTGTCAATTGGTAGTCTGGTTAAACACCACATGGACACAGTTGTAAAATTTTGTAAAATCCCTGCTACATATACCATGGCAACACATCAGCTGTGTGAAGAGGCTGCAACACTCCAAAAGCACTTTTCTCCCCCTAGGCCATCTGAGATCACATTGTCCGGCCCACCCGATCTCCGGTCAGCGCCACAGCTTTCTCAGAGAACAGCTTGGTAGAGTTCTCTGGATCTGGCATTGCCGGATACTGCCACCTGCTAGCAGGAACTCATTGCCTATGATAGGGTCCAGCACAGATCTGGCCAATACCCGGCTGGCCGGAGAAATGAAAGTAGCCACCCACATCAACCAGCATTAGCCACTGTGATGGATCTGGCACATCTGCGGCGTGTCTAGACTAATTTTACACTGTCTAAATCTTAGACAGTATTATTGCATAAAATCAATAGCCATATGCATCAAAATGTTTGTCATGCAGCTGTACTTTGTAATGATGGAATGCAATGAATTGTCTAGTATATGGGCCACCTTTTTATCCACTCATGTAAATACACTTCAATTTTATAATATACTGGTGCTTACTGTATAAACATTTGAATAGAGGGATTGAATCAGAGCCGGACTGGCCCACCAGAGGATTCTCTGCTGGGCCCTGGAGTTCAAACCATGGTCGGTCCCAAAGGTTCAATGGAAAAAAAAAAATATTTGGAGCTCACTTTGGAGCTGATTACTTACCACTAGGGTCTATTTCATTGGATTAAAACGAAGAAACCCCAGTCCAGCACTGTATTGAATGTCCCCAAATTTGCCATAAATGGCACCATACTTTCACCCACTTTTCCGACAGAGTGATCCAAAGATCTCCATACACAGGTAATATTGGGACTCAATCAGAGCTGATCTTTCATTAGTTTCTGTTCACATCTGTGTTGTACATTCTGTTCATGATGCAAGCCACAGTGCTATGCCGATCCATCATGAGATCGATCCAGCTGTAACCCAAAGGACCCTACTGATTTATTGGGGGTCTGTTGTAGTTACACTCTAGCATCCATTGTTTTTATGGTTAAAACAGTACAGTATGAACAGAGCCTTATAAAGGGAATCTGCAAGCAGATTTTACATGAATTAAACGTTGGTGAAAGTAGTCTGAACATGCCCATGTTAGTTGGGTTGAAGGGGTATTTTTGGGGGAGTTATTTGAAGTTATCCCCATCCACAAAATAGGGGAAAACTACTAGATTGGTGGGGGTCTTACCGCTGGGACCGCCACTGATCACAAGAATGCGGACCCTCTACCTTGTGGAGCCCCCTGAAATGAACAGAGCGGCTAGTCGGGCATGCATGCAGCCACTCCATTCTTTTCTATGGGAGTTCTGGCGTATAGCATTCGGCTATCTCTGTAACTCCCATAGAAATGAGTGGAGCAGCTGTGCACATGCCAAACTGGTCACTCCATAACCCCACCGATCTAATGGTGATACCCTTTCCACATAACTGGAACACCCCTTAAGGCTGCCTGCACACATTGTGGACTACACACGTTTTTTCTGTGAAGATTCTCATGTGGAAAGACCGCAGTGTAATACGGTACCAGCAAAGTGTATGGGATTTCACAATTCTCATATACACTTTGCTTTTTTGTTCCATATTGAAATTAACTTGCTGTCTGTGCAGATTTTACAGCATGTCAATTCTTTGTCCGGTACTTTTGTGCGGCTTTCACCGTTTTCAATGCATGCGTGAGATCTGCTGCAATACTGCATCAAAGTAATAAATGCAGTTTTTGGTGAGGATTTGGTGAGGAAATGCATAGAAATCTACATGGAAATGCATATTTTGTATGCAAACCTGCACTTGTGCCCATGCAGGTATCCTTGAGGCAAACATACCAGAAAAAATGATTCACTGCCCTGGCTTATCGGTGCCTAACTAAAGAATGAACGTCCAACAAATGTTTTAGACAGCATTATTATACCCCCGCCTGCACACAATGTTTTCTCAGGTAGGCATATATTATCATGGCAAATGCTTTCTCCAAGATCTATTTAGCATTATTTAACTTTTAGCTTTTCCTCAGGACAGGTTATCAATATCAGACTAGTGGGGTCCAACACAACTGGAATCCCAACTGATCAGCTTTTTCGGGCAGCCTCTGGGTCCCAAAACTATACAGTGGATTAATCCATCGTGAAGTTTCTGGCGCCAGCATAATGCATCCCACCTACCATTGTGGGAGGAAACCCATGCAAACAAAGGGAGGACATATAAACTCCATGTAGAGGTTGCCCTTGGTCAGATTTAAGCCTAGAACCCCAACGATGCAAGGCACCAATGCAAACCACTAAGCCTTCTATAGCTGTAGATCATATGCCCATATGTTTACAATCTTACCATGCCAACTGGTTTCTCACCTGGAACACTTCTATAAAATACCTGTTCACTTGTATGTATTTTCTACTCTGTACTTTAACACTTTATGTGCCTGGGACACACCTCCAGAGCAGAAAGGACATTTATATTGTGTGGATATTATAAAATTCAGTACAATGTCAAGTAACTGAGTTTATTGATGCTGGAGGTCTGCCAGTTGGATAGCTCAAGTATTTTGAAATACTCAGGGAAAGTCTGTGTGACATGACATTTGCTCGGGCCATAAGAGTTGCCTATTTGGATGTCAGAACTAGTAAAATGATTGAAGAATCTACTATTCATTTTTTCTGTTACATAAAGTGCTACGTTGTAGCAAAATGATCACAATTATGTACATCCAGAAGTAAGGCTCTCAGGAAAACACATGGAAAGTAAGAATTAGAGATAAGCGAATTTTTCAATTTCAATTCGGCTGGTTCGCCAAATTTTCCGAAACGATTCGATACGAATTTATTTGCAGCGGATCGCGTTTAAAAACGGCTATTTCCTGGCTGCAGAGAGCCTTTATAGTGGTGTAGAACACTGTGCCTTGCATTAACACGCATAGGGAGTCTGCTGTGGTAGTGAAACAATGCTGTGAGTCAGTATGACATGCAGATGACATGCGTTGCTCTTAGAATCATTGTCCACTTCACTTATTTGGGCATTTACGGGGCTAAAACTGACCAAATAACTCAAGTGTGAACTCAGCCTTACAGGTCGATGTTAGCGTCAAGAAGACCCTCAGTCCTTTTACACCTTCGTCAGCTGATTCCACATAGATGTCAGAACCTTTTCCTTTTAAACGCTTATACAAGTAGAGCCGCCCGACAGAGTGGAGAGGGTGTCAGCAGTAAGTTTGTGTTGACGTCACAGATTATTTTGCTCTTCCTCTGATCCGTCAAAACAATAACCCCCAAAAAAGAGATCCTGTCTGTTGAGCAGCCGGCTTCACTCGGTCAGCATTTGGTCAGTAATCCATCAGTATTGCGAATGCCAAAAAAAACAGGAGTTGATCCAAAACAGAGATGACACGTGAATGGAATTTTTGCATGTCTTCTGTGTTTTGTACCCACTCCTGCTTTTGGCTACCAAACCATAAGCCAATTCTGATGGGACCATAAAGGGCTTAAAGCTGCTACAGGACAGAATCCGCTGTGCATCTCAATTTTCCTTCCTTCTGACAGATCAGAAGAAGGGTCAAATACATGGTGATGTCATCCAGGCTAAAAAGGCAAAATAGTGGCCCAGTCATGGATTGCGGAGGGTGGGAGAACCGCTTGAGAAGTCCACAGAGTGGCCCAATGACATAGTGGTGAGGTGGAAGCAGCATAAGGAGACCACAGAGTGGCACAGTGACATAGTGGTGAGGTGGCAACAGCAGTAGCATGAGGAGGCCACAGAGTGGCAGAATAACAGAGTGTGGAGGTGGCAGCAGCAGCATGAGGAAGCCACAGAATGGCAAGGTGACATAGTGTTGAGGTAGCAGCCGCAACCACATGAGGAGGCCACAGAGTGGCACAGTAATAGAGTGTGGAAGTGGCAGCAGCAGCATGAGGAGGCCACAGAGTGGCCCAGTGACATAGTGTTGAGATAGCAGCAGCATGAGGAGGCCACAGAGTGGCACAATGACAGAGTGTGGAGGTGGCAGCAGCAGTATGAGGAGGCCACAGAGTGGGAGGTGACATAGTGTGGAGGTGGCAGCAGCATGAGGAGACCACAGAGTGATCCGGTGACAGAGTTGGATGGTGGGTGGCAATAACAGTACCTGCTGACAACGGTGGGTGTAAGAAGAAGCACTTGGCATCAGATGTGTGGCATCAGGCGGTGACAGCATCAGAATAGTAGCTGAGGCAGGTAGCCAGAAGAAACCGGTCTCTTTTGTCAAGCTTTGGGTGAGGCAGTATGGATGATCTAGTCTGATGCATCAGGCGGGTGAAAATCCTGGCTGATCCACGCTGATTGATCTTGACAAGGGTCAGTCTCTCCACATTTTGGGTGGACAGGCGAGTTCTCCTTGTGGTAACTATGGCCCCCACCGCACTAAATACCTGCTCTGATGCCACACTACTGGCCAGGAAGGACAGCTTTTACAGGGCAAACTCGGCCAGTTGCGGCCAAAAATCCAGTTTGGCTGCCTAGTAGTGAAGCGGATCTTCGATGACAAGTGGCAGTGTGCACTTCAAGTATGCCACCACCTGCTGGTTCAGGTTCTGCTCTATGTCTGGCTACTGGTGAGTAGTTTCTTCACTATGAGCTGCTCATCAGCGACTCTGGACTCAGGCTGCTGCTGATGGAGCTGGTACTGCTACTGCCAGCGCACCCCCCCCCCCCTCAGCAGCCATGGCAGTGGAACATGAGCGCAGAGGGACCCCCCAGTCAGACCTGTGAGAGGATGTATGATGGTGCAGATAGGTAGCGGCCAACTGACTACATAGGATGTCTCTATAGTAGTTCAGTTTGTCCTCTCTCTCTCAGCGGGTGTAAAAAAGGCCCCCATTTTTGACCGGTAGCGAGGGTCTAACAAGGTGCAGAGCCAGTAGACATCCCTCTAGCGAATGGTGACAATTCGGCTGTCATTACGCAAGCAAGTGAGCATGCATCAGGCAATTTGCGCAAGTGACTCAGAGGGACTCCTTGCCTCCATCTCCACTGCATACTGCCACGGTGTGCCTGGGTCATCTGCCTAGTCTTCCTCATCGCCCTGTAGCTCCTCCGGCTGCTCCTGCTCCTCCTCTCCTGTCACCTGTGTAGAATAAACATTAATTTCGCTTGTGTTCCAATGTTCTCCTCCTCCTTCAGTTCAGCCCCCACGAGGCTGATGTGGCCGTGAGATGTAGGCGCCACGTCTCCAGTCCCCTGACCAGCCAGATTTACCAGCATCTTTTCCAGGATATGATGCAGTGGATTGACATTGTTCATCCTGTAGTCCTGACGACTGACAAAAAAAGTGGCCTCCTCAAAGGGCCTGAGCAAACGGCAGGTGTCACGCATGAGCTGCCACTGTCTGACATAGAAGTTACACAGGGGAGTACCTCTGTCCGCTTGCATCATCAAGAAATGGCCTTTCTCGGTTCGTATAGTTGGTCCAACATATGGAGGGTGGTATTCCAACAGGTGGAAACGTTGCATATCAGCCTATGTTGGGGGACGCTGTTCTGCCGCTGCAGCTCAAGAAAGGTGTGCTTGGCAGTGTACGAGTGGCTGAAGTGCATGCAAAGTTTCCTGGCGATTTTTAGGATGTCTTGCAGATGGATGGAAGACTTCAGGAACCGCTTTACAACCAGATTAAATACATGCACCATGCAGGGTGCATAGCTCCGCCTCCTTGACGCAGCTGTGAATGGCAAATAATACTTTTTTCTGCCACAAATACACGCCAAAAAGGGCTGTCATTTTCCCACTTGACCACACAACGGCTAATAAGCCCTCTTCTTTTTCCCCACTAATACATGCCAAAAAAAAGGCTTTAGAACATATAACTGCAGCTGTGAACGGCAAATAATACTTTTTTCTGCCACAAATACACGCCAAAAAGGGCTGTTATTTTCTCACTTCACCACACAACGGCTAATAAGCCCTTTTCTTTTCCCCCACTAATACCCGCCAAAAAAAGGCTTTAGAACATATAACTGCGGCTGTGAGCGACAAATTATACTTTTTTTTGCCACAAATACACGTAAAAAAGGGCTATAATTTTCTCACTTCACCACACAATGGCAAATAAGCCCTTTTTTCTTTTTCCCCACTAATACACGCCAAAAAAAGACTTTAGAACATATAACTGCAGCCGTGAACAGATTGTTCCTATTATCGAGGCTGTTTTCTCCCCTATTGAACCCTGTTCTGCTTCAATACTGTAGAATAATTTCTCCCTATCCTTTCCCTACACTTCTAATGCTCTTTCCCTAAACTTCTATTGAGCAAAATATAAGTTTTCAAGTCTTTCCTAACACTGTCCCTAGCGTCTGCTGACGTCTCTCCATGCACTAAGTACACTGGAAAATGGCTGAATCCAAGATGGCTGAGGCTATTTTTAGGGCTGTGACATCACAGGGCTGGCTGTTGATTGGCTGCATGCATGGCATTGTGGGTGATCCCTCGTTCCCAGAGTTCATTGCTCCATGTCCTAACATGCGCAGCAGCCATTTTAGTAAAAAATGTGATTCGTTACCACGAAGCGTGAGCAAATTCAAAATCAGTGCAAATCGAATAATTCCTGAAATACGGATCGAATTCCACTTCGTCAGCTTCGATTTACTCATCTCTAGTAAGAATATTGTTTTTCCGCAAGAAGTGAGATTTTCTAATGCATCCACATCCCTAAGTAATGAGGCCATTCAAGGCTAGTTTCACACGTGCGGCAGAGCTCTCCTGCAGAGAACAGTCTGACGGAGTTATCCAGACCAGGCATTGCTGGATACTGCTCCTTGACAACCAGACCTTATTGGCTATAATAGGGTCCAGCAGAGATCTGGCTACTACCTGGCTGGCTGCAAATGTGAAGGTAGCCAGCCAGATTCATCATCCGGCATCAGCCACTATGATGAATATGGCACATCTGTAGAGTGTCTAGGCTAATTTCACACTGTCTATTTGGTATGGAAGAACTTGACTGGGCTACACAGTCTGACCTCAACCCCAGCCAACACCTTTGATATGAACTAGAATGGAGATTGTGAGCCAGGCCCTCTCATCAATGCCTGACCTCCCAATGCTCTTCTTGATGAATGGTGGCCACAAATTCCCACAGACACAATCCAAAATCTTGTAGAAATCCCTTCCAGAAAGGTGGAAGCTGTTTTAGTTGGAAAGAGGGACCAACTCCTTATTAATGCCTATAGATTTAAAATGGGATGTCATAACAGCTCCAGTAGGTGTAATGTGTATAGTGTATTTCATGGATATAATTGATCATTTGTCACAGTTCTAGTTAAGAAGATATTCCCATCTTGGACCACCAACAATTCTCCTGAATACAGTTCTGCTGCCACACCCTGAACAGTGAGAGATTAAAGGGGGTTCAACACTGAATCAGCACTACTGCCCCTCCATTCTCAGGATCAGTGAGAGTCCCTCAGGTCTTATCACTAGCGATCATATAGTGATGACTCGTCTTAGTGAGATGCCATCTCTTGAAGAGATGGAAATTTTACTTTAATTATCTCACAAATGAGATGAGTTGTTGTCATAAGCTGTGTAGTGTGTAATAAGGAATGATTTCAAGTTAACCATCTCTTTAAATTACTTTTGTCACTCCTCCACAATACAATGTCGAATAGAACATGCCACATGCTACATATTAAATTGGTGACATATTTTGGGACATATGAACCCCATATTATTCTGTATAAACCTGAACCACCAAGTGAACTTATAGGGCCATTTACTATTCTGAAATATCCCAGAATTAGGTGTACTTCAGACGCAGATGGTGGTGGAAAAGTTAGTCGCGCTGCTATCTGCGACTTCGTTCACAAAGTAGTAATAAAAGGCATATGCGACCAACAGGGAATTGTAATGTAACTATTTAGGGGCTGTCACTAAAATGTAACTTTTATTAAGATCATAAAAATTGGTATTTTCAACTCAAAATGTGCAAACAAAAATATCAAACGTCCTAGGTTGTCTTACAAGTGGGTATGAGTATATTGTAAGTAGCTCAGACCACCCTAGGAACGTATATTCAAATGGAGCAGATAATTAGGGCTCCGGTAGTGGGGCATCTTGTGGGAGACTACCCACTGATTACATTCCGTAAAGGTAGTAACTTGAGGGATAAATTGGTACCTGTTCATAACTTCAACAGATCCACCGCCAGATATAGGGGTTATTAAGACTGTCTTAGTGCTTATTATTAGTAACAATGTACTAGTGCACAATCATATCACATGCATATGCCTCATAAAGATACATGGCATAAGATATATTTTCAGATAAGAAATGAAAGGGAATCTCTTGAAGCATAGACTGCAAAACAGGATAGCTGCATTACGGTTTTCTAGGACAGACAATATGCCGAAGCCATGAGAAAAAAGTGGGGATTCAATTACTGCAGAAAGATGGATTAAAAACTGGCAGCCAATCCATCATTCCTGCAGTGGTAAATCGAGAACTTTGTTTTCTTCCTGAGAAACACAAGCACACATGTTCAGCAGTTTACGCTTATGGAGACATGCATATCTCACATGTCACAATGTTTACTGCACACATATAGGGACAATATTAAGCTCTGTGAAAATATAACAAGCAGTGCTGCCCGCACAAATGCTGCACTAACAGATTGCCGTTCATTCTTTCCATACATAAGGTCCATGTCCTGTTGGTGGAGTCAATTGGTTATTGCAAGAAGAAATTTTATATCTAATTTTAATGAATTTGTTTATTTACTTAGTAGGATATGATTTTGTATTTATTTAAAATCTTGGATAGCAAAATCCTAATTTGCTCCAGCAACTAATTTGCTTCTTTTTTTTTTTGCATTAGTGTTGGGCTCTGATGTCTTCCTATAGACAACAACATCCATTCGTTTTCTGTAACAGTTTGGATACAAGGATCTACTCACTTGTGGACTGTTCTTGGATAATGAACTGTATAATGGACTCTAATTTTATGACTTTCTGTACATAATGTTGGTTGACATTAGAGTTGCCAACAGTCCAGAAATTGTGTCCTTGATTTTTTTTGGAGTTGGTGGGACTTGACTAGATTATTTTGGTGGTAAATATCATCATTTTACAGCTTACCAGTATATTGAGCTATAGAAATATATTGCCTTTATTCATTATGGTTTTCCAATTTGTCCATAAAAATATTGTCTGTCTATGATTTTGAGATACATTTTCCAGAAATAACAAATATTCTGGTTGACAACCCTGACTGACATGTACAGTGACAATAGCATTCAATAGTAATTTTCAAATTTACCTTTTGCTATGACTTTTTTTTAAGCTACTGCTTATGTGAGGAGTCAGTGTTTTAAGAGTTATCTGGTTTAAAAGATCCATTTTCAGATTCTCTGTAGGAAATCCTAGTGTTGGGAGGTGCCCCATACCATCATCCATTAGCCTAAGCATCCTTTACTCTGGAGGACTTGTCTGATTCTTGCATGATCATTGGGAAGCATGTAATGCTTAATTTTCCCTCTTGGGGTGCTGCAGAACAATGCAATACCTGCTCTCTGTTTCTCTCAGAAAGCAGCCCATCACTGAGGGTCCCACCAAAATCTCGCGAGACTTGCAAAATAACTGACTTTGCCTCGTCGGAGGCCATAGATTTTAATGCTGTACAGAGATGGATCTCCGTGCAGCATTAAACCGAAGTTTTGAGCGAAGAGACTTCGGATCTAGCTAGAAATAACCAAGCACCGTGTGTAGTGTTTTTCTAGGATCCGAAGCTCACTTCACTCATTCCTAGTTATCTCTATCAGATCCAAAGAGCTTAAATAGAGCAGCAGCATGCATGTCAGACCACCGCTCCATTCAAACTGGGATAACAGGACCATTTGATTGTTGGGTTCCCTGCAGTGGGGCCCTCTGTGCTGTGGAGGGGTGAAGTATTTTCCATAGGGAAAAAATCTTTTGGGTAGAATTTATTATGAAGGTAATACTTGAAGTGAGATTTTCTTTGCTGGAGTTCTTTGCATCATATTTATCAAACGGCACATGTTTATTAAATTTAAAGCATCTTTTAATCTAACACTTTTGTCTACAAATGCTACTCCTGTTTTTGTACATCCCCATACTGGAGTGGCTTTGAGACTTTAAAAAAAAAAAAAGTCCCAGTGATATATTTATAATGCAAGTCATTAACATAGCTCGCCCCACCTACTTTTCCAAACTGGGGAGAAAGATGTGAAAACTCGGAACATTTTTGTTAAAGCGACTGCAACAAGTGACAAAAGCACTAGTCTTTAGTCTTTAGACTTTTCAAACAAGAATTTTTAAATCAAAGGATAATAAATTTATCCCAATAACTTTTGTAAATTCAACCTGATTATATTACACATGCAAAAAAAGAAAAAAAAAATACAGAAAAAAAGTTTCACAAAAAGGAACAAATGGTAAAGAAAATTAAAATGTTACTTAAAAATTAGGCTACTTTCACACTAGCGTTTTGGCTTTCCGTTTGTGAGATCCATTCAGGGCTCTCAAAAGTGGCCCAAAATGGATCGTTTTGCCCTAATACATTCTGAATGGAAAAGGATCCGCTCAGAATGCATCAGTTTGCCTCCGTTCAGTCACCCTTCCGCTCTGGAGGCGGACACTGAAAGACTGCCTGCAGCGTTTTGCTGTCCGCCTGACAAAGCAGAGCCAAACGGATCCGTTCTGGCACACAATGTAAGTCAATGGGAACGGATCCGTTTTCTCTGGCACAATAGAAAACAGATTAGTCCCCCATTGACTTTCAATGGTGTGCAAGACGGATCCATCATGGCTATAGAAGATATAATGCAACCGGATCCGTTCATGACGGATGCATGCGGTTGTATTATTGTAACGGAAGCGCTTTTGCAGCTCTGTGACGGATCCGCAAAAAAAACTAGTGTGAAAGTAGCCACAACATACAGTATGAAGTTAGTATTTTAGGCACAAGATCATCAACTCAACCCCCAAAGTTAAACTTACCTAGTTTCTACTAATTCCTGGGCCATTATATATACAGTAGGTGGCTCAGTCAGCATGACTGAAGGCTCAGTTACTGGATAAAGGATGTCATGACCCACCAGGAACCTGTAAGGAAATAATACCTATCATTTAAGTTTCAATAATATACCATACATTATCATACGACTACATCCCATATTATATATGTTTAAGTTGGTGTTATCCTTACGAGCCTCTCTATATATTAGTATTTTTAATATTCACATATAACATATAATATTATACTCTGTTAAAGGGTTTTTTATAACTAACATTTATAACCTATCCATAGAATAGGTGACAAATATATAAATGCTGGGGGTCTGAATGTTGATACCAATACCAATCCTGAGAATGGGGGTCCCTAATTCATATGTTTGAATTTTGCAGGGGTCTGCACATGTGACCTCTGCTCTATTCACTTCTATGCGACTGACGGAGATAGTCGAATGCTGGACTCCGTCAGTCCCTTAGAAAAGAATGGGGTGGTCATTACAAATGCACAACACCGCTTCATTTACACAGGGGATTCAGGAACCCTTTAAGGGGTTATCCCGTGATTAATGTAAAAATAAAAATCAGACATCATATAGTACATGACAATAATTTTCTAACAAAGCTAGAATCAGCCCTGCACCTCACATAGATCTTTAGATCTCCTCATTCATTGATCCAATTGCTCTTCTAGATTTATTCCAAGCTAGCAGCTCAGGGGGGCATGTCCTTTCTTCTACAGCTCTCTCTGTAACTGTCATAACTTCTAACAGAATATTTGGCTGGCTGCTGTTGAATGATGGAACAGAGCATGTGTGCCTACCTCAGTGAGGTGGACAGAGAAATAAGGAAAAGAACAAAAAGCAGTTGTGCTATGCAGATAGATTTTATCGGATAACTTCATGGCTATACTACATTTTTTGTTACACGCAATTACAAAAGTATTGAGATCCAGGTGCTGGTTTGAAAAATGTGGAATATAAGACAACCAACCTTTTTAATTAAGAAAGAGGGACGCCATTTATCCCAGTAGGGGAAAGAAACAATGAAAGTACCTTCAGCATTGCAGTTGATGTTCCTAATTGCACATTATCAGAATACTTTACAAAAACCTCTATTTCAGTGATCCTTCAGGCTTGACATTTTCACATTGAGATTGTCTCTGCAGATTGGAGATGTAGGAACTTTATTTTGAAGAAGTCAAGAATAGAAACTCAGTTCATTTCTGAATCTCTGGCACTGTGAAGTTTAAATGAAAATTAATAAATGTTCCAATTTTTGAATTAGAGCAATTTATTAAGATATAGTCCCTAATCTGATTTCCCCTGGCTAGTAAGGAGAGCTCCGTGTCCTTTTTACTCTGGAAGTTTCTTGACAATTTCTTTTTTTTTGCGTCCTACCTTATAACTATAATTTATAAAGTAATGATAACTGATAGTATACTATAACATTATAATATATTACATATAATATATAAATGATACACTACTGTATTATATGAACAATATTCTAATAGCTGTTAAATGCAGTTAAATGGTAAGCCCGAAAGAAGACATACAGTATGTCCATACAATTTATGCTATTAAGGAAAACTAGCCCTTAGAGGGGTTGTCCTAATAAATATCTTCTACATTTTTCAAACCAGTGCCTGGATCTGAATATAATTAAGCATTTACTACAACCACTGAGTTATTCAATAAAATGTATCTGTATGGCTCTACCTGCTGTTTGTTCATTTGCTCATCTCTCTGTCCACCTCGCTGAGGTGGACGCACCTGCTCAGTTCCATCCTTCAACTGCCACTGGCCATATCTTTTGTTAGAAGCTGTGAAAGTTACATTACACGCCTCCCGATTAACATGGGCTGCCAACCTGAAATAATTCTGGCAGAGCAATGACTGGGTGAACTCTAGATCCATGTGAGGTACAGGGCTGGTTCTAGCTTTGTTAGAAGGAGGTTGTTATGTACTATATGATGTCTGATTTTTATTTTTTCCATTAATAATGGGATAACCCCTTCAAAGAAAATCTGTCCCCACAGTGTGGCACCACCATGGTATAGCTGTAGAAATCCTGATTCTAAAAATGTCGTTAATCACCTCATAACCCTCACTGTAATTCTGTAATCATTCTTCTCGAGTTCCAATGAGTCCTCCTAATGGTGTGCCCAGGTTCAGCAGTCCTGTTGTGGAAATAGGCAGCATTAAAACCCAGCTATCTGCTCTGATATATACCATCCCATGCATTGGATATTGTGAGAAGCCACACTACTGGGCTAGCATAGGGGGCCCAACATAGTGTGATAAAGACTTCCCGCTAAAAGCCCACACAAGAGGATGTAGTACAGTATACAGGAGTGACTTCAAAAGCCTATATCCAGAAATCTGCCTATGTTTTGTAAAAAAAATAGTAAAAATACATAGAATATTCACATATAGGTTGTTAATATATGCTAAACCAGTTTGATGGACGTTATCCTTTCATGGTTCATTTTCTTTCCATTGAGGCACTGGACTAAACAGAGTAATTTAATTAGGATTTAAATATTTGCTAAAGACTTCTGGAAAATGGATCTGCAATTTCTTCTCCAAAGAGAAGAAAGTAATAGCCTTTGTTCCTCAAAAGAACTTTTTCCTTAATCAAAGAGACATATAAGCCAATTACTGTCCCATAAACATTAGTAAAAACTTTACCTTGGAGTTACGTATAATAACATATGATTCCTATCTCACAAAAGCATTTTTTAAACCCAATCTTAGATACTTTACTGTACTGTAAGCATCTGCTGTCTGTATAGAAGTGAAGTCCAAGCTATGAAATCCTTCGTCAAAGTCATCATGGTGGGACATAGCGTGAAATCTCATTGGATTCATAAATGTGACCTGATTGGAGATCATTAAATATCTAATGACCATGAAAACTTGATATGTAAAAGTCACTTATTTGGATTAAAACATCATTTTAGACGAGGAACCACAAAAGTAATAGAGATGCAAAAGTATCTCCAGTCTTCTGGCAAAGCCCAGCGAAGAATAATTTTCATGAGGAGATCTGTAAGTTCAAATCTGATGTCCGAAAATTCGACCTACATGTACATTGTGTAATATACTGCACTTGTGTTGGAGCCAGGTCTTGTATGAATAGTTGTGATATGATAATAGTGCAAGAAAGGAGTGGGAAAACATATTGCCCTGTTAAACCTTCAGCAGAAGACAGACTGCTGCTTTCAGCATTGTGTACTTTGTGTATTCTACTTGTGGAGCAGGTGCTGTAAAACAGTAGGTACATCTTAGACATTTATGGCATATTTACAGGATATGCCATACAAGAAGTGTCTGATTGATGGGGGTCCTATCTCTGGGACCAGCAGCTATCTCCAAAGTGGAGAAATATTCAGATATGTCACTTGAACCTTTAACTAGCTCCAGCTCAAGACTTGATTACACAACCTTCCACATCAATGAACGTTTTGAAAGCAACATATAAAACGGCTGATAGAGCTGTTCAGATTTAGAAGTCAATTTTATTGATTTGTTGACACTTTATGATCGACAGACCCGATATTTTGTGCTTTTAATTAGAGTTCTTGGATTAGCTGATCAATCCTTCAAGCATCCTTTCATCAATGAATCTCATAACTGATGTATCAATCAGTTTGCACAGTGATTAAATGTACAGAAATGTGTTATAAAATAAGTTTAGTACAGTACAGCCTTTCTTCTGCCTGATGCACCCTACCAAGGGGTACAAGAAATGATTGAATAAAAATAAAAATATATATATATGTATAAGCACCTATTCCAGTAGGTCCCATATTTTTGGCAACATTGATTACATTGCCAATATTCATATTTCTTTCCAAATTAGCTAACATTTTCCAATATTTCCACTCCCTCTGCGGGGTTGGTCCAGGAATATAATTTAGAACTATATTGCACACTGACATATAAGCAGGCAATACGAGGGAGAAAACAAGCAGCATAGTCGTTTTTTTTTTTTTTTTTTTGTGGAAGATCTGATTTTGACATTTGGCACAATATGCTGTAGTATGACTATCTACCAACCAGAGTTCTGTGTTGTAGTGGAAAACAAATGGAGCAACCCAAAAAAGGCACATGTCGGTCTTCTACATCTATATGGACCTACATAGACCATGTTGATGAACCTGGGTACAGTAAGCCTTGTAAGGTAGTGACTGATGCATCAACCGTATAGTGCACCATTAATTCATCTACTATGTCTGAGGAATATATAATTATGGGGGAAATTTATAGGATTATTGCAATTACACCACAATTCTGGTGTTAATAGATCACAAATTATTTGCACAATAATTTGTGACTTATTGCTTTTATATGCTTCTCTTGCTACTTCTCTTGAGTAGGATGTGGGCTCCTGGAAATCAATGGATTTACAATTATTTGTGCCTGAAATTGGTGAAAATATAGGTTACTAGCTGATAGCAGGTGTAGATTTTAATTTCTGGTGCGCTGACAACCAAAGATTTACCAAATATATTAAAGGTGTTCTTCTCTTAAAGCAACCCCTCCAGTTGGACATAAAATGTAACATTATCTAGGGAACGTTTAGTAAAGTTAGCTGGTGCCCTCCTTTTCATTCACTGTGCTGCCGACCTGCCGATTCCTGGGCCCCTCTGCTTTCCCCTCCAGCATGGCCATTGTGCTTCTCGAACTAAACGATGCACCATCATGTGAGTAGAGCTGGCAAGTCCAAGAACAAGTAAAATGTCTCAGATCACCGATGCACAGTGTGCATTGTGTAATTGGAGAAGTGTGCAGTGAGCCCGCAGGGGAGAGCTGGGAGGAGGACAGGAGTTGCAGTGGCAACCAGGATAGGGTTAGCAGTGCTCAGAGTGGCTGTCCTCCCTCTGGTGCTCCCTGGGCCAAGCAGTTAATGGAGGGGCGCACCTTTTCTTCCCCCTGGGGCACACCGTGGTCTCCTGCATGGTGGAGCCTGGGATAAAGGGTGTGTAACAGGATGCAAGGCAGAAGGACAGTGAATGGTGGAGGCAAAGACCAGGCCCAACTTAGTTACAACAAAGATTAGTCTCCTTTCTGAGGATGATGGGTGATGCAGTGCAGACTTATAACAGACACAGTTCTGAGGTATATCGTAAGGCAGATTTCTCTCAATGGCTGTGTATAAGGAATAGGCACTATGATGTAGCTTTCTGAGTCTTTCTACATATATCATGAAATCATCCCAATTTGACCACAGGCATGTAAATCCGTTCTCATTAAGGGGTCCGGTACATGACCGTATCTATTTTTGATATACACAAATCGCAGATATGCAAAATACGGATACCAGCCGAGAGCCTGCCGATTTTTTTATTTACTCCTTAACAAATGTCCTATCCTTGTCCACAAACGGACAAGAATAGGACATGTTCTGTTTTTGCGGGCCCGTGGAAATGACTTATGTGCTGTAAACATCTTTTGCAACCCAATTGAGATGAAGGGGTCCACATCCTATCAGCAAAAAATGCAGATTGGATGCGGACCAAAACTACGTCCGTGTGCATGAGCCCTAACTCTGCAGTTCCCAATATGTGTGGGTGCGAACCTTAGATCTAATAGCCAGTCCATCTGGGAAGTGTGGTGGGAACTGAAGCAATATACCATAGCCACATGCAGCAAAGTCTGGTGTCATAAACGTGCATTTATCTTTAGAGATGAGCGAATCGAATTCCACGAAGTGGAATTCGACGCGAATTTCAGGATAAATTTGATTCGCCTAGAACCCGAATTTCCTCGTGCTTCGTGTCGGCAAATTGATTTAACCTGAAATAGCATAAAAACCAAAAAAATTCACCTCCACCATTTGCTCGTGATGGGTCGCCTGCCTCCATCTTGCTTTAAGATTTCGGCCTAAATCCCATGCAGCGCAAGATTACGTCATCACACCGGCAGGCAAACAAATGGAAGCGGTAAATTTGATTTCATTTTTTTTATTGTTAATTTTACACTGAGGTACTGCACCATGTGAACAGTTGTCAGAAGCTCACCTTTCAAAATATTGCATTTTTATGGTGCCCGCACTCCTCCCATTTGACCCAGGTGTTTTTAATTGACCCTTGGTTTCAGTTAGCTTCTGAAACCACATGAAGAGGTGAGTTTTTGAGATCTGTTCACATGGTGCAGTGCTGAATGGTGGCCGTTGTTGTTGTGATGCTGTGCCTGTGGTTTGGTGTGGCCCAGCACCATGGTAGGTTTAGCCTGATAGCAGGGGTGTTGCTAGGTTGTTGAGTTGTGCTGTATGCAACAGTGGTCGTCATGTGGTGCTGCACCAATTTAGAGTAGGGACCCACTCAAAAGAGGCAACCTTGACGTGGTTGGTGGGCTTATGTATTTTGATCAAAAAGTATACAAAGTACGGTATCTCACGTACAGTTTATATATTATGCTGAGATGAATAGATCAATGCATGGCATCAGGATATATGATCCATACTAATGAATAATTTTAGTTAAAGGGGTTGTCTCATCTGAGACAATGGGGGCATATCGCTATTACTTTTATTTGTGCACATTGCAGCAGATTATTTAATCCATTTGCAAATATTTCGATCAGGCATTTTTTTAAGCGGTAACATATTTTACAAAAAACAACATTTTATATGCTTAGTGAAGCGGGGACGGAGTCTATAATCTGTTATACTGTAGTCAAACTGGGAACAAAACTAAAACATTTTTTATTAATGTGAAGCACAGAGACCTTACCTGTAGAGGTAGAGGGTGGTATGTTTATGGGGAAGTTATTCTGCTGTTTCTCTGTTCCATTTCTAACGAGCAAATCATATTTTTTAGTTTAAAGGACATCTGTCAGCAGATTTATACTTGAGACACTTGCTGACATTTTACATGTTCTTATGTGTCCGCATTGCAGTTTAAATATATGCAAATGAGCCTCTAGGAGCAATGGAGGCGTTAGGGTTACACCTAGAGGCTCAGCTCTCTCTGCACTTTGACTAACAGGGCAGGCAGGGAAAATATTATCACATCTGGCCGTGTCATTTAAAGTGGAGAGGTGCAGCAGTTGCAGAGAGAACTGAGTCTCTAAGTGTAACGGCAAGGCCCCATTGCTCCTAGAGGCTCATTTGCATATATTAAAACTTCATTTTTCTCATCAATATGGGCACATATGAGCTATTTATCTATCTACAGTATCTGTTTATTTTTTTATTAATTTTATGTACTTATATAGCGCTGACATATTCCACAGCGCTTTACGGACATTAGCATCACACTGTCCCCTATTCCTGCCTATATTGAATCAAAAAGACAAATCTGCAATAGAAATGTAAGCGTTTGAAAAGCCGATGACAATTTTATCTGCAGGAAATACGCATTAATATTTGATGGGGCTATGAAAATGATTTACAGAATTATATCTGAAATATCAAATCCTGTTTGCTAAGCTTTTGTCTTTTGTGTACAGAATCAATAGATCAAAGGCATTTCATTTTAAAAACGTCTCAACAAATTGATGGAGGACATTGAAATCAAAAGCAGCCAGTTAATACATGGAAATAATTAGTTTTCCATACAGGGTTCGGCTAAAGGTGACACATTAGTGCAGGAGGAGCTCTCCATGGTGCTGAAACGTTGTGTCACTTGTGATTAATTCATAAAGCATGCTAGCAAATTAGAGGGACCCGTAGTTTACGACTGCAGCAATTGTGTAATTATTATTGAACAGGCCGAAATGAGCTGAAGGGTACATTCTCATGAAAAAAGGGCCATTAAAAACTGATACACTGTCACGTTTTTAAGGCCATTTTGCCTCAGTGTGTGCATCTATTTTCTGACTGTCTATTCATTTTCAATGGCAGTTTTGCATCCATTTTTAACCGTCATTGAAAATGACCATTAAAACTGGAGGACTGCAATTTTTTTTGCCTTCCCAACCCCTGCAGTGCCCTCACACTATATATAATGTCCCAGATAGCATCCCCTGGACATTAAATGGCCCGATAGTGCCCCCAGTATGATTAATGACCCCATTAGTGCCCCCAGCATGATTTATGCCCCTTCTAGTGCTCCCCAGTATGATTTATGCCCCTTTTGTGCTCTGTAGCAGGAATAATCCCCGCCCCCATAGTGGGCCCCAGTCTGCTTGTACCGAAAAAAAATATTCACCTTATCTACTTGCATATGTGGGGACACTCACTTCTATTGCAGGCAGAAAGATATGATGTTCCCAGTGTGATCATGTGACATCACCATTTCGGGAGCGTCAGTGTAACACCCCAGAGTGGTGTTACCACTGCTTCACCCTGCTACTATCTCTAATGGTCTAACCTGTATGTCATCTTGTGTATTTGTGTCCAGGTCCTCCACACTGTGCATTCCTAATCTGTTTGAAATTGTTATTTTCATGTTAAGTGCCTGGTTCACCAGCAGGTGGCAGCAAATATGGCAGAGCTGTACTTAGATAGAAAGGAACTTTCCAATCCATTCTAACCCCCCTCTGGAGAGGAGTAAGCTAGTCCTACTTCCTGCAGGAAGGGCGGGGACCAGTTAGTTCCAGTTTAGGTCTTCCCTAGCTAGGGTGAGGGTGTGCAGGGGCACGTCTCTGCTGGTCGTGCACACGTCAGCCAGAGCACCTTTAGCTCTGCTGGCCATGGAGGCTAAAACTTAAAGCCTCAGGAGCCAGGAGGAAAGTTCCCTGGCATAACCTAAAGTCAGATTACAGAGAAGAAGTGCAGCATACAGAATAATCTGAGTTATACAGCCAGTCTGTCAGAACAGCAGAGTCAGAGAGAAACAGAGACATATCAGAGATGAGTTTGCCTGCCAGTTTAATGCTAAAGCCTGCTGGAACCATAACAAAGCCTGTAACTGTTGGAAGAAACATTTATTCAAGTAAAGCTGCCATTGAATTTCATCTCAAGGTCTGGACTCAAGTTATTTTTTCAAATCTTTCAATTATTCCCCCTTTTTATTGCTTCAGAGCCAAAGCCGTATCCAGGTAGGAGCACCGTGACACACAATAAGAGAAATTTAGGCCGCACTATACCATTCGTCTTTCCTACACCTGGGATGCGATATAGGAGGGCCCTGGGGGGAGGTGCCTGTTGCATCAGGCTGTGCTGTTGCCTCCCCAAACGTGCAACTGGTTTCTGCAGATCAGCTACATTCACTTTGTTCGTGACAATTCTGAAAATTGGAGGATTTAGTTTATGGTTTTATTCTAAGGGCTTTGTGTTGTGAGATACAAAAATCTTTCCCTGGCAAATACCCCCTCCTCACCAACATTGCTGCAAAGTATCCCAAAGGTAGCACTGAGATGGAGACTGTCTTCAGGAATTCCACTGTTAAGCCAGGTACTATTTATTCCAGAGCTGGCAGATGAGTAGTTAAAGGGGTTGTGCCATCTCAGACAATGGGGGCATATCGCTATACCGAGAATGAAGCCCCGAAAGTGGTGGAGAGTGCACTGCGCATGCGCAGCCGACCTCCATTCATTTTCTATTGGGCTGCTGAAAATAGCTGAGCACTAGCTCAGCAAATTCCGTTGGGCACCTAGAAGTGAATAGGAGCAGTGGCCGGTCATGTGCGATGCCCTCCCATTCACTTCTATGCTGAGAGCGCTTGATGGTGGCCAGACGGGAGTGCTCCAGCCACCACTTTGCAGGGCTCCATTCGCACTGCTGGGACCTGCACCTATAAGACAATGGGGGCATATCCTAGTGATATGCCCCCATTGTCTGAGATGAGACAACCCCTTTAAGTGCACTGAGGGAAGACCCAGGCCACTCTGTGCACTTTTGCTCCACCTGTTTTCTCAGTCAGCCCCTCCTTATCCTGCTTAATTGACAGGAACAGGTCCCTGCATAATCATCTTACCTAAGCCCTGTCAGTCAAGAAGAAGGAGAGGCTGGCAGAGAAAGCAAAAGGGTAAGGAATCGGATGGCTTGGGTCCACCCTTGGTGCACCTAACTGCTCATTCGCATATGGATTAAAGGTATATTTTCTCCAGAATCGAGCAATTGATCCCTCACTGCAAGGTACCATTACATTCAGCTGAGTTAGCCCTACAAGGCGGGGTGTCTGGTTTAACAGTGAATTTTCTGCTGACAGGCTTCCTTTAAGGTGCTTATATCATTATGACCAGCACTTGGCCATTGTCCAAGATCTCTGATCCTGTACATATATCATGCATTCCCTGGAGACTCTGACCATACATGTACACAGTGGAAGGACAAGGACAATGCAGCTACATCATCGCTAGGACATGTCCCCACACTTTGCCCTGTCTTTGACCTTTTTAAAGGGCACAGTTGTATTAAGCCTGCGATAGATAGTTTAATTACTTTTATAGCTTTGTGTAACTAGGCATATCACACACACACACACACACATATATATATATATATATATATATATATATAATTTCAAATTCATATATCGGGGAGAACTCTGAACTTGAAAAAATGGAAACACGGATGTATTAAATCAGTTGGCCTAAGAAGAAGAATAAAAATGCAAGTGTCAGCAGAGCATACTGGGAATCCAATAAGCTGGATGCACATCTGCTGCCTAACGTGGTTATAGAAGTTATAATATATCCATGATATGAACGCCATACATTCCAATTTATGGAAATTGCTTGTGATTTATCATCACAGTTTGCTGCAATTTGTCTATATCGCTATTGTTATTAACAATAATATTAGTTTACTCTTTTTAAATATACAACTAACCGGTTCCACTTTGGAATACTATATTTTCATTATGATTTAAGAAATTCACATTTATTATGGAGTCATATTTACGGCAATTCTCTAATATACCTGGATTGCCCTACCTTACAGCTGCTCTCCCACAATATACCTGCACCAATAATAGTACATGTATTCTGTCATCAGAAAATGTAAAGGGGCCACTGTATCGTCATTATTAGTGGTTTCAAGGCACTGTCCATCTCTATCGCTTACCCTACTTATTCTGTTCCCAAGAGAACAGGCTATCAACCAATCCTGCTGAAATTGGTGATTTGGCCTATTTTAATCTAATATGTATGGTCAGGGGTATTTCCATCTTTGGCCTTTATGGCATATCCACAGGATATACCATAAACAGATCATAGATGTAGGTCACTTACATACTGGGAGAAGTTCTGGTGACTGCTGCTTGGCAATTACAAGCAGCCACATTCTGCACTTCAATAGACTGTTATTATGTGTGGCCCTCTCCATAGACATTTAAAGGGGTTCTCTGGGAATGATTTAAAATGGCTGCCAGCAAACAGTCCTAAAATAAGACTAGTGGCCACCACTTGCAGAGCTTCCTAGGGGGGTGAGGGGGCTGGGCCTCATTACACACTATGCTTTGGCACTTGCATATACTACATATTGCTGAGTGTTCCTGTCAGGCTGCTCAGCCATGATAGTATTTTATGGCCAGGATCACATCATTACCATCTAATGCAGAGCAATCCTTCTAACATTCCATGAGAGGTTGCTGGTGACCATTTTAAATCATTCCCAGAGAACCCCTCTAAGGGAGTTATAACTGTAGATGTCATAGTTGCCAACAGACCCAAACTTGCAGGGACTGTCTTTAATTTTCAGAGACAGCCTTCAAATCAGGCTATCCTGAACTGAAAATGGACAGGCTTATGTAAGCCCCTTTGCATAAATGGGTAGCCCAAGTGGGTTTGGGGTGTTCCCTGAGTGGGATGTACTTATCTTAAATTAAGTGTATTGTTCCACTTTGTCTCCTGTCACCTCCACATTTTTTTTTCTACCGTGTCCGCATGGTTGGCCTCTTATGGTCAGCAGCCAAAGAGTCACAGTGGTCAGACTCCCAATAATTGGACTAGTAAATATATTAGAGTTATACTGCCATTTACATTGTTCTACCTACAGACAGCCAAGCATCATCAAAAAGTTTCTGCTGAATTTGGCTCAATGGAACATTAACCATTTAGATGTCAACATTACACCGAAATGACTTTGCCTTTAAGGGGCTAATATGCACATGAGTGAAATATAAATGAAGTAATATCTGCTTGTTGCTAATCAGAACATTGCAGCCTCTCTACCTACTGAAGAGCAAGACAAGGTCTTTCAGTCAATCTATTATTCTCCTGGAAGCGTGGCGGCCTCACAAGCCAGTGTAGAAAGCGTTCATCTGCAGACTCTTGGACAAAATTTTCTTCCATGTCCAAAGGACAAAATTGAATTAAAAAGCATCCTATCAGCATTATCAACCCTATTAAACCTGGCATATTGCCTGGTAGGGATGATCACACTGATTAAAACAATATCTTTCTTTTGTTTTTAGCTTGTGCTACTTCAGAGATATTATTACTTTTATAGTCATGCAAATTAGTTACTATAGCTATGCCCCAGTGCTCATTGCACTCGTCCCTCCCATTTGATTGTGGCACCTGTGCTATGCCTCAGAAACTCAGCACCTATGCTCTAAATCTCCTGCTTGCTGATCTCCCCCATTCATAGGCCGCCACCGACGACGTCATTTCACCAGGAAGTGGAGGCACAAGTGATTTCAGAGACAGAGGAGAAATGCTTCTCGGTGGAATTATGTCATTGGCTTCATTCAAATTGGATGATGTCATTGGCACAGCAGCACATATAAAGTGCAGGCGCTGAGTGAGGCACAGCTCAGATACCAGAACACGGGGCAAGATGAGATGATCTGCCCAGTCAATTAAAAGGGAGGGGGGAGTGTGCTCCTAGCAGTACAGCCTGTCTCTTGGTGCTCCATCCAATTTGCCTAAATATAAAAGTAATGATATCTCCGCAATAGTAGAAGCTAAATACAAAAAAAGATATGATTTCAATCAGCATCATCAACCCTATCAGGCAGTATGCATGGTTTAATTTAATTTAAATGCTATATTTTAGTTATCACTGTGTTGCTGCTTACTAGCCTGTCAATATTTAATTCAATTTGACCATATTACAATAGTAGAGAATATGTAATATTTATGATACAGTCTAGTTGCCATAGACACCAGAACATAATAGCACTAAACACTTGAGGATTGGTGGTAATGCTAGGAGTACTGTGTAATTATCCTCTCATTATTGTTACTAACTTGATATCTGGTACATTATTAAACTATTAAATACCATTTTCAAACACATAAATAACCCAGAAAGAATAAAACCTATGTATTATGTTCATAATCAGGAAGGTGTGATTATTATATAATTAACTCCATAATTGTGTTTTCCTTAACCTATAGGTGGGGATGACAATATTTCGAGTTTGGCAGTAATTTGTCTCTGTAGAAAGAGTAATTTTTTTTTTTTTTACAATATGGAAGACAACCCATGACAATGTCTAAGATCTGCAGAGTATTTGTTGCTAATATCTGTGTCCCAGTGAATATAGAGAAGTACAGTATGTGTACATGCAACAGCCGGACAAATTCAGATCACGTGTATCCAAAATAATATTAAGATCATATTTACAAGGGTGTTTCAACTGTTCTCTAGTAGAGATGGGCGAATTTATTAAACTGAAAGTACTATGAATGTCTGAAAAAGTTTTTCTCTTCGTTCCTGGAAATCTGTGCCAGAATTGAATTTCAAGAAATTTCTAGTTTGCAGTTTTATGCAGAGGCGTGTGCCTCTATTTACTAGTACCTCCTTACTGCTCATATTATGAGGATATTCCCCATTGGATGGACTGCTCAAATTCCCACATACATTTCTCCATATAGTCCCCATTATGAAGATAATGTGCCATACTCAGGAGCCTTCCCTTAATTTTCCTCTGTATTTTTGTTTATATAAATATATATATATGCAGAGGATTAGAGTGGTAGTGGCCCTAATGAAGTGTTGTGTTACAATTAGAGATATGCGAATCGAAGTTGACGAATTGAAATTCAATCCGAATATCAGGAAAAATTTGATTCGTACCGAATCCAAATTTCCTCACGCTTCATGGTAACAAATTGCATTTTTTCCTAAAATGGCTGCTGCACGTGTTTGGACATGGAGCAAAGAACTAATCGAACGAGGGATCACCCACAATCCCATGCATGCAGCCAATCAGCAGCCAGCCAGCCCTGTGATGTGACAGCCCTATAAGTAGCCTCAGCCATCCTGGATTCAGCCATTTTCCAGTGTACTTAGTGCAGGGAGAGACATCAGCAGGCGCTAGGGACAGTGGTAGAAAAGACTTTAAAACTTTTATTTTGCTGTATAGAAGTTAAGGGAAAGGATAGGGAGGAATCATTCCACAGTATTGAAGCAGAACAGAGTTCAGTAGGGGAGGTTACAGCCTGGGTAATAGGAACAATGCTATTACACCTTGCTGCACTGACTGTGGATCCAAATTGCCATTATACAGCTCTGTAATTTCAGCAAACCGTTCTTGTTATTAGGGTGCAAGTGCTGTTTGATACAGCCATTAACAGGATTTATTACAAGAAAATATTTCTACATCTTATTTGCCCTTGTGCGATGTAGTTATATGTTCTAAAGCATGTTTTAGCTTGTATTATTTGGGGAAAAAGGGCTTATTAGCTATTGTGTGGTAAAATGAGAAAATTACAGCCCTTTTTGGCATATATTAAGGGCAAACAAAATATATTTGCCGTTCAGCAGTTCAGTTATATATTTTAAAGCCCTTTTTGTGTGTATTAGTGACAAAAATATATATGTTTACCATTCAGCGGCTCAGTTATATGTTCTGAAGCCTTTTGTGGCGTTTATAAGTGGAAAAGAATAATGGCCTATTTGCTGTTCAGCGGTGCAGTTATATGTTCTAAAGCTCTTTTTGGCATGTATTAGTAAAAAAAAAAAAAAGGGCTTATTAGCCATTATGTGGTGAAGTGACTAAATAACGGACTTTTTGGGGGTGTTTTAATTTCATTTTTATTTATTTGATCTAACAGTGTGTCAGACAGAGAAGTGCCAGGCCCTGCATAGGAGAGTGGCAGAGGCCTAAATGTTTCTGGTGCAGTCACAGGTCGCAGCAGAGCAAGGGGGCATGGCGGCAGGAGTCACAGCGAGAGGCCTGAGCTTTCGGTGTCATCTAGCGGTCATGTCTTGACCAGCAACGCAGCGGTTCTTGAATGTTTGACTCAGTCATTCACTTCGTCCCAAGTGTCATAAGACACCCCCAGACAAGAGTCGGTGTGTTCGTCAGACACAACCCTAAGTTGGCATGGCCTGGGAGCAGGCCTTGTGTCCTCACCTGTCCTCAACCTGCCTCTGTCCTTTTCTGTTCCCTCAGCCACAGAAGTATTATATGCTGTGGGCTCCGCTCCACTATACAGAGAGGACGGGCTACTAGAGGACAGCAGCTACTGGCCAGCCAAGATGTGGAGGAGACATCTGCTGCTTCCTCCGGTAGGCAGGCAAGTAGTAATGAGGAGAGTGGCGTGGGAGCTAATGTTGCGAGCGGTCAGGCTCCTGACCCAGAGACCGTTGAGGAGGACATCAGTGACGTGCAGACAATACTCGATGATGATGATGTTGCTGATCGCACTTGGGAGCTGGGTGAATTAGGGGCTTCATCATTATCATCGGGAGAAGAGGGTGGCAGCTTGCGCGTGAGGTAGTGGCGGAGCCAGCAAGTCGCTAGAGTGGCCGGGAGTCAGCAGGGTGGCAGCAGTGGGAAGTCTGGAGCCAAACGTGCCCGGGGTAGACCACCTGCTTCGTAGTAGCTTACCTGCCCGGACAGTAGTGGTGCATGGGTTCACGGAAGCAGTGGCGGTAGCAGTCAGTCGGTGCCTAGTGTTGGGGGTAAAATCCCCTCCTCGGCAGTGTGGCAGTTTTTTGTTAAGCCGCCGGATGAGGTGAACATTGCCATATATAGAATATGTGGGCAGAAGGTGAAGCGTTGCCAGGGTGCCAATTTTGGTACCACGGCCCTGCATCAACATATGAAGCGTGCCGAGCCGAGGTGGAAAGTCCCAAGCCGTCATTTCCTTGCCAAAAAGGCAGTACCACTGACCTTTACCTGCTGACTGAGATTGCCTCTGATTACTGATTTTGCCTCTGATGTGACCTCCTGGTATTTGACTCTTTGAGCTTATTGTGATCTCACCTTTGTCTTCTGACTTTGTTTCTGACATTATCTCCTAGTTTCACTTTGCTATATTTTTATCTCATTTTGGATTGTGTTCAGGTCCTGGTTTTCACCTCTTTCCGTTTTGCCACTCTATTCCCATTTAGGTTTAGGCCCCTGCATTTAGCTAAGAAGGGACTGTCGTCCAGTTGTGAGCCATCACTTAGGGCGGATAGTGCAAGTAAGTAGGGACGGTGGTGCGGGTGGAGCACAGGATTGCACTGTTCCCTACCCATTGATGACTGTTGCACACTCCTGTAAACTACAGCAGCAGACAGATCCCTGAGATTTGTCTCCTGGTCGTCTGTGTCCAGCAGCAAGCCTTGCTCTGCTGCTCTATAGTAATCAATAAGAGGTTTTCAGGAGAAACTCCCTGCTGGCTACCAATGCTAAACACAGAAACAGAGTACAGGGATCTGTCTGCTGCTGTAGCTTAACTGTCAGCTAGAGAAGTGTCTAGCATAGATGTCTGTGCTGCTGGAGCTCAAAAAGAGGAGCACTGTGCTAATCAAGCTCGAATGTTCTAGCACAGTGATGGGCAACGTGCGGCTCTCCAGCTGTTGCTAAACTACAACTCCCACCATGCCCTGCAGTAGGCTGATAGCTATAGACAGGCTTTGCATGCTGGGAGTTGTAGTTCTGCAACAGCTGGAGAGCCGCACGTTGCCCATCACTGTTCTAGCATATAGTAAATACTTCAGCATATGATTTTTATTCAAAACTGGCAGTGCGCCTTAAAGGGGTTGTCTTCTCCCTTCAGAAAATCACAGCAGTCAAAACTAATACAACGCACTTACTAATGTGATGTTATTAACCATATTGCTTCATTTTTTCATCACATTATACACTGCTTGCATCCAAAGGTTATGGCAACCACTGCAGCGCAGATACAAGATGGCTGGGGCAGTATCTGCTGCGCGTGTGGGACTATTCATTCTGCGATTGTCCCGGCCACCAGAGAGCTTTAGTGTGCAAGCACGACCACTGCTGCTGGACTGCAGGGTGGTCGTCACCCCTGGATACTAGCTGTGTATAATGTGATAGAAAAATGAATCCAGACAGCAAATGAGCCGATGTGGACAATCACAATAAATTAGTAAGTGCCTTGTATTAACTTTCTCTACATGATGATTGCCATTTGCTGAAGTGACACAACCCCTTTAAAAGTTTTGATGGCTCCTGCTGAAGGTATTTCTGGCAAGAAGTGTCATATTCCAAGTTTTTCTACTGGATCCCACGTTGCTTTTTCCACCTCTGCTCTGAAATATTGAGATACTCCTCATTTTAATGTGAGCAAACAAGGTCATTTAGACCTTAAATAAGGTTGCATGATATAGAAACAGAGGACGAATACAAAGGGACAATGCCTGTGTCATGCACCTCCCTCTCATGCCCTGCACTAGGCATAGTGTAATAGTTATTCCTGGAGTGTTCCTTTAAGGAGTTGATATAATCTAAACAGGCTGCAGTAAAGACAGCCTCAGACTAGCATTAACCAACTGATGGAAAGGTATTTGACCATTAAATCACATTTTAAATGAATTGAAAAAACGACTTTGTGTTGTGCGTTCCGTAATCTAATTTATTCTGCCAATTGTAGAAATCTGTGCAATGATCAGGCTGCCGTGGATGGATTGCCCGCACAGATGAAGTGCACAGGGGATTTCTGTTAGAGGTGATTTGTACGCCTCGCCCATTACAATTTGTTTATTACGTTCTGAAGTGGAAATAGCAGAAAAGAGGCTTTTGAGCGGCAGCTTTAGGCTAATTTGATTGGCTGCCACCGAACCTTTCTGCGGAGAGCACTTAACTTGTGTCATACTGGAGATTCTTTACTGAATGCCGTGTCAATAGATCAATGTACCCCACCAGCAATTACTTTTAATTATGTGTTGGCCTATTTAACCTACTTCCTTTGGGTATATATGATTTATTTCTGGTGGGATATTAAAGGCTTCATGTTGAGTGAAGAAAAGGCTCCGTCCTGAATGTAATTACTATAATTTTAATGTTAGTAACTCAGAAGGGAGGGGAGGGGGGGGGGTCTTTAATATTAAACGGGAAAACTGAAAAACAACTGAGGTCCTAGTAGTATCTATCTATCTATCTATCTATCTATCTATCTATCTATCATCTATATATTATCTATCTATCCATCCTCGCACTTACAGGGGTTATACAGTGGCTCAAAATGAACAGATAATGATTTTGTTATCCTATAGGAATGAACTCACTGATAAACTTCTTTGCAAGATGCTCCTATTTGCCCATTCTGAACATTGTCATGTGTTCTTGGAAGTTTTGCAAATTCATCCAATTTGGAGATTTGTGGACATAGTCAACATGACAGCAGTCTGTGTCTTCTTTTGATGTCAGCACTTTGACAAATCACATGGCCGGATGATGCAGGTTGCAAAAGACACATTTATACAGGCTCGGGTGTATATGAGAAGAGTGGAATGAAGGGGATGCTGGGACTTGAACCTTCTTTGTCATTTCTTTCTTGTACTTCAAAAGCTATGTACACCTTTGGGGGCAATTTTTAATAAAAAATTATTGCATTATACTCATTTTTAGCTAAAAATAATATTTTTCAATTGGTCTTTATTCTAAATTTGGAGCCTCTTTCTCTGTGCAACATTGAGATTCTCTAGTAGCAGGCTCTGTATTTTTACCCTGTTCCCTTAAGGCAGCTCAGCTGACGGCTCCTTATCTCTGACCTCTGAACTCCTAAACACTCATCATAGATCAATTTGTATCTTACTGATAAGAATGTGGCTTAAATAAGTGTGTATGTCCTAATTTAGAGATAAGGTTCATTAGATGACTGGCAGGAAGTGAAAGTATCATTTAAACAGCGAGACAGTTAACCCTTTGTGACAAAACAGCTGAATATTTTTAATAAAGACCAATTGAAGAAGTGATTTTTAGCCCAAAATGAGTATAATGCAACCTTTAAAAAAAAATTGCCTCTGAAAGTTTAGCCTAGCCTTTAAATAGTCAGGGCCTACATACCATTCTTTCGGTACCTGTGTAATTGCTATGCAGGAATTCCATAGTACTCAAGGTTTGATTAGGCGACAGATGGAATGAACAAACCACTGTTTGGTTTTGGGAAGGGGGGTGGTGGGGCCTCAGTCTTCCCAGCATCTGAAAAGGCAGTGGGTTTTAGAATGAGGGTGCAGTGTTATTTGGGCCTTTCCTTTCATGTTACGCTCCATATCTTCATTTAGCAATACAGTCTTCATATGAGCGTTGTTATTCATGCTTCTTTTCATTCACATCTGATTTTGTTAACAACATTGTAGGATCTTTCTGCTTTATTTTACAACAATAAATGCTGAAATTTCTGCAATTCAGTAATATGCTATTGGAATACAAAATTGTATCTGACAGCAGCATATGCCTCCAATCAACAAGAATGAATTAGCAGATGTTTGATTTTCACAAAAAAAAATGTATTTTGATGATAATTTGTTGTTCTGTAAATATTATCTACAATTTTATAACAAGGGAATGAAAATAAAATCAAAACATTTCACAAAACAGTAAATTATACGTTAAAGTCATAAGGATGTGTCCCCTGATTTTACTTATTCTACTCAATTCTATAGTATTCAATTACTGTATAAAATGAGCATTCACTATATTGGAGCATCCCATCTTAATGGTTTTAAAAGGGTTTCCAGGAGTTCAATATTAGAAATGAGTTTATCGAATCCCACAAAGTGGAATTTGATCCGAATTTCAGGATAAATTCGATTTGCCTTGAAGCCGAATTTCCTTGTGCTTCGTGTTAGCGAATCAATTTAACCTGGGATAGCATAAAAAACAAAAAAAATCATACCTCCTCCTTTTGCTCGCAACGATTGAAGATCTCGTCCGAAATCCCGTGCGTGGTGACGTATAACGTCACCACGCTGGCCGGCGTGATGACGTAATCTCGTGCTGTGCAAGATTTCGCTCCAGATCTTAAAGCAAGATGGAGGCGGTAAGTTTGATTTATTTATTTTTTTATGTTAATTTCACACTGTTTTTACACTCAGATGCCACGATCATGTATGAACGCGGCATCTGAAAGGTACAATGACGGGGAGCAGCGCTATCACAGCTCCCTGTCATTGCACCCGCTACTTACAAAAAATGTGCTTCGTGACAAAGTAATTCGGCACAAAGCAAATTTTTTTGTAAAATTCGCCAAATTAGCCAAATCGACCTTTTCATAAATTCGCTCATCTCTTTTCAATATTAAAGGGGTTGTTCCATGAAAAATATTGTACAGTTTTCAAACCAGCACCTGGATCTGAATAATTGTGTAACTGCATGTCATTAAAAATGTATTCTAGCTACTGAGTTGTTCAATGGAATCTATCTGAATAGCGCCACCTGCTGTTTGCTCTTTTTCTAATTTCTCTGTCCCAGTCACTGAGATGGAAGCACATGCTTAGTTCCATCCTTCAATTGCCATTAGTTGAGGCAGAAAGGACACACCCCACAAGAAAGTAAACGCACCCTAAGGTGAAAACGTAAAATAAAACCAGCAAAACAATGAATGGGGAGATCTCTGGATCTATGTTTTAGATTCATTAGAAAGAGGATGTAATTTACTAGATTATAGGGGTAACCCCTTTAATGACCTATCCTCAGTATAGGTGAAAAATATTTGATCAGTGGGATTCTAACTCCCGGATTCTGTTCCTATCAGCTGTTTGAAGAGGCCAGGGTTCTGTGATGTCACATTTATTGGTCACATGGCTTATTTGAATCTGAGTTCCAGTAAATGGGTTTAGGCTGCAATACCAAGAACATCCACTATACAATTAACGGCGCTGTGTTTGGTGAGCTGTGAGGAGGCTGTAGCTACATACATGGCCTCTTCAAACAGATCATCAGCATAGGTGCCGGGAGTTGGAACCCCTCTGATAGGACATTGGTTACCTACCTCAGGATAGGTCATCAATATTGAACTCCCAGAACACCCCTTTAAATTTACTAATCTATATATATATATACTTTAGTTAAATTTAGTTGCCAGTTACTTGTAGATCATGTGACTGTAGTGACTACTACAGCACTAGAGCTATTTAAAAGCATCCTAAAATCTCATTGTGAGAGGTACATACCGTATGGAAATAAAAGGTTAAGGAACAAAAAGAAACCAATGTGGATAAATAGACCTGTAAAGAAAGCAATAAATAACAAAAAGAAAGCATATAAATCACTAAAACAGGAGGGGAGCGAGGAAGCACTGAAAAACTATAAGGAAAAAAAATAGAACATGTAAAAAGCGGCCAAACTAGAGACCGATAGATTAATTGCGAAAGAGAGTAAAACTAACCCTAAAATGTTCTTCAATTATATAAATGTTAAAAAGTATAAATCTGAAGGTGTCGGCCCTTTAAAGAGTAATGAGGGGGGAGTTGCAGAGAGTGACGAGAAGAAAGCAAAGCTGTTAAATATTTTTTTTCTCCAGTGTAGTCACTGAGGAAAATAAACTGTCAGATGGAATGCTGAATGTAAAAATAAATTCCCCATTAAAAGTGTCCTGTCTGACCAAGGAAGAAGTTCAACAGCAACTTAAAAAGATTAAAATAGACAAATCGCCAGGAACGGATGGCATACACCCCCGTATCCTAAGGAAATTAAGTAATTTCATAGCCAGACCCTTATTTCTGATATTTACGGACTCTATACTGACAGGGAATGTTCCACAGGATTGGTGCATAGCAGATGTGGTGCCAATATTTTAAAAGGGTCCAAAAACATAGCCCGGAAACTATAGGCCGGTAAGTTTAACATCTGTTGTGGGTAAACTGTTTGAGGGTTTTCTATGAGATGCTATCTTAGAGGATCTCAACGGAAATAAGCAAATAACGCCATATCAACATGGCTTCATGAGGGATCGGTCATGCCAAAAGAATTTAATCAGTTTCTATGAGGAGGTAAGTTCTAGACTTGACAGCGGCGAATCAATGGATGTCGTATATCTGGACTTCTCCAAAGCATTTGACACTGTACCACACAAAAGGTTAGTATATAAAATGAGGATGCTCGGACGGGGAGAAAATGTCTGTAAGTGGGTAAGTAACTGGCTGAGTGACAGAAAACAGAGGGTGGTTATTAACGGTACACACTCAGATTGGGTCACTGTTACTATTGGGGTACCTAAGGAGTCAGTATTGGGCCCCTTCTTTTCAATATATTTATTAATGATCTTGTAGAAGGCTTGCATAGCAAAATATAAATTTTTGCAGATAACACTAAACGGTGTAAAGTAATTAACACTGAAGACGACAGTTTTCTGCTACAGAGGGATCTGGATAGATTAGAGGCGTGGGCAGAGAAATGGCAGATGAAGTTTAACACTGACAAATGTAAAGTTATGCACATAGGAAGGAATAATGCAAGTCACCCGTACATACTAAATTGTAAAACAATGGGTAACACTGACATGGAAAAGGATCTAGGAATTTTAATAAACAGCAAACTAACCTGTAACAACCAGTACCAGGCAGCTGCCGCCAAGGCCAATATGATAATGGGTTGCATCAAAAGGGGCATAGACGCCCGTGATGAGAACATAGTCCTACTACTTTACAAATCGCTAGTCAGACCACACATGGAGTACTGTGTACAGTTCTGGGCTCCTGTGAACAAGGCAGACATAGCAGAGCTGGAGAGGGTTCAGAGGAGGGCAACTAAAGTAATAACTGGAATGGGGCAACTACAGTACCCTGAAAGATTATCAAAATTAGGGTTATTCACTTTAGAAAAAAGACGACTGAGGGGAGATCTTATAACTATGTACAAATTTATCAGGAGTCAGTTCAGAGATATCTCCCATCATCTATTTATCCCCAGGACTGTGACGAGGGGACATCCTCTGCGTCTGGAGGAAAGAAGGTTTGTACACAAACATAGAAAATGATTCTTCACGGTAAGAGCAGTGAGACTATGAAACTCTCTTCCTGAGGAGGTGGTGATGGTGAGTTCACTAAAAGAATTCAAGAGGGGCCTGGATGTATTTCTGGAGTGTAATAAGCCACCCACCACTTCTGGTGGCTTCTGGTAAGTTCAATAAAGCAGACTCAGTTTTATACTGACTTTAAAACCAGCCTACAGGGCGGATCCACTAGTCAGGTGTGCATGACTGCATGGAGGTCACCACGCCTCCCATATATGCTACAAAGGAAAAAAAATGGAGGTTGCAGTCAGCACAACCCAATACGCAGGTGCACGTTGCTATGGTGAAATACACATACAAACGTAAAAACAAAGGTGCAATGGTACACTGCAGCTAGAGCTCCGTCCTGCCACTATGCTGGATGTTAGATGAGGCATTAGTTTATATTTTGGCCAAATTATGTAAGCCACCCACCACTTCACGGTTGCCTCTCGAGTGGTCCCTAACATTAATTCTTACCTTTTATGGGCCATATCAGCCACACAAAACCCAGGGAGTGCAGGTGCAGCATGCATGCCAGATACACTCTGCTTGTAACCCCGTCTGGTGCCATACAGCGTTCATAAGATCAAGGGATGCAAATACCAACATGCATGCTGAGCCCACTAGTACTTCTCCTGGAACCAAATGGCTTCTGGTAAGTTCAATAAAGCAGACTCAATGTTATACTGACTTTAAAACCAGCCCATAAAAGGTAAGAATTAATGTCATCTAACATCCAGCATAGTGGCAGGACGGAGCTCTAGCTGCAGTGTGCCATTGCACCTTTGTTTTTACGTTTGTATGTGCATTTCACCATAGCAACGTGCACCTGCGTATTGGGTTGTGCTGACTGCAACCTCCATTTTTTTTCCTTTGTAGCATATATGGGAGGCGTGGTGACCTCCATGCAGTCATGCACACCTGACTAGTGGATCCGCCCTGCACGCTGGTTTTAAAGTCAGTATAAAACTGAGTCTGCTTTATTGAACTTACCAGAAGCCATTTGGTTCCAGGAGAAGTACTAGTGGGCTCAGCATGCATGTTGGTATTTGCATCCCTTGATCTTATGAACGCTGTATGGCACCAGACGGGGTTACAAGCAGAGTGTATCTGGCATGCATGCTGCACCTGCACTCCCTGGGTTTTGTGTGGCTGATATGGCCCATAAAAGGTAAGAATTAATGTTAGGGACCACTCGAGAGGCAACCGTGAAGTGGTGGGTGGCTTACATAATTTGGCCAAAATATAAACTAATGCCTCATCTAACATCCAGCATAGTGGCAGGACGGAGCTCTAGCTGCAGTGTGCCATTGCACCTTTGTTTTTACGTTTGTATGTGTATTTCACCATAGCAACGTGCACCTGCGTATTGGGTTGTGCTGACTGCAACCTCCATTTTTTTTCCTTTGGAGTGTAATAATATTACAGGCTACAGCTACTAGAGAGGGGTCGTTGATCCAGGGAGTTATTCTGATTGCTTGATTGGAGTCGGGAAGGAATTTTTGGTTCTCCTTAAGTGGGGAAAATTGGCTTCTACCTCACAGTTTTTTTTTTGCCTTCCTCTGGATCAACTTGTAGGAAACAGGCCGAACTGGATGGACAAATGTCTTTTTTCGGCCTTATGTACTATGTTACTATGTTAGATGATACAGTCATCTATCTGTATTTATTAGGTAGTAGGTATGGGGTGATCTCACGGCTGAGTTGTGTGTAAATTTTCTCCCTTAAAGGGAATGTGCCATCAGAAAATGACCTTTTATTTAAATAATGTTTTTATGTTTGGAATTTTTAGAAATGTTATTTTTAATTTTCCATATCACTATCAATATTTAAACAAAAACCATAAAATCCTGTAGTTTTTGCACAGGCCACTAAACCTAATACCAATTCTTGGTCTGTACAGATCACTTTACTGTAGTTATCTGCTTATCAATATACAGAGGCGATATAATTACAGAGAGGATTAGAATGACAGATAAGGCAGGATCCATTCACAATAGGTGATTGTCACATCTTATCTCTTCTTCCTTGTACAAAGACCTCTGCACAGGTCACAGATCATGCCTAGAAAACTCTCCCATAGAAGTCAATGACGTCCCCTCCTGACCACTGTGACTATGACCCATGGGGCTGCCATAAAGCAATTTTCTTAATGCTTTCTAAATGTTGTTAAGAACAGCTCCATAATCCCACAGTCCAGCAAGATGGTCACCTCCATAATCCTGTTCAGAAAATAGAACAAAGAAAGCTGTAATCAGAAAATAAAATAAGATTAGAAAAAAAGATGTCTGTCGCTATCTGGTTTTAAAGGATAACTGTCACATTTAGACCCAAATTTCAGTTTTCATATATGTAGTTACTAATATGATAATATACCTGAATCAATAACTATTAGACTTACTTACCCCTTATTTAATAAGATTCAGCCCTTAGCAACCAGTCTGCATAAAACTGCAATTTCACTATTCTGTTAAGATGGCCGCCCTCAGCCCTGAGGCTAATCCATAGGACACCTGCAGTGAAGTTAGTGAAGACCAGCTCTGTATAGGGGGGTCTTGCAGTGAAGTTCCCAGGTCTGGCTGAAGCCTGTAGTCCTTCTACAAGCTCTCCTCTTATCAGATAAGGCTGTCATTTATACACTGAGCAGCCGACATATCTTCTCTGAGCTTTACATTGTCCTTCACTGCTAAGGGAGTGTCTGCCAAGCACAGGCATGTGGAGACGTTCACACACACAGCCCAGCACTGTTATCTCCTGTCAGGAAGAACCTGGCTTTTTATACATTCCCTTACAATGCTGACTCACTATCAGTTCCCAGTGCACGCAGCAGCGTGCTCCGTCCTCTCATCTGGTAGACGGAAGGAGCATAGCAACCTGATTTTATCTCAGGTAACAATAGCCAATACTGGGGACTTTTAGGTGGCTTTTAGGGGTTATTTATTTAAGAATCAGAAATTAAAACAGGGCCAACAAGGTAATATTAATCACCAGAATCCAATAGTAAAAAAAAAAAAAATTTGACAGTTATACTTTAACTGCCAGATAACATTTTTGCTGACACATTTTTTTTAAATGGGGTTCTCCCAACTAGTGTTCAGAGAATTGAGCTTAGGATCAGAGATTGGAAGTCGATTCGTTCAAACACTTCAGTTTTAATGCTGTCTCCATACAGCATTATACCTCTTGCACATGGACGCTTTTTTTTCTGTTTACATTCCGTTTTTTTGCGTTTCATATACGGACCATATACAGAACCATTTATTTCAATGGATCCACAAAAAAAACAGCTGGGAGCTGTTTTCCAGCAGAATAAAATTGCTTTTCCTGGACATGGAATACAGACACATAGTGCACACAGGTATGTTTGGGATATGTCTGCAATCTTCTGCGGGGCAGTGCTCTTAGTTATATTGGTTAATAACAGGTGACAGACAAAAATTTCAGATGACGTCGCGCGAGACCTCGGTAAATTAATTCAGTAATCACATCTGCATTTTTTAAAACCTTTTAAAATGACAATCTGAAGTCGGGTTTGCTACTGGCTGGTACATCAGATTGCTAATATTTTTAAAGATGCAAATGTGATTCCTGAATAAATTTACCGAAGTCTTACACGACTTCGGCTGAAACGGATTTCGCCTACACGGAGGCAATATATTTTAATTTAATTTTAAAACCAAAGTGTTTGAACGAATTTGGATCTCTTTGGACTCCCAACACAAAACTTGTTCATGTTCCAAGTTTTTACCATGACCATTTTATCTCTCCACATTAGTTTCTGAATAAAGATTGATATCTCATTCATTCTTCACCAAAATAAAAGCAGGACTGGCCTAGTATTATCTGACCCTACCCCCTACTGAACTGTCAGCACCATGCGCTGTGGACACATCTTACACTAATAAGGCCTCTTGCGCACGACTGTATGTTCGGTCAGCATCTGGTTTGCATTTTTATTGGATCGGATGCAGACCCATTCATTTCACTGTGTGCTGTCCACATCCGTATGTCTATTCCACGGCCTTGCAAAGAAGATGATTGTTTTGCGGACAAGCTTAGAACATTTCTACAGGAGTAAAAAAAAAAAATGTAGGCTTGCAATTGGCCTAAATCTGTGTTTAGTGGATCCGCGATTTGCAGGCTGCTAAACGGATACGGTCGTATGCATACGACCTAAGTTGACAATTTGAATGAACTTTTTATCCTTCTGCTTAAAGGGCTTCTGTCACCCCCCAAAAGCATTTTTTTTTTCCCTCACTAAAAAGCTTATAGGGCAATTATTCTAAACAAATTCTTGTTAACCGTTTTAGCAGGTTAATTTTGCTATAAAACGTTATTTTATATTATGCAAATTACCTTGCTACCAGCAAGTAGGGCGTTTACTTGCTGGTAGCCGCTGCATCCCGCTTGTAAAAAAACGCCCCTCCTGTGGTTGATTGACAGGGCCAGCGAGCGCTCTCCTCCTCCAGCTGGCCGTCTCTGTTTAAAATCTCGCGCCTGCGCCATACCGTTCTTCAGTCGGCGCAGGCGCACTGAGAGGAGTACTCGCTCGGCCGCTCCTTCCTCAGTGCGCCAATGACGTCACAGCTGCACCCGGAAGAGAAGACGCAGGCGCACTGAGGAAGGAGCGGCCGAGCGAGAGTACTGAAGAACGGTATGGCGCAGGCGCGAGATTTTAAACAGAGACAGGGCCAGCTGGAGGAGGAGAGCGCTCGCTGGCCCTGTCAATCAACCACAGGAGGGGCGTTTTTTTACAAGCGGGATGCAGCGGCTACCAGCAAGTAAACGCCCTACTTGCTGGTAGCAAGGTAATTTGCATAATATAAAATAACGTTTTATAGCAAAATTAACCTGCTAAAACGGTTAACAAGAATTTGTTTAGAATAATCGCCCTATAAGCTTTTTAGTGAGGGAGAAAAAAAAATGCTTTTGGGGGGTGACAGAAGCCCTTTAAAGGGACACTACCTATCAAACTACTATCAAATATTTTAATCACATATTAACAGCCTATATGTGAATAGCCAGTGTAATTTTTGTTGCAAAAACAGGTGGATCATTTTCTGGATATAATTGTTTGAATTTTACGTCCTTTACTGGATTTTTAACTTTCTCCTTTGGATACTTAGGACAGCAACTTTCTCTGTCAGATCATCACTGCGGCCGGAGAAGGAAAGGGGATGGGTGACTCAATTAGAGCATCGTATATTACATTGATAGGTGCAGTGCTCTTCTGTAGACAACTATATAGGCCTGTCAAGAAAACAGTAGAGCTGACATACTGTTATCCCAACTCTACTGATCTACTATTATGCTAAAAGAGAACATCTTCCCATCGTGGCATAGTAAACAGATTACCTGAGATTTCCTTTCTACATAGGAGTTTTATCCCTCTGAGCTGACTGCTACAGAAGGACGAGATGTTGATCTCATTCTCCATAGCCTAGTACTGCTGGATAAAAAAAACATCCAAAATTCTAAAATAAATTATACATATATATATATAAAAGGAAAAAGACCAGCACTCCGAAATTAAAGGTAAAAACCGTGGATTTATTCACCCGTGGTGCAGCAATGTTTCGGCTCAATCCCTGAGCTTTTCTCAAACTCAGTGATTGCTTAAGAAAGGCTCAGAGATTGAGCCGAAACGTTGCTCCCCCAACGGTGAATAAATCCACGGTTTTTACCTTACATTTCGGAGTGCTGCTCTTTTTCCTTGTGCATTCATTAGGGTATGCTTCACCCTTTTTTTTTTTGAGCTTGCACCCATTTGTTGCATTATTTTTGTCAGTGCTGCCTCTCTTTTTCATATATATATATATATATTTGTGGTCATGGCTACGGCCAAGAGATATCCGAAGAACCCTAGGGAGAGAAACAACGGGAACAACCTAACCCAGCTAGGCGTGTCTTAGCTAACCTGACAAAATGGCTTGTTGTGTGCCCTAAGCCATGATCGTGGCTAGGCCTATAAGTGGGCATACCCTGTGGAAATGAGATGATGAGGGAGGGAGGGTGAGGCATCTTAGAACACACGCCCGTGAGTGAGGCTGTGGCTCGTATATGAAGAGCCTCCACCCCTCCCACAAATGCAGGCTGACTAGTCAGCCTTACCAATATATATATATACCCCTTAAAAGGAATGTATCATCAAAAAAGAAGCCATTTATTATCCTGAGTCAGCGAAAGATGTCATCTCATAATCACCAGAGGGCAGGATTACAATAAATGGTATAAGTGCAGAAGCAAACAGAGGCTGGCTATCAGTGTATTCTAGTACACAGTATTATAATTTAGAGTATCATTATGGATGCTCTTCATATATCCATTTAGATTATTTTAGTCTATTTTAACACATTATTTGATAATTGTTGAACTTAGCACAAAACTCCATTATTCCAAGAAACCTAGTAAGCTGTACAGCAAAGAGACCTCTAGGGTACGTCCACTGTGGATTTTCTTCAGTACCAGAAATGTGGGATGAGATTTTAAGAAACCTGCGATTTGGATTTGAATCATTTCCACCACAGATTTCCCCTTTCCGTGGCAGATCCATGCCAAAATGTTGCCGTACCCATGAAGTATTTGCCTCAATCATATTTGGCCTACTGCTACCACGTGACACCATGGAGACCAACAACTTTTTTTCCAGAAGATACAGTGGCACTCTAGGTTAATTTTGACTTCAATAGGTTAAACATTTTGAAATGTTGACATTGCAAACAAACTGACAAAGCAAAGGGATCTTAATAGGCAGAGAAATGCTCAAAACCCCTAATGCTGTTACACATTTCTAACTGGGGGAGCAGATCCCGCACATGATCCATTGCTAACAGCAATCCCCAGCAAAAATGCATACAATTGAGGATGCCTGCAACGGACCACATGTACCACAAGATCATCCTACACAGGATAGCCAAATGTGTAGATGTGATTAATCATACAAAATAGATTGCAGTGTCATGTTGACATGGCAACAAAATGTTCCTACTTAATCAGGAATACCAGGATAGAAGAACAACATTAAGTAGATCGGAAAGTGGAACGACTAGGCAGGCTGCTTGTTACCTGCTTTTCTTGCTTCTATTATGCCACATGCTGGAAAAAAAACTGTTTTCTCTCATTCGTATATACCGCTTCGAAAGATGAAAGTGTAGACAATTTACCTTGAAATAAGAAAATAAAATGTACCATAAAAGTTCCAGATGAAATCTGCATCTACAACAACAAATCCTGCTGCTTTACAAAAGTTTTGGATTCATGGTAATAGCAGGGGTGCACCTAGCCTTTCTGCTGCCTGAGGCGAAAATTGAAAAAGTGCACCCCCCCATACCAAATTCCCAACCCAACCCCTTCCCTCCTAACATTACGTACAGTATATCACTACAGAACATACAGGGTAATACAGCGCCACATACCTCTTACATCCAGTGATGTGTCCTCTGATGTAGTTGTTCTCTTTCCTCATATTTTCCTTTCAGACCTTCAGACCACCAGTTTTCAGCCATTTCTCGTCTCTGCAGTTTGACAAAAAAAAAATCTTAGTTTATTACTTTTCCATCATCCTCCCATCTTCAGGATAAAGCATCTTACCATCCCCAATACTGTGCTGCTGTGCTCCCCAATATTATACCTTCAGAAACAGATAAGCCCCCTGATAATACTAGTACCATTTACACTGAACAAAAATATAAACACAACACTTTCGGTTTTGCTCCCATTTTGCATGAGCTGAACTCAAAGATCTGAAACATTTTCTACATACATAATAGACTCAGATGTCGCAACATTTGAGGAAACGTGCAATTGGCATGATGACTGCAGGAATGTCTACCAGAGCTTTTGCCCATGCAATAAATGTTTATTTATCTACCATAAGCCGTCTCGAAAGGCTTTTCAGAGAATTTGGCAGTATATCCCACCGGCCTCACAACCGCAGACCACCTTTAACCACACCAGCCCAGGACCTCCACATCCAGCATGTTCACCTCCATGATCGTCTGAGACCAGCCACCCGGACAGCTGCAGCAACAATCGGTTTGCATAACCAAAGAATTTTTGCAGAAACTGTCAGAAACCCTCTCAGGAAAGCTAATCTGAATGCTCGTTGTCCTCATCGGTGTCTGTACCTGACTGCAGTTCGTCGTCGTAACCGACTTGAGTGGGCAAATGCTCACATTCAATGGCATCTGGCACGCTGGAGAGGTGTTCTGTTTACTGATGAGTCCCGGTTTTCACTGTTCAGGGCAGATGGCAGCCAGGATGTTGGATGTGGAGGTACTGGGCTGGTGTGGCTACACATGGTCTACGGTTGTAAGGCCAGTGGGATGTACTGCCAAATTCTCTGAAATGCCTTTGGAGACGGCTTATGGTAGAGAAATAAACATTTATTACATGGGCAACAGCTCTGGTAGAGATTCCTGCAGTCAGCATGCCAATTGCACACTCCCTCAAACACTGCGACATCTGTGGCACTGTGCTGTGTGATCAATCTGCACATTTCAGTGTGGCCTTTTATTGTGGGCAGCCTGAGGCACACCTGTGCAATATTCATGCTGTCTAATCAGCACCTTGATATGCCACACCGGGGAGGTGGGATGGATTATCTCGGCAAAGGAGAAGTGCTCACTAACACAGATTTAGACAGATTTGTGAACAATATTTGAGAGTAATGGGTCTTTTGTGTATGTATCCCATTTTCTCCAGGACGGCTCACAAGCAGCACCAATCAACACTATCGAATGCCTTAGCTGTATCAAAAGAAAGTACTCTCTTGTGTGAGCCTTTCGCCAACGACTATTTCTCCCAATTAGAGATGAGCAAATTGTTGAAATTTAGTCTTAGGTCCAATTTAGCTGAATCGTCCATGCATTTAGATTCGGGTCCAAATAAATTCTGAATCAAAAGTGCTCTAATTGCCTGGAAATGTCTTTCCCTCCCTGTCTCCCCCCCCCCCTCTCTCTCTCTCTCTCTCTCTGCTCTCCTTGATTTTCCAGAATCAAATCACACAAAATGAAAATTCAGAAGAATCAGAATCACACTTTTTTTTAAAAAAACTTGTGCTGAATTTCCATATTTTAGAATTAATTCATCTCTGCACTCGAATTCGGCATGTTGACATACAACAGCCTTATCCTTCTCTACTCCAATATTTGCTGTTGGATGAATCTTGAGAAACAACCTCACACATTAGATGGTCAGTCTGCTCAGATTAATCAAAAATAAAAAAAATGAGTACTAAATAATCTACCATCTTCTGCCGAGCCTGGTCATTATCTTCTCCTTAGAAGCTAGTTCTAGAAGTTCTGGAGGTAGCTATACTATGACCCAATTACAATAAATGTGCCAGACCTGCATAATGACTAGTGTTGATCACGAATTTTCGAATTGCGAATTTTAATTGCGAATATCGGCACTTCGAGATTTCGCGAATATTTAGAATATCGCGAAATATATTTACAATTGCGAATATTCTTTTTTTTTTTAAATACCAGTTTAAGGTTTATTTTAATATTTGTAAATTTTTTCCCATAATTCTGAATTGTTGATGTATATATATTATGCACATGCATTTTTAGCACTCCAAAGGGTACAAAACAAATTACATTTCAGTCCCCTCACAGGACCTTTCTCAAGCCTTGAGAGAGCATACCATCTTTTTCACCTTATAAGATGCACGTGAACATAAGATACACCTATATTTTAGAGGACAAAAAAAGGAAAATAATTTTAAACCAAATGGCGTGCTTGTTAGGAGGCCGCTTAAGACGATCCCCTCATATTGCTTCGTTGCCGGTGTTCCCCTGGATATCGGCCTGCATTGTGTGTTTCTGTCATTAAGTTTTGATCTATTCCAGGGGTGGCCAACCCACGGCTCGCGAGCAGCATACGACTCCTTACACCTTCCTTTGCGGCTCGCAGGGGAGCGGTGCGGCCAGCTCTTACTCTCCTCTCTGCAGCTAGCAAATTAATAATCTGCAACACCAGCGCTTCACTTACGCGCTGCCTGCTGCAGACAGTAACAGCTGGCCCAGGTCCCGCCCCCATCAGCGCTGCAGTGGAAGGCTGGAACAAGGCGGAAGAATGGACTCAGAGCGCCGAGAGCGGGCACGTGACTCAGTCACTCACTGCAGCTCCGCCTTCTGCTCCAGCAGTGAAAGCGAATCTGCAGTGCTTATCCCCACCACCAGCCGCCAATGTGCCCGCCCACGGCCCCACTCTCCCATCTGAGAGTGTGTCTGTGTGTGACCTAATGCCCGCCCCCAGTCTTCCCATTGCCAGCCCAGCAGCCAGATTCATCAGACTGCTGGCTGGGTCTGTGGGGGCGGCAAGGAGTGGCGCAGCAAGCAAGGAGAACCTGCTTCCAGCTCCAACAGCAGCCAGAGTGAGAAGCAGCCAAAGCTCTATCCATAGTAAATGTTAATGAATGTTAATGATGGGCAGCAGGGCAGGTCAGTGGGCACTCAATCAGAACAGCAGTGGTAGAGAGACTCACTGAGGCCAGCAGCAGCCATGTTAGTCCGATTACAGCCACTCTGCAGCTTTGGCTCTAATCTGACTGAAATGGCTGCTGGTGTCCTTAGTGAGTCTCTCTGCCACTTCTGCTCTGCCATGTTTTTCACAGGTGCCACTGCCCAGCACTAAAAGTGTGTTTGAGCATATGGGCGGTCATCTGAGCATGGGCGGTCATCTGAACATATGGGTGGTCATCTGAGCATCGGGCAGTCATCTGAGCATGGGGTGGTCATCTGAGCATAGGGCGGTCATCTGTGCATGAGTGTGTCATCTGAGCATGGGGCGGTCATCTGAGCATGAGTGTGTCATCTGAGCATGAGTGTTTCATCTGTGCATGAGTGTGTCATCTGAGCATGGGGTGGTCATCTGTGCATGGGTTGGTCATCTGAGCATGGGGCAGTCATCTGAGAAATATTAAAACACATTGTGAAAAAGAAAGATTGCCAGAAGTCTCCCTAAGGCTACTTTCACGCTTGCGTTCGTGTGATCCGACAGGCAGTTCTGTCGTCGGAGCTGGCTGCCGGATCTGCTGATCAGTGTGACAACTGACAGCATTTGTAGACGGATCCGGATGCAATGTCGGATCCGGCACTAATGCAGGTCAATGGGCATTAATCCGGCATTCCGGCGACTGATCAGGCATTTTGGACGGACATAATACCGCAGCATGCTGCGGTACTATGTCCGCCGAAAACGCCTGACAGTGACTGAACGGAAGGCATACTGATGCAAACTGAACGGATTTCTATCCATTCACAATGCTTTGGGATAAATATGCCTGATCAGTTATTTTCCGGCATAGAGCCCTTTTGACAGAACTCTATGCCGGAAAAGAATAACGCAAGTGTGAAAGTACCCTTAAGCTGTCTACACTACAGGTAGAAAAGGTGGTTTAAATACACCTTTAACTGTTAAACTCAATTGCAGTAATACTGTCGTGTGCACATATATTTGTGGAAATGTATAGCTTGTGGCTCCTGGCAGTCATACGTTTTTTTTTCCTGGCTCTTTGTGTCTGAAAGGTTGGCCACCCCTGCTCTATTCTAAAACACACTGACATTTTTACCTTACTTTTGGGGGGGGAAAATGATGTCTTATGAAGTGAAAAATAAGGTAGGTAGGTCTTTGCTGGCACCCTTTTTTCTTCTGCTTGTGAAAGTGCTGCCCCCTTTGTATATATATATATATTAGTGAATAATACGTGTAACAGTCTGGCGTAAGTGTGATCCACTATTAGTAGAGGCATTGATATGTCTGCACAATTACTGGGAAGATTCCAGGAACAAACTCTTCTCCAGCTGTTAGGCTGATTCATGAAGTCCAAGGTAACACTGTTATCAAAGTAAACACATAGAAAAAGCACTCAAGATGGCCAAGATAATTAGCGGTTTTATTTCACACAGTATAGGGATATAACTAAAGAGGGAAATTATATCACAAAGCTGCACAGCAAAGAAGTTAATAACAGATTATTTGCCAGGGAAAAGCCTTAGGTCGGATGTACAAGCCAGAAAGTAATATCCCTCTCTCTCTCTCTCTCTCTCTCGATATATATATAAACCTTAAGGAAAAAAATTTAAGGATTTCATAAAATGTACAGAATTGTACCTGAATAGGAACATCTTAAATGTGTATTTTGATACATGCATACACATACAGATGTAGCCATAGTTTTTTTTTGACAGGCTTAATACGTTTTATAAACATTACAATAATATAAATCAAGTTAAAGTGACCCTTCTGGCACAGCTGGTATCAAAAAATAGTTGGCTACATCTGTATGTAGTAAATATGTTGGACAACAACACTGTCTCTTTGTCGGTGGTGCACAATGAGGGGGCTCCCTCTGCCTTCCGATTGGAGGTCCCATGGTAAAATCGCAGTTACCATGACAGCCCGGGACACCTGAAGGTTAACAGGTCTGCAATGGTAACTGCATGTAAAGCTATGCGAGTCATGACTCAGCAAACAGTATGTCAGAATCCCATAGACTGCAATAGTATCAAACCTGTGCGCTGACTTATATACAGACACATCCAGCCAGGCTAGTTATTCTAAATCTAAAATGTTGTGATCCAAAGTAGCTTTAAGGAGTTGTCTGGGTTCATAGCTGTCTGGATATCCCCATCTTCACCCTCCGGCCCTCCTGACATCAGCATCGGAGCATTTCATGTACAGCGCAGGGCAAGAGCTTTTTTGTTTACATTGGCACACTGCTAGGGGGAGGCTTCTGCCCAGCAGTATTCTCAGTGACGTCACCAGCTCTGATGGGCGGGGTTTAGTGCAAAAAGGCTAGGGTAGAGATAAAGCCCGTCCATTAGTGCCTGTTACGTCACCAAGCTCACTGCTAGGTGGAAACCTCCGCCTGGCAGTCTCTATGGAGAGCCGGGTACGTCACCAGATCACCAAAAAATGCCTTTGCCCTGCGTGATTCAGCGCAGGGCAAAGGAGAGCATCGGAGCATGAAATTCTCCAATGCTCATATCAGAGGGGCCAGAAAGGTGTAGATGGGGATATGTCAGGGTTCAGCTCTGAACCAGGATAACCCCTTTAAATGTCATCTGATGATTTCAACTGTATCAAGCCTGTCACACATCAGAATTGATAGTATTTACACATGCGAGATACAGAGTAACAGAAAAATGGCAACTTTGTAGCCTTCTGTGTATATCAATACTATGAATTAGTCCTTTAGTCCAGTAATTTTAAACTATGTTGTAAAGAAGCAGACTGCATTAGGTTGCTTCATCATTGTTAATACCAAAAGTGATATTTTATTGAGAGTAAGGCTCCATTCAGACGTCCATGTGTGTTTTGCATATCCACGGATCTGCAAAACGGACACCGGCAATGTGCGCTCCGCATTTTGCGTACCGCCCATTGGCGGCATTCTCATACAAAATGCTTTTTCTTGTCCACAATTGCGGACAAGAATAGGACATGTTCTATTTTTTTGCGGAACGGGAGTGCGGACCTGGAAGTGCGGATCCGCAATTCCGGATCTGGGCAGGACAGAGAGTGTCCCCATAGGAATGAATGGGTCCACAATTCCGTTCCGCAAAATGTTTTGCGGAACAGAATTGCAGACGTCTGAATGGGGCGAAATGCTGATCATACACATTACGCATTAAATCTGCCAATTTCGGCAGGATCAGCTGACTACCTTATATGGAAGAAGGTCGGGCTCATTGAAATCCAGCAATTTGTTGGTTCTCTGGCGATAAGCACCCCACATTACAAGTTTCACAGCGACTTTTTCCCATTCACAACACATGGCCTGGCTGATATTGAGCTACAGAGCTATATCCTAGCAATGTGCCTTAATATTTTAAGATGGGAGTACCACTTTAACTGTTTTTGTGGAACATACTGTAGCACCGCAGTAGATGGCTGCTCCGCAACACTCATGTCTATTATATTGTAATACTTCCAAAACCATTGTATGAACTGTGTTAAACTCTAGGCTGCATATAAGGAACTGGGTTGCTATATGTAGAGACTCTAAAGAAGCAGGTAGAATACCATTGGTCGAAGGCAACTAAAACAAGCTAATTGGAATTAGGCATTACATGCATAATAATATATGCTAGCCCAGCATTTCTTCCACATCCCAAGTATGCACACTGTCAAATATAAAATAGGAGTTTATTTTTTTATTTTCTTAGCCTGGATAAGTAGTCTCATTTATCTGAGTTTATCACGGAGCTGCATTTCCATTTTCACATGATTTGCGGTGTGTTCACGGGAAATACCTCCTGCTAATGTATAAGGTTGTCATAGCAACTATTAAAAAGCATATTTTCTTGACCCAAATATAAGCCTCCCAAAACTAGCATTAAGAAGAGAAGTTCTTGTTGCTAGGGTAACATCTTTTTTGGGGAGCAGAGAACATACAGTATTAGATTTGTTCAAGACTACATGAATACAAAATATTAAGGGTTTATAGTATTTCTTATGTTTTATTTGTAATCCTACCAAGCAGAGCATCGGATGGAATGTTTAACAACAACAATAGCCCATATGTTGACCTATATGTTTCCATGGGAACAGACTACAAGTACTGTAGTCTGGTCCTGCATTTAGACTCCCTTCCATATGTTCCCTACATTCATGACAGCAGGATCAGACTATTTTATTAGCATGGACACATGTATGTCTGCATAGGAGCTATAGGTACCAAGTGTGGAGACACCAGGCTCAGTGGTTGCTCTCGCTCGCCGAAGACTTTATTTGATAAACAACAGTCAGCAGCATATAGTACAGTCCTAGCAGAGACACAGGATGGCACAGGATGGCACAGGTGACCGCGATTTACCCTTCCACTGACTCACCGTGACTTCGCGGGGGACCCAGGACCAACTACCCCAGCCAGTAGCATCCCACTTTTGGTGGCAAGCTTAGGGAGCCAGCTGAGCACAGTGAGGCATGTGACCAGGTGACCCAATTGTGCCAACCTAGACTCTCCAACCGAACCTGTAGGCTCGAGGTTGGGCAGAAGAGCAGTTCTAAAGTCCACCAGCTGGATTGAAAACGCTTTTATTACAATCCAATCGTTAAACATACATGCTTAGTACTGCGACGGAGCACAGGCCACAAGGCAGCACTTAATAAATACTTACAATCGTCTTTCATAGCAGAAATGGGTGGAGATAGGGAAGGAGAGGGGTTTAGTCCTCTTCTTCTTCGTCGTCGACGTCTAAAATGATTTAATCTGGCAGGCTGTGGATAAGCCTGCGGCAGTCCAGGACGGACATGCTCTCCCTTCTGAGGATAAGCCGATTCCTGGCAAGCCATATATTCATAAGGCGCTAGGCCTCCTGGATGGCCTCAACAGTATGAATCCCAGGAAATAGTCTGTACAATACAGAGGTGTGCTGTAGGCTGTTCCTGGGCACAGAGTCTTTGAGTTCATGTTCCAGGGCATCCAACAGGCCCTGTGCAAAGGGGCACTCCCAAAACAGGTGATAAGATGTTTCCTTCGTGAAAGGGCACCTGGGGCAGTAGGAAGTCCACCAGCTGGAACCATAGTCCTTAGGCTGACGTCCTGTAGAATAGCCACTGATGACAGGGGCAGCCACCTTTTTATTTCCCTCAGCCGCCATTTCAGTGCATTGGCCCCCATAGGATAGGTGGGAGATAATCGTGGCTGTCCCATCATTGGTTGTCAGTTCAATCCAACTGCATAATGGCATTCTGTTACGAACCATTAAACACATGGTGTACCTGGTAACACAGTAACATAGTAACATAGTATATAAGGCCGAAAAAAGACATTTGTCCATCCAGTTCGGCCTGTTATCCTGCAAGTTGATCCAGAGGAAGGCAAAAAGAAAAACTGTGAGGTAGAAGCCAATTTTCCCCACTTAAGGGGAATAAAAAATTCCTTCCCCACTCCAATCAGGCAATCAGAATAACTCCCTGGATCATCGACCCATCTCTAGTAGCTATAGCCTGTAATATTATTACACTCCAGAAATACATTCTGGCCCCTCTTGAATTCAGGCCCCTCTTGAATTCCTTTAGTGAACTCACCATCACCGCCTCCTCAGGCAGAGAGTTTCATAGTCTCACTGCTCTTACCGTGAAGAATCCTTTTCTATGTTTGTGTACAAATCTTCTTTCTTCCAGACGCAGAGAATGTCCCCTCGTCACCGTCACAGTCCTGGGGATAAATTGATGATGGGAGAGATCTCTGTACTGACCCCTGAAATATTTGTACATAGTAATTAGATCTCCCCTCAGATGTCTTTTTTCTAAAGTGAATAACCCTAATTTTGGTAATCTTTCAGGGTACTGTAGTTGCCCCATTCCAGTTATTACTTTAGTTGCCCTCCTCTGAACCCTCTCCAGCTCTGCTATGTCTGCCTTGTTCATAGGAGACCAGAACTGTACACAGTACTCCATGTGTGGTCTGACTTTTGATGCAACCCATTATGTCATTGGCCTTGGCGGCAGCTGCCTGACACTGGTTTTTGCAACTTAGTTTGCTGTTCACTAAAATTCCTAGGTCCTTTTCTATGTCAGTGTTACCCAGTGTTTTACCATTTAGTATGTACAGGTGACTTGCATTATTCCTTCCCATGTGCATAACCTTAAATTTGTCAGTGTTAAACGTCATCTGCCACTTATCTGCCCAAGCCTCCAATCTATCCAGATCCCTCTGTAGCAGTATACTGTCCTCTTCTGTTACTTACACAGTTTAGTATCATCTGAAAAAATTTATATTTTACTGAGCAAGCCTTCTACAAGATCATTAATAAATATATTGAAAAGAATAAGGCCCAATACTGACCCCTGAGGTACCCCACTAGTGACAGTGACCCAATCTGAGTGTGTACCATTAATAACCACCCTCTGTTTTCTGTCACTCAGCCAGTTACTTACCCACATACAGACATTTTCTCCCAGTCCGAGCATCCTCATTTTATATACTAACCTTTTATGCGGTACAGTGTCAAATGGTTTGGAGAAGTTCAGATATACGACATCCATTGATTCGTCGCTGTCAAGTCGACTTGATTGTACCCTGAATAAGAAAATATATCAAGTCTAAAACTCTTTAAAAATCATGTTTCTATTTAGACAGGTCACCCTGTCAGTTATCCTCAAATACAGATGTTAATCACAATGTCAAGGACCCGGAGAGCACATTGAAACTGCAGTTAAATTGCTCAAGTTTGTGCATTATCACCCTCTTAGCTAGTATTCTCTACATTAAAAGGGTTAACCTATAATTGATGTAAAAAAATAAAAAACAGACATCATATAGTACATGAACAATCTCTTTCTAACAAACTTAGAACCAGCCCTGTACCTCACATGGATCCAGAGATCCTACCATTCATTAATGGAATTGCCCTGCTAGATTTATTTCAAGCTGGCAGCTCAGGGGGCGTGCGCTTTCTCGGGGGGTGTGCTGTAGCTGGTGTCAGTTGAAGGATGGAAAGGAGCCTCCAATACTTATGTGACCTCAGCCCTAGAGCTGATAAGTGAGGCACTACCTTATTTGTTGTGTTCCCTGAAAATTCTACACCCTAAAAAGTGGACATTTACTTTAATTTGCAAGTCCTTGTAGCCAGTGGTGAACTTACCATGGAGGCAGACAAATCTACTGCTATAAGTCCTGCAGTGAGGGGGGACTTAGATAGGGGGGGGGGAGGGGGGGGGGGTTGGGGAGTGATGAAGTCCTTGTTCTGCTTCCCAACACAAAGCTACCATGTTTTCATAAGCCACCACTAGGGGGAGCTCAATGCAAAGAGATTTTTTTTGCTACTTACACTGAGTTCATTAGTGGCTGTATAGATTGCTATGGACTGAAGACCACCTGCAGTTTTATCACATACCGTTTAAAGGAAAGCAGAGGATTTAGACCTTCCTGAGGGGATTTATCAATGTATTTATGAGTCAGTTGTCTTGTGTAAATACTTTGAGAAATATGGTGTTTAGAACGAGCACCATATTTATAAACCACAAGGGGGCCCCATACAATGTTTTGCTATGGTGCCCTATAATGTATAGTTCTGCTTAAAGCTCATTATTCTATGGCGGATAGCAGCATCCCACTATGTCAGACTGCAATATTGCCTTTCTGCTAGAAGTAACACCTACATATGCCCACATAAAACGTGAGAAGTCTTGCTCCACACCATGGGCGTAGCTATAGGGGGTGAAGAGGTAGCAGTCGCTACCGGGCCCACAAGCCTGAGGGGGCCTTAAGACCCTTGTGCCGCATAAGAAGACACACAAAGCACTGAGGGAAGGGGGGCCCAAGCTGAACTCTTGCACCAGGGCCCATGAGCCGTTAGCTACGCCCCTGCTCCACACCATATACAGAACCACAACAGAAAAAAATTGAGCAAGGCGAAATATTAAAATGTCAATTCGTTTATTAATCCAAAATATCCATTAAAACATATATCTTAACAGCATGCTGGATATTGTTAGAGATAGCCCTAACAATACAGAGTACACATAATATCATAACAGGTAAGTAACTCAAAAATGAGTGTTGAGTGTGAATATTCAAATCACGAATTTTAATCGCGAATATCGCCACTTCAAGAATTTGCGAGTATTTAGAATATAGTACTATATATTTGTATTCGCAAATAGTGTTGATCGCTAATATTCTAATCACAAATTTATCGTGAATATATCGCGAATATTGGCACTTAGCAGCATCCCTAGCAACCAATAGGAAAGTTGCCTACCCCTTAGTGTTGATCGCGAATTTTGTAATCGCAAATTTATTGTGAATTTATCGCGAATATCGGCACTTAACACCATCCTTAGCAACCAATAGGAAAGTTGCCTACCTCTTAGGCCTCTTTCACACGAGCGTGTCCGGATTAGGTCCGGATGCGTTCAGGGAAAACTGTGCGATTTCACAGGCAAGGCCATTCAGTTTTGCCTGCGATTGCGTTCAGTTGTTCAGTTTTTTCCGCGCGGGTGCAATGCGTTTTGATGCGTTTTTCACGCGCGTGATAAAAAACTGAAGGTTTACAAACAGCATCTCCTAGCAACCATCAGTGAAAAACGCAACGCACCCGCACCTGCTTGCGGATGCAATGCGTTTTTCACGCAGCCCCATTCACTTCTATGGGGCTAGGGCTGCGTGAAAAACGCAGAATATAGAACATGCTGCGATTTTCACGCAACGCACAAGTAATGCGTGAAAAAAAACGCTCATGTACACAGACCCATTGAAATGAATGGGTCAGGATTCAGTGCGGGTGCAATGCGTTTACATCACGCATTGCACCCGCGCGGAAAACTCGCCCGTGTGAAAGGGGCCTTAGTGTTGATCGCGAATATTCTAATCGCAAATTTTTATCACGAATATATTACATTGCTGATTTTCACAATCAAGTAAATAATGACTTCTTGAATTTGCAAATTTATGGCGAATATTCGGCCAAAAATTCACAAAACATCGCAAATTCGAATATTGCCTATGCCGTTCATCACTATCAAAAATAAGGAAACAATATACACAATAGAGAATTATGGTATGGTAAATTGGTCAGGAAACGTGCTACATAATGTACTAATGAATAGAAAATAAACATCTATGGTGCTAAAGCATAATAGTAACTAATAAATGGCAAATATATACAACAATATTGATATATGCACATTTCCTGACCAACCCCTCGTTGGGGGCCAGAAAATAAACTGATATCCGCAACTACATAAGTAAAAAGGGAGAAAAAATTGATACACAATATCATTGATGCCTATCCTGTGACATGATGGAGAACACACCGCTAGACTGACAAGTCCACCTCAATGCGCGTTTCATCTACTGGCTTTGTCAGGAGGTGTGTGTGTGTAATAAAAAGCCAGGCATATATAGGCCTCCAAACAGGTGCAAACACATATGCACCCAATTATGCTCACCTGTATTGTGAGAAGCGGCACAGCAGCATGGTGATGCGGTCTAAAGGCTTGCGCGCACACCGCCTCGTACTTCTGAGTTACGTGACATTGACGCTATCTGGAACGCACGTCTGCACGGCACACACCAACCGATGGAAAGCAGCGCACCAGTGATGTGCATCTGTGAAAATACTTGAGAAGGTGTATATTATCCGGACTATTAGCAAAGATATAAAGTGCTGAAGTGCATATATATATTAGAAAAAGAAATTATGTATAATATATTAAAAAAGGGGAAAAAAGAAATTGAAAAGATGCTATATGATCAATGTCATAAATATCAGACCATAATCAAACATCAAAATAATGATAATAATGTGATAATCATTAAAATACATAACTAGCACAAAATAAGTAATTCCATTAAATATAATTCATACATATAAAGTGCTAAATTTGATACCAACATGATTAGCTATAAATTACAAAATCCTGATTGATAAGAATGCTATTATTTTCCTTTATAACCATGTTATAAGGGAAAATAATACAGTAAATTGACTTTTATCAACTTACTTACATCTTCTTCTAGCAACCATGCGTGAAAATCGCATTGCATCCGTACTTGCTTGACATGAGATCATTGTCAAGATCAGTACTCTGCCAAAAATATCTGCATGCACGGAGTCCGTGGTCATGTCGAATAGAGGTGTACAGGGACTCGACATCGCAAGTGACCAAAAACGTATGATCATCCAATTGTACATCATCAAGAGGTCTAAGAATATCAGTGGAATCCTGGACATACGAAGATAAAGTGATTACCAATTTATGTAAATAAACATCGACAAATCTGCAGACCTGTTCGCATGGTGCCCCCATGCTGGAAACAATGGGACGACCAGGCGGTGTGTCTGTGTTTTTGTGGATCTTAGGGAGTAGATATAAAGTGGGCCTAACTGGAAAATCAACCGTCAAGCCCTCACATAGTTTTTTTTTTATTAATAATGCCTCTCTCCACTGCCCCTAGCAGAATACTGTCCAATTCATTTTTGAATTTCTCAGTCGGATCTGAACTTAATTTTCGATAACACTCTTTTTAATTGAGTGGTCGCATGGCCTACTTTTCATACATTGCCACTGGCCAAATGACAAAGTTACCACCCTTGTTGGCTTATTTAATGATGATATCAGGCATGGCTCGCAGTTCCTGGACAGCTCTCCTTTGTAAATGAGTGAGATTGTTCCGGCAAGTGTGGAAGTTGATGCTAGCCAGATCTTGCCTGACCATCTTAACAAAAATGTCTACCGTAGGGCAAACTGATAAGGGGGATAACTCATTAAGCGTCTATATAAATGTGTGGGTAAAAATGAACCTTCAGGCACTGTCTGCTCAGTCAGTAGGGCTTCTAGGTCAGAGGTAGCTTGCAATTCAGTTGGGGATGTAAATAATGAAGGAACTACTGTCTGTTTGTTATTGAAATACTTTTTAAAGACTAACTTACGACCAAACAATTCCACATCCTTAATAGTTTCAAAAAGATCAAACTTGCCAACAGGCGAAAAAGTTAAACCCTTTTGCAAGACCTCTATCTGAGCATTGCTAAGCTGATGAGAAGAGAGATTAATTACCTTCAATGCCAATTGGGAAGTTTTTCCCTGTTGTTCCACGCCCTGGTCTTTCTCTTGAGGGGAGTACTTTTTAGGTTATTTTTTTAGGGGGGGGGGGGGGGTAGGGTTGGGCAATATTGTTACCTCCTACCAACCCCCCTCCCTCCCCCCCGTCCTTCTAAAAAATGATTTCCCCATTTTTACTATACCATAATTCTCTATTGTGTATTTTTTTTCCTTATTTTTGAATTACTTACTTGTTATGACATTGATGGCGGACCGCACCCTATGTGTACTCTGTATTGTTAGGGCTATCTCTAACAATATCCAGCATGTTTTTGAGATATATGTTTTAATGGAGATTTTTGGATTAATAAACGAATTGACATTTTTATATTTCGCCTTGCTCGATTTTTTTCTGGCTAGAAGTGAAGGGGTTAATATAGTACTTATACAGTACATCAAAAACTTTGCTTATTCTTTTGTCTTCAGCAATTGTTTCCAAAAGTACTGTCATTTTCCTGGCACAATTGCTTGAGATTTCCTCGAAGCAAGTACAATTCTTCACATTGTGTGACTTTTAATTGAAATTCTGCAAATAGTAAATTGGCAACTCTCACAGCTCTTGGGGCTTTGATAGTCATATTCCAGTTTTATGCTATGTGAGAAATATCATGAAGTGTTTCTCCATTTAAACAATGATCTAGTGCAATTTAGACTTCAGTATCAAAAGAGACCCAAACATATGATGCATCAAAGTGCTGTTCTTCGTCTTCTGGCAGGTGTAGTGACTGCAGTGGCTGGTCAAGTGTGTCTGAAACTAAGGACTATTGTAAATGGTTACAAAAAGTTTTATCTTGTGATCATACGTATCAAGAAGAAGGTGCGCTGGGTTCCAATAGTTTCCCATTTATTTAAAAATAGTCATTAGATATTACAATATTAATGTTACATTATTTAAAGGGAAAGTGTCATCAGAAAATGACCTATTGTTTAAATCATGGTTTTATGTTTAACAGATTTTTAAAGAATTTTTTCAAGATGTAATTTTTTATTGTTCATTTCAATATCTATGTTTAAGCAAAAAACATAAAATCCTGCAGTTTTTGCACTGTTCACTAAGCCTAATAATAGGCGCCAGTTCTTGGTCTGTACAGATCACTTTACTGCGGTTACCTGCTTATCTGCCATTCTAAACCTGCCTCTAAATATATCACCTCTGTGTATAGATAAGAAAGGATCCACGATTCACAATAGACCATAGAAGTCAATAAGAACAGATAAAAAAAGGGATATGTGTTTCTTAGGCTTCAATGAATGGAGCTTCAGATCATAGATCCGAAGTTGAGTCTTTTGAAAACTTTGTAATGCTGTTTCTGTACAGCATTGGGCCTCATGCACACGACCATATGTGTTTTGCGGTCCGCAAAAATCAGATCTGCAAAAAATACGGATGATGTCCATGTGCATTCTGTATTTTGCGGAATGGAACAGCTCCTAATAGACCAGTCCTATCCTTGTCTGTAATGTGGACAATAATTGGACATGTTCTATTTTTTTGAGGAATGGAAATACGGACATACGGAAACGGAATGCACACAGAGTAGCTTCCATTTTTTTTGCGGACCCATTGAAATGAAAAGTTCCGTATACACTTCACAGAAAAAACGTAACGGACATGGAAAGGAAATACGTTTGTGTGCAAGAGGCCTTAAAATGTTTGGGCTCCGTGTAGCAAAACTTCGTCTTGGCCAAAGTTGCTTGAGACTTCGGTGAATGACTTCGTATTCCTATCTGTGTATTTAAAAATATTTGAAAATAGGAATACGAAGTCAGCTTTAGTACTGGAGGGTGCCTTGGTACCAAAGCCGACTTTGGATTCCTACTTGAAATTTTTTTTAAATATGCAAATAGGAATACCAAAGTCATGCGCAAAGTCTATCTATCTATATATCTATCTATCTATCTATCTATCTATCATCTATCTACCTATCTATCTTCTGTCTACCGTATGAGTGGCAACAATAAGGGGGAAAAGGCGCTCAAAGGGTAGTGTGTTTCAGATGAGTAATCTGTTAAAAATAGTGAAGTTGCGCTCACCTTTTCCGTTGTGTGATAGGATGGGCACAACGCAGGTGGGGGCGACTGTTGAGGTCGGTGCTGCTGGTACCCGCTCAGTCCAGTTAGGAGGTTGCCAAACCCCCAGGGGACTGATGAGGAGAGAATAGGTTATTGAGTGTGTAGTAAGTCTACACCCCAGGATGGGTACCTCTTGGCACAAGGGCGACCCTGAAGCAATTGTTGCGATGGCGATTTTTATTGACTACGCGTTTGGGTGTAAGTCCCCTTTTTCAAGTCTAGAGTAAAGAAGCGATAAAAAACACAGGTGCAGGGCCATGTGGCTCCTTAAAAATAAATATATATATATATATATACAGACCATCTGAATGTTAAAATGATAAGTATCTACTCATAAAATACATAAAATACATTAAAGCGCCAAGAGCATACATGTTAAAAATCTTATTGTACATAGAGTTTATTTCAATAGTGTAAGCTGATCACAGCTGCTATAATAGTAAGAAGGTTCCATCAGATATAGATATACTCATTCATTTATTTACCTTCTTACTATTATAGCAGCTGTGATCAGCTTACACTATTGAAATAAACTCTATGTACAATAAGATTTTTAACATGTATGCTCTTGGCGCTTTAATGTATTTTATGTATTTTATGAGTAGATACTTATCATTTTAACATTCAGATGGTCTGTATATATATATATATATTTATTTTTTAAGGAGCCACATGGCCCTGCACCTGTGTTTTTTATCGCTTTCTTTTACTCTAGACTTGAAAAAAGGGGGACTTACACCCCGAAACGCGTAGTCAATAAAAATCGCCATCGCAAACAATTGCTTCAGGGTCGTCCTTGTGCGCCAAGAGGTACCCATCCTGGGGTGTAGACTTACTACACACTCAATAACCTATTCTCTGTCTACCGTATCTCTGTATCGTCATACACATATATGCACTTTAAACATGAAGTACAATAATCACGTATAATTATGTTTTTCACTCATAAAGCGCCAATCTTGCACCTCTACCCTATTCTTAGTCATTTCGGTAACCTTTTCGCGTGTTCTTCACTCTTATACAGCTCTGGGTTACCTTGTGTGCCTGCAGTGTTGTTAGAACTACAAGTCTACTCTTTTCATGGATTTCAGCCAATGCAATGTCTGGGCTCTGGTCCAGCCATCATTTAAATAGTGTGAAGTTACTTTTATTCTTCTATCATTTTGCTTCTGTGAACTCGTTTGTCCCCTGAAGAAGAATCTGACTTGTCTGGGTTGCTCTTTTCTGGGAACTAAGCTAATTGCTATGTGTCATCACTATTACCACTGGTGCCTTCACTCTTGTGTGTGATTTAGGCTGCAGCGCAAATTATTAATATATGAATAATTCTTACTTCAGGACTAACTTAATTGAGCAGTGTGCTTCTGTCTTACATACCAGTGGAAGCAGTCTACTATTTGCTTAAAGGACATAGGTCTTCGATTATAGCTGTAGACTAATATTTTCTTAGAGCCTCTTGGCTGTACAGGTTAAATATCATATATTATGGTAACATAAAATATTTTTATGGCTTTCTTGCCATCATATTAAGAAAGCATCAGGAGAAATATCTTAACAAAGGAAACCCAGTAGAGGGTACACCTAGACTAGGCGTGAGACAAGCTCTATTAGTGTCAATGGTGGTAATATCACAAAACCTCCCCCTTGATTCCTGAAGTTCAGACTCATTTTTATTGGGAGTAACTGAAAAAGTAACTGAAAAAAAAAATTTCTATTGTGGTTTACAAAAAGCAGAAAAAATATTTGCATCTAATATCTCTCCCGGACTACAGCCAATGACTGGTAGCCTGGTGCTGGAACTGAAGTATTGGATCAATCAGTAGAGGAGAATTAATATTTTTACCGGGACGGTGATAAAGGATATGTCAGAGGCTTACGTCTTCAAAAGTTTGTTTATTGTGCATGATTAGAATACATCACAGGTTTGGCAAAAAATGCAGGGCAAAAGTATTACTCACCTCCATTGTTACCCAGTTGCTACTGCCATTCCAAGGGTGCTCTGATCCCCCACTGCTCTCTACTTTCTGTCCCAGTTTGCCATACCAGAAATACCAGTAAATGCCCAGTCAGCCCATCAATGAGTGAGGTGGGTCACTGCGATAACCATTGATTTTCTGATTGGGCCTTTCTTGTCATTTCTGGCTTGTTGAACCAGGCAGAAGGTGGAATGCATTGGGATCTGGAGCAGCATTGGAACGGCAGAAGCAGGGGATGGGTGGAGGTGAGTAATGCATATTTTACACTAATCAATGCAATGCTCTTCTATGAGCTTCTTTATTTAGGAGTATCAAGAGAACAACAGAGTTATTATGTTGTCATCCCAATTTTGCATCTTGTATTACCCATCAAATATTATCTTCTCCTCATAGCAGCAGTAAACTGATAATGATCTATAAAGAGGTCTTATCATTAGTGTTGACTGCAACGTATACATTATGTATTTCATTTTTATACAGTACTGCTGAAATGAGAAAGAAAAACAGCCAAAAATTCTTATTTTTTTCCATGATGAAAATGTCAGTTTAGCTGATATATTCCACAGTCTTTTTTAAAGAACTTTCTGCTCTACATAATCTTATTATGAAATATGTGAGAAGCATTTTTTCACCAAAAAGTAAATTTGGGCAGATATTAATAAATCAGAAATTACAGCAGTAGTCCATCTTTATTCTGTTGCTTTTACTTACAGAGATATTGGCATATTTCTGTTTTGCTGTGGCCATCATTTTTCCAAAAATTACAGCAGTCGAGGGGAATCATTTTAGGATGTTATAGCAGCAGTCCAATACATTCTGTCACATAATTGAGTATTTGGATATGGAGGACAGCTTAACTGTTCAATTTCAATGGTAGAGGTGAGATCTACTGGTCTGACTCACCCAGTCAGAAAGGGATGTAAATTATACAGAGAAAGTATCAGGCACACTTGTATTTGGGATTTAATAGCTTTATTCTAAATGTTGCAATTAGCATAAAAACTTGTGTAGAAGGTTTACAGATGGTATTGTAGGGTAAGGGGTAGATTGGGATTATAGGTAGATTAGCTTGTGTTCCCGGACACTATTGTGCGTTCTGGGTGGAGTAGTTTAGAAAGTGAGGTGTTTATTCAATGCTGGTACCAGACTTTTTTGAAAAGTTGTGAAGTTGACTATAAAAGTCTCTTAGGGGTGATAAGAAAAGGTAGGGTTGTGTTTAGGTCTTGGGAGTTCTTTTATTTGAAAGGTTTACCTTTCCAGACAGTATGGTGGAATGGTCTACTTCCCCGGAAAAAATATATAGGATCAAGTTAAAAATGTAATTAAAAATTAGAGATTAATTACTACGCATTTTAATTTTTAATCTCTAATTTTTATTTTTATTTTTAACTTGATCCTATATATTTTTTCTGGGGAAGTAGACCACTATAGTCAACTTCACAAATTTTCAAACAAGTCTGGTACAGGCATTGAATAAACACCTCACTTTCTAAACTACTCCACCCGGAACACACAATAGTGTCCGGGAACACAAGGCTACCCCTACAATACCATCCCTAAACCTTCTACACAAGTTTTTATGTTAATTGCAACATTTAGAATAAAGTTATTAAATCCCAAAATGAGTGTGCCTGCTACTTTCTCTGTATAATTTACATTCTGTCACATGTACATATTATATCGCACATGACAAGCTGTATTTTTAATTTAAAAAAAGAAAGAAAAGAGGTGAAAAAGTTAATTGTCAGTAACACAAATACTACTGTAAAGGGGCTTCAAACAAGGCTAACTGGTTGTATCAGTGTCATTTGGCTTTCATGATATTAAGAAAAGGACCTGTCACCACAATATGCAGTGCAATCTGCAGGCGGCAGGTTATAAAGCAGGAGATGCTCTATAACATCACTCCTGAAATCTGGCTTCAAAAAGAAGAAAAATTGAACTTTTGCTACATTTTGGGCTCTCTTGTGCAAAATGTTTGCGGCATGGTTTCAGTTTTTCTACCGCGTTGTAATAATTTATTGCATTTGCATCATGAAAATCTGGAGTCCTTTTTGCGGAAATATACATCTATGCACATCTATGATTAAAGATTAAAGGGGCTATACAGGATTAGAAAACACAACTCTCGAAAGGCTGCAACATGCATTACAACCTCTCCTGACAGAGTATCGTAAAATCATGGTTTGTTTGTTGGTAGTTGGTAGTTGGTCATCAACCAAAAAGAACAAAAAAAAATTAAAAGTTAAAAAAAAAAATGCTCTCATCCACTGTTCCCCTGTCGCTGCTGCCATTCCAAGGGTGCTCTGAACCCAACTGCTCTCCACTTTCTGTCCCAGTTTGCCACACCAGAAATACCAGTATATGCCCTGTCAGCCAATCAGAGTGAGGAGGATCACTGCTATGACCATTGATTTCCTGATTGAAAATGAATAGACACATATAACATAAATAACTCCTGACAGAGTATAGTAAAATATTTTTTTTTTTTCAAAGTCGGTCATCTCCAGCCACTCATTTTGGGATATGTTACTCATTTTGGGATATGTTGAGCCAACAGTGAAGGTAAAGAAAGACACATCTTTTACTATAAATTTGGATTAAAAAACAAACAGAGATGCTGACTAATATCAGATAATTTTTTGCACCCTATATACATGTCTGTACAGTGAGATAAAGACAAAGAAGTGCAAAGCCTCTCAACTTTGATTGGCTGCAAGGAAGAGCTGCCAGAAGGAGGAGGAAGACACTCATTATGTCCAGCTATGATAGCCTAGGTTGACAGATAAACACTATAGGCTGTTCTTTACCTCTACATTGCATATAGCAGTAATGTCGGTAAGTTTGTGATAATAATACTGGGTCACTACTAGTGATGAGCGGCAGGGGCAATATTCGAATTTGCGATATTTCACAAAGATTTGGGCAAATTATTTTCTTGATTGCGAAAATTGACAGTGTAATATTCTCGTATTGCACATGCAATACAGGTGTGGGTCACTTTTGCTACATTTTTCAAGCTGAGACTAGAGAAAATGTTTGTTATGGCAGAACATTACAATAGCTTTACATGCAGATAGAGTGCTTCAATAAATTCGTTATTGCAGAAATCAGCAATTGATACGGGCAACTTGCCATTTTAGCACTTCTGACTACATATTACTGATTGGTGTACTAAGTATTGTTGTGAACTTGTGTGACATCACAGCACTATGTCTGTAGCATGTATGTATGGCCAGCAGAAGCAATCACCCTACCTAACGCCCTGTACTGGATCAGCTACACTATATAACAACTTAACCTACACTGACCATCTCACACTAACTATCTTTATTATATATATATATATATATATATATATATATATATATAAGCTAACTAACTATGTAATGTGACCTCAAAACACAGAGCACAGCAATGACACTGCTGTCTCTCTCATAACTGTAAAAAAAAAAATGCTGAAAATGCCTGCTGGGGAGGTTCTTACATAGAAAGGGGTAGGCAACTTTCCTATTGGTTGCTAGGGATGTTGCTAAGCTCAGACAAAGACATTGCATCCTTCTCATTGGCCCACAAGCAAGAAGCAGGGAGGGATCATGTGTTCAGATGGAAAAAAATGATGAATATTCTCGAATACGAATATATAGCACTATATTCTAAATAGTCGCAAATTCTCGAAGTGCCGATATTTGCGATACATATTTGCAATTCGAATATTCGAGCCCAACACTAGTCACTACACAACAGTTTTCCATTTCTGAATCCTCGACTCACAAATTTACACAATACATTGCATTTCCTTTTTAATAAAATGTCACCAATTAGAAGCACAAAATATTGCTATGTATCTTCACAGAAGATTTTCCCATCTCTTACTCTTGTCAAACTAATTATAATTAGAGACTGCATGCTACCATAATACACAAAGTGACATTCTCCGCGTCTCTGTATCATTTTCAAAATTAAACCTTCTGAAGTAAATTATCTTGGACAGAACGCAAAGGGCAAGCAGGACAATATTCATTGCTTCCAGCCGAAGGCTACAAACCTGTGTGGCTGGTAAGAGCTGTACAATGTATTTATATCTGATAAGTATCAAGGCTTGCTAACTAGCGTGTAGAGCTCATATTCTAGCTGAAGGCTTTCTGGAAGATATACACATACGTAATATCAGGTAACATTTCTCATGTGTCGGTCACATAGGAAACAAGTACATAGAGTGCAGTATAGGAGACTTGACCATGGGATGTTCTCAGTTTCAACACCCTTATGGTATGGCCAAATTTTCAGGTTTCCAGATGCAGTTTTGAAAGCCAAAATCAAGAGTGGTTTTGGCTTCCAAAAGTGCATCAGGAAACCTGACCATGTAGCCGTGACCTTAGCAATCTACAGTATACTGATATATATACTTAGCAGGCGTCAATGTCTTACACAGAAGAGAGAGGACAAAATAAAGCCCCATTTTGAAGCTAAGTGTGGACACTAGGCTTGAGCAAATCGAGCTTTGGATCATAGATCCGAAGTAGATTAGTTCAAAACATTTGTTTTAATGCTCCATACAGAATTAAAATGTATGTTCTTCACGGAGGCAAAATTTGTTAAGTCCGAAGTTGTGCGAGACTTCAGTGAATAACTTCTGGCTTCAATTCTATGACCTTAAAAACATTTTAAAACAGCAATACGAAGTCGGCTTTGGTACCGGCTGGTACCTCGGTATGGTAAACGACTTTGGATTCGTGTTTTAAAATGTTTTTAAAGTTTAAATTTTGCCTCTGCGAAGCACATACATTTTAATACTGCACAGAGACAGCAGTTTTTGATCAAACCGACCTCTGATCTATGATCCAAAGCTCGATTTGCTCAATACTAGTTGCCACCCAGAACTGAAGGCCACCCTTTCATTCTTTTTCCATGAGTATTGGACCAATTCCCCATCTGCTCAGTTGCAAACAGTGCAGTTTCTCTTCACACTCTCTGCGATTTACTGGCCAAATCTATTTGATGTCTGAATATAGATCTCATCATTTCTATCTAGACCTAGAGCTGGTCATGAGCTACCTCTCCTTTCCCGCCTTTGACCAAGCGTGCAGCAGCTCATCTCCTTGAGAACAAAAGGATTTGGCCTGTTGAAATCCAGTTGCCCAATCTTTCTCTGCCCTAACATCTACTGTTTAGGGAGAGTTGAGAAGCCCACATACAGATTAGATGGTTGGCGTGTCCCACCAAAATCAGTAGGTTCAACCAACATAATTTTGTATGGTCAGCTTAACATCAATTACAATGGAGTCTACCTCTCCCTCCTTGGATTTTATGGTGGGCTTAGTAAAGTGCTTAGGCAGCATTATGCAGGTCCAACCTTGGATGATGCAGTTTTCATTTTTCATGTAATTCAACTTGATACACATATTCCCATGGTAGTAAATATAACATCTCTACGGTGTTCCCATTGTCATTTGAGGGTAAATCATCCATTTTGCAGTGATGACCTCATGAGAATTGTCGATTAAAAAACTAACCTGTGTTTTGCATTGACCCTGGCTATGGTTCTTCGCACTGATACATTGAACCATGATGCTTGCAAATAAAAATTGTCAATGGTTTCCCCATAAAAGATATTTTAGATGCTTAAAAGGGTATTGCCATCTCAGACTTTGATGGCATACTGTTAGGATATACCATCAATGTCAGATAAGTGCAGGTCCCACCTCTGTGACCCACTTAAATTTCCAGAATGGGTCCCCCTGAAGTGACTGACAGCATGCACAGTTTGCTCTCTATTCAATGCTATGGGAGTTACCAAAAATAGCTGAGGATTCACGGCCATCTCTCTGTTCACCACTATGGGACTTCTGGAAATAGCAAGGCCAGAGCTCAGCTATTTTTGAAACTCCCATAGAGGTGAATGGAGGGTTGCTTTTTCTTCATTTCAGGGGGCCCATTCTGCTGATAGGAGCAGGTCCCAGAGGTGGAATCTCCACCTATCTGACATGGATTACATAACCTAGCAATATGCCATCACTGTCTGAGATGGGAATACCCCTTTAAGAAGAATGTGTCATCAGAAAATGACCTATTGTTTAAAGGACGATTTCATGTCAAACATATATATATTTTTAAATTTTTGGGGAGTTTTTCTTTTTCTATATTCTATATCTAAAAATGTATATAATCCTAAAGTTTTCACATTGTCCACCAGGTCTATAATATGTTAATACTTCTTGTATTTTGAGAGAAGCTGCATGGATTGTAGACAAAATGGACAGGAGCTGACCCCATTGATTTACATGGGAGAATTTTCTAGTCATACTCTATTACCAGGATTGCCAACCATCCAGAAATTTCTAGACAGTCCGTAAGAGTATGGGATTTTTTTCCTGTGTTTATGAAAAAAATTTATGTGTTTTTGAGGCTGGTAGGACTTGACAAAATTATTATGGTAGTGATTATCATCATTTTACAGCTCACAGTAAATGCTGGTCATGAGTTCTTACAGGTATATTGAGCTATAGACCTGTAATCTTTATCATTCATTATGGTTTTCCAATTTGTCCGTAAAAAATGTTGGCTGTCCCTGATTGTGGGATAAGTTGTCGAGAAAAAAAGAAAATTCTGTTTGGCAACCCTGTCTGTGACCTGTGCATCAGTCAGGAGTTAGTAGATAATCTGTGATATCACCTATTATGAATGGGGGACCTTGTGTTAGCTAGACAGAGGTGTTACTTGTCATAGTAATTCTGCATGTGGTAATAATGATAATGGCTGCTGAAAAATTATCTGCACAGAACAGGAAATCATGTTATTTGGCCTAGTGGCCAGTGTAAAAATTGCAGGACTATATACATTTTTATTAAATATAGATAGTGACATGGAAACATAAAAAATAAAAAATGACCAAAAATCTAACAAAAATATGTTTAAGATAAAAATGTGATTTAAAAACTAGGTGATTTTCTGACAACACATTGTGTTTAATGCAGACTAGGTCTGAAGGTTTGCTACAGCAAATGGCACAAAAAATAGCTTTTAAAAAAATACACTGGACTTTTTTTTATACATTTGGCTTATTTAAAAGGAGCGTTCTGGGGAACATTTAGAGTGGAGTTCTCTGTTAAGTAAAGATGTTGTCATCCATCAGTAATCAGATTATGGTCATTAACACTGAACTGCAATTGAATTAGTACAATCAAAGCGTACAGTATGTATTTCTAAAACTGAACATAAACTGAAATCTAAAGATGCACAGATGAGCTTTTACTTCCCCGGGCTTATCATTGTAATGCAGTTTTCTATCTGAACAATCACATTTTAAGTTATTGATAATATTTTTCACTCTAGTACAAGTTATTGTCTCAAAAGATGTCAGGGGCTGCCTTTTATAGTAAAATCCTTTCCATATATCATACTAGAGAGCATGACACTTTTCATGTACAAAGATTAAAGGGGTTTCCAAGACTTATATACTGATGACTAGAGATGAGCGAATCAAATCCCACAAAGTGGAATTCGATCCAGATTGCAGGATAAATTTGATTCGCCTCGAAGCTAAATTTCCTCGCTCTTCATGTTAGTGAATCGATTTAACCTGAAATAGCGTAAAAACGAAAAAAATCATACTTACTTCCTCCATTTGCTCGCGACGGGCCACCAGCCGCCATCTTGATGGAAGATCTCAGCCAAAATCCTGTGTGTGTGTTGATGTAATCTTGCGCCAATCAAAATTTTGTGCCAGATCTTCAAGCAAGATATTGGCGGCTGGCCCGTCACGAGCTAATGGAGGCGGTAAGTTTGATTTAGATATTTTTTTTAATTTTAATTTCACACTGTTCTTACATGTATAAACACGGCATCTGAGGGATACAATGATTGGGGGCAGTTTCGTGACAAAGTAATTTTTTTTGTAAAATTCGGCCAAATCAAACTTTTAAAAAATTCGTTCATCTCTACTGATGACCTATCCTCTGGATAGGTCACCAGTATCTGATCGGCAGAAGTCCGACACCCGGTACCCCCTCCGATCAGCTGTTTGAGAAGGCAGCAGTGCTCACAGTAATGCTGCGGCCTTCTCGCCTCTTTCCTTAGACCGTTTCATGTCACAATAATCAGTGAATGGGGCTGCGCGCGATACCAAGCACAGCCGCTGTACAATGTACAGTACGCCGCTTTGCTTGGTAAAGAGGGAGAAGACCATGGCACTCACAGGAGCACCGGTGCCTTCTGAAACAGCAGATCGGCGGGGGTCCCCCATGATCAGATACTGATGATCTATCCGTAGGATACGTCATCAGTGTATAAGCCTCAGAAAACCCTTTTAATGAGGTGTTATATGCATTTATGACATACAATATCTACAGAATGTCCACTCTCCGTATTCAGCTGTTTCCATAACTCCCAAAGACTTCAACAGAAAGGACTTTGCACCTGTGCAGTTACATTACCATTGAAATGGTCTTTATATGCCTAGGAGTCCAGTGGGCTGTTCATAAGAGATAGCTGTCAATCACTAAGCATGACCACCTGTTGACTCCTAAGCATTGAAAGAGCAGGGATACCAATAAAATATAATTTATACAGACTCACCAAACTTTATATGAACCTGCTTAGCATCTCCTGCTCTATAACATGTTGTCCACAGGTCAAATACCAATACTTGTCAGGTTCACTTCAAATAGTTTATTCTCATCTGGACATAAATGGTATATCCACCTCTGACATATCTTGAGAATGGGGTCTCAGGTCTCTGGGAATGGAGAGGTGGCCACTCATGCATGTCTCTCTGTATATTGACTTCTATGGGAGTTTAAAAAGCCACATGCCATCTCTCCATTCTGGCTACCAAGAGATGGTTCCCTGTGGATATGCCATAAATGTTCATGTAAGAATACCCTCCTGACCACTGATGATTTAGCACCAGTACTGATTTTGGGATCTAAGGCTTGGAGTAATCAGAGTCCTTTTTCTTTAATAGCACAATTATAGAATTTTGGTTGAGCTAAGGAAAAAAAAAGATGTTTTGAACTGTGGCCACTTACATAACTTTGTCAGTGTCCTCCAACAACCACTGGGCTCCCATTACAGTAGCAGCCACATTTCTCAACATGAACAGGTGATGCTTATTTTTTTGTTACTGTTGCTATAGTAAAGTTACAGTAAATATACCTTCCATAATTTAGGATATGTCACTGCTGTATAGCCTAGTCAGAGACTAACATCATGTTGTGCAATGCACTTTGAAGTATCCAAATTAGCTCTCCTACAACAGAATGAAAACTAACTCTCTATAGCCACCTATAGGTAGTCATCCAGTCAGTCTATATCCAACCCATAAACCCCGCTGCCTTAAAGCATGACTTGCCAAACCAGAGTGTCTTGTTTGGCCAATATCTCTAGACCTGATTCCAGGCTCCTTAAGGCCTCTTGTACATGTCAGTGATTCACTTATGTGTGATGTCTGTGGTCTCCACAGACAAGACACATACTCATGGACTCTAATGAGTGTATTCACACATCAGTGGTTTTTCATGGACCGTGGGTCCCTGGTAACACCATGGAGACATGCCCTATTTTGTTCATGATTACGAATTCCTCACGCACATTATAACCTATGGGTCCATGAAAACTACAGACACAACACAGATGCCATCATTGTTTGGCCTGGAGTTTTCATGAATCATTGCTCCGAAAACCAATTTTCAGGCTAGCAGTGTTTGTGAAACATGGATGACACATAGTCTGAAAATTACAGAACTATAAATCAAACACAGATGGATCGCGGACAGTGTCACGGATGAAACAGGGAATGTGCCGTCACAGACATATCACAAACAAATCGATGAATTCTAACTGGTCAGTCATTGATCTACAGACCAAGCTACCACCAGAGGCACCAGAGAGACAGTTTTCTTCCTTCTGGAGGAGAGCTGATTTGCATACTTATTTTCCATAAAACACTCCCTGTAAGATTTCCTAGCTGGAACTCTTCCATAAGTACCAGTATCCCCTTCCGAGAGAAGCCTCTTGAAATACACATTCCAAATGAAACCAGCAATCCAAAAGAAAGGGCTCAGGGAGAAGGTTGGAAAGGGATTTAGCCAATATATGATAAAAGACAAGGTTTGTAGGTGGGGGGGGCCTTTTTTCCTCCAGTTTATTGGTCAAGTACTTGGTAAGTCTCCATAACTTACTAAGCAAGTTAATATTTTCATCAGTAAATACGCTAATATAAGTAGTTAAACATTATTATGCCAGTTGAGGACACAAATACCTATCTGCACTTGTCAAATATGTTTGCATTCTGTTAGAAATCTTTGGTTGTATTAGCTTTATGATGTAGAAACCACTCCATGGGTAAATGTAATCTGAATGGCCTCCTGTCTAAACCTCACTGACAAAATAACATTTTCGGCTGCACAGCTGTCAGCCACCTGATAAGTTAGCCTGACATTACTGTCACACCAATGCGCTATGGCTGAGATTAAACCTCTTCATTCCCTCATAATGTTACAAGAAGTAACTAGGAATGTTTAGCAAGAGATTAAAAGAGTTCAAGCCAATAGGAATTATTTTACAGCCGGCAGCAAAAGCTGATTTTTTTTTCCAATTATTACCTTCACATTGGAGCCTTAATACTGAGATATGTATATGAAATACAACCTTTTATGTCGGAGACTGATATGCCTGATCCTGAAATGGATCATATATATGTGAATTGCTGATACCGTAAGTGCCTGAGAATGCAAACTACTTCATAAACACTCCTTATGTTATTAGCATTTTTTGCCACTTCAAGTCAAGAAGGGGAAATGTAAGGAATATGTGGATCAAAGGACTTTCACCTTATAGTTGGAAAGTAGATATGGTCAAAGGTTAAAAAGGATCTGTCAGCTCTCCCGACATGATTCTTATAGAAAATTCCTTTCCTTTCCCTGTGAAATAATAATTTTGGAACACCTTATCTTGCAACTCGGAATTTTGTTCTTCAACCTAGACATGTATAAATAAATTGACAACTGGTTGTTAAGGTATCCATACACTATACACAGTTGTTGTCTGCTGCCGTTGATGCTCTTCAACTCAACATCTGTTGTCAAGACCGCATAACCGCAATCTTGCTAGTTGGTTTGTTCTACCAAAATGTAAAGGTTTGATTGACTTACGTCAATGTGTATGGGCACCTTTAACATTCCCCTTGTCAATATGGCGTGTCTCTTCACAGATTGATATCAGCACTGATTGGACAGTGCTGGAGTAAGTAGGGAAAGGTCCCATGGACAAGGGGAATGGTAAGACTCAGTTGTCAATTTATTCATACATTTGAATAACGATGGGTGCCACAGTGTAGAGTTCTAAACAAAGATGCTCCAGAGTTTTCATCTCATGAAGAATGCAAGTTTTTACTAAATCAGACATGTCTGGCGAGTTGTCAGGTCTTCTTGAAAGGGAACCAGTCAAGAAGTTCATGCTGTCCAAACTATAGACAGCATGAAATCTCAACTCCCCATTAACGACAGCTGTGGCATGCTATGGTTTTTCTGAGAAAAAAAGCTTAAAAAGGAAGAAAAGTCATGGGATGGGTCCCTGCCGGGTTCTTCCAGCCTGGATCGGCCTCATTGACAGGTCCCTCCTTTGATACCTTCTGATTTTATCTTCTTCCTATAAGAGAATTAAGAATGTGTTGCTTAGATCTAGACACTGAAAATTTTTCACATCTTGTCAAACAAACCTTCAAATGTGTTGTTCTTTACTTTTCCTCTTGGCTTGACATATCCTGAGACAAATGACACAAGACGACCAGCTTTGGAGGAAAAAAATGCATGATTTAATGATACGTGTCAGGAGTTGTATATGCTATATGTCAATATGTGGCCATCCAAGTGGGAAAAGATTATTAACTTATTTACTTACTTATGTATGCGTTTATATCTCTGCTTTTTCCGCCTCCTGTGATCAGCTATGGGTACAGGGTATCAGTCATTGATAACATTGTGTATAAGTGTGCATACAGAGATAGCTGTCAGTCACTGATAACACCTCCTGCCTGTACCTATAACATTTCTCAAGGCTGCAAAAAAGCAAAGATATAAATGTATAAATTAAGAATTTTACTGAATCTGTTTCCACAAAATATATATATCAATCTGATCAGCTTCTCCTTCTATAACATGGTGCTTTAAGATTGCCTTGCATTTTGTGGTGACATGTCCTCTTTAAGACAAATCATCACGTCAAGTATTCCACTAGTATCATGTAACTATTATATTTGGGGTAAAAGTAAAAAAAAAAAAAACACCAAGACAAACACAGCAAAGGTGAAAGATCTGCAACATAGTCTAGTGCTGAGTGTATAATACACTACTAGAATACTGGCTGCTCTGCATCTTTAGCACAAAAAAGGATCTGGGGGAACAATATGTGTGTGTAAGGATGCATTAGGAGAATACTTCTGTACATATCCAGTAACATAGGAAATTTATTCCTGTATTCTCATATTTTTTTTGTTTCAAATCTCCACATTTGTCAGGAGAGCAGACAGTGACTAGCTGGTCTAGCAGAACATCTGCACAGCAGGTCAACATGTACATAGGAATACTAGAAATGTTAGGCTGATGGCCACTTCAGATACATTATATCAAGAAAAGATTAGAGCTGAGAACTGAATGTTCCTTGTGTTTATGTCCTTTAGTATTCTGCTGTATAACACATACACTACAATGGTGTCTAGAAAAATTAGACTTTTAGAGGAAAAACTGACCATAGCCGCTATAATTCCCACAGGTACTTTTGCTTATTAAAAAACGAAATCAAGCATAAAAACTCAAACTGTTGTATACCCTTATTAACCTGCCTCTAAAGGTGTCCATATAAGTACAGCCAGAAACATCAGCCAAACCCACTTAAATCAGCAGGATCAGCCAATCATCTGGTGTACATGGGGGTGTACCACCTCTCCCCAACTCATAATCTCAAGGGAAAGAAGGATCCGGCAAGTTTCGGCAAATTTTAGCACCAGATCCTTTTGTTCTCAATAGAGATAAGCTGCCACAAAAGGTAATAGTGAGCATTTGACTGACAGCTATTAAAGTTGGGGCGTTGTTGGTGTGGCATTAGTGGTCTATACTTTGGTGGGTATTTATCATTTATTTCTGCGGCACACTGTTATTGATTTTGCATTTTGGTAAATACGTAGCACTTGCACTTTAATTGTCTGCAGCCAAATTTGGGCTACTATTGTCATATTATGGATGAACCACAGATGCAATAAGCACAGATACTCTGTTTGATTCTTATATGCTTGGTGCCTCAGATAGATGAATTATATTATTTTTTTTATGAATTTGGCTACTAGTACCACATGCTACCAATCTGTTTTTAACATGTTTTTAATGAGATACCATATATTATGTACCTAATAAAAATTTCTTCAATTTTTGGATAAATTATGGTTGTGGCGATGTATTCTTTGATTTTGTGATCTTGATATTCTTTATTGGTTATGAGCTATTAAAGTTGGACCTTAAGATTCCCTAAAATCGATTTTTCCATGGTATTCATTTATTTCTCCTAGACTTTGTCTGTTCTTCTTTCTCTCTTTCCATGTCTCCTTGCTATTTGCTATCTGGTTACTTGTCTTCTGCCTTAGATGTTCTTGTACAGAATGTACATCTTCTCTTTATTTTCTGTCTATTCTTGTCAAATGTAATTATGTTATTTGATGTAGAATAATCTTACCTTTCATTTGGTTCAGTTTTTAAGTTTCAGCATGTCAAAAAGTTCCAAAAAAGGTCAAATGACATCTGAAAACCCTGAGATTTAAGACTATAACAGCATATATGGTCACTACTAACGGCATCATATAACAGGGCTAACTTAAAGGAGTTGTCCCCTATCAACATTTGTATTGCTAGGATATTTCTCAAAACCCATGTAGGTGCAGGTCCCTCCTCTAGGACCTGATTCCATGTCCAGAATGGGGCCCCTGATGTGAAGGAAAGCATGCCACAAGTGGGAAGGGCCCTCTCCATTCACTGCTAGGGGACCTCTGAAAAAAGCTAAATGAGAGTACCAGCTATTTTCAGAAGACTAATAGCAGTGAAAAGAGAGCAAGTTGTGCAAGTGCAACCACCTCTCCATTTACTGCTATGGGACTGTCAAATATTTTTGGACGGCTGCAAGGCTGCTGTGCCTTCATCTCCGTTCTTCAGATATCAGTGGAGCTCAGAAGTGAGACCGCACCTGTCAGCCATTTGTGGTATATCCTAGTGATATGCCATAAATGTTGAGATGGGACAAAGTGTAACCCCTTAATAGTCAAATTAAAATTGGACAGCCCTCCTACACTGATACTTCTGCCCAAGTTCTGCTAGCGATGAACTGCTAAGTCCTCTTCTTAAAGCCCAAGCAGAACTCAGGCAAAACTGTTAGAAAAGTTACTCCAGTTCTCCTGGTGTAAAATTGCAAAAAGTCATAACATTTTGCTCACAAGTGAGTGCAAAAAGATGCAAAAGTCACAATTCTGGAGTGAAGGAATGATAAATCAGGGCCATAGTTTTTTCTGTGAGTAAGAAACTAAATATTACTTAACAATTACATTGTCATTCCTTTCCAACCAATGTAAGATCTTTTTCTCTGGGTGAATTTTTTTCATATCAAATTCTCAAATTATCTAATCCTGGTTTTCCTTCAGTCCCAATATCTAATATATGGAAGCAGTTGATTAATTACTTTTGTTGTCTTTTCTTTTCCACCTTAGTCAAATAAAAACTTTTAATCAAACTATAAATTAAAAAAAGAAACATGGGAAGCATCTGTTTTAATGCTGAGAATTATTAGTTAAAATAGTTAAAAATTTTGTTAAATATTTAATGTGAAATTAAGTAAAGACATGAGCACTACTGTGCGTAATTACCATATCATTACTTTTGTCATCTTTTAAGACCCTTGGGCAAATAGGATAATAGTACACTTCAAGTGATAAAAACAGAATTATACTAGAATTACAGTAAATTGTGGATTTCAAGTGTAATTTCCATTAATATACTGTATCGAATGTAAAATAGTCCTTATATTTGACATAATATTCCTTAAAATAATGTCTATTTTAAACAAAAATTAGGTTTTATAAAATTGAAGTTATTGCCACTCATTTCTGGAGAGATTGTGAAATAAAAATCAGGGTCTGGGCTAAAATAGTTTTTGATATTTTAGAGTCTAACACCAAATTAAAGTTTTTCATCATATAAGGCCTCATTCACACGACCGTATGTGTTTTGCGGTCCGCAAACCGCGGATCCGCATAACACGGAAGCTGCTCCTCGTTCCGTTCCGCAATTTGTGGAACAGAACGCGGCCCATTGTAGAAATGCCTATTCTTGTCCGCAAAACGGACAAGAATAGGACATGCTTTTTTTTTTTTTTTGCGGGGGCACGGAACGGAATTTAAGTGAATTGAAGTGAATGGGTCTGCGCCCGAGCTGCAAAATATGCGGCTCGTACACAGACCAAAACAACGGTCATGTGCATGAAGCCATAATATGGAATTGAACTTTTTTTTTTTTAAGAATTCATAGTTGTTCAGGTTTACTGTAGTAACTATCTGAGTCTTGTATCATTTATATTATGGTCTCACAATCCCAAGAGGCTCCTAAGAAAGTTATATACTGAGTATATTGAACTTGTTATTACATTCAGATTTAGAATCTCTATATATATATATCAAAATGCATGCAGGTTAAAGAGGAACTGTCACCATAAAAGGCAATGCAATCTGTAGACAGCAAGTTATAGGGCAGGAAGAGCTGAGCAGATTGATATAATCAAGTCAGAAAGAGGAGACTTTTAAGTGTAATTACAACTGTTCATCCCATTCAAGTAAATAAGAGTAGTGATGAGCGGCAGGGGCAATATTCGAATTTGCGATATTTCTCAAATATTTGGGCGAATATTCATCATAAATTTGCGAATTCGAGAATTTGCGGTTATTTTCTTGATTGCGAAAATCTTTAATGTAATATGCGCGCAATAAAGGCGCAGGTCACTACTGATACATTTTCAAGCTGCTAAAAGTTTCCTGAGACTGGAGAAAATGGTTGGCACGGCAGAACATTACAATAGCTTTATATGCAGATAGAGTGCTCCGATATATTCGCGATTGTGCAAATCGGCAATTAATGATGCGAGTATTTTTGGGCAATACGTGCAACTTCATGTTTTAGCAGGTCTACTTAGTGATTGGTGCACTAAGTATTATTGTGAACTTGTGACAGCACAGCACAATGTCTGTAGCGGGTATGTATGGACAGCAGAACCTATTACACTACCTAACACCTTGCACTTGAACCTATCAGCTACACTATATCAGGATATAACCTACACTGACTATATCCCATTAACTATCTGTATTATATATATATAAGCTAAGTAACTAACTATCTAATGTAATGTGACACAGTAAAGCACAGAGCACAGCAATGACACTGCTGTCTCTCTCAGAACTGGAAAAAAAAAAACTGCAGAAAATGGCTGCTGGGGAGGTTCTTATATAGTAAGGGGTAGGCAACTTTCCTATTGGTTGCTAGGGATGTTGCTAATCTCAGACAAAGACATTACAGCCTTCTCATTGGCCCACAAGCAAGAAGCAGGGAGGAATCATGGGTTCAGAGGGAAAAAAAATCTAGAATATTCGCGAATACGAATATATATCACTATATTCTTAATCTTCACAAATTCTCGAAGTGGCAATATTCGCGATAAAAATTCGCGATTAGAATATTCTCGCCCAACGCTAAAAAAGAGAGAAAGCTGTAATTATAATTCATCACCTCTACAATGTAGATGGCATGCAGTTAAACATTGAAGAGAGCCCATCTCTCATACTAGCACTGTAGTTCCTTCAAACAGCTGATCTGCGGGGCTGCCAAGAGTCACCGATTTGATATTGATCAACTGTCTTGAAAAAAGTCATAAAAAAAAGAAAGAAAGAAATGCCCCTTCAATGAAAAGTCTTGTATTCTGCTTGAGAAGCTTCAAACAATCTTCTAAGTGGGCCTCCAGCAGCATAGTCAATACTAGTACTCTTCAAACTTCAAAAGGAATTGTATCTTATACATTGCCTGGACAATATTCGCTGCAGGTCCCAAAAAAGCTACGTGGGTCAATGTCACTGTCACTGTGCTTGTTATGCAGGACCGCGCTGCAGATTACTCAGGATTCCACTTTATACCACGGAGTTCCCTTTTGTTAGCCCGGACATGGATAATAAAATCCACAGCAACTTCTCCCCTCATCCACACCTGTAGAATACCAAGGGGTTGCAAAGATAGTGAAGCACTAGCACTAGTATTCTTATAAACCAACAAATGCTTCTGTTGCAAAACTTGTCCGATTCTTGGAACTCAAAACTTGGCTTAATTGATTCTTACTGGCAAATTTATTTGTGAGGGCTCTTGTCTCGTTTGTAAAAGGAAAAATCTCACTCACCAGGATGACTGCAATATTAGCATATTCAATAAATGTTTCATCGTCTCCATAAAATTATGTAAATGAGATTGTCTCTCTTCTGCTTCCAACACACCCCTCTCCAGTACTCCATCCTGAAATGTCTGCCAGCTGATAGTAAAAATGGATTAGTGTAAACCTTAAATAAAGGTGTCTCATAGATTGCCCTCCTCAGGTGATTAACATTCAGGGTAGGACAAAGCGGGATATTTCGGATCTCATTTAAATCACATTCTCTGTAATCACCCACAAAGGCTTCTTGATTGTTATTTCTTTAAAACTAAAATGAATTATTTCTAAACTGTTTGTCTCATGCCAAGAGAGGCACTTGATAGCACAATGCTCATTTATCTGAATACATTAGTGGTAAACATGAAGTACTAAGCTCTAATCCTGGCATTAGATCACTGCTAACAGGATGAGTATTATTACCATTCCATCCGCAACACTTCATCTCATTCCAGCACTTATGCTCTTAAAATTCGCATCACTAAAATAGATATTGTATCTATCCGTGCAGGTAAGGTACATGCAGTACTGTAACAAAACTGCTATGATTTTATTATTATTCATGTAATGTATCATACATATATTTTTTGTTGTCATTTGTTGTCACTAAAATGCCCAAAGTAAAACTACTAAACAAAATGCAGTTTCTGCTTAAAAAAAATGTAAGCATAATGATTGATTTATTTTCTTAATATGTAATGTAATGTGGCTCAACAGCACCTGTTTGCAGTGTTGTACCACTCCCCCTCCGGCCCTACTGTTAAAGGCATACTGTGATACAGTTGAATGTAGAGAGACGAACACTTCCACAATGGAAGCTCTCATTTCTCCATGGCCCTGCCACCGCCTCCACTTGTCTCTAGGTCTCGCCAACTGAGTCAATCGCCTCATTGGTGGCGCACCCCTGCCTGCATGGTATGATGACTGTCCATGTCCATGTCCAATGCCACTCTGCTCTCCCCAGCAGGCACAGCCACCTCTCTTCTCACCTGCTCCTGGGTTCTGGTTGTCCAAACTCACTGGCTTCCCACTCTGCCCGGCCGCAAGAGTAGCTCCCTGTTCCTCCCTTGCAGGCTGCAGACTGCTTCTTGCAGGCAATGCTTTGCACTGCTCATAGGGTGCTATTGAAGAGACAACAAGCATATCCCAATCTTCCAAAGCCAATGACGGGCTACATTGGGGAACTTAAAGGCTATGTACACCTTTGGGGGCATTTTTCTTATGATTGCATTTTACTAATTTTGGGCTAAAATCATTTGTACAATTGGTCTTTACTAAAAATGTTCAGCTGTTTCTGAGATACAAATCAGTCAATTTGTGTTTTCTTTGAATCCCCTAATCTAATGGACTCATGTGTGGCTCTTATCTCTGACCTAATAAAAACTTATTTGTTCCATATTCTTATCAGTTTGATAAGAATTGAACTCTAATGAGTGTTTATGAGGCCAGGAGAACAGAGATAAGAACTACACAAGCCATCAGATCAGGGATTCAAAGAAAGCACAAAGTGTCAGCCTGCAAGCAGACTGATTTATAACCCTTGCATCTAAAAAACGGTGAACATTTTTAATAAAGACCAAATGTAAAAGTGATTTTAAGCCCAAAGTGAGTAAAATGAAAACATTAAAAAAATTGTCTCAAAGGTGTCCATCGCTTTTAAGGCAGCTTCACCTGTAGGAAGGTGCTAGTGTCCTGCAAAGTTGTGCTGCTTGTATATTTGTTTGCCCTTGTACAGACTGTTTCCTGGATTTGACCCTTTGTGGCCAGACCTGATCTCTGCTTCACACCGGTGTCTCTTTTCCCACTTTGGTCAGCAGTCACTTGAACAGAGACCAAGAGGGAGTGGCCTGGTAGTTTCTCTGCAGTGGAGCCAAGATCCCTGTATAGGGGTTAAAGGGTGAAGGACAGGGAGACCAATCAGATAGCACCCTTAGGAATAGCCCCACGCCAGATGTGTTCAAGGGACATACAAGATCCACTTCCATTTCATAACACTCTACTTTGGTTAACAACGTTTGGAGGATCTTATATAATATGATTAATTTGACGTATATTGTACCAGATCTCCTGAACTTTTTGTTGGCCACATTGAAACAAAACAGGTGGTGTTTAGCCAAATTAAGGGACATTAACCTAGAAAAGAATGAGAAAGGGAATGCATTTGCCTACACTACTTGTCAGTCTGTGGAATTTTCTGAATGTTCCTGAAGCAAGCAGTCTTTTAGACAACAGAGGTGACTCCTTCCACTGTCAGCTCCAGGCAGATAAGGGAACAGATCCTAGTAGAGGTGCTAAAGGGGCTAAAAAGGAACTTGTCAGCTAGATATTACCCCCCAAACCACCAGGAATACCTGGGCATTCTGCTCATCATGTGACCAGTGGTGTCCTTGACAGATTTGGTAGATGTTTCATTTTAACAAAAGTCCACTTTAATCACTGCTCCCATCATATGCAAAAAACTGGTTTGGAGTCAAAGAGGTGGAGATGTTGAGAACTGACGTCAAGCTTGCCACACCCAAATAGTTCTTCACTGACATCCCTGAAGACATGGAACGTCATAACCACCCTGTAATCTTACATGTGCACTGTTGTGTCCCATTCTTGATGCATGCTCATAGAAGCAAGATCTCCACCTCCTTGACTCCAAGACACTCATTTGCATACTGCACGAGCAGTGATCAAAGTTGCTTTTTGCAAAATTAGACATCTGCTGAGGAAAATAAGGACACCACTTGAAGAATTAGAAGCAGAACGGTCAGGTACATCTGGTGGTTTGGGGGGTAACACCCAGCTGATGTACTGCAGATAATGCATTCAATTGTCACTTTTCATATTGGTCCCTCACAATCTAATTTACCTCGAACACACATATTCACACACTAGGACAATTTCATAGAAAGCCAATTAACCTATTAGTACAATTTTAGCATTTGGAAGGAAACCAAAGTACCCTGTGGAAATTCACAGAGACCCAAGCATTCAACACATCAGTCAACAGATTTACCCGGTGCTCATACATTCATCACATTTAAACCAAAACATTCTGGAATTAACAGACTAATCTTTTGTAACTCTCATATTTGTAGCTTCAACTGAAATTCTTCTAGGAAGCTTAGAAGCAAAGGTTTCTGCCTTTTTCTGATGGAATTGTTGAGCATCTTCGCTGTCTAAATGACCTGAATTTGCCCTCTGCAAGTGTTCTTTGACGGTATGAAATTCTTGTGCATGTCCCGAGGTTTTTCTCTTGAGAGTTGGACTCAAGTGACATAATCTAGGAAACTTACTCATGTTTCACTTAGTATTTCATATATAGGACTAGGCTTGAAAAAGCTCATTACATGGATAAAAAATATAGATCTGAGAATAGCAAAATGAAGACATGTATTAACTTATTATTTGTTCTTAGTCTATGACTGCAGCCAAAGTACTTGTCATGTGCAAAAGTGTCAGGCAACTTGAGGGACTATGGTCTAAGAAGTCATTACCTTTTCATAGACGTGAAATGAAATGTGACACACATTACTATGACACAACATGACTTCTAAGGTTGTATCATTCCCTTATTCCCTTACCAGTCTCAGATTTTACAAACTTTTGTGGTACCTGCAGTTTTGTCCAGTGACACATCACATAGACAATGCATTTGCACACTGCATTCAGTGCATGGAATACTCTGCAACATCCTAGTCTAGTTCCTTTCCAAACAAAAGTGATGATCTAGCTCTGCCCTGTATTGCTTGCAGTTATTGGTGAAATCCACTCTTTAGTCATTGTCAATTGCAAATTCCAGCATATTCTATTGCTGACATTGGAATGAACTGCCTACAGTATACTGCAATACTGTACTTGCAGTTTAGTACTTTGCCCCTATGTTTTTATGAAGTTGTAACAGATCCTATATAGCTTTCTTTAATACGTTGTTCTTCAAGATCTGTTCCCGGTCTCCTTTAAAATGCAAAAAGAAAATGCCTCCCAAAGGCATAACTTGTTTGGTTTATAGTTTAGGAGTTTATGGTTTACATTTGTTCTTGGGCAGAGGATGTCTTATTTGGCTTTTGGGATGTAGTATTATTTATTTGTTTGTTATGTCACCTTTTTTATAACCTTTAGATCAGGGATCAGCAACCTCCGTCACTTCAGCTGTTCAGAAACTACAACTCCCAGAATCTTCCGTTCACTTCTATGGGAGTTACAAAAAGAGCCAAGTAAATGTGCTTGCTGGGATTTGTAGTTTCACAGCACCTAGAGTGTCGGAGGTTCCTGATCCCTGCTTTAGATTGCTGTATAATTATGAATTCATATTATTATATATTTTTGCATAGTCAATAGACCTTTAAGCCTATGCCAAAATCGCTTTGGGTCTTTTGTCCCTCTGTAACCCTTTACTGACTGCCCAACATAAGTTTATGTCGGTGGCCAGGCATTTAAAAATGGCGACTGGAGGGGACTCCATAGCCTCCGGATGCCTGCTGTTTAAAACAAGCGCCCGGCACTTATGTCTCTAACCGGTGGTAATGCAGGTCATGGAATTTTAACCCTTCAGTTGCCGTAGTCAAACATGGCCACGGCATCTAGATGTGTTAAAAGCCAGAAGCGCGTGCTTTCAGGTGCGCTCCAGGTGCCCCCGGTGAGGATCAGGGAAACCGGATGCATTGTGTTGCAGCTTCTGTCCATTTGGAATTTTTTTCTCACTTCCCACCACATTTTATGCAACCATAAATGGTGTCATTAGAACTTACATCTTGTCTCGCAAAAAAACAAGCCCTAATATGGCTATGTGAATGAAAAAATTAAAAAAATGATGGCTTTGTGAGGGCTGGGAGCAAAAAACAAAAAATATGGAAAGTCGTCTGTTCATTAAGGGATTAAAATGATACTTCTGTCAGAAAGGGGTACTTTTTAAACTCATGTTTATGGAAAACTAATTTTTAAGTAGTTTTTCATTCCAGCAGTACTATACCATTGAAAATTAACGGGAATCTGTCACCCTGATTTTGGACCATTATCTACAATAATACATGTGTTATTCTGCAAATATGGTGTCCAGATCACAATTTTTTATTATCCTTCTGTCCCCATTTTCCATGTCAGCACTCGGAGCTGTGTTGAAATACATTGTTAGGACTGCTGTGCATGCGCACGAGTCCTCTCTATTATGTTAGAACAGCATAATAGTTGGGACTGTGTATTTCAATGCAGCTTTAAGTTCTCACATCAGGGAATGGGGGGCAGTTGTGATCTGGACTCCTTATCTGCAGTATTACACATGTATTGCTGTAGATAATAGTCCAAAATCGGATTGACAGATACCTTTTAAATACAAAATGTTGACCTTCTTTAGTAGTCAACATAGAGGGATAATACTCCTATATAGTTAGAAATCCTATTGTCATTTTACTGCTGCTGCAAGGGAAATATATTATCTGCTAATATAATAGTAGGTGTAGAGTTAAGGATGAATGTACGATAGATATTGTTCTATTGATAGGCCTAGATAAAGATACGTACAGAAAAGCATTGCACTTAGTTTAATATGTGATGTTATAATTTAGTCACTCATCTCCATCCTTTTCTGACCGCAGTGAATGGTCTGGCTGAGAAAATCAAGCAAGGCTTTCTGCTGTGCTAAAGGTCCAAACAAAGAGGAAGTAAAAGAGCCAAAGACAGGGAGTAAAATACATGGACTGACTTCAAAATATTATTTGCAGAAAACTGGCAACCCGTTTTTTTCTTTAATAAATCAATAAATTAATAAATACATAGAATATTCACATATGGGCTGTTAATATGTGACAAAAAAAATGATGGTAGTGTCCCTTTAAATGTGTTTAAATTTGTGCACACCTTGGGTCTGATGGCAAAGTTTCAAAATATAAGGCATATTACAGGAGATGGTGCTTTCACTAGACAATCCTGTCTGCATTTAACGAGAGCCTTTCCAAAATGTTGTAATGACATTGCAATACACTGATCTTTCTTGTTTTGTTTTTTTGGAAGAGAACAATATCACATTTGAGAAAAATTTGGTGTAGGAGCAATAAATTAATTCCAAGATTCTCCCAGCAGGATATTAGCCCCTGCTTGGGATTTCTTTCCAATTAACATTTTTAGCAAAGCTTAAATCAATATTAAAATATCCTGGCCATTTCTGCTCGAGATAATCAAAGCAATTATGGAAGTAATATGATGAAAGACTGGAAGAAATCAAAGCCTACAATAAACAAGTTATATTATTTTAATCATCACGTTGGAAAGAGACTTGTCATCAGACATTATTAGAAGGATAATAAATTGGGCGTTCCAGGTGTATATGCTATATGAAAAATACTAAAAGGCAACATAGTAGCCTACTGATAAGCAGTGCACTGTGGCCTTATAGCCCAGAGGTCCTGGTTTAGAATGTGACCGAGGATAATGTGTTTGTGTCAGTTTCTTCTGACAGAATAAAACTAAACTTATAGGACAACACATTAGAGATTCCCCAAGTTCATATGACAGCGGGTGATTCAGGTGCTGAGTTTGCAGATTTCCTTTGGGGTTGTACAGTGGTAAGATATTGATGATTTATCCCCAGGATAGGTCATTAATACCAGATAGGTGTCAAGGATGGAGGACAGTTAGCAGGAACTGATAAATAACGACAGACTGGCTTGATCCCAAACTAAGGAAAACATAGGAGGGCCCTATAAATCCCTAAGAACTCTCCCAAACTACTGTGCACATGTACAAGTCCCGGTGGTAGACAGATACATGCCCTCGTACCTATAACTGAGTGACACCTGAATTCTCTATAGTAGTGAGGGGAATGGCCACCGGCTCCCTGCACTGAATATGGAGGGAGTCAGGGTCACGTAGAATCAAGCCAGCAAACAAAACACAAAGTAAACGGAATGCACTTATCTTAGAGCAAAACAACTGTAGCCTCCAGCAGCACACACTTCATCCAGGAAGTAATATAAACCGCAAGGAGGAGCAGTAAGGGAGAGAATATAAAGCAAACCAATTAATCAAAGATAAGAGGCAGCTGAGGGAGAGAAAGGAACTGAGCAAAGTGAAACCAAAACAAAGAACATCAACAACAAGACAGGGAGGAACCTCTGACCCACCGTCTCCCAGAATCGGCGGTGACAATAGGCTGGGGTCCGACTCCTGGCACACCCATAGACCAGCTGTGAGAAGGGATTAGCGGCGCTTGTGCGAAAGGAGAAAATGGATCAGGAAAGTCCCGATTGAAAAAAAGCATGGGGAAGATGTACTTAAAGGGGTTTTCCCATCTCAGACAATGGGGGCATATTGCTAGGATATGCCCCTATTGTCTGATAGGTGCGGGTCCCACAGCTGGGACCCGCACCTATAATGAGAACGGAGCAGGGAAATGAACGGAGGGTACACTGTGCATGCGCAGCCGCCCTCCACTAATTTCTATGGGCCAGCCGAAAATAGCTGGTTAAGCTATTTCTGTCTGCCCCATAGAAATGAATGGGAGCATGTGCCGCGCATGCGCGGTATGCTCCCATTTGCTTGACGGTGGACTTCGTTCTCATTGTAGGTGCGGGTCCCAGCGGTGGGACTCGCACCTATCAGACAATGGGGGCATATCCTAGCGTTAAGCCCCCATTGTCTGAGATGGGAATATCCCTTTAAGGAAAGCAACTACATGATCATATCTGCATAGTAATCCTTTTAACCTTTGAGGACCTGTCAGACTGGGTCATTAAGGAGTTATTGGCCTCCCATAGAAAATGCCCTCGTTTGTGCAAGCAACAGGAAAAAAATAAGGAGAACTTCACTTGAAACAAGAAAAACATACCGTCCGGGTTAAACATAATACGCACACATAGGCTCCAATGCGATTGTAAAGGAAATTATTTTGTCTGTGTCTGTGGACATCTCTCTTGAATACCAAAAATCTGCATTGTCGGTGTATACAATATCTCCTGAAGTTTCTCCAGCAGAGAAATAGAAGAGATTTTGAATCATTACAGAATGTACTAAATTGCAGGTTCTTCCATTACATACAGCCATAGGAGTTAGGCCCCTTTCAAACGGGCGAGTTTTCCGCGCGGGTGCAATGCGTACTGACGTGCAAGCATTTCACCCGCACTCAATCCTGACCCATTCATTTCAATGGGGCTGTGTACATGAGCTATGTTTTTCACGCATCACTTGTGCTATGCCTGAAAATCGCAGTATTTTCTATATTCTATTTTTTCACACAACGCAGGCCCCATAGAAGTGAATGGGGCTGCGTGAAAATCACAAGCAAGTGCGGTTGCAATGCGATTTTCACAGATGGTTGCTATGGAGATGATAGGGACACCATTAAAGTCCATTTACTTTATTATTTTTCATTATAACATGGTTATAATGGAAAATGATAGCATTCTTTAATACTGAATGCTTAGTAAAATGTCCATTGAGGGTTAAAAAAATAATAAAAAAATTACTCAACTCATTGCGCTTACCACGTGGTGAGCATGATGACATCAGCGCAGGTCCTTTTGCAGGTCCTGCAAGAAGAAGAAAGAAGACGATAACAGCTGAGCGATCAAGTGGATGAGGTGAGTAATTTTTTATAATTTTTTAACCCTCAATGGACATTTTACTTAGCATTCTGTATTAGAGAATGCTATCATTTTCCATTATAACCATGTTATAATGGAAAATAATAAAATCTACAGAACACTGAACCCAGATCTGAACTTCAGTGAAGAAGTCCGGGTTCGGGTCTGGGTACCGACATTCAGTTTTTTATCACGTGCGTGCAAAATGCATTAAGATGCGGAAAAAACGAAACAACGCAACGCAATCGCAGACAAATTGCGTGCGAACTCGCGTGGGTTTTCTTGAACCCGCCCGTAACTCTTCCGGATTGAATCCGGCACGCTCGTCTGCAAGGGGCCTTATAGTTCTTGTTGCTGCCTTTGCAAAAGAAAACTGTGAAAATCACCAAGTACATGACTTTATTAGACATTTATTCTCCATTATCTGTGTGCAGTGGTGTGTTCCCTTATGATCCGGTCGGTTGGCCAGAGGTGCCCTGTGTGTTCTGAAAAGTGCACAATATGGCAGCTGTGTACCACCCTGTCCTTCATTTAGTCATGCACGCCCGGTCGGCCACTGCAATTTCACAGGGTGTTACTGTAATCATTTCTTTTATGAAATTCACTTTGTTTGAGCTGTGAAGGTGAAAGCTATTTTAATTAGAACCACGATTGATGCGAGATTACCCTGGAGGCCTTCAAAGGAGCAAAATGAGCTGAACCTTATCCCAAGAAAAGCCAAACTAAACACTGAAACGCAAATATATATTTAAAGACACGTCCATCATTTCTTCATTTCTGTGCTATTTTTTTTAAATTATAGAAGTTGAAAACGTTGCTTCTTCCTGTTTAAAGGGGTTGGTTCATCTCATACATTAATGGCATATTGCTAGAGGTTCAATGCAGGGCCGGTGCAAGGATTTTTGCCGCCCTAGGCAAAAGAAAAGTTTGCCGCCCCCCGCCCCCCCCCGTCATTCTTTACCCCTCCTTCTTTGTCATTCTCCCCCCCCCGTCATTCTTCACCCCTCCTCCTTTGTCATTTTCCCCCCCCCCCCTTGTCATTCTTCCTCCCCTCTTGTCATTCTTCTCCCCCCCTCTTGTCATTCTTCCTTCCCCCCTCTTGTCATTCTCTCCCCCCCACCCTTGTCATTCTTCCTCCCTCTTGTCATTCTTCCTCCCCTCTTGTCATTCTTCCTTCTCCCTCTCTTGTCATTCTCTCCCCTCCCTCTTGTCTTTCTTCCTCCCCTCTTGTCATTCTTCCTCCCCTCTTGTCATTCTTCTCCCCCTCTTGTCATTCTTCTCCCCCTCTTGTCATTCTTCCCCCACTCTTGTCATTCTCCCCTCCCTCCCCCGCCTGTAATGTAGCGTGGCCGAGCGCTTTATGGTCCACGGGTACAGGAGCTTTAGATTCCTGTACTCTGACGGACTGACAGGCAGTGCACACTGTGTGCGCACTTCATGTCAGTCCGGCCGGGTACAGGAGACACATGCTCCTGTACCCGCGGCCATACAGAGCGCTACAATGGACTGACAGGAGGGAGCGCTGAGCGCTTCCCTCCTGTCAGCTCCTCTCTTCATGCTGAGCCCGGGCGGTGCGTCCTCATGGACGCGCCAGCCCGGGGAGTGCTGCAGCCGTCTGAGGCTCAATTCAGAGCGCTGGGGCGGCTGCAGCATGAGGCAGGGCCGGCGCTCCTAGCAGCGCCCCTTGCCAAGGGGCGCTCTACGCGGCGGCCTAGTCCGCTTATAGGACGCGCCGGCCCTGGTTCAATGTTAGATAGTTGTGGCTCCCACCTCTTGGACATGCTTTTATATCCAGAATAGGGCCCCCAAAGTGAAGTAGAGCTGTACGACGTTCTTTCCATTCATCACTATGAGAGCTACATAAATAACTGAGCAAGTGCACGCGGCTATTTTCAAGAATACCCATACCAGTGAATGGAGAGCGCACTGCACAAGAGTGGACACTGCTCCATTCACTGCTATGGGACTGCTGGAAATAGCTGAGCTGGCACTAGGCTATTTTCAGAGCATCCATAGTTATGAACGGAGGATAGACGCTCATGCGCTGCTGCTCTCTGTTCACCTCAGAGGCCCCATTCTGGATATAGAAAAGGGCCCCAGAGGTGGCCCACCTTATCTATCTAACTTTAGTGGTATATTCTAGCATTATACCATCAATATCTGAGATGAGACAACACCTTTAAGATTATCTTTGGAAGAAAATGGCTATTAACTAAGCACTTTGTGTTTATGTGACATATTGTCATGCCCTGCACTGGTTATGTGTGGAGGTCTGTCAGGTTGGCAGCATGTGTGTAGTTTTTTGTTTGTTTTGAACTTGGAGTTGAGCTGTATGTGCCTCCCTTTAGGTGCACTGGGTGGGGACGTTTGTGTGAGTTTAAATCACCCCTCTTCCCAGTGTCCTGTGCGGGTTATAGCTTCTATCTTGCTCTGTGGAAAGGTGGATTTGCTGTTTCTGCTCTGCTACAAGATAAGTTGGTTTTGGTTTCCTTTTTGTGTACTGTCTTGACTGTTAGAGAGATACCTGCCTCCTCCAGGACTAGAGGAAGCAGGCTGCCTCTTTCTCCCTTTTTCACTATCTCAGGGACTTTAGGGTATCTTCAGTCTTAGGCTCGGGGGCACGTTGATTCCCATCTATCTATTGTTCGGAGGTGACATTTATCCAGCTTCTGGCCTAGACACTTGTTTTGAGGTTTTCTGTGTGTTTATTGTATTTTGTATACTTCCCGCCATGACACATATTGTTCTCTTTGTGCAAAATTTTTAAATAGAAGTTGCGTCTTATGAATAGTGCTTGACTTTAGTGACACACCAATGAATTGGGAAAGTAAGGCTGTGGTGGTGTTGATGTCAAATTATGTGTCTCATATCTGCATGTTGGAGAGGAGGAAGTGTTATTTGCAGAAGGTATTCATCTACTTTCAAGCTACATCTGGATACAGATCATATTTATGTCTGAATTACTTAGAGACTATGGGTAGATTGATTAATATTCTTGTAGGATGTATCATTTTATAAAAAGGCCACCACTATGGGGAGCTCAGTGCATAGGAATGCCTACAGTTACCATTTACTTCAATTGAAGATGTAACTAATCTCTTTGCTCTGAGCTCCACCTAGTGGTGGCTGATTGAAATTACAGTAAATATACGTTGCAAACAGAAGCCATTCAGCTCTGAGCTCCTCTCTGCCCATGCTGTATAGCAGTTTCCTGATTATCTTCTCTGGTAGGTACGCCACTGCTGGCACATGAAAGGAGGTGAACCCTGGACATTGAAGTTTCTGGTGTGAGCAGTTGGATTTATCTGCCTTAAAGAAATTGTGCTATTTGGGTTATAAGGGTCAGACAGGTATCAATAGAGGTCATTTTTTGACTTACATCATCATTACTAATCAGAAGCAATAGAGGGTGCCCAAAACACGCATGTATGAGAAAAGATGTATCATAAATGACACATACGTAGTCGATGGCATATTACACATATTGAATTGGGGCCTTGAAGCGTCAAGTTACATCTCTATTACTGAATTTATCATAGCTTAAAATAATTATAGTGTCTGACTATTCTTCTTGGCAAAAGAGCATAATGGGTTAAACTTAAACAGTGCCCTAACAAGTGAGATTAGTCTGGGAGTAAGAGATGTTAATTGTGCCTCAGTTTACTCAAAAGAGCCATAAAGGTACCTGTCCATCAACAAATGCTCCTAATTGCTGATAATGACAAGTGGTGACATCTTGAACTCTGGTTGTGAGAATGGATCTAGGGTGATGTTAAAGTGCCACATAATTGAAGGGCTCAATGCCGCCACAGTCTCCAAAATGATGTACGGTGTTGTACTGCATTGTTTAAATTAGGTTCTAGAAAGAACAAACATGCATCTAACTTATTATCAATGTTCCTGTAATCAAAGACACTGTACAATTAAATCAGGATCTGCTAATAATTTCCGGATGATTGACCTTTTGTGTAAAATAGAAAGATTTTTGTGCATAACTTATTACAAGGAAGTCTTTGTACCGAAACCCTTAACTTAAATTATTCAGTTAGCATATTTAAAGATCATTGCCCTAATACAAAATGGAACCTTCACCCAAAATATTCATTTTTTAGTTATCTATCTGTCTTAAATGGTGTTCTTTGCACTGTCGCAGGTCTGTATACTTGCGGTGGGGTCGGCAATCACTGATTCTCAGACTTTGGGGTTAAAAGTCCAAACAATGTTTATTTTTTTGCATCCAGCTTAATACATTTGTGACATTTTGCCTGTTGCTGTATAGTGTCTCTCTCTCTTTATTCAAGTAATAGCACCACCACAGTGGGCCATCACATGGACTGTCTGCCCGGCTCCTTTCTTTCTGAAACTCTGTGAGGGTGAGGTCACTTTTAAGAAATTCACACAATTCAAGGCTATGGTTGCACAGTTGTCAGTCAAATGCAAGTCCCTTGGCTTACTTCATGTAGCAATGGTCTCTCATGCACAGCCTAGGATTTACCTCTCTTTAGCAGGGGTTTACTTTGCTCTCACCCTGGATTGTGGCTTCCATATCATGGCCTTTTGCCTGCTGCTACAGTCTGACTCTTTCTCCATTCAGAAACCAGCCCCACTCAGTGGCCAATATCATCTGAACCCCCCCGCTTGGTAACCAGGCAGGTGACTAACATAGACTGCAAGCCATGCTCTACTCTTTCTTCTACTCTGGGAGTATGAGGATACTTTTTAAAAACTCAACCCTGCCTGTATTATAGAATAATTTAACCTTTAAGAGAACACCTACTCAAGACAGGTGCTTAAAGGAAACCTGCCATCGATTTTATGCTTCCTTCGCTGTTTTTAGCAGTCTGTCACCCATGAGCTAGTATTAAATGGTTGCTGAGAACATACTGTATAATGATCATAGCCCATGCCAGAGAAGAGTCATGGCTGCCTGAGAAGAGTTATGGTTATTCATGAGCTCTTGCTCTGCTCGTCCAACTGCTGATGATTGACAATTTTCTCCTTAGTTTTCTTCCTGGAGAACGTTGCCAATCATCTGCAGGTAGGTGGGGAGAGCAGTAGCTCATGAATAACCTTGATTCTTCTCAGGCAGCCATGACTACTCCCCACCAAGGACGGCAATGATTATACAGTATGTTCTGGGTAACAACTTACAAATGTAGCATTCTACACTTGTGTCTGCTATCAGTTCTCTCCGTGATATCATGGTTAGAGATGAGCGAATTTCGGTTTGTCTGATTTGCCGAATTATACAAAAAAATTCGCTGCTTCGTGACAAATTACTTAGCGTATTTTTTTGTAAGTAGCGGGTGCAATGACAGAGAGCTGCGATAGTGCGGCCCCCGTCATTGTACCCCTCAGATGCCGCATAGATACATGATCACGGCATCTGAGTGTAAAAACTGTGTAAAATTAACATTTAAAAAAAATATGTTATCAAACTTACTGCCTCCATTTGCTCGTGACAGGCTGGCTGCCGCCATCTTGCTTGAAGATCTAGCGAGAAATCTTGGATGGCGCCAGATAACGTCATCACGCCGGCTGTCGTGGTGACATTAGACGTCACTGCGCATGGGATTTTGGCTGAGATCTTCAATCAAGATGGCGGCTGGCGGCCCGTCGCGAGCAAATGGAGGAAGTTAGTATGAATATTTTTGTTTTTACACTATTTCAGGTTAAATTGATTTGCTAACACGAAGCAAGAGGAAATTCGTCTTCAAGGCGAATCAAATTTATCCTGAAATTCGGATCGAATTCCACTTCGTGGGATTGAATTCGCTCATCTCTAATCATGGTACAAAAGCTATTGAAAAGGTCAATTACAAGTTTCTTGCCATTGTTTACTTAACACATTAAGAATCAAGAAGAGAATTGCTACGTCTGCAAAATGAATGACAGATGCTGAAAGCAACTTATCCGTCACTACTTTATTCTGCCCTTCGTATACCACAATGCCATGTGGCTGATGTTATCACTGGATTGGCACAATTATTTGACCTAGCTTTCTTCATGGGTAAAACGGATAACACTACTGTGTACTTACTTACTATATCGCCCTAGTGTGCTGTGGGCACGACTATTTAGATTGATATTCAGATTTTGGCATCACCAGCATTGAATCTCTATCCCCAGTACAGGAGCAGCTCAGACACGAGTATGATTACAGACCATGGTTGTAGGGGTTGTATACATGTCTGGTTAATTCGATCTAAGCAGGTGTCAGACCTCGGAAACATCACTAATGCTGGTGAATTGATTGTACGTAGGAGATAAATATGATAAATTGGTCTCTGCTTGGTATTTCTGCAGGTGGGAAATTGGAAAATACAGCACAGCATCACATTCCTCCTCCTATCTTATCTTGGCCACACTAGTAGATTTCTGCATTAGGTATATTTGTATCTTGCACACAATTTTTCCATTTATATTTGCATTATGAGTAGGTATTAGATTAGCCTTGTCCATCTGCTCGTCACATCATCTGCTCTGCCTGTAGTGTTGTTGTTGAAGGAAATTATTGATGAGGAGAAGGGGAAATGTTTATTTCATTTTTAAGCAGAAATGTTTGTAATAGTGTTTGCAAACTGCCTCAGTAATTGACAGCGAGATAGATGGTCCCTTGTATGAAATCTGACTTCTAGGTTTTATTAGGAAAAACCAACACCAAGGAGGCTTCACCACTGCGTTTAACAGATCTATGAGCATAAGGATGTAAGAATGTAAGAATACTGGTGAGCCAGTGTCAGACTGGGATGTCTAGGGCCCATCAGTGGAACTCTGGGGGCCCACCCTAAATTTACATACAAATTTTACCTGTTAGTTTTAGGCTTGCAGTAGGCAGCAATTTTTTTTTGTGATTTCATTGCAGCATTCCCATTCCCAGCAATCCCAGAGCCATAGGAGCCATTGTGTTTTTATTGATTCGCTTTTATTCATTGCTTTGGGGGAGAGGGAGAATGGGAAAAAATAGTAAACTTGCTGTTTTTTTTACTTTTCTTTTCTGCATGCACCAAAGACTATAAATAATGTAATTCTAAATGTAATTTTAGTATGGATACTGTATGTTATTTTTATATTTTACAAGATTTTGCACAATAATGCTTTACAGGACAAAAAAATATATTTTTGTGCTGCCCCTTCTAAGCCATAATGTTAATATTTTCCCACCGATGTAGTCAAATAAGGTCATTATATATAATTTATTTTATTTTTGCCAGACACCATTCCCATGAAATATATGTATTATATTTTCTATATTAACCTGAGATGCCTCAGTGTCCATTAACTTCGGCATTGGAGGGTTAATTGTTGGGATCATAGTCATCTGTGATCTCAGTTCTTAGAACCTGTACCAGCACCAGTACCTCAACATAATAGTTGTACGGCAGTTTGCAGGAAAGAAAGCTACAACTCCTACCAGGTCGTAAAGGTCTCCAGCTGTCATGACATGCTGGGAGTTGTAGTTACCGGAGGGAAAAAGGAAGATTGTCACAGGATTTGGAAGAGAAAAATGAAAGTGTTTTAAAGATAGTTTACCAAGTATTAGGTATTCCTCTACAGCAGAACTATAATTTTATATATTTTTTTTCAGTCAGTTATTTCAGTCAACGTTGCTCTTCTATCAGCTTGAATCAGTCGGCCCATTCTCCTCTGACCTCTAGCATCAACAAGGCATTTTCACCCACAGGACTGCCGCATACTGGATGTTTTTCCCTTTTCACACCATTCTTTGTATACCCTAGAAATGGTTGTGCGTGAAAATCCCAGTAACTGAGCAGATTGTGAAATACTCAGACCAGCCTGTCTGGCACCAACAACCATGCCACGCTCAAAATTGCTTAAATCACCTTTCTTTCCCATTCTGACATTCAGTTTGGAGTTCAGGAGATTGTCTTGACCAGGACCACACCCCTAAATGCATTGAAGCAACTGTCATGTGATTGGTTGACTAGATAATTGCATTAATGCGAAATAGAACAGGTGTTCCTAATAATTCTTTAGGTGAGTGTGTATATATATATATATATATATATATATATATGTTAATTACACATTTATTTTTTTATTTAATTATACTTCTGCTGTATAGGAATACCTAATAGATGATAAACTACTATGAGGTTTGCCAGCACAGTTTGGCATTGAGCTTCATAGCTCAGTGGTTAGGGTTCTCACCTCTGATGTAAAAGGTTGTGAGTTTGAATCCTGGTGGAAACCTTTTAGAAATAGAGGCTAAATTATGCATTCATGTATATCAGAAGTATGATAATATATATTTATACTTCTGTGGGAGACACTGATGGGGGTATGTGTGGGGGACACTGATGGGGGTGTGTGTGGAGGACACTGATGGGGGATGTGTGCAGGACACTAATGGGGTATGTTTGGGGGACACTGATGGGGTATGTGTGGGGGACACTGATGGGGGTGTGTGTGGAGGACACTGATGGGGGATGTGTGTAGGACACTGATGGGGGATGTGTGTAGGACACTGATGGGGGTATGTGTGGGAGACACTGATGGGGGTATGTGTGGGGGACACTGATGGGGGTGTGTGTGGAGGACACTGATGGGGGATGTATGCAGGACACTGATGGGTTATGTGTGGGGGACACTGATGGGGGTGTGTGTGGAGGACACTGATGGGGGGATGTGTGCAGGACACTGATGGGGGATGTGTGGGGGACACTGATGGGGGTGTGTGTGGGGGACACTGATGGGGAATGTGTGCAGGACACTGATGGGGATATGTGCAGGACACTGATGGGGGTAAGTGTTGAGGACACTGATGGGGGTATGTGTTGAGGATATTGATGGGGGGATGTGTGAAGGACACTGATGGGGGGGTGTGTGGAAGACACTGATGGGGGGATGTGTGGATGACAATTAGGGGGGATGTGTGGATGACACTTAAGGGGGATCTAGGGAGGGGTGTGGGGATGTTGGGATGAGAGGTCCTGGAGGGGTGTTTGGGTTGAAGCTCTGGAAGGGGTGAGAGGTCCGATAGGTATGCGGGTGTGAGTGACCCGTTAGGGGGGGCCCATATTTTTTTTTAGCTATTGTGGGGGGGGGAGGGGTTAGGGGTGCCATAAAATTTTTTGCTGTGGGGCCCAGTCATTTCTAGCTACGTCACTGGGTGACATCACCAGGAGATGAGCGCTTGCATTATGGAAGCACTCATCTCCCTACATTCATCTGTATTGCGATACAGATAAACACTGCAGCAGGGCAAGGGAGAGGCGTCTCCCTTCCCTGTTCCTCTGATAGGCTGCCAGCACAAGGCCAGCAGCCTATCAGAGGCCGGCGCAGGCGGAGCGATGACGTCATCGCGACGCCTGAGCCGTACTGCTCGGGACACAGGCCAGAATAGGCCTGCATCACATCGCTGTCATGGAGGTAAGTATGTGTTTTTTTTTTGTTTAGTTTTTCTGTGAGGCGCTGGGCTGCTCTGGGGGGGGGGTCATTGCTGGCATAAAGGGGACACTTTGGGGCATTATTGCTGGCACATGGGGACACTATGGGGCAATGGCTGGCACATGGGGGCATTGCTGGCACATGGTAGACAACATAGGGGCATTGCCGGCACATAGGGGACACTATGGGGGAATTGCTGGTACATGGGGGACACTATGGGGGCATAGCTGGCACATGGGGGACACTATGGGGGCATGGCTGGCACATGGCAGACACTATGGGGGCATTGCTGGCACATGGGGACACTATGGGGGCATTGCTGGCACATGAGGGACACTTTGGGGGCATCTACTGGCACATGGGGGCATCTACTGGGGGCATTGCTGGCACATTATGGGACACTATGGTGTTGGAGGGGAGAAGAATACTATGGGGGTATATTATATAGGCACATTATGGGGGCACTAAGAAGGGGTATTTAATACTGGCACATTCTGGGGGACACTATGGGGGAATCTTATACTGGCACATTATGAGAGCACTATGGAGAAGAGGAGAAGAGCACTATGTGGGCATTTACTAGATGCATTATATAGGGGTATTTTATACTTGCACACATTATGGGGACATTAGCTCAACTGGCGGCACTGAGGGAGTTTTTTTGGCACTTGGACACAGAACGGGAGCACTTTTAAATTAGTGCACATTATTATTATTATTAAAGGTGGCAGGTGAGTTGTTAAGAAGGTAGGAGGATGATGGAAAAGTAGGAACGTAAGATGTCTTTTGTCTAACTACAGAGATGAGAGATGGGTGAAAAATCATCATTCTGGTCTGAAAGAAGAAGATGAGGAACGAGTAGGTCTGCATCAGAGAAGTTACTGGATGTAAGGTATGTGGTGCTGTATTCTGGATAGCACAGAATATAATATGTATGCATGTATGCAAATATGTGGGGGGGGGGGTGCTAAACAGACAGATCGCCACCAGCGGGGGGTGTTGTGCTTGGGGGGGGGGGGTGACACCTCCGGGTGACACCAGCCCTAGCAACGCCACTGGCTCCATGGAGAACTGCAGCACCTCCCTCAAGAGTGCGACCCCTGTCCAGGTGCTCTACAGGTCCAGCAACCTGAGTCCAATCTTTTGAATGGAAAATGAACCCTTTTATACAGGGAATATCCTGAAGAAGCTCCTCCGCTCCTTTGCTCTCATTGTCTCTTGGGGACCCCTTAGGTTTTGAATCAGCAAGTGATGGAATCAGCAAGGTGCCATAACCTGCCATAATGTGAAAACCCCCTTTATGTAAAATGTATTTGTGCTTACTTTGTGCTAATTACATTGTTCATTTTGATGAGAAATAATTTTTAAAAACTTTAATAAAACCAATTATTCTTGCAGGCTATTGTTTACAAGTTCTCTCTTCTGAGACTAAGCATTAATGACTTTTAACTATCTAATTGTTCCTCTGATTACCTTCATAGCTATTCTAATTGTTTGTTCTATTGTAAATTATTTTGGCAATTCTTATGATAGGGATGATTTCAAATTAGTAAATCATTCTGCTTTTGTGAATTTTTTCTATTATTTCAGAGTATTTGATTATTACATTATTTACATTGTATTCTTAAAATTGCTATTTGTTTTCAGGATATTTTAGCATCTTTTATTGCTATAATTTATGTGTCAGTCTACTCAATGCTTTAAAAAAAGACTGAAAGTTTAAAGGCCTCCATACACATTAGTGTATTATCAGCCAAACTGCTCCCAACTCCCACTAGTGACATGAAAATGTCCATGCAGCTTTTTCTTATTTCCTGTGATGTCATGTCCATGGACATATCAATGCAGCAACAGGGGTAGTGATAGGCCAGAGTCTATGTAACTAGCTGGGTGGGAGGAGCTATAAACTAGCTGGGTGTTGTTAGCGGAGGTTATAGGGGAGTATCTATGACACAGGCTAGGTGGGAGGAGCTACAAACTAGCTGGGCATTGTTAGAGGTGGTGCTGGAGCTTTGGCAGAGGAAGGAGAAGTGCATCATGGGTTTGGTTGGATACAGCAAAAGGAAGTGCTGCATACAGGATGAAAACAAACCAGAGTGATTTGTGTACATGAAGAAAATAGTTCAGGAGAGTCCACATTGAAAAGGGAAAAACAATGGGGAAGATGTTCATGATATAAGCAACAACATGAGCATGTCTGTTCAAAACTATAGAAAATCTGGAAAACTCTGTTAAGAAAAATATTTGAACAAAATTGTTCTTCCAATTCTGTAACAAACTAACAAGAAATTAAAGTACACATGTATCCAAAAAGTACAAAATTAAGTAGGATATATATATGGTATCTGTGGGTTAGGGGCATAGCTCTTGTGTTTTTTTAACTCATTTATGGGCAGTTGGTTGGACTGCAATATTCTGATTTATGCGAATGGTATCTCATCTATATATTTGTGCCCATATCTGTTCTATGCGCACAAATACTGCCGAGAAAGGTTTTCCCTTTTATATGTCATTATTTTAAGACTTACATCAAAACATACATATCTTCTACATCTTTGAAATGCCACTCTGTCTGGGGTACTTGTCTTCCAAGCTTATTCAGTGGCTGAGTACCTTCTTGCTACTTCCAGTTCTATATCAGAAGTGCTACACAGAATAACTACCTATTATGTTTATTATATATACAAACAGTAGACGCCATGGTTATACAGTACTTTTAGGAAGCTTTTCTCAGCTGAGGAGAAGGGAGTCTTTAGAACATGCAGAAAGGAGAATTTGAATGAAAAACATGGAACAGTACACTGTAACACATTTTATCCCATTATTATTAGATTACAAAGCAGTGGTTTTAAAGATGCAGTCACAGTTTTACTGCAGGCGAATGCATTTTGTGAACTAGTTCCATATTATAAGAAAGGATAGAGATGTTGAAACTGTAGTCTATGAATTTAAGATTCATCAATGGTCTAGTTTGAATTCCTTTATATTACAAATCCAGTGTCCACATACGTACATAAATTATAACTCGGGTCAGAGAAATATTCCTGCTCACAGCAAGATTACTGGCATCCATGGGCAGGAACAACACAACATAATAATGTCTTTTCCAGTCATGATCCAAATGGACATACTGTAGGTGAATGTCCCTTTGGCGCACTCTTCCCACAGATGACCAGTGTATACATTAGATAAATTGAACACATTTAATTACGGATAAAAGATCCAAAAACAGTTTTTGTTTGGCCAATTCTCTGCATATTTGCCAGGCTGTGGCCAGATCTCCACCAGACCCCATTGCAGTTAATGGGGCTTCCATGTACCATTTGGCAATGCCGGGACTGCCTACTGGATCTCTTACCGCTAGTGTGTAACTAGTCATACACTGGTTTATCTGTAGGAAGAGTATGCCAGTGGGAACGTCATCTATGCTCATTTGGATCACTTTATCTGTATTTAGTATATCCTGGACAGCTCAGAAAATTTAGATTGTGAACGCTGGCATCACCCTAAGCCTCTGCTACATCCAACAATACCCTTGAGCCTCTATTATTACAATTTTGCATACAGACCACTTAAATGTAATGTATTACCTTTTTTTTTACTTATTTAAACAAACTACTGATACACATGCCTTTTTTAAATCTTTTTTTATTGTCTAATCATAATTTTTTTTTCTTTACATGATTAGGTGGGAAGCTGTTTTGCTTAAGCCACTGTTAAAGGGGTTTTCTGGGTTCAGGGCGCAATCCAGAAATAACCTCTTATTCACTCATTTAGCATGTCTGCGTGGAGCATTGGAACCTTTATTGCTCCGATGCTCCCCTTTGCCCTGCACTGCATAGAGTAGGGCAAGGTCTGTTTTCTTTACTGCCGGTGACGTACCGGGCTTCACAAAAGTATGCTAGGCGGAGACTTTCACCTAGCAGTGATTCCCGTGACATTAATTTCTGCCAGTGATGTCACCAGGATCACTGCTAGGTGGAAGTCTCCGCCTAGAATAGTGAGGACATAAACAAAACAGACCTTGCCCTGTGCGATGCAGTGCATGGCGAGGGGGAGCATCAGAGCAAGAAATGCTCCAATTAGACATGCTAAATGAGTGAAGAAGAGGTTATGTCCGGGTTCAGCTCTGAACTCGGACAACCCCTTTAACTGCATTTAGATATATGCTTAACTACAGACACATGGATAGTAGGGTAAAATAGATTGGAGATGTTCATTCACTTCTATGGGATAGCTTTCTAGACATGCTTTGTGTCCTGTGCAGATGTCATTGTGCTGGGAGGGGAAGTAGAAAAGACGTGCCTATCACCTTTTGTGAATGCTGGATCCTGTTCTATCATCTATCTATCTCTCTATCTATCATACCTTCCATTGTAATCCTGTCTGTGATTATAATGGGATGACTACCAAAGAGTGATCTTAAAATATTAGGCAGTTCCAGCCTGTTATTAGTCATAGTAGATTTTTTTTTTTAAAGAGCCACTGAAATGTAAAATTTAAAGAAACACCAAAATTGTTTAAAAATATATGTTTAAGATTAAAGCATGATTTAAGGAATAGATCTTTTTTATGTTGACACATTTAAGCTTACATTATTACCCTATCAAGTGCTGTTTTTCTTTTTAGCTTGCCGTTTCATTTGCGATTCCTTCAGCCAGGGCACAGATTCAGATGGCTGCCCTGTCTCTGTAACTAAATACCCTGGGCAAAGTGACTAGATAGCATCCCTCCTGGCACCCAGCCGCCTTTAGCTATGCTTCTTCTATTCTACAATCTTGAATATGTGGTAACCTAGATATGGAAGACCTAGATAAAGGGAGTTTTAATCTGAAGTTACATCTGGGCGTTTGACTAGAAATATGCTTTAATAAATAAATATTATATATCGCACACTACACACTATCTCTTTATGGAAAATAGAGAACAGAGATAATGCATTAATGTATTGTTCCGCACAGAGCAATTTTATCTTCATCTATACGTTAATCTTGGGCAAATGCTTTTAGATTTGAAGAATTCATACATAGTTAATGGGATCTTAAAGAATAATGGTTAAGGAGTCAATTCTGAGCAAAATGTCACCTTAAGAGCTCTAGAAGTAGTGCATTGTGATGCTGAATTTGTTATCATTACTCATCAAAGTAGTCTGTCAGCTATGATCACAAGGGCATGACGATGACAAGCTTTCATACCAAACATTCAGTGCCTTTGTTGTATCTTGTAAGAACTTTACTCATTAAATGTTACATGACAAGTATTCTTTTTAAATTATTAATCTGAATTTAAATTGCCTGTCTTTAATTGTTAAGTACTGTGGAGCTACCAAGTGGATCACTTTATTAAATGCTAAACTCTTGTTACCTTTATGCATGCGCAGGGCATAGTTTAACAATTGCTCCAGGGAGCTTTGTCCTCATTGGTATGACTGCTGGGCCTGATTGGCGTGATGTGCTTATTGTTTCTTAATGTCAGGGATGCCTCTCAGCTCCTTTCATCTCAATGAAGCTTGTAGCCGTCCCTAACATGAAAAGAAGCTTGACATGATTATGATGGATATGTTCTTAGCCCTTAAATAGATACATCTTAGTAATGTTCAACATATTTCTTTGTTATAGTTCTGTGGATCAATTTTTTTGTCTAGCTAATCATGGAATTTTGGAACTGCTGGCATTTAAACTTGCGGGAGTTATGGTTGGAACATTTTATCATTTTTGCATTATTTTGATATATCTAGAAAACTGCCTCCCTTATTTCAAAGAAATAACCGAGGATCTCACTCTATTTTGGAAAAAATGTCCTAGGTTGTTCTCTATGTGACTATGTTACTGCTCACCATTCGCTTTCAGTTGATTCAATGACTAATTAACTATGAAAGATCACTTGCACCGTGAAAAAGGGGTTGTCCCATCTGGACATTTCTGGCATATTGATAGGTTATGCTATAAATGTCCAGTAGGTGCCCCTCCCAGCTCTGAGTATTATTCCTGTGTTAAGATCAGGGCCTTGAATGGAGAACTTCTCTATTCACTATAGGACTTCCAAAAATAGTAGAGTGAGAGCGAGCAATGAATGAGAGGGATTCAGCGGATATGTGGCCACACCTTCATTGACTGCTATGGGACTTTCAAAAATAGCTGAGCTAGCACCCCCTTCAATTAAAATTATTTATCCCAGCATGGACATTGTCAAGTGGACAATAATTAATTTAATTGTCCCCTGTTGTACCCTTTTCTATCAAACCTTTGCTTTAAATACGACCCTACCCTAATGCCCTTCTGAAAATCTCCATGGAATAATTGCTTTCACCAGTTAAGGGAGTGATACTTATCATAAAGTTACCATATTTATACAATCCCATAATGTATTGCTCAAAGTAGTTTGGATATGGAGCTCCTCTTTAAGGGCATTGTTCGATCAGAGCAATCCTTCATCTTAATGAAGATTCCCTGTAGTTTCAGTGTTATCAGAAAGTAAATCTATGGACAGCCAGACATTGTTCTTGTAGTTATCCATGTACAGATGTGTCCCTCCTTACCTTTTCTCCTGGCTAGACATACAGGATGGTATACTGAGATATGTAGCATGTCATGGTGAGCTTAAAAAAACATGATTTTGCAATTCTCTATAGCAGGGATGCCCAACCTGTGGCCCTCAAGCTACTAGGGCATGCTGGGAGTTGTAGTTTTGCAATAGCTATAAGGCCGCAGGTTGAGCATCTCTGCTCTGTAGGAACCAAGCAGCAATGCTATTTTTGTGTATGTATGGCCATCCAGAGGTTCTAGTATGAATTGTAGCCTGTGGAGAGTGTCACTAGCATGTCTTGATGTTTCTAATTTGTATCATGAGAAGATTTGCTGTGGACACATCCATCCATGGTTATTTTTCAATCCAGCACCTGAATCTGAATGCTTTTGTAAGTTATCAATCTATGGATAGATGATAAGATTAACTGTGGAACTCACCTTAAAGCATTCATTATGTGTATATTGTGCCGTTATCTTGCTATGTAATATCACGGCACATACAATAGTTTCTTAGTAATGCATCATTAATCAGACACAGTGATTACAAGCCTCTATTCCAGTTACAATGGTCATTTCAGGACACACTTAGCATATTTAAATTAACTTCTCAGTTTTGTGAAACTGTTGAATAATTAAAACAGTTTGACTACATGCCCTGAAATTTTAACAAAAGTGACGTAAGTGCATATTTAGCTGATTTAGTAACAAGGAAAGAAAATGTACTGTATCCATGGTAAGATGTAAATTCACCTAAAAACATCATCTCAAAATTGCAAGGAGCAGCTGGCTCTGCTAAGTAGGAGCTGTTTTTAAAAAAAATATATGTTCACTTTGCAAAATTTGCTCTGTATATGTGCTGCATTTTATGGATGTTCAACTTGTTGCCTGGGAATATTTTGCTATGTCTGAAATTATAGCGCAATTTTTTCTCACATATCAATAGTATACATGTGAATATTCTATAATTTATAGATTTTTTAAAATAAAAAATGAGTGGATGTTTTTCTGGATATAATTTTTTTAAGTCATTCTATTTCCTGTTCTGGCTCTTTACCTTTCTCCTTTGTTTGGACTTTTAGCATGGCAGACAGCCTCCTTGACTTCCTTGAAAAGGAAGGGGGGTGAGTGACTCTATTAGAGCACCACATGTAAACTAAAGTGCAATGCTCTTCTGTGGACATCCTTATCTAGGCCTATCAAGAGAACATTAGAGCTGTCATACTGTTATCCCAATTCTAAACCTACAGTTATACTAACAGATAACATCTTTCACATCACAGCAGCAGTAAACTGACTATGGGTTATTGCCTATCTAATATATGAGTTTTAAATTTCTGTGCTGACTGCTACAGAAGGACAAGATTTTATATATAATTTTCAAATAGTATATTACTACCAAAATGAAAAAGAAAAGCAACCTAAAATTCTAAAAAATTGTTTCTATGAATAGTAAGCTTAAAAAATACCCCTTTCTTTAAAAAGTGTGCCTTTAAACAGTCTGGAACTGGACGCTTGATGAAGAATTTATAATAACATAAGAAATATTATTTTCCCATTTGTACACGTGTTGGCTAAGTATTGGTGCTCAAAGCAGGGTTTCACAATAATCCCTCTTCCCCATTTCCCAAAATGATGCCTAGTCCACTTACCCCTCAGCCCAAACATTTTCTTACCTTTTTAAAAATCTGAGTTGCATCCTCCGAATCCAAATTTTTGGTAATTCGGTTTTAAACAGCAGACACCCATGGCAAATGTCAGTGATCGACAATAACATCAATCGCTGAAATTTATCCACTCAGTTGTCATGGGGAGAGCTCTCTGTCTGCCTTGGTCCTTCTGAATGATCCGAGGCTGTTGCAAATATGTTTTATGGAGACCCTGCCTATGGCATGGCTCCATAGGAACATAATGTAATTCTCATAGACTCCATTGCTAATGCATTGGAGTCTATGAAAGAAGCAATCTAATGGTTGCATGTTCAATTTCCCTATATGAACTTTTAAAAAGTGTAAAATACATTTTACAAGTAAAATAAAGTTATATAAAAACTCTAATCACCCACTTTCCCTAAAATGAAATTCAAAATAGATAAACATCATGGGCATCACCACATGTGAAAATGCCATACTATTAAAATATAAAAATACTTATATGATACTGCAAACGCCGTAATGGAAAAAAAAAATCTAAATGGCCCATTTGCTCCTCCACCAAAAAATTGAATAAAAGGTGATCATACACACAACAAATTGATATCATTGAAAAGTACAGATCACCCTGCAAAAAATAAGCCTTTAAAAAGCTCTGTAGACATACGGTACACTGTAACTACAAAGTTTTTTTAGTTTTTTTTCATTATTAAAACACAAGAAAAACTATACAAATGTGGTATCACCATAATTGTACTGACCTGGAGAATTCAAGGGACAGGTTAGTTTTACCACATAGGGAATGATGTAAAAGCAAAACCCATAAAATGCACCCCATTTGGAATTTTTTTTCAGCTTCCCACTACACCATATGCAATATTAAAGGGCGTCATTAGAAACTGCAACTTATCTCACAAAAAACAAGCCCTCATATAGCTATGTGAAAAATGTATAGCCCACGGAAAGGCAGAAACGAAAATGCAAAAACAGAAGTTTTTATATGGTAGCTAAAAGTTGTCTGTTTTCCTTGATTTAGATACAAATAAGTCATTGAGAGAAAAAAAAAACTGAAGCTTTAAACGGAATCATTTCGATTTCCATTAGAATTGTATGGTAAATATTCTAAAGTTGATTTACATCATTAGCTTGATTGTTCTTTCTTCATCTATATAGTCTTCCTGTCACCACCTGCTGATCTCTTCAATTTTCAATCTTTGGAGATTGCTATTTATAAGGCCATTAAGGGAAAGAACAATCTACGGGCATGCAATGCTCAGTCGCTCTGCAGTAACTGAATTTTTACAACTTATTAGTCACAGAACATACTGGGAAGGAAGGGAACAGTCTAATTTCCCATTGTAAACCACTTTGTAAAATATGTGAATAGCCTTATTGGATTTATATAAAACCTCAGGTGTTCTTTTCTAATCTCAGTCTGTGTTTTGTCAACAGCATTAATTCGCTGTTTAATGAAACTGTCAGCTCTAATTACAATATTAAAATTATGATTGTAACTTCTTAACTCTGCAATGCTTTAGGAGAATAACAAATTATCCATCTGACCACAGTAGAGCATCTGCTTCTCTCGTTGGTTAAGCAAGAGTTTTTTTTTTTCTCCTAATTTTGACAGTTAAGTTTGAGTTGAAAATGCATTGTTAGCTTAACAGACTAAATATTTGATTGGATCGGAAATGTAATTGAAATCTAATTTGTAATGAAGAACTTGATTTGTTTAATTAGGGTTATTGAATATGAATGTGTCGTACTTTATTACATTTGATATTTTTGGGAATAATATTTTATTTGATTGTGTGGAAAATAACTAAGAACTAATATTTTACATTTCATATTTTTAGCAATAATATTATATTTGTGTGGAAAATAACTGAAATAATATTATTGGATCATAAATGGGCTTAGAGAGGAAACAATATGTCGGTAGAACCAGTCAAGTGTTAGATCAGATAGGGTGTTGCCCATTTTTGGCCACAACATTCCATCATCTACCTTTTTAACATGTACTATGTGTTATGACAGTGGATGTGGATCCATTGTGCAAACAAACTCATTTGACTTCGAGCTAGTCCTAAGGGCGTTATCCAGGCAGTCCCCTGGTTTCCACCCTTTATCACGAATCAGGGAAGGACTAGGAACTTAAAGTAGCCCTGGAAAAAATAAAAGTGGCCCCGTTTTGTCGTCAGGTCCAAATTGACAGAAGCTAGTGCCAACACAGATAGGCAGGGCCAGCAATACCATATTGCGGGACATTTTACCACTCCAGTAGGGCTAAATACCACAGTGCATCACAAAATACTGCCCCAACAGCACAAAATACCTCCTCAAAAATTGTCCCTTAGTGATGGCAAGCCCCCGCTGCCACGTTCTGTCTTCCTACTCCAGTTGAATTGAAGACTCAGGAGGGAGGAGTCAGATCATTTACCATAGCTGACAGCCATGAGGAGGGCTCATGTGGTCTCCTAGACATCAGCCCACTAGAAATCTCCTTGTAGAGTCTATGGCGTGTCCACCCCTGACCTCAATACAGGGACCTGGCCTTCAGTACAGGGAAGACACCGGGCCACTACCTCTTGGAATAGTCTGAGTGTGGTTGGCAGAGATAGCAATGCATAACACTGAGGGAACAAGATAACTCATATTCAATAACAGGCCAACGTCAGGGTGGGCAGAGTTCTTGTGAATCTCTGAAACAGTCCAAAGGTAAGGGTGGGAGGCACAGGATCAGTATGATGAACAGGCACAGGTTAGGTCAGGCAACAGAGGGTCAGGATCCAAGAAACAGTAAGAAGTCGGTACACTGGTAGAAAAATGAATTATAGCTTTTTATAAGCTTTAGCAAGCTAGAGAGACCTAGCAAGATCTGTAGAGACCAATTGCTCAGGCAAGGAAGTGATCAGCTGCATAGCTATATAGAAAACTTGAAAAAGAGTCCCTAAGGCTGGGAACACACCTAGACGTTTTTGGATCAGGCGTTTTTTTGAGCGTTTTTTCCGCGGAAAACGCGCGTTTTTTTCGGCGTTTTCGTATTTTTGCAACGCGCGTATTTGGGGCGTTTTTTGATTGACAGCTTACAGTTTGCAGAAAAAAATAATCCCCACCCAGCAAAGGTGGGTGGAGATTCTGCCTTTCTGCTGGGTTTTACTACAAAAACGCGCGATCATATGCGCGTTTTTGAAGCGGAAAACGCGCATATTTTCTTATATGCGCATTCCCATGCTTTTCAATGGGTGCAAACGCTTGGGCAAACGCCCCAAAGAAGCTCATGCACAAGCGTTTGCGTTTGGCGTTTTTCAGCACGTTCAAACGCGCTGTAAAACGCTCAAGTGTGAACCATGTCCATTGGAATACATGGGTTTTCACTTGTTGTGCGTTTTTCAGCGCGTTTGAACGCGCTGAAAAACGCTTAGGTGTGTTCCCAGGGTAATACACACACAGTAAGAGGCCTTGCAGCCAAGTTGCACCTTTCAGCATGGGACACAGGAGTCTAATGGCTGGGCAGAAGCTAAGTGAGTGATATGGCACCTGTGCCCACCTTAGATGGATGGCAGGCAAGGAGCATAACTATGACACTATGGACAAAGTAGACACATGTCAGAATTGTGCATCAAAAATTTGCAAATGTTTGTAAAAGCCTCATTTTGCAAAAAAAGTGTGACTTTTTGCTCCTTCTCAGCCATACTCAGCATTTTTGTTAGAAGTGTTAGGGGCATAGGTGGGAGGAGCAGGGCTAATCTCCCAGCACATTTATCATTACTTACACCAGAGTTCTGACTATGTACCTATGTTCTCATGGCTGCTTTCACAATGCACAGACTAGTTGACTTCTTTCACCCCCTCAGCTCTGGTCTCAAATCCACTGCGGTATTTGGCGTCAGTAACTTTAGCTATTTCCTGAGGTGTTGTACCAATATTTCCAGTACCAATCACCTGCACTAGGTAGACACAGGATCTGTCTTCAGCAACAGCTCCCAACTCATCTTGGATCCCCTGCCTACTCTTGACCAGGAGGTCTACAGAGCACTCTTATTTATGTTCTGTCTGTCTGAGCTTTTACTATAGCTTAATGACATTATGTTAATTAGTAAAAAGCCACTCCCTCCCCCTTGGTATTATCCAAATATGATAATACCTTTGATCAGTAGATATCAGTATAACCTACTGTTGTTCTCAGCACACATTTACAGTGCACCTAATTACACTATACCAAAACGTCTGCAATGTCCATCACATCCTACCCAAGGTATGTGATCCCCCAAGACTATCAATACACTGTCCTGGGCTGCTCATAACTTCATCACATTTCTGACATGGTCTCTATATTTGCAGGGCATCATACTCACAGTAGTGCACATACATTTTCCATTCCCTTGATGGCATCTGACATCATCTTAACGCCACAGCACATGGTAAATCACGTATCATTACAACATGGTGTACCATCATGGGTGCAAGTGATATTGCACACTTAAGTGTTAGGAGGTATAATGGCATACAGAAACATAACATTATAACAATTCTGGCATGTTCTAGCAACATACACATTACAGTTCAACATTTCAACTGGGTGGTATTGTCACCACAACAGGCAGAGGCGTAGCTAACAGTTCATGGGCCCTGGTGCAAGAGTTCAGCTTGGGCCCCCTTCCCTCAGTGCTTTGTGTGTCTTCTTATACGGCACAAGGGTCTTTGGGCCCCCTCAGGCTCCTGGGCCCGGTAGCGACTGCTACCTCTGCACCCCGTATAGCTACGCCCATGACAACAGGGTCAAACAGTAATTGATAGCAACAGTTACTGAAAAGGGTATACATTTTTTTGTTAGGGGACAAGGCTGATTTCTAACCGTCTTGCAGGCTTAAGAACCTTTAAAATACATTTCAGCAATACCAATACAATAACTAGAGTTGAGGGAAGCGAGCTTCGGATGCTTAATTCAGAAGGTTGATTAATTCAATGAAGTCACATGTGACTTCGCGAGTAACTAACTTCGACCCATCGGGGCCCATACATTCTAATACTGTACGGAGACGAATCTCCATACAGTATTATACCGAAGTTTTGAACGAAGCGACTTCGGATGAAGCATCTGAAGCTCCCTTTGCTCAACTCCTCTAGCATAGATGAAAAGTGTACAATAGTTGTGTAAATAATTTAGCCTCTCCATTTATATTTGTTAAAATCAAATTGTCATTGTCAGCGATGTTCTTGTAATATGTTTTATTACCTCACATTGTTTTTTGGACAGTTCTGTAATCAGATTTACTGCCTTAGGCAACAGGCATAGCCCATGGGTGAATGACTCAACTTCCCCTGCAATGTTGCCGTAGATAATGACATAGCACAGTAGTTTGTTCCTTTTGTCTCATTGCAATAAAAAGATCAAGACAAATAGTTGAATTATATATGTAGTATTAGTATACGTTACTTCAAATAAATAAGACATCTATAGGAATTCAAAGGAAAAGTTGTCCACCACTTCTAAAATCTTAAAATACTTTATTAAGTTGTGGAAAAAATTAAGTTAAAATCCAATTTTTCTAAACTTTAAAGGGGTATTTCGGTTGTGAGACATTTCCTCCTTTCCCAGGATAGAGGATAACTTTAAGATTGGTGGGAGTTCTGCTGCTGAGACCCCCATGGATCATTAAAACAGGGATCCCTTTTTAACTTGATGTTCTCAAAAATGAATGAAATGGCACGTCGTCCACTCTGTTCATTTCTATGGAAGTTCTGGAAATAACCCAGTGCTGTACTATTGAACTGAAATTTGTGGACTGTGGATCCATTCAAGTGAATGGGTAGGTATCCGCAAATGGCGGCCAAACATCCGGTGCCCGTCCCTGTGCTGCAGTGCAGCACACACACGGTTATGTGCATGAGCCCTATAGCTGATTGCCAGGAATCCCAGAAAAGGGATACTTTGTTATCAGTTTATTGTCGCAGGATGCTTCCCATAAGAAACGATTTTCCAAAGCCGTGGGCAGCATGATGGGAGTTGTTACACTAAGAAGATTAGACAGGGACTCCACATTATCAGAGGCGTGATATTTCTCTCTCTTTTTTTTTTTTTTTACTATTTGTATCTATTTATATTATATGGCATTTGGGAGAGCACCAGACAGCCATCCTGATATACTTGCATATCATTCCTCTTGGAAATGAATGATTACATTGACAACTGGGTGGTGTGTTTTAACTTGTCAATGGGATGTGCCTTTATACACTATAGCACTGACACTCTCCAATCAGACAGACTATGTAAGAACACCAACTGCCTAGAGCAATGGTAACACCCAATTGTCAATGTATTCTTACATTTCCAGGAGGAATAACACAATTATATGTAATACATTGTCCCTACCAGTGCTGTCCACAGTGCCGCAGTAAGTAAATATTGCAGCACCAGCTAGCTTGAGCATGGCATTGCTACTTCTTCCTAGACTGTGCAATGTACAGGACACAGAAAGGGTTGTCCTTCTGGCTCAGCATATTTTTACAGTGTTTCTACATGAGTCTAAGTTCCACTGCAATGTCTACATGCTATGGTGCTAATTTCTTTAGAATCTTTTAAAGGACAATTTTTTATTATTACATTGTACTCATTTTGAGCTAAAAATAATTTTTTCAATTGGACTTTAAGAAAAAAATGTAAACCTCTTTCTCTGCGTAGCATTGAGATTTTCTAGTAGCAGGTTCTGAATTTTCACTCTGTTCTGTCATGCAACTAAGAGGATATCTCCTTATCTCTGATCACATCACTGACCTTATAAACACTCATTAAAGCTCAATTCTTATCTTACTGATAAGACTGTGGCCTAAATACGTGTTTATGACCGTTTAGTTATTTAGAGATGAGGCTTATAAGGTGGCCGGCACAAAGTCAAAGTACTAGACAGTTAACCCTTTGTGACAGAACAGCTGAATATTTTTAAATAAAGACCAAATTAAGAAATTAGTTTAGGCCAAAATTAGTAAAATAAAATCACAAAAAAAAAAAAAATCCCCTGAAGATGTACATAGCCTTTAAGACATATGATAATGCATAAGAGCATTAAATAGAGAACAACTGTTATCTATATTAATACCTATGTAAATCTAGAATGCTTTTTCAGAATCTTTCAGTAGCCATATTGGTTTAGATTCTTGGTACACTCTATTTCTTAATTTGTTTCATGACATCTTGTTTTTAAGCACAGTCCTCATGCCAAATGTTCCTAATTAAATTCTTTCTGTGTTTACATTCAATAAGCATGAAAACTAAGAAACAGAAAAAATCTTAATAAAACAGATCCATTCCCAGAGATAACAACCATCAATTGAACTCAATAAAACTATGTATAACCTCTGTGATTTATATATTTATACGTGTGAAAAAAATCATATTTTGCTGTAGAAATAAGCGGATGAGAGGAAGGAGGGTAATACCTTATATTACTGTGCAATGAAGTGCAGTAAAGACTTTGGCATTGTCAGTGTGTCCCATCTGTATCTACCCACTCTAAATTTATACACACTGAACTGTCTAACAGAGGAAGTTCATTTCTTTTTTCTGTTAGGGTGGAAAACAAAGAGAAATCAATGTATAAAAGTCTAAATAAATTCAACATAATGTAAAAATATAGTTTGGTTATGTATTAGCTATATAGTGTAATAGTTGGTAGAGTGTAAGGAAAAAAATGTGTTAACTGATAATTCTTTTTTTCTGGGGGTGCTGAAAACAAGCTAAGTATATATTTTTTGAGGATACAGTCTTTGTTGAAATAATTTATAATCTGCCACTATTTGTATGTTTTTATATGCACTTATATAGGTCACTATTTATACAAGCTGGCTAGCTTATATTACACTTACCCTGCATGTCTCCCACTGAAAAGAGAGAGAGAAAAAGAAAAACTTCCTTCTTGAATCAGTGCTGATGCTGCTATAATCACAGGACTTTAGTAGCTAGCACTTTCTCTCTATAGACTCACAAGCTGCTTTTCATTCCCTGTTTTAGATATTTAAATTATTTAAATCTCTCATTGTTTATCTATATCTATCCACAAAAAGTAAAGGGCTACAGTAATTTAAGTATAGAACCCTGTCATTTTCAAGTGAATAAAGTTAATAAACTGCATAGAGCCCTGTTTTTTGGATCTATATTAGAAAACTGAATTTATACTCTGAGGCACATATTCTTGAAATATGCTGTAATAATTTTCAATATGGTTATTATCTTTATTATCTGAAAATGTACATGCATTGAAATGGCATGCCCAGTTGTTGATTTCTGAATGATATTGATTGCAGTGTGACATTGGAACGTTAGCCATTTCCATGCTAACACCAGCCTGTTATACATGTGCCAATCAACAGAATTGAGCCTTTATGATGACACCATTTTTTAAAAATATCAGATGAATTTCAACCTTTATAACAGCAATTATTGTAAATTCAAAATTAGCAGTTTAGGTTTATTTATATACTAGATATGGTTTAAATTAATCAAACAGGACTTAACATTTTTTGTGACTAAAAAGTGATTTTGGCCAGATATCTTTGTAAATATTATTTACATATATTATTTTTTATTTTATTAATTAGAAATTGGTTAAGCTGGCTATAACTATTTTTTTTTAAATAGATTATGAATACAGTTACATTTATTTAATCCAGAATCAAAAGAGCCTGGGTTCTGGATTATTATATATTCATGATAAAGATGAGCAAAGCTTTTGAGATTCGATTCATTTCAGGCTCGCTAAACTTTAAAAAAATTTGGTTCCAAATTGATTCTACCAAAACCAAAAAGTTGCAGAGCGAGAGAAAGACAGAGACATAATTAGAATTTTTCAAACAAATCAGGATTGTAAGAAACCAAAATATTTTGCAATTGAACGGAGACCCACATGTGGAAAATATATACAATTCTGCTTTCTTTCCAATAAAGGATTAACAAAAGCTGAGTGTTTTATACTTAGAGCATAGCCCTCCACTAAAAAAAATAGCTATGCCAAACTCACATCTGCAACTCGCTTTTTTCAATGACAAAAGCCCTTTATCAGAGTAGAGAAGATAGAATCATCTTTTCTAGTTTAGTGGACTTGGGGGGGGGGGGGGGATGTCTCTGGCTCGGGTACTAATTCTATTATGGAGACCAATTCATATTTTTTGATGACTATTGTAGGCTAAGCAATGCTCCTCTTAGTTCCTGGGGAAAATATATGCAAATTAGCATGTCTAACATCAGTTGACATTGGAAAGAATTACATTTCTTATCCTTTTTGTCAGAAAAGCTCATTTGAATATTTCCCCCTTAACCAAGCTATGCAAATAAGCCTCCTCTCTCTTAACACTTACTTCAAAGGGTACACCTTTTAGTCTTCTAAATTTTGCTCTTGAAATTCCATGTTGGCAGTCTGTTTAGACTGCATTTGTGGGAGGGGCGGAGGCTCTACTTAAACCAGGCACAGCCCCACCTAGGGGCGGGTGTTTTCTCAGTTGCACAGGGGATGCTGGTGTGTCAGCAGGGTGCACTTTCCTCTGCTAGGAAGTTTCTTCCCTACAGTATGGACCTGGAATGGAGCTTTTCTTCTGCCCGTGGCTACCGTAGGGACGCGTGCGCCATGTATGTAAGTTAATTGAGCCGTGTCCGTCTCTCCGGCCGGCTGGAATCTGACCTTTCTTGCGAGCGGGAGGCATCGCCTCAAAATCGTCCGCCTCAGCTTCTTAGGTTTGTTTTGTCGGAGTTAAACTATTCCTTTCACTTTGTTTGTTTAGGTAATCTGATTTAGTTCCCCTTCTATCCCATGTGTTTTACATTCACGTTGTTTCGCTTTAAAAAGTTACTTCAGCCTGCGTGCGGTAGGGAAGGTTTACCTGGGCTGCATGTGATGGAGATTGGATGCAGCTGTTGCTTGTTACGGCTCTTGCTATAGCATATACTTCCCATGTGACCCGCCCCTCCCCGCAATCAGGGCTGCGTGTATGCTTCAACTCTTTACGCCAGGTTTTGCCCTGTCAATTGAGACGCTGCCTTCTCATGTCTGCTCTTTCAACATGCTCATTTCTGAGCGGTGCTCTCGTCCGCTCTCGCATCACGTTTACGCTCCACGCATGGTCACAACAGTGGGTAAATCTGTCTTATTCCCTGTGCATTTATTTATTTTTCTGTCATCCTGTTTTTGCATTCATACCGCTTTTGCTTTCATATGTTTGCTTGCACCACACTCAGACTGGTGTTACACGTCCACTGTTGCTTAGTCCCATTGCATGAGCGCGTTCATGTCACCGTTACAGTTTGTTTATGCCTCGTTCACTGCAGGCTGCGGTCATACCAAATTTTACGTTTGGCCTATTGCCAGAGTTGGGGTTCACACTACCGCTGTGACTCCGGGTTTCACTTTCACGCTTACGTCTCAATGTTCCCGCCCATCCACGGCCGCATCTCACGTCTGCTGTTACAGCAAGTTAATACTTCTTTCACGCTCTAGCTGAGTTCACACGTTTGCTGTTACATCTAGTACTACACTCCATTCCCTGCTAGAACTGCGTCCATGCGTTCGCTGTCGCGACGCTATCTTACTCCGCTCACATTCAGGTCTGTATTTTGGTTATACCATGTTTTTAGGTTTTACTCATTCCAGGTCCACAGTTCACCCATTTGCTGGCACACCATGCTCCCATTCAAGCCACATTCTCCCGTCACTTTCTACGTCACGGTCGTTTTATTCGATTGTCACACTGAGGCAGCTGGTGGCTCCGGTGCCACTCTCCCGTCAAACATGACGGGCATCAATGGTCATTTCCTTTACATCTGGTTTTTTCTGCGCGTATACATCAAGTGGGTCTTTGCTCTAGTTGCAAGCAAAAAAAAAAAAAAAAAAAAAAAAAACCCTGTCTGCTCCCCTTTACTTCTGGTTTGTATTCACTAAGATTGTTCCCACTGCCCCAGTTCAATAAGCAGCCTCTCAGCTGGGGTCAGTGGGTCATTAGGGTTTGAGCTTCCGACTCACTACTGTTTCTTTCAAGTTTTTCAGTTCTTTGTCGCCACAAGGGACTTCGCAAGTCGCAATGCATCAGGTTTTGGTTGTACTCTCTCTTCTCAGTTTCATATTCCACGTTTGCATTTCTAAGGTATATGGCTGGTTTTAGTTTTATGCTTATGCCCGTTGTTCGGATTACTAATGTCCATACCTGTCAGTAGTCTCGTTCCTTTCCAGGCTACTTTAGACGTCCCAATCATCCTAGTAGTTGCTTTTTCCATCATGTTGGGCTCACTCTTATTTACCTTTACTCATCACGTACATCTCGGACGGCCTCATGGCCGCAGGGGCCCCTTGATTGCTTTGCCCGCAAGGCCGCAGGGGCCCCTTAATTGCTTGGGCCGCCAGGCAGTGGAGACCCCTTGATTGCTTTGGCCTCATGGCCGCGGAGGCCCCATAACGGCTGGCCTCAGGGAGTAGGGATTCCATGACCGTTTCGACCCCATGGTGTCGGGGGCATGATGACTGCTTCGCCCCTTGGCATCGGGGTCCCGAGGACTACCTTGGTCTCACGGCTTGGGGACCTCATGACTGCTTTGGTCTCATGGCTCTGGGGGTCCCATGATTTCCTTGGGCTCATGGCGCTAGGGTCCGCATGTCTGCTTGGCCGCATGCCTTGTGGGCCCCATGGCTGCTTGGCCTCAGGACTTGAGGTCCTCGCGATTTCTCTGGCCTCATTGCTTCGGGAGCCATGTTTGCTTTGGCCTCATGGCTGTGGGGGCCCCCTACGGTGGCTTGGCCCTCATGGCTTGGGGGCCCTATGATTACTTGGCCTTAGGATTTGGGGGGCCCCATGTTCGCTTTTGCTTCATGGCTTGGGGGCCCCTGACTGTTTCGGCCCCATGGCTTTGAGGGCTCGCTGACTGTTTCGGCCCCATGGCTTTGAGGGCTCGCTGACTGCTCCGGCCCCATGGCTTCGGGGGCATGATGATTGCTTCGGCCCCATGGCTTTGGGGAGAACGACGACTGCTACGGCTCCATGGCTTCAGGGGCACGATGACTGCTTCGGCTCCATGGCTTCGGGGGCACGATGACTGCTGCGGCTCCATGGCTTCGGGGGCACGATGACTGCTTCGGCTCCATGGCTTCGGGGGCACAACGACTGCTTTGGCTTCAGGGGCACGATGACTGCTTCGGCTCCATGGCTTTGGGGGCACGATGACTGCCTCGGCTCCATGGCTTCGGGGGCACAACGACTGCTTCAGCTCCACGGCTTCGGGGGCACGATGACTGCTTCGGCTCTATGGCTTCGGAGGCTCAATGACCGCTTCGCCCCTATGGCTTGGGGATCGATGACTGCTTCGCCCCTATGGCTTCGAGGGCATGACGATTGCTTCGGCCCCATGGCGTCGGGGGCTCGATGTCTACATCGCTCCTATGGCTGCGGGCTCGATGACTGCTTCGGCTCCATGGCTTTGGGGGAACGACGACCGCTTCGGCTCCATGGCTTCGGGGGCACGATGACTGCTTCGGCTCCATGGCTTCGGGGGCTCGATGACTGCTATGGCTCCGGGGGCACGATGATTGTTATGGCTCCGGGGCACAATGACTGCTTCGGCCCCATCGCCGGGGCACGATGACTGCTTCGGCTCCATGGCTCGGGAGCACGATGACCGCTCGGCTCCATGGCTTCGGGGGTAAGATGACTGCTTCGGCTCCATGGCTTCGGGGGCAAGATGACTGCTTCGGCTCCATGGCTTCGGGGGCACGATGACCGCTTCGGCTCCATGGCTTCGGGGGCACGATGACCGCTTCGGCTCCATGGCTTCGGGGACACCATGACCGCTTCGGCCCCATGGCTTCGGGGGCACGATGACCGCTTCGGCCCCATGGCTTCGGGGGCACCATGACCGCTTCGGCCCCATGGCTTCGGGGGCACGATGACCACTTCGGCCCCATGGCTTCGGGGGCACCATGACCACTTCGGCCCCATGGCTTCGGGGCACCATGACCACTTCGGCCCCATGGCTTCGGGGCACCATGACCACTTCGGCCCCATGGCTTCGGGGCACGATGACTGCCGGCCCCATGGCTTCGGGGCACGATGACCGCTCGGCCCCATGGCTCGGGGGCACGATGACCGCTCGGCCCCATGGCTCGGGGCACGATGACCGCTCGGCCCCATGGCTTCGGGGGCACGATGACCACTTCGGCCCCATGGCTTCGGGGGCACCATGACCACTTCGGCCCCATGGCTTCGGGGGCACCATGACCACTTCGGCCCCATGGCTTCGGGGCACCATGACCACTTCGGCCCCATGGCTCGGGGCACCATGACCACTTCGGCCCCATGGCTTCGGGGGCACGATGACTGCTTCGGCCCCATGGCTTCGGGGGCACGATGACTGTTTTTCGTCCTGCCTGGTGATCTACCTGGTGGGTTGAACTTCTGCGCATCCAGGTCGATTGGCCCAAATGTCTCACACCCATTTCTGCTTCTTTGTTCATCCGGGTGCAGGCCACTTTTCCAAAGTCTGTTGGTGGTGCATCCATTGTCCGCCACGCTTCCCAGGTGTACTCTTCCACAACGGAGCTCAGCCTAGCAAGGGTCACCTGCCATGCGGGTCAGGCGACTTTTAAGTAACATTAGCCTGTCCGGTATTCAGGCTAGACCCTCGGTTTCAATTAGTACGCATATTATCAAGGCCATTGTCATAGTTATAACTTCCTGCGGTCTGCCAGTTCAGGTATCGTATGTACATATGCATTCGTTCTGCATGCCACGGGTGGTATCGCTGTGCGGCTCCACCCCCAGGCAGTCCTTTGCATTGTGCCCTCCTGTTCTTTAGTCCCCTCGGCAAACATCATTTATTATTTACCATGTTGTTCTGCTTCACAGTCGTAATTTCCTTGGCTGGTCTCTCCTTATCACCACATAGCTTTCCACCAGACTCTCCTCTTATGGCACCACACGCCCTGCCGGTTCCACCGTCGCTTTGCTCCCTCTGCCGGGCACTTGCTTTACTGCACTGCTCCTCGGCTGGAGAGTCTTTTACTGTACGGCTACCTTCACTGGATAAGTCGGATATGCTTACTCTCCGGGTTTAGTCTTTACTACACTGTCCCTCTTCTGGACAGGCTTCTTTACAACACGGCTACTTCTGGCGGACTTTGGGTGCCGCATGGATTATTTCCGTTTGCTCCTCATTTCTGCATTGCTTCCTTTGCTGGTCTCTCCTCGTTACCATTCCGTTCCCTCTGCGGACAATTTAGTGCTTGGCAGGGATTGTGGTAGGTCATTTGCTATGCTCTGCTCACAGGGAGCTGATTCCAGAAACATACTAATAGTCTTATTTGTGGTACATACAGGATGGGCAGTGGCGCCACTGCTGCCACATATAACGTATCGTCATTGTCATTAGGAGCATGGGCCACCCCGGGTGTCATAGCTCTTGTTCATTTCGTTAGGCCCTTGTTCTCTAACTCAACGTCCTTAGCCCGTCACATTTCAATCATACACATTCAATTATTTATGTCACACTTAGGCTTCTGTTTTAAACCTATTGTCTGTACTTGTCGCATTCTTCATCCTACGTTTTCAATCACCATAGTTGGTTGCCCGCTCGTGTTTTTCTTCACGTTCAATAATCAATGTGGCCAGCTCACGAACCCCTGCCTGGTCGACAGATCACCTGTCTGGCTATGCTCCCCCAGGACCAGACTTTAATTTCCAGAGTTCAAGTCATTGGTGTCATCGGCCACCTTCAGGTTCTCGTGCCGAATGACACTCATCATTAGGTGTCACCGGCCACGTTGGTCTGGTCTCGTGTTCACGATATTCGCCTGTCAGGTTTTTTCAGGAAATATAGTTATTTTGAGGATCGCCTATCACATCGGTCAGGCCCATGACGTAATCCCGCCTGTACTTTCTTCAGGCCACTTTTTAGTTTATTTTCTTGTTTACCCCTCATATTTGTCAGTTGTATTACCATGCCGGTTACGTTTTCAATCAGCCAGGTCTGCGAACTAAATCACCAGCAGCTTATCGCAATCGCACTCCTTCACTCACGTGAGGGCATCGACAGGATTCCATTTACTACGTTCTTAGCTTATTGCTTTACTTCCTTTCCTGGCCTACATGGTATTCTTCGGGCCCTTCTTTCCATAGTCTAGACAGTTAGGCTCTCAGTTCTCCAGTCTCATAAGGCTAGGGGGATTTTGTCGGTGCTCGCACCACAACCAAGTCTTCAGGTTTAGCTAGTATCGTCCACGCTTCCTTCTGAAGCGTTTCCAGTTCCTCCCTCGTGCATTGGGGCAGTATCTGCGACATTCAGCATTCTGTCCTGGCTCTATCCACAGGACGGATGCAGGCGTCATTATGGTTGACTTACGTATCCGAACTCTCGTGGGAGACATTGCTTCGCAGTTTGGATCAGGGGTTTCTTTGCACAGGCCATTCAAGTCTCTTTTCACCCTACATGGCTGGTTTTGCCCCCTTTTATAGGCCTACCCACGGACATGGCTACCGGCACACCACTAGCCATTTAGTTAGGTAAGACGCGTCTTGCAGTTACGGTGGGTCTCGGTGTTTAGCACACTAGGGCTCTTCGGCTTTCGTGTCCGTAGCCCTGACCACAAGTTGGCAGTCTGTTTAGACTGCATTTGTGGGAGGGGCGGAGGCTCTACTTAAACCAGGCACAGCCGCACCTAGGGGCGGGTGTTTTCTCAGTTGCCCCACCCTCCCTCCCTTTCTATTTTCACTTCTACAGGGTATGCCCCCCTTTTATAGGCCTACCCACGGACATGGCTACCGGCACACCACTAGCCATTTAGTTAGGTAAGACGCGTCTTGCAGTTACGGTGGGTCTCGGTGTTTAGCACACTAGGGCTCTTCGGCTTTCGTGTCCGTAGCCCTGACCACAAATTATATTATACTTCTGGATTATCAGATGCCAGATTAAAGGAATTTTCTAGAAATGTTTATATGCCCTGTATGCAAGAGATACTGAATATTGTGATATTTGGTGATAACATTTTTTTATTTGGGATATTATATTGAGTCTCTCTGCATGTAGATTTGACGATTAAAATGAAATAGTCACCGCTTTGACAGTCAATAATTTATTTAAATATCATTCTGTCTTTTTGAAAACTTTGGATTCTTTCATCTTCTCTGCTTGATAATTACAGACAGTGGAATCTGTGAACTGTATTAAATTAGTGCCATCAACTTCACTGAGAAATGCTGAAAGCCTCTAGGTGCCATAACTACAACTAGGGTTCTAAAATATGATCTGGGCCCCCAAGCAATAAAGGTTATGAACCCCTTACAAAATTCTATATCCATAATCAATGTTTAACATGCATTTGAGGACTTAGGTATTAAATGTATAATTTATATCTGTGCCTTTTCCTGCACTTAAGTTATAAAGCGACCCTTCAGTTTAAGAACAAAAAATAACAACCAGAACACTGACCAGTGTTCTCCTTTTCTTCATTTCGTCTGCAAATACACCAATTCCCAGGTTCCTGTTCTCTCATCCAAGATAAGTGCACCGCTTTTCAGACTACCTGATGCACAATGTCCATCAGTAGCCCAAGACACTTAGACAAGTAGTCCAAGACACTTCCTACTTGTTGAGCCCTGCTCTTGGATTGGCCAGCACTGTTCACTTGAAGTGGTTGCCAATATGAGGACAGCAGGGTGCGTTTTGGCATGCATCAGGTAATCTGAAAAGCATTTTGGTCACCTTAGATGGTAAAAAAAAAGCCCAGGAATTAGTAAATTTGTAAAAGAATTAGTGAATTTTTTTTCTTGAACCAGAGGGTCACTTGGAGAAATAATCTAACTGGTCTAGGACTAGGAGTGCAGGATTGCTGAATTTGTTTAGGAAATGCGGCTGTACAAATAAAGTGTAACGTTTTGGCCACATACGGCCATTTTCAAACTACAGCAGAAAAAAATTAAATAAAAGTAAATTAAAGGAATGTACCAGGGCAGTGGTAGTACATATGCATTGTAGTGGCAAAATACAACATTATAGATGGTTCCAAGAAGTATGAGTCCCAAAAATTAAGACAAGTAGGGTCCAGTAGTGGGATCCAAGATCAAATCGTATATCCGTGGTAAGGAAGACGACAATGGATAAAATATGCAAAATCAAATGCAATCTTATATATATTATACATGATATACATTATCGTATATGAATGGAGCTTCAGGATGTGCTCCTTGTCATGTAGCAGCATAGGTGACGGTACATAGGTATACACAGAGATATATGGGTGTATAGGAAAATTACCCCTGCTATGTAGTGTTCAAGTGAAGCAGTGAATCATAAAAAACAATAAAAAAAATAAAATGGTAAACCATAAAATAAAATAGTGAGCCGATATTCTGGATGACTAAGTTACCAGGTGCCGCTGGAGAATAAGAGGTAGTAGAACAAGTGCTCAGGACAGTGTGCTGTCACACAATAAGGTATGCGCTTGCTGCATGTGGGACAGCGCGCCCGATGTCAGCTTTAACTAGTAAATCCTGTAAATTTTTCGGGCGACGTGTACAGGCCAATACTGGATTCTTAAATTCAACTACCTGACTGAGGCTTTCTGTAGGATGGGCCAATGGTTCCTGATACTGTGAAGTATCTTGTTGTCACTTGGATGGAAAGTGTGTACAAAAGGGATACGTGCGGTTTCTTGAGTGGGTTTGGGAGTTTTAGTTGTATCTGGGGTCTGAAGGAGACGCTGTGCCTTCTCTTTCTAGAAATTGGTGTCTAATTTCAGAAATTCTCTGTTGATGTAGGGGGTCTGTTTTGACTTTTCGACGTATTCGTTCGAATTGAGACAGTACAAGGGATTTTTAGTTTTTTTGTGAATGGAAGCTAGAATAATGTAGTAGGCTATTGTGGTCGGTTGATTTTCTGTATAGATCTGTGGAGAGAGTCCTTGTTGGTTCTTTTATTACCATGGTGTTCAAAAAGTTTATTGAATTGAAGTCGTAATGAATGGTTAACTGTAATTCAGGGTAGATTGAATTGAGAAATGTGTGAAATTATAACAAGGAATCCAATGGGCCCTCCCATATGCAAAAAATATCATCTATATAACATTTCCACAAAGTATCTTGAAAGTCTGCCATGAAGCAATTTTCATAGGGAGGCGCCACATTGGGTCCCATCACGGTACCTTGTTGCTGTTGAAAAAAATCATCTTGGAACAGGAAAAAGTTGTTAGTCAAAACCAGTTCCAACAGATCTATATAGAAATTTATGGTAACGGGTTCCATATTAGTAGAAAGGAGTCATTTGTGGACTCCGGCTAGACCCTTCTCATGTTGGATGGACGTGTAAAGGCTTGCCATGTCCCAGGTTACCAATAAAGTATTGGGCGACAATGGAAGTAAATTGTTTATTATGTCCAGAAAAAAGGAGGTGTCAAGTAGAGAGGATCTTGTTTCTTTAATAATCGGGGTCAGGACTTTTTCTAGGAGGATTGATAATGGAGATAGAACAGAGTTGGTGGAGGGCACTATCGGGCAGCCTGGAGGATTGTGGAGTTCTTTGTGTATTTTGGGCAATGTGCAAAATACCGGTGTCATAGGGTTAGTATTGGAGAGAAAGGTAAGTGTGGGATTATCGATCACATTCAGAGTGTGGTAGTCGTTTAATACCATCTGTATTTTATCTGTCACTTGTTTTGTCGGATCACCAGTCAGTTTGTGATAAACTGTACTATCGTCCAGTTGGCGGTATATTTCCTCTATGTATTTGTTTTTGTCCATTAGGACAAGGGGCACCGCCGTGGTCAGCTGGTTTAAAAATTAGGTCCTTATTCTTAAAAAGGGAGGAGAGAGCTTGTCTCTGTACACTGTCTAGGTTATGTGTGTACCTATATTTACCATTTGCTAGATTTTTTCTGAATTGTGACAAATCTCGTTGTACTAAGGAAATTAAAGTTTAAGTGGCTGGTTGGTTTTGGGGGGGGGGGGGGATAAAATGACTCTTATTCTGTAAACCAAGGTCATGGATAGAAACCTGTGAACTTGGTTGTGTGATGTCCTTGTCTGTGGTACCTATACCACTGGAGAAGTGAACCTTTAGACGAATATTGCTAAAGGGTCTTTGTACATCTAGGTCAAGCTGAAATGTGTCCAGCTGTCTTGATGGGCAATATGAGAGTCCTTTCTCAAGTAAGGACATCTCTGACGGTCCCAAGGTATAAGAAGATATGCTAACTACCAGTGACTGTACCTGGGATCTAGTAGTCATGTTCGAGCTGCCGTGTGACATGGCGTTGAATCCTCCCCTTTGTCTTCTTCTGCCTCGTGTGCGTCTTTGTTCCTCCCGGTCTGGGTTGTAGGTTAGTATCACTGTTCGATCCCAATTATGATGAATCTCTGGAAAGTGAGTGTCGTCTGGACTGGCCTGGTCAAGTGGTGGTAGGGTCTGGCCACTTGTAGACTCAGTGTTGCCGGTAGTCCTCAGTGTCCCGGAGGAATTCTCTCCTCTTGGTGGCCTCCACTTCATTGCAATGTTGTAGGAGAGTTGAGTTAATCTTTTCTTTCAGTTGGTGGTAGTCTTCCGTGGAAAGGATGGCTTTCAGTTTTTCTTCGATTGCATTGATTTCGGTCTTCGTCTTACTGATGGCATCTTGTAAATAGGAGAGAGTTAGTGCCATTAAATCAAATTAATATTTATTAAGAATCTGCTCAAATTTTTCACAGAATTCCATGTTTTCCTTGAAAAAGGTTGGTCTAGTGCATATCCGTAGTCCCCAAGGAATATGTTGTACTTTTAAATATTCTGCCAGCATTACGCTATGTAACTCATAGTTCAAGAGTCTGCGGGATTCTCGGTCTAGGTCCCTGGACGAACTCAGAAGGTGGTGTCTGTAGAAATTTTCCCGAAATGTTGACCTGGGATAGCATCATGGAGACTTCATCCTGTTGGAATGACAGGGTTCCACTGGCCATGGTTGTAGCAGGTGCTCTACTCGGTCCGGGAAAATGAATGTTGAAGCAAAACTTTGTGGCACTCTGCTATGGTTGATGCTGAGAGTCGGGTTCCCACCCAGTTCACAGTGAAATCGAAAAACTCCCGCAGTATGGTTGTAGAATTGCTAAATTTTATTAGGAAATGCAGATGTACAAATCAAGTGTGACGTTTCGGCAACATTCGACTTTTTTCAAACTACAACAGAAAAACAAAATCCACTACCACACCCTGAATGTGATCGATAAACGCACACTTACCTTTCTCTCCAATACTAACCCTATGACACCGGTATTTTACACATTGCCCAAAATACACAAAGATCTCCATAATCCTCCATAATCCGGATAGTGGCCTCCACCAACTCTGTTCTATCTCCATTATCAATCCTTCTAGAAAAAGTCCTGACTCTGATTATTAAAGAAACAAGATCCTTCCTACTTGACACCTCGTCTTTTCTGGACATAATAAACAATTTACTTCCATTGTCACCCGATACTTTATTGGTAACCTGGGACGTGACAAGCTTTTACACGTTCATCTAACATGAGAAGGGCCTAACCGCAAGCCGTAAACAACTTATTTCTGCTAATATGGAACCCATTACCATAAATTTCTATATGGATCTGTTGGAACTAATTTTGACTAACAACTTTTTCCTGTTCCAAGACGATTTTTTTCTACCGCAACAAGGTACCGATGGGATCCAATGTGGCGCCTCCCTATGAAAATTGCTTCACGGCAGACTTTGAAGATACTTTTATCTATCCAGATATACACTTCAACTCACAGGTTTTAGTGTGGAAACGCTATATAGACAATACTTTTTGCATATGGGAGGGCCTATTGGATTCCCTGTTAGAATTTCACACATTTCTCAATTCAATCTACTCTGAATTACAGTTCACCATTCATTACGACTTCAAGTCAATTAACTTTTTGAACACCATGGTAATAAAAGAACCAACAGGGACTCTCTCCACAGGTCTATACATAAAACTGACCAACCACAATTACCTACTACATTATTCTAGCTTTCATTCACAAAACACCAAAAGATCCCTTCCACTGTCTCAATTCGAATGAATACGACAAAAAGTCAAAACAGACCCCCTGCGTCAACGAGAAAGTCTGAAATGAGACACCGATTTCTAGAAAGAGGATACCCACAGCGTCTCCAGAGACACCTAAAAATCCCAAACCCACTCAAGAAACCGCACGTATCCCTTTCATACACACTTTCCATGCAAGTGCCAAGATACTTAACAGTATCAGGAACCATTGGCCCATCCTACAGAAAGCCTACCCTCACGTAGTTGAATTTAAGAATCCAGTATTGGCCTGTACACGTTGCCCGAAAAATTTATGGGATTTACTAGTTAAAGCTGACATCGGGTCTTCCACAAGAGTCCCCAGGACTGGCACTTATCCATGTATACACTGTCTTCAATGTTCTAATGTCCAAAAAGGTTCAAACTTCTACCACCCACAATCAGGAAAAGATTTTCCCATCAAAGATTTCTTTACCTGTGATTCTACCTTTGTGATATTTACGTAAATGTCCCCGTGGCAAAGTATATGTTGGTGAGACCACACAAAAAGTACGTGACCACATATGTCAGCATAAATCCAGCATCAGGTGGAAGAACCTGTTATGACCAGTTCTTTTTCACTTTGATTTAGCAGGTCACAATCTCTCGCAATCAAAACACCAGGTAATTGAACATATAATGCCATGCATAAGAGGCGGTGATCTTATGAAACTATTGAAAATGAGGGATGTATACTGGATACACAGACTGGACAGTTTGGAACCTAAGGGGTTAAATAGAGAGTACGAGATACAAGGTCTGATCTTATATCTGATATTGACTTTTAACAGCAATGGTGCCTTTACTACAGATTACATTGTATCTCTCTCCCCCTTTTTTTAAGATCTATTAATCTAAAACCCTGGTGCCTCCTGTTGTATCCTTTTTAATATCATCCTTTTTATTTTCATCCTTTTTATTATTATTCTCCCCTTTTTCTCCTCCTGTTTTACCTATTTTCCTTCATTTCTGCCTCCATTTTTTTCATTTATTGCTTTTGTCTCAGTCTCTATCTATCTTTTGCCATTTATCTCTACTGTCCCTTTAGTCTATCCCCATGCATATTTTCTCCTTTACCTCAGGATCACCTCAGAACGAGGCTTGACATGCTCCCCTCCCATGTGCACGCTTTCTTAAAATGGCGTCCCACATACAGCAAGCGCATAGCTTATTGTGCGATAGCACAATGTCCTGTCCTCTCCTTCTCCAGCGGCACCAGGTACCTTAGTCCTCCAGGACATCGCCTCACTATTTTATTTTATGGTTTACCATTTTATTTTATGGTTCACTACTTCACTTGATTGAACACTACAAAGCAGGAGTACTTTTCCTATACACCCATATATCTCTGTGTATACCTATGTACCGCCAGCCACCTATGCTGCTACATGACAAGGAGCACATCCTGAAGCTCCATTCATATACAATAATGTAATGTATAATGCATGTGTAATGTATATAATGTATACAAGATTGCATTTGATTTTGCGTATTTTATCCATTGTCGTCTTCCTTACCACCGATATACGATTCCATCTTGGATTCCACTCCTGGACCCTACTTGTCTTGATTCTTGGGACTCATACTATATAAACATGTGAGAGAGTGAATCTGGGTCGCACATCCTGAAACACCATGCTTTTGATATAACAGCTGTTTCTCACCATATTTAAACGGGCTTCTCAGCACAATTCATAATTCATGTCAAAGTATGCTATGCATAAACATGAGGCATAGGTATACAGTTTGATCAAAGCGCATAGGCCCACTTACCATTGCAAGGTTGCCTCTATCAAGTGGTAAACTACTCTAGCTATGGCGCAGCACTGCGCCGCTACCACGGACACCACAGCACTGCACCAGAGGAGGACGGGACCCAGACCCCACTGTGCGGCGAAACCACCATGGCCCTGGGCCCCACCACCCCACCAGCACAGCACACAGGCACCAATGGTCGCCATGCAGTACTGCACCATGTGAACAGGTGCAAAGAGCTCACCCATTCATGCCACCCAGGAAATCAAAATGAGAGGTAGTAGAAATTTATAACCCACTGCCTGACTAAGGCTAATTAAAAACACCTGGTCTGAATGGGTGCTGACACCAGAATGGGGAAAAAAAGAAAAGATTGTAAGAATATACAAACATGTAAGAGAGTGAATCTGGGTTGCACATCCTCAAACACTATGCTTTTGATATAACAACTGTTTCTCACCATATTTAAACGGGCTTCTCAGCACAATTCATAATTCATGTCAAAGTATGTATATCTATATATTGTATTTTGTTTCTACAATGCATATGTACTACCACTGCCCTGGTACATTACTTTGATTTACTTTTATTTTTATTTTATTTTTTTCTGCTGTAGTTTGAAAAAGGATGTATGTGGCCAAAATGTCACACTTGATTTGTACAGCCGCATTTTCTAATAAAATTCTGTAATTTTGCACTCATACTACGGGAGTTTTTAGATTTCACTGTGAACAGGGTGGGAACCTGCCACTCAGCATTAACCATTGCAGAGTGCCACAAAATTTTGCTTCAATATTTATTTTTAGCCATGCTTAGAGGGGATTTTCATATTGATAGCCTATCCTTGTCAATCAGTGGGGGTCCGACTCCTGGCACCCTCATCAATCAGCTGTATGAAGAGGCTGCGGCGCTCTGGTGAGGCCTCTTCCTAGGTCATGTGACATAACCTTCATCGGTCACATGGACTAGGCAAAGACACTGCAAGTTCAGTTTTTCTGTCTGCCGGTATCAGTGGATAGACGCTGGCTCTGTGCTCTGAAGTGCAGTACACATATATCAGTTGTGTCCAGCTCCCAGCCTAAAATAGCTCGCCAGACAAAACTGATATATGTGATGTAGCCTTAATGTGATTTTTATTTCTTGAAACAAACCTAATTGATTTTTTCTCCCTTTCTTGCCTCAAAAATTCAAATGAATAAACATTTTTCAATATATTATATATGTCCCAAAAGTGTGCTATTAAAAATACTACTCAAACCGCATAAAAAAACAAGCCCTGATAGGACTATATTGAAAGAAAATTAAAAAGTTATAACTCTCAAAAGGTCAAAACACAGTGTATTCAAGGCCAAAACTGTCTGCAGCCCACAAGAGGTTAAAAATATGCATTTCATCTTATCACTCATTGAAGCCTGAAAGATTTATATCTTAAGTCTTCATTGTGTATTATTCTTACATACTTTATTACTTTATTACTTTATTTCAAGAGTGTTTTTATGACTTCATGATACTTTTTTCCCTTGGTTTTGTCCTTAGCTGCAACTGCCTAATCACAATGACCTCTATTCAAATGAAAGGGATAAGGCACATTCTATAGCAGCAATCATTTAGACATAAAGATGGTCGCTGCCATTGTAGCTTTAGGCAGAGGAAAGCAAAAAATTTCTCTTTCTTTCCATTTTTTAACACATTGTCATTGAAACACCAATGTGAGTCTTATCCAAAATGACAAGTCCACTAAACCTTAAATACAAGTTGATCCAAAATGAAATTCCACAATGTTAAATTCAGAACATGCAGTAAGAAATATTATGTTTCAGTTGAATGCACACAGAAACATATTATTTTACTGTGTATGTAGTCATACAGGAGTTTGTATGAATAGTCTATTCGATTATCATTTTGCTTTATGTGCTAATGAATTATGTCTGGTAGTCAGGGCCAGATTTATCTTTAGGCACATTAGGCTAGTGTCTATAGGTGGCCCTGGGAGAAGGGTGCTGACTAGTTACATATGAATACACTGAACAGTGTGTATTTGTATGAAAATAAAATGTATTTATGTGTTCATTAGGTATTCACAGTGCCAGGGGAATGAAAGGTGGACACTCAAGGAGGGACGAGGAGAATGCTTCAGAAGGTGCTACATTTTGTTCCGAGATACCAGTCAGAACCGAAGCCGAGTTTGGATCCAAGTTTTAAAATGTTTTTTTTTAGTTTAAAAATAAAATACCGAAGTTATTCACCGAAGTCTCACGAGATTTTGGGAATAACTGACTTCTTCTCGTTGAAGGCCATACAGTATAATACTGTACGGAGACAGATCTCCGTACAGCATTAAACCAAAGTTTTGAGTGAAGCGATTTCGGAACTAGGATCAATAGCTCTCTTATTTATCCCTATTTAATATAATCATTTATTAAGGCATCTGTAATTTTGTACTGTATTTTTTTTAACCTTCATGGGTCCTATATTCAGTTCTCAGCTGAGGTCACATGACCATGTCCATGCAGCTCTTTATTTCCTGTGATGTAACGTACATGGACATGTCAAAGCAGCTACAGGGGCAGTAATAAGTGAAGAGCCTATGTATCTAGCTGGGTAAGAGAAGATTTAAACTAGCTGGGCATTGTAAGGCGCAATGCTAGAGCTGTGCCAGAGAAAGAAAAAGTGCATCATGGGTTTGGCTGGATACAGCAACAGGAAGTGCTTCTAAGTTTGGAAAGAAACCAAAGTAATTTGTAAGAAGAGTCCGGGTAAGGAGAGTCCAAATTGAAAAATGGGAAAGATGTACATGAGGTAAACAACTGCACGAGCATATCTGTTAAAAATCATAGTAATCGTGGAAAACCCCTTTATTGTGTAATTAATTTGATGGGTGAAGTCTAAGATGCCAGACAATCAGTTCCTCGTGAGAAGTAGATTAGGTACAGATGGTGGTATATATTTCTTTTTGCTGTATTTACTGTATTCATACATAAAAGCTTATATCTGTCACACTGGAGGTCTGTGCCCACCACTGTCCTTTGGTCCTGGGCAGGTGCGAGGATCGCACCTTTGTTACGGTGTGTATTGGGACTAGTGCTCAGTGAACTTCCTTTCAGTGCTGTAAGAGTTAATCCTTTACTCTTGCTCCCTGCCCAGCTGCTCACTAAGGTGCTGAACAGTCTCTCTAGTCAGCTGGACTGTGGTTCCACCTCCACTACTACCTGGACTGCACACTTATTCAGCCTGCCCCAAACTTAGATTTGCTCTCTGGAATACGCATGTACGCAGATTTCCCTGATCTTGCACTGTGTTCAGATTATAGCTTTTTGACTAATCCTTTGGTGCCTCACACCAGCGTCTCATACCCATGCAGGTTAGCTGTTAACTACACCCGGACTACTAGGAGGTAGCAGCCTGGTTGGTTCCCTGCAGCGCAGTTAAGATACCTATATAGGGGTTAAAGGATGAATACCAGGGAACTACCCGGGCAGAGCCCTTAGGTTTTGCCCCAAGTCAAACTGGTTGGTTGGCACAGTGGGTCCACACCCACTGTCAGTTATAATATAATTCCAGAATGCATACAGAATAGCTATCACTGGAAACAATGGGAGAATAAGGGAAACTGTATTTTTTATTGTAACTATTGTAAGAGAACAGGTTGCTGACAACCAGCAGGTCTTTTGTTGAATGGTAGCCACATTCATGGTCATAGGATGGTGATGAATTGCTTTGTAACAGAACAACTGATGAAATGGTATTGTGATCCTACCACCAGCATTTTGACCACATTGCATTTTTCCAGAGTAAAAGGACTGCCAATCCACAGCATTGGGATAAGGAGTGGATTTTATACTAGTACTGTAGATGTCTTGTAGTAGAAAGTGGTCTGGGTCTCCATGCCATAAAGCTCCAACCTTCAGTCTTGAGCTGTCAAGTTGAGTAGACATACTGAATTTGAGGATTTTGGGTCTGCCTGACCATTGAGGCTTTTTTTCTCCTGAGCGGTCAATGGTTGCTTGCCCATAGGCCATGTTGGAAATGAGACCCATCTGAATTCATTGGATCTGTCACAGCTGTCATTGTTCTATAGGTGCAAAAGGCATTATGGCAGTCTGAACAGAGACTTACAATGTGTCTCCTATCTTGGGGTCCGTTCTTGGTATGCAGTGGTTAGTACCTACCAAAAGTAGTTTAAGGAAGGATAATTGGTAAATTGGCAAAAGGGTCATTGGCCCCAAGGCTGATTGATGTAAGTGGGGAATGAAACAGATATGGCTAGAAAAGTGTGTAATTCTGGCACCTACTTTCATGGCAGGAGCTGCAACAAAACACCTGATCACCAGTCATGCGGATAGGTCATGAATATAAAAATCCTGGACAACCTCTTTAAGACATATATCCCCTTTAAAATAGGACATGTCACTTCTACTGACCTGTTTTAGTAACTACTTGCATTCTCCATCTATTATAATAACTCTATGTTGTGTCATTCCTATATTATTGCTACTAGACGTTTATAAATGAATTACCAAAGATCCATCTGGGTGTTACTTATTGGGGTTGTGTCCCTGCACTGTGAAGCGGGACCTTTATTGAAGACACTGCTGGCAATTCATTCATAAACTTCTAGCAGGAATAATAAAGGAATGACACATCATAGAGTCACAAGAGTAGATGTTCCTGGATTGGTATTACATGGGAAATGCAAGCAGTTACTAAAACAGACCTGTCAGGAGAGAAACATGTTCTCTTTAACTCCTCCATTGCTTCTTGATATCTCATAATAATAATCTAACAGATGTCTTATATACTGGATATATATATATATATATATATATATAATTTATATACTTAAAGAAAAAGCCAGCAACACTCCAGTAGAAAAATCGAAAATGTGCTTTATTAACCCAGTGTCATAGCATTGTTGATTTTTCTACTGGAGTGCTGCTGGCTTTTTTCCCCCTTAAGTATTGGATTAGACCCTGGTGCTGGTCTTAGTTGCTGGATTTTTGCACCCACCTGAAGCAGTGTGCTGCTCTCTCCCTTTCTTATATATATACTGTATATTTAAGAAAAATTTTATTTTGTCATCAGCGCAGCAACCAAGATGAATTCTACCTTTGGTTCCATTTCTTAGAGGTTCCCATTATTAAGGTAAATGTGTGTGTTACACACAGAACAGTGCAAAGATTGATAATTGACTTGGAATGAGAATAATTTCCTTCTATTGTTAATAAATTTAAATGTCATCTGTGCCGTGCTTGTGAGCAATTGTTCATTGTTTAATAGAAAGTGAGTTTGAATTAAAATTACAATGAAGAATTATTACACCGACTACGCAGTAACAAGTCATGGATCTCATTTTATTTCAAATGCCGCTTTTATATTGTATTTGTCTTTCAGTAGGATTCATGATGCCGTCATCCACTGTGAAATTTTCAAGAAAATTCAAGAAAATGTCAATTAAAGCATAGGGTATGACTTATTTGGAAAACTTGTTGAAGGTTACAAGTAACTATTTTTCATACAGAGTAAACTATGCAGGTCATTGGAGAAGAACTCTTAGGGGGGAATTTATCATTCCCCCATGCCAGTTTTCTGGGGTAAAAAACAACTGCAAACCTCATATTTGCAACTTTTTAAACGCCATTGCACTTAAATTTAGGTGCAAGTGGTGTTTTTACATGGCCTTCACCACGTTCCAGAGGCGGGTGGTTGGCAAGGGTGGAGATGGTACAGGAGCTGGTGGAGATTTCACTTTAGGTGCACGGACTTGCTAAGGATAGGTCATCAATAAATATAACTTGGACAACACCTTTAATAGATTGTCTCCACAATCTAGGAGCACTTTGTCTTTTCCACTGTGTTCTTAGCTAACTTCAGGTTTTGGGTCCAATAGTCTCTTAATGGAGAGGTACCATCTTACAAGCTTATGTTTTTGTATATCCGCATATTCCATACCACATGATAGGAGTGGGAGAAAGTGGATCCTGTGACCCCCTCCCCATTAGCTGGTTCTGTGATGTAGCCATTCCCATAGACTTCTAATATGGCATTACATTTCCATCAGTGATTGTGAGCCAAAACCAGGAATGGAGCCTCCACAGACATAAGGTTTAAGGGAAAGATCTGCACCTGTTCTGTGTTTAGAGAAGCACCTGCTTTTTGCTTAAAATCACTGATAGAAATCACTGACCGAACACTGACGTGTGAATTGGTTATTAGACAATGTCGGGCTACCGTATGTCTCCAAGGTTAAATAAAAAGTGCTATGGTGCACTACATTTCAAACAAGGATTTCTGCAAACATTTTTCAGGAAATGGAATTGAAAAGTCAGTTAGAAACTTTTTACACTGGTTTTCTGCTGTAAAGTGTTGAAAAATTTCCCCCAGAGTTTTAATTTTTTTGCATTATGTTTTGACATTTCCAAAATGTAGTATCCTGCTGTTTTGGCTGTAGACATCTATATAGAAGTTAAAACATGAATGTTAAAAGTATTTAAAAATTCTTAAAGGGGAATTCCCATCACAGACAATGGGAGCATATCACTAGGGCACAGCCGCCCTCCATTCATTTCTATGAGGCCACCGAAAATAGTCAAGAACTGGCTCTGCTTTTTCCATCAGCCGCATAGAAAATAATGGGAGCAGGGGCCGCGCGTGCGCGGTGCGCTCACATTAACTTCTATGGGAGCAGGGCCTGGTGGTGGATGGACCCTGGGAAATCCTAGGTCCCTCAGCCACTGGTGTTACCAGTTGAGAGTGTGTCCCTGCAGAGTTATTAGCACTGGCACTATCCAATCAGTCCTGTCAGCGTCAGCTGTCAACTGGTAACATCCATCTGGACCTTCATTACAGATTACTAGCAATTCATTCAAAAACTCCTAGAAGGAATAATAAAGGAATGGCTCAGGAGAGACAAACGAATAGATGCTCCAGAATTGCTATTACATGGGGACTGCAAATACTAAATTAAACATTTTTGAAGAGGTTACAGGTCCTAAAAACCAAACGGTTAAAAAATATATGTGCAAAGGATGTCTTAAAGGAGGTTATCCAGGACTTACAAAGATCTCAGACAGTGAATAACCCGCTGTGTATTTTATATTTACCATGTTCCTGTTGCTAGCTTTCTAGCTCCATTGCTTCCCGGCCATCTCTGCAGCTCCGCAATTATCTGGCATCAACATCCTGTCGACTGGAACCATGTCACAACTGCATCCAACTAATGCCCATTAACAGGATGTTGATGCCAGAGCATTGAAGATCTTCAGAAACAACCGAGGAGCAATGGAGCTTCAACCCGTGGCGGGCTCCAGGTAGGCATGAACCCCACCAGAGGTTGGACACTATCTGAGGTCTTTTTAAGTCTTTGGTAACCCCTTTAATGTGTGCCTTTTTATTCTTTAGAATATAATTTATTAGGGGTCAGACAGTGGGTGTAGTCACACACATCTGCTGTTGCCCATTCATTTTGATATGGTAATTGACACAAAGTAGATCAATGCCTCCTATGTGCAGTGGATATAAATAGTCTACACACCCGTTTTAAAATGTCAGGTTTCTGTTCTGTAAAAAAATGAGACAAAGATAAATCATTTCAGAACTTTTTCCACCTTTAATGTGACCTATAAACTGTACAACTCAATTGAAAAACAAACTGAAATATTTTAGGTAGAGGGAAGAAAAAATATAAAAATAAAATATGGTTGCATAAGTGTGAACACCCTTAACCTAATACTTTGTTGAAGCACCTTTTGATTGTATAACAGCACTCAGTCTTTTTGGGTATAAGTTTATCAGCATGGCAAATTTTGACTTGGCAAGATTTGCCCACTCTTCTTTGCAAAAACACTCCAAATCTGTCAGATTGCGAAGGCATCTCCTGTGCACAGCCCTCTTCAGATCACCCCACAGATTTTCAATCGGATTCAGGTCTGGGCTCTGGCTGGGTCATTCCAAAACTTTAATCTTCTTCTGGTGAAGCCATTCTTTGTTGATTGGGATGTATGCTTTGGGTCGTTGTCACGCTAAAAGATGAAGTTCCTCTTCATGTTCAGCTTTCTAGCAGAAGCCTGAAGGTTTTGTGCCAATATTGACTGGTATTTGGAACTGTTCATAATTCCCTCTATCTTAACTAAAGCCCCAGTTCCAGCTGAAGAAAAATAGCCCCAAAGACTAATGCTGGCACACTCATGCTTCACTGTGGGTATGGTGTTCTTTTGGTGATGTGCAGTGTTGTTTTTGTGCCAAACATATCTTTTGGAATTATGGCCAGAAAGTTCAACCTTGGTTTCATCAGACCATAACACCTTTTCCCACATGCTTTTGGGAGACTTCAGATGTGTTTTTGCAAAATGTAGCCTGGCTTGGATGTTTTTCTTCGTAAGAAAAGTCTTTCGTCTACGGTAGATTGTTGTCACATGTACCACACAGCCAGTACTTGCCAGATATTCCTGCAGCTCCTTTAATGTTGCTGTAGGCCTCTTGGTAGCCTTCCAGACCAGTTTTCTTCTCGTCTTTTCATCAATTTTGGAGGGATGTCCAGTTCTTGGTAATATCACTGTTGTGCCATATTTTCACCACTTTCTTCACTGTGTTCCATGGTATATCTAATGCCTTGGAAATTCTTTTGTACTCTTCTCCTAACTGATACCTTTTTAACAATAAGATCCCTCTGATGCTTTGGAAGCTATCTGTGGACCATGGCTTTTGCTGTGGGATGCTACTAAGAAAATATCAGGAAAGACCAACTAGAGCAGCTGAACTTTATTTGGGGTTAATCAGAGGCACTGTAAATGATGGCAGGTGTATGCTGACTCCTATTTAACATGATTTTGAATGTGATTGCTTAATTCTGAACACAGCTACATCCCCAGTTATAAGGGTGTGCACACTTATGCAACCACATTATTTTAGTTTTTTTTTCTTCACTCCACCTAAAAGATTTCAGTTTGTTTTTCAATTGAGTGTTACAGTATATAGGACACAATAAAGGTGGAAAAAGTTCTGAAATGATTTATCTTTGTCTCATTTATTTACAGCACAGAAACCTGACATTTTAACAGGGGTGTGTAGACTTTTTATATCCACTGTAGCTCCCATTGGTTCCACTGGGGACTATATATAGGTTAATATCTCTAGTGAGGTAACCATGGTCCACCAAAATTCTGCCAGTTATATGTGAAGCTGTATATATGGTGTGTCTTTATTTTCAATATACTAAATGAACAGCAGCAGAAAGCATTGTCTGAACAGTAGCTATCTAATACACTTATGTCAGCAAGACCTCTGGGGTATATGTTAAGTACAGCTATACTAAGCAAATTGGCAATTTAAGCAAGGAAAAAAAAAGTTTCTGAGATAACATGTCATTAAGGTGCTATAAATAAGAAACCAGGGGAAGAGGAAAACCTTAATGTGGAATTTGAATTAATAGAATTGAATGAGGATCATTACTCTCAAAGTGAAGGCCATCATGAACATATGCTCAATTAAAGTGTCCTTTAACATCAGATTGAGAAACAATATGCGCTATTTTTGATAATGTTAGGGGATGTGAGGGAAATAATTATTTTTTAAGCCTCTAATTCTTTCTAGCCATCTGTAAATGCTATCATCCCTCATACCCTGACACCCGTTTATGGTTATATTCCCTTCCATTTCCATATGGCATGTAAAATTCTTGCACATAATATATAATGATGGTTAATTGATTTTTAGAAAGCTTTGTAAATGAATGAGATGGTATGCTGAGCCGTGAGGCCATTGCTGTCATAGTTATTTTGTCTCCATTTATTGAATGCCTATGAATTTGCGCATTCAATGTAAAATGAGGATTGTTCCGCTAGACAAGCAATACGTCTTCATATATTCAGCTCTTATTTGCTCTACTTCATCATTAAAGGGTTACTGAGTTTTCACAAAACTTTAGCCACGTCATAGAGAAATATCAAAGGTTTTAATCGGTGGGATCTGAGTGCTAAGACCCCACCAATCACTGCAGAAGGGAGACAGACTCAATAAAAAGTCTATAGGTCCCGTTCTCTCTACTCTCTCCTTGTTCTAGCGATCGTTGGGGGTCTTAGCACTTAGACCTCCACTGATCAAAACTTTACTATGTGACTATGACATATCAAAAGTTTAATGAAAACTCAGTGACCCTTAAAATGATGTTCAACTAAAGGGTTGACACAAATACTATGTGAGCTGGGGTGTATCTAGTACCTTTTATTAAAGGAACTTATTGTAAGGCCAACAGGATTTTAAAGCACTCACCGTTGCTCAGTTGCTGACTGAACACTGAAGCATCAATGAGGCTGTGCAAAAACAAGTTTCAAAATAGCAGGGGAGTAATTTATGCAATAATATGCCCTTGCAATAGGATATACATTGGTCGCACCAAAAGGGCGCTAAAAGAAAGATTAGGGGAACATGTGAACAATATAAAGAAAAAAGTGGAGGGACATCCTTTATCAAGACATTATCGGGAAAAACATGGGGGTCAATTTTAGGGTTCATTATTTTATGGTCTGGAATTAGTGAAGAAAGATGCAAGAGGCGGTGATTTTATCAAAAGGATGTCAAAGGTGGAAACGAGATGGATTTTTAACATGGACACGCTAGTCCCTAAGGGGTTAAACACGAACATTGAACTGTTTGGCTTCCAATAGGGAGCAGTATTGAGAGAAGTATCGCAGACAGTGGAGAAGAAGGGAATGAAAGCGTTAAGTCAGAAGTGAGGGCAGTCTATAAATAGGAGGCAGACACAGCAGAGAGGAATACTTGAGGAAGAACAACGTACTTAGTTCGAAACGCGTTGTATGTAATGTTTTGCCTCCACGTGCAACCTGTAGCTCAGACAGAGTGACGTCACTCGCTCCTGCACGGAACGTGAGCGTAAGGACTGAGCAAAGTGCTACCGGCCAGAGCTCCTAGTGAAATACAGACAAGTAACATTCTGGCTTTGGAACCTGCTTGAAGGACAGAAGGAGGACACTGCAAGCGATATAAACAAGGTGGGAAGATACACCAAAAGTATTCGCAATAGCAGTTAGAATCTAACCTAGTAGGTTCACAGAATTGGCAGGTGTAGGGTGAGCGCGATATCAGTAGTTTAAAGGTTAATTCGTTTCAAAATAGGACTAGACAAAAAGTTGATGCAAAGTTTGTCTAATAAAATTCATGCATCTAGCATGTTGTAAGAGAAACAAGATTGTGGAGCTTACACTTCATATATTTGGTGCACACTTTATGGTGCAAACCAGGACACTCTCCAGGTCCAGGTCCAATGCTATATCTCCCCCGTTGTTTCTGGTTTATTGGTTTTTGTAATATTTATCTACTTATTGACTTTCCTTGTTTTACACTTCATAGCAGCAATAGTCAAAATCGACTCCATTGTATTCAGATCCAGGAGAGTATTGGTCACACATAGAATTATCCTTTGTCTAAGTATTGAGTGTGCAGAAAACAAATGGGCAATCCTCATGCAGAAAAAGAAAGTGAAGAAAGACAATTGATACACATTATTACTTGGAAAGCAAAATTTAAGATACCAGCCAGAAATCTTTGCCTTATTCCTGTTGATATTCTTTATAAAGGGGGGGGGGGGGGGTGTATAACAGTTGCCATGACAACCTTGGAATCCCTGGTGACACCCACACTTTGTTCCTGGTCCAGTTCTTTTAAGGAAGTCGGACACCATACGTATCAAAGACTCCCTTGTAATTTCCATCTTCTGTATCCCTGCTGTGCGCTGTGGTTTGGTTTAATAACAGAGTATACACGAGATGCATTTGTAACCTTTCTTTGGCATTTCCTTCAACCCTTTTGAACTATTATATCCAACCTCCAGCCTACATTATAAGCTGTAAGTAGGAGATTGTTAACAAGAACAGATTTCCTTATAATTGATTCTTCTGAAATGTAACCATATGTTAGTTTATTATGTGGCACTTGTACTGTCTGCCTTCGAAATCACATTAACATTTGGAAAGCTGGCATCCTGGTTTTTAAAGGGACATGTTGGAGACAGGGTACTCTGTAGAAAATATATTCCTGTGTAGCATATGAATTAGCTTATGCCATTGTCCATGCCGTCATTGCACCTTAGTAGGGATCGAAGTAGAGTAGAATCGGGGTGTTTGGTCTCAACATGCCCAATGCTTTTGTTCTTAGGACTTTCTCCCCTCTCCTCATTGAGAACATAAACTCAGCTGAGCTAAATGTGCATCTGTATGGGGGAAGGGGAGTGGGATCAGAACAAGCAGCTATCTAACTGTATGGTCAGACTTCGGAACAAGGCATAGAAATGATGAATGAGATGGGCGTATTGGCCCATCCCCTTCCCTGCCCATGCCACACCCACTTTTTAGACATGGCATAAGCGGGGAAGAAGTCGTAGATTCTGCCGCAACATGGCATGCTACAGAATCTGCGACATAAAAGTGGCATATATCTGTTTGGAAATGACCCCCTATGTGATGATATGATGACACTTTATAGTGAGAGATTTTAGGAGAAAGGGGATATGGGCATAGAGTATATGTGTAGTAACTTTTTTAAATAAAACAAATTGTAATTATCTTCTTTTTTAAAATTGTATAAGCCAGTCAATTATTGGGTTTTAAGTTCACTTGAATGGCACTGAACTGCAACTCGGACACATGGCTGATGAACATGATATCACAGGTTACGAAGAAGCTGCAGCACTCAATGGAACGCCGCAGCCAGCTGATTGGCGGGGGTGCCTAGAGTTGGGCTCCAACAGATCAGATACTTATGGCTCATCCTAAAGATATGCTGTCAATACTGAACTCCTGGACAACCCCTTTAACCTCTTAATGACCAGCTTGTTGAGAGCCTTGGTGACAACACATTTTTTTTATTTTTTTCATGGTCACCTTCCAAACTTTTTTATTTTTATCTATTTAGCTATATGAGGGCTTGTTTTTTGTGGGATAAGTTTTAGTTTCTAATGGCACACATAACTTGCTGATAAACTTTTATTTGTATTCACTGTTTTGGTTACAATTAAGCAAAAAGCAATTCTTGCATATTTTCTTTTGTCTTTTTTTTACACAGTTTACCATACGGAATAAATTACATGATAATTGTATAGTGCCGGTCATTAAAATGGAATGTGATACCAAATATGTGGAGATTTTATTTTTGCTATCTTATTTTTGCATTTCAATGGAAAAAATATATTTTTATTAATTTTTATTTAATACATTTTTTTTTACATTTATTAAGCCATTTAATAGTCCCACAAGGTGACCATAATTGGCGATCTTTTAATGGCTTCTAATATACAGTACACTATTTCTATAGTGCATTGCATTTAAATGTCATTGCTATACTGACATTGACTAGCAGGCTGTGCCAGAGAGACACAGCCTGCCGGGAAACTGTACAGGCAGGCCTAGGGACTACACTAGGCCCTGGCCTGCATACACACACACACATTGGCACCCCGCGATCTCATTTGCGGGGTGCCGATGGAAAACAGAGGGAGTCCACTCCATGCATACATGCCATGGGCACCATTGCCAGCGGCATGTAAGGGGTTAAATGGCCCTGATCGGCAATCCTGGAGCAGGAGCACGGTTCTCATGTGAGACCCATATAGTGCTTAGACTGGGCCACCGTAAAAATACGGTGGCCGAGGCATACGCCCCTTGGAGTCTGCCATAAAAAAGACATATTGGTGTTCACTAAGGGATTCATTTTTACAGTACAGCAATGTAATACAACTGCACGACACTACATTATTTTCTTTCCATAAATTCTAGAGCATGGGTACGCAGTATCACTGGACAGGCCTTAGGACCTTTGTTAGACCCATATCTGCCATTATACAGTCACTAGCACTGGCAAATAGAAGATCAGAGTGCTGATTGCTACTAAGAGTCCCCTCCCTTTGAAAGCACTGCTTTTGCTACCACCCAATATTGCTGAATCGGTTAAATGACTAGAATTGAATTTTCTCTGATCATAACAGTTTCCCTGGAGAATGGAGTTTAATCACAGCCATTCTCCTTGACTGTGATCCTGGGTGCAGCTCTTGCCCCTGCGAGCCCACTATCACATACTTGAACTGGAAGAAATCCAATGATAAATAATTTACTGGGGCTACAGGAGCCAACCATGAGGTCAAAAACTGGCTGATTTTAAATAATCCGTTATTTGATTTATCAGGAAATTGAAATATACAATAATACTAAGAGTTCATTAATGGCCTGCCTATGTACAATAAAAAAGCTGCTCACGTTGCTGTCAAGCCTGTCACTAAAATATTCCTGTCTTTGGAATGAAACAGTCACAGCCTCATATTATACAAAGGCCTCCTCAGAACCCTCATTCGAGTCATAAAAAGAAACATAAAAGATACAGTGGAGTGGTACTGACATAAGCATGTCATAAAGTAAAAGCACATTATAGAACTTCCTAGATTTTGTCCCTTCTCTCATGTTTTTGACATCTCTTTTTCAGCCATCTAATTTAATCAAGTCTTCAGTGTAGATTTGATAAATGCCTACTGTTTTACTGGCCGCTCCGGCCAGTAGAGTTATTGATACAGACTATACATTGTATGGCACTGACTAATGCTTATAACATTCATGTGTTAAATAACTAGCTTGCAATGTAGGACAAAGCATCAAAATGAAAAGCCAAAGAGCTAACTCTTTACACTCTTTAAACTCTTTGATAACGTGTACTTTTGGTGATTCATGGTCTTGAAAAAACACATACTGTATGATATGTTTACTTGTTGGAATTCCTCAATGTTGCAGTGTAATTATAATTGTAGTTACATGGTGTTAGGCTGGTGGCCCGTGTCTGCTACTGCGCCACTTTCCCAGGTAGGTGTAGTCATCGCTCCACCCTCCCTGTGTGTATTGGGCCTAGCGCTCAATGAACGCCTCTTCTGCACTGCTAGAGTTAACCCTTTCCCTTTGCTTTCTGTCCAGCTGCTGGCTAAGGTGCTGGTCAATCTTTTTATTTAGCTGGGTTGCTCCACCTCATTGGCTGAGCTTTAGGTATTCTAGTGTTTGCTAGTCCTATTGAGGCTGTGCTTTTTCTGTCTGTCAGCTTGTGTACGAACCCTGCCTGTTTCTCCACTCTGATTCTTCGTTGCCTGCCCTGACTTCGGATTGCTTTCTTGGATACGTACGAACACTGCCTGCCCTTACCTCAGACAGCTTTCTTATATACCTGACCTGAGACTGTTTCCTGACTATGCATATTGTCTGACTCCTACTGTGCACTGGGGACTCTGATCTCTGTGGTTCAGCTGCCAAATGCATTGAGGCTACTCCAGGAGGTAGCGCCCTGGTTCACTGCATGAAGTCCAGATCCTTGTATAGGGATTAAAGGCGAGGACCACCAGGAAAACACCTTTTGGTTTAGCCGAAAGCCAAACGTGTTAGTTGGCACATGGTACACAGATGAGTGGTTAAATTGTCAGGCTATCTAGTAACTGTCTTCACTTTCACACTTAGCAAGCTTAAATAGGACCCATAAACTCTCCAGATATGTTTTAGCAACTCCTTGCATTTATTATGTAATAATTCTAAAACATGTATTCTTATGACTCTGAATTGTATGTATGTATAAACAAGAGCAGAGATCTACCATTAAGGCTTAATTTTTGGATGCTTGCTCCCAACAAGTCACAGTTCTTTTCCGATAACGCCTTTGTTTTAATCCACGGTCACTGTGTCTGCACTGTGCAATTTACTGTCACACCCGATATGAGTGGTATTTTCTGTAGTACTATTCTCATCAGTTTAATCCCTGTTACGTCCCCAATCAGGACGTGTATTTAATGGATTTTAGACAACCGCAAACAGTTGTCAAAAGTTGACAAACTCCTTGCAGAAATGTGATTTATCTGTGTGGGTCCTTCTTGTTACTTCCAATTTGGGGCACTGCGTGTGCGCCGTGCAATGTACTCTGCCTCACGGTATGAGTGGTGTGTTAACTAGTACTATTCTTATCAGTTTAATCCCTGTTACATCCCTAATCTGGGGTCCATTTATTGAATTGATTTTTTGAACGGGGAGATGGTTAAAAAAAACGCTGGCTCCCTCCCCTTTGTTTTAATCCACGGTCACTGCGTCTGCGCCGTGCAATTTACTGTCACACCCAATATGAGTGGTGTATTAACTAGTACTATTTGTATCAGTTTAATCCCTTTTACGTCCCATATCAGGGATTGCCTTTTGTGAAAAAAAATGTAGGCCGGGTACCTTCGACTGCCTTCACAGTGACAGACCAAACTCTCATACACCAAACTGAATTGATTTTAGAAACCGGGAGATGGAAAAAGCAGCTTGGTCGGTCCTCTTACTCCCAAATTGGGGCACTGTGCGAATATAAGTGGTGTCTTAACTAGTACTATTCCTATCAGTTTTATCCCTGTTACATACCCTATCCGGGGACGTGTGTCGAATTGATTAACCATTGTCGAATTAACGAACCATTACGACATCATGAAATAATTTAGTTCTGAGCTCAGTACTTGCTTTGTATTGGAATTGATGGGGATTTTTTTAATTGTCTGCATTATTTCTAATAAACTATTAAGAGACTTTATTATGATTTTTTATTTTACGTATTAAAAACCCATACAACTTAAAAAAAAAAGGTAAATTAATGTTTTTTTCTATGAAATATTATCCAGCCGATCGCTTTTGGTCTGACCATAATGAAGCAACGGCCTTATCATCTGGGGTGTGGCAACATTGCCAACACACTCATAGAGGTGATGATTGCTTCATTGCGATACGCAAGCCCCTTCACCACAACAAGGTAATGATCACGAAGGGGAATTGACACTTGTATGGCCTTTTTTGTTTTGTTTTTGCAGCCACAGTGCTGCACAATCGGACAGAAAAATTAGGCATGTACACATGCCTGAAAAATAATGGCATTGTTGCAGCTGCTGTTGTAGCAGCGGCCGGAAAAATTGATGTTTTCCAGGCAGAAAAGTGACTAAAACATTGCGGCTTGAACCCTAGTTGGTGGCGGAGAATTCACGAAAGTCATCCAGTATACAGACATTAAATACAGCAGCGTGGGGACCATTTTGAGGCCAAGGCATGTCATCAGGCCTTTTGTTAGTCAAACGTATCCCTCACTGTCAGTCCCTTCAGGATCCATGCCTCATTCATCTTTATGAAGGTGAGGTAATCAACACTTTTTTGACCGAGGTGACTTCTCTTGTCAGTGAAAATGCCTCCTGCTGTACTGAAGGTCCTTTCTGACAGGACACTTGAAGCAGGGCAGTCCAGAAGTTCAATCGCAAACTGGGATAGCTCAGGCCACAGATCAAGCCTGCACACCCAGTAGTGAAGGGGTTCATCGCTCCTCAGAGTGTCGATAACTGCTGTTAAGGCGAGGTAGTCTGCTACCTGTCGGTCGAGTAGTTCTCTAAGGCTGGATCCCGAAGGGCTGTGGCGATGTGTAGGACTGAAAAAGCTCTGCATGTCCTCCATCAACAACACATCTGTAAATCGTCCAGTCCTTGCCGCCGTGGTAGGAGTAGGATTACTTTCACCTCTTCCCCAGTTAGATTCCCGTTGTGCTGTGACATCCCCCTTATAAGCTGTGTAAAGCATATTTTTTAGTTTGGTTTTGAACTGCTGCATCCTTTCCGACTTTCGGTAATTTGGTAACATATCTGCCACTTTCTGCTTATACCGGGGGTCTAGTAGCGTGGCCACCCAGTACAGGTCGTTCTCCTTCATCCTTTTTATACGAGGATCCCTCAACAGACATGAGAGCATGAAAGATCCCATTTGCACAAGGTTGGATGCAGAGCTACTCATTTCCCGCTTCTCGTCCTCAGTGATGTCATTGACGGTCTGTTCTTCCCCCCAGCCACGTACAACACCACGGGTCCCAGAAAGGTGACAACAACGAGCACCCTGGGGTGCCTGCTGTGGTTGGTCTTCCTCCTCCTCAAAGCCACATTCCTCCTCTGACTCCTCTTCCTCATACTCCTCTTCCAGCGTTGCCGCAGGTCTGGCCAGTGATGATGACAAGGCTGTTTATGGTGGTGATGGTGACCACAACTCTTCCTCTTCACGCTCATCTACAGCCTGATCCAGCACTCTTCGCAGGGCATGCTCCAGGAAGAAAACAAATGGCATGAGGTCGCTGATGGTGCCTTCGGTGCGACTGACTAGGTTTGTCACCTCCTCAAAAGGAGCCTAAAGGCATTGAGCCTAAAGGCATTGCGCATGAGCGTCCAGTAATGTGGCAAAAAAATTCCCAACTCCGCAGAGGCTGTCCTAGCACCCTGGTCATACAAATACTCATTGACAACTTTTTCTTGTTGGAGCAGGCGTCGAACATTAGGAGTGTTGAATTCCAACGTGTCGGGCTGTCGCAAATCAAGCGCCTCACTGGCATGTTGTATCGCCGCTGAATATCGAAAAAGTGCGCCATGGCCGTGTAGGAACGCCTGAAATGGCCACACACCTTCCTGGCCTGCTTGAGGACGTCCTGTAAGCCTGGGTACTTAGACACAAAGCGCTGTACGATGAGATTCAACACATGTGCCATGCACGACACATGTGACAACTTGCCCAAATTCAATGCCGCCAACAAATTTGTTCCATTGTCACACACCACTTTGCCGATCTCCAGTTGGTGCGGGGTTCAGGGCGGACAGGAGTGCTGGTCCTGTGTGACTCTCTGCTTTCAGGCAAGTCAACCCCAAGACGGCGTGACTCTGTCGTATCCGGGATGTGGAATAGCCCCTGGGGAGCTAGGGGGGTGCAGTTGATGATGTGGAGCAAGACACAGCAGCAGAAGAGGACTCAGCCGAGGAGGTTAGCGAAGAGGATGGAGTAGGAGGAGTAGAGGAGGTGGCAGTATGCCTGCCTGCAAGTCGTGGCGGTGTCACCAACTCCGCTGCGGAGCCACGCATTCCATGCTTGTCAGCCGTCAGTAGGTTGACCCAATGCACAGTCTACGTGATATACCTGCCCTGACCGTGCTTTGCAGACCAGGTATCAGTGGTCAGATGGACCCTTGCCCCAACACTGTGTGCCAGACATGCCATGACTTCCTTTTGAACAATAGAGTACAGGTTGGGGATTGCCTTTTGTGAAAAGAAATTTCGGCCGGGTACCTTCCACTGTGGTGTCCCAATAACGACACATTTTTTGAAGGCCTCAGACTCCACCAGCTGGTATGGTAAAAGCTGGCGGGCTAAGAGTTCCGTCAAGCCAGCTGTCACACGCCAGGCAAGGGGGTGACCCTGTGAGATTGGCTTCTTATGCTCAAACATTTCTTTGACAGACACCTGACTGTGGGCAGATGAGATGGAACTGCTGAAGGTGAGAGGCGGAGTGGTGGGTGGTTGAGAGGGGGCAAGGAGGACAGCAGTGGTTGACGTGGCTGAAGATGCTGGACCAGGAGGAGGATGGTGGCTTTGAGTTTGTGTGCTGCTTGTACGCATGTGTTGATCCCATTGGAATTTGTGATGTGAGATCATGTGCCTTCGTTAAGCAGTTGTACCGAGGTGGGTGTTGGACTTCCCACGACTCAGTTTCTTTTGGCACAGGTTGCAAATGGCAATTCTGTTATCAGAGGCAGACACACAAAAAAAATGCCACACTGCTGAGCTTTGCAATGACGGCATTCTGGTGGTGGCAACAGTATGCGTTGACTGGCGTGCTGTCTGGCTGACCCCGGGTGCCGATACATTCTGTCTGATGGTGCCACTAACTCCTTGCGACGACCTCCCCCTGCTTCCAACTTGTCTCCTCCTTCTCTCTGTCTCCCCTTCTGAACTTTCCCCCTCTTCTTCTCTTTGAGCAGGCACCCACGTAGCATCTGTGGACACATCATCATCATCAACCGCTTCACTTGTATCTGACACCTCAGCAAAGGAAGCAGCAGCGGATACAACATCATCATCATACTGTATGTCCATGTGTGTAATCCTGCCTGACTGAGACATATCCCTGTAATCTACATCATCTGGCAATAATGGTTGCGCATCACTAATTGTATCCAACTGATGTGTAAATAACTCCTCTGACGGATCAAGTGAAGCGGCTGTGGTGGCTGTGGTGGTAGTGGTGGTGGTGGCGTCAGGCGGGAGAGTGGTAACTTGAGAGCAGGTGACCGAAGTTGAGCTGGAGGAGGATGGTGCGTCAAGGTTATTAGCGGAAGCTGTATTAGATTGGGTGTCCTGTGTAAGCCAGTCAACTATGTCCTCCGGATTTTTCGGGTTCAGGGTACATGGCCTCTGAACACTGGGCATTATTCCAGGGCCAGTGGAAATCACAGCACCACGACCACGACGGCCTCTGCGGTGTGGCCTGCCTCTGCCTGTCATTTTTTTTTTAGAAAGTGGTACTACGCGTGCTAGGTACTGTTGTGCCACCCGGTATGAGTGTTGGGCACTAGCAGAGGGCACACTACAGTCTGTGGGCCTTACACACACACACTGGCAGGCAGGCAACTGAAATTAGATTAAAGTGTCCAGATAAAGTGCCTTATTTTTGGCAAAGTCCTGTGCCACACGGTATGATTGATGGGCAGCACTGGCAGAGGGCACACTACAGTCTGTGGGACTGATACACACACACTGCCCGGCAGGCATCTGAAATTAGATTAAAGTGTACAGATAAAGTGCCTTATTTTAAGCAAAGTCCTGTGCCACACGGTATGATTGATGGGCAGCACTGCGAGAGGGCACGCACAGTCTGTAGGACTGACACACACACACTGGCCGGCAGGCAACTGAAATTAGATTAAAGCGTACAGATAAAGTGCCATATTTTAGGCAAAGTCCAGTGCCACACGATATGTGGTGGGCACTGGCAGTGTGGAGGTGGCGGCAGAAGCATCAGGAGGAGGCCACAGGGTGGCACAATGACAGTGTGGAGGTGGCAGCAGCATGAGGAGACCACAGAGTGGCCCAATGACAGAGAATGGAGGTGGAGACAGGGCTCATTTGGCAGTGAGATCTAGGTGCCACGTCTCCAATCCCTTGAAAAGCAAGATTTACCAGTATCTGTTCCAGGCCATGAAGCAGTGGAATGATGTTGTTCATCCTGTAGTCCTGGTGACTGACAAATAACGTGACCTTCTCAAACGGCCTGAGCAAACGGCAGGTGTCACGCATGAGCTGCCACTGGCTGAAATCGAAGTCACACAGGGGAGTACCCCTGTTCGCTTAGATGATCAAGAAATTATTTATGGCATTTCTCTGTTTGTATAGTCAGTCCAACATATGGAGGGTGTGTTTGCGGTGTACCAGTGGCTGAAGTGCATGCAAAGTTTCCTGGCTATTTTTAGGATATCTTGCAGATGTGTGGAAGACTTCAGGAACCACTTGACAACCAGATTTAACATGTGTGCCATGCAGGGCGCATGCTCATCCCTCCTTGATGCTGCGCCAACACCATGTTCTTCCCGTTCTTGGTTACCATGGTTCCGATTTTGAGTTGTCGAGGAGAAAGCCAGGATTCGATTTCTTGATGAAGGGGACGGTGCAGTTCCTCCCCTGTGTGACTCTATTCGCCCATGCAAACGAATTGCAGAACAGATTGATACCGCCGTGCCCTGCACATGTGGTATGCTGGAGGGGCACTGTGAATTGTCCCTGCAGTGGAGGCTGAGGAAATGGTGGAGGATGAGGAGGCAGTGGCGGACATTGTCGCAAGACCAACAGCGTGAGAACCTGGAGGCGGAAGAGGCGTTACCTGGTCAAGTTGCTGGTGTGGCTGTGCAAGACCCACATTCACACAGTTGGCCGTAAAGGACATGCATTGTCCCTGACCGTAGCTATATCTCTCCAAGTCGGTGCTGCCGTGCACTTTAACAGACACCGACAGGCTCAAGGACTGGCCCACCTTCTGTTCTACATACATGTCCAGGGCTGGTACTGCCTTTTTGGCAAAGAAATGATGACTTTGGACTCTCCACCTCGGCTTGACACAAGCCATCAGTTCTCTGAAAGGTGCAGAGTCCACCACTTGGAAAGGGAGGGACTGCAGCACCAGCAACTTCGCCAGGAGAACATTCAGCTTCTGCACCATTGGATGAGTGCATGAATACTGTTGTCTCTTGGCAATCGCTTCAGTGATCGATTGCTGACGGAATGACTGACGAGGAGTAGGAGGAGAAGCAGGAGCATCAGGAGCAGGAGTTAATGGGAAGGACAGACAGCTCCCTTCAGCTAAGTTGGTGGAGCCTTAACTGCCTTAAATCGGGTGCGTGCCAGTGGGTCATGCAGCGGTTGCTGCAGCAGGCTGTGCCATCAGATCGCAGCCACGGTTCTTCCAGGCCGCTTTATGGTGATGCTGCATATGTTGCCGCAGGGCCGTGGTGCCAACATTGGCACCCTGGCCACTCTTCACCTTCTCCCCACAGATTCTACAAATGGCCATGTTCACCTCCTCCGGCGGTTTAATAACAAACTGCCACACCACCGAGTAGGTGATTTTACCCCCAACACTCTGCACTGACTGATTGCTACCGCTGCTGCTTCCGTGTACCGCTGCACCACTACTTTTCGGGCAGGTAGGCTCCTGCGAAGTGGGTGGGCTACCCCGGTCACATTTGGCTCCCAACCTCCCACTGTTGCCACCCTGTTGACTCCCGGCCATGCTAGCGACTTGCTGGCTCCGCCACTGCCTCACGGGCAAGCTGCCATCCTCTTCTCCTGATGATGATAAAGCCTCTAATTCATCCGGCAACACCAGCTCCCACACCACTCTCCTCATCAATACTTGCCCGCCTACCGGAGGAAGCGGCTGATGTCTCCTCCACATCTTGGCTGGCTAGTAGCTCGTCCTCGTTGTATAGTGGAGCTGAGCCCACAGCATATAATACTTCTGTGGCTAAGGGAACAGAAAAGGACAGAGGCAGGTTGAGGACAGGTGAGGGCACAGGGCCTGCTCCCGGGCCAAGCCAACTAATGTTGTGTCTGACAAACCCACCGACTCCTGGCTGGGGGTTTCTGATGTCACTTGGGAGAACTGGATGACTGAGTCAACCATTCAAGAACCACTGGGTTAATGGTCAAGACACGACCGCTAAATTACACCAGGAGCTCAGGCCTCTCGCTGCGACTCCTGCTGTCATGCCCCCTTACTCTGCTGCAACCTGTGTCTGCGCCAGAAACATTTTGGCCTCTGCCACTCCCCTGTGCAGTGCCTGACACTTCTCTGTCTGACATACTGTTAGATCAAATAAATAAATAAAAAGAAAATTAAAACACCCCAAAAAAGTCTGTAACTTTCTCACTTCAACAGCTAATGAACCCTTATTTTTTTCCCCACTAATAAACGCCAAAAAGGGCTTTAGAACATATAACTGCACCGCTGAACGGAAAATATAATTTTTTCCCCCACTAATACACTCCAAAAAGGGCTTTAAAACATATAACTGCACCGCTGAACGGAAAATAATATATATTTTATTGCCACTAATACACTCCAAAAAGGGCCTTAGAACATTTAACTGCTCCGCTGAACAGCAAATAGGCCCTTACATTTTTCCACTTAAACACTCCACAAAAGGCTTCAGAACCTATACCTGCACTGCTGAATGGCAAATAATATATATATTTTTGCCACTAATACATGCCAAAAGGGGCTTTAATTTTCTCACTTCACCACACAATGGCAAATACTTTTTTTGTGCCACTAATACACGTCAAAAAGTGCTTTAGAACATATAACTTCCCCACTGAACGTCAAATAGGCCCTTAATATTTTCCAGTTATAGACTCCACAAAAGGCTTTAGAACATATAACTGCACCACTGAACGGAAAATTATATATATTTTATTTCACCAATACACGACAAAAGGGCTTTAGAACATATAACTACACTGCTGAACGGCAAATAGGCCCTTATTTTTTTCTACTGAACTACACTGCTGAACGGCAAATACTGTATTTTTTGCCCTATAAGACGCACCTTGGTTTTAGAGAACAATAAGATAAAAATATTTTTCATTAGACCTCTGGTCAGATCACCAACAGAGCCCCAATGTTAATGAGACCTCAGCTGACAGCCCCAATAAGACCCCAATGTTAATAAGACCCCAATTAGACCTCAGATAAGAGCCCCTCGCCTCTCATCAACCTCTCATCAAACCCCATATGCCTCATATCAGCCCCCATATGCCTCATATCATCACCCACGCCTCTCATCAGCCCCCAGTAGCCTCATATCAGCCCCCAGCAGCCTCTCAGCACCCCTATATCAGCCCCATTGCCTCTCACCAGCCCCCAGCAGCCTTAAATCAGCCCCCAGCAGCCTCTCACCAGCCCCCAGCAGCCTTAAATCAGCCCCTATTGCCTCTCACCAGCCCCAAGCCATGTTATATAGGCTCCCATTAGCCACATATGAAAAAAACAACTTCCCTTTCCTGCTCCGGACACCCCTTCTTCTCTCCTGCAGTGCGATCCTCTTCCTTGTGCTGACGGCTCTGCTGTGAAGGCTGTGCACAGTGTGAGAGCACAGAGCACATTTACGTTGTGCGCAGCCCTGCAGAGCCAACAGCCGAGGACCAGGAAGCGGTGAGTACAAAGCCTTCACCGCTTTCCGGTCCTCCGGCACTAATGAGCACTTCCATAATGTAATCACTCATTAGTATTAACCCCATAAGATGCAGGGGCATTTTCCCCCCCACTTTTGGGGTCTTCTGCCTACTGTTTCTCGCTTGTGATTTGCAAGAAAGATGTAAATGGAGCCTAATAGGATCTCACCATCTCATACAACTGTATTTGGAGTCTACCAAAAGCCTTTTATCCCATAATCTAGTATACTATAACCTACTTTATGTGAAATAAAACTCATCATTAAATCTGATTTGTATAAAAAGCACATTTCTCTGACTTATTTATTAATAATGAAAAGCTGTCTTTTCCTCTAATGGCTGCACAATCCAACGCTGCATTGCTGTGTCTGTCCTCAACCAAGGTCACCTTTAACATGCCTCGGGTCTGCATGTGAGATACAGAGGATACTGAAACTGGTGTCAAACAGGATATTTATCATAATTGTAAAATTTAATGAAAAAAAGGGTTCAAACTTCAAAGCAAAAAAAATGTGCACTTTTTGGTAACACATAGGCGGGCATTTATCATTTGGGATTGTTTTTAAGTCAGTTTTAAGTCTGGCTTTCCTTTGTGTGCCTGCACCAAATGTATGAAGTGGTGCAACTTAATAATATATGTGGTGCGAGTGTAATGTGGTTTACAGCTTTAGGTGTAAAAGTAGACTAGGTGTTTGCCTGGCGTGAGTTGCAACTTTTTTACAACTTTTTCAAAAGTCACACATAGTAAATGAGCCATAATCTAGGTCTAATCTCACTTCTAGCTCTTACACATAGACCACTGTAAAAAGTAGCGAGGATCAAGAAATGTTGCAAATAATTGTAGTTGCCATGACTTGAAACTTTTTTACACTGCAAAATTGACATGTCTGATTTAAAAAATGACCCCCAAAGTTTCTATAAAATATGGAAAACATTACCCATGGTATAATGTACTACATATTAAAAATGATGAAATAAACATTGAAGCTATTATACCCTGCATGAATTCTAACACCTGTCATTTTGTAGACTTGTAATCTTCAGTTTATCTTAATTTAGTACAATAGGAGACGCAGCAAATGTAAATAAATTGTGAACCATCTTTAGTTCTGTGAACGTACGATATGAGGACATTTACACAAAAATCTCAAAACTGATTACCTAATTCTTTCTGAGCTCCATTTGTCCATCAATTTCAACATTTCAAGTTTGCTGTCTCCAGATGAAGGTACAAACAAATAAGAGGGGTGTTCAATAAGTTACCTACCTGAATATGAAAACAAAGGGGGTCATTTATTAAGACCAAAATTATAGACGCGGGTCTTAATAACCCCTGCATTGGTGGCGAATCCACCAAAGTTATGTAGAATCGCTGGTCTCTACATTACTTTGACGCATCCACTGCCGGTTTAAATGTGAGTCCATTTTCTTGCTGGATTAAATTTAGACCATTTTCTACGCCTAAAACAGGTGTACAAAATGATAAATAAGACAGATCTGCCGGCCAGTCCCCTTTCCCACTCACGCTCCCTTTTTTAGATCTGGCATGATCTGGAAAAATGGCATATATATTTTTGTAATTGACCCCCACAATTTTCTAAGAAAATTGATGTTTCTACTTTTTTTAATGTATTTCCCCTTGACCAACACACTTATTTCACTTTGCCCCCGGTGATCGGATGCCCTCAAAATTGAAGGAGACTTCTTGTGCTGCAGGAACTCTTTTACCGCAGTTTTGACTGTATTATCATCAGGAAATCGTTGCCCACACAGAAATTTGTTCTGGTTCCTGAAGAGAAAGCAATCACTGGGAACCAAGTCTGGACTGTAGGGGGAATGGTTAATGTCCATGGTCATATTCCCTGATAGCAGCTTGTGATTTGCAAGGATTGTTAGCTTGAGCTTTGTCGTGAAGCAGCAACACACCTGCCGACAACCTCCTATGGTGTTTCTCTTTGTCGCATGTAATACCTTCATTGTTGAAGCATAGGTGTCTCCAGTAATCGTTGTCTTGTGTGGCATAAACTCTAGTAAAAAAACACCTTCTGTATCCCAAAAAACTGTTGCCATGATCTTCGCAGCAGACTACTGCACACAAAATTTCTTTGGAAGTGGTGACCCCTTGTGCTTCCATGGATCATGGTGGTGCACACTTTACGGCACATTTCCTCTGAAGATGCTGTGACAGGCTACCCTTGAATGGAGGTCATCTTTAGTGTATTCCCTACCCCATAAAAACTGCTTGGCCTAAAACTTTACTTGGTAGCAGGAAGGTGCATCATCACCGTATACAACAATCATCATAGATTTCTTTAGGCTTCTTTTCTTCCTTTGTAAAGAGTTTAATCACTGAAGAAAGCCCCAAATCCCTCACTTTCTTTATAGACCTGCACTTCATTGCACTTGCCATCCTGCCACTTCCATTGCTTTCATCAGGCTGAACTGTTACTGTGTGTGTTACATGTCCAGACATGTCTCAACCTGTACAGAAAAGCTCAGCTCTCTAACGTTGACAGAACATGCTGGCCTAGATAACTTATTGAACATTCCTTGTAAGGTACCACCTACTGGCAATTGGACAGATCGATAGGTGCTACTTTGTTCTTTTAACACCATTAACCCCACAGAATCTGTTTCTCTCCAACACTTTCTCAAATGAATCGACAGCTTCTGCTTTTACCAATTTCTGTGAGAACACATCCCAGAGCTTTATCTCCTGATCAAGGGACAAGTGACCTTGAGGGACACAAAATCCATAATAGGAATTTCCTATATGGGAGATTTGGAGTGATATCTCTCAATCTTTCAACTGTCTATGGAGTGTCAAAAAAGCCTATTGACTACAAGGTTTTCAAGCAAGGAAATATCAAGTAATTGCAGGCAATGCAATTATTCTCAGTGCACTTCAAACCTAAGGTTCATGTCTAATGGATTTTATGGTTTGATATAAAGACCTAATTAAAGTTATGTAACTTTATACAAATACTGTCTATATTGATTCTGGTGGGTTTCCAGAATTTTGCCTCTCACTTGGTTGACTTGGTGGATTGGTTAACATCATAGGTGAGGATGTCTTCGATCATTATCCAAAATAATAAATGTGTTTCAGTTACCGTAAATACTTTTGGTAACAGTGACTTCTGGTGTGAGATGTGCCATGAAATGTAGTTTCATTCTCACTGTCTAAAACTACAAACCAACCACGGGTTCAGCCACATGGTCAGGTTTCCTGATGCAGTTTTGGAAGAGAAATTATAAAGGCAAATTTAAATTATAATTTTTTTATTCACTTTTGATTTTGGCTTCCAAAACTACATGGAAACCTGAACGTGTGGCTGTAAATGTAGACTGAAGGAGGCAAAGGAAGGGCGATAGAATAGGGATAAGTGTATTTTCAAATCTGCATTAGAGAATCCATTTACATAGTCCGTAAATAATGCTGAACAAAATCGCTCAAAATTACGGACACTATGATGGAAAAACAATGGACTCTGTTATAGTCAATGTGGTCTATCGGCTGTCATTAGTCTCCATCATACAATGTGTAAATTAGCTCTCTTTCCAAAAAGAAAAGCTGAGCCTCTGATGCTACCAGATGTAAGGTAGTGATCCTATAAGTCAATGTTTTACTATTTAAACAGACCTCGAGGCATAACTTGGATATTAGCTAAGCCAGCACCTCATCTACAAACAGCTAATTCACGATGATTTGTCCTCATCAGTGAGGAGAACAAAGATCTGACCTAACTGCATGAGAGGCCCTCTTCAGGATTTGAGAGTGGGGGTTGGTTATTATTGTTGCTAATGGGAAACACCTAGCAGGTTTAAAGAGTCTTATAGACTTCTGGGAAAAAAATATGCAAACCATCTCTCTTTCAAAAAAAATGATGAGCTTCTAATGCCACCAAATTTAAGGTTCAACCTTTTAGACAGACCTTGATGCATACTTGGATAATAGTAAGCCAGTACTTCATTAACAGACAGCTGATTCAGTTGCCCCTCATTAGTGCAGAGCAGAGAGAATTGCTTAACTAGGTGATGTATTATGTAGTTCCATCAATTTGGTTCTTGTGTTCCTATGACAGAGCAGAACTGCTGAAATGATTGGCGCAGATATGAGCAAGTCCTAAGAACAATTTAGGCAAAACTCGTACACTGTGTTATGCCTGGTACAGGAATTCATGGGGGAAAACATGACTCAGGGTTATCAAGAACATCAAGGGTTAATACTAAAGTGTTCCTTTAACAATTCAAATACCTTTTTTTTTAGTTCTTATCAAATGTTACCATAAATGTTTTAAAGGGATAACTGGAAAATAAGAGTCTTACATCGGGAAGACCAGATCCTCCTATAACATAGATGATTCATTTCCATAGGGTCCTCAATATCCACCACCAACACTTGAGCTAGTAGAAAAATATGTTTGTTACAAGAGGAATTTGAGGAAACAAGCCCTGAGAACTTATGCTTGGGATGTGAGCGATAAAGAGATCAGTTGTGGATTAATTACTGTTGCTTTTAGCTGTTGGTTACACCACTCTAATATCCAGCCTGAATATATGTGTAGTCATGAAATAAGATCTTTCAGAGATGTCAATTGCAAAATAATCCAAATGCCTATGCAAATTGTCTACCTGTAATAGCTCATGGGATTTCTGCCCTGAGAGATGGACAGAGAGAAAAGAAAGAGAGAAAGAAAGAAAAACAGATTGACATATAGGCTGAGATTCATTATTTCTTATTTTTGTATACCTATAGCATGTACTCCAAATGACTCAAATGACATTTATACCTGTGACATTACTGTCTTTTTGGTAATTTTTTTGTAATAAAATGAGAAATCTAGAGTAAGGTAGGTATTTTGTATAGACGTGTCTGTCTCTGTAGGTCATGATGCTCTTATATCATCTGAAGAGCTGAATTTCCTTCTGTCAAAACCTATTAAATGAATACATGTCTGGCAGTGCAGCTGGCATACCCGTTACTCTACCTTTTTCAATTGTCAGTGTTAATATGATTACTGAAGGCTAATATTGAAGCAGCGTTCTGTCCTAGATTACAAAACTTTGCCACAGAATGCACCCAGATAAACCTTACTCACCACCATGTTAAAGAAATAAACAAAAGGAAAAGAGCTGAATCTGAATCATTAAAGCAAAATATATGGGATAACTGAGATAAACAAATGCTGTACATATCCCAGAGCAACCATACTTCAAACACTGATTTCATTGTAGCTATGTACAAGGACACTGGAACTCACAGTACTTTACAGTATTTTGCTTGGTTCTGACTATCCTTATATTGGATTTTTGTTAAAACTGCTTTAATGCAATATAAAAAGAACACTATTAAAAACAAACAGCTACAGTATGTCGAGAAGCAAAAAGTAGCAAATTATGGTGTAATCATTGTGTCCACTAAGTTGCAACTTTTTTAATGTCATGGTTGCCCTATATGTACCAAAATGAAGTGAAGAGACTGATCTGCAACACTAGACACAACCAACAGACAAGAATCTAACAGTTTTAGAAAAAAAAGTCAATCCTTATTTTGAATTCTGGACATCTCCGTTAACCATGCTTATAACTGAATCTGCTACAGTATTCATGGAAAGTTTCAGTGAATTTCATCTAAGTAAAGGAAGCAAGTTTAAAATATGCTGGATGAAGATATTTGATTCCAAACCATTTTTAACACATTTTATTTTGCAAACTATGAATTAAACACTTTAGACTATGTAAAAAAAAACTGTAGAAGCTGGCCAAAGGACAAGCCCCCTCCTCTAAGAAGAGCTCATATCACTACTCACTGTCCAAGTCAAGCTGGGAGGTTTCATCATCCACATGAATAACTTGGCTTTCCTGTTGTGAAGGGTTGGTTATTTTTATCCATATAGTCCATAAGGTAATCATAATCCATAAAGGCAATACAAAGGACCAGAAAATCAGTAAGATCTTATGAAAAAAACCTGCACATATAATGTAGCTAAACCTAGAATGGCCCAGAATTATTTATGTTTATGCCTTCCATAAGCTATTATGAAAATTTCTAGAAATAGACTTGTATTTTCGAACGTTATGACATGGATTTGGTACTTACTTAGAAGGGTTAACAAAACACATGATGAGTCTCCTATGCTCCAGGCAATTCTGTATGTATGTCATCTCTATTTTTCTAACACATAGATAAGAGATGTGAGAAGGTGGCAAAAATGTTATATAATGCTGCAAATATCTTTATACAGATATAGAATAACCTCCAAAAGTTGTTCAGCAATATGTATTACATGGTGGAAGATGAAAAGTGATACACATTTCCAGCAATAAATTCAAATCTGAATGGTTTCAAAGGGAATTATTGAGAAATAGTGAAGGTTCCTATTGTTACATAACATCTGGTCAGGGTATTGCCTAGCAACAAGCGCAATAACAAGAAGATTACATTATTTCAGACCTTATCTCTGTAGTGACCAGTGTTGTCACCTACCAGACCTTAATGTATGCTCTCCATATGCATAGATAGAAAAAGGTAAGTAAACACTCACACTCCAGTGTAGTAGAACCAGGTATACAAGAATGAAGGTCAGATAAATCTTCTTCACACCATATTATAGCCCGTAATACGGCAAAGCAACGAAGGTGGAAGAGAGTAAAGAGAGGAGGGATGATCATCTTGAGATAAAACTAAATAATAATAGCAATTAGTGTTGAGCAAAGTGCTCTTCGGATCGAAGACCTAAAGTCACTTTGTTCAAAACTTTGAATGCTGTGCGGAGATCCGTCTCTTTGCAGCATTCAAATGTATGGGCTTCATGGAGGTGAAATTCGTTTTGTCCGAAGTCTTGTGAGAGTTCATTGAATAACTTTGGACTTTGATTATTCAACTTGAAATCTATTTTAAAACTGGTATCCAAAGTCAGCTTCGGTACCTAGGTACCAGCCATTACTGAAGCCAACTTCGGATCCCAATTTTAAAATGGTTTTCAAGTTAAATAAGCAAAGCCTAAAGTTATTCAATGAAGTCTTACAAGAATATAACGAAAATCACCTCTGCGAAGCCCATACATTTGAACGCTGTACGGAGACGAGTCTCCATACAGCATTCAAATGAAGTTTTGAAACAAAACGACTTTGGATCTTGACTCCTAAGCAAGCTTCGCTTAACATTAATAGCAATGAAGAACAAGTTCTGTAAGAAGCACTAGAGTTGAAACTGTTATATATGCATGAACCTGTAGCATGGCTGGCACTGTTTTATTTGCACTACAGCTTGTTCTATTATACAGAAACCAAAGGGGGGATTATTAGAACATGCAAGTTTAAATCCATACTTTATTGGCTTAAAAAGCCTCTTTCAGCATAATCAACCCTATTAAACCAGGCATACTGCCTTGTAGGGTTTATCATGAGGATTAAAATGATACTGTACCTTTCTTTTATCTGTATGTTAAACAGATGCCAAGATATCTGTTTTTATTCATATAAAAATCTGAAAATTCAAGCACCAGGGGGCAGGATTGAATCCCTGGAGCACTGTTTTTGTAACACCCCTGTGCTCTGTACACTCCTCCCTTCCCTTGATTGATAGGGCTAGACATCAGCATGCGGAGGGCAGAGCTGTGTCCTAGCATGTACATATTTTATACACTATTTACTATAGTCTTACCATAATAAGAAGAGTGGATTTCATTGCTTATAAAGCTAATATACATATTACTGGTTTATTCACGAGAATATGATTAGAAAAACCTCAATTGTCAATATGATAAGGCTGTAACTTAAAGTTAAGTGGTTAGCCTTGCAAGTTTGAACCATAGGAGAGACTTTTAGATTTTTTTTCCCCTTCAGATATGTGTCTCCCTCATTTAACCCATTATAAAAGGCTATAGCCTAACTGTATTGAAAATAGTGTTTTTAACCACCTCAGCCCCCCTAGCTTAAACACCCTTAATGACCAGACCACTTTTTACAATTCTGCACTACACTAGTTCATGTAAAAAGTGAGTTCATGTAAAATTTTATTTTTTGTCATAAGTTAGTGGACTATGAGACTTTGTAAGAAAAAAAAAAAAAAGCCAATTTCTGCTAACTTGTGCCAAAAAAAAATCTTCTATGAACTCGCCATGCCCCTCACGGAATACCTTGGGGTGTCGTCTTTCCAAAATGGGGTCACATGTGGGGTATTTATATTGCCCTGGCATTTTAGGGGTCCTAAAGCGTGAGAAGAAGTCTGGAATCCAAATGCGTAAAAATGCCCCCCTAGGCTGCACAAAAATTGTCACTCATGTGGTATCGCCGTACTCAGGAGAAGTAGGGCAATGTGTTTTGGGGTGTATTTTTATATATAGTTCTGGCAATGTGCAGATCCGCAAAATGCGGAAAGCACATTGCCGGTGTCCGTGTTTTGCAGATCCGCGGATTTGTGGATCCGCAAAACACATACGGACGTCTGAATGAGCCTTACAGGGGGGTGATTAGTGACGGGGGGGGGTCACAGGGGGTGATCAGGGGGGGGGTGACATGGGGTGATCAGGGGTTAATCGGGGGTTTATCAGGGGTTAATCAGTGACGGGGGGTGGATGGGGGGGTCTGTGTGGTGATTGGTGCACTTACATATGTTTCCTCTGGTGGTCCCAAGCAAAAGGGACCACCAGAGGAGCAGGCAGCAGGCATATCAGACGCTGTTATCAAAACAGCGTCTGATATGCGATTTTTTTTAAACTACTACAGCCTGCCAGTGCATGATCAGCGCTGGCAGGCTGTAGTTTAACTTCCTCCCGACGCTATCCTGTGAGCGCGCGTGCGTTCACAGGAAATCTCGCCTCTCGCGAGATAACTCGCCGATGCGTCGATGAGGAATAACCCGGCCGCCCGCAGGACGCATCCCTGCGTTAGGCGGTTGGGTAGTGGCTAAACTTAGAAAGCTAACACATATTACTAGTTTTCTTGTAATCATACATTGTTCCTGTGAGTAAACCAGAAATATGTATTAGCTTTCTTAGCAGAAAAAAACTTCTATTCTCAATATATTAAGGCTGTTAGGCAATGAAGGAGAAAAAGATAACTGAAGAAACAAATTTAAAGTCTCTGCTGGGACTATAGCCTCTAAATGCAAGAATGACCACTTATCACCAGGCTAAAGTCTTACCATATAAAGAAAAAATATTTTTCTACAACTAGAAAGCTAATATATCTGGTGTCTTTACAATAATATATTGTGCCTGTGAATAAACCAGTAATGTTGTAACTTACCTGTCCAGGCCCCAGTGGTGACATCTCCAGCTTCAGAACTACTGCGCCGGGAGAGGTGTGCTGCAAAGCTATGCCCCCTGGTGACATGACAGCATTCCTACCAACAGGATGTAGTCCTCTGTTTCTCTCCACAGTGGGTGTGTGCTGGAGGAAAACTAGCAGTGCTTGATTATTCAGCTGTTCTGTGTGCTGTGTATGACTAATGAAGCACCGAGTCATGGACCTATCAGGTTCTGATCCTGGGTCTTGGTGCTCTATTTAAACCACTTCCTGGCCATATACTTTTTCCAGTGTTAGTTTCAGACTGCCTAGCTGTTTTCTTCGTTCTGTGTGTGTGTGGATTGCTATTATTGTTATTAATCTCAGCTTGCCTTTTGCTTCTCTCCCATCTGGTCCTGACTTTGGCATGGATTTTTGACTACACTATGTCTTGCGATTTTGTACTGTTGTGTCCTTCCTGCTCTGAACCATTCCAAATGCTACTTTTGTATGGGTTTTTATTTTACTTCATAATGTATGGGCACAAATATAGATTGCTCTAAAGCCCTCTATTACAGTGTTGCCAACACTGTAGATTTAGGAGCATGGCTATAATGGGACCATAGCTTGAAGATCCTGCTATATTTTGTGCAGCATGCCATACATTTCATCTCTCTAAAAATCTTGATGGCATGGGCTGCGCACACCTACAACCCCAACACAACTCCTAAAAGAGAAAAACTTTAATTCTTAGCAATATTTCCAGGGTATATTAAACATGAAGGCAACTCATAAGTTATTGTGTGAACGTTGAAAGAAAAAGAATTACTTTAGCAAAATTATTGTCTGTGCTGTTTCTTAAAGGGGTTTTCCGAGATTGTAATATGCATGACCTTTTCCCAGGATAGGTTATCGATATCAGATCAGAGGGGTCCGACACCCAGGACCCCGACTTATCGGCTGTTTGAGGAGACGCCATCCATTGTATAGTGGCTGTATTTGCTACTGCATCTCAGCCCCATTCATTTATATGGGCCTAAGCTGTGTGTAGGTCATTTGATTAATGAACATGAAATTACATGACCTAAGAGGAGGTATAGCACTCACCTGAGCACCACTGCCTCTTAAAACAGCTGATCTTTTGGATCCATGCCAATGTGATATTGATGACCTATCCTGAGAATAGGCAGGCCATCAATATCAGAATCTCGGAAAATCCCTTTAATATAATTTTACTTCAGAGCTGTAACTTGTAGCTTTCTAGCCTCAGTGCAAAATGCATAACAGGACTCTCCCAGTTGCTGTGTACCATTTAAAATACTGAAGTCTTCTTACGTCCAATAGAAGGTAAAGGAAAATCTGGCAGTACTGCATGTATCAGTGGCAAGACATATGCTGGAGAGAGGTTTTTATTGAAGTAGGAACATGGTGTTTCAAGGCCAAACAGGCCTCTTTGTTAATCTTGAGTTGAGCCTGACAAATGGCCTGTTTCGCCCGGAACCCATTGTTGCTACTTCAATAAAAAACATTTCCAAGCATCATTTTTGCCACCCGGCTGATGTACAAGAAATAGGAAAGGTATGTATAAATAGACATATCCAAAAACTATCAAAATGACATGATTGACATAGCGTCGATAATTGCATAAATAGTTTAACATGATTGGTAGTTACTAAAACGGTAATTGCATTAAATAATTTCATACATGGTTTTCATCAATACATTTCATCAATAAATTCCATAAATGATTGCATTACATCAGAAGAAAGACCACCAGGAAGCTCTGTTACACACAAGGTGATAGGAGACAAAAAGTGGAGGAGTACATGGATGCTGAAACATGAATGCTGAGTACATGGATGCAGAGTACATATATGGTAAAGGTGGAGAGAGGCAGACGAGCAAAAAGTACACTGGATATGAAAAGAAAGACACAAAGGTAGAGCTTGTAATAGAAAGATCTGAGATGGGGAAAGCCACATGGACAGAGCATAGCAGGAGTGGCATGGCAGTGATAAAGGAATGTAACAAAGGCCTGCAAAATAGGTTGTGTTAGCTCACCAAGTGTGTGTCCACTTGATAGCAGGGAGAGCCGGCACGGTGGGACATCTGTGGCGCCATGTTTAAATAGGCAGGAGGTTGTCCTGATTGGTGTGGGTGGGAGTTGTTGCGTAGGCGTGAGAACATGCCCATTAGTAATGTCCGGTTCATGAATGAATCGTTCTTTTGATTCAATTCTGTTCACTGAACCGGAGGAGTCGATTCCTCTAACTGAGCTGAATCGTTTGAAAACAGCTCAATCAGACTCAGTACAATACAGTATTCAGAAAAAAGGTCGCTCTGCTGTTTCAGGAGAAAACCAGGTTCCCTTGGAACTATATTCACACAGCGAACACAGAAAGCCGGTCACTCTTCTACCACGATTTGTGCTGTCCTTCCTTCTATACCTTGATAAAATGGATAAGACTTCGTAGTGAAGCACTGCCAGCCTCGTATAGATTTTAAAAGGTTTATTATACTCACAAAGGAGATCTTGTATCACAGCATATAAAATATAATTGTGCCCGACCCAGGTTTCGCTCACGCTTCTTCAGGGGCGTCTATTACATCAATATTGGGTCGCTACTTTTATACGTAACACCCCCACAAACGTTAAGATCAATCATAAAAACCATATAAAATATTATAACAGATAATACCTCAAATCTTAAATATAATACTATACAGTATAACAATTCCATGCACAGTCAATAATGATGTTATTTCATAAAAGATCATTCAAAATTTCCCTGCGACAGCGTCACAAACAGGCCCTCCCTTATGATCACCTGATCTTGCTACTCCTCCTACTCACTCACAGGTCCTTTCCAGTTTCATTCATAAAAATCACAGACTCAGGTTACTCGCAGGTCCTTTATAATTTTTTTAAAAGGGACTGAAGTTCACTGGATTGGAATTGGTAAAAAATGCGATCAGAGATGGCGATTTTATTATTAAAATCAATAGGAGCGAAGTAAGATGGATGTTCCAATTTGGAACACTCCAGCCAGCAGGCTTAAATATGGAATGTGATATTAAATCTTGTTTATAATATGAGTAAAGAATTTTTGGGGACAAACTTTTTTAACAAATTATAAAGGACCTGCGAGTAACCTGAGTCTGTGATTTTTATGAATAACATCATTATTGACTGTGCATGGAATTGTTATACTGTATGGTATTATATTTAAGATTTGAGGTATTATCTGTTATAATATTTTATATGGTTTTTATGATTGATCTTAACGTTTGTGGGGGTGTTACGTATAAAAGTAGCGACCCAATATTGATGTAATAGACGCTCCTGAAGAAGCGTGAGCGAAACCTGGGTCGGGCACAATTATATTTTATATGCTGTGATACAAGATCTCCTTTGTGAGTATAATAAACCTTTTAAAATCTATACGAGGCTGGCAGTGCTTCACTACGAAGTCTTATCCATTTTATCAAGGTATAGAAGGAAGGACAGCACAAATCGTGGTAGAAGAGTGACCGGCTTTCTGTGTTCGCTGTGTGAATATAGTTCCAAGGGAACCTGGTTTTCTCCTGAAACAGCAGCGCGACCTTTTTTCTGAATATTGTCTGCATGGTGTGAACAGGACCCACAACACACCGGGAACCGCAAAGCTGAAAAAGGAGGCACAGTATTTTGAGACTTTTTATCTTTATTCAGTACAATACAGAGCAATAGCAGCAGGGCTTGTGTAATCTGATCCTAGAGTGGAAGCCCCTCCCTGTCCTGCAACCAATCAGATGTGAGGCAGCAGCTCTGAGTCTCCTGACACAGTACATGGAGTCTAAGAACCGAATGAGTCTATGAGTTAAAAGAACCAAATGATCCGACTTACTTATAGACTCATTCGATTCTTTGAGTTAAAAGAATCCTGTCACCAGAGCACTACACTGAGTCTAACTGCGCACCACGGCTCCTGTCCGGACTCAAGTCCTGAAGAACATGCCAGTCACTGAGCAGAACAGGAAGTCCCAGCAAGCCTGCTATTACCACAAAACGGCAGGGAATGCTGGGAGATGTAGTCCTGTTTATGCAGCAGCGTGCAGGAGGTGGACGGTCCGGTTTGTGCAGCGCTAGAGGAATGAAAATGACTCAGGTATAGGAAACGGGGATGTATATGGGGACAACCAGCAGACCATACTAGTTACCTGCAGCCAGAACCCTCATGGTTACACAGCTACCAGAGTGTCTGCCAGCTTAGGTTCACTTGCTTCCTGTCAGCCGAGAGCTGACCCAGCAAGTGAACCGAAGATTCAATGAACTGAGCATGCATAGTAAGCTTCGGTTCACTTGCTTGTCAGCCGCATCAGCCGACTCAGGAAGTCAACCGAAGATTTGATTCATGAATCGGTTCATTTGAATTATCTGATTCGAATTAACCAATTACTGTAAAAGATCCGAACTTCCCATCACTAATGCCCATAATGTGCGCCCTATCTAACATACCCGCGGTCAGTGGGTTGGCCGGGGAGAGAGAAGAACACGTGTGCGCTGGGTGGTCCGCTGTGTGCGCATGAGTGCTCGGAGAAGAAAGGAGTGTGGGGGCCATCTTGGAAAAGGGCAGGAGGGAGGTTGATGGAAATGAAACATGTGCAGGCGCATTATAGGAAGGGAGACCAGAACGCCATATTGTTTAAGGGACATCCACTTTAGGGGAAGGGATTATGCCCAAACTACAGTTTAAATAATGTGGCAGGCCAATGTAGCAGGCTAATGTGGCAGTGCAGCTGAAGTATAACAGGAAAACAGAGAAGTTTGAAAAGTAACAATTAGTGATGAGCGGCAGGTGCCATATTCGATTTCGACGAAATTCGCGAATATTCGAATGAATATTCGTTTCATATTCGTCGAAATCGAATATTCGTCATTTTTTCTAGTTATCGCGATTAACATGCGATTTAAATAATCGCATATTGCGATTTGTACTTAAGGCTACTTTCCTATTGGTTTCATATCTAGAATTAGCGAGGATGACGAATATGACGAATGTATTCGTCTATTCCTCAAAACGAAGATAACGAAGTATTCTACATCTTCGTTTTAGCTACCTATTCGTCAACTTCGCTAATTCTAGCAATCAAATAGGAAGGTTGACTATAGAGAGTGAGACAGCTGTGTTAAATTCGCTATGCGATTTTTTTTTTTTTAATAAATAGAATACTTATAATAATTTTATCAAGTAATATAATTATTGTATTAAAAAAAAAAAATCGCATAGCGAATTTAACTACAGCTGTCTGGTAAGTCAACCTTCCTATTTGATTGCTAGAATTAGCGAATAGCGAAGTTGACGATGACGAGACGAATAGGTAGCTAAAACGAAGATGTAGAATACTTCGTTATCTTCGTTTTGAGGAATATGACGAATACATTCGTCATATTCGCTATTCGCTAATTCTACCAAGCCAACCATAACTTCTGTGCTCATGGAGCGTCCCCATCACCATGGGAACGTCTCCATATACTAAAATGTACTGTCGGATTTGAGGAATTACGTTGAAATCGCAATGCGATTAATTCAAGTTATATTAATCGCATTGCGATTTCAACTTAGAGCTGGGTTTATAATGGGTCAGCTTGCTAGAATTAACGAAGTTAACGAATATGGAATATAGCAGCAGTGCTAAGTTGAAATCGCAATGCGATTAATTTAACTTAAAGTATTCGCATTGCGATTTCAACTTAGCACTGCTAGTGCATAGCTATTAGCTATACTCCATATTCGTTAATTCTAGCCTATGTAAGATAGCAGTGCTAAGTTGTAATCGCAATGCGATTAATATAACTTGAATTAATCGCATTGCGATTTCAACGTAATTCCTCAAATCCGACAGTACATTTTAGTATATGGAGATTCTCCCATGGATGGGGACGCTCCACATGAGCACGGAAGTCGGCAGAAGCGGCAACGGGCACTGACTAGAGCAGCCAGGAAGCCAGGAATCCTCAGGACAGGTAAGAACTACTTTTGGGAAGTAGGAAAGAAAAAAATATAACTAAAAAAAAACAAAAAAAAAAACGAATATTCGAAATAGCGAATTTATAGCGCTATATTCGAAATATTCGTGAATTAGCGAAGTGCAGATATTCGCTAAAATAATTCGCTTTTCGAATATTCGCGCTCAACACTAGTAACAATAATAATAACCCTAAATCAACTGTGGCAAGGGAATATGCACAGTCTTAAAGGTATAATGGGGGGGAAGGACTATAACAGGGCCAGAGACCCAAATATTTTAATTCACTGGGATATGGTGAAGAACCGGAGTATACTTGTCTGATAACAGAAAAGGTACTGCAGGATGTTAGTTAAACATGAATAAGAACAATCCATGGTGGAGAAGATATAAAATATGGAACTAGGTCACTAGAATGGCAAAACAAAGAATATGGAGCAACATATACCAAAATTTAGAAGGAGTACATTGACCATGGGATGTGCTTCGCGGGTGTCGCCACCCATTATTAGACGGCTCAGGTCCTAGGAGGAAAAAAAGCAAAAGAGTGTGTTAGGCAGAAACTTTAAGATATGATTATACATTCCATTAATCTAAGCAATCTTTATTCAGTCCATTAGGTTGCAAGGTATTCAAATGACGGATCCATGACATCTCTCTCTCCTGTAACCGCAGCTCACGGTCTTTGGCTCAAGGCTAGTCTGAATCTCCAAAAAAAACCTTCTAACTCATAACATAGAAGGCAAAGGACAGTGGGGGGCATTTATCAAATCTATATCACATCTTTGAAGGTGTGTGCACCAAAAGACATATGCTATCCATACCATATCTCCTTTGACTGAATATACACTTTAGGGAAGATTTATCGTGGATGCATTTTTGAAATCAGTGTTTTCTGGAATCTGTAGTCCCCTAATGCTCCAAATTTATCAGACGTCTCACATTGATAAATTTGCAACATCTTTAAGTTTTGTCTTGAGACCTTGCTACAGGTTTTTTTGATACTTCTGTACTGGAATGAGAATAGGAAATTTTTGCATTTGATAAATCTGGCAAGCACATCACTTTCCCAACCACTTTTCAAAAGTAACGAAATGTATATAATTATAAATCACGTCTCCAACCTAATGGCCAAACCATAATTTCTTGAATTAATGTTAACATTTGTAAAATGGAGACTAGAATATTTCTTGTTTGAAACTAAGAGCATTCATTAGCTGTTAAATGTTAAATATAATCCTCTTACAACTGAATGATCCATGAGATTTGTCAGTGCAAACGTCTCCTGTAAAGAGATAAAATGCCTTTGAAACGAAAGGAAATAAAACCCGAACGTATATAATTGTATATTGTAAGTCTTGTATCAGTGTCCAATATTTTCTTATAATGCTTCATGCACATTGACAAGTTATGGATCCTCGTTGTACAGATCACTAAAAAAGTGTCCTGTATTATACCTGAGCCTATACTGTATCTCCATGTACCTCTAATTCTATCATATCTTAATCCCTTTTTATGTCATATTACATCAGTATTCTCCCTTATAAGCAACATGTCTAGCAGTAGTGTTCATTATTGGTGCTATAATATCACATATTCAAATCCGTTTTAGGCAAACAGTGGATAGGAATAATCTGATAGATCTTTAGCAGGTCTTGTGTTGATTACAACACCTTAAATAGGGTCTCTGGTCACATAATGAAAGTACCCCAAACACTTCATATGTCTCTCCATTATAACTGTTTTTTATATTAGCACTTTCCTATCCCTCTTCCCAGCATTACTGCAACCTGGTATGATGTTTACCTACAGAACTTCCTGTTTGCATCAGCTTCCTGCTGGGTTTGCTCACCAAGCCTCAGGATTTGCTTTGCCTTCCCTCTGCAGTAGTCACACCACCTACAGCTCTCATCATCATGTTACTTAGTCGGAGCAAGCCCCGAGAAACAGAACATGCTAACTTTGGTTAGAAAACCTAGCATGTTAGGTTAGGAATCTAAAGAAAACAGAAAGTAAGCCATGTAAACATATTTTCAGGTTGCAGTGATGCTGAGAACAGAGAATGGGAAGTGCTGACATGAAGAACAAATATATAGGACAAAAGTGGGCAGTGCTTGGGTACTCTGGGCAGATAAAACATTTTTATCATAGGAAGTTGAACCCATTTAAAGAGCACCTGTCAGCAGAATCTGCAGTACCCCTGACGTGGAGGTACAGTATCTGCAAATTATCTGTTTTGCAGTATTATATATATTGTAATGTATGTACACCAACAGATGTGGTATGGTCAGCAGGAACAGTGTTAACGACCCTGTTCCTCTCCACTTAGGAGTGAGCTGATCCTGCTTCCTGCTGAGAGGGGGAGTTCTAGATAAAACAGTGAGGAGGAAGAAAGCGCATAAAATTGCTCCTACTCCAAGCATCTTAGGTAGAGATGAGCGAAGTTTAGAAAAATTCGATTCGGCTGCTTCTCCGAACTTCAATTTGATTTGCTACAAGTTACTTTGTCACAAATTGTTTTCCATTGTATGGAGTGGGTGCAATGATGAGGAACAGCGATCGCCACGTGGTGTGTGGGCTTTGCTCTTCCATGTCACTAATGGCACTAATGTAAGCGGTGACGGGGGGAGGACTCCATCAGCACCCCCCAAATGCTAATGCATTGTATTTTAAAAACAATTAAAAGATTGCCTGTCAAATTCCCCTTATAGGACTATTAAGTGGTTTAACAAAAATAAATAAATTATTAAATAAAGAAATTCTAATAAAAAATGCGCTTTTTTCCATTGAAAATACACTTTCCAATGAATAAAATTGCAAAAATAAAATCTCCCCCACGTTTTGTATCGCTGCATCCATAATGACCTGCACTACAAAACACAAAAAATGACAGAATTGCAAAATTATTTTTAGTCACCAACAAAAAGACTTAATACCAAGCGATCAAAAAGTGTTATTTACCCCAAAATGATCCCAATGAAAACTACAAGTCGTCCCGCAGAAATCAAGACCTCCCACAACTCTCCCACATAGAAACAAAAATAAAAATGTTATGGGTCTTGGGATGCGGCAATACACAAAGATTTTCTTTTTTTACAAAAAAGGGGTTCTATTGCACAAAAGTAGTAAAACATAAAAAAAACTATATTTATTTGGTATTGTTGTAATTGTTGTTATCGCATTGACCCAGAGAATAAAGATATTATGTTTTTTATGCCAAGAAGTGAACGCCGCAAAATTTCTAATGTAAAAACTCAGTGGCAGTATTGCTATTTTTTCATATCTCTCTCCCAGAAAGAGTCAATAAACGTTAATCAGAAAGTTATGTGTACCCCAAAATGCCACCATTAAAAACTACAACTTGTCCTGCAATAAATAAGCCCTCAAACAGCTACATAGATGGAAAAATAAAAAAGTTATAGCTCTTGGAAGGCGATGAGGAAGAAAGGAAGAAAAATGCTTGGTCAGTAAGACCCAGGCTTGTCACTAGGGGTTAAGTATCTAGTTTACACAGAAACATAAGTAGAGGTGACCGGGTCTTCGTAGTAACAAACACTCCCAACTCCTCAAGGCTCTTTTGACCCAATTAGAGTGCTTGATGTTATAAGGGCTGGCCCCCAGTCTTATTGGGCATGACTAGCCACAGGAAGAGGTGGAGATCTGCATATATCAAGCCTGTAAGTAGCAATGATCCATTTTTAAGAGAAAAGATCTCTGACAATAAAAATAATCTATTAGATTATCCTTCTTGTTACATATAGCATGTATAGACATACATATGCCTTCATGGTTATTTCTAAAAACAGGGCTTATTATCTTAGCATTTTGTTAATAAAGGTTACGTTTTAAAACATCATTACACAATTCTCACTACAGTGTTTAGATATTGGTTGGGGTGCCTCTGTGCCTAGAAGTCTTCTCTTTTGACCCATGTGCCACTTGTGCAAGGGTGACTGGTGACCTACCCTTACTCAAGGGCCCAATGGGGAATTCACCTTTCTCCTGTTACATTGTAGACCAGTCCAAGCCTGCTAGTGAATGTTCTTTTGTGATGAATAGGATGCAGATATGCCATGTCTTTGCTTGTTTGTGTAATATATGTGTGCACTGAATAAGCAAAAATTATCATGTAAAAACATTAGGGGAGATTTAATATGAGGGGCATTTTTAGTCAGTTTTGCAGGAGTCTGTGTTGCCTTAATTTGCACCAAAAATATCAATTGTTCCTTGATGTTCAGTGCATCATTAAAACGTACCTGAGTTTTCAAGAAAAGTTTGCATAATGGTTGTGCTTCATTACAGAACCATAACTGTGAAGGAACACAGGGCTTTCAGGGCTAAAATCTTTCTCAGCCATATTATTCCCTGTTTCAGCTAAATGCATTTCTCTCACAAGCAGTGGGTGTCTCCCTTTTATGGAAATTGTCATTACTACACTGCAGTAACCGCACTTCCCTTGCTTCCCGCTATTTGTTTTCTTCTAAGTAGATCAGAAAGCTGATCAGACTTACAAAGGTGCTTCTCTGCTCTTCAAAAGCTGTGTAAAGGTGATACTTTAATCAGGCTCAGGAACGTAGCTAGCTCTGACACCTCCCATTTCCTGCAAACTGTCTCTGTTACTAGAGATGGATCTAGCCTAACAATAGGCAGTAAACTGTAAATTATGTGGAAGTGAAACCCCTAGTGACTATAACTTTACTGTTTTTTTCAGGTGGCTGCAGGCAGATTTTTTAAAATTCATTGATTTAGAAATTTGCTAATGAAACTAATTTCCATTTAATTAAATTGAAAGTACAGTGATTCTTTAAATTTAACACTTCTGTCTTGAGGTGTTACTCACTTTGTGATGAGCAGCAGGGGCAATATTAGAATTTGCGATATTTTGTGAATATTTGGGCGAATATTCGCCATATATTCACGACTTCGCAAATTCCTTATCTTCAGGCATTATTTTCTTGATTGCGAAAATTCGCATTAAAAAATGTGCATAAAATTTGCATAAAAATTCGCATTGACTGGTATTTAAAAAAAAAACAATATTCACGATTACGGAAATTTTTTGAGATATTCTAAATATTTGCAAATTCTCAAAGTGCCGATATTCACGATTAAAATTCGCAATTCGAATATTCATGATCAACACTATACCATACCACCCTTTTAGGGGAGGGAGATTGTAACAGTTTTTGTGACTTTTTAAAAAGTCTCACTTGATGAATATGGAGTCAATATGGAGTCAAACTAATAAATATGTTTAAACACTGTCACATTTCAAAACTGAAGTGAGTGGTATAAACTGCTGCAGAAGGTTTGCACAAAAAAGATGCAAAAAGTCGCAAAATCCTTTTTGTGACTTTTTGAAGCCAGAATTCTAAAATGCAGGACTTGATAAATTCCGATGATTCTGGTGAGCACCTAGTACAGGTGTGACTTAAACATGGTTGCTTCTATTCTATGTTTCTATCATTATAGATCTTTAGTAACTTTTGTGTTAATGCAGTAGATCTCTAGCTCTCTTGCTGTTATGACATTCCTTTATTATTTCTACTAGAAGTTATGAATGAGTTGCTAGCAGTCTGTAGTAAGGGGCGGTAACCAGTTGGGGGTGTGTACCTGCACAGGCTCACTCTATCCAATCAGTGCTGCCAATTTCACACTGTGCAGGTACACACCCCCAACTGGTTACCACCCCTCTGTACCCTTACTGCAGACTGCTAGCAATGTATCCTTAACTTCTAGTAGAAATATTAAAGGAATGGCACATCATAGAGCCATACGAATAGATTCTCCAGAATTTTTATTATATAGGGGAATACATGAAGCTATTAAAACATGCATATCAGGAGTGGTGAAAGGTCCTTTATGTCTATACAGAGGATTTGAAGCTCTGTGAAAGAAAAATAGAGCTCCAACTCCTGTAAAGAAACATTAAGAAATGAAGCTGCACAGAATTTGGGGCTTTGTTAGATTGAAATAGTTCAACCCAACAAAGGAAAATATCTGAGTTTGTATGTTGATCCTGTATTTGCATCGGTTCCATCTCATTCCAAATACTGCTGCAATGGGTGTGAGATTGCAAAATGTGTGTGAGATCTTATTACATGATGCTGTGAGAGATGGCAATCTCTGTACAACACTACGAAATATGTTGGTGCTATATAAGCAATTGCAAATAAGCATGCAGTCTTTTGTATTGAAACAAATTGGATCTAAAGAAACTAGAGATGAGCGAATCGAAGCTGATGAAGTGGAATTCGTTTAGAATTTCAGGAAAAATTTGATTTGCAACGAATGCGTATTTCCTTGCGCTTCGCGGTAACGAATTACAATTTTCCTAAAATGGCTGCTACACGTGTGAGGACTGAGAACATGGGGCAAGGAACTCTGGGAAGGTGGGATCACCCAGATTAACATGCCTGCATGCAGCCAAACAGCAGCCAACCAGCCCTTTTATGTCACAGCCCTATAAATACAGAGGCCATCTTACAGTCAGACATTTTCCAGCGTTCAGAGTGCAGGGACAGACGTGTGAAGGCGCTAGGGACAGTGGAAAAACGATTGTGGGGAAAAAAAGACAGAAAAAAACATTTATAAATGCAGGGAAAGGATAGGGAGGAATCCTTTCACAGCATATTAGTGCAGGGAAAGACATTAAAAGGCGCTAGGGACATTGATAGGAAAGTGATTTACAAGTGCAGGGAACGATTATTTGGGGATCCAAATAGTCATTAGACAACTCTGTCATTCCAGCTTTTTGTTATTGGGCTGCAAGTGTTATGTTGAAAAGCTTTAAGAGGCTTATATCTTAGTATATTTTTCAGTACTACAAGAAAAAGATATACACAGTTATTTCTGTTGAAAGCGTATAGGGGCGTATTTCAGTAAAAAAGAAAAATATATACGCACTGCACTGTTGCAGTTATTCCTGGTTAAAGCATATAGGGGTGTATTTCAGTAAAAAAAGAACAATATATACGCACTGCACTGTTGCAGTTATTTCTGGTGAAAGAGTATAGTGGCCTATTTCTGTCCAACAAGAAATATATATACTCAGGTCACTTCTGCTGTTATTTCTGGTGAAAGCGTATATACTGTAGTTGTATTTCAGTAAAAAAAATATATATATGCGCACTACACTGTTGCAGTTATTTCTGGTGAAAGCGTATAGTGGCCTATTTCAGTCCAACAAGAAATATATATTCTCAGGTCACTTCAGCAGTTATTTCTGGTGAAAGCGTATAGGGGCGTATTTCAGTACTACAAGAAAAATATATTCTCAGTTCACTGTTATATCTGATAACGCCTTTACTGGCGTATTGCAGTAGAAAAAGAAATATACATTCGCCATTCGCACCTGCACTTATATGTTGAAAAACCTTTAGTGACGCATATCACTAGAAATAGAAATATGCATTCGTCATTCGCTGCTTCATTTATATCTTAAAAAGCCTTTATTGACATATAGCAGTAGAAAATGAAATATACATTCGCCATTCGCTCCTGCACTTATGTCTTGAAAAAACTTTAGTGACGTATATCAGTAGAAAAAGAAATATACATTCGCCATTCACTGCTGCACTTATATCTTGAAAAACCTTTATTGACATATATCAGTAGAAAAATAAAAATACATTCAGCGTTCACTGTTGCAGTTATATGTGGTAAAGCCTTTAGTGGCGTATTCCTGTACAAAAATCAAGATATATTCAGCTTTTTTTAGCGCTGCAGTTATATGTGGGAAAATCTTTTTTGCGGCATGGACTGAATTACGTTGTGTTGAAATTTTGTATTTACGTTTCACAAACTGCACACTTACGTGACGACGTCCATAAGGAGCGGCGCACCAATACAGGTGAATACACTATGCACTAACCCTGCACAAAAATGTGAACTAATTCACACTAGCCCGCATCTATCTGTGGTATTGCTTACTGGACACTCTCAGGACTTTTCTGCATTACCGAAACCGCACAAGGACCTACTTCCTCCACTCTGTCCCATTCACTTCAGATTACTCTGCGTCAGGCACCGTTGTTTTTTTGAAACTGATAGCCTATAACCCTCTGTTGAAAAGCCTTTAGAGGTGTATATACGTGGAAAAAGAAAAATATACTCAGCGTTCACTGTTCCAGTTATATGTGGTAAAGCTTTTAGTGGCGTATATCCGTATAAAAAGAAAAAGATATTTGGCGTTCAGCGCTGCAGTTATATGCGGTAAAATCTTTTTTGAAATATTTTGGTGGAAAAAAATCTTGTATTCATCATTAAGCGCTGCACTTATATGCGGTAAAATCTTTTTTCAATTATTTCTGTGGAGAAAAAACTTGTATTCAGCATTAAGCGTTGCACTTATATGCGGTAAATCTTTTTAGAATTATTTTTGTTAAAGAAAAATCTTGTATTCTGCATTAAGCGCTGCACTTATATGCTGTACAATCTTTTTAGAAATATTTTGGTGGAAAAAAAACTTGTATTCAGCATTAAGCGCTGCACTTATGTGTGGTAAAATCTTTTTTTTATTATTTCGGTGGAGAAAAAAACTTGTATTCAGCATTAAGCACTGCACTTATATGCGGTACAATCTTTTTTAAATTATTTTAGTGGAGAAAATACTTGCATTCAGCATTAAGCGCTGCACTTATATGCGGTAAAACCTTTTTTGAATTATTTTGTTGGACAAAAATCTTGTATTCTGCTTTAAACGCTGCACTTATATGCTGTAAAATCTTTTTTGAAATATTTTGGTGGAAAAAAATCTTGTATTCAGCATTAGGCGCTGCACTTATATGCATTAAAATCTTTTTTGAAATATTTCGGTGGAGAAAAATATTTTATTTTGCATTAAGTGCTGCACTTATATGCGGTAAAATCTTTTTTTAATTATTTCGGTAGAGAAAATACTTGTATTCAGCATTAAGCGCTGCACTTATATGCGGTAAAAACCTTTTTGGAATTATTTCGTTGGACAAAAGTCTTGTATTCTGCGTTAAGCGCTGCATTTATATGCTGGAAAATCCTTATTGAATTATTTGGGTGAAAATACAAATTTCCACCTCCTCCATTAACTTCCTCATCTCTTCATTATTATCGGACACACTAACTTTACACCCCCCCTCGCTATATATATGAGTGGTGCCAGCACCACCTAGGAGCTAATAAAGGTAAATTACACTGCCAGCCTGTTAAAGGGAATTACAGCATAATACCACAATACATTTGATGACATTTAGCAAGAGTTTAAAGTGCCCACATAGTGCATCAAGATGAATCAGGAGTGGATCAGCCAGGATTTCCACACACCAATGCCTGATGCATCAGAATAGATCATCCATGGTGCCACACCAATACATTTGACAAAAGAGACCGGTTTCTTCTGGCTACCTGCCTCAGCTACTATTCTGATGCTGTTTGTTACCCGCCTGATGCCACATATCTGATGCCAAGTGTTACTTCTTTCACCGACCATCTTCAGTGTGTACTGGTATTGCCACTCACCTCCACAGTATGTCACCTTGCCACTCTGTGGCCTCCTGATGCTGCCGCCACCTCCAGACTCTGCCATTGTGCCGCTCTGTGGTCTCCTCATGCTGCTGCCAATTCCAGACTCTGTTATTGCGCCGGTCTGTGGCCTCTTCATGCTGCCCCCACCTCCAGACTCTCTCATTGTGCCGCTCTGTGGTCTCCTCATGCTGCTGCCGTCTCCAGACTCTGTTATTGTGCTGCTCTGTTGCCTCCTTATGCTGCCAGCACCTCCAGACTCTCTCATTGTGCTGCTCTGTGGTCTCCTAATGCTGCTGCCGTCTCCAGACTCTGTCATTGTGCATCTCTGTTGTGTCCTCATGCTGCTGCCACCTCCAGACTCTGTCATTGTGCAACTCTGTGGCCTCCTCATGCTGCTGCCACCACCAGAGTATGTCATTGTGCTGCTCTGTGGTCTCATCATGCTGCCGCCACCTCCAGACTCTATCATTGTGCAACTCTGTGGCCCACTCATGCTGCCGCCACCTTCAGACTATGTCATTTTGCCTCTCTGTGGTCTCCTCATGCTGCTGCAACCTCCAGACTCTGTCATTGTGCAAATCTGTGGCCTACTCATGCTGCTGCCACCTCCAAACTCTGTCATTGTGCCACTCTGTGGTATCCTAATGCTGCTGCCGTCTCCAGACTCTGTCATTGTGCATCTCTGTTGTGTCCTCATGCTGCTGCCACCTCCAGACTCTGTCATTGTGCAACTCTGTGGCCTCCTCATGCTGCTGCCACCACCAGAGTATGTCATTGTGCTGCTCTGTGGTCTCATCATGCTGCCGCCACCTCCAGACTCTATCATTGTGCAACTCTGTGGCCCACTCATGCTGCCACCACCTCCAGACTCTGTCATTGTGCCGCTCTGTGGTCTCCTCATGCTGCTGCCACCTCCAAACTCTGTCATTGTGCCACTCTGTGGTATCCTAATGCTGCCACCACCTCCAGACTCTGTTATTGTGCCGCTCTGTGGTCTCCTCATGCTGCTTCCACCTCGCCACTATGTCATAGGGCCACTCTGTGTACTTCTCATGCTGTTCCAACCCTCCCCATTTCATAACTGGTCCACTATTTTGGCTTTCGGCCTGGCTGACATCATCATTTATTTGACACTTCTTCTGATCTGTCAGAAGGAAGGAAAAATGAGATGCACAATGGATCCTGTATGTGTAGCAGCTTTAACCGCTACAGGACCGCCGCACGCAGGATTGCGTCCTGGCGGCGGCCCTGTAGCTCTGATCGGACGCATCGGCGCGTCATCTCGCGAGACGCGAGATGACGCGAGGACGCGCCCGCACATGCGCAATGCGCGCCATCGGCGCGCTCGCATGTAGTTATACTACAGCCTGCCAGCGCCGATCGTGCGCTGGCAGGCTGTATATGGCAGAAAAAATCGCAGATCAGACGTTGTTCTGTGAACAGCGTCTGATCTGCTTGCTGCCCGCTTCTCTGGTGGTCCCTTTGCTTGGGACCACCAGAGAAAAATATCAAAGTGCACCACACAACCCCCTCACAAGTTAGTGGAATGTGAGACTGTAAAAAAAAAAAAAAAATACCATTTCCGCTAACTTGTGCCAAATTTTTTTTCTGTGAACTCGCCATGCCCCTCACGGAATACCTTGGGGTGTCTTCTTTCCACAATGGGGTCACATGTGGGGTATTTATACTGCCCTGGCATTTTAGGGGTCCTAAAGCGTGAAAATCCAAATGCGTAAAAATGTCCTGTGAAATCCTAAAGGTACTCATTGGTTTTAGGGCCCCTTTGCGCATCTTGGCTGCAAAAAGTGTCACTCATGTGGTATCGCCGTACTCAGGAGAAGTAGGGCAATGTGTTTTGGGGTGTATTTTATATATACCCATGCTGTGTGTGAGAAATATCGCTGTAAACGACAACTTTTTAAATTTTTTATTCAAAGTTGTCAATTTACAGAGATATTTCTCTCACCCAGCATGGGTATATGTAAAATACACCCAAACACATTGCCTACTTCTCCTGAGTACGGCGATACCCATGAGTGACACTTTGCAGCCAAGATGCGCAAAGGGCCCTAAAACCAATGAGTACCTTTAGAGGGCATTTTTACGCATTTTTCTTCTCACGCTTTAGGGCCCCTAAATGCCAGGCAGCATAAATCCCACATGTGACCCCATTTTGAAAGAAGACACCTCAAGGTATTCGCTGAGGGGCATAATGAGTCCATGAAAAATTAAACTTTTTGTCAAAAGTTAGCGGAAAGGGAGACTTTGTGAGAAAAACAATAAAAAATCAATTTCCACTAACTTGTGCCAAAAAAATCTTCTATGAACTCGCCATGCCCCTCACGGATTACCTTGGGGTGTCTTCTTTCCAAAATGGGGTCACATGTGGGGTATTTATACTGCCCTGGCATTTTAGGGGCCCTAAAGCGTGAGAAGAAAAATGCGTAAAAATGCCCTCCTAAAAGGTACTCATTGGAATTAGGGCCCCTTGCGCATCTTGGCTGCAAAAAGTGTCACTCATGTGGTATCGCCGTACTCAGGAGAAGTAGGGCAATGTGTTTTGGGGTGTATTTTTACATATACCCATACTGGGTGAGAGAAATATCTCTGTAAATTGACAACTTTGAATAAAAAAATTTAAAAAGTTGTCGTTTACAGCGATATTTCTTACACGCAGCATGGGTATATGTAAAATACACCACAAACACATTGCCCTACTTCTCCTGAGTACGGCGATACCACATGTGTGACACTTTTGCAGCCTGGGTGCAAAGGGGCCCTAAACCAATGAGTACCTTTAGGATTTCACAGGGCATTTTTATGCATTTGGATTCTCACACTTTAGGGGCCCCTAAAATGCCAGGTGAGTATAAATACCCACATGTGACCCCATTTTGGAAAGAAGACACCCGTAGGTATTCTGTGAGGGGCATGGTGAGTCCACAGAATTTTTATTTTTGGCATAAGTCAGCGGAAATTGTTTTTTGTTTTTTTAATTTTGTTTTTTACAAAGTCTCATATTCCACTAACTTGTGACAAAAATAAAATTTTACATGAACTCACCATACCCCTCACAGAATACCTTGGGGTGTCTTCTTTCCAAAATGGGGTCACATGTGGGGTATTTATACTGCCCTGGCATTTTAGGGGCCCCTAAAGCGTGAGAAGAAGTCTGGAATCCAAATGCGTAAAAATGCCCTGTGAAATCCTAAAGGTACTCATTGGAATTAGGGCCCTTTGCACCAGGCTGCAAAAAGTGTCACACATGTGGTATCGCCGTACTCAGGAGAAGTAGGGCAATGTGTTTTGGGGTGTATTTTTATATATACCCCTGCTGGGTGTGAGAAATATCTCTGTAAACGACAACTTTTAAATTTTTTTATACAAAGTTGACAATTTACAGAGATATTTATCTCACCCAACATGGGTGTATGTAAAAATACACCCTAAAACACATTGCCCTACTTCTCCTGAGTACGGCGATACCACATGAGTGACACTTTTGCAGCCTGGGTGCGAAAGGAGCCCAAATTCCAACGAGTACCTTTAGGTTTTACATGGCGGCTCACAATTTAGCCCCGCCCAAAATGCCAGAACAGTAAACACACCCCACAAATGACCCCATTTCGAATGTAGACACCCCAAGGTATTCACTGAGGGGCATAGTGAGTCCGTCTGAGATTTTTTTTTTTTGCCAGAAGTTATCAGAAATTGAAACTTTTTTTTTTTCTCAGAAAGTGTCATTTTCCGCTAACTTGTGAAAAAATGAAATGATACATGAACTCACCAAGCCCCTCCGCGAATACTTTGGGGTGTCTTCTTTCTAAAATGGTGTCATTTGGGGGAATTTATACTTTCCTGACATTCTAGCACCTGAAGAAACATGACAGGCGCTCAGAAAGTCAGAGCTGCTTCAAAATGCAGAAATTCACTTTTTTGCACCATAGTTTGTAAACGCTATAACTTTTACCCAAACCAATAAATATACACTTATTGGATTTTTTTTTTATCAAAGACATGTAGAACAATAAATTTAGAGAAAAATTTATATAGAAATGCAGTTTTTTTTGAAAAATTTTACAACAGAAAGTGAAAAATGTCATTTTTTTGCAAAAATTTCGGTAATTTTTGATTAATAGCAAAAAAAGTAAAAATGTCAGCAGCAATGAAATACCACCAAATGAAAGCTCTATTAGTGAGAAGAAAAGGAGGTAAAATTCATTTGGGTGGTAAGTTGCATGACGGAGCAATAAACGGTGAAAGTAGTGTAGTGCGGAATTGTAAAAAGTGGCCTGGTCATTAAGGGTGTTTAAGCTAGGTGGGCTGAAGTGGTTAAGGCCTGTATGGTGTGGGTAGAAGGAGTGGGTAGAAAACACAGAAGACATGCAAATATTCCATTCATGTCTTATCTCTGTTTTAGATCTAGTCCGTTTGTTTTTTGCCTTTATCCTGATTATTGTCTTGAGCAAATGCTAACTGAGTGAAGGCATACTCCACAGGCAGTATGCGTTTTTTCTTGATAATTGTTCTGATGGATCAAAGAATCGGGAAAATTAATCAGTGACTTAAACACAAACTTACTGCTGGCACCCTCTCCACTCTGTTGGGGGGCTCTACTTGCATAAGCGTTTAATATTACAGGTTCTGTAGACATCTATGTGGAATCAGCTGACGAGGGTGTAAAAGGAGTGCACTTCTTCTTGACGCTAACATCTACCTGTAAGGCTGAGTTGATACTTGAGTTATTTGGTCAGTTTTGGCCCCGTGACTGCCCAAATAAGTGAAGTATGCAGTGATTTTAAGAGTGACGCCTGTCATCTGCATGTCATATGGACTCACAGTATTATTTCACTACCAAAGCAGACTCCCTATGTGTGTTATTGCAAGGCACAATGTTCTATACCACTATAAAGGCTCTCAGCAGCCAGGAAATAGCAGTTTTTTATCGTAATTCGCCGCAAATATATTTGGATCTAATTAAATTTTTCCCCAAAAAATCGGCGAAACGGCGAATCGAATTTTTGAAAAATTATTTCGCTCATCTCTAGTAGAAACATTAGAGAAATGCTACTTTACTTCTAGCAAGCAATTGAATACCAGTTATTTCCCTTGAAACTTGTTCTAAGTTGTGTTGAAGACAGTCAGTGTATGAAAATAATATAGAGTATCCAGGGACGATTTATTATTATCACATAATAGAGTTTTCTGGTCTTTTATCTTCAGCTCATAGGATACTGTCTCATTATGCCTCAAATTCTTTCTTTTTTTAAGTTTTGCAATTAATATTACATTTTCATCACCAAACTAGCTGAGTAAATAATAAATCTAATGATTCTTCTATATCCCTAAATCCCTAACTGTCTGAGGAAAGAACAGAAAATTATGATCTAAACAGGACCATTTTTTATATTTGCATAACTATATTTGGGCAACGTCTTCCTGGGAATTGTATATTTTGCTCCCGGGCAGTATGTTGTGTTGAGACTATATTATGTATCACAGGCAATGTGTTATAAGTAACCTTAATTAGGAATTACTCCATTGTCAAATAGTGCTTTGTCCTGCCAGAAATGGATTGCTATAATGTAGCTGGCCTTGAAGATGACAGATAAATGGATAGGCTTATCCTTACATAACAATTGCTTATACTGTATATTGTATAGGGAATACTATAATACACAAGTAGGCATATTTGTATGTCTAAGCACCTGCTTTCTGTATCTATAAAATTCATTTTTTTTTAAATACTTCGATAGCACTAACTGTCCAATTAAGGCAAATGGTTAGATGAGAGTCAGGTATTAATAATGTTAGGGTCCTTTCACACTGGCGTTTTTGTTTTCCGGCATAGAGTTCCGTCCTCGGCGCTCTATGCCGGAAATATCCTGATCAGGATCATCCCCATGCATTCTGAATGGAGAGAAATCCGTTCAGGATGCATCAGGATGTCTTCAGTTCAGGACCGGAACGTTTTTTGGACGCAGCAAATACCGCAGCATGCTGCGCTTTTGTTCCGTCCAAAATCCGGAACACTTGCCGCAAGGCCGGATCCGGAATTAATGCCCATTGAAAGGCATTAATCCGGATCCGGCCTTAAGCTAAACGTCGTTTCGGCGCATCGCTGATCCGATGTTTAGTTTTTTTCTCAATGGTTACCATGGCAACCAGGACTTTAGCGTCCTGGCTTGTAGTGGGGAGCGGGGGAGTAGTGGGGAGCGGGGGAGCAGTATACTTACCATCCGTGCGGCTCTCGGGGCGCTCCAGAGTGACGTCAGGGCGCCCTACACGCATGGATCACGTGATCGCATGGATCACGTGATCCATGCGCATGGGGCGCTCTGACGTCATTCTGGAGCACCCCGGGAGCCGCACGGACTGTAAGTATACCGCTCCCCACTACTACTATGGCAACCAGGACTTTAATAGCGTCCTGGCTGCCATAGTAACCTGAATGCATTTCGAAGACTGATCAGGATCCTGATCAGTCTTCTAATGCTTCAGACGACTTGCGTTCTGACGGATCCGGCGGGACGGAAGTGCCTGCCGGATCCTCAGAACGCAAGTGTGAAAGGACCCTTATATTACTGTTTCTCTATCGACTTGCAAATGAATGCAATTAGCAAAAGTTTAAAAAATTTTTTTGGCATTGCTTAGATTTTTTTAACAGATATTCTGCTATAGTTGCTTATCTTATGTATATGTTCCCCATGTTTTTTTTTTCTAGTTTGGCCCCTCCACCCTTCATGTAGCACTTCCTGTTATTGTATCCAACCAAACCCATGATACACCTCTCCTTTTTTGCACCAGCATCACCACCGCCCCTAACAACACACAGCTATAGCGATGAGCGGACCCTTGAATGTTTCGCGGTAAGCTTGAAGAAGCTTACCGCGAAACCCGGGTCGGGCATTGTATTTTATATGTGCACTTTTATCTGAAAATTGTGAGTATAATAAAGCGTGTGTAATATATCTACATCAAAGGTACTGCACCATCCATTTGTTCTCTATGAAGGTTTTCTTACTGGATAGTGGAAACAGCGGTTGGTGATGTAGTGCCTCTACCCATTATTGGAAGCAGTGGCTGGTGATATGCGCTCAATTATCTGGATATTGTGAGTATAATAGAGGGTGGGCACTCCACATATCTCAAAGGTACTGCACCATCTATTTGTCTTCTCTGAAGGGTCAAATTCCTGAGAGTGAAATTAGTGGTCGGCGGCATCAGGTGGATTGGAAACAGCTGGAAGCACCCTGGAGCTCATACATGTGAAAGAACACTGTGGATCTAACTTATATTTCTGGGAGCAGGACATACTATCTACAGTACTGTAAGCTTATCATTGCTAGTGCAAAAAACTGCAGTTTCTAGCGCGGTCCCGCATTTTCTGCTTTGCCCAGAGGCAATGACAAGCTGTCTTCTGTGGGATGTGTATCGTCTGTGTCCTCTGTAACCCCCCGGCCATGCTCCAGTGATGCCCATGAGCTGTTTTGGGTACCACCTAGTGTTGGGCACAAATATTCAAATTGCGAATATTAATTGCGAATATCGGCGCTTCGAGAATTCACATATATTTAGAATATAGTGATTTTTTTTTAAATTAGTAACCTCCCTTCTTGCTTGTGGGCCAATGAGAAGGCTGCAATGTCTTTGTCTGAGCTTATCAACTTCCCTAGCAACTAATAGGAAAGTTCCCTACCCCTTTAGAATATAAGAACCTCCCCAGCATCCACTGTATGCAGTATTTTGCAGGTCTGAGAGAGACAGCTGTGTTATTGCTCTGCTCTCTGCTTTCCTGTGTCATGGCATTAGATAGGTAGTTAGTTAGTTAGTTAGTTAGTTACTTAGATCATATATACGGATGTAGCATGGTTAACACTCCTGTTTTATGAGATGTGTTAACTTCAGTTTAGTTAACTAAACTAGTGAAACAATTGCTTTTCAATGGCTTTTGTTTCAAAATAATGCCCTGAGATAATAAAATTTGAGTTAAGGGTTTTACTCTTAGCCCTGCTACATCTATCTATATATATATAATATAAATAGTTAGTGGGAGATAGTCAGTGTAGGTTATAGTAATATAATGCTGTCTATACATATATGATACATACATAGTGCTGTGATGTCACAAGTTCACAACAATACTTAGTGCACCAATCACTACTATGTAGTCAGATCTGTTAAAAAGTGAAGTTGCATGTATTGCGCCAAAATATTCGCATCATTTGTGCCGATTTCACAATCGCGAATATATTGGAGCACTCTATCTGAATATATTGCTATTCTAATGTTCTGCCGTGCCAACCATTTCCTCCAGTCTCAGGAAACTTCTAGCAGCTTGAAAAATATAGCTATATTGACCCACGCCTGTATTTTGCGCGCATTACGCGAATATTATATTGCAGATTTTTCGCAATCAAGAAAATAATCTCGAAGTTGTGATTATATGACGAATATTCTACCAAATATTCGCAAAATATCAGGAATTTGAACATTTCCCCTGCCGCTAATCACTAGTGCCACCCTTGTGAACACAGTTCCTCCTCATCATCATCCTCCTTCTCCTCATCCTCCAGAACTGTGTCCTGGCTGGAGAGTTTTGTACCTGGCCTCTGTTGGTGCAGGAACCAACCCTACGAGCCACTTGTGAATGACTGGCCTGATAACCGTGGAAATTATCCCTCTTCCTCCTGTGCCACATCCTCTTCCATAATCGCCCAAAGCGTTTTTTCAAGGAGACATAGAAGTGGGATAGTAACTCTGAGGATGGCGTCATCGGCACTGGCCATGTTGGTGGAGTACTCGAAACAAAGCAACACGGCACATGTCCCGCATGGAGGCCCACTTGTCGGTGGGGAAGTGGTGCTGTTCCGCAGAGCGACTCACCCGTGCATCCTGAAGCTGAAACTCCGCTATCGCCTGCTGCTGCTCACATAGTCTCTCTAGCATGTGCAAGGTGGAGTTCCACCTTGAGGGTACGTCTCATATGAGGCGGTGAGCAAGAAGGCCGAAGTTACGCTGCAGCGCAGACAGGCGAGCAGCAGCAGTGTGAGAATGCTGAAAACGCGCACAGACGATCCTCACTTTCTGCAGCAGCTGTGACATATATCAGAGTAAATTTTCAGTAACATCTGCACCACCAAATTCAGCACATGCGCCAGGCAAGGGATGTGCATCAAACCGTCTAGACCCAGAGCTACTACAAGATTTCACCCGTTATTGCACACCACCAAACCAGGCTTGAGGCTCAGTGGCACCAACCACTCATCAGTCTGTTGTTCCATGCCGTCCACAGATCCTGCGTGGTGTGGTTTTTTCCCCCCAAACAGATGAATTTTAAAACAAGCTGCTGTAGTTTCCCCCTGTCTGTGCTGAAGTTGGTGGTGCAGTTGTTACGCTGACCAGATTTGGAGACGGTAGAGGAAGAAGTGGAGTAGGAGGCAGAGGCAACAAAAGGCAAAGTGAAACGTCCTGCAATCCTCGGTGGCGGAAGGACATGCGCCAAACTGCTATCCGCTTCAGGCCCAGCCACCACTGCATTTACCCAGTGTGCAGTTAGGGAGATATAACGTCCCTGCCCGTGCTTACTGGTCCATGTATCAGTGGTTATGTGGACCTTGTCACAGATGGCATCTCGCAGTGCACACCTCATTTTGTCCGCCACTTGGTTGTGCAGGGAAGGGATGGCTTGCCTGGAAAAGTGGTGGCGGCTGGGAGCCACATACTGAGGGACAGCCACTGCCATAAGGTTTTTAAAAGTATCCGTCTCCACCAGATGGAATGACAGCATTTCAAAGGCCAGGAATTTCGAAATGCTGGCATTCAGGGCCAGGGATCGCTGGTGGGTAGCGGGTACTTCTACTTTCTGTACGGTGTTTGGGGAATGAACAGCTGAACGCTTTCATGGGACAGTGTGGAGATGCTTGGTGACAGTGATGGTGGTGGAGGTGGTGGTGTTTTTGCCACATCCTCTGTTTGTAATGTGGCCGAGACTGTAGCAGAAGAGGGAGCAGGAGGAGCCTGAGATCTTTCGTGGTTTTTTAGGTGTGTACTCCACTGCAGCTTGTGCTTTGCATTTCGATGCCTGGTCATGCAGGTGGTGCTCAGGTTTAGGCCATTTATGCCTTACTTCAGGCTCTGATTGCACAGCGTGCAAACCACTTGTGTCTTGTCATCAGCACATTGTCTGAATAACTGCCAAGCCAGGGAACTCCATGGAGCTGGCATTGGTGTGCTCAGTCACTGGGTGCGGTGGGCAGTAGCAGGCGTACTGGCTAGGGGATGGCCACTCTGTTTTGCACCCTGCTCCCTCTTTTGCTGTGCGGCTGGTGCTGTGTGACCACCATCTCTTCCTCCGAACTACACACTTCACTCGCATGACGTTCATTGATATGGAGTCTAGAACCTCATAATCCTCCACATCATCTTCCAGCCACTCTTCACCCCTGTCGTCTTTGCTGGTCTGCACACTGCAGAAAGCCGCAGCAGTTGGCACCTGTGTTTCGTCATCATCAGAGATGTGCTGCGGTGGTCCTCCCATGTCCCTATCCTAAAACATAAGTGGTTGGGCATCAGTGCACTCAATTTCTTCCACTTTTGGGGCAGGGCTAGGTGGATGGTCCACAGAATCCCTGGCTGCAGAGTCATCAAAAAGCATAAGAGACTGAGTCATGACTTGGGGCTTAGACTGCTTGGCTGATTTGCAAGGGGTTGAGGCGAAAGACAGATGCACATGGGCTGCAGATGCCAACTCTGTGCTTTCAGCAGGGGAACAGGTGGGAGATAATGTGAAGGAACTGGAGGCACTGTTAGCCACCCAACCTACTACCGCCTCTACTTGTTCTGGCCCCACCATTTGTACACCGGTATTCGGGCCTACAAAATAACACTGAACGTTCTGTCGCCTAAGTGCACCTGAGGAAATTGTTTGATTTTGGCATGTAGCTGGCACAGATCGACCACGTCCTCTCCCTGCAACAGGAGCTCCACCAACACCAGCAGCACCACGACCAGGGCCACTAACAGATAGATTAACTATATTAATTTTCCTGTCACGTATGTAATGCAGGTGTACCTCACACCAAAAATGGGTACATGTCACCCACTGATCTAATAGACGGATTAACTATACTCATTTTCCTGTCATGGATGCAGTTCAGGTGTATGTCACACACAAAAAAAAACGGTATATGTCACCCACCGAAATAACAGATGGATTAACTATATTAATTTCCCTGTCACATATGCAGTGCAGTTGTACCTCACACCAAAAATGGGTATATGTCACCCACCAAACTAACAGATGGATTAACCATATTTATTTCCCTGTCACGGATACAGTGCAGGTGTACCTCACACCAAAAATGGTTATATGTCACCGACCAAACTAACAGACGAATTAACTATTATATTTTTTTGTCAGGGGTACCAAGATGGTGCATTGCACCCACAAAAGATATAAAAAAAGAGAAGAAGAGACAGGAGGCTGCACCTCGTGTGTGTGGCTGTATGACAGTTTTTAGGGCACTATAATTAAGAAGCGCTTACCATTTGTTGTTGTGAAGAACCACAACAGCTGTAGAAGGCTTTCGCTGGTATTGGACCGTCTAGCGAGCGGGATCCTGTACTGCTGCCAAGGTCCTATTTCTCTGCCCCAAATGTGGCAAAAGAGATAAGGTATAAAGGATAACAAATAGCGATTCTTTTCAGACCTTTTGTAGTGGCGTTGAAAACAGGAGGCAGTGTTCTACGTGGTATTGTTAAATGGAAGATAAACTTTTATTCTTATGTCAATTAAGACATAAGAATAAAAGTTTATCTTCCTTTTAACAGCGCCACTACAAAAGGTCTGAAAAGAATCGCTACTCGTTATCCTTTATACCCACAAAAGATAGCTATAGGTGACCCACAGAATTAACAGTCAGATTAATTATTAGATTTTTTGCACCCACAAAAGATCACTACAGGTCACCCGCAGAATTAACAGCCAGATGAGATTCCTAACACTCTTCCTTACTTTAGCTGCCTGCTTCCTGTCCCTACACTACTCAGAGCTGATGGGGGGTGCTACACGTGATTCAGCTTGTATAGAGGCTGGGTTACATGATGCACAGGCCAATCACAGCCATGACATTAATAGGCATGGCTGTGATGTATTCTAAGTGCCCACAGCTTAAAATCTTGTTGATTGGTTCCCCTGCAGCCTTTCAACAATCTTTATTAAATGCCCGAACACCAAACTCGAACCGGAACTTTTGCTTCAAAGTTCGTGTTCGGGTACGGGTACCCGAACTCGCAAAGTTCGGTACGGACTCGAACTTTGCAGTTCGGGTTCGCTCAACACTACCCAGCTGGGTTATAGCTCCTCCCATCCAGCTGGTTACTTAGACACTCCCCTATCACTGCGCTACCCATGGAAATAACATCACAGGAAAGCTACATGGACATGGTCATTGGACCACAGCCCAGAATAGTAGATAGGAGTGATAAAGGTAAAAGAAATACATTGCAAAATTACAGATACCTTCATAACTAAGTGATTATATTTTTAAGGATGTTGGTGTAAACCGGAAAATCCCTTTATGGCAGTGTTCCCCAACTCCAGTCCTCAGGGCCCACCAATCAGTCAAGATTTGAGAATATCCCATAGAATTAATACCTGTGGTAAGTCCTGATGAACTGATGCTAATTATATCACCTTCTCAATACTATGGAAATTATGAAAACATAACTGGCAGGAGGACCTTGAGTACTGGAGTTGAGGAACACTCCCTTTAAGGTAAAACAAATAAAAATCTAGAAAAAGGATAAAAAGCTGGAGTCCTGGATTTCTAAATTCTGAAACCAGGATACATATCATTTAGTACATTGATTTGTTTAAGATCCCTCTTCATCCCTGTTATAAGCTAATAACAGAGTATTCCACTGCTAGGACCCCCTAGAAAGCAACTGGAAATGTCCCTGCAATGCCTCTACAGGAGTAAAACAGAATTACACAGTTCCTCTTCATATCAATTAGGTGTCCATGTAATCCACAGATGTACTGGCTCCTTTAGGTTCAGAATTTTCTAATAGGGCATCCCCTTCAAAGATACTATTTGTTATAACAAATTCTTCAGAACTTTCAATCGTCAGAGCATATTACAGTACCTTGAATGACCTGTTTCTATGCTTTGAAGGTCAACTGTGTTATCTATCTTGCTTTCATATTTTGAGTGTGTAATAATATAAATGTTAATTGTCAAATCCAGCCCAAAACAGGTAAAAAATTAAGGTGATTAGCACATTCATGGTTTGCCATTTTGAAAATAAATTTCATAAAAGGTTATTAGGGGTGGGATTTGAAAGCATGATCTTACTACATATACTAGGAGACAACAACTTATTAAAGGGGTTGAATACACTTTGCAAATAGTATTCAGACTTTTCATGTGTATAACTGCCAAGAAAAGACCTTATGCAAAATGCAGCTTACAATTTACTTTCTAAAATAATTTATGACTGGTTCCATGGTTAAATAACACATTTATACCTATACTTAAAGATTATGGACACCTTTCAGGCATTATTTTTTATGATTGCCTTTTACAAATTTTGGGCTAAAAATTATGTTTTCAATTGTTCTTAATTAAACATTTTCAGATGATTTTGAGTTACAGGGGTCACATTTTAGTCTATTTACACATTGTTACTTTCTGTTTACTCTAAATCCAGTCATCTGACTGCTCATGTGTAGCTCTTATATCTGATCTGACCTCATAAACACTCATTATAGATAAATTGTTATCAGGGACCTCAGGTATCGCTCCCAGGTTGGGGAGGATTAGAATCTAATGATAACTTGCAGGTGATCAATCTCTCTACCCGTTATCTAAGTGATATAGAGATCGGTTTATTACAGAAAGGTCTTTCTTTTGTTCCTAACACTGACTTTAAGACATTTTCGTGGGTCAAGGACCTTCACCTGTTCTCCAGGAATCTTAAATGGCAAAAGTTTATGAAGAATTCTAATAGACAGACAGGTTCTAATCGACCAGTGACTACCCAGACCTCAGACTCCTTATGGGCCTGTGGGATGAAAGCTCAAGGGGACCAGGTGAGGATCCCTTTACTGACTTACCTCCAAGAAGTAACAAGTTGCCCCTCCTTGACTAACTTTGACCATGTTGATATTTTTCTCCAAATGGTTATTTCAGAAATAGAGACGATTGAACAACCAGAAATCAAATACCATAATTGAAATGGAGACATTGATGGGTTTAGAGAAGGATACCTCTTTAGTTATAAAACCCTCGGACAAGGGTGGTAACCTTGTTATCTTGGACCAGGATGTAGATCGTCAGATGTGTAATGATCTGTTGTCAGACCGCAGTTCTTATCATATTTTACCACAGAATCCGACAGAAATATTTGTTTCGGATTTTAAGTGTATTTTAGATGACAGCTTTCGAAGAAGGGTTCTAAGTGAAGCAGAGTACCAGTTTTTCTTGCTGAGTTCACCCCAGATAGCAACGTTTTATGGGCTCCCTAAGATCCATAAGGGGCTCTCCTCCCTATTGTGTCTGGGGTGAACTCGGTGACTCAGAACTGTGGTGTCTATATAGATAAGATTCTGAGACAGTTTGTATCTGCACTCCCCTCTTTCGCGCAGGACACAATGGACTTTATGCTCAAGATTGAGACTTTAACAGTTGATCCATCTTGTTCTCTGGCGAGTATCGATATTAAGTCACTGTATAGCTCAATTCCTCACACCAAGGGCATCTCTGCTGAAGCTTACTTCCTCAAGACATATCACTAATCCTGGCACATTGACGTCAAAGTCATCAAACAATCTGATAGCTTCACAACTACGATCTTCAGAAAATCTACGGCCACCAATAATTTATTACATTGGAACAGTTATCATCCTACTATATTAAAAAGGGGTACCCCAAAGGGTCAATATCATCTGATGCAAAGAAATAGTTCTGACCCGGAGGATTCTTTCTGTGATTCTCGGGGGTTACTTCGTAGATTCCAAGCAAGGGGTTACCCCACACACGTTTTGCGGGAGGCATTTCAGCATGCAGAGATACAGGATACAAAACTGCTAGTCCCGAGAACATCTAGCCCTTCGAAAGCCAACATCATTAGTATAATCTCGACCTATGACTTAGCCAACAAAAGAATTAGACATTCTTAATAAATACTGGCCAATTCTTATGATGGATCCATTCCTGACCTGTCAAAGGTACTTTCACCACGATCTAGTATCACCTATAGAAGGGCAAGAAGTCTAGGCGATCGCCTGGTGCATAGTCATTATACACACCCAAGATATCCCAGTGCTTTGCTTGATCGCAAGCCTCTGTGCACTTTTAAGTGCCGTTTTTGTCAAGCATGTAAGTTTATGATGAGGAACACAAAAACCCACATGTGTTCTGTCACTGGCCATATATTTACAGTCAGGGACTTTATTAATTGCAGAAGTATGGGTGTCATTTACCTTTGTCAATGCTGACATGTGCTAAAGATTATATTAGGAAAACATATAGAGAACTGAGATGCAGGATATGTAAGCATATTATTGACCTTAAGAAAAAGAATAACACACTGGTGGCTAATCATGTTGTACAGGTCCATGGAGGCGATCCTCATGTTCTCACCTTTTCAGCATTAGAATTGGTTCCTCCATCCCCCAGAAAGGGTGACTGGAACCATTGCATTTTGCAAAAGGAATCTGAATGGATCTATCAATTCTATTCTCAGTCACCAGGGGGTCTAAATAAAAGACTTACATTCACTTGCTTTATTTGAGGTAAGGTTCTCCTTTTTCTGGGTGTCTGTTGTTCTCCAATGAGTTTACAGTCTATTATCGATGCGTGAAGCGTCAAGTTTTGTACATTATTTAAAAAGGGTTGGTTTTTCTTATTTGAGTAACTTCAACCCTATCAAGTTGGCATCATTTAAGTACCCAATTCCTAATTGGGGATTGGTATCTACCGTATTTGGGAAGGGATAAATTTAATAGTCTACCATCTAATTTGCTGTGTTTGTATTGGTTTGGAGCGCAGGTCTGCCGCAATATTGGACTGTCGCAATATTGCTTTATCTGCTATTTGTGTGACCTTCCCTAACTCCATTTTCATACTCTAGTGTTAGTTAAAATAATGTTTTTTAGATGGGTGTTAGGTAGAGATACAATGGGCGTATCTTTTACTATTGGTATATTACCTTTTATCAGCAGGTAATTGTGTCTTTCTGCCACTTTATCTTGTGGTTTATCAAATGATTCATCATGTGTTCCTGTTATTCCTCAGAATGTAATGTATCATGTGATCTGTCATGTGTGTCTCTTCTATTTCTCAGCATGTGATTTATCACATGACTTATTACATGGTGTATCACATGACTTATCACATGATGTGTCACATGATTTACCACATGATTTGTGATTCTTATTAGGAATGGCTGTTTTTACATCCATCCCTTGGTGCATCATCGTTCTAACCCTTCCCCAAACGAGTATTTAAACACACATGTGGAAGTTTTAAGGGTAGCTACTATCCTGCTTAATGGAGATCCTTACACCCTGAGGAAGTTGGCGCATGTGAGTGGTCCACGTGGACCTTGCTATATTGTATTGCCTTGTTATTGGTTATCCACGGTGCTGACTGTAAATAGCCTACATTGGTAATTTCTGGAGCATACATGTATCTTTTTGCATCAGGTCGTTGCTCCATATTTTGTATGCTCAGGTATTGCTCTGTGAGGTCTCCAATAACAGATGATTATCTTATCAATGGCTTTTGCTAGATTGCCCTCTTTGTCCCCTAAAGAATCTTTTTAACTCTACTTGGGGAAACGCATTAGGGTTTAGGGTATTATTTCTTTCACAATTTTGGTAGGGCCTCTAGGGGCATATTAGGCTTAGGTATGAGGACAGAGGGCATCCACCATCAGGGTGTGCCTCTGGGCTGAGCCACTATCTAGGTATCCAACTGGGTCAGATTTCCTGCTATGTAGCCCATATTTGCCCTTGATGCCAAGTTTATTATTGGTTATCGTTAGAGCTACGTTGGGATATACACTGATAGCCCTAATTGGGTTCTTTTAATATATATATATTAATATATATGTTTTAATTGGTTTTTGCTTTCTATAATAATACTTAGATTTTGGAATGACCGACATATGTGATTATCTACACTTAAGTTTTTTGCAAACTGTTATCAAACTGAAAGGAATATGGCTTAGATATGCACTATACATAGTAAGAAAGTGAAAGTAAGATTCTCACAGCTAGGCAAAAACGTAACTCTCAAAAGCTGCTGAAAATGTTTTAATGAAGACCAATTGAAAATATGATTTTTAGCCAAAAATGCAATAATAAAAAATGCCCAATGGTGTCCATAGCCTTTAAAGATGACTTAATATCTCTCTTAATATGTTTTAATAAACACTTTTCTTCCATCCAAATAATTCCGAAGAATATATTCTTCGAATTCTGTCTTGTCTTCTTCCTCTGTTATTCCTCTTGAAGATTTATGAATTAATGGACAGCTTAGATTTACTATTAATAATAAGTATGATTGAGCGAATTGAAGTATCCAACTTCAATCCGAATTTCAGGGAAAACTCGATTCGTCGCGAAGCTGAATTTCCTCATGCTTCGTGGTAACTAATCAATTTTCCATGAAATGGGGGTAAAAAAAAAAATCACACTCACCTCATATAGTTAAACGCGAAGAAGCTGTTGCAGCCATGATTGATTAAAGATCCTGTGCAAAATCTGAGATTTCGTGTGGGATCTTCAATCAAGAAGGTTACAGCTGCCTCTTCATGCTCAAATGGATAAGGTGAGTATTATTTATCAAAATTTTTTAACTGGATAACCCCAGAAAGCCTTCATTTTCCATCTCAGATGCTGCGATCACCGATCAATGCGGTATCTAAGGGGTTCAATGACAAGGTTAGCGCAATCATCGATCCCCGTCATTACTCCCGCTACTTACAAAGAAATGCCGTCACAAAACAAAATTCTTTGTGAAATTCAGCGAAGCAGCCGAATCAAATTTTTGTAAACTTCACTCATCACTAACAATAAGGTATTTCCCTAGAGAGTATACCACTGCGAGCACTAACTAGAACTGGGGACACATTCACGACAGGAATAGTAACACACAGTTATTAAGTTATTCATATATTTTTAGGAGGAATTATAAAGGTATGGAATAATGCAATATTTTCTTTTATAAGGAAACACATGCATAATCTTTTGATATAATATTTTTTGTTTTATAGCAAGGTTTCATTGCTTCCTTGCTCTTTAATTCCTTTATAATGTAGTTGGTTAGTGGTGCTTGATACCTGATCACGTTCCTGAAGTATGAAGTAACTGTACATGTGTACATGCATACTATACACTGAAGACATCTAGGTGGGGCTAGGAGACATCTAGCTATGTAACAAAGAGCTTAGCTCCATTGAAGACATCATCAGGTTAATATCTGTTTTGCTACCATCACCTCTCTTTGTATGATATGGGGTGGGTGCCATGTTGGGCACTGGTCGATGGGAGGTCGTTTGTTATTGGCTTTGGTGACTATTACTTTACTCTGTACGTTACCTTTGTGTGTATGTATGTAAATATATATATATATATATATATATATATATATATAAAAAATATTTACTGTTTTAAATCCCATAAAGCTTCTTAGGCTTTTGAAAGTCCAGTCTTCCTAGCCATAAAACAGTTGTGAAGTGCTTGTGTGTATCACCATAGATGTATACAATACAAACTGTGGAACACAGTGCCAGTCATTTTGCAGCAGCCATTAGATTGCTAGGTATATCCAATAAAAAGAGAGAGCAAAAAAAAAAAAAAAAGTAGATAGCTGACATGTAAACTTGTTTGCAAGGTAAGGTGCTGGAATTATATATTCCACCACTAATGACAGAAAAGCATAACCCATATTTATAAAGAAATTAAATGTGCCAAATAAAGTTGATTTTGGGAAAAAATCCTGGAACATTTCAGTGTGCAATGTCATGATCGAGGCAGAAGTGCTTCATTTCCTACATTATTGTGGACTCTCAATCATTCTGTTCATTTACCATGACATCCTTAGGTATTCATGCATGAGGTTATCTATCCGCATCCCTTATCATACAGTTTGCTTGGCATGAGCTGTGCATTCTTCTAGAATAACAGGAAATTACATTAGTGCGGTAAATGACACAAGCCTTGACCAATTTTTTGTTATTGCCCGTGTCTGTAATCCTGCGGCGCCTGGAATGTACATGTGGATAAAGTGGTCTGGGCAGTTGTAAAATAGATAGATGTTAAAGCTTTATTTTTAAATACTGTTCTCTTTGTAACATGCAAACAGAAAATATTATGTGTAGCAAAGAAGAATGTGTCATTTAACCTTTTCATTAAAATTGAAAAAAAAAACTCCAAAAATTGTTACTTTTTTGTAGTTTTTTAATACATGTCCGAAATAAATATTTTTAATGCACAATTCAGAGAACACAATTGCATTTTTAATGCATTGGTGACAGAACTAATTTTAGCTTTAATGGATATGTACACCTTTGGGTGCATTTTTTTTAAATTATTGCATTGTACTTATTTTGAGCTAAAAAAATATTTTTTTCAATTGGTCTCCATCAAAAATTTAGAGTCCTTTTTTATGTACAGAGCTGAGATGCTGCAGTAGCAGCCTCTTGATGTTCTCTCTTTTCTGTCGGTTGGGAAGCTGACAGACTCCTTATCTCTGCTCTCTGATCTTATTAGATGATGGCACAAGGTGAAAGTAAAAGAACCAGTCACACAGTTAGAAAAACAGTTAACCCTTTGTGACAATATGTCTCAATATTTTTAATAAATGCCAATTAAAAATATAATTTCTAGACAGAAATAAGTAAAATGCGTCAAACAAAAATTGCTTCAGGTTTACATAGCATTTAAGGATCAGTAACATTTTCCTTCTCTGTGTCCAACAGTCATAACTTTTTAATTTTTTCTTCTAAAACTTTTTCTTGATTTTGTGGAATTATAACATTATAAATTCTGTGGGTCAGTACAAATATGATAATGCCAAATTTGTATAGGTTTTAAATATTTTTTATTTTCCCCTGCAGCCTGTGAGCTCCCCTACTGCCTCCCTTCTCCAGACTGAAGAGGGAGAACTGCTTTAGCTACTCATATCTCAAGATTGGTACCAGCTAGAGATATGGGAGATATGGTCGCGGCATTCCAAGTTTTTAAGCAAGACCAGAATCACAGCATTATCTCCACTACATCGGAAGATATAGCTGTTAGAAACCAGGTTGGCAGTTAATGCAGCTCCAAGTGAAAGTAAAAGCAGCTTTGACTATTTTCACTAAATTGCTAAATAAATAGATTCCACAAAATAATGTTAAAATTGCATTTTTAAAAAATCTTTCATCCTAAAAATAACTTAATACAAGTTATTTAATGCACTATATCAGGCATGCTCAACCTGCGGCCCTCCAGCTGTTGCAAAACTACAACTCCCATCATTCCTGGACAGCCTACAGCTATGAGCCTACAGAAGGGCATGATGGGAGTTGAAGTTTTACAACAGCTGAAGGGCCGCAGGTTGAGCATCCCTGCACTATATGAACCCCAAAATGGTTCTATAAAAAATTAAATCAAGAGACATTTTCTGAAATATAAGCAGCTAAAGAAGCTTTCCTGCCCATCTCACAATGCTGCCTGAATTCTACTCGGGGTGAACTGTACTGTTCTAAAAACCTAATCAGAACTTGGGCAAAACTTTTAGGTGGTTAAAGTGTTTATTTCATCACAATCATGAAGCTCTGGCTATCTGTTTGTTTCCCCTGCATTGACGAATACAAGAATAATTTGTGTTATATACAAGCTATTTAATTGAAAGGCCATTTATGTATTACAGTATGTACATCAGGGTGGGGATACTGGAGCAAGAAATACTTTTAATTAGCTAATAGGAGACCATGTGGGAGATCTGGCTCCATGATGTCCTAATAGAATAAATTTAAAGGGGTTGTCTTTGTTTGAAAATCAATTTAACTGTCTTTTAAGAGTGGATGGGAGCATCTTGCTAATTTACTAAAAATAAAGTTTTATTTTGGCACTTGTTTTCCACTGGCCACAGCAATCACCAAACAATATAGTGGATGATTTAATCAGTTTACCAGCTTGTGTTTAAAAGGTGTATATTCTCCATGTGCCTTGTATGTATAGTTTAATATATAACCTATACATTCTATCTACCATCAAAATTTGCATATAATTGCCATATTTTACATATGTTCCATTTTCTCTAGGTTCTCATATGCAGTATAGATTACATTTTTTTCTATATGGATTTTTATACACATATATTTATTTCTGCTATTTAGTAAGAGATACCTCCTCTTATTTATCTGGCCTTCACCTATTCATAGTTTTATATATTTGATTTAAGATGCATTTTTTTCTGGTTAGTCTACAGGATTGATAAACATATTTATTATAATCAAATAGTTTGAAAATGGAAACAAAATATTCAAAACATCTTAATTTATTTAGTATTGGGTCTCCTCATCATTTACACACCTTGGCACGCTATCAATGAAGTTATAAGTGGTTGTCTGAGGAATGTTGTGCCATTCTGAATGCACTTGGACATGCAAATCATCAAGATCCACTGCTGGCAGCTTCCTTTGCCAGTAAGAGGCAGATGTGCTCAATGGGAGACAAATCTGGAGACGCTGCAGGTCATGTTAACATATTTAGGCTACACAGGCTGGTCACACTTTGGAGAAATGGCCATATTACTGGTTCCATGACCAAATCAATATAATGTCGAGCTGTTAGCGTATCTGAAATGAAGACTAAGGAGTTCGGCTACCGTATATTTTTACTCCCTACAACATAATCCCTTGTAAAGGCCTCTTCCTTGCGTAGCCCACATGGTCTCCAGGCCATTCTCATCACTGAAAATAACAGACCTCCATTCCGCTCAACTGCTATCTTGCTGTGCACTCTAATAGTTTTTGAGGGGAGTATTATGAGGTCGGTGGAACACCTGTACGTCTGGCTCGTAGCCCAGTGTCATGCAGGTGCCTTCCGATGGTTCTTGTAGACACTGTTTGGCACCCTAGACTTGGGATGTGATGTCCAATTTCACATGCACTACAGATACACCATTCCTCTAATGAGACAATCCATTCATGCAGATGTTCACCTTTGTGCATCTCTTGCTGTCATTATAGTTCATCATTATTGCCACAAACATTGGGACACACAACATTGAACAGTACTGAGATCTCGGCCTAGGAGTGGGTTGAGTAATAAACCAAGGTCTCAGTTCAGAGATTCTGTCCTCCTTAGTTTGTGACAAGTGGCAATAACTGGCATGTCGATGACCAAGAGGCATCTCACAATCATGCCACACAACTTGATTCAATTTTTGCGGTTTCATACAGTTAAAAGACTTGGCCTTCTATTGGGCTTTTATGCCTCTTCCTCATTCCACAGATTGGAGCTAGGTGCTTGAATATTTTATCATGAGCAAATCTTAGTGATACCTGCTACTTCCTCCATTTTCAATGTTGAGGAATGTATATACTGTATATATTCATATAATCATATTTATCCTTGTGGATTGCTATGAAATAAACTCTCAGAACTATACATGAAAATACAGAATCACATCATAGAAAACTATATATCCTGGAGGTCAGTGCCTCCCGTTGGATAAACCTGAAAAATTACTCGAAATTATTGCTGGAAACTTTTCTTATAAAATATAAATATTGGTTACTTTCTGCCTTCGGATGTAAAACATTCAACTGTGAAGGGATGAGTCATGTAGAACATGACTGTAATAAGTTTAGTTTATAAAATGAAGTGTTATCTTGGCAAAACAAATTTAAGCTTAATTGTCTAACCATGACTTGTTTGTCTACAAACCAGTGCTATCTGTGAAGAGTAGGGTGAGAAAGTACCAGAGAAAAGTGTTGTGTTTAATATGTCAAAACCCTGGTCTCAGTGATAGTTATAGGCTTTGTGCTCGTGATTTGTTAGCTTGCATCCTGTGACTGTTGTCTTGCATTCTTAAACCAATGTGTCAGGATAATGACTACCATCACATGCAAACAGGGATAGTGCAGCCTTGAACTGCCCAGGCTCACTATCCGTACCTACGTGCCTGATCACCCCAGGCAGTGACCCACAACTGGACGATAGTCTCTATACTGCGGCATGTGAAGGGTGACACACAAACAGAGAAAAAGACGCACAAACACAGACAGAGTAGTCGTATAGAAAAGAGTCCAAAGCCAGATGGACAAATAGTATAAGTACGTCAGAGGCAAACGAGAGAATCAAAACACGCCAAAGAGTCAGAACCAGGATATCAAATACAATACCAAAACACCAGAAACAAAAAACATAGTCACAAGTCCAATCCAGAAATCGAAGCCAGGGAATTTGAGCATACTGCAGATGTCGGCCTTTTATGCTAGAGAAGAGGCAACTCACGCCGATGTGCTTGTGCGCCAAGGGGAGCTTCTGCCCACATGTTCTGACGTTCAGGAGCCTCGGCGCACGTCCCCATTGGCCCTGAGCTGTGACGTCAGGTAAGGCCGGAAGGCACTTTGGGTTCCCCTGGCAACCGGACACTGCTGCCATACAGAGGAAAAATAACACGATGATATTGATCACATCTTCACCGTTATCTATGATACCACACACCCAGTTCTGCTAGGCCACCATTACAGAATCTTGGGCTTATTTGACTAATCGCCTGTTTTAACCCCTACTAGACCATCTACTTTGCTCTGATCAACCTTTGTTACCGGACTTATGACTTTGCAATCTTCATTTAAGTTTCACCCTGATACCCTATATCTGTAATCTGCCTGACTTCCATTGCTGACTTTTTTTGTTCCAAACATTTTGAGACTTTTTACATATGTTATTGATGATAGCAGCTGTGCCTCCATTTACTCCCACCCAGGGGCGGACATACCAGTAGTGCAGCCTACACGGCCTGAGTCAGCTATCCCCTCCTCTCCACTCAGACTTCCCGTGTATGGATTTCCAGTAGCAGAACAAACAGATGCACATAGATAAGTAAAGCCAGCACTGAGATGTCTCAGATTCAAGTAATCTTCTATATTGGATTAAAAACAGGCATATCTAGACTAGACATTTTGAGCACACAGGTTCTTAATCATAGCCTACTATGCTTCAACATTACATGGGATTTAAAACACACTATCGATCAGATGATTGTTCTTCACAGCTGAAATCTCAATCACGATTAGAATTAACCCCTTAGGATACTATGTTATACAAGTCATATTTAAAATTAAAAACAAATTAAATCCAACCTTTGATTCACCATTAGAGATGAGCGAATCTTCCAAGTTTTGGTTTGTTTTGGATTCAAGTAATTTTTCAAAGAGTTCAGTTCGGGTCTGAATCTATTCGTTCTGAACCAAAGTTGCTCCAATTGCCCTGGAAATTGGTATACAGTATAACCCTCTACAGTCCCCTAAAACGCAGGTTTTTTTTAATGAAAAGCTCCTATCTTGTTTTGTTAATTTTTTTTTACAAATTTTTTAATTTTCCCTTGCCCCCTGCATCAGGTGTAACTGTATAGTTGCTAACACAAACTGCAGTTATTCCTTGGCCGCAACTGACCTGACCAACTACCTCTTGGCTGGTGGTGACAGAACACAATTGATTGGTTATGAGCTGCAAATAGATTCACTCATCTCTGCTCACTATCAGGGAGTCTGGTACTCAGCATGAACAATCAGTATATATTCCTATTAGTTAGTTTCTTAAAGGAAATCTGTCACCTGCCTATCTTATCACATTATCTATGTGTAATAAAGTTCCTTATATCCATATCTATTCTTCTTTTTTCTTTCTCACTTGTCATTTTGATAAAAAAACGAATTTTACTTTATGCTAATTAGGGTCCAAGGTGCCCAGAGGGGCGTTTTTCCCCAGCTCAGGAGCCCAGTAACGCCCCCTAATGTGCCCAGTCTGCCTAAATTTGAATTCCCAAGCACGCCTACAGCTGCAGAAACCGCTTCCCAGAGGCGAGGCTAATGGCTTCGCCCCCGGCTACCTCCGCTTTCAGGCCATAATAACGCCCCGATCTTCATCTCGCCGGCTGCCGGAATTATCGAGCAGGCGCGGTGCCGCCGATTGACTGCGCCTGCGCGATCCTAAGCCAACTGAGGGCAACAGCGCTCTTAAATTTCACTGGGCTCGGTGCATGCCCAGTGACACTATTGAGGCTGTTGCCCTCAGTTGGCTTAGAATCGCGCAGGCAATCGGCGGCACTGCGCCTGCGTGAGAATTCCGGAGGCCGGCGATATGAAGATCGGGGCATTATTGTGGCCCGAAACGGAGGTAGCCAGGGGCAGAGCCGTTAGCCTCGCCTCTGGGAAGCGATTTCTGCAGCGGTAGGCATGCTTGGGGATTCAAATTTAGGCGGGCTGGGCACATTAGGGGGGCGTTACTAGGCTCCTGAGCTGGGAAATTTGAATCCCCAAGCACGCCTACAGCTGCAGAAACCGCTTCCCAGGGTTGAGGCTAATGGCTCCGCCCCCGGCTACCTCCGCTTTCAGGCCATAATAACTCCCCGATCTTCATCTAGACGGCCGCCGGAATTCTTGAGCAGGCGCGGTGCCGCCGATTGCCTGCACCTGCGGGATCCTAAGCCAACTGAGGGCAACAGTGCTCTGAAAACGTCACTGGGCTCGGTGCATGCCCAGTGACACTATTAAGGCTGTTGCCCTCAGTTGGCTTAGAATCGCGCAGGCGCAGGCAATCGGCGGCACTGCACCTGCGTGAGAATTCCGGGGACCGGCGAGATGAAGATCGGGGCATTATTGTGGCCCGAAAGCAGGGGTAGCTGGGGGCAGAGCCGTTAGCCTTGCCTCTGGGAGACGATTTCTGCAGCTGTAGGCATGCTTGGGGATTCAAATTTAGGCGGGCTGGGCACATTAGGGGGGCGTTACTAGGCTCCTGAGCTGGGAAAAAATGCCCCTCTGGGCACCTTGGACCCTAATTAGCATAAAGGAAAATTAGTTTTTTTATCAAAATGACAAGTGACAAAGAAAAAAGAAGAACAGATCTGGATATAAGGTACTTTATTACATATAGATAATGTGACAGAAAAAAATGATGATAGGCAGGTGACAGATTCCCTTTAACATAATCTCCCCGTCTGATTGGTCCGTATAAAAGTTAAATACCTTGGTATAAAAAAATGTAGAGAAATCATCCTTTGATGATGAACATCTCTAAAATGTCAAGATAAATTGAAACATTAATCTTCTTATTTAGTACGTCTGACATATATCTACACATGCATACTTTAAATTGCCACTAACTTTTTACACAATTTTGCATAAATCAAAAGTACAACTGACCACAAGAAACTTTGCAATATGTTTTAACAGTGAGAATTGTCTAGTTCTCCTGCTATCAGCTACCCAATTCCCCTGCTTATTGCTTTTTAGTTTGAAAAATGCCTTATTCCCATCCAGGACAGATCAACTCTGCAGGAGAATTATATTACACAAGTCAATGCAAGTCTATAGAGAAGGAAGGGGGGAGTGAGCAGGAGTCAAGGAGACAGGCACAGCAGAGAGAGACTGCATGGCTACATAGGAAGATTATAACTCAGCATAAGTGCTTCATTCACAAAAATACAGGTGTAGTATTGCAATTGAAAGTCTTTTATTTCAAAATTGCAATGAGCAGTGAATGATACAAAAGTCCTTGTGTGAAATCCACAGTGCTAAGCCATGTTCTTGCATTAGTTCACTTAGAACATGAGCTGGGGGACAGACTCAAACCATACATTTTTGCTTTCCTAGAGACAAATCTTATTCCCTCTGCTAGAATGTCTCTAAGGATCTTGATCTGTTCATAAGTATCACATTCCATTCACCTGGCAGTTGTCTTAGATGTTGATCAGTACAAAGTGTGTGAAACATGAATATGCTAAATGATACTGATGACACATATCGTAAAATACAACATGATCCAATCAGACGATACAGGTCAATTTTGGCGGATGGTTGTCTGGTCCTACTGAAATTAGTATGTCTGGGGATGTATGTATGTATATATATATATATATATATATATATATATATATATATATATTAATTATGTGTTTTTCTTTTATACCAGGGTGATTACATCCTGGGCTGCCACAGAAATAGATATTATATATGCAGTCTAATGTCTCCACATATACACATATTTTGTTGGCCTTTGTATATAAGTCACCGAGTTTGATGAAAATGAAAGAACTCAAAATGTCAGTGTATACAAATGTAGCAGTAAGTCAGCATAGAAAAAAAATGCTGGATTTATTTATGCTCCTAAGTATTGCAGGGACTCTGATTTACAACGACTAGGTTGAAATGAATAGATTTTACTTTCCAGTGAGGTAAGTTCAGGCTGAGATAATTCAACATTAGTATTTAGTGTTATATATTTCAGATGCCGCTGATGGTTTTATATCTTTAGATCAAAGGTGACACTGTGTGCCTCAGAAAACAAAACCTGAATAGAGATGAGCAAACCCGAACTGTACAGTTCGGGTTCGTACCGAATTTTGGGGTGTTCGGGACCCGGACCCGGACCCGAACATTTTCAAAAAAGTTCGGGTTCGGGTCCGTTGTTGAGCGATTTCTTCCTGCTTTCTGAAGGGCTGCACAGCAACCAATCAGCTAGCGTTTAACTTCTTGCACTAAGAAGCCATCACAGCCATGCCTACTAACTAGTGTCCCAGCAGTGGCTGGCCAAGTTTAATAGTGTCCAGCAAAGGATATATTATTTTCTACGGTGAAATTCAGTTGCAAAAATAGAAATACAGTAAATCTGGTGTTCCAGCTGTGACTGGACAAGTTTCATAGTGTCCGTCATAGGATATATTATTTTCTGCGGTGAACTTCAGTTTTAAAAATAGAAATACTGTAAATCTGGTGTTCCAGCTGTGACTGGACAAGTTTAATAGTGTCCGGCAAAGGATATATTTTGTTCTGGGGTGAAATTCAATTGCCAAAATAGCAATACTGTAAATCTGGTGTCCCAGCAGTGGCTGGCCAAGTTTAATAGTGTCCGGCAAAGGATTTATTTTTTTCTGGGGTGAAATTCAGTTGCCAAAATAGAAAAACAGTAAATCTGGTGTTCCAGCTGTGACTGGACAAGTTTAATAGTGTCCGTCATAGGACATATTATTTTCTGCGGTGAAATTTAGTTGCAAAAATAGAAATACTGTGGATCTGGTGTCCCAGCAGTGGCTGGCCAAGTTTAATAGTGTCCGACAAAGGATTTATTATTTTCTGGGGTGAAATTCAGTTGCCAAAATAGAAATACAGTAAATCTGGTGTTCCAGCTGTGACTGGACAAGTTTAATAGTGTCCGGCAAAGGATCTATTTTGTTCTGGGGTGAAATTCAATTGCCAAAATAGCAATAACGTAAATCTGGTGTCCCAACAGTGGCTGGCCAAGTTTAATAGTGTCCGGCAAAGGATATATTATTTTCTGGGGTGAAATTCAATTGCCAAAATAGCAATACCCAAAATCTGGTGTTCCAGCTGTTGCAGGCCAAGTGTAAATCTGTCCGTTAAAGGGTATATTACACTCAGCGTGCATCTCCAAGTGTATTGATTTCCGTTAAAGGGTATATTACAGTAAGTGTTAAAATACAGCATAATCCTCTACATTTGCAAACACTGTTTTGCATCTTTAAGTGTATTTCTTTCCGTTAAAGGGTATATTACACAAAGTGTTAAAATACAAGTGCTGAAAGCATAATCCTATATATTTTTTCACACGCTACTGTGCATCTCAAAGTGTAAATCTGTCCGTAAAAGGATACCTTTCATCCAGGGCCTAAATACTAGGCATACAATTGATATTCCCCTAAATCTGTGGTTACTGCTTTGCCTGGATTAGTGTAATACTGTACATAAATAGATAGCCAGATAATGTTAGGTGCCTGTAAAAAAAGGTCTGAATTTGAATTCAATACATTGGGCCAAATAATATTTTTTTTTATTGAGGTGAACGGTAACAATGAGGGACGCGGACGCGGACATGTTCGTGGTGTTGTTAGTGGACCCTCTGGTGCTGGGAGAGGACGTGGCCATTCTGCCACAGCCACACGTCCTAGTGAACCAACTACCTCAGGTTCCAGTACCGCCAGAATTTACAGCGATATTTAATATAATAACGTTCTAAGGATGGTAAGGCCTGAGCAAGTACAGGCGCTAGTCAATTGGGTGCCCAACAGTGGATCCAGCACGTTCACAAAATTATCTCCCACCCAGTCTTCTGCAGAAAGCGCACAGGTGGCACTTGAAAACCAAGCCCATCAGTCTGGCACATCACCCCCATGCATATCAGGGAAACTGTCTGAGCATCAATTTATGCAGCAGTCTCTTATGCTGGTTGAAGATTCTGCTGGCAGGGTTTCCCAAGGGAATCCACCTAGCCCTTCCCCAGTGGTGGAAGACATAGAATGCACTGATGCACAACCACTTATGTTTTACTGATGATGAGGACATGGGAATACCACCTCATCGGAGTCCGCATGTCTCTGATGATGACGAAACACAGGTACCAACTGCTGTGTCTTTTTGCAGTGTGCAGACCGAACAGGAGGTCAGGGAGTAAGACTGTGTGGAAGACAATGCAGGGGACGATGAGGTCCTAGACTCCACATGAAATGAAGGTCATGCCACTGACTTTCATAGTTCAGAGGAAGAGGCAGTGGTGAGACTGAGCCAACAGCATAGCAAAAGAAGGAGCAGGGGGCAAAAGCAGAACAGCCCCCGCCAAGAGAGTTCGCCTGCTACTGGCCACTGCCACCAGGGGCCAAGCACCTCAAAGGCAGCTTCAAGGAGTTCCCTGGCATGGCACTTCTTTAAACAATGTGCTGATGACAAGACCCGAGTGGTTTGCACGCTGTGCCATCAGAGCCTGAAGCGAGGCATTAACGTTCTGAACCTTAGCACAACCTGCATGACCAGGCATCTACATGCAAAGCATGAACTGCAGTGGAGTAAACACCTTAAAAGCAAGGAACTCACTCTGGCTCCCCCTGCTCCCTCTTCTGCTGCTGCCTCGGCCTCTTCCTCTGCCTCGGGAGGAATGTTGGCACCTGCCGCCCACCAAACAGAGGATGTGCCACCGAGAACACCACCTGCGTCACCAAGCATCTCCACCATGTCACACGGCAGCGTTCAGCTCTCCATCTCACGAACCTTGGAGAGAAAGCGTAAATTCCCACCTAGCCACCCTCGAGCCCTGGGCCTGAAAGCCAGCATTTCTAAACTACTGGCCTTTGAAATGCTGTCATTCAGGCTGGTGGACACAGACAGCTTCAAACAGCTGATGTCCATGGCTGTCCCACAGTATGTTGTTCCCAGCCGCCACTACTTCTCCAAGACAGCCGTGCCTTCCCTGCACAACCAAGTATCCGATAAAATCAAGTGTGCACTGCGCAACACCATCTGTGGCAAGGTCCACCTAACCACAGATACGTGGACCAGTAAGCACGGCCAGGGACGCTATATCTCCCTAACTGCACACTTGGCAAATGTAGTGGCGGCTGGGCCCCAGGTGGAGAGTTCCTTGGCGCACGTCCTTCCGCCGCCAAGGATCGCAGGGCATCATTCTTTGCCTCCTGTAGCCTCCTCCTCCTACTTGGCTTCCTCCTCCTCTTCTTCCACCTGCTCATCCAGTCAGCCACATACCTTCACCACCAACTTCAGCACAGCCTGGGTAAACGTCAGCAGGCCGTTCTGAAACTCATATGTATGGGGGACAGGCTCCACACCGCGCAGGAGTTGTGGCGGGGTATTAAACAACAGACCGACCAGTGGTTGCTCTAGCCCGGCCTGGTGGTGTGCGATAATGCGTGAAATCTTGTCGCAGCTCTGGGACTAGCCGGTTTGATGCACATCCCTTGCCTGGCGCATGTGCTGAATTTGGTGGTGCAGAAGTTCATTCACAACTACCCCGACATGTCAGAGCTGCTGCATAAAGTGCGGGCCGTCTGTGTGCGCTTCTGGCGTTTACATCCTGCCGCTGCTCGCCTGTCTGCGCTACAGCGTAACTTCGGCCTTCTTGCTCACTGCCTCATATGCGACGTGCCCACCAGGTGGAACTCCACCTTGCAAATGCTGGAGAGACTGTGCGAGCAGCAGCAGGCCATAGTGGAGATTCAGCTGCAGCACGCACACGTCAGTCGCACTGCGGAACAGCACCACTTCACCACCAATGACTGGGCCTCCATGCGAGACCTGTGTGCCCTGTTGCGCTGTTTCGAGTACTCCACCAACATGGCCAGTGGCATGACGCCGTTATCAGCGCTACAATACCACTTCTATGTCTCCTTGAGAAAACACTTAGGGCGATGATGGAAGAGGAGGTTGCCCAGGAGGAGGAGGAAGAGGGGTCATTTTTAGCACTTTCAGGCCAGTCTCTTAGAAGTGGCTCAGAGGGAGGTTTTTTGCAAAAGCAGAGGCCAGGTACAAATGTGGCCAGCCAGCCAGGTCCCAATACTGGAGGACGAGGAGGACGAGGATGAGGAGGTGGAGGAGGATGAGGATGAAGCATGTTCACAGCGGTATGACACCCAACGCAGCTCGGGCCCATCACTGGTGCGTGGCTGGGGGAAACGGAGGACGATGACGATACGCCTCCCACAGAGGACAGCTTGTTCTTATCTCTGGGCAGCCTGGCACACATGAGCGACTACATGCTGCAGTGCATGCGCAATGACAGCAGAGTGTGCAGACTACTGGGTTGCCACCCTGCTGGATCCCCGGAACAAAGACAATGTGCCCACCTTACTTCCTGCACTGGAGCGTGATAGGAAGATGCGCGAGTACAAGCGCACTTTGGTAGATGCGCTACTGAGAGCATTCCCAAATGTCACAGGGGAACGAGTGGAAGACCAAGGTGAAGGCAGAGGAGGAGCAAGAGGCCGCCAACGCAGCTGTGTCACGGCCAGCTCCTCTGAGGGCAGGGTTAGCATGGCAGAGATGTGGAAAAGTTTTGTCACTACGCCACAGATAACTGCACCACCACCTGATACGGAATGTGTTAGCAGGAGGCAGCATTTCACTAACATGGTGGAACAGTACGTGTGCACATCCCTCCACGTACTGACTGATGGTTCGGCCCCATTCAACTTCTGGGTCTCCACATTGTCCACGTGACCAGAGCTAGCCTTTTATGCCTTGGAGGTGCTGGCCTGCCTTGCGGCCAGCGTTTTGTCTCAAATTGTATTCAGCATGGCAGGTGGCATCAAACGCAGCCGCCTGTCCACAGCGAACATGGACAAGCTGACGTTCATAAAAATGAACCAGGCATGGATCCCACAGGACCTGTCCATCCCTTGTCCAGAATAGACATTTATAACTACCTCCCTTTAACCATATATTCTTGTACTCCAGGGCACTTCTTTATTGAATCCTCTTTTTTAAAATTTACCATTATTTTGCGGGGCAACCCAAAGTTGAATGAACCTCTCCTCCATCTGGGTGCCATGGCCCTGAGTCTGTGAATGAGGCCTGTGGCACTGCAGGCAGACATGAATCCTTTTTTGCTGTGATGAGAACATCAACTCCCATAGCATTCCCACCTGATGCCACCCCAACCTCCTATTCCACCTCCTCCTCCTCCAAGTTGCCAATTGATATTGGTTAATTTTAATTTATTTTATTTTATTTTAAGTAATTTCCCTGTCCACATTTGTTTGCAGGGAATTTACCTACATTTTGCTGCCTTTTGCAGCCCTCTAGTCCTTTCCTGGGCTATTTTACAGCCTTTTTAGTGCCCAAAAGTTCGGGTCCCTATTGACTTCAATGGGGTTCGGGTTCGAACCCAAACATTTTCGGGAAGTTCGGCCGAACTTCTCAAACCCGAACATCCAGGTGTTCGCTCAACTCTAAACCTGAATCTGTAGTGTTTCCTGTACTATTGTGGACTCTATTGTGGACTCTAGAATATAGATATATATTGGAAGTATGCCGGAAGACTTGAGCATGCGCTTGTACATCGAGTCCCTGTGGAGTGTCGAGGATTGTCATAAATGCTACCTTACCCCTCCAGCCAGCGGATACTTCTTGCATCCTGCACTCTTTTAATGTGTATTTCTTTGGTTTTGTGTTTTATTGTTGCTGGTCCTATTTTATTTAAGTCATTCAACCAGCAAAAGCAGGATCATAGGAACGACACAACCATCGGGTTTAAACACATGGTCTTTACAACTTTATATGTACAACAATATCTGGAAGTGACATATTGTTACAACATTCATTACTAAACACATATGGTATAAGAAACGGAATCAGTGTCGCAAGAATCAGATGCATATAGAGATAGATACGTCATAATGTGAGGATACCGATGATTATTTTATGTAACTGAAAAAAAGGTTAGCTAAACCACAAAGATGCAATTCAGTCAATACATTTCCAGCTTTATCATCTCTGAGATCTTGTTTTTATCCTGTTTAAACCAGTGGTGCCTGCTCCCTTGTAATCCTTATAAAAAGTGCAGACGATCATTGGTCACCTAATGGGGGCCTCCTTTGCACTGTTTGTTTAAATCTAATAGACAATACAAAGGAGATCCCATGGTGTAATATCTTTATAACTGGTGACAGAAAATGAAACAAATAATTGTTCTCTTCAACCCATGGGGTTTTGCATTGATCAGGCACAACACTGTAATGCACATATAGGTGAATCTTTCCCTGGCTGCTGTTGTGGCCTGCTGAACTCTATGGGAAGGGCAGACCTTTCTTTGTCCCCCAGGTCTTAGATAGTCCAGTGTCTGTCTTTTGCATTATGTCCTGCTACTGCTAGGAAATGCTTCCTGATGGAGATGCAGATACACGCTCAGTCCTCAAACTTGGCGTGGGATCCTTTAGCAAGGAGTGCACGGTGGTCAGAGTAAATTTAGTTGTTTTTTACCATTGAAGATACAGTTCAGGAACTGGCAGTCATCATCAGTTTTCTGGCCCTGTCCATGTTGTAAATATATACAGTACTTATAAGATCCACCATATACCCACAGCAATTATATGGGACTGAGAGGTGGGTTCCACCTTACATCTGTCTCTTAGCTTATTCACATGACTGAGTCCAAAAAACTAGTCTGCTAAAAACAGACAGCTTTCATGTGCACTCTGTGTTTATCACTTCCATCAATAGAAATGGCTTATACTCAGGGGCATAACTGCCATAGTGGCTATGCGACTGCTATGGGGCCCAGGGTAAGAGGGGCCACAGTCTTAATTGGGATTATCTCCTCTTCTACTGGAGGTAAAAACTTTGTCAAGACTCTACCCTCTAAAGGAACAACTTTTAACAAATGAATCAAAGGAAAAATGCCCCAAGGGTTATTGAAAAGGGTTTAGGCAGAAACCCTTCTGTCCTGTGGGGGGGGGGGGGAGGGGGGAGCGCTGGTTTGATCTTTGCTATGGGGCCCTTACTTCTCTATGTATGCCACTGCTTATACTGATCCACAAAAATGAACGAGAACAGGACCTGCTGTGAGTTTCTCAGTTTGGGCACACATTCATTAAAAAGACATGAAAATAGGCCCATTTACTTGTGTGGGTCTGTGTGCTGTCCTTTTTAAAAAGTGGATAGCACACTGTAGAAAAATATGGTAATGTGAAGAAGCTCTTAAAGTTTTGCTTTACACTGAGAATTTTTCTTCCTTACAACTTCTATCAGTACTGGTTTCTAATCCCATTTTTCTCATACATTATGTACATCAGCAGAATGAACATGCATATGTCCTCTGTCTCGTGGACCTTGTGCTGCTGTGTGTCTTCTTCTATCTGCTTATCAGTGGGGGTCTGGGGGTTTGACCCTCAATTGATCATAAGGCAGAGATCTCATAAGGATAAACCTTTCCTTAATTTTTGGGGAAAATCCCCATAAGGGCTTCTTAAATGCAAGATCTCTTACTGGGTATGCAGCATACAGGTGCATTTTTAATAAATTAGAATACCACTGAAAAGTTTATTTATTTCAGCAACTCACGGGGTGATCTATTTCAAGTGTTTATTTCTTTCGAGTATTCTTTTGATTATGGTTTACAGCTAATGAAAACCCAAAAGTCAGTGTCTCAGAAAATTCCACTCCTTGTGAATCTCCCCCAAATTCTTGAATGGCCTTTTCTTGACAATTCTATCAAGCCTGCAGTTTTCCCTGTTGCTTGTGCAGTTTTTTCTACCATAATTGTTCCTTCCACTCAACCTTCCATTAATATACTTGGATACAGCACTCTGTGAACAGCCAGCTTTTTAGCAATGACCTTTTGTGGCTTACCCTCCTTGTGGAGGGTGTTAATGACTGTCTTCTGGACAACTTTATAGTCAGCAGTATTCCCAATGATTGAGTAGCCTACTGAACCAGACAGGGACCATTTAAAGGTTTTGGAAACCTTTGAAAGTGTTTTGTGTTGATTAGCTGATTAGAGTGACACCTTGACTCTACAATATTGAACTTTTTCACAATACTCTAATTTTCTCACATACTGATTTTTGGGTTTTCATTAACTATAAGCCATAATCATCAACATTAAAATAAATAAACACTTGAAATAGCCAGCTCTGAGTATAATGAATATATATAATATATGAGTTTCACTCAATGAAATTGAATTGAATTAATGAAATAAATAAGCATTTTGATATATTCATTCATTGAGATGCAACTATATGTATTTCCAAATATTTGCCTTGAATTGATTAACTCTCTATACCAGGCCTAATGCAGTATTGCAAGTAGGGATGAGTGAATAGATTCTAAGGAATTGATTTGTCTCATCAAGAAGAGTTCTTCACCTGTAAGTCACTGTCCCCACAGGGGAAGAAGCCCCCCCCCTGCACATGATTGACATCGCACCAGGCCCTGACAATCTCCCAACTGCAACACTGCTCCGAGTAGCAGTCCAAATGCAGAAGCTTCATCTCTTGAGGGAACTGCTTCTCATAGGTGAAGAACTCTTGCTGATGAGCTGAACCCATTTGTTAGGATTGATTCACTTAGCCCAATTGCAAACTTTCTCAGCATATTTCTAGATATTCTTAAAACTTTGGGAAAACATCTGTCATAAAATAATTTACTTTGTTCATCATATTAAATCAGTACGGTACTCTTTTTCACAAATGTATTAAAATACATTCTAAGAATTTTGCTATGCATTTCAAGTAAAAACACAAAATAATTTAGAAAATCATCATTTTAGAATGTAAAGTATGTTTATGCTCAGCAGATAATTCATGTGGAAAAATACATGCCAGAGTAACAAGTTAACTTCATAAAAAGGAGACATGTCCTTAAGAAATCTTTTCCAGCTATTTCAACCGTCAAAAGGTTTAGGGAGACACTCAATCAGCACCAAATATGCGTGCCCTACTTTACCACCTCTTTTGTCTTACAATAAATGAATTAATAATTATTCTTTATACCGTCACTTCTTGAATTGAGGCACTTTTCTTCAGGGCTGTGATTCTGGCAGGCAATGTGCTTTGGTAATTGCACAGCACTTCCACTACAATCATATTTTTGTTAATGTATTTGAACAAAATTTGAGTTGTTGATTTTGTTGGGTTCAGTTTTGCTGCTTGCTTTTACTGGGCTCATTTTTGCTGGATGATTATGAAATTGCATGTTTTTCCCTTGAATTCTAAAAGCTGGCCTTGGTATTTTCAAGGGTAAAATTGTGTAGGAAATTATGTAGTCAAAGCACAACTGTTTTCCACTTTTCATTACCTTCACAGTTGTCACTTTTACAACTGTGCAGTACAGATTGGTAGTATTGGACATCCAGTTGCACCAGGAATTGCACAACTGAGAGCTAAACAGTAGGAATATAAATGGAAATGAAAATATATACGTATGAAAATATATATATTATATTTATATGCCTACTAGACCCACTCATCATATATAAGCCTGCACAAGAACCCTCTTTTTCTTGATTGGAGGGGGTCTCAGTAGTTGGCTCCCCGTCAATGAGATGCTTAGTCCTTTTCCATGGACAGAGGATAACTTTCTGTAACCAGAATACCCCTATAAAGCTCATTCTCCTCAGTGCAAAATCCATAATAGTGACCAGTCCACTAACCCTGTGCCATTTATACTATGAGTGTCTTCTTATGTAGCAGAAGGCCTGGCGTAAGTACTACTTACTGTCTGTAGCCCCTACAGCTAAGCACCTGTATGTATCAATCAATAATGAATATATTAATCTACCTGGATAGTGTGGGGAGTCGCTCTGGTAGACAGCAGTGCGGGTGCAGTTTAGAGGCAAAACAAGGAGTCCAGATTGTGCAACAAACAGTGTTTTATTCACACTTGCACACCATAAGTGAAAAAACAGTCTCTTGGTGACAGTCCACACACAACGGAAATAACGTGGCAAAACAAAAACAGGCCAACACAGGTTCAGTCACCTGGGAGATGTAGGTGCAGGTTCGCACCACGCTGTCGGCCCAGCCGCAGGAGAATCCAGCTTCAGGTAGCCAGGAACAAAACACCTCCTTGCTGAGCTCTTTCCTCCAGGACAGAGAACTCCCAGCCCTGTTAGCAGCTCCAGGATAATCACAGCCTCCAGCTGCTGAGCTGGCTGAGCTTTTAAACCCAGCCCAAAACCAGGACTGGGTCGTGGGGAGCAGCCACCCACCCTACACTTTAGCTGCTCCCGGTAAGAGCCGGCCCGGATCGGCTTTGCAGCCATGCTATTTAAACTCTGTCAGTAGCACTAGCTGCTGCTGACATCAACAAAAACGGGCTCTTACCTCACCGAGGCTATGAACCTCGGTGACACATACCTGCCATCCACGACGGCACCCTGCACCTTACCACACACCCCTTTGTTCAACCCTGAGGGGTGGACACATGTGAGGCAGTGGACGCGGAAAGGGCATCTGCATTTCCCTGCAAGCGACCTGCCCTATGTTCCACGGAGAACTTAAAATTTTGAAGGGATAGGAACCACCTGGTGACCCGAGCATTCCTCTCCTTGGCCTGACTCATCCATTTGAGGGGAATAGTCGGTCACCAGACGGAACCTCCTCCCTAACAGGTAGTAGCGGAGAGATTCGAGTGCCCACTTGATAGCCAGGCACTCCCTCTCCACTATACTATATCTGGACTCGGCGGGACTGAGCTTACGGCTCAGGAAGACAACGGGATGTTCTTCCCGTTGACCTCCTGAGACAGTACCGCACCGAGGCCTACCTCCAGGCGTCGGTCTGTACGACAAACTCCTTGTTGAAGTCGGGTGTCACCAAAACCGGGGACCCACACAGGGCCGACTTCAACGCGGAGAAAGCCTCCTCCGCCTTCTCACTCCAGCTAAGCCTCCCAGACTTTCGCCCCTTCAACAGGTCTGTCAATGGCGCTGCTATTGTGGCAAAGTGGGGCACAAACCTCATGTAGTAACCTACAATCCCCAGGAACGACTTTACCTGCCTGGTGGTGACCGGTCGGGGCCAGTTACGAATGGCCTCTACCTTAGTTACCTGAGGTTTGATAACTCCCCGCCCAATTACATATCCCAGATATTTTGTCTCCTCTAACCCTATGGAGCACTTCTTTGGGTTAGCGGTCAGTCCGGCTTTCCTCAGGGCATCCACTACCGCCTGCACCTTGGGTAAATGGCTTTCCCAGTCGGTGCTGTGGATGACTACATCATCTAAGTAGGCCGAGGCGTACCGACGATGTGGTCGCAGCACTATGTCCATTAGCCTTTGGAAAGTGGCGGGGCGCCATGCAGGCCAAAGGGTAACACCTTGTAGTGATACAGGCCCTGCGGGTAACAAATGCGGTTTTTCCTTAGCCGACTCCGTTAAGGGTACCTGCCAGTACCCTTTAGTGAGGTCCAGCACAGAAAAATAACGGGCTTGTCCTAAACTTTCAACAAGCTCGTCTACTCGGGGCATGGGATACGCGTCAAACTTGGATACTTCATTTAACTTGCGAAAGTCGTTGCAGAACCGCAACGTCCCATCCGGCTTAGGTATTAGGACTATGGGACTGGCCCACTCACTTTTCGACTCTTCAATGACATCGAGCTTCAACATTAACTGCACTTCCTCCGCGATGGCCCGCCGCCGAGCCTCGGGTACCCGGTATGGTTTTAACCGGACCTTGGCCTGAGGCTCAGTGACGATGTCATGTCGGATGAGAGGCGTGCGGCCAGGGAGGTCCGAGAACACATCCGTGTTCCGACTGAGGAACTCCCTGACTTCCTGAACTTGTTTGGAAGACAGGCTGTCTGCAATTTTACCGTGGTTACGGCTTCACAGGCCTCGAACTGTGGGGCTGGACCCTTTTCACCTAGAAGCCCTGGCCGGGGGCTGTGGTCGTCGGCCGCGTCCCTATCTTTCCACGGCTTAAGTAAATTCACGTGGTACACCTGCTCCGGCTTGCGCCGCCTGGCTGGTGTACTTTGTAATTACTTCCCTACTCTCGATCACCTCATAGGGGCCCTGCCACCTAGCTAGGAATTTGCTGTCAAGGGTGGGTACCAGAACCAAAACCCGATCTCCCGGATTGAAGTCCCGTACCCGAGCCTGACGATTGTACACCCTACTCTGGGCTTGTTGCGCTGCCTCCATATGCTCCCGGACCAAGGGCAACACCCTTTCCATCCGTTCCTGCATCTGGGCGACATACTCAATGACACTTTTGTGGGGGACAGGCTGTTGTTCCCATGCTTCCTTGGCGATATCCAACAGGCCCCGAGGGTGTCTGCCATAAAGCAGTTCGAAGGGCGAGAACCCAGTAGAGGCCTGGGGCACCTCTCGCACTGCGAACATGAGATAGGGCAGAAGCAGATCCCAGTCCTTCCCATCTCTAGACACCACCCTCTTTAACATATTTTTAGAGTTTGGTTAAACCTCTCCACAAGACCGTCTGTTTGCGGATGGTAAACGGACGTCCGTAACTGCTTTATACGCAACAATTTACACAGTTCCCTCATTACTTTGGACATAAAAGGGGTCCCTTGGTCTGTCAGAACCTCTTTAGGCAGGCCCACACGGGAAAACATCTCCATTAACTCTTTGGCAATGAGCCTAGCTGAGGTATGTCGCAGAGGCACCGCCTCCGGATACCGAGTGGCATAGTCGAGAACTACCAGAATGTGTTGGTGGCCCCTGGCAGACTTTGGTACAGGCCCAATTAAATCCATAGCGACTCGCTCAAACGGTACTTCAATAATTGGCAGAGGTACCAGAGGACTACGGAAATGTGGCTGGGGGCTAGTTATCTGACAGGTTGGACAGGACTTACAATAATCTTCTACCTCCTTGAACACACCGGGCCAATAAAACCGCTGCAGTATGCGGTCCTGGGTTTTCTGCCACCCCAGGTGTCCCCAAGAACATGTTGGTGGGCAAGCTCCATGACAAGCTTGCGATACGCTGTGGGCACCACCAACTGTTCAACAGGTTCACCTCGGATTTGGTTCACCCGATACAACATATCCTGCAGAACAATAAATCGTGGGAACATTAATTCAGCCCCTGGTTTCTGGGGTTTACCATCAATTTCCAGCACATTCTCCCAGGCCCTGGTGAGGGTTTGGTCCCGGTGTTAGGCGGTCCCAAAATTATCTCCGGAGACGTGGAGGTCTGCCAACTCAGGACCTGGTGGCAAGTCCTCCATGTCTCCCACCATTACACTCAGTGGGGGTGTCTCCCCTCTATCACAGAAGTGGTGGTCACCCCTACCGCAGGCCCTTCGGACTCGGGCTCCCAGGGCTCTGGCCTCCCACAGGAACCAGGCCACTCTGCTAGGGTTACCCCTGTCTCAGGGCTATTAGTCACTTTCACCTCAGGCCATAGTGACGGAAAACCAGGAAGTCTCTCCCAATTATTAGTTCATACGGTAGTTTGGCGGAGATCGCCACTTCACAGAGTCCAGGTGCCGGCCGCCGTGGACAGAGACATTTCAGCAGTGGGATAGTCCTTTAAGTCTCCGTGTATGCACACCACCCCAACTTTCCGGCCCGTATACTGGGTGGGCTGTACCAGGGCAGCACTTACCAGGGTTACCAGGCTCCCTGAGTCCAACAGCGCCACTGCCAGGTTATCCCCGACTTGCACCTGGCACAGATGACGACTGTCCATTGTCTCGGGGATGCCGGTCGCACACAGTCTCCGGGCATACATGGAAGCCCGGTACCCATAATTAGTCTCCATGGGTTCCCCCACTGTGGACAGTTGGCCCTTATGTGTCCAGGCTCCCGACACTGCCAGCAGACCACTGGGGACGGATCTGCAAGAGGTACCTCCCGGGCGGGTTTGGCCGGCCGCCGGGACTGGGGTGGAGATTTCCGGGGTTTGACTGGCCCCCTCCCAAAAGAACCCCCTGCAGGTTTCTGGTGGCCTCATATCGTTCCACCAGGTCGACCATCTCAAGGGCATTGGTGGGGGATACCTGGCCGATCCAGTGTTGAAGGGGTAAGGCAAGGCCCTCCAAAACATGTCAGCCAGCAGCCGGTCCAGCATAGCAGTCGGACTCAGAACCTCAGGCTGCAGCCATTTTTGCAACCTGTGCAGCAACTCATAGTACTGCGGCCTGGCGGGTTCAGCCACGTTAAAGTCCCACTGGTGGACACGCTGAGCCCGGACCAACACGTTTACCCCCAGTCTGGCCAGGATCTCCCCCTTCACCGTGGAATAGTCAGCAGCCTGGTCGTCTGCCAAATCAAAAAAACTTGCTGGGGTCCGGATGCCAGGAACGGAGCAACCACTTCGGCCGACTGGTCACGGGGTAACTTTTCCCTCACGGCGACCTTCTCAAAGACCGCTAGGTATGTCTCCACGTCGTCTGCGGGGGTCATCTTTGGGATCGCCGCACGGACCGCTTTCCGGGCATCATGGACGTGGTGGGACGCTCCGGCCGCCTGTAATGCCATCACATGTTGTAGCAGTAACTGGTTGGTCTCCCGCTGCTGCACGTTAGCTTCTACGAGAGCCTTCACAGCAGCCTCCATGTTGCCAGAGATCACAGGCTGCAACTTTGCCGGCCTAATATAGGACATTCACTTTTGCTCAGGACAAAAACAAAGTTAGGCGTTCACGCCAGCCTCACTGCGCATGCCCGCATCCGACACCAAATGTGGGGAGTCGCTCTGGTAGACAGCAGTGCGGGTGCAGTTTAGAGGCAAAACAAGGAGTCCAGATTGTGCAACAAACAGTGTTTTATTCACACTTGCACACCATAAATGAAAAAACAGTCTCTTGGTGACAGTCCACACACAACGGAAATAACGTGGCAAAACAAAAACAGGCCAACACAGGTTCAGTCACCTGGGAGGTGTAGGTGCAGGTTCGCACCACGCTGTCGGCCCAGCCGCAGGAGAATCCAGCTTCAGGTAGCCAGGAACAAAACACCTCCTTGCTGAGCTCTTTCCTCCAGGACAGAGAACTCCCAGCCCTGTTAGCAGCTCCAGGATAATCACAGCCTCCAGCTGCTGAGCTGGCTGAGCTTTTAAACCCAGCCCAAAACCAGGACTGGGTCGTGGGGAGCAGCCACCCACCCTACACTTTAGCTGCTCCCGGTAAGAGCCGGCCCGGATCGGCTTTGCAGCCATGCTATTTAAACTCTGTCAGTAGCACTAGCTGCTGCTGACATCAACAAAAACGGGCTCTTACCTCACCGAGGCTATGAACCTCGGTGACACATACCTGCCATCCACGACGGCACCCTGCACCTTACCACAATAGTTTATATTAATCTACTGTACCTTGTGGCTAAAGAAATGGAAAACACAGACCAACACAATTCAGACAAGTCACTAACAGTAGTTTTGTCCAAGCAGTTCTGCCTAATGTTTTTCTTCCCATCTTCTTCCTTGTCCTGGAGTTATGAGAAAAGAAAGTATCACCTTTATTTTTAGTTTACATGATTATAGGAGTAGTCCTCTTGCCTGAGCAACAGCATTTAGAAATATACTTTTCAGCACCTTCACATATCATAGGCACAATGGACAAGATATGGCTCATTGACTTATATAGGACAGATTGTTCTCTGTGACCTGCAGAGGTCATTGTGCTGGAAGAGGATAAGCTGTATTCCTACCTATTGTGAATGGTGGATCTTGTGTTATCTATACAGAGATGACGTGTCATTGTATTTAGAGATGAGTGAATTTTTTAAAAATTCGATTTGGCGGTTAATTTTTTTTTTTATTTGGTTCGGCGAATTTAGTTAAAAAAAGGCTTTTTCCTGGCTGTAGAGAGCCTTTACAGTGGTGTAGAACACTGTGCCTTGCAGTAACACGCATAGGGAGTCTACTGTGTTAGTGAAATAATACTGTGAGTCAGTATGACATGTAGACGACAGGGGTTGCTCTTAGAATCACTGCACACTTCACTTATTTAGGCAGTCACAGGGCCCAAACTGACCAAATAACTCAAGTATGAATTCACCCTTACAGGTCGATGTTAGCGCCAAGACGAAGCACACTCCTTTTACACCGTTGTCAGCTGATTCTACATATATGTCTACAGAACCTGTTCTATAAAACACTTATACAAGAAGAGCCCCCCGACAGAGTGGAGAGGGTGTCAGCAGTAAGTTTGTGTTGACGTCACTGATTATTTTGTCCTTCCTCTGATCCGTCAGAAAAATAACCCCCAAAAAACCGTTGAGCATCCGCAGTCACTTGGTCAGCATTTGGTCAGTAATCAATCAGTATTGCTAAAGCCCAAAAAACAGGAGTGGATCCAAAACAGAGATGACACGTGAATGAAATATTTGCATATCTTCTGTGTTTTGTACCCACTCCTGATTTTGGCTACCAAATCACAAACCAATACCGATGGGACCATACAGGCCTTACAGCTGCTACACAGACAGGATCCGTTGTGCGTCTCATTTTTCCATACTTCTGACAGATCAGAAGAAGGGTCAAATAAATGATGATGTCAGCCAGGCCAAAAGACAAAATAGTGGGCCAGTCATGAAGTGGGGAGGGTGGGAACAGCATGTGAAGTCCACAAGGTGGCCCTATGACATAGTTGTGAGGTGGCAGCAGCATGAGGAGACCACAGAGTGGAAATGTGAGATAGTGTGGTGGTGGCAGCAGAATGAAGAGACCACAGAGTGGCAAGGTGACATAGTGTGGAGGTGGCAGCAGCATCAGGAGACCACAGAGTGACCCGCCGAAAGAGTGGGGAGGTGAGTGGCAATAACAGTACCTGCAGACGATAGTGGGTGTAAGACAGAGCACTTGGCCTCAGATGTATGGCATCAGGCAGGTAGCAGCATCAGAGGCAGGTAGTCAGAAGAAACCGGTCTCGTTTGGCAAAGTTCTGGTGTGGCACCATGGATGATCTAGTCTCATGCATCAGGCATTGGTAAGTGGAAATCCTGGCTTATATACGCCTGATTGATCTTGACAAAGGTCAGTCTCTCCATATTTTGGGTGGACTGACGAGTTCTTCTTTTGGTAACTATGGTCCCCCGCCGCACTAAACACCTGCTCTGATACCACACTACTGGCCGGGCAGGACAGCTTTTCCAGGGCAAACTCTGCCAGTTGCGGCCACAAATCCAGTTTGCCGGCCCAGTAGTCAAGTGGATCTTCAATGTGGGGTGGGAGGGTTGCTTTCCAAGTATGCCACCACCTTCTGGTTCAGGTCCTGCTGGAGAGTAGTTTCTTTACTATGCGGGTGAAGGAAGCTGCTCATCAGCAACTCTAGACTCAGACTAATTCTGGTGAAGCTGGTACTGCTCCTGCCACCCCACCCCTCCCCAGCAGCCATGGCAATGGAACATAAAAGCAGAAGCCCCCTTTCAGACCTGCAAGGATAGACGAAGGCACGGATAGGCAGAGCCCAACTAACTGCATAGGTATGTCTATGGAGGATGAAGGATGAGGAGGCAGAGGTGGACATTTTCAGAGGACCAACAACGTGAGAATGTGGAGGCGGAAGCGGCATCACCTGGCCAAGTTGCTGGTGTGGCTGTGCAGGAACCACATTCACCCAGTGGGCAGTAAAGGACATGTGTTGTCCCTGACCGTAGTTGTAGCTCCACACGTCGACGCTGCCGTGCACTTTGGCAGACACCGACAGGCTCAAGGACTGGCATATCATCTGTTCTACATGTGTGTGCAGGGCTGATACTGCCTTTTTGGCAAATAAATGATGGCTTGGGACTCTCCCCCTCGGCTCGGCACAAGACATCAGTTCTCTAAAAGGTGCAGAGTCCACCACTTGGAAAGGGAGGGACTGCAGCACCAGCAACTTGAACAGGAGCACGTTCAGCTTTTGCGCTGTTGGATGAGTGCAAGCATACTGTTGTCTCTTGGCCATCGCTTAGGTGAATGATTGTTGATGGAATGACTGACAAGGAGTGGGAGGGCGAAGAGCAGGAACATTAGGACCAGCAGATAATGGGAAAGACAGACAGCTCCCTTCAGCTGGGGTGGTGGAGCCTTGACTGCCTGAAATTTGATGCATGGCACTGGGTGATGCAGCGGTTGCTGCGGCAGGCTGGACCACCACATCGGAGCGACGGTTCTCCCAGGCCACTTTATGGTGACTCTGCATATGTTGACGCAGGGCCGTGGTGCCAACATCGGCACCCTGGCCACACTTCTGCCCACAGATTCTACATATGGCCATGTTCACCTCCTCCAGCTGCTTAACAAAAAACTGCCAAACCGCCGGGTATGTAGATTTTACCCTCAACACTACGCACTGACTGACTGCTACCGCCACTTCCTCCATAAACACGTGCTGATACTTGCCAGGCAGGTAGGCTCCTGTGAAGCGGGTGGTCTACCCTGGTCTACCCCGGTCTACCCCTACCCCGACCTCCCACTGCTGCCACCCTGCTGACTACCGGCCACGCTAGCGATTTGCTGCCTCCCGGGCAAGCTGCCACCCTCTTCTCCCGATGATGATGAAGACCCTAATTCACCCGGCTCCCAAGTGCAATCAGCTACATCATCATCATCGAGTACTGTCTGCACATTACTGATGTCCTCCTCAACGGTCTCTGGGTCAGGAGCCTGACTGCTTGCAACACCAGCTCCCATGCCACTCTCCTCATGACTACTAGCCCGCCTAGTGGAGGAAGCGGCGGATGTCTCCTCCCCATCTTGGCTTGCTAGTAGCTGCTGACTGTCTTCTAGTAGCTTGTCCTCACTGTATAGTGGAGCTGATCTAACAGCATACAATACTTCTCTGGCTGAGGGAACAGAAAAGGACAGAGGCAGGTTGAGGACAGGTGAAGCCTGCTCCCGGGCCATGCCAACTAAGGGTTGTGTCTGACGAACCTACTGACTCTTGGCTCAGGGTGTCTGATGTCACTTGCAACGAAGTTGACCCCTCTCAAAGTGACCCCTGCTGCCACGGCCCCTTACTCTGCTGCGACCTCCTCTTCCGCCAGAAACATTTAGGCCACTCCCCTGTGCAGGACCTGGCACTTCTCTGTCTGACATACTGTTAGATCAAATAAGTAAATAAAAAGTAAATTAAAACAACTCAAAAAAGTCTGTAATTTTCACACCACTACGCAACGGCTAATAAGCCCTTTTTTCCCTACTAATACATGCCACAAAAGGCTTTAGAACATATAACTGCACTGCTGAATGGCAAATATATTTTTATTTTGCCACTTATAGACGTCACAAAAGGCTTTAAAACATATAACTGCACCGCTGAACGGCAAATATATTTTACTTTTGCCACTAATACACGACAAAAAGGACTGTCATTTTATCACTTCACCACATAACGGCTAATAAGCCCTTTTTCCCACTAATACAAGCCAAAAATGCTTTAGAACAAATAACTGCACCTCACAAGGGCCAATAAGACTTAGAAATATTTCCTTGTAATAAACCTTGTTAATGGCTGTATCAACCAGCACTTGCACCCCAATAACAAGAACGGTTTGCTGAAATTACAGAGCTGTATAATGGCAATTTGGGTGCCCAGTCAGTGCAGCAAGGTGTAATAGGATTGCTCCTATTATCCAGGCTGTAACCTCCTATACTGAACACTGTTTAGTAGAGATGTCGCGGACATAACATTTTCCGTTCGCGAACGGCGAACGTGAATTTCTACAAATGTTCGCGAACTGGCGAACCGGGTGAACCGCCATAGACTTCAATAGGCAGGCGAATTTTAAAACCCACAGGGACTCTTTCTGGCCACAATAGTGATGGAAAAGTTGTTTCAATGGGACTAACACCTGGACTGTGGCATGCCGGAGTGGGATCCATGACAAAACTCCCATGGAAAATTAGGTAGTTGACGTAGAATCGGGTTTTAATCCATAAAGGGCATACATCACCTAACATTCCTAAATTGTTTGGAATAACGTGCTTTAAAACATCCGGTGTGTGTATATGATCAGGTATGATGTTGTATCGATCAGGTAGTGTAAGGGTTACGCCCACTTCACAGTGATAGACCAAACTCTGACAGACCAAACTCCCTGTTTAACGCATCGCAAATAGTCCATTTGCACAACCGCAAACTCCCCATTTGCACAAGGTTGGATACCAAGCTAGCCATGTCCCGTTCCTTGTCCTCACTGACGTCATTGAAGGTCTCTTCCTACACCCAGCCACGTACAACACCAAGGGACACCGAAAGGTGACAACAAGCCCCCTGGGACGCCTGCTGTGGTTGGTCTTCCACCTCTTCAAAGCCACCTTCCTCCTCTGACTCCTCTTCTTCAGACTCCTCTCTCTGTGTTGCCGCAGGTCCAGCAATCAACGATGACAAGGCTGCTTCTGGTGGTGATGGTGACCACCACTCTTTCTCTTCATGTTCATCTACGGCCTGATCCAGCACTCTTCACAGGGCACGCTCCAGAAGAAATGGATATGGGATGAGGTTGATGATGTTGCCTTGGGTTTGACTGACCAGGTTTGTCACCTCTGCAAAAGGACGCATGAGCCTACAGCCATTGTGCATGAGCGTTCAGTAATGCGGCCAAAAAATGCCCAGCTCCGCAGAGGCTGTCCTTTTTTTTTTAATTAAAAAAATCTGTTCTTACCAGTTTAATCTCTGTCTTGTCCCCTATCAGGTGCCGGTGTATGAAATAGATTTTAGGAACCAGGAGATGGAAAAAGATGGTTGGTCGGTCCTCTTCCCTCCAACTTGGGGCACTGCGCGTGCGCCGTGCAATATACTGTGCCACCCTATATGAGTGGTGTTAAGTAGTACTATTCCTATCAGTTTAATCCCTGTTACGTCCCCTATCAGGGGACGTGTATCAAATTTTAGGAACTGGGAGATGGAAAAAGATGATTGGTCGGTCCTCTTACTTCCAATTTGGGGCACTGCGTGTGAGCCGCACAATGTACTGTGCCACCAATACAAACTGTGAACTACTATTCTTACCATTTTAATCTTTGTTAAGTCCCCGAGGACGTGTATTGAATTGAATCCTTGCATGGGGAGATAGAGAAAAAAGCTTGCTCTGTTCCGCTTCCTTCTAATTTTGGGCACTTGCAATGGAATTTGCCACCAATGCAACTAGTGTTAACTAAGTAAGTACTATTCCTATCGGTTTATACTCTGTTTTGTCCCTTATCAGGGCCAGGGACAGTGTAGGGAATAAATTTTTGGAACCGGGAGATGGAAAAAGAGCCATGCTCGGTCCGTTTTGTTTGAATTTTAGGTCACTGCGCGTGCGCCGTACAATGTACTGTGACACTTTATATAAGTGGTGTGTTAAGTAGTATTATTCTTATCAGTTCAATCCCTGTTACGTCCCCTATTAGGGGATGTGTATTGAATTCAGTTTAGACAACAGCAAAGAATTGTCAATAGTTGACACACTCATGACATAAATTTTATTCCTCTATGCGTCATTCTTGGTGTAGCGATGACTGTGCTTGTGCGCACTTTGGGAGATTGCAGGCGATGGCGGTTTTTCAAAGCCTATGGTCGTGCTGAGGTAGTTCAGTGACAGTTAAGTGACCCAGAAAACAATGATTCTGCAGTGTGGGCCCATTGTTGGCCTAGTAGGCTTTAACCACTTGCCGCCACGCTAACCCCGATGGGCGTCAGCGCGGCGGCTCTCTCAGGTCTCAGTCACGCCTATTGGCGTCATCTCGTGAGACCCGAGATTTCGCATGATCGTTCATGCGATCGTAACCGGGACAACTGAAACTACAGCCTGCCAGCACTGATCATGCGCTGGCAGGCTGTAGATGCGAAAAAAAAAACGCATTTAAAACGCATATCAGACGCTGTTTTGTAAACAGCGTCTGATATGCCTGCTGTCTGCTCGTCTGGTGGTCCCTTTGTCTGGGACCACCAGAGGAAACATAAGTAAAGTGCACCAATCACTACACCCCCCCCCCACCCCCATCACTGATTAACCCCTGATCACCCATGTCATCCCCCCTGATCACCCCCTGTCACCCCCCCAGTCACTAATCACCCCCCTGTTAGGGTTAGTTAAGACGTCCGTATGTGTTTTGCGGATCCATGAATCTGCGGATCCATGGATCTGCGGATCCGCAAAATACGGACACCGGCAATGTGCTTTCCGCATTTTGCAGATCCGCACATTGCCAGAACTATTTAGATAATGCCTTTTTTGTCCACAATTGCGGACAAGAATAGGAGTGGACATGTTCTATATTTTTGCAGAACGGAAGTGCAGACCCGGAAGCACGGATCCGTAATTCCAGATCCGAGCGGGACAAAGTCTGTCCCCATAGAAATGAATGGGTCCGCAATTCCGTTCCGCAAACAGAATTGCGGACATGTGAATGGGGCCTAAGGGTCCCCTATCACCGCCAGTTAGTTAGCTAGTTAGCGCCCAGCCCACCGCACCGCCCGGAGGCTGAACGGAAAAAAAAAATCTCATTACCCGTATGCTCAATATAAGGAGAATCGCAGAAACTCCTAATGCTGGCCATACGTGTAATGATTGCGGAGACCCTCAAATGCCAGGGCAGTACAAAAACCTCACATGTGACCCCATTTTAGAAAGAAGACACCCCAAGGTATTCCGTGAGGGGTATGGTGAGTTCATGTAAAATGTTATTTTTTGTCACAAGTTAGTGGAATATGAGACTTTGTAAAAAAAAAAATATATCAATTTACGCTAACTTGTGCCAAATTTTTTTTTTTCTGTGAACTCGCCATGCCCCTCACGCAATACCTTGGGGTGTCTTCTTTCTAAAATGGGGTCACTTGTGGGGTATTTATACTGCCCTGGCATTTTAGTGGTCCTAAAGCGTGAGAATACAAATGCGTAAAAATGCCCTGTGAAATCCTAAAGGTACTCATGGGAATTAGGGCCCCTTTGCACATCTTGGCTGCAAAAAAGTGGCACACATGTGGTATCTCCGTACTCAGGAGAAGTAGGGCAATGTGTTTTAGGGTGTATTTTTATATATGCCCATACTTTGTGTGAGAAATATCGCTGTAAACGACAACTTTTTAAAAAATTTTATACAAAGTTGTCAATTTACAGAGATATTTATCTCACCCAACATGGGTATATGTAAAAATACATGCTAAAACACATTGCCCTACTTCTCCTAACTACAGAGATACCACATGAGTGACACTTTTTTGCAGCCTGGGTGCGTAAAGGGGCATAAAGTCCAACGAGTACCTTTAGGCTTTACAGGGCTGCTAACAATTTAGCCCCGCCCAAAATTCCAGAACAGTAAAAACACCCCAAAAATGACCCCATTTCGGAAAGTAGACACCCCAAGGTATTCACTGAGGGGCATAGTGAGTCCGTCTGCGATTTTTTTTTTTTTGCCAGAAGTTAGCAGAAATGGAAACTTTATTATATTTTTTTTACCTCAGAAAGTGTCATTTTCTGCTAACTTTTGAAAAAAAATGAAATGATACATGAACTCACCATGCCCTTCCGCGAATACTTTGGGGTGTCTTCTTTCTAAAATGGTGTCATTTGGGGGGTATTTATACTATCCTGGCATTCTAGCACCTGAAGAAACATGACAGGTGTTCAGAAAGTCAGAGCTGCTTCAAAATGCGGAAATTCACTTTTATGCACCATAGTTTGTAAACGTTATAACTTTTACCCAAACCAATAAATATACACTTATTGGATTTTTTTTTATCAAAGACATGTAGAACAATACATTTTGTGAAAAATGTATATAGAAATGTAGTTTTGTTTTGAAAAATTTTACAACAGAAAGTGAAAAATGTCATTTTTTTGCAAAAATGTAGTAACATTTTTATTAATAGCAAAAAAAGTACAAATGTCAGCAACAATGAAATACCACCAAATGAAAGCTCTATTACTGAGAAGTAAAGGAGGTAAAAATCATTTGGCTGGTAAGTTGTATGACCGAGCAATAAACGGTGAAAGTAGTGTAGTGCGGATTTGTAAAAAAGGGCCTGGTCACTAGGGGGGTATAAACCTGTGGTCTTCAAGTGGTTAATGATCACCTTAGATGATCACAAAGAAAATTAATGTTTTTTCTATGCAAAATTATCCAGCCGATCACTTTTGGTCTGTTCACAATGAAGCAACGACCTTATCATCTGGGGTGTGCTAACATTGCCAACACACTCATAGAGGTGATCGCTTCATTGTGATACGCAAGCCCCTTCACCACAACAATGTAACGATCACGAAGAGGAATTGACACATGTATGTGCCATTTTTTTTGTTTTGTTTTTGCAGCAACATTGCAGCACCAGAGGCCAGAAAAATTAGGCATGTACACATGACTGAAAAATTAGGTATTGTTGCAGCCGCTGTTGTAGCAGCGGCTGTAAAAATTGATGTTTTCCAGGCAGTAAGTGTACTAAAACGTTGCGGCTTGAACCCTAGTTGGTGGCGGAGAAGTCACGCAAGTCATCCGGCATGCAAAGATTAAATACAGCATCGTGGGGGAAATTTTTAGCCCAAGGCATCTCATTAGGCCTTTTTTAGTCAAATGCATCCCACACTGTCAGTCCCTTCGGTATCCACGCCTCATTCATCTTAATAAAGGACAGGACACTTGAAGGGGGGCAGGCCAGAAGTTCTATCGCAAATTGGGATAGCTCAGGCCACAGGTCAAGCCTGCACACCCGGTAGTCAAGGGGTTCATCGTTCCTCAGAGTGTCGATATCTGCAGTTAAGGCGAGGTAGTCTGCTACCTGTCGGTCGAGTCGCTCTCTGAGGGTGGACCCCGAAGGGCTGTGGCGATGTGTAGGACTTAAAAAGCTCTGCATGTCCTCCATCAACAACACGTCTGTAAAGCGTCCTGTCCTTGCCGGCGTGGTCGTCGTAGGAGGAGGATTACTTTCACCTCTTCCCCTGCTAGATTCCTGTTGTGCTCTGACATCACCCTTATACGCTGTTTAAAGCATACTTTTTAACTTGTTTTGGAACTGCTGCATCCTTTCCAACTACCGGTAATTCGGTAAAATTTCAGCCACTTTCTGCTTATACCGGGGGTCTAGTAGCGTGGCCACCCAGTACAGGTCATTCTCCTTCAGCCTTTTTATACGAGGGTCCCTCAACAGGCATGACAGCATAAAAGACCCCATTTGCACAAGGTTGGATGCCGAGCTACTCATCTCCCGTTCCTCATCCTCACTGATCTCATTGAAGGTCTGTTCTTCCCCCCAGGCACGTACAACACAACGGGTCCCAGGTAGGTGACAATAACGAGTACCCTGGGATGCCTTCTGTGGTTGGTCTTCCTCCTCCTCAAAGCCAAATTCATCCTCTGACTCCTCTTCCTCAGACTCCTCTTCCAGCGTTGCCGCAGTTCCAGCAAGCGATAATGATAAGGCTGTTTCTGGTGGTGATAGTGACCACAACTCTTCCTCTTTACGCTCATCTATGGCCTGATCCAGCACTCTTTGCAGGGCATGCTCCAGGAAGAAAACAAATGGGATGAGGTCGCTGATGGTGCCTTCGGTGCGACTGACTAGGTTTGTCACCTCCTCAAAAGGACGCATGAGCCTACAGGTATTGCGCATGAGCGTCCAGTAATGTGACAAAAAAATTTCCCAGCTCCACAGAGGCTGTCCTAGCACCCCTGTCATACAAATACTCGTTGACAGCTTTTTCTTGTTGGAGCAGGCGGTCGAACATTAGGAGTGTTGAATTCCAACGTGACGGGCTGCCTCAAATTAAGCCCCTCACTGGCATGTTGTTTCGCCACTGAATATCGGAAAAGTGCGTCCTGGCTGTGTAGGAACGCCTGAAATGGCCACACACCTTCCTGGCCTGCTTGAGAATGTCCTGTAAGCTTGGGTACTTACACACAAAGCGTTGTACGATCAGATTTAACATATGTGCCATGCACAGCAAATGTGTCAACTTGGCCAAATTCAATGCCGCCAACCGATTGCTTCCGTTGTCACACAACACTTTGCCGATCTCCAGTTGGATGCGGGGTCAGCCACTGATCTACCTGTGCGTTCAGGGCGGACAGGGGTGCTGGTCCGGTGTGATGCTCGGCTTTCAGGCAAGTCAACCCCAAGACGGCGTGACACTGTCGTATCCGGGATGTGGAATAGCCCCTGGGGAGCTGGGGTGGTGCAGTTGATGTTGAGCAAGACTCAGCAGCAGAAGAGGACTCAGCCGAGGAGGTTAACGAAGAGGATAGAGTTGGAGGAGTAGAGGAGGTGGCAGCAGCCCTGCCTGCAAGTTGTGGTAGTGTCCCCAACTCCGCTGCAGAGCCATGCATTCCATGCTTGACAGCCGTCAGCAGGTTTGCCCAGTGCGCAATGTACGTGATATACCTGCCCTGACCGTGCTTTGCAGGCCAGGTATCAGTGGTCAGATGGACCCTTGCCCCAACACTGTGTGCCAGACATGCCATGACTTCCTTTTCCACAATAGAGTACAGGTTGGGGATTGCATTTTGTGTAAAAGATATTTCTGCCAGGTACCTTCCACTGCGGTGTCCCAATAGCTACAAATTTTTTGAAGGCCTCAGACTCCACTAGCTTGATGGTAAAAGCTGGCGGGCTAAGAGTTCCGTCAAGCCAGCTGTCAGACATTGGCTTCTTACGCTCAAACATTTCCTTGACAGAAACCTGACTGTGGGCAGATGAACAGGAACTGCTGAAGGTGAGAGGCGGAGTGGCGGGTGGTTGAGAGGGGGCAAGGAGGACAGCAGTGGTTGATGTGGCTGAAGATGCTGGACTAGGAGGAGGATGGTGGCTTTGAGATTGTGTGCTGCTTGTACTCATGTGTTGATCCAATAGGCGTTTGTGATGTGAGATCATGTGCCTTCGCAAATCAGTTGTACCTAGGTAGGTGTTGGACTTCCCAGTTGGACTTCAGTTTCTTTTGGCACAGGTTGCAAATGGCATCGCTGGTATCAGAGGCAGACACACCAAAAAAATGCCACACTGCTGAGCTTTCCAATGACGGCATTCTGGTGGTGGCAACAGCATGCGTTGATTGGCGTGCTGTCTGGCTGACCCCAGGTGCCAATACATGCTGTCTGACTGCGCCACTAGCTCCTTGCGACGACCTCCCTCTGCTTCCAACTCCTCTCCTCCTCCTCTCTGTCTCCCCATCTGAACTTTCCCCCTGTTCTTCTTCTGGCACCCACGTGACATCCATGAACACATCGTCATAATCAACCGCTTCACTTGTATCTGACAACTCAGTAAAGGAAGCAGCAGCGGGTACAACATCATCAGCATCACACCGTACATCCATGTGTGTAATGCTGCCTGACTGAGACATATCCCTGTTATCTACATCCTCTGGCAATAATGGTTGCGCATCTCTCATTTCTTCCAACTGATGTGTAAATAACTCCTCTGAAAAATCAAGTGAAGAGGCTGTGGTGCTAGTGTTGGTGGTGGCGGCGGGCAGGCGAGTGGTAACTTGAGAGATGTCCAAAGCTGAGCTGGAGGAGGATGGTGCGTCAAGGTTCCGAGCGGAAGCTGTAGAAGATTGAGTGTCCTGTTTAAGCCAGTCAACTATGTCCTCTCCTCAGAATTTTTCGAGTTCAGGGTACGTGGCTGCTGAACACTGGGCAATGTTCTAGGGCCAACGGAAATCACAGCACCACGAACCACGACGGCCCCTGCGGGTGGCCTGACTCTGCCTTTCACTAGATTAGTGGTACTATGCGTGCAAGGTACTGTGCCACCCTATATGAGTAGTGGGCAGTGGGCACAGTACAGTCTGTGGGCCTGACACACACTAGCAGGCAACTGCAATTATATTAAAGGGTAAAAATTAAATGACTTTTTTATCTGCAAGGTACTGTGCCACCCGATATGAGTGGTGGGCACTGGCAGTGGGCACACTACAGTCTGTGTGGGCCTGACACACACTGGCAGGCAACTGCAATTATATTAAAGGGTAAAAATTAAATGACTTTTTTATCTGTAAGGTTCTGTGCCACCCTATATGAGTGGTGTGCACACAGTACAGTCTGTGGGCCTGCGGCCTCTCACACCCAGGCAGGCAACTGCAATATACATATAGAAAAAATAAATAAAAGCAGACTGATGTACCAGCCCTAAAAAGGGCATTTTGGGGTGCAGTCAGGACGCTGTCCTTACAGCAGATGAGTCTTTGAGGACTGGAGTGGACACAGAACACTGGCCTAGCTAACGCTTTCCCTATTAATTCAGCAGCAGCACTCTCCCTGCTCTAACACTGCAGCTTCAGAATGAATCTAAGATGGATGCTGTCCTTGCTTTTTGATTGGAGGTGGGAGGGTCTGGGAGGGAGGGTATGCTGATTGGCTGGAATGTGTCTGCTGACTGTGAGGTACAGGTTCAACGTTTGCTCAATGATGACGTATAGGGGGCAGACCGAACATCACATATGTTCGCCCGCCACGGCGAATGCAAACACGCGAATAGTTCGGGGCATCTCTACTGTTCAGCATAAATGCTGTGGAATGATTCCTCCCTATCCTTTCACTACACCTTGAATAATTTTTCCCTGCACTGTTCCTAGCGCCTACTGACGTCTCTCCCTGCACTAAGTACACTGGTAAATGGCAGAATCGAAGATGGCTGAGGCTATTTATAGGGCTGTGACATCACAGGGCTGGCTGGCTGCATATATGGCATTTTGGGTGATCCCATCTTCCCAGAGTTCCTTGCTCATGTCCTCACACGTGCAGCAGCCATTTTAGGAAAAAATGCGATTCGTTACCACAAAGTGTGAGGAAATTAGGATTCAGTGCGAATCGAATTTCTCCTAAAATTCGGATCGAATTCCACTTTGTCACCTTCGATTCGCTCATCCCTAATTGTAATCCTGCCTGTGATGATAATAAGATGACTGCTAAATAGGGATCTTTACAGGAATGAAACTGTTGGCATATTATTAGAGTTAGTGGCCAGTGTGAAAATTGCTGATGTTTGGATTTTTACAAGTTACATAGAAAATTTTATAAAAAATCAGCACACATAAAGGTGTGGTTTAACCCCAGGACCTTTAACTCAAGACCTTGCAATTATCCATTTTGTGGTTTCATTTTTCATTCTCTACCTTCCCAAAGCCATGACTATTGTTTATTTTTCCATTCGGATAGGCATATGAGGGCTTGTTTTTTTAGGGACAAGTTTAAAGGATCCATTCACTATTGCAAACAATATACAGTAGTAAGAAGCTGGAGAAATGGGGCAGAATTAGATAAAAATGCAATTCCGCCACAATTTTATGGGTTTTGCTATTATGCTTTTCCCCATGCGGTGAAAATTTATTTTCTAAGATTACAGCGATACCATATTTATATAGTTTTTCTAAAGTGTTTTAATACTGAAAAAAATAAAAACTTGAAAATAAAAAATTAAAACTGAAAATATTTTTTTTCATCACCATATTCTGACCCCCCATAACTTTTAAATTTTGTTTGAGGTACAGAGCTGTGTGAAGGCTAATTTTTTATATAATTTTGGAGTATGTGCTACTTCTTGATCACTTTTTATCTTTTTTTTTTTGTTGAAATGACAAAAAATGGTAAGTAAATTTTTTTCCATTGCACCATTCATCATACTGTACTGAATACATTTTTTTATTTTAATATTTTAATAGTATGAATGTCTTCAGATATGGCAATGCCTATGATGTTTAATAAAAAAAATATATATATTCTAGGATGGGGGGTTGATTTGAATTTTTCATTTTTATGTTTTTAAAGCTTTTTTTTTTACATTTTTTTCAAACTTTTTTTTAAGTCACCTTAGCTGACTAATAACATGCCATCATTAAATTGCATCTTGTATTCTGTAATGAATATCTTTGCTTTACCGAATACTGAATTCAATATATTCCAACACAGTGCTGCCACCTTCTGGCCTGCATTGGAATATACCAGTAAACTGCCTTAAAGCTTTGTACAGGCTTAGGCCTATCAGGGTAGGTTTAAATTAGCGTCAGGAATTCCGTTATTGCTTTCCGTTATAACACGGTTATAACAGAAAATAACGGAATGCCCAAACAGAATGCAAAATGGAAGCCTTTAAATGGCATTCCGTTTGCTTTCCATCCTAAAAGAAGTCTATGGGAAAGCATAACGGATCCATCTGGGTCCTGGAACTTTGTTTTCTGTCTTGCATAACGGGAACCAGACGGATTCGTTTTGAGGCTTCCATTTTGCATTCCGTCATATTACAAGTCTATGGGCAGAAAAACAGATCAGTAAAGCCATAACGGAATCCCTAACGCTAGTGTGAACCCGCCCTTACTAGTAAGGGCTGCCTTCTCCTATCTCAGCCAGGGAAAGACCAGGTCAGGAAGCATGCAACTCCTGGTTTTAGTGCTCCCAGATGCAGTGGTCACATTTGACCATGGCATCTGAGGGGTTAAATGTCCACAATTGGCATTACCTTAGATAGCAGACATTAGTCCCAGGCTACCGCTCTGTAAGACAGCAGGAACCCGGCAGTTATGGTGTCCACTGAGCTTGCAAGCAGGCACCATCTTTAAAGACCGAACATGTACAAGGTCCAGAGAGGGTTAAAACTGTACTTCTTCTTCTTTATAGTTATATGTTGTGCATATTTACTCTACAGTATGTCTTGGTGTACTATGGAAGTGATGGATGTATTCCCTGCAGCATGGATGAGTTTATTTCTTAGTTTATTTCTTGATTTGACTCATCTACTTATAGGCATCAACATGCACCTTAATACCTTGCTTTCTGAGTTCCAAACTTGTCATAAAATGCAGTATTCATTTAAAAGTCTCACTTTGAATTGTCAACTTAGAGCAGAATGATTATCATTACGACCTGAAAAGTTACTGCAGGAATGTGTGAAAGCTTTGGCAACTACATAGAAGCTTAATAAATTATTAGTCACAAAACAATCTTGGAAGCCAGAGGCTTTCCTTTAAGAAGGTTTAAATCCTCTGTACTGCAGCAACATCAAGTTACAAACCTCTCTAGAGATTCACCACTTTTAAAAAAGGAATTAGTCAAGTTATTATTTTTTTTCCTAGACTGAAAAAAGTGGAATCATACTTTATTAAATTCTCTTTACTGCCACAATATTCAGCTCTTTTTCAAATTCATAAATAACAGATTCATACAATGGTTTTTAGATAAATGTTCCTATATTATGGATCAATGGGGCACAAAAAACATAAAGGATAAGTCCATCGATGCAACATTTTTTCATAACTCCAATGTATGAAAAACTTTTTAATTATTCTTGATAAAAAAAAAACTACAGCTCTGTGTCTACAGCTCCTACATAGACCATGTGTTTCCATTGTAATAGGCTGTAAGTAGAAATGAGCCAGTAGATTCTTTAGAATCAAAATTCCACCCGAAAGAGTTAAAAGAGGGGGATTTTTCCGGGCATTTAAAGCACTCTTAATTAGGGTACAATTGATTCATACCCGAATCAAATTTCCTGGCTGTTTGCGACAAATAGGACCCAAAACTAATTTTAGGAATCTCTAATTGTAATTATACCCTGTGCCCTAACTGTCCTCTACCTCTTGTTTACACTCAAGGAGGGGGAGAAAAAGGGAAAATTATTATTTATTATGTTTGAAGAGGAAAAGGAGATGATAGTAAAAAGAGAAAGGAGAGTTTCTTTTTTTATTATTCTTGAATTGTCCAGAGAGAATGGGTTGGGGGGTATGGGTAGGGATGGAGGGGTAGGGATTATTCTTTGGGGTTAGGAAGAGGATCATTAAAACAAAGAAAAACTAAGATTTATTGAAGAATTGTATTTTTATTGCATATGTCTTATTTCTAATAAGGATTATTGGAAAAAAAGAAGAAAAGAAGTAGGGGAGCACTATAGGATCAGACTACACAGGGCAGTAAACAAAACAATAGGGGCGTTGCTTCCGTTTTTTATTCAGGTACCTTTAAGCAATAAAAATGTTAGCAAAGTTTAACTTTTCCCTTTAAAAACTAGAAATCCTCTATTAAAACTTATTGGACAGCCCCAAAAATAAAAAGAAGTACTGTCTGGTGTTACCCTATTGTGCATGTTATTTGGCAAAATTAATTTAGTCAACATGTGGTTTATATTTTACAGAAGTGAAATTCTGATTTATATTTCAAAGAAATTACAAAAAACACAGTTTTTTTTTACAAAGATCTGTTTCATGCATTTTGTAAATCTTTTGGACATTGGATTTTGAATTGTAAATCCACAACCGTAGAGCGTAGGGTATTTTATTGTGACTGGACTACAAACTATTTGTTTTGCTGGTTGAATTAAACTGTAACCAGATGTTCGGCAATGACTGATAGGCAAGTAACCTTATGGCCATTATGAGCTTTTTATTGCTCCAAAGGACAGACTTAGAAAAAGGTAATGTGCAATGATTTACTCTAACAGTTCAGGGAACTAATGCTTAATGTAATTAATTTGCTTAGGAAAGCGATGTGATTTCCTTAGTTAATGTCATGTGAATTAATAGGCTAAGCATCTTCCAGCTAAGCAATAGTCAAGATTAATGTGCAATTTATTTTATACTTGCTAGAAAAACTTTTAAAAATCATTAATAAATCATTTTGACCTACAACTATATTATATTTTTAATTATTTTATTGTTTACTTATAGGAATCTGTCCAATAGCTTTGAAAATATGTGATCTAGAGATGAGAAAATTCTGAATCGGATTTGTTATGAATTTTAAAAAAAATTCTGCTGCCTAACGAATCTGCACCAGCGCCATTTTACTGTGAGAATTGTCATGGAAAATTAGAGGAAGGAAGATGATGGAGTATCACTTGAACCTGGGATGGAAGAGATGGGGTTAGACATTGCCCTGTTTTGGTGATGGTGGTAGTAGTAGTATTGCTAGTATTATTTACTTGTTTAAGGTGAACCCAACAATAATGGGCAAATATGTTTTGCCATGCTGGATAGGTCATCCATGGAAATGTGCAAATCAACTGTAAAAAAGTCGTATTCAACCCAGATTTTGTTGAGTTGCAGTCACATCCAAATGTTTGGTGATTCAATTTGGGTTCCTTTCTTCTTCTCGCCCAGCTACTTACAGTAGTGATTCTATTCCCTAACACATCCTCTATTCTCTCTCCTCTCCTGTCATTAGTCATCTAACTCAAATATTTAACCTATGTCTCTTCTAACATCTATCCATCTTCTTTTAAACATTTTGTTATAACCCCATTACGAAAAAAAAACATCTTTTGAGCCAACCTGTGTTGTCCAGAAGGTGGCCCACTTTACAGAGAAATATTCTCTGGTCCATAGCCTTAAAAAAGGTTTATCCAGTAGTAGAAATACCACCCCACAATGCCCGGGCCCCTCCTATAGACGATACTTACTCGGTTGCGCCCGCGTCCCTCTGGATCCCTGCATGGCAACTGCTGTATCTCCCTGTCTCACGGATCAAAACATCCAGTGATAAAGGGAGTAGCCAATAGCAGCCAGCGATGGTGACCAGACTCCCAAGAGTCACCTGATCTGCTAGGGAGGCTTGTCACCATCGCAGCCTGCTTTTGATTGCTCCCCCAGTCACTGGATGTTTTGATCTGCACAACTGTTAGATGCAGAGGTGACCATGCAGCGATCAAGAAGGAAGCGGGCGCTGGGGACCGGGTAAGTATCATCTAACGGAGGGGCAAAGTGTTTGTGTGGGGAGGTATTTCTCCTATTGGATAACTCTTTTAAAGGTAAAGTTTGTATGTAGCCCTTAAGAACTGCTACCTGCATATTGGCAGAGCAAAATATAAAGAAAATGTATGTTTTCCCTCTTTTTTTCAGACTTTATTTCCAACGTACCTGTTATTTCTGTGTCACATTACAGCAATTTGGGAACTGAGAGAGCTTGACATAGCATGATTATAAATTGCCTGTTTATAGCGAGTTCCATTATTTTCTATCTGCTGCACACGCTGTGACTCATTTGTAAATAACAGCTAACACCTTGTATTTTGTAAGTCATGCTGCATTGATTCGTTTCATCTGCTGCAAATTTGTAAATATGAGAAGGTGTTATTTACAGCATACTGTATATCAAATAATTAGTGACCCCGCTGATGCAAATGTGTCTCCTCCATACTAAATTTACTGTAATGGGTAATGCTGCTGATAGGAAATGAAGGGTTCTTCTAAAATGTTATTTTTGTCTCATTAGGCTTTAGAGATTTGCTTATTGTACTGTAAGCTCTTAATGGTTCTTTTCTAAAACATGATGAGCTTTGGTTGGAGGAAAGTGCGTGTATGAAACCTTGGATCTTCTTGGGTTTTTAGGTATAAGGGATTAAATGGAACTTGATTTGTTGTATATGCAGTCGTATCTGCAGGCAGCATGTTATAGAACAGGAGCATCTGATCAGATTAATATATACTTTTGTGGTAATGATAGTTTGGTGTATGATAGTTCAACTTGAAACTTATGTATTCAAGTCCCTGCTCTTTCTTTACATAGGAGTCCAGACTGCAGTCCTGTTAAATTGGTTTTATGAGATTTTTGCACTGATGATCGTTGATCTATCCTCCAGATTGGTCATCAGTATCTGATCATTAGAGTTCTGACATCGGAGACCCAGTCAATCAGCTGTTTGAGAAGGCACTGGCGCTTTTCTTGTAAACTGCTTTTATTTTCTGATTAGAGGTTTTTATTCAATTTTTTTGAACATGAATAGGGGGGTGGACATCTTGCCTGAACTGATGCTAACAATATTCAGAAATGTACTTTACAGAAACCACTTGGACCATAGAAAATTGTAGTCTAAAGATGATTCATTGATTTCTATGGGAGAGAGTTGTGGGCATGCTCTGTGACCTTAGCCAGAGGCAACAATGCAGGGAGGGGGAGGAGGTGAGCTGTATCTATCACCTATTATAAAAAGTGTGATCATGTTTCATATCTCCAACTGTATAACAGATGTGTCACCTTCTATTATCATCCTGCCTGTGATGGATGCTAAAAAGTGATATCTACAGAACAGAAGGTATCAGTCTATTGGAAGGTTCTGTGACCAGTGTAAAAACTGCAAGATTTCAGAATTATTTTTAATACTCATTGTACATAGATAAAAATATAAACACATGACTAAAAAAGTATAACAAGGATGTGTAACATAAAAATTGTATTTATTTCATGTTAATTTTTGAAGATACATACCAGGCAGAGCATTTGTCATCATATTTTTTTATTATTTCACAATATATACTCATCGAAGGATTCTTTACATAAAGTTCCTGAATTTGTTAATGTCACCTTAAAGGGGTTGTCTGGGAACACATAATTTCTAACAGATACTGCCAGCTTGACACCCATACAGAAAGGATTATACTTACCTGCTCCCTACCACTCTGAAACTCGTTGTTGGCCCCAGAGTCTGCATCTTCCAGTCCATTTTTTTTTCTTCCTGGGCATGGGCATGCTGCCTCTGCCTCTGTTCCACTGGTCTGGATCCGCTGGCCCTCCAGCAGCAGACTCGGCCGTCAAAGTTCTCGGGTCATGTTTTCCGCTCTAGGCTGCAGCCAGCACTATCCTGCACGCCCTTCCCGGTCCTTAGAAGAGCAGGGCATACACACCCTAATCTCCTTCAGCCTATGGTTGACTACCCTGGGGTGTTTAAGGCACCTTCCACAGTAGGAAGGTCCCTGTGCATTAGGTGTTTCTAGCATGCTAGTCCCTGCATAGGTGTCCTGTTCAATTTGTCTGCCCGCGTATCAACTTATGCCTAATTCCCGACTCTTATTCTCGGCTGCTTGAGCTGACCTTGCCTGATTACCGTATTGACGTTTTGTTGCCTGCCATGAACTCAGACTTGTTTCACAGATTCACATGTACTCTTCCTGCCTTTACCTCGACCTGTCCCTGACTATGAGTTTTGCATGATCCCTCTGTGCTCTGCATCGGTATCTCTGAACCCCATGTGTCAGCTGTCAACCACACTGGGTCTACTCCAAGAGGTAGTAGCCTGGTGGCTCCCCTGTAGCGAAGACATGATCCTTGTATAGGGGTGAAAGGTTGAAAATCAGGGGACTGCCAGGATAATGCCTTTAGGATCAGCCCACTGCCCGTAACACCCTCATTAACAATTTATTCTATATTGATGCAGTATTTGAGTGTAGATACACAAATCCACCTTTGAATTTAGTGGAAGGTCTAGACACATAGATCCACATATACAGTAATGCCATTAATTGGAGTTTTATTTGATATTTTTATGACTAAAATATTAGAAGTGAATTGATAATCTGGATATTTTAAGTCTGTGTGTATGGCTGAGAAATTTGCTCATTTATTGATTTACGTAGAATAAAAGACAGCTCATTTGAAGCACTCTGTACTTTGCATGTAATTATATATGATCATCTGCCTCTTTTGCTTGCCTTTCTTCTTCCTCTTCGAAAGACATTAGATTCTGCATAATTGTCAATTCAAAGCTAGAGAATTTTCTAAATTTCCCGATCTCACTACTGTAATATATCACTATTTGTCCTGTCCCTGTAATCACATGCATGCAGTAATCTTTTTGATGTGAGCTTCAGTAAAACTAACCACTTAATGTCCTTTAGCTGTCACCGGTGCTTTATTGTGAGTGAGGTAATGGCAAGCAAGTTAAATTGCTCAACAATAAATGTAGTCACCACTAATTCCCTTGGAAAACATTATTTTGATTCAATATAAATTAAATAAGATGCAATTAGCTTGGCGTGAAATACACTTTGATTCAGAAATACAAGTGGGAGTTGGACTGTGTGGTGTTAAGACGGACAGAATAATACAATATTTTATGGGCCATTGCAATCGCAAACACTCAACCTACTGTCAGGAACAGATTTAGCCTTGATTCCCATGCTGGGAGCATGGACGCAATGTCCCCAGGTTTTGCTGATGTCATTAATAGCTCTTATAAGACAAAGGTAATGCACTTACCCATTACAGATTTAGCCAGAATTAGTCATACCTAGTGCGTTACCACACTAGCTTATCGCACTGGCTTAGTTAAACTATGTGCAAAGCCTCTGAAGCCTAATGTTGGTATTGCGTTAAACTGTTGGGATGGTGCACTAACCAACTGATTTTAGTACCTGCTGTGTCTGTACTATCATGCTGGTGTCTAACCCTGGGCCGTACTTGGATCAGTAAGGATTTGAGGCTGTGAGTCCCTTCAGATCCTGAATCTTCAGCAGCTTTCAGCCCAAAGTTTGTTTGGATAACAGTGATCTCTCTTGACTCCCTCATACACATGCATGTTCAGTTCAGCCAAGCATGTAGGTGTTAAAATTTTGAGAAAGAATAAAAGAATCAAGTGAAAAAAAATATTTTTGCCCGATCCTTTTCTCCCCATACAGATGATCCTGGGAGCTCCCTGTACATATTAACTTGTCGGCCAGTCCTACTGAAAACAGTGGGTTTAATCAACAATGCACTAATGTGCGTTGGGGTCTTTAGATCAGTCTAACCAGATATTTCTACTTTCACATCAGTGTTTTTCTTTTCCAGTATTGAGATCCGTCATAGAATCTCAATACCAGAGGAAAACAGCTTTGTCCCCATTCATTGTCAATTGGGACAAAACTGAACTGAAAGGAACAGAATGCACCAGAATACATTCCGTTCCATTTGGTTGCATTCCCATGCCGAAAAAGAAAAATGCTGCAAGCACTGTTTTTTAGTACGTCATGGGATGCGGAGCAAGATGGATGTAAGTTAATGGTGCCGGATCCGTTTTCTCTCACACAAAAGAAAATGGATCCAGCTCCCATTGACTTACTATGGTTTTAGTGCTGGATCCGTCATGGCTATTTTAGAGATAGTACAACTGGATCTGTTCATAATGGATGCAGCCGGTTGTATTATCCTAACGGAAGCGTTTTTTTGCTGATCCATGATGGATACAGCAAAAACGCAGATGTGAAATCAGCCTAAATCGGTCTTTATTTCTATTTTATTTAATAAAAAGGCACACAATGCCACTCATGATTTAAACTTACATTCTTTATTACAATACGACTATACAGTAGGAACAGAATAAACATAAAATTATCTAGATAAGTGGATAGGACAGGACTATATGGGTATACAATAAACAGCACCTACTGTATGATCTAGATTCAGTGTTTTATATGGGGGGAAATTTAGGGGTTGGAGCATTCAAATTGAAGAATGCCTTGTACCACATTTGACAATATATACTGTACGCCTCTATGAAACAGATTTGTAAAGACCTGACCTGACTGTTACAAGCTTCTAGAAGACAGTACTTCTCTACAGGGAGTGCCCTCTGCTGAAAAATATGAAGCAGGCTACACTAATTTTCTAATGTGATGACTGACATGCTATAAAATTTACTGTACAGATATTTTAAGTCTGATTTATAAAATGGGGCACACAATCTTATTTTACAAACATGCACATCAGGGTTAATTTCATGGCTTCTTATTAAATGAAATTTACGACAGAATTTTATCCTTTTTACTCCTGTGTAAGATCAGAAGAGGTAAATGTTGCTCTGAGCACAGATTGGATGTTTCCCCTGTCTGAATACATGTATCCTACATCCAACATGTATTTTGAATCTACCTGGGACTTCTGACCAGAGTATTAATGTAGATGGTTCCTACACTGCCCTGAAAATTGTAGGCTTAGGTAAGTCCAAGAGAGGCGGTATATTAGTGTTAGGGACCCATCTGCAGAAGCCACCTTGACACCTGGTAGATGGGTCTGGCACACGTTTGATGAAAAATGTGCACTAAGAGCTTCTATTTACTTATTTATAGTAGGTATAATACTACTTTTATTTAGAATGATCCCTATTTCTCAGTTCTATTGTTTGCATGTATAATGGTTTTTTTTTTATCAACCATGTTTGCTTGATGGATATGCACCTGTGATTCTGAATGTTCTAGTCTACATTTTCTTGTAGTGTATTTTGAATTGTCATATTTGCTCCGTTCGCCTTACATAGAATCTGTTAAAGGAGGTAATTACCTGAATTTTATTTTTCTCGGATCTTCTTTTGCGGCTCATTTTTGGGACTACTGGTTAGTTCCAGTGCTTACAGGGAGTCTGAGGAAGTCTGAAATGCAGTTCCTGTCTCATCATTAGTTCAGGTGGCTGTTCCCTCCTTTTCTATGGCAGCTTTGCCTCTTTTGATTGGCTGCTGCACAAAGTCATTGCATAGAAGGCTTATTTCTATTACGGAAAGGGCAGAATGATTATAAAGTACAGATTATACATTACCAGTGTGAGAAATATGATTAAGCTCCATATCCCATTGTAAACGATAACGTTCTGACTGTCTACAGCCACCAGTAGAGGGAGCTAAGTACAGATGAATTAATACAGCTACAATAGAACTTATTAGGAGCTGTATACATCACTATACAGTGAGCATCCCCTAGTGGCGACAGTAGGATATTTACGTGACTATGTTCGGAAGCAGCAAGAGCAGCTTAGTGCCGGGCTCCCATCCTCCACGTGTCTCGTAACAGTCATATGTTCTGCCTGTATGCAAATTATGCCACTGGTCTTATAACTATTGAATGTCATTTTCTAGTTGTTTTTGGGCTTAAGCCTTTTAGTAGTGAAATGACTTCTATACTAATCATATTTTATATTCCAGCTACACATGAAAGGTCATTAACTATCTAAAAGCTTTTTGTATGGAAAAATATAGATTAGTTGGATATTTACTGTGTAATTTTATTGTTTCTGTCTGTCTTTAAGGAGTTGTAGATATTGAGCAGCTTTACAGTACATAAAAAAAAAAACGTAATATAAAACCTTTTTTCAATTGTTTTCATTCTGTCTGCCATAGTTTAATTTAGGGACATGCATATATCTTTTATTAGCCTCTTAAGATGGGGGGTTGACAAAATAATTGCCTAGGATTTGTTATGTCCATGTCTAGATTTATCAACAGAAACGCTGTCCTGTGAACTGGTAATTTTCTCGCTCCATGTAATATTACACTGAACGTTATTCCCAACATTATGATTTCTTACAGTTTAATGCTTTCTGCAGATGGGTCCCTAACACTTTTGTACATTTTTATGTAGTCATATAGCATTTTAGATAATATTTTGTAGGTCATGGGATGGTAGAGGTTAAATTAATACCATTTTTTTTTCTCACAGATTCTTCAAAAATGAATAATGTTGGCCCAACATCCCCACACCTTCCACAGATGGCGCATCCACATTCCTTTCCAACCATGGGACAGATCTCAAATCCGTATGAGCAGCAGCCTCCTGGAAAGGAGCTTAACAAATATGCCTCCCTCAAAGCAGTCGGTAAGTAAAGGGTCTCATTAAATGTACTCCAATTGTAGAACACAAATGGGGTAGAACTGCTCCTTATCCCTTTCTTCAATGCTGTTACGTGTCCTGGCCCGGACCCTCTATATCACTTTAGGCGGTGCTCAAGCCCTTTTCCAAGTCTTATAAATATACATCCAAATGGAAACAAAAATAGGCAGCACTCACCAAATAAGTGGATATTCTTTATTCCGGACAGTCAGTAGTATAGGCATGGGGTGGACAAACATACCGCAGGCATATAGCTCGTAGTGACGGCCGTTTCGCACCTTAGCATTTCAGTGGCCTGAGGAGATGCTAAGGCACGAAATGGCTGTCACCACAAGCTATATGGCTGCGGTATGTTTGTCCGCCCCATGACTATTTGGTGAGTGTCAGCTATTTTTGTTTCTATTTGGATGTATAAGTAGAGGGTCTCAGCTTTATATAGCCATGGAAATGTGAAATAAACATAAAGGCGGGATTCAAGAGGGCAATTTTAAAAGTCAGTTTTGCAGGAGTCTAAATTGCTGTAATTTGGGCCCAATTTATCAAATGTCACATGATGCCTGCTTTAAATTGATTAGTGTTGAGCGAAGCGAGCTTCGGATGCTTTATCTGAAGTCGATTTGTTCAAAACTTCTGAATATTACCGTATGGAGATTCGTCTCCATACAGTATTAGAATGTATGGGCTCTGATGAGCAGAAGTTGGATATTCACGAAGTCGAGCGTGATTCTTGTTGAATAACGTCGGTATTTGATGTTTAAAGAGGAAAACCACTTTAAAACTTGAAATCGTACTCATTTTCGGTTCCGAGGTGCTAGTCGGAACCGAAGCCGAGTTCAATTTCAAGTTTTACAATCCGGGAGGGGGTTCCTTGCCACATAAGAATGGGTGAAATGCAAGGACAGACTTCTAGACATTGCCAGCACCATTTGCATACAACTGTAATGCATATAACTGAAATGTTTTCTTCTTGATGCACTTTAGAAGTTGATTGGCTGTGTGGTTACTCTTGCCCAAGCCGATGAGTTCTACCATAGCATGGCAAAGCTTCACTTTACACATCTGATAGAAGGGAGGGGAAGTGGAAGCAATGATCTGCCCTGTTTCTGCTGGGGATGGGAGGATGGCCATTAAGGAGGACATGGGATTTCTACCCATTGGCATAGTTTTATAGTTTTTACACACATATTAAAGAGAAAATATGAGAAGAGTGATCCCTCAGGTTAATGTATTTTCAGAGTAAAATGTCTTTCTGGGCCATTGTAAAGGTAAATAACATTCTAGTCACTGTGACACAGGCCCTGTAAATCTATGGTGAATGAGATTAGCTGAGAAATTCAGGAAATCAATGGCATTTCTGTGTCCTGATATTGGCCACAGTGAACAGCCTATCAGCTCATCACATTGGAGACCAGCTGCATGAATTTTTGGGCACAGGTGCTTTATTGTACAATATAGTAGAGTACTACACTATGTGCTGTCTAACTATCAGTGGTATACCTTCAATGGAGGCAGACCATGCAACTGTTACAAGGCCCTCATGAAGGGGAGGAGGGGCCAATGTTTCAGCACGGATCTTCTCTTCCCAGTCTGAATATGCAGCATTTTTGATGCAGCCACCACTAGGGGGAGCCTAGTGCAAACAGATTGTTACAGCTTCTAATTCAGTGAATTGCAACTGCATGAATACCTATTCACTGGGTTCACTCTAGTGGTGACTTTGCAGCAACCTCCCTACCAAACTATCTGCATAGACGCCTAGCTTTGATTCACCTGATTAAAATGCTGTTTTTCTTTTCTTGATCCGAGTCTCTGTTCTCAAGTTATGACACTTTTCTTAATATGAAAATTCGGCCTTTGGTGCAATGAGGGCATCACTATTGCTCCAGTTGCACCCAAGCTTCACTCATTTCTGTGGCCAGCTTGTCCTTCACTGCGTTGATTGACAGAGCCAAGCAGTGGCAAAGCAGCGAGGGAGGGACTATCCACAGAAATGAGTGGAGCTTGTGTGCAACAAGAGCAATGGTGCCACCCTCATTGCACTAATGGAGCCTCAGATTAACAGAAGAAAAACTTAATTTTTTATCAGGAAAACCACAGCTATGTGTCTATGCAAACAGCTGGATGCGGAGTTCACTGATGCCGGAATCCTTTTGAGGACTCCAATTTCTTATAAAATTTACGTTAGAAAAACCCTTGACAGACTGCAATCCACATCACAATCACTAGATGGCCATGCACAGACTTATATAGGATAGAAATCTTGGGACACAATATTGCAAAATCATGCTGTTTTGAAACAATAGCCATCTGACAAGCATATCTGGACATGTCCAACCAATAGGAAAGTTAAGGAAGGACAAATCTGTACCTGTGCCACATGTACTGTTCTGTTTATATCCTGTATTACATATGGTATAATGTTCTCCACCTCTACTGTGTAAACTGTATTGCTCTGTCCCTGTACTACAGTAGTATTTTCATTAAGTGCTGCAGATATTTTTCTCTCCACAGGTGCTTTGTGTAGTGTATTGCTTTCTAGCAGTGTTGCATGTACTATACTTGTCTCTACATGCAGTACAACTACTGTACTGTTCCCACCCTGTACTGCAGTATATGTAACGTACTGCACTCTACCTGTGCTACATATATTGTTTCATACTGTATACTTTGCTGCTCTTCATTTATACAATGTGAACTGTATTGTTCGCTACCTTTGCTAGACGTACCGTACTGTTCTCAACCTATGCTATGTGTATCATACTGTTCTCAACCTGTGTACTACTCTTTACCTGCTCTGTATGTACTGTATTGCGCTTTCACTATATACAGTATAATGTACTACCTATGTTACATGCAATGTACTGTTCCTAACAAACATGCTATTTAAGAATGTAGTTTGGACCAGAAGCCAATTTTCCATATAATTATGATTTCAGGTTGGAACATTTTCTAGTTACAATGGGCTTCCCAGGCAGTAGAAGAATATTCAGTTTGTGCATTTAAATGAGAAATGGTGGCACTTACAGTATGCAGTAGTACAATCAACTCCCACTCATATATTAATATCAGCTCAGGCTCATTCATGTTTAATAGACAGATCAAGAAAGCATGCCAGCCCAAAACTACAGCAACCACCCTTGTAGAGGAGTAACACTAAGCTAAGGTCCTCTGGTCTCCGGTTGACAGTTCAAACAGCCCAAAAATAAAAGAACAAAAACCATACTGAGCAGTAGAAAGCATTACACAAGCATGGGTTGCAATTCAATATATGGAAATTCACTATGTACTGTGATAAATGCTATGATTCAATTGATTTGATAAACATGACAATTTCAAAAAGGGATGGGGTATATATTTTCTTTTTCTTATAGACACAAAAAAGAGACCCGATAGAATAAATAAAAACTGGTTCTACAGTCATGGGAGAACTGTAAGGTGAAATCTCTCTCTCTCTCTCTCTCTCTCTCTCTCTCTCTCTCTATATATATATATATATATATATATATATATATAATTAATTTATACCTTAGGAAATTTGATTGCAATTAAGTAAATGTCTTTAAAGCAATATTCAACATACTGTATATAGAACCACAATTGTATGCTGAATATCTTTTTATAGCAACCATCACTCCATCTTTCTAAAACAAAAGTCTAGTTATCCTGGATTAAACATGTAGTTAACTGGTTACAGGGAACCTGTCCCCTAGCTTATACTGCCCTATCTCAGAACATTAAAAACGAGTGACTAGTGAAAACTCTGCGTCATTTACCTGTGTCAGTTGCCAGTTTTCTTAAAATCCCTGGAGAAATCTTCCAACCCCAGCCAAATGTTGGACTCCCAATAGTCATGAGTTTTAGCTGTCCCTGACCTTCCATAAATAATTGACTGCACTCTTCCAATATTGTCAGAAAGCTACCAAATGGCAACAGGGTCAGAGCTTAGAAATATCGGGACTCCCGAGTTGTCAGCGGCGGACTGACCCCAGAAAAAGAAATCTAAAAGTGGTCCCATGTTTTAGATGGTCAAATACAACAGAAGATGTGTGGAAACACAAGTAGGTAAGGACATCAATACCATAGCACTAAATACCATCCCAGTAGAACTGTATAACACATTGCAGCACAATACATTGCCCCACAAGCTGTCCCTCTACAGTGATCATCAATAGATGCCATTTTCTGTCCTCCTCCTCAAGTTGTCTCTTATTAAGATATTGAGCAAGGGCTTTAGGTGAGACTCGGACCACAATTCAGGAGGGCATGCATCGCTAGCCAGGTACGAGTACCTTCTTCTCACAGCATTAATTACTGCTGAGAGCTGATCATCTACCCGGCCAACAGCAGAGAGGGAGGCTTGGGCAGTCCCCTGGGCATTGGCTCACTCAGAAAATTCCCTGTAAGGTCTATGGCCAATCCACCTGTGCAGGCTTGTGAACTGGACAGAGCTTGGCCAACACAGGAGATGCTCTACATGGATTTTATGAAAATGAATGGGTCAAAACAAGGACAGCATTTCAATCATGATCTCTGTCACCAGCTTATGCTGAATTCAGACGGTGCACCATAAAAACGGTGACATTCTTTTTAAAAGGTTTTTATTTTTCTCTAAAAGGAGCAGAATACACTATAAATAAAAAATAATCGTTATGCCTTACCGATCCCCCAGCACTGATGTTCTGGTGCTGCTCTGGTTCTGCTGCTCTCCACCTTCTGGTCCTGGCTTTGACACAAAGAAAATGGATTGAACTGGCTGCTCAGACAATCACAGAGTTATAAAATTTATAATAAAATTGTGCAGTCATCATAATTAGAGATGAGCGAATCAAAGATACATAGTAACATAGTAACATAGTATCATAGTATATAAGACCGAAAAAAGACATTTGTCCATCCAGTTCGGCCTGTTTCCTACAAGTTGATCCAGAGGAAGGCAAAAAACCCCTGTGAGGCAGAAGCCAATTTTCATCACTTAAGGGGAAAAAAATTCCTTCCCGACTCCAATCAGGCAATCAGAATAACTCCCTGGATCAACGACCCCTCTCTAGTAGCTGTAGCCTGTAATATTATTACACTCCAGAAATAAATCCAGTCCCCTCTTGAATTGCTATATTGTACTTACCATCACCACCTCCTCAGGCAGAGAGTTCCATAGTCTCACTGCTCTTACAGTGAAGAATCCTTTTCTATGTTTGTGTACAAACCTTCTTTCCTCCAGACGCAGAGGATGTCCCCTTGTCACAGTCACAGTCCTGGGGATAAATAGATGATGGGACAGATCTCTGTACTGACCCCTGATATATTTATACATAGTTATTAGATCTCCCTCAGTCGTCTTTTTTCTAAAGTGAATAACCCTAATTTTGATAACCTTTCAGGGTACTGTAGATCCCTCATTCCAGTTATTACTTTAGTTGCCCTCCTCTGAACCCTCTCCAGCTCTTCTATGTCTGTCTTGTTCACAGGAGCCCAGAACTGTACACTTTACTCCATGTGTGGTCTGACTAGTGATTTGTAAAGTGGTAGGACTATGTTCTCATCACGGGCGTCTATGCCCCTTTTGATGCAACCCATTATCTTATTGGCCTTGGCAGTAGCTGCCTGACACTGGTTTTTGCAGCTTAATTTGCTGTTTATTAAAATTCCTAGATCCTTTTCTATGTCAGTGTTACCGAGTGTTTTACCATTTAATATGTACGGGTGACTTGCATTATTCCTTCCCATGTGCATAACTTTACATTTGTCAGTGTTAAACCTCATCTTCCATTTTTCTGCCCAAGCCTCCAATCTATCCAGATCCCTCTGTAGCAGAAAACTGTCCTCTTCAGTGTTAATTACTTTACACAGTTTAGTGTCATCTGCAAAAATAGATATTTTACTGTGCAGGCCTTCTACAAGATCATTAATAAATATATTGAAGAGAATAGGGCCCAATACTGACCCCTGAGGTACCCCACTAGTTACAATGACCCAATCTGAGTATGTACCGTTAATAACCACCCTCTGTTTTCTGTCACTCAGCCAGTTACTTACCCACATACAGACCTTTTCTTCCAGTCCGAGCATCCTCATTTTATATACTAACCTTTTATGAGGTACGGTGTCAAATGCTTTGGAGAAGTCCAGATATACGACATCCATTGATTCGCCGCTGTCAAGTCTAGAACTTACCTCCTCATAGAAGCTGATTAAATTTGTTTGGCATGACCGATCCCTCATGAAGCCATGCTGATATGGTGTTATTTGCTTATTGTCATTGAGATACTCCAAAATAGCATCTCTTAGAAACCCTTCAAACAGTTTACCAACAATAGATGTTAAACTTACCGGCCTATAATTTCCAGGCTCTGTTTTTGGACCTTTTTTGAATATTGGCACCACATTTGCTATGCGCCAATCCTGTGGAACATTCCCTGTTATTATAGAGTCTGTAAATATCAGAAATAATGGTCTGGCTATGGCATCACTTAATTCCCTTAGGATACGGGGGTGTATGCCATTCGGTCCTGGCGATTTGTCTATTTTAATCTTTTTAAGTCGCTGTTGTACTTCTTCCTGGGTCAGACAGGGCACTTTTAATGGGGGATTTACTTTTACATTCTGCATTTCATCTGACAGTTTATTTTCCTCAGTGAATATAGTGGAGAAAAAAATATTTAATAGTTTTGCTTTATCCTCGTCGCTCTCTGCAACACCCCCCTCATTGCTATGTAGAGGGCCGACTCCTTCAGATTTATATTTTTACTATTTATATAATTGAAGAACATTTTAGGGTTAGTTTTACTCTCTTTGGCAATTAATCTCTCGGTCTCTAGTTTGGCAAATTTTATTAGTTTTTACATATTCTATTTTTTTCCTTATAGTTTATCAGTGCTTCCTGACTCCCCTCCTGTTTTAGCGATTTATATGATTTCTTTTTGTCATTTATTGCCTTCTTTACGGTTCCATTTATCCACATTGGTTTCTTATTGTTCCTTAGCCTTTTATTCCTATAAGGTATGTACCTCTCACAATTAGATGTTACAATGCTTTTAAAAATCTCCCATTTTATGGTTGTATTTTTATTTTTGAGGACTTTGTCCCAGTTAGTTAGGCCTATGGCCTCGCTTAGTTGGCTAAATTTTGCTTTTTTGAAGTTTGGTATTTTTGTTCCTCCCTTTAGAAACTCTCGTTTGAAGGATAATTGGAAGGTTATAACTTTATGGTCACTATTTCCCAGGTGTCCCCCAACCTGCACATCTGTTGTTCTATCAGGTCTATTGGTTAATACTAAGTCCAGTATGGCCGTCCCTCTAGTGGGGTCCTGAACCAGTTGGGAAAGGAAATGGTCTTTGGCTATTGCCAAGAACCTGTTTCCTTTTGGGATGTACAGCTTTCAGTTTCCCAGTCTATATCTGGGTAGTTGAAGTCCCCATGATTGATACGACTTCATTATGGTTTGCCACCTCGTCTATCTCGTTTAGTAATAGATTTTCTGTGGACTCTGGTATATTAGGTGGTTTATAATACACTCCTATTAGTATTTTATTATTGTTTTTGCTCCATGTATTTCTACCCACAGTGACTCCACCTGTTCATGTCCCTCAGAGATGTATTCTCGAATTACGGGATTTAGACACGACTTCACGTAGAGGCAGACCCCTCCACCTCTCCGGTTTTGACAATCCTTTCTAAACAGATTGTAACCTTTTATATTAACTGCCCAGTCATAGCTATCATTCAGCCATGTCTCAGTTATTCCCACTACGTCATAGTCCTCCTCACACATCACTAATTCCAGTTCACCAGTCTTGTTAGTCAGGCTTCTGGCATTAGTATACATACATTTGACAGGTTTATGTGTATTTTTTACCCTACATCTTTCATTCTGAGCTGTTCTAGTCCCCCTTCCATTCCTCCCCCGTCACACTACCTCGCCCCTGGTCTCTATCTGCACTATCTTCCCCTCCTATAACGTAATTACCCTCCCCCCCAGTCCCTAGTTTAAACACTCCTCCAACCTTCTAGCCATCTTTCTCCCCAACACAGCTGCCCCTTCCCTATTGACAGGGGCGTAGCTAATGGCTCATGGGCCCTGGTGCAAGAGTTCAGCTTGGGCCCCCCTTCCCTCAGTGCTTTGTGTGTCTTCTTATGTGGCACAAGGGTCTTTGGGCCCCCTCAGGCTCCTGGGCCCGGTAGCGACTGCTACCTCTGCACCCCCTATAGCTACGCCCATGCCTATTGAGGTGCAGCCCGTCCCTACGGTAGAGCCTGTAGCCAACAGAGAAGTCGGCCCAGTTCTTCAGGAACCCGAACCCCTCCTTCCTACACCAGTTCTTGAGCCACTTGTTAACCTCTCTAATCTCCCGCTGCCTTTCTTGTGTGGCTCGTGGTACAGGCAGTATTTCAGAAAATACTACTTTTGAGGTCCTTGCCCTAAGCTTTTGACCTAAATCCCTGAAATCATTTTTAAGGACTCTCCACCTTCCTCTAACTTTGTCATTGGTTCCGATATGGACCATGACCGCTGGATCTTCTCCAGCCCCTCCCAGTAATCTGTCAACCCGATCCGCGATGTGTCGAACTCTAGCGCCAGGAAGACAGCACACTGTTCGGCGATCACGATCAAGATGACGAAGTGGAATTCGTTTAGAATTTCAGGAAAAATTAAATTCACAACAAATGCAAATTTCCTCGCATTTTGTGGTAACAAATCTCGATTTTTCTAAAATGGCGGCAGCACGTGTGAGAACTGAGGACATGGGGTAAGGAACTCTGGGAAGGTGGGATCACCCAGATTGACATGCCTGCATGCAGCCAATCGGCAGGGAAAAAAACCTATTTATAAGTGCAGGGAAAGGATAGGGAGGAATCATTTCACAGCATCTTAGTGCAGAAGGCGTTAGGGATATGATAGGAAAGTGGTTTACAAGTGCAGGGAATGATTATTTGGGGATCCAAATAGTCATTAGACAGTTCTGTCATTCCAGCGTTTTGTTATTGGGCTGCAAGTGTTAGTATCTTATTCAATACTACAAGAAAAATATATATGCATTTCACTTCTGTAGTTATTTCTGTTGAAAGCGTATAGGAGCGTATTTCAGTAAAGTTTGGGGTTACAGGTTCCCTCTGAGGGTCCTTCTAGGGTCACTTAGGCCTAGGTTCGGGGACGGAGGGCCACCACCATCAGGTGACGCCTCCGGGCTGAGGCTTAGAGAGGTATATTGCAGGGATAGTGATTCCCCCCTCTCGCCTCTTATCTCCGTCTTTACCAGGTACCCTGAACATCCCTATACTAGTAATCTTTTGTTAAACAGCAATTTATGTTTTATGAATGTTACAATACTACTATCGACCATTGGTCATTTTAAGAAGATATTAATAAAATTAAGTTTTTTAGAAAAGGTCTAATTCTTTGATTAGCGTATTTCAGTAAAGAAGAGAAATATATAAGCACTGCACTGTTGCAGTTATTTCTGGTTAAAGCGTATAGGGGTGTATTTCAGTGCAACAAGAAAAATATATACGCACTGCACTGTTACAGTTATTTCTGGTGAAAGCATATAGGGGTGTATTTCAGTAGTACAAGAAAAATATATACGCACTTCAATTTTTTTCTGGTCAAAGAGAATATTGGTCTATTTCAGTACAACAAGAAATATATATTCGCAGGTCACTTCTGCAGTTATTTCTGGTGAAAGGGACGTATTTCATGAAAAAAAGAAATATATAAAAGCACTTCACTGTGGCAGTTAAAGCGTATAGGGGCGTATTTCAGCAAAAATAGAAAAATATATATACGCGCTGCACTGTTGCAGTTATTTCTGGTAAAAGCGTATAGGGGCGTATTTCAATACTTCAAGAAATATATATATGCACCTCAATCTTGAATTTTTTTCTGGTCAAAGGGTATAGTGGCCAATTTCAGTGCAACAAGAAATATATATTCTTAGTGCACTGCTGCAGTGATTTCAGTTAAAGGCGTATAGGGGCGTATTTCAGTACTTCAAGAAATATATACGCACTTCAATCTTTAATTTTTTTCTGGTAAAAGAGTATAGGGGCCTATATCAGTCCAACAAGAAATATATATTCTTAGTTCACTGCTGCAGTTATTTCTGGTGAAAGCATATAGGGCATATTTCAGTACTTCAATAAAAATATATACACAGTTCACTCTTTAATTTTTTTTTCTGGTCACAGCGTATAGTGGCCAATTTCAGTGCAACAACAAATATACATTCTCAGTGCACTGCTGCAGTGTTTTCTGTTTTCTGGCAGTATGCAGTGGAAATGAAGGCAGGGAGTCCCTCCAATAGGGGCATATTTCAGTACTACTACAAAAATATATACGCACTTCACTCTTTGAGTTTTTTCTGATCAAAGCGTATAGGGTCGTATTTTAGTACAACAAGACAACGATATTTCTTGCTTTTAGAGGTGTTTTAATTTCCTTTTAAGCGGTTTAGTTAAGCTACAAGTATTTCCGGCAGAGAAGTGCCAAGCCATGCACAGAGGAGTGTCAGAGGCCTAAATGTTTCAGGTGCAAGCAGGGGTCGTGGCATCAGTAGTCGTAGCGAGAGGCCTGAGCTCCCATTGTCATCTAGCGGTCATGTCTTGACCAGCAACCCAGCGGTTCTTGATTGGTTAACTCGGTCATCGACGTCATCCAAAGTGACATCAGACATCCCCAGCCAACAGTCGATGGGTCCTTCAGACACAACCCTTAGTTGGCATGGTCCAGGAGAAAGCCCTGTGCCCTCACCTGTCCTTAACCTGCCTCTGGCCTTTTCTGTTCCCTCAGCGCAAGAAGTACTACATACAGTTGGCTCAGTTTCACTTTTCAGCGAGGAAGAGCTACTAGAGGAGAGTCAGCAGATTCTGCCCAGCCAAGATGTGGAGGGGACATCCGCCGCTTCCTCAGCTAGGTGGACAAGTAATGATGAGGAGAGTGGCACGGGAACTTGTGTTGTGACCCAGAGGCCGTTGAGGAGGACATCAGAGATGTGCAGACACTACTCGATGATGATGAAGCCGATCGCATTTGTGAGCTGGGTGAAGAAGGGGCTTAGTCATCATCAGGAGAAGAGGGTGGCAGCTTGCCTGTCAGACAGCGACTGAGCCAGCAAATTGCTAGCGTGGCCAGGAGTCAGCAGGGTGGCAGCAGTGGGAGGTCAGGAGCCAAACAGGCACGGGGTAGACCACCAGCTTTGCAGAAGCCTACCCGCCCGGAAAGGATTGGTGGCACAACAGCCCTGCATCAACATATGCAGCGTCACCATAAAGTGGCCTGGGAGAACAGTGGCTCTAATGTGGTGGTCCAGTTTGCGGCAGCTACCACTACATCACTCAGTGTTACGCACCCAGTTTCAGCCAGTTAAGTCTTCACCACCCTGTCTGTCAATCCTATCTTCTGCTGGTCCAGACGCTCCTGCTCCTACTCCTCGTCAGTTATTCTGTCAGCAATCGATCACCGAAGCGATTGCCAAGAGATAACAGTATGCGTGCACGCATCCAACAGCACAGAAGCTGAACGTGCTTCTGTCCAAGTTGCTGGTGCTTTAGTCCCTCCCTTTCCAAGTGGTAGACTTTGCACCTTTCAGAGAACTGATAGCTTGTGCTGAGCCGAGGTGGAGAGTCCCAAGCCGTCATTTCTTTGCGAAAAAGGCAGTACCAGCCCTGCACACACATGTAGAACAGAAGGTTGGCCAGTCCTTGAGCCTGTCGGTGTCTGCCAAAGTGCATGGCAGTGCCGACGTGTGGAGCTGTAACTGCGGTCAGGGACAATACATGTCCTTTACGGCCCACTGGGTGAATGTGGTTCCTGCACAGCCACACCAGCAACTTGGACAGGTCACGCTGCTTCCGTCTCCACGTTGTCACGCCGTTGGTCCTGCGACAATGTCCGCCTCTGCCTCCTCATCCTCCACCATGTCCTCAGCCTCCACTCCAGGGACAAGTCAACATGCCTCTCCAGCATACCACATGTGCAGGGCTCTGCAGTGTCACGCGGTTCTGCGCCTACTTTGCCTTGGCAAAATGAGTCACACATTGGAGGAACTGCTCCGTGTGATGCCTCAAGAAATCGAATCCTGGCTTTCTCTGCGACAACTGAAAATCGGAATCATGCTGGCCAACAATGGGAAGAACATGGTGTCTGTGTTGTTTTAAAGAAGGCTGACCCATGTGCCCTGCATGGCACACGTGTTCAATCTGGTTGTCAAGCGGTTCCTGAAGTCTTCCACCCATCTGCAAGACATCCTAAAATGGCCAGGAAACTTTGCATGCACTTCAGCCACTCGTACACCGAAAAGCACACCCTCCTTGAGTTGCAGCGGCAGAACGGCATCCCCCAACATAGGCTAATATGCGACTTTTCCAAACGCTGGAATTCCCTCCTCCATATGTTGGACCGACTATACGAACAGAGAAAGGCAATCAACAATTTCTTGATGATGCTAGCGGATAGGAGTACTCCCCTGTGTAACTTCGATGTCATCCAGTGGCAGCTCATGCGTGACACCTGCCGTTTGCTCAGGCCCTTTGAGGACGCCACATTATTTGTCAGTCGCCAGGACTACAGAATGAATGACATCATTCCACTGCTTCATGTCCTGGAACAGATGGTGGTAACAATGGATGTTTAGGGGACAGGAGACGTGGCGCCTCGATCTCAAGGCTACATGAGCCCTGGGGGGGCTGAACTGGAAGAGGAGGAGGAGGGGAAAGAGGACATTGGGTAGTTTTTCTACTCAGCTACAAGGACAGGAGGAGCAGGATCAGTCAGAGGAGCTACAGGTCGCTGAGGAAGACGAGACAGGGGACCCGGACACACCGTGGCAGTATGCAGTGGAAATGAAGGCAGGGAGTCCCTCCAAGTCAATTGCACAAATGGCACGATGCATGCTCGCTTGTTTGCGTAGTGACAGCCAAATTGTCACCATTGGACAGAAGGATGACTACTGGCTCTCCACCTTGTTTGACCCTCACTACGGGTACAGAATGGGGGCCTTTTTTACACTCACCAAGAGGGAAGACAAACTGAACTACTACAGAGACATGCTATGTAGTCAGTTGGCCGCTACCTATCTGTGATCTCCTCCTGCTGCTGCCATCTCCACACTATGTCACCTTGCCACTCTGTGACATCCTCCTGATGCTTCTGCTGCATCAACTGCCATCTCCCCACTATGTCACCTTGCCACTCTGTGGTATCCTGCTGCTACTGCTGCCATCTCCACACTATGTCGCCTTGCCACTCTGTAGTCTCCTCATGCTGCTGCCATCTCCACACTATGTCACCTTGCCACTGTGTGGTATCCTCCTGATGCTGCTGCTGCTGCCACTGCCATCTCCACAATATGTCACCTTGCTACTCTCTGGTCTCCTCAAGCTGCTGCCATCTCCACACTATGTCACCTTGCCACTCTGTGGTCTCCTCACGCTGCTGCCATCTCCACACTAAGTCACCTTGCCACTCTGTGGTCTCCGGATGCTGCCATCACCTCCAGACTCGGTCACTCGGTGGCTTTCTCCTGATGCCGCCACCCCCAGACTCGGTCATTGTGCCACTTGGTGGCCTCCTCATACTGCCGCCACCTCCAGATGTGAGAGATTGTAAAGTATTTTAGTTGTCATTCTGCATTTTGGCCACTAGATGCCGCTAGTATTCCATGAAAACTTAGTCCTGCTGAGATGAGAATATGCTTGAGAGGAGGAGTCAAGGAGCTTGAGAAGAACCAGGAAGAGCCTCAGAAGTAAAGATTGTGAGTGATGGTGTCTGCAAACCCAATCCAGTGACATCTGAGCTACGTGGAGCCCCAGGGTGATTGGAATACCCGGAGAGAGGGGCTGTTAGCTGTTTCTCATACAAAGCTGGCACTCTGAAAAGCATATTGATTTCAATAAAATCTCTGCAAGCTGTGAAGTTTCACATCAGCCATCCAGCAAGGCCACAAGTGTGATTACAGGCCTGGGAATTTCCTGATGAGAGGCATCCGCTGTTACCAAGTGGGATCAGGTCAGTGAATCCAGGTTCTTGTGTGGACATTCATACTGTTTAGTGTTACAGTACTTGAACTACCTGAGACTGAGACTTAAGCCTGCATTAGTTAGTTAGGATCTGTTATTGGGTAGGCTGTTTAGGATTGAACTCGCAGTGCAGTACGACTTGCAGGCTCTGTTGTATCTGCCCATGGCTAGGGTTGATCCTGCAGTGCAGCACGACTTTCAGGCTCTGCTGTATCTGCCACGGGTTAGGGGTGTTTGGCTGGACACCAGTGGAGACTCTGGGGTCTGTGGTATAGGGTACCCTGTGTAATGCAAATTCTGTTATGTTTATAACTACTGTTATTGATACTTAATTAGTAAAGAACGTTTTGGTCGCATATAAGCTGGTGTCTGTGTCGTTTTCCCTGTTCCGTGACTTCGCTGTATCCTGGGGGTACCTCCCCGGTTCACGGTCTTACAACTTGGCGTAGTCGGCAGGATACAGCGACCGTTATGGACGGGAACGCGGCGGGAGACCACCCCCTGGCGCCAGTGGCACCGGATCAGGACCCAGCTCAGGGTGCGCAGGCGCATGTCCAGCTTGCCCCCAACAACATGGCCGCCCCAGTAGGATACATCCCTGTAGGGGCACTGCTGCGTCATCTGCCAAAGTATGACGGTACAAACATGACGCTGCAGGACTGGACTGAAAGGGTGCAGAGTGTAGTCAAAATGTGTAACCTGACCCCCGAACTGCGGGCCGAGGTTGCATTGGGAGCCCTAGAGGGCGATGTCAGACGGGCAGTGATGGTGCAGCCCGACTCCGAGAGAGACACCCTGGAGAAGATATTCTCACTGCTAGAGAAAGCTCAAGGGGGGCGTGCCAAAGTGGTACAGTTACGGAGTCTCTTCTTTAACCGACCCCAGCGGGAGGGCGAGACCCTGATGCAATACTCCAATGCTCTACAGGAGACGCTAAATGAGATACAACGACGAGACCCCGAGGCCATGGGTGCCTTTCTGGGAGTGGATCGCCTGCTACGAGATCAGTTCATAGTGGGGCTTTCCAATAAGGTCTTACAGGATAAGCTACAAGAGATGACCCGAACAAAGGCCGACATGACATTCTACAGCGTTTACCTAGCCGCAGTAGAGAGAGAAGAAGAACCCCTACCTGCGGCGGTGAGAGTGGTGAATAGCATGCATGTGACAAGGGATCGGTCGGGATCTGAAGAATCAGAGTCCTTAAAGGATGTGGTCCAGGCCCTGCGGGCGGAATTGAAAGAGCTTCGGCTGGAAGTGTCTCAGATGAAGGCAGAATCGCCCTGGCCTCCAGAACCTGTCCCGGCACCTCGTGCCACTCCACCCAGAACAACCCCGGTGAGGGGACCAGGCAGAAGAGGGCCCCTCTGTTGGGTTTGCCGAAAGTACGGCCATATGGCCAGAGAGTGCCCAGAACAGGTAGCTTCTGAGCCGACGTTAAACTTCCGACCGCTGCAGTAGCTGGGCGTCCTGCGGCGGTACACCCGAAATTAAGCCCTCTGCGTGAAGAACGTGATCTGTATGCCAGCAGCCCTGTATTATAAGCCGAGTTGGAAGGCCGAAAGGTTTGCTGCCTAGTTGATACCGGGTCAGAATGCACTCTTATGCCTTTGGAGTTCTTCGAGAGGCACTTCGGACATATGATGGAGCCTGAAGATGGGAGCGTCATTAGGCTGACGGCTGCCGATAATAGAGAGATGGATGTTCGAGGGATAGTCTGGATGTGGGTCCGACTGTTTGGGCAAGACATCGGCAAGAAAGGGGTCGTGCTGGTGGACCATTCGTCCCGGAAAGGAATGGACGTGACCCTGGGCATGAATATACTGAGAGACCTAGATCATCAACTCTATGCCAAGGAAGGGCCAAAGTACTGGCAAAGGGCCACCGCACACCGGCCTACCCTGAAGGTCTTGCAACAAATGGTGAGGAGCTGTAGCCTGCAAAGGAGTAACCTGTCCGGACAGGCCATTGGAGACGTGAGGGTGCTACGGAGGACTCCGTTGAAGATCCCACCTCGACAGGAGCGAATATTGATGCTGTCAGTGGGGGCTGGACGACGACTGAATGGACTAGAGGTCCTGATCGAGCCCGCTTATCAAGAAGAGATGCAGGTGCGCCCACTGGTAGCCCGGGCCCTTGCCGTTGTGAAGGACGGATGTGTGCCTATACGCTGCTGCAATGTTGAGGACTGTGAGTTAACCGTCCCCGCAAACACCCTGCTGGCCAAAGTTTATATGTCCGAAGGGGGTATCGCTCGACGAAGGGGCTTTACGCTGAAGCCAGATAGGAGATCAGCCTGGACCTATGCTATGAAGATCCATTCAAGGGAAACCCCGACAGCGGAGTGGAACGGTCGAGTGATCATGGCCCGTATGGGAGTGGACTGCAGAACCCTGACCCCGGGGGAACAAAAACTGCTGGAAGACACCCTCTGGGAATTTCAGGAGGCCTTCTCAAGACATGATGAGGACTTTGGATGTACTACTGCCATCGAACATGAAATCCCAATCGGCGATGCTGCGCCGATCAGGGAACGCTACCGGCAGATCCCACCTAAGATGTATCAGGAGGTGAAAGATATGGTGGCCAGCATGTTGGAGAACCGGGTGATCCAGGAGAGTCAAAGTCCGTGGGCTGCTCCGGTAGTCTTGGTGCCGAAGAAAGATGGGAGTCTCCGGTTCTGCGTGGATTATCGGAAGCTGAATGCCCAGACCGTCCGGGATGCCTACCCCCTTCCGCGGATTGAAGAGTCATTATCCGCCCTAAGCCAAGCAAAGTTCTTCTCAACTCTTGACCTGGCTAGTGGATACTGGCAGGTGCCAGTGGCCAAGAAGGACAAAGCCAAGACCGCCATTTATTCTACCTATGGGGCTCTACGAGTTCAACCGAATGCCCTTCGGCCTCTCCAATGCTCCGGGGACATTCCAGCGATTGATGGAACATTGTCTGGGGGACCTCAACTTCGAATCAGTATTGATATACCTGGATGACATAGTAGTGTTCGGAGCTTCCTTTGAAGATCACCTCCAAAAGCTACGACAAGTTCTAGGACGACTACGAGATCATGGGCTCAAGATCAAGCCCAAGAAATGCCAACTGTTCCAATGGCAGATAGAGTACTTAGGACATGTGGTCACCTCGGAAGGGGTGAAGCCGGCCCCCAGCAAGGTGGAGGCCGTCCAGAAGTGGCCCCGACCCAGAACACTGCGAGAGGTGCGGGCGTTCATAGGACTGGCTGACTACTACAGGAGGTTTATACCCAAGTTTGCTCATTTGGTGGGCCCGTTGAATGAGTTACTAAGGGGCACTGCGGGGGGCCCGAAGAAGCGTCCCGTTGACTGGGGGCCCCGGCAACAAGAGGCCTTTGAAGCTGTGAAAGAGTCGCTGACCAGTGCTCCGATCCTGGCTTATGCACGGTTTGACACCCCATTCCTGTTGTACACTGACGGAAGCCTACATGGCCTGGGGGCCGTACTATCCCAAGTTCAAGATGGACGAGAGAGAGTCATTGCTTATGGGAGCCGATCCCTGAGAGACTCAGAGCGCAACCCTGATAACTATAGCTCCTTCAAACTGGAACTATTGGCGTTAGTGTGGGCCATGACCGAAAGGTTTGCCGAGTACCTGACAGGTGCAGAAGTGACCGTGATGACGGATAACAATCCGTTGGCACATTTGGAGAATGCTAAGCTCGGTGCACTTGAGCAGAGATGGTTGGCTCGCCTTTCAAAGTACCAATATCACATCAAGTTCCGGTCCGGTAGGGAGAATGGCAACGTTGATGCACTCTCCCGAGTACCAGTAGGGCAGTCGACTCAGAGAACTGATGAAGAGCTAGAGGACACTGAAACTCCTGACCTTGGTCGCTTACCTATGCTCCAAGATGTGGCACATTCAAGTGGGGTGGCGTCCGGAATGACCCTGGTGCTGGGGAAAACACTGGCTGATTGGGAGAAAGTCCAGAATGGCTGCCCGGACTTGTGGAAAGTGAGAGAGTGGGTTCAGAGCAAAATCTGGCCTCGGCCAGAAGAACGGGCTCATCTGACCCCAGAGGGCCAGAAGTTGTTAAGGCAGTGGGATAAGCTGACAGTTACCCAGGGCCTTTTGTGCCGGATCATATACTTACAGTCAGAACTGCAGCACCGGCAACAGATTGTTATACCCATGTCACTGGGGCCGGAGGCCGCCAAGGAAGCTCATGAAAAGGGAGCTCATTTTGGGAGCGAGAAGACGTTCAAGTGGCTCCAGCGCCTGGTATACTGTCAAGATCTGGCCGACATGGTGGCCACGGCATGTCTTAAGTGTCGACTCTGCGGGCTAAGTAAGAGCACTGAACAGCGGGCTCCTGTACAGACCATCCGCACCTCAGCACCTCTAGAATTTCTGATGATTGATTATGTGCAGATTGGATACTCTACCTCGGGACACTCTTACTGTCTAGTCATGACAGACCACTTCACCAAGTATGCAGTGGCCGTGCCCACCAGAGACCAGACCGCAGAGTCGGCCGCTGAAGCCGTCTGTAAGCACTTTATACAGGTGTTCGGATGTCCACAGAGGATACATTCTGACCAGGGAGCATGCTTTCAGGGTACTTTGATGAACGAACTATACCAGATCTATGGGATCGAACGCTCCCGCACCACTCCATACCACCCACAAGGGAACGGAGCATGTGAACGCTTCAATCGCACCTTGCTCCAGATGCTACGTACTTTGGAAGATAGCCAGAAGGCTCAGTGGCCCGTATACTTACCCGAACTGATGTGGGCTTATAAAAACAGGGTACACAGTACCACCGGATACTCTCCACATATGATCATGTTTGGAAGAGCCGGACGGGAAATTGAAGATCTCCATATGCCCAATTCAATGGAGCCTCCACCGAGGAGTACTACTGCATGGGTGCAAGAGCACCGACGACGTCTGAGAGCATTCCACAAGGTTGTAGGGGAACGCCTGGGGGAGGTGGTTCACCCCAATCCAAGACCAGTGCAGAGAGACGGATATGCTCCAGGTGATCGAGTGATGGTGAAAGCTAAACGGCTGTCTGGAAAGTTAGATGGGCGGTGGGAGGCGGTTCCATATACAGTGAAGAGAAGGGTTGACCCCGCTATTCCGGTCTATGAGATAGAGCCCGTAGGGACAGGGGGACCTTCACGAACTTGCACCGTAATATGTTGAGACGTTGCCATTTTGACGAGCCAGTGCAGGTGGAGGAGGCGCCTCCTCACGTTCAAAGTATGGGGGAAAACTCCTCAGATGAGAAGGGAGAAGAATGGTGGGTTGTCCCTGCTCAAGGGTCTGCAGAGGGTCCGGCTGTGGCAGGTTTACCACCTCGGTGTAATACTGAGCAGTCACCAGCACCTTCCTTGTCAAATATGCCTGACATCCCCGGTGTTTCTGAGCCTTTCACTCTGAGAAGGTCAGCGAGGTCTAATGCTGGTGTACCTCCACAACGCTATTCACAGGATGAGTTTGTGTGGGGAGGGTTGCCGAGGACATCAACCTCTAGTGGGGTGGCATGTGAGAGATTGTAAAGTATTTTAGTTGTCATTCTGCATTTTGGCCACTAGATGCCGCTAGTATTCCATGAAAACTTAGTCCTGCTGAGATGAGAATATGCTTGAGAGGAGGAGTCAAGGAGCTTGAGAAGAACCAGGAAGAGCCTCAGAAGTAAAGATTGTGAGTGATGGTGTCTGCAAACCCAATCCAGTGACATCTGAGCTACGTGGAGCCCCAGGGTGATTGGAATCACCGGAGAGAGGGGCTGTTAGCTGTTTCTCATACAAAGCTGGCACTCTGAAAAGCATATTGATTTCAATAAAATCTCTGCAAGCTGTGAAGTTTCACATCAGCCATCCAGCAAGGCCACAAGTGTGATTACAGGCCTGGGAATTTCCTGATGAGAGGCATCCGCTGTTACCAAGTGGGATCAGGTCAGTGAATCCAGGTTCTTGTGTGGACATTCATACTGTTTAGTGTTACAGTACTTGAACTACCTGAGACTGAGACTTAAGCCTGCATTAGTTAGTTAGGATCTGTTATTGGGTAGGCTGTTTAGGATTGAACTCGCAGTGCAGTACGACTTGCAGGCTCTGTTGTATCTGCCCATGGCTAGGGTTGATCCTGCAGTGCAGCACGACTTTCAGGCTCTGCTGTATCTGCCACGGGTTAGGGGTGTTTGGCTGGACACACCAGTGGAGACTCTGGGGTCTGTGGTATAGGGTACACTGTGTAATGCAAATTCTGTTATGTTTATAACTACTGTTATTGATACTTAATTAGTAAAGAACGTTTTGGTCGCATATAAGCTGGTGTCTGTGTCGTTTTCCCTGTTCCGTGACTTCGCTGTATCCTGGGGGTACCTCCCCGGTTCACGGTCTTACACAGACTCTGTCATTGTGCCACTCGGTGGCCTCCTCATACTGCTGCCAACTCCAGACTCTGTCATTGTGCCACTCGGCGGCCTCCTTATACTGCTTCCAGCACCAGACCCTGTCATTGGCCCACTCTATGGTCTCCTCATGCAGCTTCCACCTCACCACTATGTCATGGATCCACTCTGTGGACTTCTCATGCTGCTCCCACCCATCCCACTTCATGACTGGTCCACTATTTTGGCTTTCAGCCTGGCTGACCTCATCATTTATTTGACCTTTCTTCTGATCTATCAGAAGGAAGGAAAAATGAGACGCACAACGAATCCTCTATGTGTAGCAGCTGTAATGCCTGTATGGTCCCATCAGAATTGGCTTAAGATTTGGTAGCTAAAAGCAGGAGTGGGTACAAAACAGAGAAGACATGCAAATATTCGATTCACGTGTCATCTGTTATAGATCCACTCCTGTTTAGTTTTTTTGGCATTAGCAATACTGATGGATTATTGAGCAAATGCTGACTGAGTGTAACCTGTAAGGCTGAGTTCATATTTGAGTTATTTGGTCAGTTTTGGCCCCATGACTGCCCAAATAAGTGAACTGTGCAGTGATTCTAAGAGCGAGGCATGTCATCTGCATGTCGTACTGACTCATAGTATTATTTCACTACCAAAGAAGACTCCCTATGCGTGTTACTGCAAGGCACAGTGTTCTACACCCCTATAAAGGCTTTCTGCAGCCAGGGAACCGGTGAATCGAATTTTTGAAAAATTCGCTCTAATTATAATGCTGCAAAAATATCAGCATAGTAGACCGATATCGTAGTAATGTTTAAATATACTTCTATGCTTACCTTGAGGAAATTCTCGGAAGCCTTCAGAAACAATGATCCTTGGAATGAAAATGAGGACACTAGTTATGCATCAGTCATAGCTATTTCTCATCCCAGTGTAAAATGTAAAACACCATGATGGTTCTTTCCTGATTCCTTCTGGAACTGCTGCTATCTAAGGATTTTTTTTTTTAAGAATACACAGATATTTTCCAGTTCAGCAATCACTGTATGGTCCACTAATTATAAATAATTTGAGTTCATTTGTTAGAAGACCATCAGGGTGTAACAGAAATGCCTCAAGGCTATATTTAACCCACTGGTAGTCAAGTTGAATACCTAAAGTATACCACTGATGTAAAAAAACAAGACAGGGCAACTATGTCTGAAAGGCAAAGTAAAGGTACAAAGTACAGTTATAAAAATATAAAGTGAGACCCTGGATCAAATTCTCACAATTGTTAAAATGTATCTACTATCTATATTTAACATATCAGGGCCATTAGTTCTTTATCTCTGGTAACTCAGTTGCAATTTTGCAAGGTGTATCTGCACATTATAGATTCCTAGGGTGGAACACACATAGGTTTCTACTGGTGTTTTTCTGCACTTTAGCATCTTTTGTGTGTTAAAAATGGTAGTTCCATATGTCAGCTGAAAGTCTAGGGGAAATATAAAAGGAAGGTTGCGATTTTTTTCTAATGATGCACAGTTGCTTAGACAAAATACCTAGAAAATTGACAACCAGTTTCTATTGCGTATTTTAGTGGAAAAAAATGCAGACAGAATTCATGTTCAGAAGGATCAGATAGAAGGTATATTACCACAGAGTCTGATTACATTTGCCGTCTGTAACCAGAGCAATAATGCTGATCGCAGACATTTAACCCCTCACATACTGTGTTCAATTGCTTTCCCCGGGGGCGCTGCCTACCGGGCGCCTGAACGGTTTCCTGCGCTATGATCGGGGAAGTCGTTCGTGAAGGGTCGGAGCCTGTACAAGGCTACCATGCCTATCAATGCAGTACTGCATTGGAATATACTGAATTTCTCATACACTAATGCATTAAATCTCAGTGTATGATATAAGCAATCTAATGATTGCACGTTCAGGTAAGTAGTGAAAAAAGTTTAAGAAAGTAAGAATAAAGAATAAAGATCATAGGTTTCGCCATGTCTCAAAATGCCCAAAGTATGAAGGTGAACACCGTTACGAACAAATAAATAAACAAAAAATGGCCGGTTCTCCATTTATTCGTTTGTTTTTTCACTTCTCAAAAAATTTATTACAAAGTGATCAAAAGGGCATAAACACCCCAAAATGGTATCATTAAAAACTACCGTTTGCCCCTCAAAAATGAATCCATTACACAGCTCCATAGTCACTCGTAAATATAAAAACGCACCTATGTATCCTCCTAAATACCTATATATCTTTCCAAATAATGTATAAAAAATACTCAAGATTATTACTGTAAAATATAATACTTTAACACACAAATCCACTAAAAAGTCATTAAAAACAATGTCAAGAGGGACTACATGCTATACACATAATCATAGTATATACACAATATAGTTTAAAGCCTCATTCACATGTCTGTGTTGAAATTCGTGGAAAGGTGGCCAGTGATGCCTCCGTGAAGATATCTGTGATAGATACGTGTGTCTGTTTTTTGCTGTCTGTGTGTCATCCGTATTTTTCCTGACACTGTAAAGTTGAAAAATAATTTTCAAAGCATGTCTTCCTAATGATCCGTGAAATACGAATGAAACACGGATGACAGCACCACCGTGATGGATCCGTGAACACCAAAAAAATAGATTATGCATCCGTGCTAAAAAAACGGACCCATGGACGGCGCTAAAACACTGATATGTGGATACACACATTAAAATGAATGGTGATGTGTGCTGTCTGTGGTCGTGTGAATGAGGCTTTATTCATATATGATATACCTAGGGGGTATATAATGCTGCAGCATCGAATTATCTGTTGTATACAGACTTTCATATATGACAAGTAAGTCTTATTGACATGATTGAAATAATAGTCAATTCAATTATGCTTTACAGGTTGCTTCTGTATACAGTCAGTCTATCATGTAAAATTCAATATTATATAGTAATCTGTAATGGGCATGTGGTAGAGCTGTGTATGTAATATGTATATAGTAGTGTCAGGTGGGCCCTGTGTATGGCAGCGACAGGCGAGCGCTGTGTATGGCAGCGTCAGGTGGGTGCTGTGTGCAGCAGCGTCAGGTGGGCGCTGTGTATAGCAGTGTCAGGTTAGCCCTGTGTTTGTCAGCGTCAGGTGGGCCCTGTGTATGGCAGCGTCAGGTGGGCACTGTGTATGGCAGCGTCAGACGGGCTCTGTGTATGGCAGCATCAGGCGGGCACTGTGTATGGCAGCGTCAGGCAGGCACAGTGTATGGCAGAGTCAGGTGGGCCCTGTGTATGGCAGCGTCAGGCAGGCACAGTGTATGGCAGAGTCAGGTGGGCCTTGTGTATGGCAGCGTCAGGGGGGTGCTGTGTATAGCAGCGTCAGGTGGGCGCTGTGTATGGCAGTGTCAGGAGGGCCCTGTGTTTGTCAGCGTCAGGTGGGCGCAGTGTATTGCAGCGTCAGGTGGTCTCTGTCTATCGCAGCGTCAAGTGGGCCCTGTGTATGGCAGCGTCAGGTGGGCCCTGTGTATGGCAGCGTCAGGTGGGCACTGTGTATGGCAGTGTCAGGCGGGCTCTGTGTATGGCAGCGTCAGGCAGGCACAGTGTATGGCAGAGTCAGGTGGGCTCTGTGTATGGCAGCGTCAGGCAGGCACAGTGTATGGCAGAGTCAGGTGGGCCCTGTGTATGGCAGCGTCAGGGGGGTGCTGTGTATAGCAGCGTCAGGTGGGCGCTGTGTATGGCAGTGTCAGGAGGGCCCTGTGTTTGTCAGCGTCAGGTGGCGCAGTGTATGGCAGCATCAGGTGGTCCCTGTGTATGGCAGCATCAGGTGGGCACTGTGTATGGCAGTGTCAGGCGGGCTCTGTGTATGGCAGCGTCAGGCAGGCACAGTGTATGGCAGGGTCAGGTGGGCCCTGTGTATGGCAGCGTCAGGGGGGTGCTGTGTATAGCAGCGTCAGGTGGGCGCTGTGTATGGCAGTGTCAGGAGGGCCCTGTGTTTGTCAGCGTCAGGTGGGCGCAGTGTATTGCAGCGTCAGGTGGTCTCTGTCTATCGCAGCGTCAAGTGGGCCCTGTGTATGGCAGCGTCAGGTGGGCCCTGTGTATGGCAGCGTCAGGTGGGCACTGTGTATGGCAGCTTCAGACGGGCTCTGTGTATGGCAGCGTCAGGTGGACACAGTGTATGGCAGCATCAGGTGGGCCCTGTGTATGGCAGCATCAGGTGGGCACTGTGTATGGCAGTGTCAGGCGGGCTCTGTGTATGGCAGCGTCTGGCAGGCACAGTGTATGGCAGCGTCAGGAGGGGCCTGTGTATGGCAGCGTCAGGTGGGCACTGTGTATGGTAGCGTCAGGCGGGCGCTGTGTATGGCAGCAGTGGTCTTATGTTTAGTGTATGATGTTGGATAAATGTAAACTTGTCTACATTTATTTCTGCACGGGAGACTAGCAATGGTTTCCCTGCAGAAATATCAGCCTCATAACATCATGTGGGCCTATGCATTATATATGTGAATTACCGCAAAATTCGTACTCTTCCTCGGCTAAAAATACTCCCTAAAATTGTTAAGAGGAGTATTTTTACTCAGGTGGGTGCAGTGTATGGCAGCATCAGGTGGGCTCTGTGTATGGCAATGTCAAGTAGGCCCTGTGTATGGCAGCTTCAGGTGGGCCCTGTGTATGGCAGCGTCAGGTGGGCACTGTGTATGGCAGCGTCAGGCGGGCTCTGTGTATGGCAGCGTCAGGCGGGCTCTGTGTATGGCAGCGTCAGGCAGGCACAGTGTATGGAAAAGTCAGGTGGGCCCTGTGTATGGCAGCGTCAGGTGCATGGCCGTAGCTATAGGGGGTGCAGAGGTAGCAGTCGCTACCGGGCCCAGGAGCCTGAGGGAGCCCAAAGACCCTTGTGGCGCATAAGAAGACACACAAAGCACTGAGGGAAGGGGGGCCCAAGCTGAACTCTTACACCAGGGCCCATGAGCCATTAGCTACACCCCTGGTCAGGTGGGTGCTGTGTATAGCAGCATCAGGTGGGCGCTGTGTATGGCAGTGTCAGGTGGGCCCTGTGTTTGTCAGTGTCAGGTGGGCTCAGTGTATGGCAGCGTCATATGGGCTCTGTGTATCGCAACGTCAAGTGGGCCCTGTGTATGGCAGCGTCAGGTGGGCACTGTGTATGGCAGCTTCAGACGGGCTCTGTGTATGGCAGCGTCAGGCGGACACAGTGTATGGCAGCGTCAGGTGGGCCCTGTGTATGACAGCGTCAGGTGGGCACTGTGTATGGCAGTGTCAGGCGGGCTCTGTGTATGACAGCGTCTGGCAGGCACAGTGTATGGTAGCGTCAGGAGGGGCCTGTGTATGGCAGCGTCAGGTGGGCGCTGTGTATGGTAGCGTCAGGTGGGCACTGTGTATGGCAGCATCAGGCAGGCACAGTGTATGGCAGAGTCAGGTGGGCCCTGTGTATGGCAGCGTCAGGGGGGTGCTGTGTATAGCAGCATCAGGTGGGCGCTGTGTATGGCAGTGTCAGGAGGGCCCTGTGTTTGTAAGCGTCAGGTGGGCGCAGTGTATTGCAGTGTCAGGTTGTCTCTGTCTATCGCAACGTCAAGTGGGCCCTGTGTATGGCAGTGTCAGGTGGGCCCTGTGTATGGCAGCGTCAGGTGGGCACTGTGTATGGCAGCTTCAGACGGGCTCTGTGTATGGCAGCGTCAGGTGGACACAGTGTATGGCAGCGTCAGGTGGGCACTGTGTATGGCAGCGTCAAGTGGGCACTGTGTATGGCAGTGTCAGGCGGGCTCTGTGTATGGCAGTGTCTGTCGGGCACAATGTATAACAGCGTCAGGAGGGGCCTGTGTATGGCAGCGTCAGGTGGGCGCTGTGTATGGTAGCGTCAGGTGGGCACTGTGTATGGCAGCGTCAGGTGGGCGCTGTGTATGGCAGCAGTGGTCTTATGTTTAGTGTATGATGTTGGATAAATGTAAACTTGTCTACATTTATTTCTGCACGGGAGACTAGCAATGGTTTCCCTGCAGAAATATCAGCTTCATAACGTTATGTGGGTCTATGCATTATATATGTGAATTACCGCAAAATTCGTACTCCTCCTCGGCTAAAAATACTCCTCAAAATTGTTAAGAGGAGTATTTTTACTCTTTCTTAAAAAATGTAGTGCGACCTCTGGTCTACATATTAATCAGCAGCGGCAGGCAGCCCCAGATTTCTGCTGGCAAGCGCCGCTGCCTGACGCTTCAATAGGAAGAGCAGAGCTACACAGATATAGGCCTCCTGCAGACGACCATATGGCTTTTTCAGTGTTTTGCGGGCCGTTTTTATCGGATCCGTTTTTCCGTTTTTTGTTTCCATTGTGTTTTCATTTCAGTTCTGTTTTTCCATATGGCATAAACAGTAATTACATAGAAAAAATTGGGCTGGGCTTAAAATTTTCAATACATGGTTCCGCAAAAAATGGAACGGATACGGAAGACATATGGATGCATTTCCCTATGCGTTCCATTTTTTTTGCAGACCTATTGACTTGAATAGAGCCACGGATCGTGTTTTGCATGCCATAATAGGACATGTTCTATCTTTGCACGGAGCGGAAAACGGAAGAACGGAAATGGAATGCACACGGAAATATTTCTGTTTCTTTTTGCAGAACCATTTAAATGATTGCTTCCGTATATGGACCATATACCGAACGCAAAAAAGTGGTCTGTACACTCGCAAAAAAAAAACATTCGTGTGAAAGAGGCCATACAGAAGGTGGCGAGATGATCTTGATCATCTTGCCACTTAACTTGCCCTGCAGTGATGCTGGTGGCTGGCGCTGCCATCTTTCAGTGGGCAGGAGGACCCGCCTCTTGATACATGTGGTGCAGTGCCTGCGCTTCCTTTTCACTCCCTGCACTGAATGCACGCTACGTCCTCACAGAGCCCAGCCGCCCACCCATATTCTAGAGTCCGCAGAGCGTGGCGGCGGGCTTTTACTGTGCTCCTGAGTGTGCAGTCGTGTTGGTGGTGCTGCTGTGTCCCCCATAAAACAGAAGCTGCCTGTGACTCAGTTGTGGACATCATAGGTTGCCGCTAGTCCCCCAAGACAATATAAAATATAGGTAAATCTATAGTTTAATAAAAATATAATTTCACATTTTACTGCATTCCCCTCTGGAAATTACAACTCCTAGAATGCCCTGTGAAATGCAAATCTTCAGGACCTGCTGGAAGTTATAGTTTTACTGCAACCTGCTGTAATTTGATATCACAATTATGATCGCATGCTACAAAAATTATACAGAACAGAAAAAAGAAAAACTGACATATATTAGGTATCGCTGCATCTGTAACGACCAGCTCTATAAAAATATGACACGATCTATCCCCTCAGGTAAATGCCATAAAAAAAAATATAAAAACAGTGCCAAAACAAAGTGTAATGCCAAGGAATCTAAAAATCGTATGTACAAAGAAATTGTACCAAACTGTCACCTCATCCGGCAAAAAAGCTCCTACGCAAGCAAACAATCGCCCCAAAAAGTAAAAAAAAATATAGCTTTCAGAAAATGGTAACACAAAAAGATACTTTTCACTGTGTAAAACTTAAAGGGATTGTCTTATCTCAGACAATGGGGGCATATGGCTTGTCTAATAGATGTGGGTCCCACCTATATCAGTAACGGAGCCCCGCAAGGTGGTGGCAGGAGGACTCCGGTCTGGCCAACACCAAGAGGTCTCCTGATAGAAGCCACCGCTCACATTCAATTCTATGGGCGCGACAGAAATAGCCGAGCCATCGCACGGCTATTTGTAGCGGCCCCATAGAAAATAAATGGAGGGCGGCTTCATATAGACATATTAGGCATTAGGCATCGCTGGGTCTGTAACGACCTGCTCTATAAAAATGACATGACCTATCCCCTCAGGTGAATGCCATAAAAAAAAAAAAAACTGCCATTTTCTTGGTCCCCTTGCCCCCAAAAAGTTTAATATTGAACGATCAAAAATTATATGCACCCAAAAAATTCAACACTAAATATGTCAACTCTTACTGCAAAAAAGGAGACCTTACACAAGATCATTAGCAGAAAAATAAAAAATATATGGATTTCAGAAATGGAAACATGATTTAATGCTTTATTATGTAAAAAATAGAAATAAAGATTGACATATTGTCACAGTGTAGTTCACTGTGACACAGGTTACTGTGTTGCTCGCTTTAGTAGCTCTTGGGCGTAATGGCTGCGGTGGATGCCGTGTAGTCTGATTACCTGAAGAATGAACGTAACGCTCATTTATCGGGTACCGTAATTTGATTGTTTGTGCGCACATAAAAATGACCATTTACTGGAAGTAGATTGTGCTGTGTAATCACGATCTGCTGCCAGAAAACAACTAGTCAGTATGGGGAAGAACATTGGCAGTAGTGATCACTGCTCTCCATACAATGGACATCACTGCATGTAAATACAGTCGGGAACGCTTCCTTCCCAACAATCTCCTGCTCTGTCTCCCTGTGTAAAGGGACCTTAACAGATTAGGTTATCAACTACAATAAACTGCTTAATTAAAAACAATCTGATATAGAGCAGTGCACAATACTGTTCAGTTTTGTGCACTGTATTGTGCGCTAGACTGCAAATATTCATGTGCATGAGACCGAAAAATGAACAAGTAATATTTATTTTTGGTAGCTGTAGGGTGGGCCCCTAGAATAATTTCCACTGGTGGGCCCTAGTACCCTGGGCACCCAAGTCCGACACTGGATTCAATTCCTTTATAATTACCACTTCTCAAGTCAAAACCTACAGCATGTAGAACTCCTCAGATTTCAATGCGTTTCGCCCCAACAGCTTCTTCTGGAGGCAATTTGCATATTCATTTTGAGATGTTGCTTCTACTATCAGCTTTTCCTGGTAAAAGTCAATTTGAGGGAAAAAAATGTAGGCAGCAATGTAAATGTGCAGCTGATTTTAAAGGGATTGTCTGGGTTCAGAGCTGAACCTGGACATATACCCTTCTTCACCCAGGCAACCCCTCTGAGTGGAGCATTGGTGCATAAAATGCTCTGATGCTCTCCCTTGCCCTGCAGAACAAGGGCTGTTTTGTTGACATTCTTACACTGCTAGGCGGAGGCTTCCACCTAGCAGTGACCGAGTGACGTCATTGTCACTAATGGCCGGGCTTTTGTGCTGCCCTAGGCTGTTTTACGGGCTAGGACAGCGCTAAAAATCCGGCCAGTAGTGGCCGGGCTCACTGCTAGGCGGAAACCTCTGCCTAGCATTTCCAAACAGAGACCCGATACGTCACCAGATCTGCTAAAAAAAAAACTTGCCCTATGCGCAGTGTCAGACTGGGGTACTTAGGGCCCACCAGTGTAACTGATTCTAGGGGACCACCTTAGGGCTTCTGCACACTAACAACATTTTTTTCATGCCTGTACCGTTCACTTCAGTGGGGCCGCAAAAAAAAAAAATGATTCCGTGTGCATTCTGTGTCTGTATGTCCGCATAGCCGTTCTGCAAAATGATAGAACATGCCCTATTATTGTCGGCATTACAGACAAGAATAGGACTGTTCTATTAGAGGCCGGCTGTTTTGTTCCGCATAATGTGGAATGCACAAACTCGGTATCCATGTTTTGCGGATCCGCAATTTGCAGACTGCAAAACATCCAACGTTCGTGTTCATGAGCACTTAGAGTGATAACAGAAATATTAAATATAAAGTATGATGGCAGACATTCACAGCAAAATGCAAAAACATACATGTGGCAGAATTTACACATATATGGATATCCTGCACTTAAGTCAGTCAGAAAAAAGACACATGCAGCGCACACCAGTCACTCATTGGACACATGTGGCACACAAGAAACTTATACATGGCTCACATGCCACTGATGCATATGTCACATACTGCACATACACCACTGATACATAGAACATATATAGCACACACACCAATCATACATAAGAAACATGCAATGCACACACCAAGACGTTTATGCCTGACCCTATTAAGTGTAGCATACTTAAAGGGGTTAAAGGGGTTGTCTCACTTCAGCAATTGCCATTTATCATGAAGAGACAGTTAACAAGGTACTTACTAGTAGAGATGGCCTTGCAGTTCGCCCGGCGGTCGTTTCACGGCGAACTTTGTGCGTTCTCGATTCGCCGAACATGCAAACATATGCCGATATTTGCATGCCCCAAATTCTTTTGCATTGCGCCTAAATTTGACCCATGACACATCATCAGGTGGGACAGGACTGCCAATTGAGACATTTCAGCACATGGACACACCCCCACCCTATAAATGAACCAGATCTGGCAGCCATTTTACATTCTGTGTTTTGCCAGTGTAGGGAGAGGTTGCTTTGTGGAGCAGGGACAGACAGTTAGGGCCAAATATTGATTGAGCCCTGCGATACACCTGCTTCCACAAAATACTGATTAAGGAGATTGAAATACCTGCACACACCAAAAATTGATTGAGGCCTGCGATACACCTGCTTTCACAAAATACTGATTAAGGGGTTTGATAGACCTGCTTCCACCAAATACTGATTAATGCTTGCTATATACCAGCTTCCACAAATTACCGATTAAGGGGATTGATATATCTGCTTCCACCAAATATTGATTGAGGCCCTGCGAGATACCTGCTTTCACAAAATACTGATTAAGGGGATTAATATACCTGCTTCCACCAAATATTGATTGAGGCCTGCGATACATTTGCTTCCACAAAATACTGATTAAGGAGATTGAAATACCTGCTTACTCCAAATATTGATTGAGGCCTGCGATACATCTGCTTCCACAAAATACTGATTAAGGGGTTTGATAGACCTGCTTCCACCAAATACTGATTAACGCTTGTGATATACCAGCTTCCACAAAATACTGATTAACGGGATTGATATACCTGCTTCCCCCAAATATTGATTGAGGCCTGTGAGATACCTGATTGTACAAAATACTGATTAAGGGGTTTGATATACCTGCTTTCACCAAATATTGATTGAGGCCTGTGATACACTCTTCCGCTGCGCCCCCCAAGCTCCCCAGAACCTATTTGACGTGCCAGCTGAGACGTTGCCATGCTGTGCTGCGGCTGTTGTGCCTGAAAGCCAAGAGCCACACCGGTCCTGCACTGCTTTCAGCTCTGTGGTTACAGGCCGATCAGTGGCTAATCCCGCTCAATTTGACAGTTGGTAAAGCGGTGTGCGACAACGGTGCCAATCTGCTGAGCAGGCTGAAACAGGGCAAAATGACACACGTGCCATGCATGGCACACGTCCTGAACTTAGTCGTGCAGCAATTCGTTGCCAAATACCCCGGGGTCCAGGACATCTTGCGGCAGGCCAGGAAAATCTCTGGCCATTTTAGAACGGCCCTGGCTCGACTTGCTCACGTTCAGCGGCGACACCACCTGCCCATCGGATGTCTGATCTGTGACAGTCCGATGCGCTTGTACTCCACCTTGTATATGCTTGATAGGTTGCTCCAGCAGCAACGTGCCGTTAACGACTACCTGTACGAACTCTGCAGCAGGACAGGTTCTGGGGAGCTTGGTTTCTTTTCACCGCGCCAGTGGCTGCTCATGCGCGACACATGCAGACTTCTGCGGCCATTTGATGAGATCACCAAACTGGTCAGTCGCAGCCAGGGCGCCATCAGTGACATTGTACCTTACGCCCTCTTTCTTGAGCGTACATTGCATTGTGTCATTGATCAAGCCGTCGAGGATCAGGAGCTGGAAGATGAGGAAGTTGCAATGCTGAATGAATATCCAGGGGGGGCTACTTCATCTGAGACATGTCAGCAGGAGTCTGAAGAGGAGTCAGAGGAGGATGGTGGCTGGGGGAAGGAGGAGCAGCAAGAAGAACAGGCTTTGAGGGGGACTTTAAACTTTTTGGAATCTCTGGTGTTGTCTGTGGCTGGGGGGAGGAGACCGAGGACGACATTCTCCTGGGCGATAAGCAGGAGCCAGGGCGCTCCACAACTTCGAATTTAGTGCAAATGGGGGCCTTCATGCTCCAGTGTTTGAAGAGAGACCCCCGTTTAAAAAGCGTAAAAGGAAAGGACCAGTACTGGGTGGCAACGTCCCCCAGTACAAACACAAAATGGTGGACATGTTACCAGCATCACAGAGGGATGGCAGAATTCAGCATTACCAGGCCTTGCTGTGAGAGATGCTGCATCTCTGTGGCGCTGACAGAGGAATTTCCGCCCACAGCAAAACAGGTGCGGGTACCAATCCTACCGCGCCTGCAAGAAGAGGGCGGTTTGAAGATGTATTGGTCACTTTGGATATGAGATCATTCTTGCAGCCAACCCATCGACAGCCGTCCTCCGGATCCCGCCTCAGGGAACGCCTAGACTGACAGGTGTCCAACTACATCGGGTTAACGGCCGATGTGGACGCTCTGAGAAGCGAGGAACCCCTGAATTACTGGGTGTGCAGGCTGGCACAATCTGCCATGGAACTCTTGGCTTGCCTCTCGTTGAATGTCCAGCGTAGGGGAGATCGTGACCGATAAGCGCACTCGACTAGCTCACGACAGTGTGGACTACCTCACATTTCTAAAAATGAATGAGGCATGGATCACGGAGGAATTCAACACCTGTCACAACTACGTTTAATTGAATTTCCTCATGCCATCCCACACATATCCACCACCACCCAGAGCTGTGGCAGGGTATAAGGGACCAGATTGAGCTGTGGCTCTCGCTACTTAACCTACAACCAGGCATGGTTGTGTCTGACAATGTAATCACAGATTAGCCTGTCACCCATCTCAGGTAGAATGCTGGTGGCCGAAAAGAGGTATTCACATAGTTCACTGAACAACCACCATTAACTAATAAGATATAACTTTTATTCCATTACTATTAAAATCCGTTTTAAACCTTGGTTATATTTATATATATAAAAAAACAATAAACATATAGACGGGATGTATTCCAATAGCTCTAGGTAGGTTGAGGGACTGCGATTAGAGGGTTGGGGGAAATGCTATCCCTAGCCTCTCCCTATTCTGATACACCCTACCTAAGAACGGAATGGCTGCCCTGATAGGGGCGATTCCGTATCACGTGCCTCCTGAAATCCCTGAGACCCTGAAAAGAGTTGGCTTCGTCTATACTAGCCTAGACTGTTGAAATTTACCAAAAACAAAAACAAGAATTACAATTAAAAGTCCCCAGAGAAGTGCAAAAAATTAAAAGATAAGTAAGTGAATGTAGAAAAACTAACAATACATCTGAAGACTGTCCCAAAGCGTTTCACCTTTCAACAATGTTAGGTTTATCAAGGGACAAATAGTCCTGGATCTATGTCCATCTACAAACAGTCTAGAAATCGATATTCAGACTATCCACCATATGTTTGAGGATATCAATTAGAATGTCACTAGAAAACGTACGCAAAGGCAGCTCTCTGTTATCAGTAAGGATACCACTGATTTGAGCGACAGATAACACAGATAACCGCTGACTAAGAAACTGAGTGCATTTCAGTTGTGCTGAGTACATATATATAGGACAGGCTAGATACAGAAGGCTGCCAGTAACTGTGAACAGATATCCAGGGGTAAAGGAGTTACCAACCAAGCGTAAGTCAATGTTTATAAATATAACATCAAGTTACCGAGAAAGTACCTCTGTTGCCAACAGGGACAGCGCTGAATACACAATAGTTACTCAATATAACATTAGTGCTGCATGTATGTAACATTAATTAAGCTGAGTATATAAGGTAAATAACACTGTCACTGGCAAACCTCATACATAAAAGATTAAAACTGAGTACATCATTCAGTTCAATAAATATGTAGCCCCTATTCCTCATTCAACAGTAGTTAAGATGCCTCTTAAGCAATACAGTTCTATGGATAACAAGTATTGGTATACATAGGTCATGTCCACGCCAAAAGGGGAAAAACAATTTGCGTGTCCATATGCAGGAGAAGGTCCAGGTCAGCGGCTGCGAACATAGTTAATGTTGTAGGAGCATGCCCAATACGATGAGGGCTAGGGCGACGATATGCGCTGGAAAACAAGGAGCTCCCGTTTGTGTGTCCCCATAGATGGAGGGACGCCAGTATGACTGCACACAGTGCGCTCTTTTTAATCTGGCGCGGGTCTGGATGACGTACTTCATCCCCTGATGCGGTCATTTGACCTGCCAAGCAGTGACATATATAGTCACCTGATCGGCTCTCTGCAGGTCCTTGTACCTACTGAGGCTTATAGTTAAAGCCCAGCTAATCAAGATTGAGACAGCGCAATCATACTAGAACAAAGAGAGCTGCTAAGTTTATTGATTATTATAGGTCCGAATAATAGTGAAATATATACCAAGGTAGAAATATATGGATAACTTTAGTCCATTCATGCCAACTGGATAATAAGATATATAAATGGACCAAAAATGTAGATATGTCAAAGCTGGTCTTATATAAAGCACACAAAATCTATACTGTCATTTAGTCCATATGGTACAGACGTATTTAGTGTATAAATCCATTTTGATTCTTTTTGTCTAAGGATTTTGTCCAAATTACCGCCCCTAATTGAAGGTTCAATTACTTCAATAGCTAGGAATCGTAGACATTGTGGATTATTCCCATGCTGTGTGCGGACATGACGCGCCAATGGTTTATCTCGATGGTTACGGATGTCGCCAATATGTTCCAGAATACGTTTTTTAAAAGCCCTCTTTGTTTTCCCAATGTATTTTAAACCGCATTCGCACCAGGCCATGTAAACCACCAAAGATGTGTTACAGTTGGCAAAACTGCGAATATAGAATGTTTTGGTTTCCATAGTGTTGGAAAAAATCTTAGTTGTATCGATATATCGGCACGCTTTGCACCAGCCGCATTTGAACGTTCCAGGCTATCTGCGTGACAGCCACGTTTCCATTTTTGGTGTTTCAAGATGGCTGTGAACAATAGTATCACCGATGCTTCGTTTTGCCTAAATGTAATGGCTGGATTCTCGGGTAGAGCATCCGTTAGATCCGGATCAAATTTTAGTAAGGACCAGTTTCGATTCAGGATATTGCGGATTTTATGGGATTCTGTGTCGAATTTCCCTATTATCCTGATAATCCTATTGCTCTCTTCATTTCTATTCGCTGAGGAATGAAGTAGATCTTTTCGCTCTTTTTTATACGCCCAGTTCCAGGCCTCACAGAGGCATGAATCTGGGTAGCCTCTATCTTTAAACCGATCAAATAATTTTGATGACTCCTGCATGAAATCTTTAGGGTCGGAGCAATTTCTCCTTAGTCTGAGGAACTGTCCCTTGGGTATACCCCTTCGCAGTGTTTTTGGGTGAAAGCTTTCCCACCTATTTGTTGAGGTCTTTTTGCGGAAGAGGGTAGTTTTTACATAATTATTTTCATCTCTTTCAAGGCGTACATCCAAAAAATGAATACTGTCTCTATGAATTTCACGGGTGAAGTATAACCCAATGTGGTTGCAGTTGAGGACATCCATGAATCCCCTAAACTGGTTAACTGTACCTGACCATAAAAGTAGGATGTCATCTATGAACCTGGACCATAGTGAGACGAATTTGGTCCAGTGGTTCATGGATTCGGAGAAAACTATCGTGTCCTCCCACCAGCCGAGGAGCAAGTTGGCATAAGTTGGCGCACATGGACTCCCCATGGCGGTGCCCCTGAGCTGGTGGAAGAAGCATTTTTCAAAAACAAAATAATTGTGAGTTAAAACAAAATTCAGGAGGTGTAGAACAAATTGGTTATGTGGATATAAGTCCTGAGATCTAGAATCTAGGAAGAACTTGGCTGCTGCTAATCCCTTGTTATGGGGAATAGACGTGTAGAGTGCCTCCACATCTATGGAGGCAAATAAGCAGTCTGATTCAATGCTAATTCCCTCTACCTGTTTCAATAAGTCTGTGGTGTCTCTAAGATAAGACGGCAGAGCCAGTACAAAAGGACGGAGGATATGATCTATGTATGTCCCCGCCTGGTGTGTCAGACTGTCTATTCCAGATACAATGGGTGCCCTTTTAAGGGGGTAAACCCCTTGTGTATCTTTGGTAGTCCATGAAAGGTCGCCACCCTAGGGTGTTTAGGTAGAACCCTATCTATCAACTTATTTGCTAGAGCCTCTTGAAGTATCTTAGCATATTAGTGGGATCCTTTTTTAAAATTTCATAATGTATTTTGTCATCCAGTAAGGTCTGACACAGTCTGTTCAGTCTGTATTGTGCATAGAGAATCACAGTATTGCCACCTTTGTCTGATGTTTTTTCCACCACATTTTTGTCCTACTCCTGACGTTTTTTTAGAGCCACCATTTCCTCATGTGTATAGTTCTTTCTAGTGATGTTAGGTTCAATTTGTTCAAGTTCTTTTGTGACAAGTCTTAGGAACAAATCAATATTGAAATCATTAAATGTTTTGGGAGGCATTTTGGTACTTTTATTTCTCAGAGAGGTGAAGGGGCCTCGTCCAGCTGATCATTCATTCTTATCAAGAAGGTCTATTAGACTATTGTATCCTTCTAAGTCTGCCCTATCTAGACCTAGTTCAGAACATCTTTTTTGGTCAATTGTGGCAAAAAATTTGTGCCAACGCAGCTTTCTTGTGAAAAGCTGTAGGTCTTTAATCCAGTTAAAAGAGCTAAATTGTGTTGTGGGAACGAATGTGAGTCCCTTTCTTAGCAAAGTTACTTCATGATGAGATAAGGTAACCCCTGACAAGTTTATTATTAATGAATCATTATTACCTGACGTATTTATTTCTTGTAATGTTGTGTTGCTTGCCAATCCCTCAACATATAGGTATTCTGAAGGCCTTGTTCTAAAAAAACTTTGAGAATTCTGGCTTGACCTGAAGCAAGGTGAAGATGCTGATGAGATAGAGGAGGACAACTCTTCTCTGCTGGGTACATTTGATGTTCTTGGTTCTATTGGGCCTCCCTGGTTTGTGGTTGCTACCTGTGGTTGCCATTGTGTAGTTGGGGGTATCGATGGATAGGAGCCCCTCCCTGATCTGGAGGTGGAGTAGCGATTTCTTAGGTAGGGTGTATCAGAAAAGGGAGAGGCTAGGGATAGCATTTACCCCAACACTCTAATCGCAGTCCCTCGACCTACCTAGAGCTATTGGAATACATCCCGTCTATATGTTTATTGTTTTTGATATATATATATATATATATATATATATATATATATATATATAACCAAGGTTTAAAACGGATTTTAATAGTAATGTAATAAAAGTTATATCTTATTAGTTAATGGTGGTTGTTCAATGAACTATGTGTCTGACAATGGCCGTAACTTGGTGGTGGCTTTGGAGCTCGGCAACCTGACACACATCCCATGACAAGCCCACGTCTAAAACTTAGTGTTCAGCAGTTTATAAAAACCTACCCCAATTTGGCAGAGCTACTAGTGAAGGCTCCGCATGTGTGCTCATTTCCGCATCCACAGCTTTAGCCGGTCTGTTAACGGTGCAGCAGCGCTTGCGGCTTCTAGCTCACCGACTGTTGCGCGACGTGAGCACGTGCTTGAACTCTACGTTCTACATGTTGGCCAGGCTTTGTGAGCAGCAGCGGGCAGTTGTGGAATACCAGCTGCAACATGGTCATCGCCTTTACAATCAACTGCCACTATTCACAAGCGAGGAGTGGGCATTGATGTCAGACCTCTGTGAGGTTTTAAAAAACTTTGATTAATCTACACAGATGGTTAGTGGCGATAACACTATTATCAGCTTAACCATCCCACTGCTGTGTCTACTCAAACAATCGCTGCTTACGATTAAGGAGCACGCTCTGAGTGTGGCAGATGAGGAAATGGGGGAAAACATTACACAGGGTGATAGCCAGACCACCCACAGTTCGTCTTCTCAGCGCAAATTGGGCCATGAAGAGGAGGAGGAGCTGGAGACAGTTGCCTCTGCTACAGAGGGTAGTACCCATGGAACTTTAATTTCATCTGTTCAGCATGGATGGGCAGAATAGGAGGAGGAGAATGAGGGGAGTCATCCTGATGTTGATATCGACGTCTTGCCTGTTGGTACTCTGGCACACATGGCTGACTTCATGTTAAGCTGCCTTTCCCGCGACCCTGGCGTTATACGCAGATAACACAGATTACTGGGTGTTCACCCTTCTCGACCCCCACTACAATGAGAGAACTTCTCATCTCTCATTCCTGTGGTGGAGAGGATGAGTAAAATGGTGCAATACCAGAAGGTACTTGTTGAGAGATTGCTAAAAAAAATTCCATCTGACAACGCGGCCGGCAGAGTTCATACTTCCTTAGGCAACCGAGGAAGGGAGACAAGGGGAACACACAGCAATTCCAACAAAGGCAGGGCAACACTCTCCAAGGCATGGGACACTTTCATGACACCCACCAGCAACCTCAACCTGAAGTGCAGCCTAGTGGCACAAGGAGGGAAAAGTTTTGGAAGATGGTGAAGGAATACATTGCAGACTGTGTCAGCATCCTAAATGATCCCTCCGTACCTCCCAACTACTGGCACGAACTTGCGGTCTACGCCTTGGAGGTGATGGCCTGCCTTGTTGCCAGTGTATTGTCTGAGCGTGTATTTAGTGCTGCTGGTGGCATTATAACTGATAACCATATCTACTTGTCCACTGACAATGCTGACAAACCTGACAAAGACTCAGATAAAAATGAACAAGGCCTGGATTGCCCGTTACTTCTTAACTCCCACAGAGGAGAGCTGAGCTGATGATGAATGTAAAGGTAATTTCAAAGTATTGTTTATAATGTACTCAGCCTACTGTAGTGTATTCCCATGCACCTTTTCCACCACAAAAAAAGTGTATATGGTTGGATCTTGTTTTCTACTCCAACTCATCCAGATTGTATATATTCCCTCCACTACAGCAGGTCCTCAACCATAATGTTTTAGAGGGCCAGCTCACCAGCAGGCCCTCAACCATAATGTTTTACAGGGTCAGCTCACCAGCAGACCCTCAACCATAATGGTGTCGCTGGAGAAGGCAGAGTACAGCGCTGGTTATTTCCAGTGGTCCCAAAGAGAATAAATGGAGAAGCAGGGCATATGTGTGGCCTGCCACACCATCAAAAAGGGGCAACAGGACCCCTTCCGTGGGATCAGTGGGGGTCGCAGAAACTGTCGACACTAATTATATAGTTATGCCCTATGGTGTGGAGAGGATAACTTGAAAACCTGGACAACCCCTTTAAATCCTCCACCACTCCACCACCAGTATCTCTTTACATGGCAGAAGTGATGCGTGTAAATACGGAATATCATCACTACTGCTAGGTAAACCATATGTGTCAATACTGAAGAATGCACTGTGCAGAACTTTTCAGTCATAAGTTCAAACCCCTTTGCAGGTGATAACCTTTAACAAAGCCCAAGCAAAGGTGCTAGAGGAGCAATGTGAGCAAAGGGCACAAACAGAGGGTCATAACTGAAACAGAGGCATTAGGGTCACCTGAGGCACGGTAATAGTGGGGATCCCAGAGCAGGGGTAACTGGAGAAGAGGCAGTATTAGGGGTGCATCTAGAGTGGGGGTATTGGGGGTCATCTGGAGCTGTTGCACTAATGGGGGTGCACCTAAAGCAGAAGCATTGGGGGGACCTAGGGCAGAGTCCCCCTAATGCCACTCTGAACTTTGCAGAGAGCTGCACACATACACAGATCTGAGTCTACTATAGCCAATTTCCCCCTTACAGTCTCCTACAGCTCACTACTGCCACACACCTGAGAAATCAACCCAGCACTGCAGAGGAGTCCTTCTCTCCAGCAACCACAGTTTTCTGACAGCAGGGAGGGTAGGAAGATGGTCAGACATGTTCTCTCCTCCTCAACTGCCAGCAGACCGAGAAGCTTAGAAGATTATGCGGGGCCTCCTGTACAATGTACACCAGTAGGAGGCTGCATCACTGTGCAATACTGTCACCTAGTGGCTACAATAATTATCTCTCCTGAGAAACAAGAGAAATAATTACTCCTTAGTTTTATCTCCGGGCGCAGGAGACTGGGGGCCTATTGAGGAATCCCCCGCCTCCCCGGTGGGCCAGTCCGAGCCTCCCTTTGTAATTCCAGCAGTCAGACCCCCATCCAGCATGAAATACTCTGATGCTACACTCAAAAGGGCTGCCTGGGTGAAGAAGAGGTTATGTTTGGGTTCAGCTCTGAACCCAGATAACCTCTTTAGCAATAAGTGCAAAGTTTCCTGTTGCTTCCCATAAATGTAATTGAAATATCATGCTAAGATTAAAAGAAAAATATTATATTGTAGTACAAATCCATACTGTTTCTATACTGGATAACTGGTAGGCAATAACATTATGATGGCAGGGGTCAGACATTTAGAATCTCCAGCTTCTTCAAAAATACTGAGGTCCCTTTGGAATTTTTCTTACACATCAGTAGTCCTGTCTACCCACTGTGCAGAGAAATGCAAGGCAGCTCTATTTAAGTGAATGGGACCATTGGCATCATTGCCTACATAATGGGGTGATGAAAGCACCAATGTACAAGGAAAACTGTAAAGGAGCCATGTTGCTTAACTACAGCTTCTTTTTTGTGAGGATCACATGGGGTTCCTGCAGTCGGACACCAAGCCGTCAGGATTTTCTGACAGAGAGCAGATCAGAATTTATAGTTTCATCAATTATACCAAATCATCCAAGTCCTGCAAAAGCAAAGCATTCCTAGACCATAACACCTCCACCATCATGTCTTTCTGTTCTTATGATGTTTTTATGGTGGAAATTAATGTTAGATTTACTACACATGTAACAGGATTAGGGTTGAGCGAATTGAAGTATTCGAAGTGGACTTTGATCTGCATTTCAGGGAAAATCTGATTTGTTGTGAAGCTAAATTTTCCTCATGCTTCATAGTAACAAATCAATTTCCCTGAAATGGTGGTAAAAAAAAAAGTACATACTCACTTTAGCCATTTGGGTGCAAAGAGGTTGCTGGGGCCATTTTGACTGAAGATTTTGTGAAAAATCTTTTGCTCGGTAACGTATGATGTTCAGTCAAGATGGCCGCAGCAACCTCTTCACACTCAAATGGATAAGGTGAGTATTATGTTTTTATTTTTTTTAACGGATTAAACCCTCAAAGCCCTCATAATTATTCTCAGATGCCACGATCGGCAATCAACAAAACATCTGCGGAGTTCAATGACAGGGAAGGGGGAAACTGCAATCGCAGTTCCCCATCATTGCGTCAACTACTTACTAAGAAATGCGCTTCCGTCACAAAGCAATTTTTTTTAGTGAAAATGGATTCCATTTTTGTCCGGTCTCTTTCTTATTGCACATTGCACATTAAGGCCTGCAGTTCTTTAGATCTTTGCCTGTATTCTTTTGTGGTCACCTGAATGAGTTATCTATGCACTCTTGGTGAAATTTTGGTAGGCTGGCCAATCCTGGGAAGGTATACTACTGTTCCACAATTTCTCCATTTGTATTTAACCCCTTCTACTCTGGGCCAGTTTTCAGCTTCCTGCCCAGGCCATTTTTTGCATATCTGACATGTGTCACTTTATGTGGTAATAGCTTTGGAACACTTTCACTTATCCAAGCTATTCTGAGACTGTTTTTTCGTGACACATTGTACTTTATGATAGTCATAAATTTAAATCAATATATTTTACCTTTATTTGTGAAAAAATCACAAATTTACAAAAAATTTAGAAAAATTCCCAAATTTTCAAGTTTCAATTTCTCTACCTTTATAGTAAATAGTGATACCTCATATAATAGGTATTACTTTGCATTTCCCATATGTCTACTTCATGTTTGGATAATTTTAAATATGAAATTTTATTTTTTGGGAACATTAGAAGGCTTAGAAGTTTAGAAGCAAATCTTGAAATTTTTCCGAAAATTTCCAAAACCCACTTTTTAAGGACCAGTTCAGGTTTGAAGTTACTTTGTGGGGCTTACATAACAGAAACCACCCAAAAATTACCCCATTTTAGAAACTATACTGCTCAAGGTATTCAAAACTGATTTTACAAACTTTGTTAACTCTTTAGGTGTTCCGCAAGAATTAATGGAAAATGGAGATGAAATTTCAGAATTTCACTTTTTTGGCAGATTTTACATTTTAATCAATTTTTTCCAGTAACAAAGCAAGGGTTAAAAGCCAAACAGAACTCAACATTTATTACCCTGATTCTGCGGTTTACAGAAACACCCCACAAGTGGTCGTAAACTGCTGTACGGGCACACAGAAGGGCGCAGAAGGAAAGGAACGCCATACGGTTTTTGGAAGGCCGATTTAGCCGAACTGGTTTTTAGATGCCATGTCCCATTTGAAGCCCCCCTGATGCACCTCTACAGTAGAAACTCGAATAATTGACCACATTTTGGAAACTACAGGATAAGGTGCATGCTTTATTAGTACTATTTTGGGGTACATATGATTTTTTATTGCTCTATATTACTTTTTTTGTGAGGCAAGGTAACAAAAAAAAGGATGTTTTGGCACCGTTTTTATTTTTTATAACATTCATCTGACAAGGTATACCATGTGCTATTTTTTAAGAGTAGGTTCTATGTTTGTTTGTTTGAGTTTTACATAATAAGGGATTTTTGAAAAAAAAATATGTTTTTGTGTCTCCATAGGACCATATTCTGAACGCCCTGTTTTTTTAATTTTTCTTCCGATCGTCTTGTGCAGGGGCTCGTTATTGCAGGAAGAGTTGGCGGTTTTATTAGTCATGTAATATTTTTATAGAGCAGATCATTACGGACGTGGCAATACCTAATATATCTACTTTTTCTTATTTAAGTTTTACACAATAATAGCATTTTTGAAACCGAAATAAAGATGTTTTAGTGTCTCCATAGTCTGAGAGCTTTTTTATTTTATGCCTGATTGTAGGGCCTCTTTTTGTGCAGGATGAGGTGATGGTTTGATTGGTACTATTTTGGCGGGTATATGCCTTTTTGTGATGTAAGGTGACAAAAATGGCTTTTTTTGGGGTGTTTATCGAACAGGGTGGATCATGTGATATATTTATTGAGCCGGTCATTACAGACATGGTAATACCTAATATGTGTATTTATTTTTTTATGTATTTCACTTTAGCACAATAATAGCAGTTTTGAAACAAAAAAATGATATTTTTGTGCATACATGTTTTGAGAGCTATAGTTAGTTTAATTTTTTGGGCGATTGTCTTAGCTAGGGGCTCATTTTTTGCGGGATGATGTGACGGTATTGATTCCATTTTGTGGGATGTACGCCTTTTTGATCGCTTGGTGTAGCACTTTTTGTGATGTAAGGTGACAAAAATGGCTTTTTTTACATCGTTTTTATATTTTTTTTAGTTTTTTTTCGGACAGAGTAGATCATGTGATATATTTATAGAGCAAGTTATTACGGACACGGCGATACCTAATATGTGTGGTTTTTTTCTGTTTTTTATTATAAAATAAAGGGAAAGGGGCTTTTTTTGCTTTTTTTACTTAAAAACTTTATTAATTTTATTAAAAACACTTTTTTTACTTTTATTTCAGACATTCACTTTTGGGGGTCTGATCCCCTCTGCAATGCATTACAATACTTCTGTATTGTAATGCATTGCCGGTTCGTGTACTACAGTGTGTAGTACACTAACAGGTTGCCTAGGAGACCCAGCCTGAGGCTGGATCTCCTGGTCACCCGTAGAAGGCAGGTTCCAATGCCGTGCAAGGCATTGGGCAGCCTCTGCACAGCATCGGGCTGCCTTCTCTCACATTGAGTCCCTGCCACAGCAACGCGGGGACTCGATGCTCTCCCCCACCCGACACAAACCCCTTCTATGTCGTGGTCAGCACGGACCGCGTCATAGAAGGGGTTAATCCGCCGGGGCCCGCCTGCCACGGACTGCCGGACCCCTGCAGTGATCTGGCGTGCACTGCTCCAGTGCCCGCCCGATCACCATGAAGTACTATTACGTCGAATTGCAAGAACGTGGTTTCCATGACATAATAGTAAGTCATGCGTCGGGAAGGGGTTAATGGCACCCACTGTGGAGTACTGTATAGGGATGATTACTGGAGTCCCAGAACCTTATCAATGGCTTTGCAACCCTTTTCTGAATGGTAGATTTCAATGATTTTGTTTTGCAATTTAATCTCTTTAGAAGATGTCATCATGTGCTGCTTTTTTAAACCACTTAGCCTGCTTTACATTGCCAGACAGTTTTATTTTTTATTTTTATTTTTGGAATTTGTTTAGATTCAACAGATCTGGTAGTTATCATGCTTTAGTGTGGTTAGTGAAATTTAACCCAATTGTCACTTGATTCACTTGTTGATTTAGTAAGGGGGCAATTCATTTGTCACAAAGGTCCAGGAAAGTCTTAATAGCATTTTTCCTTTATTCACCGCAAAATGTGCTGCAATCTAGAGCCAGCATGGTATAGAGTAGGAGGAGCTGAGTACATTGATAAATATTTTTGTGGGAAAGGATTCAGTAAAATGTATAATTTATTTAAATCTGTTTTTTTCTGACTTAATTGTGTACAGCGGAGTTGTTATCAGTGATTGATAGCATCCCCTGTGTAAGTTTGTATACATAGATACATTTCAGTCACTGATAGCTTTACACGGGAAGGTGTAAACAGAAATTGATTACATTCCCTGTGTAAGTGTGTATACAGATATAGCTGTCTGTCACTGATGGCTATACATGGGGAAGTTATCGTCAGTGATCGATAGCATTCTCCATGTAAGTGTGTATACATAGTGATGAGCGGCAGGTGCCATATTCGATTTCGACGAAATTCGCGAATATTCGAATGAATATTCGTTTCATATTCGTCGAAATCGAATATTCGTCATTTTTTCTAGTTATCGCGATTAACATGCGATTTAAATAATCGCATATTGCGATTTGTACTTAAGGCTACTTTCCTATTGGTTTCATATCTAGAATTAGCGAGGATGACGAATATGACGAATGTATTCGTCTATTCCTCAAAACGAAGATAACGAAGTATTCTACATCTTCGTTTTAGCTACCTATTCGTCAACTTCGCTAATTCTAGCAATCAAATAGGAAGGTTGACTATAGAGACAGCTGTGTTAAATTCGCTATGCGATTTTTTTTTTTTTTTAATAAATAGAATACTTATAATAATTTTATCAAGTAATATAATTATTGTATTAAAAAAAAATCGCATAGCGAATTTAACACAGCTGTCTCTATAGTCAGTCAACCTTCCTATTTGATTGCTAGAATTAGCAGTTGACGAATAGGTAGCTAAAACGAAGATGTAGAATACTGTTATCTTCGTTTTGAGGAATATGACGAATACATTCGTCATATTCGCTATTCGCTAATTCTACCAAGCCAACCATAACTTCTGTGCTCATGGAGCGTCCCCATCACCATGGGAACGTCTCCATATACTAAAATGTACTGTCGGATTTGAGGAATTACGTTGAAATCGCAATGCGATTAATTCAAGTTATATTAATCGCATTGCGATTTCAACTTAGAGCTGGGTTTATAATGGGTCAGCTTGCTAGAATTAACGAAGTTAACGAATATGGAATATAGCAGCAGTGCTAAGTTGAAATCGCAATGCGATTAATTTAACTTAAAGTATTCGCATTGCGATTTCAACTTAGCACTGCTAGTGCATAGCTATACTCCATATTCGTTAATTCTAGCCTATGTAAGATAGCAGTGCTAAGTTGTAATCGCAATGCGATTAATATAACTTGAATTAATCGCATTGCGATTTCAACGTAATTCCTCAAATCCGACAGTACATTTTAGTATATGGAGATTCTCCCATGGATGGGGACGCTCCACATGAGCACGGAAGTCGGCAGAAGCGGCAACGGGCACTGACTAGAGCAGCCAGGAAGCCAGGAATCCTCAGGACAGGTAAGAACTACTTTTGGGAAGTAGGAAAGAAAAAAATATAACTAAAAAAAAAAAAAAACGAATATTCGAAATAGCGAATTTATAGCGCTATATTCGAAATATTCACGAATTAGCGAAGTGCCGATATTCGCTAAAAAAATTCGCTTTTCGAATATTCGCGCTCAACACTATGTATACATAACTTTCATTTAATGATAGCTGTACACGGGGGTGATGCTATCAGTGATTGATAGCATTTTCTGTGTAAGTGTGTATGCAGAGATAACTGTCAGTCACTGATAGTTTTACATGGGGTTTCTAATAATTATAGAAAAAGCAGAACTATAAATTTATTGCAAGTTTTACTGAATCTGTTTCCACAAAACTATATATCAATCTGCTCAGCTCCTCCTGCTTTATAACATACTCTCTGTAGATTGCATTGCATTTTGTGTTGGCAGGTCCTCTTTACATCATCATTTTTGTGTCTATTTGGGTTAAGTAGCTGGATGATCTGAAATATTCAAATGTTACAAATATGCACAAAGTATAAACGGACAGCCCAGTATATGGTAAAGTATGCTAGATTTTGCATTTTACTGACTTTACAGACAAAGCTGAAATTTTATTTTACCTTCCGGTACCAAACATTCATTTTTACAGATCTCAAAGGATGTAATGTGTAGAAATGAATACATACAATTCTCATGATGCTTGTTGTCAGCTCCTTTTACATGCCCCTACTGTAACCACTGAGCAGCCTTTTACCATTGACTAAAAGCTATCAAAATTCTTCCTGAGCTCTGTGTGGATTGCATAACTTGGAAAAAAGAAAAACATCAAGCAGTGACTGATAGACATCAAGTATTTTCCATCTCCTGCAGAATAACTGTACCATTTTCTGCAATAATAAAACTCTATACTTGCTAAAGCCTGTGGGTGGACAAACATTTCAAATAATGCCTGGAAAGAACCAAGATTATGCAATCTCAAGAGCTTTTTGTATAAGCTACATTGAAGATAAAATACAAATGAAGTAGGAGGCTGAGGCAGTGAAGGCATGTAAACAGCAGCTTATTATTCTGCTCTTAGGTTTTACAAGTGCTGGATTAAAGAAAAATATGCCAAGGACCACTTTGCCTTCTTGGGCGTACACTAAACTGATCTACAGTGCACATATACATTAAGACATACTGTCATAAATTGTGTTGCAGTTTGTCAAGAGAGACAAAGTAAAGTTTACTGAGTATATATAAAATCAGCTTTAAAGGGAACCTGTCACCTGGTTTGGGGCCACTAAACCACTAGCATGCCATTATACAGCTGTGATTTAGGATCCCAAACATGCCCATAGCAAACCCGTCCAGCTCTGCAAAAGAAAGTCAGGGGATCACCACTCATGAGGCGAAGTGAGACGGTGGACTTAGGCAGCGCTATGCTAGGACCGTAGGGGGAAGCAATTTAGCCTCCAGCCTTGCACTCCCGTTTGGACTTGTATGGATACTGCAGAGCCAGGTTGCGAATTGTTTGTAAATTACAGTTCATAATCAGGTAGTTTTTTTCCTGCCCTCTGCACTGACAAAAGAAAAAAAAACATTCTTGATTTATTTTTTCAGTTTCCACTATGTACATGCTAATACATGACATACACAGTGCAAACCAGATGCTCAGCCATTTCTGTAATCAGGGTTTTGAGGAAGGGATCTGAATTTAATTGACTGACCAGGAGTTTTTCACGTGGTGCTGCCAGTTTCTTTGCTGACTAAGCAGCCCCTATAATTTTGGGATCTTTGTGATTCAAAGCATTATGTTGAGGGCGTGATATGGGTCATGGTGGTCTGTAAAATAGGACAGGGTGTATGTCTGTAACAATTTTGGGTCTTCCATTATTTTTGGGTCAGTTGTCCTAGAAAAAAACTTGAGTAGTATGTCAACGCTGGACTGTGGACGTGTCTGTATGTTTTCTTAGTGATTGCTAAGATCGGCAGGCCTGTCTAATTTATCATTTTCTTAATAAATGACACCCTTAATCCCTAAATAAAAAATAATACACATAGTGGAAGATTTTTGCTGTAGTCAAGTCCCAGAAATTTGCAGCAAAATATGAATGTTGGGTTTTGCCATGGAACTTTTCCCAAATTTGACCACTGATTTTACACCTTGCATTTTTGACATGGAAATTGTAAATGTATAACATTTGCATTGGACAGGGGAGGGCAATTTACTTTTTGCAGATGGTAGAGAGGCTAGATGCACTTCTGAAGAAAGTTATCATGAAATTAAATTCAAACTTATTGGAAGAAGAGTCCAGAATGCTTTCCCAGTGCAATCACACACATGCATACTGCTTCAGTAAAGCCAAGGACAGTACAACTCGCTTCATGGTGCATGCAATGCATGCCAGGCACATGTGAACTGAAGTGTACAATTCTTGGCTTAATCAGAAGTGTTGAGCAAATCGAAGTTCAGGAAGTGGACTTTGATCTGAATTTCAGGAAAAACTTGATTTGCTGTGAAGTCGAGTTTCCTCATGCTTCGTGGTAACGAATCAATTTCCGTAAAATGTTGGCAAAAAAATAAATAAAAAAATCATACTTACCTTATCCATTTGAGCGCGAAGAGGTGGCTACGGCCAACTTGCTTGAAGATGCTGATGTCTCTGCCATTTCACTGTGAGCTGAGCATAGGGAGAGACGTGACCAGTGCTAGGGACAGTAATTCTAAAAGCTTTTAATTGTGGAATATTGTATATTGAGAGTGTACGGAGAGTGCAGGGACAGTGTAGGAAGATCATAGGGGGGATTTTTACACACTGTAGTAAGAGCATAAGTAGAGCATAGTGAGACTGCAGGGAACGTAATCTGAAGGGCAGCTAAAGGGATCCATAGGAGACAGTGCAGTTTACTTCAATCCATGTGTAGGGCACATATCTAACTGTACAGTTTCCTCCTTGTTTAATAGATGAACAATACTATTAGGCAAATTTGGGTGAATAAGCTGTCTAACTTTACTGTTATTAGTTTTTCCACCTTAATTTAAAGTTAATCAATTCGATTAGGCATTAATTCTCAAATTTGGGGGAATAAGCTGTCTAATTTTACTCTTATTGGGGTGTCCACCTTGTTTACTAGATTTGAAACAAAGTAAGCCAACCAATTGTTGTTGCAAAGTTACACAAAAGTGTCTAACCATACATCAGATTTAACAGTCAGCATTTGGCACATCTTTTGACTGACGGCCTAAGTTTATGCAGTCTATATTTTAGACATTATGGACAATGGTCTTGGAACCACTGTGCCAGCTAATGAGTTTGACTTTGGGCTAGTTCTGAGGGTGTTATCCTGATGGTACCCTGGTTTTAACTCTTTAACCACTATGCAGGTATCTGTTCTTCGCTGTAGGGTAGCCACCAGACCGCTATCTCTTCTCTCCCGGTAGAGTTGGCAGCTGATGCACATAGGTCAGAGATTTCATTGCAAAGCACCAGATGAACAGGCATAGTCAGAACCATGTGGAGAACATGTTGTCAAAGTACATGAATCCAAGGCAAACACAGACTAAACCAGACAAGATCAGACAAGCAGAGTACATACTAACAGAATACATACTGTACTAATCCATGGAACATACACAGGGCAATGACAAATGGAACTAGGACAGAATTCACACAAAGACAGATCCTAAACAAATCCAAGCAGATGTGGAGTGATCAGGCAGACAGATCTAAGCTCCAGCACAGAACAAGCAAACAGAATGTGAACTGATCTAAACAGAATTTGATGCACAACCAGGAAAACGACACACAACTCAGAAAATATATAGCAGGGAAAATGAACATAACAGACTGAGGAGCAAAGTACAATGGCCCTAATTCACACCCACAAGTAGCCATACTAGCCAACACCAGGACTCATAGAACAGTGGCAAAATGAACCGTCATTGAACACAATGGCCCTAATTCAAACCCCACAAGAAGCCGGTGCCTCCACGTACAGAACAATGGCTAAATGTGAAAGGCCATTGTAACAGACAAAATTAGTAAATCTGCCCTTAAATCTGCTCTTCAATTTAAAGTTTGTTGCAAACGGTGTAAGTAATATGGTACTTCAAATTTCAGTAACAGGACAAGCGTCTTCAGCTTATTAATGACAATTTGTTAATCAAGAGGTAATATCATTTTTCACTACATTTTAAACAACGATATTTCGTCACCACTACTGTAGCAGGAAACTGTCATATACTACTGAACACATCATCAGAAACATTATTTCTCCCAACTAACCAGAGCTATTTTTTTGGCAAGTTTCATGTCTAACACATAGAGTCATTAGCCAGCAGTGCAGCATGTCTATTAGAAAAGGTCAAGTAGCTAGTTATTATTATTCCAGACCATCTTTAGCTAAGTAGCATAGAAGAGTGTTATTCTGAAGAGTACTATACTCACATATTTATGAGTCTTGACATACAGTATAGCACTAAATCAAACAATAGCAGATATGTGATACATCCATTGTCTGCACAGTATAGTAAATAGTTTCATTGGTTTTACTTTGTTTTATGCAAAAACAATTAGATATTAGATTCTTGGACTTCTTTTTCTAGCTAATGTTTTTCATAAACGTTGTCTATTGTGGGGAGTCGCTCTGGTAGATAGCAGTGCGGGTGCAGTACAGAGGCAAAACAAGAAGTCCAGAAAGTGCAATAAACAGTGTTTTATTCACACTTGCACAAAATAAACGATAAACAGTCTCTTGGTGTTAATTCACACTCAGCAAACACAAAAAAGCAAAACCAAAGAGTCCAAAACCAGGTTCAATCACCTGTGAGATGTTTAGGTGCGCGTTCGCACCTGGCGGTCGGCCCAGCCGCAGGATAATCCACCTTCAGGCTTCCAGGACGACTGCACGACTCCTTGCTGAGCTCATCCTTCCAGCCCAGAGAGCAACACAACACTAGCAGCAGCTCCAGGACAATCACAGCCACACCTGCTGATGTGGCTGCCTTTAAAAAGCCCGCAAAGTCCGGCCTGGACCGTGGGGAGTAGGCACCCACCCAACTCTTTGCCTACTCCCAGTAAGAGCCGGCCCGGATTGGCTTTGCAGCCAAACTAACTATCAATGTCAAGCAGCACTAGCTGCTGCTGACACATAAAACCCGGCTCTCACCTCACTGAGGCCAGGAACCTCGGTGACACGTATCTTCCGTCCATGACGGCACCTTGCGCCCTCTTACACTATGTACCAAATTTATTCTTCCGCATGTTATTCATCTACTTCTCATTATAATTGTACCGCTAATCAGTCTGTTACCCACAGGCTCTCTTTCTGTAGGCTCTTTGTGATGGGCAAAAATAGCGACGGGCGAATTTCTTGAAATTTGATTCAGATTTGATTTCCCCAAATTAATCAGGTGATTTGATTTGGGTCTGAATAATTTCAAGCCAAATGAAAATTATTTTATGCACTTATATAGCGCTACTATATTCTGCAGCGCTATACAGATGTTAGCATCCAACTGTCCCAAATGTGGCTCACAATCTTAAGTTCTCTATCAATATGTCTTGAAAAGGCTCTAATTGCCCTGAAAAGTTGTGGATGACATTTTGCGGTCTCCTAGAACTGTAAACAACTAATGTCAAGCTCTTTAAACCCAAGACAGTAATAGTAAGTTATAGCAAAATATATGGCTAAGGGTAAATGCATTACTGGCAGTGCTAGCAAAAAGCCTCTTTCTGGTCCAAACAAATTTTGACTTTTTGGTGGCAAATGCCTTCTGAGGTCACTTGATGCTCAGCCTTCATTGTTTTTGTTTTCTGATCTAATGATCTTCTGATGCAATTTTGAGAAATTACCTCAACAATTTGGATTCAGATTTGACCTGAATTGTTGAAATATTTGAGTCAAACTTGCTTTCCTTAGAATTGTTTTACTCATGGTGGAATCTTTAAAGCAGTTGTAGCCAAAGCTTTTCATTTCAGATCTAGAAAAGAGAGGAAACTCACTTATTTGGTTTTCTCATGGAAACATTTCACATATAGGAAAAAAATTCATTTATTGAAAAAACATATATACATAACATAGATAAAGAATTTAAAGGATTTAAAACCAATGGCGTCGATCAGGTTCCACATAGCTCCATAACCTTATTTAAATGCATAGCTGACACTTTTTCAATGTGACAAATATAGTGCAGTAGACTACTTTAGTCGCATACAATTAATCGCATTCAAGAGTGTGACGAACAATTAAACAATATAAGATGAGGTGTGGCTGTTTTGCAGTATAGACTGATTGTATATATCAGATCGAATGTCCTACCTGGTTCACAAAATTATGATACATCAATATCACTTTGAGTATTTCGTATTAGCCACTTTTGTTGTTGTAAATATCCTCTTTATAGGATGATAGATGGCAATGTCCTATCACACCCTAACACAAAATAGGTTCGTTTTTCATGTGCCCTTAAAGTAACCACTTCAATTGTATTAATTTTGTATATCTCTCTGATTGATTTTGAAGTCCTCTTTAAATGTCACAGTATCTCTTTGCAGTTATAATCAATGCGATCTCTGCTGCTCTCTGACAGACTGGTTACTAAATACCAGAGCTCAGGTAAGTATTGTAATAAAATGAACTAGATTGTTACATTAACACTTCCTCTATATACCCGGGAGAGCTCTACACTCGGAGTGCGGATGTATTGCTGCAGATTTAAAGTCTGTGTTTGCTGCGCTGACCTTGGTGTCCCACATGGCGTCCCACGTGTATCTCGGGATGCCGATATTCTCAGAATTCTACTGCTGATCAATTGGAAGTCCGGAGTGCTTCTGTTTGTTGTAGATAAAGATAATTGCGTTAAATCCCGTATGTCAATCGTGCTGATGGTACCATTCCTGTAAGTACTGTCTTCTCTCAAGCCCAGACACGTTTCAGAGCTTTGCGATCCTTCATCAGTGGCAGACAGTACTATGCTTCATTGGAACCTTTTAAGGATGGCTCATTCATTGGAAAGGAGGTGATGGTAATTGTGTCAAAATAAGTACACAAGATGGATTGTATCAAAATCAGATAATATTCTTATCACCTCTTATAGTTTCTTCATATCTCTTCATGTAAATACTTATTTATGTAGTTAGGATATGTCTGGATACATATTGCTATTAAATATACATGCTGAATTAGTTACAAAAACGCACCAAAAACACATAGGAATTGCAGATGCGTTTTTTAGAAATTGATACTAACTTTTCATGTACAATATAAGGTTTCAATTAGAACAAATAATCATCCTCCATATACATGAAGAGATATGAAGAAACTATAAGAGGTGATAAGAATATTATCTGATTTTAATACAATCCATCTCGTGTATTGATTTTGACACAATTACAAGCACCTCCTCTCCAATGGATGAGCCATCTTTAAATGGTTCCAATGAAGAATAGTACTGTCTGCCACTGATGAAGTAGCACAAAGCTCCGAAACGTGTCTGGGATTGAGAGGAAACAGTACTTGCAGGAATTGTACCATCACCACGATTGACATGCAGGATTTAATGCAATTATATTTATCTAAAACAAACAGAAGCACTCTGGACTTCCAATTGATCAGCAGTAGAATTCTGAGAATATCGGCATCCCGAGATACACGTGGGACGCCATGTGGGACGCCGAGGTCAGCGCAGCAAACACAGACTTCAAAGCTGCAGCAATACATCCGCACTCCGAGTGTAGAGCTCTCCCGGGTAAATACAGGAAGTGTCAATGTCTATTACAATACTTACCTGAGCTCTGTTATTAAGTAACCAGTCTGTCAGAGAGCAGCAGAGATCACACTGATTATACCTGCAAAAAGATACTGTGACATTTAAAGTGGACTTCAAAATCAATCACAGAGATATACAAAATCAATACAATTGAAGTGGGTACTTTAAGGCCACATGAAAAATGAACCTATTTGTGTTAAGGTGTGATAGGACATTGCCATCTATTGTCCTATAAAGAGGATATTAACAACAACAACATTAGTGGCTAATATGTAAATACTCAAAGTAATATTGATGTATCATAATTTTGTGAACCGAGTGGGACATTCGATATGATATATACAATCAGTCTATACTAAGTGTACTGTAAAATAGCCAAACCTCATGTTATATTTTTTAAAATTGTTCATCGCATTCTTGAATGCGATTAATTGTATGCAGATAAAGTAGTCTGCCGCACTATATTTGCTGTTGAAAAAGTGTCATCTATGCATTTAAATAAGGTTATGGATTGCTGTGGAACCTGATCGACGCCATTGGTTTTAAATCCTTTTAATTTTTTTTCTCTGTTATGTATATATGTTTTTTGAATACATTAATTTTTATCATATATGTGAAATGTTTCCATGAGAAAACCAGATAAGTGAGTGCCAAAAAATGTCCTCCCTTTTCCATTTCTGTAAATTGGCAGGGGTGTTGCCAAGGGAGAGTGCACCTATTTTTGTCCATACATATTAGTTGAGCCACTTTATCAAAGTTTTATCATTTCAGATCTACTTTTCAGATTGCACAATGCTCCAGTGAGAGCAGCCACAGATAGTTTCCATATGCATTCTATATACATAGCTATGCTTTCCCCCCTCTGCCTTGCCTATACTAGACTGTTGTAATGTATGAAAGATATGAAATCTGTGTCAACTAAAAAGTTCTGGCTGAGCCTTACAATCCTCTATGACTAGTAACCTACTCTGAAACATAAATCAGCTGTTTTCCTACACATTTGTATATGAGCAAAACTATATTAATGTCCTCTAATGGTAGTTTGGCTTTGTGGCCTCTATGTGCAGTATATTGTGATCTAATTTTTGCCACTAAAGTTCCTTTTTTCTTTTAGGTTTTCTGAAATTAATAAAATCAACTTATGAAACATGTGGTTCTAAATTTTATATTTTTTTGCCACATTTCACCTTTTCTACTAAATATTTTTTTTTTTACTACATTGAATTAAAGAAGTTTTGGGTCAATGATATTTATGACCTTCCTATCCTCAAGATAGGTCATCAATATCAGATCCATGGGAGTCTGACACGCGACACCCCCACTGATCAGCTGCTCCCTGCAGCATCTGGAGCCACAACTAACTCTTTGTAAACACAACTCTATGTAAAGTGTAGTGGCCATCCTGGGTTACTGAAGCTTAACTCTATACTGTAGTCTCACGGGATAGATTTTCTCTTTCCTTCCTCTTGACTACAGTTTTGCTATCATGTTAAGGTTGCAATTAGGTAAAAATTTTACTTAAATCAAGCATAAAATAAAAATATACACTTATGTATTTTTTTACTGTAAACTTACAATCGTAGAGTGAATTATCCATCTATGCTTGAAAAAGTGAAATATGAAGGAAGCAGAGCTTTATATTTTATGCAAGTGCATACGTACTATGAAATCAACTGGCCTTCTTATTCATGGGTATGACTGGATTTATGAAATGTATTTATAAGGAGTATAGCACATTACCTGAAGAATCAAACTGTACATGAAAAAGAAATTTCCTGCCATTTATTTTCAAATCAATTAAAAAATATACATTGTATTTTATCTTTTCACAAATTGCTCTATGCTACTATTTTTTAAGTTTAACTGCTTTTTTGTATATATTAATCACATATTTCTTTTTTTATACAGCGGAAAAGGGAAATGAAGACTTCTATTCAAAAAGGAGACACCTTGCAGAACTTGCAGCAAAGGGAAGCCTTCCTTTACATCCTGTCCGTGTGGAACAAGAGAGGTCCTACAGTCCTGAAGGTGGTACTCTTGGTGGCACAATGAGTGGCACTTTAGGTGGCACTCTCGGTGGCTCAATGGGAGGCACCCTTTGTGGCTCAATGGGTGGGACACATGGTGGAACGATGGGTGGATCCATGGGTGGAACCCTTGGCGGTGGTACGTTGGGTGGCACTCTCGGTGGTGGTACATTAGGTGGCACACTGAAATTAAATGGACAGAAATCCAAAGCCACCAAAATACATAATCATCCATTGGCCTCATCTTACAATCCTGACTATAAAACCTGGGACCACTCTGAGCATTCCCTGCGGAGGCAGGCCTATGCAGCCAAGAAGCATTGCCCGGTGGAGTCAGTAAATGAACAGATGCCATCTCAAAATCAGCACTATGTTCCTCCACAGCCATACTTTGTAACAAACAGCAAAACAGAAGTAACTGTCTGAAATATAAAAAGCTAACCCTCGTGGAATCAGACACTACTATAGGTATAGAAATGGAGGTCCCTGTATGCTGAAGATTGCGAACAGTAGATTGGGTTTTTCGTGTCCAGCAATACTGTAGAGGAAAGCAATTAGGGACTCCATTTTTACTTCACAATGAAGGTTAAGAATAAACTGTTGCCTATGCTTTTCTAAAAAAAAAAACACAAAATAAACAAGAATTTTATGATCTGGAGTAGCACAACAGAGCCTTCATCTCTGCAAAAATGAACATGGTCGCTCTTAATTGCTGAAGAGGATATAATGACGTGAACGTTACAGGGGCCAATATTTTTGTAAAAGAAAACAAAAAAATGGAAAATGTTATGAGAGTGATTATTTTCATTATCATCTCTTTGCACATCTGTGAAAATCCATCTGAACCAAGGCCTTTCCATCTATAAGAAGCAAAAAACAAATGGTGAAGAACCTTAATAAGACTGTTACATAAAAAGGGAATGGAGCCTTTCTTATTGATGGAAAGTTCTGAGCTGTTATAAAAAAAATGACTATTTTGCATAATAAGACATGAAGAACTTTCAGCAAAAAAGATAAGACAATAAGAATTTTTGCATTTGAAAAGAGTTTGGAAGATAGAAAAATCAATATGTTCTTCCTTTCATTGAATTCCACATTTAGGCGATTGGGGGAAGTATTCTGCACTGTCTGTTACAACTTCTTTATCAGTCTATGTTTGCCTATTTTCACTTGCTTATGACTGGAAAAAATACAAAGTGGGCGGTGCCTTTAATGTATTTCTATTGTTCAATGAAAAGTCTTGTTTGATCCTTTTATCTTTTTGCTTAATTCCTTACTGGGTACTAGTCTTTACTTTGTAACATGGTTCAAAGTGCGTTCTTTTTAAGTTATGTTGTGTATATCTGCTAAATATATTTGCAGTGTTTTAGGTTTATGTTTTTTTTTCTGTTAGATGGAAATGTTTGACTTTATGTTTCTATTTTTTTATTCTGGATCAACAACAACAACAACAAAAGAAAAAAGAAAAAATGACATATAGTTTACCTCTTTGGGTTTTTATGTGAATGTTTTGCTTCTAAATGCATGAGGCTGCCACATCTGATATTTCAGCATACAGTTATCCTTTGGATATTCAATCATACACTAGCAAATCAAAAATGTAAATCACTGCCATAAATTATTTTCCCTGCGGTTGCCAAAACACTGCTAATGAAAAGGTAGCTTATTATGAACATTTGTGTTGTGCTACCAAATAATACAAATGCTTTATCCCATTAGATCAACTTGCACCATTGGTGTTTAAAACATTTGTGCATTTGGGCATAAATGTGCCTTAATTGTTTTAGATATTAAAGTTGTCCATACAGTTTTTTCCAGTAATTTTATATAAAGATGCATAATTCAAAAGGACTTATGAGGGGTGACCCTATGTTTTCTTTTCCAAAAGTATCAATAATGTATAAAGAAACATCTTAAAATATTACAAAACTTAATGCCTCTTTACACAAAGCAACTATCAACAAACTCCAAATAATTATATATTTATTTTAGAGATAAACAAACTTCTTAAAATTCAAATCCAGACCGATTAGGAGGAATCTGTTGAACTATTCGATTTGAGTGCAAAAATTATTTGACCTGAATCAAAGTTCGTTAGGAGCAGAACTTTTTGAAAAATTTAGATTGAATTTCCAAATTTTCAAATTGATTTGCTCATGTCCATTGAATGACTTTTGTGAACCATAATAAAAATTTTTATATCTATGGAAAGTTAACAAAGTTTATTCTCAATTTTTGACAGGATGAACAGTGTTTTTATGGTTCATTGTTGGTAGTTTTACTCACTTACATAAGACAATTGCCATTGCAAATGCACAGTCACATAGTTATTATGGGTGAAAAAAGACTTACTGTATATCTATCAACTTCTACCAAGGGATGGGAAATAATGTGGACAAAAGGAAGGGATGTAAGAAAAGTGATGTTTATTATTTTCTTATCTGAAGGATAATTGCTTTGTATAAATGGGTCTCTATAGTACTTGACAAGATTTGGCCTGTGTATGAATATATTTAGTCAATTTAATAAAAAAAAAAGTGCCTAAAAGGAAACAAAAAGCTGGTAACCTCATGTTATAAAGGCTATGTCATTAATGGTGAGTCTATTGAATTAGGATGCATATTACATGAGTGATTCCTTATGCCATGAAGATGTCATGTGTTTGGCTAAAAATGTATACTAGTCTATAGAAGCAAAACCATGTTATTTATTAGAAAGGTAAAACTATGCATTTCTATGTGTCCTTTTATTTAGATTTACAAGTTGCTCAGTTAATATATTCTGAGCTCAAATTCACTGCACGTCTAAAGTTGAACCTAACCACTCTTAATATATTGTGCCCTATCTGAAATCGAATATCATTTTCTTATGTTTTCTCATATACATTTAGTACTACTACGGATCCATGTGGTTGTTTACAATGCATACTTTTTGAAATCATGAATTAGGGGAAACATGTTAATTCATACTCGTTTATGTCTTTGTATGTGCAGTAAGATATAAAATGAAATTCTACAAATTACATCCTTTCAGCTGATAATGTGTTCAGCAAATTAGGAGCTAATATCCAATACACTTAGAACTCATAAGAATTCTACATATGTGTGAGGTTTGTGCCAAAATAACATTTTTGCAGGAGGGCAAGTTTTTTCAAGAATTGACTGTGCATCTCCTATTAAAACTGATGACTAGTGAGCATGTAGTATTTATTTCATATATTGAATTAACCATTTGTGTCTGATTTAAATGATTCTTCTACTGCTGCACATTATGTAAGTCTTCACATAGCTTCTGCCCTTTCTCCCAGGATAGGATGCCCCTGCTGAATACAAAATTAAAGGGAAAAATTAAGGGCACAGAGGCTTAATATGTAATTAACTTTAGCATGGAAACTGTAGTTCTAATCAAAAGTACAATTTATACTTGGGGCTCGCCATTCATTGTTTTGTATAAAATCAAACAGTTAGGTCTTGTCATTTATGGCTATGCAACCCAGATCTTCAAACATCAATACACTGGAATGTTCACAAATGCAACACCAATTACACTGCTATCAAGCTAAAGACTTTTTAAAAAAAATTAAACTTACAGAAGGGTTTTTGCTGGAATTAATAGGTCTAATCTTCACCAAATACAGTTTTCCAACCCGCAAGTACATATGAATATGTAATCAATGAATAACACATACAGTACATATTTTTGTGATGTTGATAAAAAAAATCAGATAGCACATAAGCATTTATATGGTTTATTTTAGTTAAAACAATAGTGAAAAAATATGTGAACTGTATAAATGGGGCAAAATATCAAGTCAACTGTGGAGTGTTAGAAAAACTGATTTCGGTTTGAAAACATGTTTTTCCATAATAATTTAGAGTGTCGATTTTCTTGATCCCAGTTTTATTTTAATCATAGTCCAAAAACTTTTATAGGCTTTACTATTAAACCAATGCCATCGTCTCTACTGGGACAAACTATAAAATGTTTAAATGTTCAGGCTAATTAAAATGGATAAAATTAGAAAATTGTCTTGTTCATTATGCTAAACACCATACCCGTGTGTATTTATGGTTGGTAATTACCAGGATGGGATGTGAATATACCACATACAGTTTATATAAAAAGTCTACACACCCCCGTTAAAATGTCAGGTTTCTGTGTTGTAAAAAAATGAGACAAAGATAAATCATTTTAGAACTTTTTCCACCCACGTACAACTCAATTGAAAAACAAACTGAAATCTTGTAGGTAGAGGGAAGAAAAAATATAAAAATAAAATAATATGGTTGCATAAGTGTGCACACCCTTAAACTAATACTTCGTTGAAGCACCTTTTGATTTTATTACAGCATTCAGTCTTTTTGGGTATGAGTCTATCAGCATGGCACATTTTGACTTGGCAAAATTTGCCCACTCTTTTTTGCAAAAACACTCAAAATCTGTCAGATTATGAGGGCATCTCCTGTGCACAGCCCTCTTCAAATCACCCCACAGATTTTTAATCAGATTCAGGTCTGGGCTCTGGCTGGGCCATTCCAAAACTTTAATCTTCTTCCTTTGTTGATGTAGATGTATGCTTTGGGTCGTTGTCATGCTGGAAGATGAAGTTTTGCTTTGTGTTCAGCTTTCTAGCAGAAGCCTGAAGGTTTTGTGCCAATATTGACTGGTATTTGGAACTGTTCATAATTTCCTCTCTCTTAACTAAGGCCCCAGTTGCAGCTGAATAAAAACAGCCCCAAAGCATGATGCTGCCACCACCATGCTTTACTGTGGGTAAGGTGTTCTTTTGGTGATGTGCATTGTTGTTTTTGCGTCAAACATATCTTTTGGAATTATGGCCAAAAAGTTCAACCTTGGTTTCATCAGACCATAACACCTTTTCCCACATGCTTTTGGGAGACTTCAGATGTGTTTTTGCAAAATGTAGCCTGGCTTTGATGTTTTTCTTCATAAGAAAAGGCTTTCATTTTGCCACTCCACCCCATAGCCCAGACATATGAAGAATACAGGAGATTGTTCTCACATGTACCACACAGCCAGTACTTGCCAGATATTCCTGCAGCTCCTTTAATGTTGCCGTAGACCTCTTGGTAGCCTCCCAGACCTTTTTTCCTCTCTGTCTTTTCATCACTTTTGGAGGGACGTCCAGTTCTTGGTAATGTCACTGTTGTGCCATATTTTATCCACTTGATGATGACTGTCTTCACTGTATTCCATGGTATATCTAATGCCTTGGAAATTCTTTTGTACTCTTCTCCTGACTGATACCTTTTAACAATAAGATCCCTCTGATGCTTTGGAAGCTCTCTGTAGACAATGGCTTTTGCTGTGGGATGCAAAGAAAATTTCAGGAAAGACCAACTAGAGCAACTGAACTTTATTTGGGGTTAATCAGAGGCACTTTAAATGTTGGCTGGTGTATGCTGACTTCTATTTAACATGATTTTGAATGTGATTCCATAATTCTGAACACAGCTACATACCCAGTTATAAGTGTGCACACTTATGCAACCACATTATTTTAGTTTTTTTTTTGTTTTCTTTTCTCCATCTAAAAGATTTCAGTTTGTTTTTCAATTGAGTGGTACAGTTTATAGGTTACATTAAAGGTGGACAAAGTTCTGAAATGTTTTATCTTTGTCTCATTTATTTACAGCACAGAAACCTGACATTTTAGCTGTATGATCTGTATGATCTAAGGGCCCCCTCAAAATCGTTCAAGAGAGGCCAGACACAGGTCCTAATGGGTATTGCAATCCTACACAATGTTCCTCCCCTCCAACAGCATCCTAAATTTAGCAAAGCAAAAGGTAAGGGGTGAGTTACTTGGCTGTAGGTTTATTTATCACCCAACAGACAAGGAACCAGGGAATGAAGCAGCTCTGGGTCCCCTGTCTTACGATAATGACTTTGACGATTGAACCAACCCCAAAATAGGCCCCTCTTGATTATGTTTTTTCCTAATGTTCTTTTCCTCAATGCATACCCATTTACATACTGTATGGCTAGTTCATATAAATGACAAGATAGAAGTCTGTCGGTCATTACAATATTGCACCAAAGGTTCTCAGAGTGTTCTGTATTATGTTCGTTCACACCCAGGTCTCTGTACACCTAGTAATTGAGTATAAGTATATCTGATAATATTACAAAGTATTAACAGGCACTCAATCACTTAGGACTGCGTTGAGGATTTGTTCTTTAATTAATCAAATATATCAAATATAAATGAAAATTAAGTCAAATATGCACTACAAAAACAATTAAAAAATATGTACAGAATATGTTAAAATAAAGAAATTAAAAAAGATGAAAAAATGTGTTTGCATAAAAAGTTCATAAGGTGGTTAGTCAATTGTTAATTATATATATTTGTGATCCTTAATCAGATGAGTATGAACATGATTCCTATTTTATGAGATATATACATAACTGAGGTAGATGAGATCGTATCCTAAAAACCAAATATCCAAAAAATTATAAATAATATTACTTGATCCAAGAAATGTTCTTAATTCATCCAATGATTGTTCCAGATGTCCTTAGTATATCCAATGATCAATATATATGACTTAAATAGCTGTAAATAATCGATAATGTCACTTAATCATGATGCAATTTCATTTATAGATCAATGGTCATGATTGTAGGCAGTTAATGATGTTACTTGATCCAAATGATATACATAATTAAATTAAATTTAATTGGTTGATGACTAGAGTGGTTGTTATCAGTATAGTATGGATATATATATATATATATATATATATATATATATATATATATATATATATATATATAGTGTAACTTTCTATTACTGCTAGCAGTTAGACTTGTAGGCAATATATTTTGATCGAAACACATTTGTGCCCACCTACCCAGGATAGGTGGGCACGTATGTGTTTTGATCAAAATATACTGGCTAAGAGTCTCAGATTTTATTACATCACAGTTAGGGCTTAGTCCATTTATAATGTTTACATCTATTTTGTTAGTGCACTATTATCTTTTTTTCTGTGATTTCTTTTTATGAATGTAGCCAGCGACATCCGCATATTTATTTATTACATCGTGCAGAATGTTTTTACCTTTGTTTATCTTTTTTCAGTGATTTTTGTTTTATTATGTACTAATATGCTTGAGGGAGTGGCACTTTCCAGTGTAAACGCACTCCTAATTCATCTTGGGAGCAGCATTCCTGTGCACTTTTGCCCTTCCTATCAAACCAGCTGCCTTGATTAGGTGGTAAATATAGGTGTGTCTGCTCCTGCTCCTCCTCTCATTGGTTGATGGATGCACATAAAGGTGACTAGGAGCAGCACACCATATGTGCAGAGTCTCTAAAGAGCCACTGAAGAAGGAGTCGGCACCTCCGAAACGTGTATGGTGTAATTACTGTAATCAAAAAGACATCCCTGGTATCATTATAGCTACAATATTAGAGAGCAGAACAGAATCCAATACTACTCAATAAACAGCGCGCTGTATCAGAGAATAAGTGAGGAGCTCAAACATGCGGGACACCAAGTAAAGTCATCGCACAAGCCGATACACGTGGAGCCAGGAGATCAGGCTGAGAGCAATACACAGCGCTCGCACAGATGACAAATCCTGGGAAGACATTGATGTGGTAAAGTGTAATTGCTAGCAGTAAAAGAAAGTTACATTCTTTATATCTATCTATCTATATATTTATATATATATATATATATATATATATATATATATATATATATATCCATACTATACTGATAACAACTACTCTAGTCATCAACCGTTATGTTATATGGGAAACAAATAAGAGAAATATTTGCACCTTGAAAAGGAAATAACAAATATATTGATAATCATGAACACTGATCCTTAAATGAAATGAAATTATTTGGATCAAGTAACATAATTAACTGGCTACAATCATGAACATTGATTTATAAATGAAATTGAATCATGATTATGTGACATTATCGATTATTTGCAGCTATTTAAGTCATATATATTGATCATTGGATATACTAAGGACATCCGGAACAATCATTGGATAAATTAAGAACATTTGGATTAATTTGATCATTTTTTCTTGGATTAGGTAATATTATTTATCATTTTTTGGATATTTTGTTTTTAGGATACGATCTTATCTACCTCAATTATGTATATATCTGATAAAAAAGGATCACAAATATATATAATTAACAGTTGACTAACCACCTTATGAATTTTTGATGCAAACACAGGTTTTGCATTTTCTTTCTTTTTTCTTTTAAATATATTTTTTGCATATTTTGAATTGTTTTTTTTTGTAGGGAACCTGTCACGAACTTTATGCTGGACGTACTGAGGGCAGTATAAAGTAGTGACAGAAATGCTGATTTCAGTGGTGTGTCACTCATGAGCTAAAAGTAAGTGGTTGCTGAGAACCAGCATCATAATCATTAAAGCCCAGGTCTTGAAAAGAGTCAAATCTACCTGAGAAGAGTCATGGTTATTCATAATCTCCTGCACTCTCACTCATATGCTGATGATTGGCAGTTATCTCCTAGAGAGAAAGGGAGAAAATTAGGTAGAAGACTGTCAGTCATCAGCAGATGGGCGGTAGAGCAGGAATTCATGAATAACCATGACTCTTCTCAGATAGATTTGACTCTTTTCAGGGCCTGTGCTGCAATGATTATGATGCTGGTTCTTGGCAACCACTTTTTTTTAGCTGATGCATGACACACCGCTGAAATCAGCATTTCTGTCACTACTTTATACTGCCCTCAGTACGGTCAGCATAAAGTTGATGACAGGTTCCCTTTAATTGTTCATTTATATTTGATGTCTTAAAGAACAAATTCTCAACGCAGTCCTAAGTGAGTGCCTGTTAATACTTTGTAATATTTTGTAATATAGACCTTTTTTTAATTAAAAGGCCAAGATAGGGGCCTATAACAGTGCACCTAATACCAGAAATTGAGACGGGTGAGCCACTATACCTCTTCTCTAATTTCATATCTGATAATAGAATACTTGGGACCTTTTAGCAGTTGCTGTATACATTCTCACTTGCCCTTGAAGCAACCTACAGGGAGGAAATCTCTTTGTAATTATATTAGTTCAATGTTCACAACATATTCCCATTCTGTCTATGTAATTTTGTTCCATTCATATAATTAAAGCAAATTAATGTTTATTTCTTACATCAAGAAAAAGGTTCCATAAATACAAAATGTTAATGTTCAATCAACTAATTAAAAGGTCCTTTTTTGGAAAGATTATGCGTCTATAAATGTTGCTTTCACGTGCGTTGTACAAGCTTGTAATGAACATATCAATCGTATGATCTGCACAGTATTCATCAGAAATCTCTTCATCTGATGTCTAATCTGAATTTTAAACCTTCAAGGCCATCTGCATTATAGTAGATAGATTTTTTCTTTCTTTTACCATTGCATATTTAGACAGATTATATACTAATTGTTTTCACAATGCATCAAAAGACAATTTTCTCATTTAAAAAGAACAAACAGAGGTGAATCCTTTTTCTATTACAGAACTTTTTTACATCTCCTTTGTCAATATTATATCTTCCCCTGAAAAATGTATAATATTAAAGGGGTTGTCCCACAAAAATGATTCTACAGTTTTAAAACAAACTTCTGGATCTAAATACTTATGTAATTGCATGTAATTAAAAATTGTGCATAGCCACTGAGTTATTCAATATAATGTATCTGTATAACTCGACCTGCTCTTTGTACTTTTTCTTATTTCTTTGTCCTGCTCACTGAGATGGCCGCAAATGCTCAGTTTCATCTTTCAACTGCCTCCTAAGCTGTGATAGGGAGATCATGGACACTCCCCCCCCCCCTTAGCTTTAGAAGAAAAGACACTCCCCTTGAGCTGTTAGCTTGATATAAATCTAGCAGAGCAATTAATGTGGAGATCTCTGGATCCATGTGAGGTACAGGGCTGGTTCTAGCTTTGTTAGAAAGAGGTTGTCATGTACTAAATGATCTCGGACCTCTGACTCAAGACCTACTCTAGGCATCAAAGGGTGTATTTAGTTCATGTCTTTAAATCGTTTGTATCATATTTGTAAATTTTATGACCAGAAATAAAAAACTCTTTGTGTTCAAAGATGTTAAAATTTTAACCAACAGTCTGGAATATGATCCAATTTTCAAGGCAGTGGAGCTGCTGATTACATTGGTCAAAAGAACACTTATTGGTGTCATATATCATTATTATGATAGATGAATATAGCATCCACCCACTTGGTATAATTCAAGCGGATACATTGATATTGAGACATTGTTCTGTATACTCTACACTACGCATATTATGCTAATATTGTATACTGCAGTAATACATTTAGATTTTAATTAAATAGAATAATTTCAACCCCAACAATCATGACAATGGGGTACAGAATCCAGCAAATTAATAGAGCAGCAGTCAAGTGTGCTCGCTGACAATCTATTCATTCTCCATCAGGCTGCTGATTACAGCTCTAGGGTATTTCTGACAGTCCCAATGAGAATAAATGGAGTGTCAAAACATATGCTAAAATTTTACTCCATTCGTTCTTGGGACTTGGGACCCCAGTTCTCATAATTTGTGGGAGTCTCATTAATTTGGAACCCTGCCAAATAGATGCTTATCCCCTATCCAATAGATATGGAATAGGTTTTTAAGGACGGCAAAAATTGCATTTTAAATAATTTTAAACAGTTATACGCTTATAAGACATCACAAACCCACAATCTAAAATAGGACAACCCCTGTTGAAGAGGTCTGCCTGAACTACCTATATCCTAAAGTGATTTTGTCACTCTCTAGTGAAACTGACTGATAGTTCACTTCAGATAGTTAAATAAAATGTATGTAGTAAAATATTTTACTATTTTATGGTGAATTTTATTGCTACTGGAATTGGAAGATAGCCATTTTAATCTAAAATGACCGTTCATAATACAAATCAAACCAGACAATAGGAAATAGTTGAACTCCTACTTTCAAAGTCTTTCTGGGTTTCTGAACATGCTTCTTCCAGATGAAAACAACTTCAGAGAGGATCTTGGCTGAAGAGAAGGGGCATGATCTAGAGCAGTACCTCCCTAACCCTTAGGATATTGATCATAGACTGTGCTGCACATAAAGGCAGTACAAGTATTCATCTGACATATTGCATGTTACCCCTGAAATAGATGTACCACAGGATTAGTATGTAGGATCCAACAGAAGGATGCCAGGTGAAGTCTATTTTTTTTATTTTAATGATAATTGACAGATGAAGAATCTTTCACAAAACAATTAGTCATAAAATATTTTATATTCACAAAAATGAATCCTAAATATATTATCACAAATACCAGACATACTGTAGCAATATCTTTGTGCCTCTTAACAATAGTCTTTTAAATACGGTATTGAAACAAACGTGAAAGAAAGCCTCTATAATTGTATGCAAATGACTGAATTTTTTATAAGCAAACTTTATAATGGTCTGTGATTATTAAATTGTTATATTGTATAAAAATCCATATGCACATATCAACTAAACTGACATATATTACACTTATCTAAAAAATAAAGGTCTGTCTTCAGGAGTTTTCATTCTTTGCTAAAAAGGGAATTAGGGCAAACATATCCAGTATGTATAATATCCAGCTACTTGTATCATACAGTAAGTAAAAATTTAATGTCTTAAGAGACAGCAATATAACTGGGATCACTCCTTAATATCTCAATTGTATAAGCTGTTAATATTTTAAGAAACTCATTTTGGAATGAAATAACGGAGCATAATATATGCTTTACCTTCTTCATTTGCTCCATTGTAAAATGGAGAGGCCATTATTTGCCTTATACAATCCATTCATAGATATGGAACGTGTCTATAAAAATCTATTGTATTTTTATGCTCTTTATCCATTTAGATAATATAGATGTAAATAAACCTTGACCACCCTTCCCCCCAAATTCAGAACAAAACACATTAGAAAGTGAGAGGTGTTTACTGCTCTGTAATTTTATTTTGGCCCGGGAACTTTGGTACACTCAGATACATGAGACACCATCAGAGGGGCGGCATAATTGACTTTGATGTACCAAGACAACTGGTGCCCAATGCTATCAAATTATTCTTTGCAGATTGAACATTAAAAGGGTTTTCCAAGATTTAAATACTGATGACTTATTATCTAGATAGGTCATCAGTATCTGATTGGTGAGGGTCCCACACCTAGCACCCCTGCTGATCAGCTGTTCATGAAGGCACCAGTGCTTCTATGAGCACCAAAAACAGAGCCATACATAGTATAATGACTGTGCTTGGTTTTGGAGCTCAACCCCATTCACTTTTATGGGCCTGACCTGCGCCTAGGTGACCAATGAGCATGTCATCACTTGGCCTAGGGAAAGCTGTGAGAAAGCGCTGCGCTACTGTGAGCGCAGCTACCTTCTCAAACAACTCAATGGCGGAGGTCTAGGATGTTGGACCTCCACTGATCAGATACGGATGATCTATGCAAAGGATAGGTTAGCAATAGTTTGATTTCAGAAAACCCGTTTACAAATTTACAGTTAGCATCTCCTGAACATTTTAACATTTTAGTTCATTTTCTAAGGTCTGTTTTCAGCATAGAGCTTAATATATTATATTGAACAAATTTATAGAAGATTTAGGGCTCATTCACACGACAGTATTTTAGGTCTGCATCAGATCCACATTTTTTGTAGATTGGATGTAGACTCATTTATTTCAATGGAGCCACAAAAGATGTGGACAGCACACTTTGATTCTGTTGCATTTGCTAGCTATCATTTATCAGCACAGTTTTATTCCAGCACTGGCTTATTCTTCTACAGCTAATGCCAGATCTCCTTTCTTTTGTGCTGATAGAATGTTACTGAGGAGTGTGTGATTTTGCCATCTCTGCTACAGAGTCTCCCCTGCATGGATTCTTTCCTCTCTCGCTCTCTACACTCATGCACTGCCAGTATGATTCTTAGCCTCCCATTTCAGACAGCTTTGTGTGTACTTTCCTCCTGATCTGCAGCCTGTGTGATTCGCCCTCCCTAAAAACCTGCTTGCTGCCCTTTCAACTCTCTGAGCTGCTGCATACATTCTCCTATGCCTCTTTGCTGCTATCTCTAACCTGAGAGAAGGGAGAGCATAGAGATCTGACATAGCCAGGAGCAGTGTGCTGTCAGATCTATGTCAGAGGCAGCAGGACAGGCAGCTGGTTGAAGGAGATATACACACTCTGCAAGAGCAAAATGATAGGACATTTTTAAATATTTGAAAAATATTTAGAAAGTTGCTTATTGTGTTTGCATTTCTGAAGCAAATGAACAATAAAACGATAAAATCAGCGTAAATGCTTTAGTATTCTTTAAATCCATAAAATCTATTTAGTATTGTACTTCAAGGTATAATAGTGGCAGTACTATATGCAATCAAATCCACTAGCTGCTTTTAGATACAGTGGTCCTTCAGGTAACAATGTTACTTAATGCTATGATGACCGTTGTAAATTAAAATCCTTTTGCAACTTAAGACCAATAACCATGCAAAACTAGTAACTGGTTCCAAAGCCCGCTAAAATTTCAGATAAGCAATACAGATAAAACAAGTTATTATGTATAAAAGTAAGAAAGAGCTGCAATTTTATGTATGAGGACAGGAGCTTCTTCTGGGCCCTGAATAATACACACAGTGTGGCAGAAAAGCTATACTGACCAAAAATATAAACGCAACACTTTCGGTTTTTCTCTCATTTTGCATGAGCTGAACTCAAAGATCTGAAACATTTTCTACATACACAAAAGACCCATTACTCTCAAATATTGTTCACAAATCTGTCTAAATCTGTGTTAGTGAGCACTTCTCCTTTGCTGAGATAATCCATCCCACCTCACAGGTGTGGCATATCAAGGTGCTGATTAGACAGCATGAATATTGCACTTGTGTGCATTAGACTTCCCACAATAAAAGACCACTCTGAAATGTGCACAGTTTTGCCATACTGGGGGAGGGAGGGGTCAGAAAACCAGTCAGTATCTGGTGTGGCCAACATTTGCCTCACACAGTACAACACATCAACATATCTCCATCGCATAGAGTTGATCAGATTGTGACCTGTGGAAAGTTGGTCCACTCCTCTTATAGCTGTGCGAAGTTTCTGAATATTGGCAGGAACTGGAACATGCTGTTTTATACGCCGATTCAGAGCATCCCAAACATGCTCAATGGGTGACATGTCCACTGAGTATGCTGGCCATGCAAGAACTGGAATGTTTTTAACTTCCAGGAAATGTGTACAGATCCTTGCAATATGGGGCCCTGCATTATCATGCTGCAGCATGAGGTGATAGTCGTGGATGAATGGCACAATAATGGGCCTCAGGATCTCGTCACGGTATCTCTGTGCATTCAAAATTCTATCAATAAAATGCACCAGTGATCATTGTCCATAGCATACGCCTGCCCATACCATAACCCCACCACCACCATGGGCCACTCGATCCACAACGTTGACGTCACAAACCGCTAACCCACACGACACCACACACGCTGTCTGCCATCTGCCCTGAACATTGAAAACCGGGACTCATCCGTGAACAGAACGCCTCTCCAAAGTGCCAGACACCATTGAATATGAGCATTTGCCCACTCAAGTCGGTTACGATGATGAACTGCAGTCAGGTCCAGACCTCAATGGGGATGACGAGCATGCAGATGAGCTTCCCTGAGAGGGTTTATGACAGTTTGTGCAGAAATTCTTTGGTTATGTAAACCGATTGTTGCTGCAGCTGTCCAGGTGGCTGGTCTCAGACGATCATGGAGGTGAACATGCTGGATGTGGAGGTCCTGGGCTGGTGTGGTTCAACGTGGTCTGTCGTTGTGAGGCCGGTTGGATGTACTGCCAAATTCTCTGAAACGCCTTTGGAGATGGCTTATGGTAGAGAAATTAACAGTCATTGCATGGGCAACAGCTCTGTTAGACATTCCTGCAGTCAGCATGCCAATTGCACGCTCCCTCAAACATTGTGACATATGTGGCATTGTGCTGTGTGATCAAACTGCACATTTCAGGGTGGACTTTTATTGTGAGCAGTCTAAGGCACACCTGTGCAATATTCATGCTGTCTAATCAGCACCTTGATATGCCACACCTGTGAGGTGGGATGGATTATCTTTGCAAAGGAGAAGTGCTCACTAACACAGATATAGACATATTTGTGAACGATATTTGAGAGTAATGGGTATTTTGTGATTGTAGAAAATGTTTGAGATCTTTGAGTTCAGCTCATGCAAAATAGGAGCAAAAATGTAAGTGTTGCGTTTATATTTTTGGTCAGTGTACATTAAGCCACCCGTAAGGAATATGTAGTACTACCCTGTAGTGTAGAGAGGTAACGTACTGTAGAGAGGTACTGTAGACAGCCAATCAGTGAATGCACTAAAGTTTTTCAGGTGTTGTACCAGTGGAATGCCCATGTTGATTGGCTGTATCTTATTATTTATTACTATTGCTATCGCCAATACTATTTCCTAAATACATATTGGGCTAAATCAGTGATTTGCACTCTGTGCCACCTTAATTACTGTGAAACTGCAACTGTTAGCATGAGCTACAAGGGCATACATTCCACAAAAGAAGATTATGAAGCTATTATAGGGCACCTGTAGAGAAGTTGCCCAGACCCAGTTTGCTGGCTCCTTCATTTTAATGGATAGAGAGAACCTGTGCTTGTGTCCCCAACCCATGGGTCATACTAACAACAGCAACTAAGGGTGTGCTGAAAGCAATGGAAAGGAAACAGAGACAAACAAGTCCTCCTTTTCCAGGTGGTTTGGGTGTGGCGTTATACCAGCACCAGAATAGAACCCACTTTTGATCTTCCTTTTGGCTCCTCTTCTCCTCTGCGTATGTCCTGTATGAGCTGAGGTTGTAGCTTTACAACAGCTGAAGAGTCACGGGTTACACATCACAAAACTAAATGAGTATAAGTGTATTTTAGTTACAAAAAAGCAGTAATTGCACATATTGTTTGTTTTATGATCTGCAATGTTTGTATCTTATTGATTTTGAGTTCATTGCCCTCTTCTAGAATGTTGCTTTTGTTTTTTATGCTTTCGTTACAAATGTTGTGAACATATTTTATGTGATAATACTTCAGTATATGTATGTTCTATAAGTAGGTTGGTGTTTATACTTGTTAAAAACAAAGTCTAATACACCGTTCATACCTACAATTGCATATTTGTGTTTCCTTTTAATCTTTTTATATGAAGAATGTTTGTTTTGTTTACATATGTACTTGTTCTATATTATAGGAATTTCTTACCTGGCAATAAAAAAGATTATATGTCACCTAATATTCTGATTTATGACTTGTTGCAATTTTCTCAAAGAGTTTTTTTTTAAGAAAAACAAAAAACAAAGCTATAATCTACAACACAACTTGACTATAGAGCACCATAGATTCATTACATGAATATAAATAGAACAAGACTACAATACCACACAAAAATGATGTTCAGTATAAAGGATAGTTTCAGTGGAAATAATTACAGATATAAAGCAATTTTTAGAATCACAACCTTTAACCAAATGGACTCAAGAAGAAAGGGGACCTAGCATATTTGGCATTCTCTCTGCATAGTGCAACTCTGGATCAAGCACTGAAAACTGCAGTACAAATCCATCTAAGTAAGGCTGTGTTATTTAATCTTCAAAGTTCCAGGATGCCTTTAAGAGCTTTACTACCCCTTTGTTTTACAATATCAGCAAAGTCCCATCAATAAGTCTCCAAAGGTAAGTTATGGCATGGTGAGAAAACCCCTTTAAGTGTGGACGTATTGCAAAGGTAAAGCTTTACTTTAATTATAATGCAAATTATATTTTCCTCTGATTTTCCTAAATAATTGATGCAAATGACAGTCAGTATCATTTTGAAGTCATCAACCGAGTACAAATCAAATTATATTGAACAAACCTGCCAATGATAACAGTATTTTTTCACAAATTAAAAAAACTCAAAATGCACTGTTCCAAATGATAATGTACAACAGAGTTTCAAGATATTTTATAGGTTATAAAGAATTGAAAATTGTCATTTGTTAAATTTTTAGTATCAAGAGGTCACATATGGTACAAGTCAAGAGCTATTAAAATAAAAAAAAAAACATCTTAACAGGCCAAGTTACCTGTAAACATAAACTCTTGCATCCATTAAACTTGTGAGTTTTTGGAGAGTTTCTGCTTGAATTTCCTTGCAGGATGTCAGAATAGCCTCCCAGAGCAGCTATTTTGATGTGAACTGCCTCCCACCCTCATACATCTTTCACTTGAAGATACTCCAAAGGTTCTCAATAGGGTTGAGGTCAGGGGAGGATGGTGGCCACACCACGAGTTTCTCTCCTTTTATGCCAATAGTAGCCAGTGACTTAGAGATATTCTTTGCAGCATGAGTAAGAAGTGGTGAGAAGCTGAAAAAGTGGCAAATTATGGTACAAATATGGTGTGTACTATCATTTGCAACTTTTAATGGAAATATTTATGAAATCACCCCAGTGTCTTGTTCTCAACAGTAATATGCAAAATAAATGTGCAGCCCCAGTTATGGGTCTACAACACAACAAAAGCCAGATATCCATCAAAGGAAGGAAAACCGAGCAAAGGGGTGTCTCCATTACAGAGATCACCAAATCCACCATATTAAGTGGCCCCTATGTCAAGATCCCGCTTTTTTACAAGCTTTAAGGATGTGACGGGGAAAACCTAAGCCAGTTATCCATCCACAGGCAGCTGTTTCAGGGTGTTGCCCCTCATCAGTGCGGAGTAGGATTCTGGCTAACCGGGAGTAATGCCTCGGAGACTACTCAAACACACCAATAGCTGATCTCAGGGAGACCAGCTACAAAAAACGCTGCGGAGCCTCATTTAAGAGTCTCAACACAGCAATCCAAAGTGCAAAGCTCCCTGGGAAACAGTAATATGCAAAATAAATGTGGAGCCACAGTTATGGGTCTACAACACAATAAAAGCCAGATATCCCTCAAAGGAAGGGGGCCACTTAATATGGTGGATTTGGTGATCTCTGTAATGGGGACACCCCTTTGCTCGGTTTTCCTTCCTTTGAGGGATATCAGGCTTTCATTGTGTTGTAGACCCATAACTGGGGATCCACATTTATTTTGCATATTACTGTTTCCCAGGGAGCTTTGCACTTCGGATTGCTGTGTTAAGACTCTTAAATGAGACTCCACAGCGTTTTTTGTAGCTGGTCTCCCTGAGATCAGCTATTGGTGTGTTTGAGTAGTCTCCGAGGCATTGCTCCTGGTTAGCCAGAATCCTACTTTGCACTGATGAGGGTCAACACCCCGAAACAGCTGTCCGTGGATGGATAACTGGCTTAGGTTTTCCCCATCACATCCTTAAAGCTTGTAAAAAAGTGGGATCTTGACATAGGGGCCACTTAATATGGTGGATTTGGTGATCTCTGTAATGGAGACACCCCTTTGCTTGGTTTTCCTTCCTTTGAGAGATATCTGGCTTTCATTGTGTTGTAGACCCATAACGGAGGCTCCACGTTTATTTTGCATATTACTGTTTCCCAGGGAGCTTTGCATTTTGCATTGCTGTGTTGAGACTCTTAAATGAGGCTCCGCCGCATTTTTTGTAGCTGGTCTCCCTGAGATCAGCTATTGGTGTGTTTGAGTAGTCTCTGAGGCATTGCTCCAGGTTAGCCAGTATCCTACTCCCCACTGATGAGGGGTAACACCCCGAAACAGCTGTCTGTGGATGGATAACTGGCTTAGGTTTTCCCCATCACATCCTTAAAGCTTGTAAAAAAGTGGGATCTTGACATAGGGGCCACTTAATATGGTGGATTTGGTGATCTCTGTAATGGAGACACCCCTTTGCTCGGTTTTCCTTCCTTTGATGGATATCTGGCTTTCATTGTGTTGTAGACCCATAACTGGGGCTCCACATTAATTTTGCATATTACTGTTTCCCAGGGAGCTTTGCACTTTGGATTGCTGTGTTGAGACTCTTAAATGAGGCTCCGCAGCGTTTTTTGTAGCTGGTCTCCCTGAGATCAGCTATTGGTGTGTTTGTTCTCAACAAGCAGTCTAAAAGTTATGCATTAACAGGAGCAAATTTTCACCCATGTTTATGCACACACACGAAAGGGTAAGAAGACTCAGTCAATTGTTGTAAACAAGCGTCCAATATTTATGCCTTAATAGAGGCAAATACCTGCTCCTGTTTATACACACATACATATTAATGTCAGAAAAAACTGTGGCTTGTTCTGAACAGGCCTGGGGTATGGGTTAAAATAAATAGTATATAGCAGCACAGCATGGCACAGACAAGGCAGTAGATGAGTATGTGGGTGTTTTTGGGTAGTAGTAGTGGCTGCGGTGCAAAGGTAATGGAAGTGGCAGTGGAGGGAGTAGTAGTTGCAGTGTTGATAGCAGCAGTACCAGCCGCCATACAGTTTTGAGATATGATTATAGGCAGGTAGACAGCGGCATTAGCATGAACGGGCTAGAATAAAATTTGGGTGAAGTTCGGGATCTGCACCAGATTTGGAGAACAATGTAACAAATTTTACAGATAGCTGGCAAAAAGTGTAAATGCCATACAGAAGAATAAAATTTGAATGAAGACGTGGAAGTGTGCAACATTCAGAGAATGATGAAACTATTTTTATGGAAAGCTGGCCAGAAATAGCAATGCCTGCTGAATTATATTTTGGTGAAGATGTGGAAGTGAGTCACATTAGGAGAATGATGAGACACATTTTATTTGGCCACGAATGCTAAAGCCTGCAGAATTAAATTATGTTGAAGGCACAAAAATGCCATGTTTAAAACAATTAGGTTGTATGGCAACAACTGCACCACCAGCAACTTGGATAGGTGGAAGATGAGTTTGCACACAAGCTTATTTCTGGTTGTGAATAGTTTTCTCATGGGCACACATTCCATTATGGCTATCTCACGATGGAGAGGAGGAGTCTGAACAGGAGTAGAAGCAGCTGCTGATGATGGCGACACTCTATTGGTTGGGGATGTGGCCTGGCTGCCACAGAGAAGACAGAAAGAAGGAAGACAGATTTGTTCTCAGTGCTAGCTAGTTTAATTTTCCCACTGGATCCGGTGATGCCTTCAATAGAATCATGGTATTATCTATGTTTGTGTTTCAATGCCCACAGCTTATATTAATCCTGCAGTTTTTCCACATAGAGGTGGTTTTCTGTGCCAGCCTTGTGGAGAAAAACGGTCATATGAGAGATACTCACATAGAGCTAGAGGTAGCCGAGCTTAGCCTAGGTCTGGCTGGTTTTGAGCCTGCACCCACAGTATCAACGGCATCACCAGTTCCTGAGCTGACCACATTAGAAGCACATGGGCAGTGTTTTGGGATATTTTGGCCACATGTTGCCTCCACTCATTATTGCTATCCCAACCACCACCGTCATCCTCTGATGTCACCTCCTCCTCAGCACTCAGATCTGGCTCCCAGGTCCTGTCCAACACACAATCATTATTATAGTCCCCCCCAACCACTTTTATCAGACTGTGATATGTCATTATGGGCTCCTTAGCCGACTTTTCAATTTCCTTCTCTGTATTTGCCCCAAGTGCCACTTTCACCAGGGCTACCACTGCCCCTACCACCAACACCATGGTTAAAATGCCCTATTACTCTACCACCATCATCACCAATATTGCTATGCATGGAGTCCTCTGCCTGAACCACCTCCTCATTGTAGTTCAAACAATGTGATAACTTAAACTGTACAGTTTGTTGACGGAATACAATGTGTTAAATGTAACTAACATATTAATGCAATAAAATGCAGTAAATACAATAAAATGAATAAAACTGGTATATTGATGCACAGAAATGCTCTGAAGCGCCCAATTACAAACAGTAGCTAAATAGAATTTTTTTTCACTAACTAACAAAGGTGCAATTAAATGTGTCCTGCTACGTACACACTGGTAAAATGCAATAAACTGCTTAAAGGCTATTTATACCTTTGGGGTCAATTTTTTTAAATTATTGCCCTTTAAAGCAGTTGTCTAGATTCAGAGCTGACCCCAGACATATCCCCTTCTCCCCCCGCTCAGCCCCTTTGACAATTCATACTCCGATGCTCTCCCTTAGGCCTACGCTGTAGGGCAAGGGACGTTTTGTTTACAGCCCTAGCAGTGTTCCCAGTGACGTCACGGGACTGATGGGCGGCTTTACTGGCTAAGGCAGCGCTAAAGCCCATCCATTAGTGACTGTGACATCATCGAGCTCACTGCTAGACGGAACACCGCCCCTCCACCATAGTACCCTTACAGTGCCCTCCGTACTAATAAGGCACCACTAATAGAATTAAGGCCAATCTATAAGGCATTCCTATGGAGCCCTCAGTAGTAATGCTGCCATCACTGCCCACAGTATTTATAATGATCCCTGCAATGCCCCTTATAATTATAATACCTCCTGCTGTACCCCCTGGAGTTTTAATCTTCTCTTTAGTGCCCCCATAAATTATAATGTCTGTCCTCTCCCTCCAGTTTTCTATACCACGCAGTCCCATGTAAATAGCACTAGTCCTCTCCCACCAGTCTTCTATATGATATAGTCCCATGTAAATAACCTCTCTTCCTTACAGTCTTCTATAACATACAGTCCGATGTAAATAGCTTAAATCCCCACCTTCAGCTCCTCCAACACATAGTCCCATGTAAATAGCATCATTCCTTACCCTCCAGTCCTCTATAATATCCAGACCCATGTAAATAACTCCAGTCATCTCCCTCCAATATTCTGTAACATACAGTCTCATGTAAGTAACAGCCATTTCCTCCCTTCAGCCCCTCTAACATACAGTCCCAGTTAAATATAATGGTTACCTCATCACAGTTCCTACCACCACTGCCAGGGTTGAAAAAGTCACATGACTATGATGTCATCGCAGGTCCTATGGAGTATAGGCAGAACGGACAACTGATTCAGTAAGTTTCAATCAGCCCTCAACCCCCCCCCCCAAACGCCCCCACCCGCGACCTCCACCCCAAGGCAACCAGGTTACAGAGGAAGGGAGGAAAAAAATAAAAAAAATAAAACACACCTGTCAGTAGGAAGGGCCCCTCTCCCTCTCTGGGCACCAGTGCAGCTGAACCTGCTGCACAGGCGATATGTCAGCCCCTGGATTAGATGACTGGCACAAAGTGAAAGTACTAGTCACACAGTAAGAAAAACAGTTAACCTTTTGTGACTGAATGGCTCAATATTTTTAATAAAGGCCAATTGAAAACATGATTTTTTGCCAAAAATGAGTAAAATGCAATCATAAACAAAAATTGCCTCCGAAGGGATACATAACCTTTAATTATACATGGTATAAAAATCGCAGCTGTTTTTTTGGTAATTAAAAGATGCATAATTATAACCACCCCTTCTATAAACTGGTATTGACACACTGATATGCACTGAAATACAAAATTGAAACTGGTTTTAAGACAAAAAAGGGGTGATTGTGCGCTGGTGATGGGCAAAGAGTTTTAACCAAGATTTAAAAAAATAAATAAATAAATCTTGACCGTTCATGTACAGAAAAAAAAATGAGGTTGGTGCAGGATTTTGGTAACTGCAGAATTTGCAGTTCATGCATGAGGGGTCAGCTGTAGCCTTTGAAGTTTACAAAGAGCTTAGTAAATTCTGCAAAAAGGAGATACAATTTGCAAAAATACAAAACAAACAGCTGGTGGCGAAAGAGAGCAAAACAAATCCCCAAAAATTATTTAAATATATAACTGCTAAAAAAAAGTCTAAGCAGGTATTTCTCCTAAATAATGGTAAAAGGGGGGGGGGGGGTTAGTCACTGAAGATAAGGAAAAGGCAGAGTTACAAAATTGGTTTTTTAGCTCAGTATATACAAAAGAAGAGAAAGGAGCTGATATCTGTGGTGCTGGGGCTGTTAGAACATCCAGTAATATACTCAATTGGCTAACTGTAGATATGGCCCAAGCTGAGGGAAATAAGGTAAATGTGAACAAGGCTCCGGGTCCAGATGGATTACACCCAAGAGTTCTTAAAAAGCTCAGTTCAATCATTGATGTGCCCCTGGTTATAATTTTTAAATATTCTATAGGTATTGGTACAGTGCCAAGTGATTGGCGCAAGGCAAATGTGGTGCCCATATTCAAAAAAGGGTCCTTCACAGGTAATTATAGACCAGTTAATTTAACTTCTGTTGTGGGGAAAAATGTTAGAAGGACTCTTAAGGGCCTATATACAGGAGTATGGGACAATTTTACAGACTGATTATACGCACAAAACCAAAGATAAAATCAATGTTAGAGGAAAAATTGTTAGGAAACATTCTTTCCTGTATGTCTACTTGTATATAAAGTGCAAGTGCTGCCAAAAATTACAAAGAAGAGGCACTCCGATGCAACCTGTATGTCACATAAAGGAGGGCCTCATTCACATTGTGGTACAATTGTTCCGGTAGAGGGACTCCTACACTCAAAGCATATGTACTAAGTGAAAGGCCTGTCAAAAATTACAAGGAACCGGCACTCCAATACATCTTTATTACTCATAAAGAAGGGAATCATACACATCCTTGAAAAATTATGATTGATGGCCTGCTGGTGACCCTCAAAAACCATTAGAAACAAGGGCCTGCTTGTGACCCTGTAAAACATTAGGGGCGAGGGCCTGCTGCTGATCTGACCATCTAAAACATTAGGGGCGAGGGCCTGCTGCTGATCTGACCATGGAAAAAATTATGGGCTAGGGCCTGTTGCTGAGCTGACCATCTAAAACATTAGGGGTGAGGGTCTGCTGCTGAGCTGATTCTCTGAAACATTAGGGGCGAGGGCCTGCTGCTGATCTGACCATGGAAAATACTATGGACGAGGGCTCGCTGCTGAGCTGACCATAGAAAAAATTATGGTTGAGGGTCTGCTGCTGAGCTGACTGTTCTGTTCCAGTATCTTGCATTGTGTATTGGTATGCTCCTCTCTTCTCCTCCCCCCCCCTGTTTTCAGGTTTCTAGTTGGTTTAGCCTAGCCACTCCCTGTTTTCCCAGTGATGCTTTGCTTGTAGTGTGCTCAGCTTTCTCAGTAGCAGCAGCTATCTTCTAAGCTAGGGGATATTGTTGGCATAATTCTTTTACCATCTGGATTACCCTGCAACATCTTGTAATACAATCTCTGGATTAAAAGACTACTTGATTAACGCCTGGGTGTCTGATGCGTAAGCTGTAAGTGGAGAATCTCAAATTCAACAAGTCACTTCCGTGGGCATAGAGACTGCTCTACAGGTTCGTAATTGTATATAGCTGAAATTTTGAAATGCCACACTGACCCTCTAAAACATTAAGAGCGAGGGCAGCCTAATAAGCATGTTGCTATGACGGAGAAAGAGGAGGACGAGGACGAGAAAAAGGAGATTGAACCATATACGCTTTTTTTGTGGTGGAGGGGGTGCATTGAAATACAGTGTATTTATGACACCATAAAATCCACATTTAAAGTGCATATATGTTCAGGCCGCTTTCCTCTGGTGGAGTAGAGAAGTCAGGGGCAATCCAGGCCTTGTTCATTTTTATAAGAGTCAACCTGTCAGCATTTTCAGTTGACAGTAGGATGCGCTTATCAGTTATTATGCCCCAGCAGCACTAAATACCCGCTCTGACAAAACGTTGGCGGAAGGGCAGGCCAGTAGTGTTGAACAAGCATGCTCGGCCAAACACTAGTTCGACTTGACCATCGCCATGCTCGGCACATTGCGGTGTTCGGCCAAAAACCGCGTGTGCTCGAGTGTGATGCTCAAGTCTCCTCCCTGGACGTTTGTTGGCTGCTACGCAGTCAATTAATGTGCAGGTGAGTGCTGCCACTTACTGTAATGCCATAGCCATGTTGGTTACTGGCATTACAGTGATTGGCTGGCCAGAATGCCTCATTGGGTGCTATAAAGCACGCGATGACTTGTGGTTCGGCTCAGTTTTAGTCAGGGAGAGCTGTGCTGTAGAAAGGACAGATAGTGTAGGGAATTGAATTTTATTTTTTTGTTAGGCATGGTTGGTGTTAGAGACCCAAAAGTCCTTTTAAGGACTATTGTTGTGTCTGGCAGCAATATATATTTTTATTGCAACCTGCGCTAAATTGCATGCAATTGTAGAGACCCGAAAGTCATTTTAAGGACTATTGTATCTGGCAGCAATATATATTATTTCCTCAACCTGCGCTAAATTGCGTGCAATTGTTAGAGACCCAAAAGTCCTTTTAAGGACTATTGTTGTTTCTGGCAGCAATATATATTTTTAGCACAACCTGCGCTAAATAGCGTGCAATTGTTTGGCTGCTGCAGACAGCGACATTATCTGTGATACATGTCCTGTGTAATGTATGCGCAGCCTAAAAATATCTGTGACATCCAGTGTACTTTTTCCGTAGACGGTGCAATGAGTACTTTAAGGATTTCACAGAACGAGTGGGCATGGATGTCTGACCTCTGACCTCTGAGGTTTTAATAGCTGCGATGCCACTATTATCAGCGTAACCATACCACTTCTGTGTCTACTGAAACGATCGCTGCTCACAATGAAGGCGGACACTTTGCATGTGGAGGAGGTGGAAATGGGGGAAGACAATACAAAGGGTGATAGCCAGACCACCCTAATTTCATCTTCTCAGCGCAAATTAAATGATGATGAGGAGGAGGAGAAGCAGGAGAGGACTGCCTCCACTACAGAGGGTAGTACCCATAGCAGGTTTATTCTATCTGTTCAGCGTGGATGGGCAAAAGAGGAGGAAGAGGATGGGCAGATTGAGAGTTATCCTCCTGATGAGGACAGCAAAGTCTTGTCTATTGGGACACATGGCTGACTTTATGTTATGCTGCCTTTCCCATGACCCACGCGTTATACGCATTTTGGCCATCACTGATTACTGGTTTTTCATCCTACTCAGCCCACGCTACAAAGAGGACTTCTCATCTCTCATTCCTATGGTGGAGAGGACTAGAAAAATTGTGCAATACCAGAAGGTCCTTGTGGAAAAATTGCTACAAAAATTTCCAGCTGACAACGCTTGTGACAGAGTACGTAGTTCCTTGGGGAACTGAGGAGGGGAAATGGTAACAGATCCCCCGGTTTTAAAGATGATGTTTTTAGTCAGGGCCTTGGATACCTACTCTTAACAATGGACACAGACATCTATGTTTATCAGGGACATAAGTGTAGACAAACTTCCAGACATTTAGTCTGTTCTAAACACTAGACTGACCTACCTAATTACAATACACAAGATAACACTCTGGTCCATTGTCTGGGTAAAGACACAGTGTCTACCTATAAGCTAAGTAAACAAGCCCCTGTTTGTGAGTACGTTATCTTGAACAATATATTGATTGGTTGCTGCAGTTTGTGTGACTGTATAAAAGGCCGAGCTGTGGCCATTAAATAAAGAGAGTTATTTTTCATCCTCAATCTAGAGTCTTGTCTCTTATTGGGGGTAAACAATATACAGCTATCACACCAGCACTTGGAAGAGCTTCTTCACTTGGAGCACTACTGGATGCTGAGCAGACTCCTCAACGATCGGGAAAAGGACACCTTCAGCGGTGGACACCCCTCTACACCCTGGGTAACCGCTACAGAGATGAGGGGAACACACAGCAGTTCCAACAGAGGCAGGGCAACACTCTCCAAGGCCTGGGACAGTTTTATGACACCCCGCCAGCACCCTCACCCTGATGCGCGGCCTACTGTCACAAGAAGGGAAAAATTTTGGAAGATGGTGAAGGAGTACGTAGCAGGCCGTGTCTGCGTCCTAAATGATCCCTCTGTGCCTTACAACCATTAGTGTCCAAGCTGAACACGTGGCACAAACTTGCGCTCTATGCCTTGGAGGTGCTGGCTTGCCCTGCCGCCAGCGTTTTGTCAGAGCGGGTATTTAGTGCTGCTGGGGGCATAATAACTGATAAGCATATCTGAATGTCAACTGAAAATGCTGACTGGTGGACTCTTATAAAAATGAACAAGGCCTGAATTGCCCCTGACTTCTCTTCTCCAGAGAAAAGCTGCAGAATATAAAGGCACTTTAAATGTGGCTTTTATGGTGTATTGAATACACTGTATTCCCATGCACCCCTTCCACCACAAAAAAGGTGTTTGTGTGCCGGCACTTAAGTGCATTGGGGACTAGTGTTTAGCGTGAATATTTGCAAAGCGAATTTTAATCTCGAATATAGTGATTTTGAGATTTTGCGAATATGTCGGATACGTGACCCCATATTCGCAATTACGAATATTCGCTCTTAAGATGGATAGTGATAGGGAAACTGTATTGAAAATAAAAGATTCAGACATAATTCCCCCAATCTTAATTGCTTTCTATAACAATTTCCACTATTCCTGTCAGAGTAAAGACTTAATAGGTAAAAACTGTCCCGCGAATGTTTGTCACTTGAATATTCGCATTAATCTATTTGCGGTTTGTATCCCCTTTCCTACCAAGCGTTAACAGCTTGTGTCAGACTCCAGTATGCTCCATGTATTGCAAAGATTCGTATATGTCTTTTTCGCACCTTTCCATTCGCACAAATGACTTCCGCTATTTCAAGCTTTCAATACATGTAAAGCTGTTTAAATGTTATTAATAACAAATAGATTCAATGCACACGCGAATATAACTTGAAAAATGAATCGCAAGTCATGATATTGAACGCGAAATAACGAATATTGCGAAATCGCGAATATCTGACGAATATGATGCAAATTATTCGTCAAATATCGGGAAATAGAATATGGGTCTTTACGCTTATCACTATTGGGGACCACAATTGCTGTCCCCAATGCATGGGCAACATCCGTCCGTCTGCTGCAGACGGATCCCAGACCCATTCTCTTGAAAGGGTCCGTGATCTGTTCATTCCGCAAAAAAATAGTGCATGAACTACTTTTTTGTGATTTGGAGGCACAGCCAGAAACACCATGGAAGCATTGGGAGGTGCTTCCGCGGGGTTCCGCACCGCATCTCCTGGATTGCGGACTCATTGATGTGAATGGATACGTGATCCGTGATGCAAGGTGTACACAGCCGATGGCTGTGTATTGCGGACCCGCTGTATCCTGACCGCAATAGGGCCAAGGGCTGCACACGTTCTTAAAGAGGACCTTTCATCAGTTTTGACATAGACTAACTATGTCAAAACCTTGTAGTGCGGCCCCCCCTGATGCGATGTGTGTTTTTTTTATTTCAACCCCCCCTATTTGTCCACTGTGGAGCCCTGTTCTGTCAAAGCCAGGCTTCAGCAGTCTGCTCTGATTGGATCGCGATCAAAGCCAGGGAAAAGTAGACGCCCACAGCAGAAGACTGCGTCTCCGCCCAGTTGCAAGTGTACAGGTCGGTACAAAACAGAATGGGGCTCCACGGAAGATGACTGGGGCAGGGGTGGGGGATAGTTTGAAAAAAAAAAACTCACACACATCGCATCAGTGGGGGCCACTCTACAAGGTTTTGACATAGTTAGCCTATGTCAAAACTGATGAAAGCTACTCTTTAAAGTAGTAAAGTAGTTTTGTATGTGTGTGGAGTCTAAGCAATTGTATATTGGCCAGCTAAGCAGATGTACCTGTTTAGTGAAGTAGCGGTACGGTATGGGGTGTACAGCTGGTTAGCCTCCTCGTGGTGCACTCTGGATAATGCTAAATGAACCAGCAAATTATGGCTGTCAGACAAAGAAAGTTTCTCCTGACCAACAGGACGAAAACATTCATCTATAGACTATGTATGTGTGGGGTATATAGTGTGTGGTATTATATATATATATAGTGTGTGCCAGGAAAATAAATGTGCAATGTGCATGTGAGAGAGATTTATCTGCTGTCCATACTTACATGCTACAGAAATAGTGCTGTGATGTCCCATCAATACTAAGTTCACCAATCAGTATTATGCTGTCAGACCTGATTAAAGGTGAAGTTGTATGTATTGCACTAAAATATTCTAATCAATAGTGGCGGTTTGCGCGATCTCGAATACTTTGAAACACTCTATCTGCATATAAAGCTATTGTTATGACATGCATGGAAATTTACTCTAAAACAGTGCTGTAATGTATAATTACCTAGCCTGATCAGGAGTTCTTCCTCACTATCTCGAAAGTTGCTGGCAACCATTTTCATCACTTATGTAGCTAATAGTTCGTACGTACGTGCGTGTGCCCATAATAGCACAATCGAAAAGAATAGCACAAAATCACAAATATTTGCCTAAATATTCGTGATATATCAAGAATTTGAATATTGCCCCTGCCGCTTATCACTAGTATTGAATAAAGTATCACAAAATGGTGGTTTAACTGTTCAATCCTGTCATTCAACATAAAATGGTGGATATTTTTCTCTCTTCAGTATCTGTACTCTCACTTTAAGTTATTTAAGCACTTTATGATCTCTCTGAGAGGCATATTTGAGGCTTAACCAATAGTTCTACTTGCTCTACTTGGTTTGCAGTTTGCTCTATACAATTGCTTTGAGCAGTTTGTTCTATATAATTGCAGATTGGTGGAACTGTAAGAAAACACACACAACTGGTTCAGTATACATCTCAAACCACAACACTAACAATAGGAACATATCATAACTGTTCTAAATACCTATTTTGGCCTCTTTGCTTCCATAAAACTGAGCTCTTAGTGGATTGAATGTCTGTTCAGCTCCTCTCCTCTAGTGTAATGATTCTAGCAGCTTCTGCTAGGAAGTTTCCCACACAGGCTGAGTGTAAGATTGGCTGAAATGGGCCAAGACTCCTGCTCAGTGTGAGGCTAGCTGTGATTGTTTAAGACTTCTGGGCAGTAACAACAGTTTAACTCTATGCTTTCTGTTAATTCTGCTGTGTTATTGAGCTAACCTTACATTCATATAATGAATTTTAAAGGCATACTATCTTTTCTGCTTCTGTGAACACAATATATAACTAGGGATACATTCCCCTGATGAAGCTAACATCGCAAAACGTACGTCGGGTTCGGTGAGCAGTGCTATTGATGTGTTTGTAGGTATTACTTGGCACTATATGCCTTTATATTGTATTCATGAATATGTCTTTCTTGCAATAGGCACTTTGCACTTTATGCCATTATTTTATGTGAGTCTTCATGCTCCTCTATTTTGAATAGTATCTACTGTGATTTATTGGATACATCACTGCTCCCTTTATGGATATTACATTTTCCTGTCTTTTTAATGTCCCATCCTCCTTGTGTTATTTTATCATGATAATGTATTTGAAATAAAGATGAATTTTTTGAATTATTATTGCATTTTTTGCCTTGTTTTTGGTAATATTATTGAGGGACTAGGCCCTAATAGGTGTTTGTCCCATGCATTTATAGGTGTTCACAATATATAACTGTTACATGACATCAAAAAACATAAAGTCACAGTAAATAACTCTGCTTTTGTCTTTAACATATAAAAATAGGAACTGTATTAAGGTTATTGGCAGGTCTAGCTGTATAACCAAATAAGCCATATTAGCAACCTAGGATAGGTCTTAGATAGCCTAGCCAGCTACACTGGGACATGAAGCTAGGTATTGTGGATGAGTGTGTTTCTTGTGCTCTGCCAGCAGGCACAGATTCATCGTGCCCAGGGCCAGGGCCTCTGCATGCTCCATCAGCAGCACGGCCAGTTCTCCGTCCCTTACTGCTCGCCTTCATCATATTAAATGGTATATATGCTTGCAACTATGTCACACTTACAGTAACAGTTTTTTTTAAGTGTATGAGCAAATAAATTACAGTCAATGTCACAGATATTTGGGATGCGAAAACGTTACACAAGAGAGGTACCACAGGTAATGGCTCTGCTGTCAACAGCGGCTAAGAAAAAATCACAATGTCACAGATATTTGGGATACAGAAATGTTATACAGGAGAGGTACCACAGGTAATGGCGCTACTGTCACCAGCGACTAAGAAACAAAATTACAGTCAATGTCACAGATATTTGGGATGCAGAAACGTTATACAGGAGAGGTACCGCATTAAATGGCACTGCTGTCACCAGTGGCTAAGAGAAAAATTGCAGTCAATGTCACAGATATTTGGGAGGCGGAAAAGTCATACAGGTAATGGCGCTGCTGTAACCAGCGGCTAAGAAAAAACTTACAGTCAATGTCACAGATATTTGGGATGCAGAAATGTTATACAGGAGAGTTAGTGCAGGTAATGTCACTGTCCGCAGCGTCTACGGAAAAAGTACACTGGATGTCACAGATATTTTTAGGATGCACAAATGTTATACAGGAGATGTAGTGCAGGTAATGTAACTAACTGTCCGCAGAGGACACCATCTACGGAGAAAGTACACTGGATGTCACAGATATTTTTAGTATGCGCAGACGTTAAACAGGAGATGTAGCGCAAATAATGTCGCTGTCCGCAGGGTGTACGGAAAAAGTACACTGGATGTCACAGATTTTTAGGATGCGCAAATGTTATACAGGAGATGTAGCGCAGGTAATGTAACTGTCCTCAGCGGACAGTCTACGAAAAAAGTACACTGGATGTCACAGATATTTTTAGTATGCACACACGTTAAACAGGAGATGTAGCCCAGATAATGTCGCTGTCCGCATGGTCTGCGGAAAAAGTACACTGGATGTCACAGATATTTTTAGTATGCGCACACGTTATACAGGAGATTTAGCACAGATAATGTCACTGTCTGCAGTGGCCAAAGAATTGCACGCTATTTAGTGCAGGTTGCGCTAAAAATATATATTGCTGCCAGATACAATAATAGTCCTTAAAAGGACTTTTGGGTCTCTAACAATTGCACGCAATTTAGCACAGGTCGCGCTAATAATTTATATTGCTGCCAGATACAACAATAGTCTTTAGAAAGACTTTTGGGTCTCTACAATTGCACGCAATTTAGCGCAGGTTGCGCTAAAAATATATATTGCTGCCAAACAGAACACTAGTAAAATGTAATTCCCTACACTATCTGTCCCTTCTACAGCACAGCTCTCCCTGACTAAGAATGAGCCGGACACATGTCATCGGGTGCTTTATAGCCAATCACTGTAATGCCAGTAACTAGAATTGAGCGACCCCGAACTGTATAGTTCGGGTTCGTACTGAATTTTGGGGTGTTCGGGACACGGACCCGAACATTTTCAAAAAAGTTCAGGTTCGGGTCCGTTGTTCGACAATTTCTTCCTGCTTTCTGAAGGACTGCACAGCAGCCAATCAGCAAGCGTTTTAGTTCTTGCCCTAAGAAGCCATCACAGCCATGCCTACTAATGGCATGGCTGTGATTGGCTGAGTGCAGCATGTGACCCAGCCTCTTTATAAGCTGGAGTCACGTACTGCCGCACATCACTCTGACGCTGATTTGAGCTTAGGGAGAGGATGATGGTGCTGCGATCAGGGACAGAATAGGGCAGAAATCAGAAGAACCTGTGCTATTTTAATCCACAAGATACAGCAAATATAGAGGGAACGTGCTTTAGCAATCCAACATTTCTGTACCCAGCCACTGCCAGGGAAATATTTTTTTGTAATCCATCTGTTACTGGTGCTCGGCAGCCATTTTAGCCACTGCAGTGTACTGCATGTGTGCCAGCCAGCCAGGGACATCAGCCTAATCCTATTTTGAAGCTCGGTGAAGGAAAAAAACCTTTTTTTTCTGGCTGCTCAAGTCCCCTATATTGCCTTTTGTATGTTTAAGGGGTGACATAGTCCACTTGTCTAGTCTGGGATCTGTGGTGCCCCAGAGCACTTGTGTATACAATGCACTAAACTGTATATTCAATTTCAGCTATCAAATAGTTTGATGCATTTTAGTTAAAAAAAAGTGGTCATCCTGATTCACCAAGCCTATTTTACACCGCCAAAATATATATATTTGACATTTCTGCGGTAAAATAGAGGATCTGTGTAATTTTGGGGGACAAACCGTATTCCTTGTACACAAAACAGTTCTGCATACACCGTCCAATGACCTATTTTATATTATAAACGTATTTAAGGTCCACCAAACTGTCTGAAATACCCATTCCAATCACTTATTTGACATTGCTGCTGTGAAATTCAGCATAAGTGTATTTTTTTGACCAAAAAGTTTAAATCCTGATCCACAATGCATTTTGAAATACACTGCTTAAATACCGATTTCAAATTACAGCTGAGAAAAAAAGCTAAATTCTTGCTTCACAAAGCAGTTGTACATACACGGTATAAATATCTACTTTTAATTTACAGCGGTTAAAAACGGCATTTTGGGGGTTCATTGAAAAAAGCTGTGTTGTAGCCCAAAAAAACTGTTGTGCATCCGTCGTATAAATAATAGATTCCAATTTATAGCAGTTAAATACTGCTTTTGTGAATTTTGGTGACCGTATCCGTGTTCTGGGTGCACAAATCTGGTGTCCATACATAGTATAAATATCTACTTTTAATTCACAGCAGTTAAAAACTGCATTTTGGGGTTTCATTGAAAAAGCCGTGTTGTAGTCCGAAAAAAACAGTTGTGCATCCGGTATATAAATAATACAATTTCAATTTACAGCAGTGAAATATTAATATTCTGTATTTTATTACAAAAATACTTGTTCTCGTCCCACAAACCACTTGTGCATACAGTGTACCCCAAATTTTTTTTACATTTCTGCATAGAAATTGAGAATCATTGTGTTTTAGGTCCAAAAAAACATTCTTGGTCCACAGAGCATTTTTATGACACGGCATTGCCTTACTAAACGTAATTGTTGACTACTGGCAGGTAAATTGACACCAGAGAGAAACCAATCTTTCAGCTTGGTGGGTGAACGCAAATAATGAGGAGAACATCAAATAAGGGATGTGGGCTTGGTGTTGTTGGTGTTGGTGGAGCTCCTGTTGCTGGGAGAGGATGTGGCTGTTCAGCGCCAACTACAGGTCCAAGTGAAACACCTTCCTCTGGCGCGAGTAGGCGACAGAATCAGCAGCGTTATTTGGTAGGCCCGAATGCCTCTCTACGGATGATGAGGGAATTACTGGCCTTTGAAATGCTGTCATTCCGTCTGGTGGAGACGGACTGTTTCAAACAGCTGATGGCAATTGCTGTCCTACAGTACGTAGTTCCCAGCCGCCACTACTTTTCCAGGTGAGCCATCCCTTCCCTGCACAACCAAGAGGAGGATAAAATCAAGTGTGAGCTGCGCAACGCCATCTGTGGCAAGGTCCACATAACCACAGATACATGGACCAGTAAGCACTGCCTGGGCCGCTATATCTCCCTAACTGCACACTTGGCCAGAGGCGGATAGCAGTTTGGCGTATGTCCTTCCACTACCGAGGATCGCAGGGCATTATTCTTTGCCTCCTGTTGCCTCCTCCTCCTACTTTGCAACCTTTTTTTTTATATCTACCATTATTTTGGGGGATACCCCAATTTGAATGAACCTCTCCTCTGTCTGGGTGCCAGGGGCCTACATTAATGATAATCGCCTGCTGCATTGGTGGGTGACATGATGCCTGTTTTGCTGTTATGGGACCGCTAACCAGTGCTGATTACAGGGTGGCCGCCCTGCTGGATCCCCATCACAAGGACAACATGCCATGCTTAATTCCCTCACTGGAGCGTGATCAGAAGATGTGCGAGTACAAGCACATTCTGGTATACGAGCTGCTGATGGCATTCCCACCTGACACCGGGGCCTCAGTGGAAGCACAAGGCAAAGGCAGAGGAGGAGGAAGAGGTCGCCAACGCAGCTGGGGCACCGCCAGCCCCTCAGAAGGCAGGGTTAGCATGGCCGAAATAACCCGCAATGGCTGCAGGGAGAGGCGGGAATAAATAGAGCCACAGAATAGCTAATGAGCAGAACCTGAGGAGAGGTGGGATTCTGCCCATATCAAAACACAGAAGGGGAAAATAGAAGGATCTGTCAGATAGACTCCTGTGCAGCAAGTCTGTCAGATCTTCTCAGGCCCCTGCCAGGGTAGGCAGTGACAGTACCCCCCCTTCTACGGGTGACCTCCGGGCACCCAGGACCAACCTTATCCGGGTGTGCCCTGTGAAAGGCCCTCACAAGGCGACCAGCATTAACATCGGCCGCTGGAACCAACATTCTTTCCTCCGTACCGTATCCCTTCCAATGTACTAGGTATTGAAGGGAGCCACGAAGAACACGTGAGTTGACTATTCTGGAGATCTGAAACTACAGATTACCATCTACCAAGAAAGGAGAAGGTGGCAAAGGAGATGGTTCAGCAGGTTCCACATATTTTTTCAACAAAGACCTGTTAAACACATTATGGATCTTCCAGCCTGCGGAAGTTCCAGAAGAAACGCCACCGGATTGACAATGGCTGAGATCTTGTAAGGACCAATAAATCTTGGATCCAACTTCCAAGAGGGTACCTTCAACTTAATGTTCTTAGTGGACAACCACACCAGGTCCGGACCAGTCATAAATCTCTTATCAGCCATCCGTTTATATCTTTCACCCATTTTTTCCAAATTAGTTTGAATCTTCCGCCAGATAGAGGACAACGAAGAAGAGAACCTATCCTCTTCAGTTATACCAGAGGACTCAGTCCCAGCAAAAGTCGGGTACTGCAGGTAGAAAAAAAAATACCTTTTCCTACTCCCCATTCACTCTACCAAGAGTAAGAGTTGATTTCTTGGAAAGACGCCCCTTTTTCTTTCTTTTCCACCCTGAGGTTTAATAAAAGGACAAACATTAATGGAATGTCCTTCTTTACCACAGAAACAACAGAGTCTCTTCTGAACCCTAAAGTTCCAATTACCAGGGCATGAAGAGACCCAACCCAACTGCATAGGCTCATCTCCAGACACAGGTTCAGACACTGTACCCTGAGGGACAGAAGAGACAGTCTGCCTGCATGATAATGCATCCCGATTGAGGGGAACCTTGCACCTCTCGCAGGCGTCTATCAATCCGTATGGCTAGTGACATAGCTGCCTCCAAAGAATCAGAGTTTTCATGAAATGCCAGAGCGTCTTTTAATCTTTCAGACAGACCTTGACAGAACTGACTACGGAGTGCAAGGTCATTCCACTCCGAGTAAGTCGCCTATCTTCCAAATTCAGAGCAATAAGATTCAGCCGAACGTTCTCCCTGACTCAAGCTACGCAGCTTTGATTTGGCCAGAGATACCCGGTCTGGATCATAATAAATCAAGCCCAGGGCACTGAAAAATTCAATCACCGATCAGTAAAAAAAAGGCCCATAACTGAGCATCACCTTTTAGCAGAGAAATGATAATCCACACACTGATTTTCGTCCCAATAATTTGAGGACTACCCGGATTAAAAAAAACAAAGAACACCCCCGATTCCACCTACACCACCATGGTCCCTGTCTCCTCAACCTCCTACTCCACATACACTTCCTCCTCCTAGTTCAAGATTGTTATTTTTATTTATTTTATTTTAAGTTATTTCCCTATCTACATTTGTTTGCAGAGCACATACCATGCTCTTAATCACATTTTGCTGCCTTTTGCAGCCCTCTAGCCCTTTCCATGACATTTTTAGAGCCATTTTATTGCCCATAAGTTTGGGTCCCCATTGATTTCAATGGGGTTCGGGGTCAAGTTTGGGTCAACTTCGGGTCCCAAACTCGAACTTGCTACGAAGTTCGGCCAAAACCAGTGAACCTGAACATCCAGGCGCTTAACTATTACAGGAGTACTCCCCTGTGTAACTTCGATGTCAGCCATTGGCAGCTCATGCGTGACACCTGCAGTTTGCTCAGGCCCTTTGAGGATGCCACGTTATTTGTCAGTCACCAGGACTATGGGATGAACAATGTCATTCCACTGCGTCATGTCCTGGAACAGATGCTGGTAAATCTGGCTGGTCAGGGGACTGGAGACATGGCATCTAGATCTCACAACCACATGAGCCCTATGGGGGCTGAACTGGAGGAGGAGGAGGATATTGGAGCACAAGCAATGTGTAGCGAAACGGGTGGTTTTTCTACACAGGTGACAGGAGAGAAGGAGCAGTAGGAGCAGGAGCAGCCAGAGGAGCTACAGGGTGATGAGGAAGATGAGGCAGAGGACCCAGACACACCGTGGCAGTATGCAGTGGAGATGAAGGCAGGGAGTCCCTCTGAGTCACTTGCACAAATGGCCCAATATATGCTCACTTGCTTGCGTAGTGACAGCCGAATTGTCACCATTCGGCAGAGCGATGACTTCTGGCTCTCCACCTTGTTGGACCCTCGCTACAGGTCCAAAATAGGGGCCTTTTTTTTACACCCAGTGAGAGGGAGGACAAACTGAACTACTTTAGAGAAATCCTATGTAGTCAGTTGACCGCTGCCTATCTGCGCCATCATCCATCCTCTCGCACGTCCCTCTGCACTCACGTTCCACTGCCATGGTTGCTGGGAAGGGGTTGGGTGGCAGGAGCAGTACCAGCTCTATCAGCGGCAGCCTCAGTCTAGAGTCGCTGATGAGCAGCTTTCATCACCCGCATAGTGAAGAAAGTACTCACCAGCAGCAGCAGCTAGACCTTGAGCAGGACCTAAACCAGCAGATGGTGGCATACTTGGACGGCACCCTGCCACCCCACATTGAAGATCCGCAGGACTACCGGGCAGTCAAACTGGATTTGTGGACGCAACTAGCAGAGATTGCCCTGGAAAAGCTGTCCTTCCCAGCCAGTAGTGTGGCATCAAAGCGGGTGTTTAGTGCGGCAGTTACCCCAAGAAGAACTCGTCTGTCCACCCAAAATGTGGAGAGACTAACCTTTGTCAAGATGAATCAGGCGTGGATCAGCCAGGATTTCCACACACCAATGCCTGATGCATCAGATTAGATCATCCATGCTGCCTCACCCAAACATTGACAAAAGAGACCGGTTTCTTCTGGCTACCTGCCTCAGCTACTATTCTGATGTTGCCACCTGCCTGATGCCACACACATCTTATGCCAAGTGCTCCTTCTTACACCCACCATCGTTAGCAGGTACTGCTATTGCCACCCACCTCCAAGCTCTGTCATCGTGCCACTCTGTGGCCTCGTCCTGATGCTGCTGCTGCCACCACCTCCAAGCTTTGTCATTGTGCCACTCTGTGGCCTCCTGATGCTGTTGCCACCTCCAGACTGTCCTTGTGCCACTATGTGGCCTCCTGATGTTTCTGGTGCCACCTCCACACTCTGTCATTGTGCCACTCTGTGACCTCCTGATGCTGCTGCCACCTCCAGACTCTGTCATTGAGCCACTCTATGACCTCCTTATGCTGCCGCCACCTTCAGACTCTCTTATTGTGACACTCTGTGGTCTCCTGATGCTACTGCCACCTCTGCAATCTCTCGTCTTTGTTCCTCTCTGTGGTCTCCTCATGCTGCTGCCACCTCCAGACTCTTGGCTAGGTTGACAACATATTTTATTTGACTATTTTTCTGATCTGTCAGAAGGAAGGAAAAATGGTAAGCACAACGGATCCTCTCTGTGTAGCAGCTTTAAGGCCTGTATGGTCCCATCAGAATTGGCTTGTGATTTGGTAGCCAAAAGGAGGAGTGGGTACATAACACAGAAGACATGCAAATATCAGGTGTCATCTCTGTTTTGGATCCACTCCTGTTTTTTTGGGCATTAGCAATACTGATGGATTACTGACCAAATGCTGACTGAGTGAATGCAAATGCTAAACAGACAATAGCCATTTTTGGGGGGGTTATTGTTCTGACGGATCAGAGGATAGGCAAAATAATCAGTGATGTCAACACAAACTTACTGCTGACACCCTCTCCACTTTGTCGGGGGGGGGGGGGGGGCTCTACTTTTGTAAGCATTTAATAAAACAGGTTTGTTTACATCTATGGGAAATCCGCTGACGACGGTGTAAAATGAGTGCGCTTTTTCTTGACACTAAAATTGACTCATACTTCAGTTATTTGGTCAGTTTTGGCCCCGTGACTGCCCAAATAAGTGAAGTGTGCAGTGAGACTAAGAGTGACGCCTGTCCTCTACATGTCATACAGACTCACAGTATTATTTCACTACCAAAACAGACTCCATATGCGTGTTACTGCAAGCCACAATGTTCTACACCACTATAAAGGCTCTCAGCAGCCAGGAAATAGCAGTTTTTCAACGTAATTCGCTGTGAATATATTCGGATCGAATCAAATTTTTCCTGAAAAATCTGGCATTCCGGCGAATCCAATTTTTTAAAATTTTGCTCATCTCTAGTCATTACGTAAGAAGAGCCTATCATCAACATCAAACAGAATATTGCGATTAAGGAAGCCCAGTGGAGCATTGCATGCCTGGAGGAGAAGGAGCATTGAGTCAATGCAGGAAAGCAGGTAAATAATCCTTCCTTTAGAGGTCCATCCAAATGAAGAGGTTTGTCAACTCACCCATTTCTCCATTCTTGCACAGTCCTTTTAAAATCCTCCAGAACAAGACATGTGCTTTGTAATTACTTACAAAGAGATTAAGTTTTTGAATAGCCCCTCTCCCCCCCATTAACTAAGAATTCCCCTTTAGGGGAATGGGTTCTGTAACTTCTGTTACAAACCACCATGAATGGAAAGGTGACTGCACATGCACAGTTATCTCTATTCACTTATATAGGACTACTGAAAATAGCCAGCAACGTAAGCACAATTTCATATTTTTGAAAATGTAAAGGTGAATGGAGAGAGCACTGCATGGAAGACCACCTGTCTATTAATGACATTACAAGATGAAGTCCTGTTCTCTAGTTAGGAGCTGTCCCAGAGGTGGGAGGTTGGAACCCACCTATTGGACATTTATGGCATACTGGGTATATGCCACAAATTTCAATATGGAAATACTGCTTTAACTATGACATTGAAAAGTAAGTGTGAACAAAACCACATAAATTCATACAAAGCAAGTTTATAGCCATATAGTTTGAGTGTCCATGTTTTGCAATGAATGGAAAAATGCAAGTAATAGAAATGTTAGCTTTGTGTTGGTTTTGTTTCTGTCTGCTGATTCCCTCTACCATCGCCTTCTCTTCCATTAGTTTAAAAGTTCTTTTCAACCTTGAACATTAACAGTGTCATTAAATGAGCTTCGAAGGGTGAACGCTTCTTCTATGGTATGATTGTCTCTGAGGCAGATATTTTCTCTCTCTATTGTGAAGGGCATAACTTGCTCACTGTAAACAAATCTTTTCATAATATCTAATTAAAAAAACCTTGGAATACGAATAGTTCATTTAGTAACTCATTTTATAAGGCAGAAATGTTCAAGAAGAACTCAACAATATTTCATGATTGCTACCTAATTACGGTGCAGCAATATTGGCATTCATTTGATTTGGCACCATATAATACCAAATGTCATTTTACTGCATTACAAAAATTTCTAACATTTTTGAAGTATAAATATTGTAAAAATTAGAGATAAGCGAATTGATTCTGGATGAATAGGATTATATGTTCATTTTACAAAAATTCTGCTGCTAAACGAATCAGAGGTTTAGTTTTTTCGCTTGTGGACGAAAATTGGTGGGATAAACAGCAGGGAGAATGAATATAGAGGATCCCATGACCCTGGCAAGGAGGGTTCTTGAACTGATTGGCTCAGAGGCTGACAGGCTGTCAGCTAAGCATGGGGCAGGATTTTGGCAGGTCCGTCAGGCTCTGAGCTTGCTCAGAAGCCAGAGACACCATTCTGAGATTAGCTTGCGATCTAAGAGTACGTGTCTTTGATATGTTTTACAGACACGAGCCAGCAAGCTGGGAGTTCTGCTGGCAGCAAGTGGTCATTTCATGTATGAACTGCACATTCTGCAATAACCAAAATCCTGCACCATCCAGATTTCTTTTTACTGTACTTGAACAGCCTTTTGGACCTATTTATTACAGTTCATAAGGGTTTTATAGCATTTTTTCAGGATCTCCAGCATCAGTGACATATATTCTGTTGCAATGCTGCACAATCGTCCCTTTAATTTTACCAAAAAAATGTAACATTTTGCTACCATTTATAATTAAGCACTTTAGCACATTTTAGTGTGTTAACACCCGTGTGTTTATATAAGGGGACATATAAATGCAAAGAATTGTACTCAATATATTAGTTTTATTCAACGCATTGTATTCCATCAATATACTGTGTCATTTTAGCGACTGTATTGCACTGCATTAATATACCAGTTTCATTGAACACATTGTAGTACATCAATCTACTGTGTAGTTTTAGTTAATACATTCTAATGCGTCAATATATGTCTTATTTTAGTTAGCACTTTGTACTGCATTAATATACTGGCTTCATTCAACACATTGTATTGCTTCAATATGCTGTGTAGTTTTAGTTAACACATTGTACTGCATTAATATATCAGTTTTATTCAATGTATTGCAATGATATACCGTGCAGTTTTAGCTAACGTATTGCACTGCATTAATGTATCAGTTTCATTCAACACATTGTATTATGCCAATATACTGTATGGTTTTCATTAATGCATTGTATTTTGTCAAAATACCAAGGGGTTTTAGTTAATGCATTGTTCTGCGTTAATGCACCGGTTTCATGTAATGCATTGTATTACGTCAATATGCCAATTTAGATTGCCAATACCAGTGTGCAGTGTGTGTGTAGAAGGGTAAAGATATGTAATTGCAGCTCTTTCCATTACACTACAGAAAAAAAATAGAATTTTGCTACTGTTTAATAATCTGTGTACCAAACCTGTCACTATTCATTTATAGACCTCAATAAAATGTCTGGTAAACACCAAAGTAAAAATCAAAAGACCGTGCCTCATCATTCGCGATGCGGAATGTGGGTAGCTTTAGTTGTGCAAATAGCAGTTGCAGCATAGAATGCACCATACATCCTGCCAGTAGAAATAGTAGCAACAGTCCACAGTTCTTCCTCAGTTCTGGTAGGTGCCAGATTATTATTGAGATCAAAGAGGATGACATTATGAACTAGCTGGCTCACTCCTCCTCTTAGTTATAACAGGATGATGTCGATGTCATGCCACTGTGCCTTTGAGCCAGGGGTCACAGCATTCTTCCTGTTGCTTGCGGCCTCAAAGAAGTCTAGTGGGGTGCCTTCTTTTTTCCTAAGAAGAGGCTGCAAACCCCCATGTGCTATGGAAGATACTCCAGATAGTCTTCCTGTTGATGACTTGTGTGAGAAGCCTCAGTGTTTAGACTGCCATGAGGTGGAGGGTCATGCAGAGGGACCTGATGAATAGCTGTTTTGTTGGTGGTAGTATTAGTTATGGCACTTTTAGCCAGGGTAGCAGTAGAAGGGGCAATGGTAACCATGGTGGCAGTGGTGCTTGGGTTGAAATCAGAGGAGGGAATTAGGAGCAGGGCCAAGGAGCTCACAACGGCATATCACAGTCCAATAAAAAAGGCGGTGAGGGTCAGGAGGACTGTCAGGATAATTGTGTGTTGTACAAGACCTGGGAGCTGAATCAGTGTGCTGAGGAGAAGGTGACATGAGAGGAAGAGGGTGTTGGCCATAGTGGCATTAAAATATATTGCCAAAACCTCCCAAAAAAATGCACATGCTAGATCTGCTTCTATTGTGATCAGCTCAGGAACTGGTGATGCCGCTGGCTCATAACCTGCCAGACCTAGACCAAGCTCAGCTGTCACTAGTTCTGTGTGAGTATCTCCCATACGACAGTCTTTCTTAGAAAGGCTGGCACACAAAACCACTGCTATGTACAAGATCTGCAGGATTAAAATAAGCTGTGGGTGTCTAAATACATTCCTAAGCAGTACAGTGTTCTTGTCACTATCATCAGTTGCTTCTTCTCCTGTTCAGACTCCTCCTACACTCCATTGTGAGACATCCATAACGGCATATGTAGCCATGAGAAAACTATTTGCAACCATCAATTATATTTTGTGCAAGCTGAACTCCCACCTAGTCAAGTTGCTGGTGGTGCAGTTGCTGCTGTACCTACCACTTAGTTGTGGTAAATGTGCCACACTTCCTCACCGTCACCAAAATTTATTACAACAAGCATTATTATTCCTAGTCAGCTGTCCATAAAACGTTTCTTGTTCTGCAAATGTGCCTTCACTCAAATTTTATTCTCTATGGCATTCATGCTTCTAGCCAGCTGTCCATAAAACATGTCTTTTGTTGCAGCATTCTGAAAATGTGGCACACTCTCCCTTTATCAAAATATTATTCAGCAGGCATTGCTACCTGTAGCCAACTGTCCATAAAAATTGTCTTGTCAATCTTCTAATATGGAGCACTTCCACGACTCCACCGAAATTTAATTCAGCAGACATTGCTATCTCTAGCCAGCTGTACATATACATTTTCTTGCCATTCTCCTAGTGTGGCACCCTTCTGCATTTTCACCTAAATTTAATTCAGAAGGCATGGCTATGTCTTGCCAGCTGTCTGTAAAACTTTTCTCATCTTTCTCCTAATGTGGCATAGTTCAACGCCTTTACAGAAAAAAAATCTCCAGTCCGATAATGCCACTGCCACTGTCTATCTGCCTGTCATCAAGTTCTGTACTGTATGGCTGCTGCCATCACCGCAGCAGGTGCTACTCCCTCCACTGCCACTACCATTGCCCCTCTGAAGTCACCATTACTATTATCCCTACACAACTACTCACATCTACTGCCTTGTCAGTTCCATTATGTGCCTCTACTGCTACCACTACTATTGTTGCCACATGCCACTATCACCCCAAAACAGCTTACTAGAAAAATTTGATTCGGCTGGTTCACTGAATTTTGCGGAAAAATTAGCTTCGATACTAATTTATTTGCAGCGAATTTCATTAAAAAAGGCTATTTCCAGGCTGCAGAGAGCCTTTATAGGGGTGTTGAACACTTTGCCTTGCAGTAACACACATAGGGAGTCTGCTTTGGTAGTGAAATAATACTGTCAGTATGACATGCAGATGACAGACGTCGCTCTTAGAATCACTGCACACTTTACTTATTTTGGCGGTCACGTGGCCAAAACTGACCAAATAACTCAAGTATTAACTCAGGTCGATGTTAGCGTCAAGAAGAAGCGCACTCCTTTTACACCCTCGTCAGCTGATTCCATATAGATGTCTACAGAACCAGTTCTATTGAACACTTATATAAGTAGAGCAGCGTGGAGCAGGTGTCAGCAGTAAGTTTGTGCTGCGTCGATACGAATTTATTAGCGGCAAATCACGTTACAAAACGGTTACTTCCGGGCTGCAGAGAGTCTTTATAGGGGTGTAGAATAGTGTGCCTTGCAGTAACACGCATAGGGAGTCTGCTGTGGTAGTGAAACAATACTGTGGGTCAGTATGCCAAGCACATGACAGGTGTCACTCTTAGAATCACTGCATACTTCACTTATTTGGGCGGTCACCAGGCCAAAACTGACCAAATAACTCAAGTATCAACTCAGCCTTACAGGTAGATGTAGACGTCAAGAAGAAGCGCACTCTTTTTATACCCTTGTCAGCTGATTCCACATAGACGTCTACAGAACCTGTTCAATTAAACACTTATACAAGTAGAGCCCCCCCGACAGAGTGGAGAGGGTATTAGCATTCCCCATTTCCCCATTCTCTGATCCATCAGAACAATTACACAAGCAAAAACGGATCCTGTCTGAGGAGCATACACCTTCACTCAGTCAGCATTTGCTCAAAAATCTATCAGTATTGCTAAAGGCTAAAAAAAGGAGTGGCTCTAAAACAGAGATGACACAAGAATGGAATATTTGCATGTCTTCTGTGTTTTCTACCCACTCCTGGTTTTCGCTACCAAATCATAAGCAAATTCTAATGGGATCATACAGGCTTTAAAGCTGCTACACAGACAGGATCTGTTGTGCATCTCATTTTTCCTTTCTTCTGACAGATCAGAAGTAGTGTCAAATAAATGATGATGTCAGCCAGGCCAAAAGCTAAAATAGTGGACTAGTCATAAAATGGGGAGGTTGGGAACAGCATAAGGAGTCCACAGAGTGGACCTATGACATAGTGGTGAGGTGGAAGCAGCATGATGAGAACACAGAGTGGCTCAATGACAAAGTGTGGAGGTGGAGGCATTATAGGGAGGCCAGTGAGTAGCACAATTACAGAGTCTGTAGGTGGCAGCAGCAGCAGCATTAGGAAAAGGCCACCGAGTGGTTAAATGACCGAGTCTGCAGGTGCGGCAGCATAAGGAGACCACAGAGTTCCCCAATGAAAGCGTCTGGAGGTGGCAGCAGCATGAGGAGACCACAGAGCAGCACAATGACAGAGTCTGGAGGTGGCAGCAGCATGGGGAGACCACAGAGCGGCACAATGACAGAGTCTGTATGTGGCAGCAGCATAAGGAGACCACAGAGCTGAGTATGGAGGTGGCGGCAGCATGAGGAAACCACAGAGCGGCACAATGACAGAGTCTGGAGGTGGCAGTAGCATAAGGAGACCACAGAGCAGAACAATGACAAAGTGTAGAGGTGGCGGCTGCATGAGTAGGCCACAGAGAGGCACAATGACAGAATATGGAGATGGCAGCTGTATGAGTAGATCACAGAGTGGCACAATGACAGAGTGTGGAGGTGGCAGCAGCATGAGTAGGCCACAGAGTGGCACAATGGCAGAGTATGGAGGTGGCAGCAGTATCAGGAGGAGGCCACAGAGTGGCACAATGACAGAGTGTGGAGGTGGCAGCAGCATAAGGAGGCCAAAGATAGGCACAATGACAGAGTATGGAGGTGGCAGCTGTATGAGTAAATCACAGAGTGGCAAATGACAGAGTGCGGAGGTAGCAGCAGCATGAGTAGGCCACAGAGTAGCACAATGACAGAGTCTGGAGGTGGCAGCAGCATGAGTAGGCCACAGAGTGGCACAATGGCAGAGTCTGGAGGTGGCGGCAGCATCAGGAGGCCACAGAGTGGCAAGGTGACATACTATAGAGGTGGGTGGCTATACCAGTACCTGCTGAAGATGGTGGGTGAAATAAGGAGCACTTGGCATCAGATGTGTGGCATCAGGCAGGTAACAGCATCAGAATAATAGCTGATACAGGTAGCCAGAAGAAACCGGTCTCTTCTGTCAAAGTGCTGGTGTGGCACCATGATCTAGTCTGATGTATCAGGCATTGGTGTGTGGAAATCCTGGCTTATCCACACCTGACTCATCTTGATGCAGCGTCCCACTATGTGCTATATGTGGGCACTTTAAACTCTTGCTAAATGTCATATCAAATGTATTGTGGTATCATGCTGTAATTCCCTTTAACAGGCTGGCAGTGTCATTTACCTTTATTTGCCCCTAGGTGGTGCTGGCAAGTCAGTGTGTGTGTTAAGGATGAGAATGAACAGAGGAGGAAGTTAATGGAGGAGGTGAATCAGAGCAGTCCACAATGTAGCTGCTGTTTTAGTCCCTTGGCTCTGGCCAGGCTAAGGGAGTATAGAGAACACTATTACAACAGCACAGCACAGACCAGTGAGTCTACCTCTGGATATAAAAAAAAGTCTAGTGGAAGTCAGAGCTAAATTAGTCAATGGACTTCAAAAGCACCAGTGAACATCAGGAACTTAAAAGTACCTGGACACAGACGGATGATTAATGCGCAAAATTATCCTTTACCACACTCCTCTGTGGACATTGTGGATCAGAGTAAATGAAGGAATCCTTACAAATAATGTAGCAGAGGATTTTGCCTGCCTTACTGGAGACCACCCTGTGGATTGCTAATTACAAATAAGAATTTATTATATCCAGTACCAGAGTGCTAGAGCGTGGACACAATGACAGAGAATGGGGGTGGAAGCAGCATGAGGAGACCTCAGAGCGGCACAATGACAGTCTGAAGTCTGAAGGGTGTGGCACCACCAGTAGCAGCATCAGGAGAAGGCCATCAAATGGCACAATGACAGAGTCTGGAGGTAGCAGCAGCCATAGCAGCATCAGAAGAAGGCCACCGAGTGGCACAATGACAGTGTCTAGAGGTGGCAGCAGTATGAGGAGGCCACCGAGTTGCACAATGACAAAGTCTGGAGGTGTCAGCAGTATAAGGGGGCCACCGAATGGCACCATGAGGTGGCGGCAGCAGCAGTAGCAGCATCAGTAGAAGGCCACCGAGTGGCACAATGATAGAGCCTAGAGGTGGTGGCAGCAGCAGCATCAGGAGGAGACCACAAAGTGGCAAGGTGTCATAGTGTGGAGATGGAAGCAGCAGCATCAGGAGACAACAAAGTGACCTGGTTACAGAGTGGGGAGGTGGGGGGCAATACCAATACCCGCTGACGAAGGTGGGTGAAAGAAGGAGTTCTTGGCATCAGATGTGTGGCATCCGGTGGGTGGCAGCATCAAAGTAGCAGCTGAGGCAGGTAGCCGAAAGAAACCGGTCTCTTTTATCAAGGTTTGGGTGAGGCGGCATGGATGATCTAATCAGATGCATTGGGCATTGGTGGGTGGAAATCCTGGCTGATCCAGGCATGATTCATCTTGACAAAGGTCAGTCTCTCCACATTTTGGGTGAAAAGACAAGTTCTTCTTGGGGAAACTATGGCCCCTACTGCACTAAACACCCGCTCTGATACCACTCTACTGGCCCGGCAGGACAGCTTTTCCAGGGCAAACTCCAGTTTGGCTGACCAGTAGTGCAGCGGATCTTTAATGACGGCTGGCAGGATGCTGTCCAAGTATGCCACCAACTGCTGGTTCAGGTACTGCTCCAGGTCTACCTGCTGCTGCTCTTAAGTAGTTTCTTCACTAATCAGGTGAAGAAAGCTACTCATCTGCGACTGTAGACTCAGGCTGCTGCTGATTGAGCTGGTACTGCTCCTGCCACCCCACCCCTCTCCAGTAGCCATGGCAATGGAACGTGATCGTAAAGGGCCCCCTCAGATCTGCGAAAGGATGGACGATGGTTCAGATAGGCAACGGTCAACTGATTACATAGGATGTCTATATAGTAGTTCAGTTTGTCCTCCCTCTCAGTGGGTGTAAAAAAGGCCCCCATTCTGGACCAGTAGTGAGGGTCCAACAAGGTGGACAGCCAGTAGTCATCCCTCTGCCGAATAATGACAATTCGGCTGTCACTACGCAAGCAAGTGAGCATGCATTGGGCCATTTGTGCAAGTGACTTGGAGGGACTCCCTGCTTCCATCTCCACTACATACTGCCACTGTGTTTCTGGGTCCACTGTCTCGTCTTCCTCATCGCCCTGTAGCTCCTCTGGATGCTCCTGCTCCTCCTCTCCTGTCAGTTGAGTAGAAAAATCACCCATTTCACTACACATGCCTGTACTCCAATGTCCTCCTCCTCTTTAAGTTCATCCGCCACAGGGCTCATGTGGCTGTGAGATCTATGCGCCACGTCTCCTGTCCCCTGACCAGCCATTGTTACCACCATCTGTTCCAGGACATGAAGCAGTGGAATGCCATTGTTCATCCCGTACTCCTGGTGACTGACAAACAACGTGGCATCCTCTAAGGGCCTGAGCAAACGGCAGGTGTCACGCATGAGCTGCCACTGGCTGACATCGAAGTTACACAGGGTAGTACTCCTATCCGCTTGGATCATCAAGAAATTGTTGATGGCCTTTCTCTGTTCGTATTGTAGGTCCAAGATATGGAGGATGGAATTCCAACAGGTGGAAACGTTGCATATCAGCCTATGTTGGGGTATGCTGTTCTGCTGCTGCAGCTCAAAGAAGGTGTGCTTTGCGGTGTATGAGTGGCTGAAGTGCAAGCAAAGTTTGCTGGACATTTTTAGGATGTCTTGCAGATGGGTGGAAGACTTCAGTAACCGCTTGACAACCTGAACACACGTGCCATTCAGGGCACATGGCTGAGCCTTCCTTGACGCAGCGCCGACACCATGTTCTTTCCGTTGTCGGCCACCGTGGTTGAGTTGTCGCGGAGAAAGCCAGGATTCGATTTCTTGATGAATCACACTGAGCAGTTCTTCGCCTGTGTGACTCTGTTCACCCAGGGAAACGAGGTGCAGAACAGTGTGACACCACCGTGCCCTGCACATGTGGTATGCTGGAGGGGCACTGTGACTTGTCCCTGCAGTGGAGGCCGAGGACATGGTGGAGGATGAGGAGGCAGAGGCGAACATTGTCGCAGGACCAACGGCGTGACAACGTAGAGGCGGAAGCAGCGTGACCTGGCCAAGTTGCTGGTGTGGCTGTGCAGCAACCACATTCACCCAGTGGGCCATAAAGAACATGTATTGTCCCTGACCGTAGTTACAGCTCCACACGTTGCTAGGGCTGGTGTCACCGGGTGCGGTAGAAAATGGTGTGAACCCCCCAAGCGAACCCAAGTCGGCTCTCTGTCTGCTAAGCGCCCCCCCCCCCCACGTCAACTGTCTGTTTACTATTCAAACCTCCATCCACGTTATCGCTTGGGTTCAATTCTAGCACCCCCAACAGCCCCCCCGCGATCTGTCTTCTGTCTGCTTAGCACCTCCACCCCCCACCCAACATATTTGCATACATATTATATTCTGTGCTATCCTGAATACAGCACCACATACCTTACATCCAGTAACTTCTCTGATGCAGACCTTCTCTTTCCTCATCTCCTCCTTTCAGACCAGACCGCAATGATGATTTTTTATCCATCTCCTATCTCTGTAGTTTGACAAAAGACATCTTAGGTTCCTACTTTTCCATCATCCTCCTACCTTCTTAACAAATCACCTTCCACCTTCAATAATATTAATGATAATGTGCACTAATTCAAAAGTGCTCCCGTTCTGTGTGTCAGTACAAAAAAATTCCCTCAGTGACCCCAGTTGAGCTAATGTCCCCATAATGTGTGCAAGTATAAAATAGCCATATATAATGCCCCTAGTAAATACCCACATAGTGCTCCTCTCCTCTTCTCCATAGTGCCCCCATACTATGCCAGTATAAGATTCCCCCATAGTGTCCCCCAGTTTGTGCCAGTATAAATGCCCCTTCTTAGTACCCCCATAATGTGCCTATATAATATACCCCCATAGTATTCTTCTCCCCTCCAACACCATAGTGTCCCCATAATGTGCCAGCAATGCCCCCAGTAGATGCCCCAATAGTGTCCCCAAGTATGTGCCAGTTGATGCCCCAATAGTGTCCCCCATGTGCCAGTAGGTGCCCCCATAGTGCCCCCCATGTGCCAGCAATGCCCCCATAATGTCCCCCATGTGCAAGCCATGCCCCCATAGTGGCCCCCATGTGCCAGTCATGCCCCCATAGTGTCTCCGATGTGCCAGCCATGTACAGGAGATGAGTGCTTCCATAATGCAAGCGCTCATCTCCTGGTGGTGTCACCCCATCACTGGTGTCACCCAGTGCGGCCCGCACCCGCCGCACCCCCATCGCAATGCCACTGCCGCCATGCTGCCACCTTGCTATCTCAGCCTCTGCCTCAAGGGCAAGCTGCTACACGGGCAAGCTGGCACCCTCTTCTCCTGATGATGATGAACCACTTTCTGCAGCCGGCTCCCAAGTGTGATCGGCGTCATCATCATCAAGTAGTGTCTGCACGTCACTGATAGCCTCCTCAACAGTCTCTGGGTCAGAAGCCTGACTGCTTGCAACACCACCTCCCACACCACTCTCCTCATCACTACTTGCCCGCCTAGCGGAGAAAGCGAAGGATGTCTCCTCTAGATCTTGGCTGGGCAGTAGCTGCTGACTGTCCTCTAGTCACTCATTCTCGCGGTATAGTGGAGCTGAGCCCACAGCATATAATACTTCTGTGGCTGAGAGAACAGCAAAGGTCAGAGACAGATTGAGGACACGTGAGGGCACATGGCCTCCTTTCGGGCCATGCCAACTAAGGGTTGTGTCTGACAAACCCACCGACTGTTGGCTGGGGGCATCTGATGTCACTTGGGATGAAGCGGATGACCGAGTTAACCAATCAAGAACTGAAGAACTGATGTGTTGCTGGTCAAGACATGACCGTTAGATCACACAGGGAGCTCAGGACTCTCGCTACGACTCCTGCTGCCATGCCCCCTTACTCTACTGCAACATTTAGGCCTCTGCCACTCCTCTGTGCATGGCCTGGCAGTTCACTGTCTGACATACTTTTAGCTGAACTGAATAAAATTTAAACAAATTAAAACACCCCTAAAATTGACGAATATATTTTTCTTTTTGTACTGAAATAGGCCATTAAACGCTTTAAACACAAATAACTGCAGAAGTGAACTAAGAATATATTTTAATTTTTGTACTGAAATAAGCCACTAAATGCTTTCACTGCAAATAACTTCCACAGTGAACTGAATATATATTTTTCTTTTTGTACTGAAATAGGCCACTAAACGCTTTCACCACGAATAACTGCAACAGTGAAGTGCATATATATTTTTATTTTTGTACTGAAATAGGCCATTAAACGCTTTCATCATAAATAACTGCAACAATGAACTGTGTAGGAGCAAAAACTTGGAGTTTGGAAAAAGGTAAGTAGTCATACCCTGGATGGTGTGTCGATCTCTCAGCCGCCTCCTGACCCAACGTCATTTCGCCAGATACCTGGCTTGTCCTACATTTGCCTTTGCTGCAATATTTGCCCGGTGTTTATTGCTCATTGGAGCCTTGGAGTTTCATTTATTCATTTCTGCTCTATTAGCAATTTTTTCTCTCCCTGTTTTTTGGTGTGCTGACCTCCCAGCCCCCCCTTGGTTCCTGTTCCTCATCCTTGTGTCCCACCTTTGTGCTGCCTTGTTTTAACATGTATGTATTTATCATTGTTAATAAAGTTTTCTTGATTTTCATTCGCTGAAAATTGTGGTCCAATTTTTGGGTGATATATATGGCTTTATGGATCGTGAGTCAGCAATTTGCTATTTACTTCTGTCCGGTAATAATTGGGTGACCACAAATAACTGTAACAGTGAAGTGTGTGTTTCTTTCTGCAGGGGTTTTGGCGCCATCCCGGAGGAGAGACACGCTATGGGTATGCATTGACATGATGTATTTATATCTGTTATTCTTTGCACTTGCTATTTATTGATGTTTATACTTATATTGCCCTGTGTCTCTCTCTCCTGGATGTCGCCCATTTGTGCACCCCTCTCTCTGTGTCACTTTTTTGCTATATTATACATGCTGCCGCATGTTTTTATTGTATTGTTAATAAAGATTATTTTGATTAAAGCGTCGTCCAGTATACTTCTATAGGTTTTTGTTGCTTTAATACTGCAGGCGTTTATATATTTACATATGTGGATGTTTGGGTGCGGACCAGCACCCTACTAGTGGTTATATTTTTGGTAATATATTCTTTCTGCAGTGCAATAGGCCACTAAAGGCTTTCACTACAAATAACTGCAATAGTGAAGTGCATATATATTTTTCTTTTTGTCCTGAAATAGGCCACTAAATGCTTTCAACATAAATAACTGCAACAGTGAAGTGCGTATATATTTTTCTTTCTGTACTGAAATAGGCCTTTAAACGCTTTCACCACAAATAACTGCAACAGTGAAGTGCGTATATATTTTTAATTTTGTACTGAAATAGGCCACTAAACACTTTGACCACGAATATCTGTGACAGTGAAGTGCATATGTATTTTTCTTTCTGTACTGAAATAGGCCACTAAGTGCTTTCACCGCAAATAACTGTAACATTGAAGTGCATATATATTTTTATTTTGTGTACTGAAATAGGCCACTAAATGATTTCACCACATATAACTGCAACAGTGATGTGTGTATATATTTTTCTTTCTGTACTGAAATAGCCAATAAACACTTTCAACACATGTAACTGCACATATGAACTGAGAATTAGTGAAGAGCGAGCATGCTAAGCTGAATATCTGTCCGGCTCAAGCATCGCTATGCTCGGCACATGGCGGTACTTGACCGATTACCTCATGTGCTCGAGCGCAATGCAGTCTCCGCCCCACATGTTTCGTGGGTTTTTAGCCGCCAATAAAGGTGCAGGTAAGTACTGCCCTCACTGTAATGCCAGTAGCCATGTTGGCTGCTGGCATTACAGTGATTGGCTGGCCAGAACACGTCATCGGGTGCTATATAGGGAGAGCAGAGCGTAGGAAGGGAAAGACAGAGTTGGGAGCAAATTTCACAGTTTTTATTCTGAGAAAGCTTTTCAAGGACCCAAAAGTCCTTTTAATGACTACTGTGTGTGTGCATGTGTTTTAGAGCAGCAACCTGTTTACCTCCTGTAGTCTCAGGAACAGTGCTTCGGAAGGAACAACTAGTGCAGGGGGAGACAGTTGCTGTTTTTACTACCAAAAGCTTTTCAAAGACCCCAAAGTTCTTTAAGGACTACTGTGTGTGTTTGACAGCAACAAGATATTTTTATTTTATACCTATTAGTGACTTATACTGTACATCATCCGCAGACTGTGTCTGTAATAATCTTGGCCACATCTAGTGTCCAAAGTGTGTGGCTTTGTGTAAAAAATACTCAACTACATCTGCAAACAGTGTCTGTATTGCAAATTCCAATAATCTGGGCCTAATATAGTGTCCATAATCTGTGGTGTTCTGTAACCAATACAGTACTACACAATAAAAAATGTCTGTATTGCAGTGTATTGTAGTGTCCATACTGTGTGTCTTTCTGTGACAAATTCTGTACTACATCAGAAAACAGTGTCTGTATCGCAAATTTAAATAACTTGTGCCACATCTACTGTGTGTGCGTTTAATACATATCACTGACATATACTGTACTTTATCCGTAGACGGTGTATGCTAGTCTGTGACATTATCAAGGCTAAATCTCCTGTGTAAAGTGTGCATACACTTACAAATCTTACGCTACTGTACTTGTGACATACTTTTAAGCATATATAACATTTAATATTATGGAGGTGGCCAGTAAGGGCCGTGATGCTGATGGTGCACGCAGAGGCCGTGGCCCTGGGCACGATGAAACTGAGTAAAAGAATGTAGCTGAGGACCTCCAGGTGCACTAACCCTCAAAAACATTATTTGGAAGGGCCTTCCGGTCAGCTGACCCTTCAGGTCAGCTGACCCTCTGAAACATCATTTGCGAGTGCCTTCAGGTCAGCTGACCCTCTAAAACATCATTTGCGAGTGCCTTCAGGTCAGCTGACCCTCTAAAATATCATTTGCGAGTGCCTTCAGGGCAGCTGACCCTCTAAAACATCATTTGCGAGTGACTTCAGGGCAGCTGACCATGTAAAACATTATATGTGAGGGCCTGCAGGTGAGCTGACCCTGTTAAACATTATATGTGAGGGCCTGCAGGTGAGCTAACCCTAAAAAACATGAATTGCAAGGGCCTGCAGGTGAGCTGACCCTGTTAATCATTATATGTGAGGGGCTGCAGATAAACTGACCCTCTAACACATTATGAGCGATGGCACCCTAAAAGGCATGTTGATATGATGGAGGAGGAGGAGTAGAGAAGTCAGGGGCAATCCAGGCCTTGTTCATTTTTATAGGAGTTGACCTGTCAGCATTTTCAGCTGATAGACGGATGCACTTATCAGTTATTATGCCCCCAGCAACACTAAATACCCGCTCTGACAAAACGCTGGCGGCAAGGCAGGCCAGCACCTCTGAGGTGACAGTTTGTGCCACGTGTCCAGCTTGGACACTCAATAGTTGTAAGGCACTGAGGGAGCACTGAGGATGCTGACACGGTCTGCTATGTACTCCACCATCTTCCAAAATTTTTCCCGCCTTGTGACACTAGGCCGCGCATCAGAGTGAGGGTGCTGGCGGGGTGTCATGAAACTGTTCCAGGCCTTGAAGAGTTTTGTCCTGCCTCTGTTCGAACTGCTGTGTGTTCCCTTCATCTCCCCTCCTGGGTTGCACAAGGAACTATGTACTCTGCCTCCAGCGTTGTGAGCTGTAAATTTATCCGCAATGACATTCTGTTCTATTATTATTATGGTTTGTGGTTGTATTATTGTTAGTATTATTATTGTTATTATGGTTTATGGTTGTAAAATATGCTATGGTTATTTGGTTATATGTGAGTTAATTAACAGGCCATGCCATTGGTTTATCTCCACTCTTGTGTGTTACATTTTTAGTTATATTAATGTATAAGTTTGGGATGTTTGTTGTGCTTGGGATACATATGCTGTATGATTGCCATGTGTGTGAGCTTGCCAAGCTCCAAAGCTGCCAACATGTTACGGCTAGTGATGTCGCGAACATAAAATTTTCAGTTCGCGAACAGCGAACGCGAACTTCCGCAAATGTTCACGAACGGGTGAACCGGGCGAACCGCCTTAGACTTCAATTGGCAGGCGAATTTTAAAACCCGCAGGGACTCTTTCTGGCCACAATAGTGATGGGAAAGTTGTTTCAAGGGGTCTAACACCTGGACTGTGGCATGCCGGAGGGGGATCTATGGCAAAACTCCCATGGAAAATTACGTAGTGGACGCAGAGTCGGGTTTTAATCCATAAAGGGCATAAATCAACTAACATTCCTAAATTGTTTGGAATAACATGCTTTAAAACATCCAGTGTGTGTATACGATCAGGTATGATGTTGTATCGATCAGGTAGTGTAAGGGTTACGCCCGCTTCACAGACATTGACAGACCAAACTCCCCTTTTAATGCACCGCAAACAACCACAAACTGTTCATTTGCACAACCGCACAAGGTTGGATACCAAGCTAGCCACGTCCCGGTGATGTCATTGAAGGTTTCTTCCTCCACCCAGCCACGTACAACACCAAGGGTCCCCAAAAGGTGAATTGAATTGATTTTTCGAACGGGGAGATGGTTAAAAAAACGCTGTCTCCCTCCCCTTTGTTTTTATCCACGGTCACTGCGTCTGCGCCGTGCAATTTACTGTCACACCCGATATGAGTGGTATTTTCTGTAGTACTATTCTCATCAGTTTAATCCCTCTAACATCCCCAATCTGGGGGCCATTTATTGAATAGATTTTTTGAACGGGGAGATGGTTAAAAAAACGCTGGCTCCCTCCACTCTGTTTTAATCCACGGTGACTGCGTCTGCGCCGTGCAATTTACTGTCACACCCGATATGAGTGGTATTTTCTGTAGTACTATTCTAATCAGTTTAATCCCTGTTACATCCCATATCAGGGATTGCCTTTTGTGAAAAAAAATTTAGGCCTGGTACCTTCGACTGCCTTCACAATGACAGACCAAACTCTCATACACCAAACTGAATTGATTTCAGGAACCGGGAGATGGAAAAAGCAGCTTGGTCGGTCCTCATACTCCCAAATTGGGGCACTGCGCGTGCACAGAGCAATGTGCTGTGACACCCTATATGAGTGGTGTCTTAACTAGTACTATTCCTATCAGCAGCGGGCGGGTGCGTGGTAACTTGAGAGCAGGTGACCAAAGCTGAGCTGGAGGAGGATGGTGCGTCAAGGTTCTTAGCGGAAGCTGTTGAAGATTGGGTGTCCTGTCTAAGCCAGTCAACTACGTCCTCAGAATTTTTCGGGTTCAGGGTACGTGGCCTCTGAACACTAGGCATTATTCCAGGGACAGTGGAAATCACAGCACCACGACCACGACGGCCCCTGCGGTGTGGCCTGCCTCTGCCTGTCATTTTTTTTTCGATAAGTGGTACTGTGCCACCCCGTATCAGTGGTGGGCACTGGCAGTGGGCACACTACAGTCTGTGGAAGTGGGCCTGACACACACTGGCAGCAGGCAAGCAACTGAAATTAGACTAATGTGTAAAAATTAAATGCCTTATTTATCGGCAAGCTACTGTGCCACCCGGTATCAGTGGTTGGCACTGGCAGTGGGCACACTACAGTCAGTGGAAGTGGGCCTGACACACACTGGCAGCAGGCAAGCAACTGAAATTAGACTAATGTGTAAAAATGTAATGCCTTATTTATTGGCAAGCTACTGTGCCACCCGGTATCAGTGGTTGGCACTGGCAGTGGGCACACTACAGTCAGTGGAAGTCGGCCTGACACACACTAGCAGCAGGCAAGCAGCTGAAATTACACTAAAGTGTAAAAATTCAATGCCTTTTTTGATGCAAAGTCCTTTGCCAGCCGGTATGAGTGGTGGGCACTGGCAGTGGGCACACTACAGTCACTGGAAGTCAGCCTGACACACACTGGCAGGCAACTAACCTTAGATTAAAGGGTAAAAATAAAATGCCTTTTTTTGATGCAAAGTCCTGTGCTACACAGGATGACAGGGGTGGGCACTGGCAGTGGGCACACTACAGTCTGTGGGCCTGCAGCTCCTCACACACAGGCAGGCCAGGCAACTGCAATATATATATGGAGAAAAAAAAAAGCAGACTAATGTTGCAGCCCTAAAAAGGGCTTTTTGGGGTGCTGTCAGGACGCTGTCCTTACAGCAGAGATCAGATGAGTCTTTCAGGACTGGAGTGGACACTGAATTCACTAGCCTAGCTATCGATTTCCCTATTAAATCAGCAGCAGCTACACTGTCCCTCCTCTCACTAAGACTGCAAATTCCGAATGAATCTAAAATAGATGCTGTTCAGGAGATGGGAGGGTCTGGGAGGGAGGGTATGCTGCTGGTTGGCTGGAATGTGTCTGCTGACTGTGAGGTACAGGGTCAAAGTTTGCTCAATGATGATGTATAGGGGGCGGACCGAACATCGCATGTGTTCGCCCGTTGAGGCGAACGCGAACAAGCTATGTTCGCCGGGAACTGTTCGCCGGCGGATAGTTCTGGCCATCTCTAGTTACGGCCATTATCAGACACAACAACTAACAATTAGTGTTGAGCGAACCCGAACTGTAAAGTTCGGGTTCGTACCGGACTTTAGGGATTTTTTGTGCCCGGACCAGAACCCGAACTTTTCCGTAAAAGTTCGGTTTCGGTGTTCGGCCGTTTAATAAAGCTTGTTGAAAGGCTGCAGGGCAGCCAATCAACAAGCTTTTAAGATGTGTGCCTTAGAAGCCATCACAGCCATGCCTACTAATGGAATGGCTGTGATTGGCCAGTGCAGCATGTGACCCAGCCTCTATATAAGCTGAAGTCACGTAGCGCCGCATGTCACGTTAGCTCTTACTAGTATAGGGATATGATGCTGCTGCTGTGAGGGAATAATTAGAAAAGAATCTGATATCAGAGCTTGGTGTTAAGTCTGTAACTTACAGCTATTTTTATTGTAAGTGCAATGCAACATTTTTGTACTCTGCCCTGAGCCCAGTGACACAAAAAAATAAGTTTTAATCTCTCTGTTAGTTAGGTGGGCGTCGGCGTCCATTTTGTGCAAGTGTAGTGCACTAGCACCTGCATATGTGTCAGGGACAATAATTTAATCCTGTTCTTGTAGTTCAGTGGGCGACATATACCCATTTTTTAAGTGCACCCACACTGCATATGTGCCAGGGGAAGGGAAAATAATATAGGTAATCCGTCTGTGACTTCAGGGACTCAGGGGGTGACATATTCAAATTTTTTTCTGTAAAGTACCCCTGAGCTGCATATGTGACAGTGTAATCAATTCAGTAAATCCATCTGTTAGATTTTCGGGGGATAAATTAATTTTTGCTAAAAAGTACATTTGAGGCCTGCACTGCATTTCTGAGAGTGAAATATAATCAGTAAATACAACTGGGACATTGTGGGCGAAAAAAATCACTAAAGTACATTTGCAGCCTGCACTGCATTTCTGAGAGTGAAATATAATCAGTAAATACAACTGGGATATTGTGGGTTAAAAAAAAATCACTCTTTTTTTTTTTTTTTGCCATAAAGTACATTTGCAGTCTGCACTCCATTTCTGAGAGTGAAATATAATCAGTAAATCCAGCTCTTCGATTCTGGGTGGACATTTCCACGGTTATGAGGCCAGTTATTCACAAGGGGCTTGGAGGGTGTTTTCCTGCTGCACTGCATACCTGACAGTGAAATATATTCAGTAAATTGAGCTGCAGTTAGATTGTTGGGTGCTGTAGTTATATGCTGTAATATCTCCATGATGTCTCCATGATAAATCTGCAGCGTGGGGGCCCCGTGTGGCTTCTACACACTTTCAAAATAATCCTTCAGCAGGGCGAATAGATGCTGGATGACTGGGAAGCTCCATGACCCCTTTTTTCTTTCAAACTACCCCTGCACTGCATACCTGACTAGGAAATATATTCTGTAAATTTGGCGGCGTTTAGATTGTTGGGTGATCTGTACCCTTTTTTTCTTTCACACTACCCCTGCACTGCATACCTGACTGGGAAATATATTCTGCATGCTGGTAAAAGCGCTGCTGATGGCATTCCCACCTGACACCGGGGCCTCAGTGGTAGCACAAGGCGAAGGCAGAAGAGGAGGAAGAAGTCGCCAACGCAGCTGGGGCACTGCCAGCACCTCAGAAGGCAGGGTTAGCATGGCTAAAATGTGGAAAAGCTTTGTCAACACGCCAAAAGAACAAGCACCACCAGCTGATATGGAACGTCTTAGCAGGAGGCAGCATTTCATTAACATGGTGGAACATTATGTGTGCACACTCCTACACGTACTGTCTGATGGGCCTGCCCCATTCAACTTCTGGGTCTTCAATCTGGGCACATGGCCTGAGCTTGATCTTTTGGCCTTGCAGGTGCTGGCCTGCCCTGCAGCTAGTGTATTGTCTGAACGTGTTTAGCACGGCAGGGGGCATTATCACAGACAAGCGCAGCCGCCTGTCCACAGCCAATGTGGAGAAGCTCACGTTCATTAAAATGAACCAGGCATGGATCCTACAGGACTTGTCCGTACCTTGTGCAGAATAGACATGTATACCGACCTCACCCAGCCTTTGTTATACTCCAGCGCACCTTCTCTTTGTTTTCTTATCTATATTTCCCAATGTTTTGGGGTCTACCCAAATAAAAAAATAAAATAAAAAAAAAACAAAACATTTTTCTATCCACATCTGTTTGCAGGGCAATTTTCCAGCTCTTACCCCCTGTGGGGAGTCGCTCTGGTAGACAGCGGTGCGGGTGCAGTACCGAGGCAAAACACAGAGTCCAGGATGTACAATAAACAGTGTTTTATTCACACTGACACAAAAATAAACGACAAACAGTCTCTTGGTGGTAAATCATGCACATCAGAAATAAGGAGGCAAAACAAAACAGGCCAACACAGGTTCAGTCACCTGGGAGGTTTAGGTGCAGGTTCGCACCAGGCTGTCGGCCCAGCCGCAGGAGAATCCACCTTCAGGGTGCCAGGAACAACAACACCTCCTTGCTGAGCTCTTTCCTCGAAGTCAGAGAACTCCACAGTCCTGTTTGCAGCTCCAGGACAATCACCACACAGCTGCTAAGGAGGCTGCCTTTTTAAAGGCCCGGATAAAGTCCGGCCTGGACCGTGGGGAGTAGGCACCCACCCAGCTCTTTGCCTACTCCCAGTAAGAGCCGGCCCGGATTAGCTTTGCAGCCAAACTAGGTAACAAAGTCAAACAGCACTAGCTGCTGCAGACACATAAAACCCGGCTCTCACCTCACCGAGGCCAGGAACCTCGGTGACACGTACCTGCCATCGACTATGATACCTTGCACCCTCTTACACCCCATTTTGGTTCCTTTTGCAGCCCTCTAGAACTTTCCATTACTTTACCCCTATATAGTGCCCCAGTAAATGCCCCCATAGTGCTCCTCTCCCCCTCCCTCCTAGTGACCCCCATAATGTACTAGTATAAAATGCCCCATATATAGTGCCCCAGTAGATGCCCTCAGTGTCCCCCATAATTTGTAAGCATAAAATACCCCTTCTCAGTGCCACCATAGATGACCCTATAGTACTCCTCTCCTACCTTCCCCATAGTACCCACCATAATGTGTCCCAGTAGCCATAGGCCCCCCACTATAATGTGCCAGTAGCCAGATAGGGCCCCCTATAATGTGCCAGTAGCCATAGGCCCCCCACTATAATGTGCCAGCAGCCAGATAGGGCCCCCAATAATGTGCCAGTAGCAAGATAGGGCCCCCCTATAATGTGCCAGCCCAGTAGCCATAGCCCCCCCCCCTTATAATGTGCCAGTAACCAAATAGGGCCCCCCAATAATGTGCCAGTAGCCAGATAGGGCCCCCCTATAATGTGCCAGCCCAGTAGCCATAGCCTCCCCCCCTATAATGTGCCAGTAGCCAGAGAGGGCCCCCCTATAATGTGCCAGTAGCCAGATAGGGCCCCCCAATAGTGTGCCAGTAGCCAGATAGGGCCCCCTATAATGTGCCAGCCCAGTAGCTATAGCCCCCGCCCCTATAATGTGCCAGTAGCCAAATAGGGCCCCCCAATAATGTGCCAGTAGCCCCAGATAGGGCCCCCTATAATGTGCCAGCCCAGTAGCCATAGTCCCCCCCCTATAATGTGACAGTAGCCAAATAGGGCCCCCCAATAATGTGCCAGTAGCCAGATAGAGCCCCCCTATAATGTGCCAGCCCAGTAGCCATAGCCCCCCCCCTATAATGTGCCAGTAGCCAGAGAGGGCCCCCCTATAATGTGCCAGTAGCCAGATAGGGCCCCCTATAATGTGCCAGCCCAGTAGCCATAGCCCCCTATAATGTGCCAGTAGCCATAGCCCCCTATAATGTGCCAGTAGCCAGAGAGGGCCCCCTATAATGTGCCAGTAGCCAGATAGGGCCCCCCAATAGTGTGCCAGTAGCCAGATAGGGCCCCCTATAATGTGCCAGCCCAGTAGCTATAGCCCCCCCTTATAATGTGCCAGTAGCCAAATAGGGCCCCCCAATAATGTGCCAGTAGCCCCAGATAGGGCCCCCTATAATGTGCCAGCCCAGTAGCCATAGCCCCCCATAATGTGCCAGTAGCCAGATAGGGCCCCCCAATAATGTGCCAGTAGCCCCAGATAGGGCCCCCTATAATGTGCCAGCCCAGTAGCCATAGCCCCCCCATATAATGTGCCAGTAGCCATAGCCCCCCCATATAATGTGCCAGTAGCCATAGCCCCCCCTCATATAATGTGCCAGTAGCGATAGAGCCCCCCCCTATAATGTGCCAGTAGCCAGATAGGGCACCCCCCCTCATAATGTGCCAGTAGCCAGAGAGGGCCCCCCCCCTATAATGTGCCAGTAGCCAGATAGGGCACCCCCCCATTATAATGTGCCAGTAGCCAGACAGGGCCCCCCCTATATTGTGCCTGCCAGTAGCCAGATAGGGCCCCCTATAATGTGCCAGTAGCCAGATAGGGCCACACCCCTATAATGTGCCAGTAGCCAGACAGGGCCCCCTATAATGTGCCAGTAGCCTGATAGGGCCCCCTATAATGTGCCAGTAGCCAGACAGGGCCCCCCCTATAATGTGCCAGTAGCCAGATAGGGCCCCCCCCTATAATGTGCCAGTAGCCAGATAGGGCCCCACCCCCTATAATGTGCCAGTAGCCAGACAGGGCCCCCTATAATGTGCCAGTAGCCTGATAGGGCCCCCCCTATAATGTGCCAGTAGCCAGACAGGGCCCCCCCTATAATGTGCCAGTAGCCAGATAGGGCCCCCCCTATATTGTGCCTGCCAGTAGCCAGATAGGGCCCCCCCCTATAATGTGCCAGTAGCCAGATAGGGCCCCACCCCCCTATAATGTGCCAGTAGCCAGACAGGGCCCCCCCTATAATGTGCCAGTAGCCTGATAGGGCCCCCTATAATGTGCCAGTAGCCAGATAGGGCCCCCCCTATAATGTGCCAGTAGCCAGAAAGGGCACCCTATCAGTGACAGAAAAAAAAAAAAAGTCAGAAGACTTATACTTACCTCCTGGAGCAGGACCTGTCCTGAGCGAATCGAGCGCCTTCACTGCTCTCCCGCCTCCAGCGCTGCTGATTTCTTTACTGCAGCGCAGCGGCTCAGTCAGGCGGCACATTGACGTCATCGCGCCGCCTGCGCCGGTCCGGCGGCCTCTCTGATAGGCTGCCGGCAGCACGCCTCCCCGTCTCCCTCCGCAGTCCGCAGGCCAGGTAAGAGCGGCGGCGGAGGCAGCAGTGCCCTAAAAGTGTATGAGTAAGACAGACTGACATCATTCCGGCCAGCCGGTCGTGACAGTGAGGCAACAGAGAGGCCCGGAGGGCAATTGCCCCCCTGCCCCCCGGCCCAGTCCGCCCCTGCTTGTTGCAAATGTGCTCCACACATTTCTGTGACCAGCTAGTCCCTGGCTGCTTTGACTGACAGTGCCTGACAGTGATAAAGCAGCTAGGGAGGGGCTGGCCACAGAAAGGAGTGGAGCTTGGGTGCAACCAGAGCAATGATGACGACCTCATTGCACAAACTTAATTTGCATATTAAGAAAAAGTATCATAACTCTGGAAATCCTCAGATCAGCAAAGGAAAAACAGCATTTTAAATCAGATGAATCACAGCTACATGTCTATTCAAAGAGTTTGATAGGGAAGCCACTGTTGACAGATTCCTTTTAAAGGGGTTGTCCCACAAAAAATATTCTACAGTTTTTAAACAGCACCTGATTCTCAATACTTTTGTAATAGCATGTAATTAAACAGTGGCATAGCCACTGAGTTCTTCAAAAACCATAAACCTGATGTTTTTTTATTTTATTTTTTTTAATTATTTCTTTGTTCAGCTTGGCCACACATGCTCAGTTTCATCCTTCTTCTTCCTCCTGAGCTGTGATTGAGAGAGAGCTACAACAGAATGGACACGCCCCCTGAGCTGCAGCATAAAAGACACTCCCCTTAAGCTGCCAACTTGACATAAATCTAGCAGAGCAATGAATGGGGAGATCTCTGGACCCATGTGAGGTACAGGGCTGATTCTAGCTTTGTTAGAAAGATATTGTCATGTTCTATATGGTGTCTGATTTTCCATTAATCATGGCATAACTCCTTTAAGCGAAAAAAAAATATGTTTTACAACTTCCTCATGTTGAAATTCTATAGAAAAAGGAAAAATATGTATCAGCAATCTATAGTCTGTATCTCATTTAGCAATGTGAAAGTCAGTAGGGCAAGAGGTCAGATGGAAGAAAATTAATCTATGTCACAATAGGTTCCATACATTAGACTTATTTGGATAATAGTTTCATTCTCTTGCACCTTGTCTAGTTTGTTGGGCATGATATTTTCCTTTCTTTCTTAGCAAAAGCGCTTTCACTTATGTAACAACAGGGCTTTGCTTGTTAACAGGAGTTGACATTTCATTAGGAAATCTAATTTTCTGAAGTCACACAATATGCCATGCACATTCATAGTATTGAATAAAGCCCAGAGAGAGGGAGAAGCCCATGTTGATCCCGAGAGGCAGAGGAGCACCCCAGTCACCACACTAATGTGTTGTTATTTGTAAAAGCTTTTTCTTTTTATTTTTTAGTCACCACTCTAGCAATCTAAATACCAAGCAAAACGTATATAAACAATATGACGGTAAGCTTTGCTTTTTTATCTCGAAATGTTCTGTTTTTTCCATTTATTCCAGTGGAATTTCAGAAATGGCTATAATAGATATTATACAGTGATGATTGGTAAAAGCTTGTTCTGCCTTTTATATGTTAAATTTCATCTCATCATGGTAGACACAAAACCATTTTAGAGCGATGCCTAGCACAGTGGGAGAACTGGGGGCACACAGACTCTAGATCTCCATGCTGACAGCCTGCATAATTGCTCCCCGATGACTGCAGACACCTAAGGATTGTCTCACTGGTACTCAAAGGCCACTTAATAATCCTACAGAAGGTGAAAAGTTCTTTCTCTATAGGAGTCTCCTCTGCAAACTTTGAAAAAATATCCTCCGTCCAGGTCATCTTACTACCTACAAAGCCATTTTATAGTTGCATAATACCGGCAAATCTAAGCCTAATTTTTTAAAAGGGTTGTCCCATAAAAAAAATTCTACAGTTTTCAAACCAGCACCTGGATCTGAATATTTTTGTAATTGGATGTAATTAAAAATGTTGCATAGCCGCTGAGTTATTCAATAAAATGTATCTGTATAGCGCCACCTGCTGTTTGTTTTTTCTTATTTCTTTGTTCTGCCCACTGGGAAGACCACACATGCTCAGTTTTAACCCTAACCCTAATTGTCTCCTGAGCTGTTATAGGGAGAGCATGTACACCCTTTCTTAGCTGCAGCAGAAAAGACAATCCCCTTGGGCTGTCAGCTTGATATAAATCTAGCAGAGCAATGAATAAGAAGATCTTTGGGTCCATGTGAGGTACAGGACTGGTTCTAGCTTTGTTAGAAAGAGATTGTCACGTACGATATGATCTCTCATTAAATTTTTTTACATTAGTCATGAGTAGGGATAAGCAAATCAAAATCGACTTCGAGGTGAAATTTCAGGATAAATACGATTCGCCACAAAGCCAAATTTTCTTTGTGCTTTGCGGTAGTATCAATTTAATCTGAAATAGTGTAAACAAAATAATAATACTTACCAGCTCCATTTGCTCGCCCGCCGCCATCTTGCTTGAAGATCTTGGCCGAAATCCCGTGTGTGGCGACGTATGACTTCACTACACCGGCCGACGTTATAATGTCATTTTAGGCTGCACAAGATTTTACGCCTGACCTTCAAGCAAGATGGTGGCGACAGTCCCGTCATGAGCAAATGGATCAGGTATTTTTTGTTTTTAAATTTTACACTCTTTTATGTATATTAGATGCTGTGATCAAGTATGAACAAGGCATCTGAGGAGTACAATGACCCCTCACAAAGCAGATTTTTTTGTAAGATTTGGTGAAGCAGCCAGATCAAATAACGCCTTTAAAGTGTAACTGTCATGTTTTCATAAAAATTTTAGCACATGTTACTGCTGAAGCAGCATTATGCATAAAGTAATCTTTAGTTTCTTCACATACCACTGTTTTCCTTGAGTTTTTCCCATAGTTACGGCTGTTTAAACATTTACAATATGAGGAACCTCTCAAGATGGCTCCTCTGCCAGTTCTCTGAGGCCAAAACTGCTTTCCCTCACTTCCCATACACACTTGCTGTAGCCAGAAGGTTCCTGCCAGCCAATCAGATTAGATTATTGAGAGACACGCCTCCTCACTCTGAAGTCTAATGCAGGCATGCAGTGTGAAGGACCGCCCCTCCGTCTCCCTGTCTTCTTAGCCAGAGACAGACAATCCATAGCAACTGACTTTTAAGGGAGCAGTGGAAAGGGACAGAGGACATTAATGAAAGCTGTTATTATAAGGTAATTGCAGATCTTTAGACAATCATTGACAGACTAAATCATGTTGTAAACATGCCTAGTTCTAATAAATTAGCAAATAAAAAACAAATATGGCAGTTACACGTTAAGTTATTTCTCCTTGTAGTCCTAAAATGTATAAATCTATAGACATGTTATGTGCATCATTAGTGGAAGATCACTCAACTGCTACAGGGCCTGCTCACTGTACTGAGTTGAATGGTGGTTGCAGGCTGTCAGAATAAGGATATATTAGGTAATGACCATGAATGCATTTCTCAGCAGTAGTGGGACCTATTTTAAATTTTGCCATGCATTTTGCTATATCTACAAACAGGACTTTCAGATATTTCTTTCTGGTCCATTTCAGGTTTTTCTTTGACAATAGTTAAAGGCAGAGCCTAAAGGGGTTGGCCCATTTCACACATTGGTGGCATATAGTTAGAACATCAATGATAGCTGAGTGTTCCAGCCCTGGCTCACCTATATTCTGGAATTCCCATAGAGGTGAATGGAAAGTGGCCATGCTTGCACAGTGCCCTCTCCATTCACTTGTGTAGGAGTTCCAGAAATAGCATAGTGCACTCGCTCGTCTTTTTGTGGAACTCCAATAGAATACGGCACGTGGTGTGCTCTCCTTCACTTTGAAGATCCCCTTCTAGAGGTGGGACCTGCAGCCTTGTTGCTCATATATACTAATTTTCATATATCTTAAGACATCATTTTTCTCAGTAATGCGGGGACATATGAACATGGGACCAACACAGATGCCTTCCATTGCCAAGCACACGTGCAACAGGTCAGCCAGCTACAAATCTGCTGACAGATGCCATTTTAGTGTTTATTTAGAACTTCACAAATTCACTTTTGGTCCAGTCCAGTACAGAAACACACACATGTAAAAAGTGGGATGTAATAATATGGGGGTCATTTATCAAATTGGTATAAAGTAGAATTGGCTTAGTTGCCCATAGCGCCAATCAGATTCCACCTTTCATTTTCCAAAGGAGCTGTCAAACATGAAAGGTGGAATCTGTTTGGTTGCTATGGGCAACTAAGCCAGTTCTACGTTACACCACTTTGATAAATGACCCCCTATTTATTTAACATAAAATATTATGTCCCATTCTTTACATGTGTGTTATCATGTAGTGTCATGTACAGGGTGGGCCATTTATATGGATACACCTTTATAAAATGGGAATGGTTGGTGATATTAACTTCCTGTTTGTGGCACATTAGTATATGTGAGGGGGGAAACTTTTCAAGATGGGTGGTGACCATGGCGGCCATTTTGAAGTCGGCCATTTTGAATCCAACTTTTGTTTTTTCAATAGGAAGAGGGTCATGTGACACATCAAACTTATCGGGAATTTACCAAGAAAAACAATGGTGTGCTTGGTTTTAACATAACTTTATTCTTTCATGAGTTATTTACAAGTTTCTGACCACTTATAAAATGTGTTCAATGTTCTGCCCATTGTGTTGGATTGTCAATGAAACCCTCTTCTCCCACTCTTCACACACTGATAGCAATACCACACCACTAACCCACATTGGATAGATCCCTCCAAGACTGCTGGAACAAAAAAATTGATGGTATGGTGTGGTATATGGGGTACAAAGATAGTGGGGCCATTCTTCATCAATGGAAACCTCAAGGCCACTGGATATGCGAAATTGCTACGTGATGATGTGTTTCCCTCTTTATGCACTGAAGCTGGCACGTTCCCTGAGTTTTTCCAGCAAGATGGTGCACCACCACATTATGGGTCTCAGGTCCGAGCATTCCTAGATGAACAGTTTCCTGGAAAGTGGATTGGTCATTGTGGGCCAGTTGAATGGCCCCCAAGGTCTCCCGATCTTACCCCCTTAAACTTTTATCTTTGGGGTCATCTGAAGGCAATTATGCTGTGACGATACGAGACGTGCAGCACCTGAAACTACGGATACTGGAAGCCTGTGCTAGCATTTCTCCTGCGGTGTTGCTATCAGTGTGTGAAGACTGGGAGAAGAGGGGTGCATTGACAATCCAACACAATGGGCAGCACATTGAAGACATTTTATAAGTGGTCAGAAACTTGTAAATAACTCATGAAAGAATAAAGTTACGTTAAAACCAAGCGCACCATTGTTTTTCTTGTAAAATTCCAAATAAGTTTGATGTGTCACATGACCCGCTTCCTATTGAAAAAACAAAAGTTGGATTCAAAATGTCTGACTTCAAAATGGCCGCCATGGTCACCACCCATCTTGAAAAGTTTCCCTCCTCACATATACTAATGTGCTACAAACAGGAAGTTAATATTACCAACCATTCCCATTTTATTAAGGTGTATCCATATAAATGGCCCACCCTGTAGTATCGTGTAGCATGTAGTGTTTTTTTTTTTTTAGCATGGCACTTCTGTTGTGGTATGTGTGTCTGCCTGTCATTCTATTTGTATTTTAATACATTTTTGTAATAAAAATGAATTTATATTTTCATATGGCTGGCAGACTGCATTTCTGTATTAGAGGTAAAAAGAAACTTTGCTAAGCATATTTCAGTCTCGTATTGATATTTTAAGAAATCCTCATCCTTGATGAATCTGTAAAGTTACATTCATATCAGATGTGCTCCGGCAAGGCCCACAGGAGAACAGGTGAATCTCACAGTGGCCCCTGAGCTAAGGTGGGCCCCTAATCCCCAACCCACTGCACAAGTGGCACATGGCCCAGTACATCGACTGTACTACTCTACTTACAGATAGGCAGCCTACAGGTTCTCAACCAGCCTATGTCCATATAAAAAAGTGAGTAGATTATTCAACCACCCAGTTTATTATTGTAGTGGCTGAGCTGGCATCTTGGTACAGAGCCTGCCTAGCCAGTATCTTCTTTCCCCAGGGACCCACCATTTTGACATCTGGCAGGGTCCCTAATTACTAATCATCTTACATTTTGCTTGCATGCTGTTGTGTATGTGTTCCTGGCTCAAACAGCTAAGAGGGGAATAGTCCAATGCAGGAACCAGTCAGCGGAATACTGACAGGGTCTTCAGGATAAAACAGTCTGAGGCAAAAGCTAGGCAGCTAGCTATTGTTTAAAAAATGTGTAGGTGCAGTTTTAGAAATTTGCAAAGGGGGATCAGGCAATGCATACATGTAGCCATACAGTTGGCCCCCAGAAATAATTTTACTGGTGGGTCCTAGGCACCCCAGTTGGACATATTCCAAAATCAGCTGTTATCAATGTTTCATAGTAATAGTAAATTTCATTGTTCTGGGTTAGGTCCAAGGTGTGACGCAGTAAAGAGAGAGAGAAGCTGCAGGGACACAGAGCACTGAGTAGAAGCATGATGGTGTTACAGTAGGTTAAAGTAAGGTGCTCTAAACCACAACAGACAGCTGAGGAATTGTAAATACTGGCTGTCCCAGTGCATTGGTGTAGAGTATTTAGCCATGGTATCAGACAACTACTGCATTAAAGCAGAGAGACCAGAGACCAGAAAGAGTAGGGGAGAGATAGGGTTCTCTCCCTGCTAAAGAGGATGACTCAAACCAAAGGGGTTAACCTCTACCATATTGCCAACCAAGGTGGACTTAGATGAAAAGCAATAACAAATTGTGTTACATTCTTGCAACCAGAAAGTGGTTTGTAAGTGGCTAAGGCTGGCATTTAATAGAACTGTCTAGGGACTATGCAACATTACTGGCAAGTGACAGCTGAGTGTCTTATACCAGCAGAACTTTTGGGTGTGGATCCAGTTCAGTGTATTCTCTTGAGGGCGTCATCACACTTTGAGATAGGGTAGCACTGAGGAAAGCGGTGGGAACAGACTATTGCTGTTCTCATGTGACTACGTGCCTGAACCTCTTAGTGAGAGCCATTAAAGTTGTGCCTCCTTGAAAGTAAAGTATCATTTGTGCAACTAATCTGAGCATTCTGCATTTTAGGGGCAACACTTCATGACACCCTGCTAATTAATCCACTCCTTACAGGTGCATACAGTTCGTATCAACTGCAAATATGTTTAAAATATTAATTAACAGCAAGATTCAGTACACAAGATATACAGGACAGGGTTATTTAATAGCAGCAGTGGGGATTTCCTTGCCTTATTGTGTGTAGTGACAAGGGACTGCTTATTAACACGAGAGGGAGCAGAAAGAAGCAGATGAGAATCTTTCTAACATTATATAGTATTTTTGCTAGCATAGCATAACGTTTATATTGCTATGCTGTCTCAGCATTGAGACTGAATGAGTTCTGTTCCTAGTAGTTATAATTATGTTTCATCAGTCAACCACTCATCATTATGTACAGTTAGCCTACATTTTTGTGCACATTAATATTACATAATGCTGTAGGGAATTGAGATGTTTCTCGGTCTTACAGTAATAATGGAACTAGTGATGTATTTCCAACCACAAGCAGAAAATGGCTTGTAACTCTTGGCCATGAAAGCATGAAGAAAACACTCTTCAGCTCCTGAAGAACTACCAACGTAGTAAAGTTTAACTGGACACCGTTGCAGAAAACTTCACATTGACACTTAAATCAGTTGTCCCATGAAAAATATTCTACAGTTTTCAAACCAGCACCTCTATCTAAATACTTTGGTAATTGCACTTAATTTAAAAAATGCATTATTAACTACTGAGTTATTCAACTAAATCTTTTTGCTTAGCGCCTCCTGCTGTTTGATCATTTTCTCTTTTTTCTGCTCACTGAGATGGAAAGATATGCTCAGTTCTATCCTTTAACTACCCACTAGCTGCAGCATAAAGGGCATATCTTTGACAAAGGACATGTCCCCTAAGCTGCCAGCCTGAAATAAATCTAGCAGAACAATTGGAGAAACGAATGGGGCGATCTCTGGATCCATGTGAGGAACAGGGCTGAATTAAATTTTTTATATTGATCATGGAATAACCCCTTTACCTAAACCTATAAAATGGTGAAGTTAATGTTTTCTGAAACAGTGTATTTAATAGTGTTGAGTGCAAATATTTTAAATACGATTTTTTTTTTGAGAATATCGGCACTTCGAGAATTCACGAATATTTATAATATAATGCAATATATTCGTGATGACGAATATTCACTTTTTTTTTAACACAGTACACATAAGGTGATCATGCCTCCCTTCTTCTAGCTTGAAGGGCCAATGAGAAGGCTTTGTCACAGCTTAGCAACATCCATAGCAACCAATCGGGAAGTTGCCTATCCCTTCACTATATAAATGAAGACACTCCCCAGCAGCCATTTTGTGGAGTTTGATGTGAGAGAAAGAGGAGCTTGATTCTGGTGCTTTGCTTTGTCTGATCTAATTTCAAAAAATGAATATAAATACTCTTGATAGTTAGTGTTAGAAAGTAATAGGGAATAGTGTAGGTGAATAAACATAAAATCCGTATACAGTAGTTAGTGTTAGGGCATAGTGTAGCAGACAGGGTCCAGTGTAGGTTATAGAGTTAGTTAGCTTATAACTTATAACTAACCATATGGATTATTATATAATCCATATAGTTAGTTAGTGGGAGTTAGGGAATAGTTTAGCTGATAGTTTCCAGGGCAGGGTGTACTTTAGGTTAGATAGGGATATAGGATAGTGTAGGGTCTGTTTCGTCCATTTGTAAAAAAAAAAAAAATGGTTTCTTAGTCTTATTATCGTAGTGTCCAGTTTGTGTAGTGAATTAGTGTTTTCGTCTTTTGTCAGTGAAAACAAAAAAAAGTCTTTTAATCTCAGTGTTTTAGGCTTTAGTTAGTGTCCACGTCTTTTGTGTGTGAAAAAAGAAAAGAAAAAAAAGGCTTAGTTTTTTAGTGTTCAGTTTGTGTAGTAATTAGCATTTTCGTCTTTTGTCAGTGAAAAAAACAAAAAACAAAAAAAAGTATTTTAGTCTCAGTGTTTTAGGCTTTAGTAAGTGTCTGCGTCTTTTGTGTGTGAAAAACTATATTTCGGTTTATTGTATATTTTATTCTTTTATTTCCCCATTGTGTATATATAAACCCACATCATCATTAGTGCATGCGGGCGTGCAGGCAGCCGTGGTAGGGTAGGGGAGTTGGTTCCAGTGCTGGACAACTGCCAGCACGGGGCCGCTCCTCTACACACGGATGGGCGGGCGCAGGTGGCAGGGGCATCTGCCTCATCTGTGATTTCTTTGGGCGTGGTAACCACCCTATTTCATCTCAGGATGCCGAGGCAGTGGTGGCTTTTGTGACACAAGCCAGTGTCACGGAGTCCTCTGCCCTGCTCATATTTGATAGTGACAGGGACAACTTGGGGGAGGTGATGCTGGAGACTGAGTTGCAGTTTAGTTCGCTGTATGCGCAGGACCTTTTGGAAGGGATGAAGGAGGAGGAAGGGGGGGACTGCCTGAACGTTCCCTAGTGACATCCCTTCCAACTAGTGTGGATGGTTGCAGCCACAGAACCCCCGCACCTAGTCAGACCCAGGTGTCAGAGAGGGGACAGCAGAGCCAGGTCAGGGGCACCACGTCTGCTGTTCCCCTCAGTCCACCACTGGTTGGCCCTGGGTCTGACATTACAGGCGATGAAGAGGAGGGTGACCTAGAATGGGTGCTACCTCCCTTGTCAGATGAAAACAGCACTGATGAGGAAGGAAGGCACCCGAGGCAAATGGTGTGACAGGTCACCAGGGAGCCCAACGGCAGGGGCCCCTCTGGTAATGGCAGCAAGATTAGTCAGCAGCAGCAGTAAGCTCCACCTGTGCGCACCAAGCCCGAACAGGCGCAAGCCAGCACCACCCCATCTGACAGGAGGTCGGTGCGTAAGTCGCCTGTTTGGACTTACTTCACCCTGGCACATGGTGATCAGACTATTGCAATCTGTCCGCTTTGTCATGCCAGGGTGAGGAGAGGGAGGTCTGTTGCTAGGCTGGGTACCACTGCCCTTACTCACCGGAGAGTCAACCACTGGCGGGAGTGGGACCAGATGCAGGGTGGTCGCAGCAGTGCGCAGGGGACAGCAGCTCCTGCCACTGTTCTGAAGCCACCCCACTCCCTTCCAACTATGCATCCCCACTCCCTCTCCTAGAGGTACTGGTAACCTACAGCCAGACCTCTGCCTCCTCTGCACCATCCTCTATCACCTCCACTGCCATCTGGCGCCAATATTCGGTTGCCGAGGCATTTAAACGCACCGCTGCCTACTCCCCCAGTGACCGATGTGTGCGTTCACTCAATGGGCTCCTGGCAAGGGTTATCGCCCAACATCTGCTGCCCTTCAATATTGTGGACTGCAATCCATTCCGGCAGATGTTGGAGCAGGCCCAACCCAGATGGCGTGTCCCCAGCTGCCATTTCTTTCCCAGGACCAGGTCCCTGCACTACACCAGCACGTTGTGCAGAATGTATCCCTGTCGCTGGATCATGCTGTCAGAGACAGGGTGCATCTGACAATGGATGCCTGGAAGAGCAGGCATGGGCATGGACGGTATATAAGCTTTACTGCCCATTGGGTGTCCCTCTGAGGCACCGGGGAGGGATCATCAGATGTGGAATCTCAGTTTGTGGTGCCCCGGGGTGTCCAGGGGAGAACTGGTGCTCTCCCTCCAACTACTCTCTCCACTGCTGCAGAGCCCCCCAGCAAGTGTCCCCGTAGCTACGCAAGCGTGGGCCACTTCTGCTGCCAGGCCGTGCTCCAGTTTGTAAGCTTAGGGGAAAGGATACACACTGGACCTCATGTTCTGGCTGAACTCAAGGCTCAGGTCCAGAAGTGGCTGACATCCCGAAGGCTACAGGCAGGAATGGTTGTCTGTGACAACGGCAGCAACCTCCTGGCCGTCCTCCATTTTGGCGGCCTTACTCACGTGCCCAGCAGGTTACATGTTCTCAACCTTGTGGTACAAAAGCTCCTACGCACATACCCAAGGTTGAGTGACATTGTGCAAAGGGTACGGAGTATTGCCAGTCACTTACAACGCTCCCCAACCGTGTCCCTGTCCAAACTGCAGCAGGACAACAGCCTGCCCCCTCATAGGCTGATTGTTGACAGTGTGACACGGTGGAACTCCACCCTCCACATGCTGGAGAGGTTGTGGGAGCAGCGACAGGCGGTCAAGGAATACCTGCTGGACCAAGGCACTTCCGGGCCATTATACCCAGACCCCTACATCACCAATGCGGAGCGGGGGCAGATACACCAGATCTGCCATGTGTTGGCACAATTCAAGCAGGCGACCAAGCTAGTCAGCGGGGAGCGTGTCAGCCTCAATGACGCGCTTCCCATAGTGTTCCTGCTGGACAGGACACTAGATCAGCCTGCTCGAGGCTGGAGAGAGAGCCTTGGGGGAGCAAGAAGAGGCAACACTGCTCCATCAAGACCAGGCCAAGGACAAGGAGGAGGAGACATTTTTTGATGATTTTGATGACGTCCAGGAGTCTGGGCCTGGTCAGGAGGGAGAGCTGGTGCTGGGGCACCGTTAGTCTGGGGATGGGGCGATTCCCACAGGCAGCAGCAACAGGAGGACCAAGAGGTCATGGTCCCGGGCAGCCAAGAAGAGTCACAGCGGGCTGTCCTCTTCCCCATGGCTGCCCACATGCTGCGCTGACTTCGGAGGGACCCCCGGATCAGCAAATTAAGGAGAGGGATGAGTTTTGGTTGGCTAACCTTTTAGACCCTCACTGTAAGGGCAAACTGGAACAGTTCATCCCAGCCAGGCGGCGATATTACCGCATCCAACAACTGCGGGCCAGTCTGCTCTGCCGGTTGAAGGAGGCTAACCCTCTGCCTCATGCTCCAGTTGTCCCCGCTCATCTCACCCAGCCGGTGCTTTTAATCATGTATTTATAGATCAATTTATGTATTTCTGGATAAAATTTTTATTTATTTATTTATATCTTTGTTGATATATTTATATATTGATGAATTTGTATAATCATGTATTTATAAATTAATTAATAGGGTTGAGTGAACTTGTATTTTAAGTTCGGCGTCCAAAGTTTGGGTTGGGCTTATCGAAAAATTCCATTATGGATTCCGCTACCACGGACCATAATGGAATTTTGAATCCATAAGGGGATTCTTCGATGAACCCGAACCTTGGACAACACTAAGGACCTGGGGTGACGTCACTGTCATGTGATCAGTACAGGGGGCGTGGCTCAGTACTGGATTAGATAAGAGGTGGTAAAGGGCCTGGTATAATGATCATGTGACATGAGGGGCGAGCTCCTCTGCTCTGTGTGGAGAAGAAGGAAGTAGAGCAGTGAAGGACGGTTGCGCGAACTTGGGTTCCAAATTCCGTTATGGTCCGTGGTAGCATATCCATAACGGGATTCTAAGATAACTCGAACCCGAACTTTGGACACCAAACTTAAAATACAAGTTTGCTCAACCCTATTAATTAATGCATTAATTTTTACTGTATTCAGTGATTCATTTATTGCTATATTTCGATATAGATGAATCTTTTAAATTAAGTATAATATTGATTGATTATTTCATTTAATAATTTTTGGATCAATTTATTTATATATTTTTTTATCTACCAGCAATCCAGAGGGCAGCTGGATTGGCGTTGTTCAAGTTCTGGCGGTATTGTGGTCAAGTTCCCTTGCAATTTAATATAGACTGTTCCTAATTCTAGCACCATGTTCCTAGTTCTAGTGCCATGTTATTGTTACGGGCTTAATATGTAATTAATATATATATATATATATATATATATATATACATACATTTTACAAGAATATGTAAATTGAATGTATAAATACATAAGAGGTTCCATAAATGTAACAAAAAAATAAGGTAAATAAACCATCCAGTAGAGCGGAGTCTGTAATCTGTTCTAAAGCCACCATGTGTTCTCGAGTTACATAGAACTGCAGGCAATCTTACCCCAACTTCAGGTAAACTTACCCCACTAAACAAATTCAGCTTTGCTTCATTTTTGTGGACTTGACATAGAAATTCATATCCTTTAGCTTACTGAAAAACGTACACTAATCCGGTTATATACAATGCAGATGTCTGGAGGGGGATAATAATGCAGGGCTTCCAGGGAGAGATGGGGTAGATAGATGTGGTCCATCCGGTTAGAATCTATCTACCCCATCTCTCCCTGGAAGCCCTGCATTCGTCCCCCTCCAGACATCTGCATTGTATACGACCGGATTACGTTTTTCATGAACATAAAGGATTTGAATTTCTATGTCAAGTCCACAAAGATGAAGCAAAGCTGAATTTTCTTAGTGGACCATGCTGCTGCAAGAGGTGTCTTAGTTTATTTTAGTTGTTGCCTAGGTCTGGTGGGGGCCCATTCCTGGGAACACATTACTGCTGCAAACTAAGAACCTGCTGCTGTCTGTTCCTGCTGAGTTAGGACGATCTATGTGTAGGCCTTAGACTAGACCATTACCATGTACCTGCTGCTAGAGCTGTCTGTCCTGATCATGTTGAGTTATAGATTGGCCTTTTACTCCACCGTTACCTTTATCTGCTGCTGCTGTCTGTTCTGATCTAGATGAGATATGTGTCGGCCTTGTCCTACAGCATTCCCATTTCAATGCTGCTGCCTGTTCTGTTCCTGCAGTTAGGCTCAGCTATTGGAGTTGAACAAATACCTGGATGTTCGGGCTCGCTGGGTTCGGACGAACTTCGCTGCAAAGTTCGAGTTCGGGACCTGAACTTGACTCAAACTTGACCCCGAACCCAAACCCTATTGAAGTCAAAGGGACCCGAACTTTGTAGCACTAAAATGGCTTTAAAAAAAGTCCTGGAAAGGGCTAGAGGGCTGGAAATTTGTATAGGGAAATAACATAAAAATTAAAAATAAACGTTCTAAACCTGAGCACAAGTGAGTGACAGTGCCACCTTTCAAACAGAGGATGTGGCAGCAACACCACATCTTTCACCGTCACCTAGCATCTCCACACTATCCGATTAAAGCGTTCAGCTGTCCATCTCCCAATTACAAAGAGAAATAGAAAGAGGAAGTACCCCCCTACCCACCCTCGATCCCTGGCCCTGGTCCTTTGAAATGCTGTCATTCTGTCTGGTGGAGATGGATGGAGACTTTTAAAAAACTTATGGCAGTAGCTATCCCACAGTACGTGGTTCCCAGCCGCCACTACTTTTCCAGGCAAGCCATCCCTTCCCTGTACAACCAAGTTGCGGAAAAAAAATCAGGTGTGCACTGCGCAACGCCATCTGTGGCGAGGTCCACATAACAACCAATACCAGTAAGCACGGGCAGGGAAGTTATATCTCCCTAACAGCACACTGGGTAAATGTAGTGGCGCTTGGGCCAGAGGCGGATAGTAGTTTGGCGTATGTCCTTCCGCCCCCGAAGATTGCAGGGCATTTCTCTTTGCCTCCTGTTGCCTCCTCCTCCTACTCCGCTTCCTCCTTTTCTACCACCTTATCATCCGCTTGGCGTAACACCTTCACCAACAAAATCAGCACAGCCAGGGGGAAACTACAGCAGGATGTTCTGAAACTCACCTGTTTGGGGGACAAACTCCACACCACACAGGAGCTGTGGACGGGCATGGAACAGACCGGTGAGTGGTTGGTGCCACTGAGCCTCAAGTCCAGCCTGGTGATGTGCGATAATGGGCGAAATCTCGTAGCAGTTCTGGACCTAGCGGGTTTGACACACATCCCTTGCCAGACGCATGTGCTAAATTTGGTGGTGCAGAAATTCCTGAACACCTGACAGTGAAAATCAATTCAGTTAATCCAGCTCTTAGATTCTGATGGGACAAATTCACTTTTATTAGTGCTCAAGGACCCCTGCGGCCTGAGCTGCAGATGTGATAGGCAAATAATTTTATTAAATTTGTCGGTTAGATTGTTGGGTAACATTTCCACCGTTATCAGGACTTTTTATTATAAATCGTAACAAAAACTATACAAGGAATATTTCAAAAAGAGAAAATTAACCAGGCCACAACAACCAGCACCACCAGAGGCAGCATTTCTGCAAAATGGTGGAATAGTATCTGTGTACACGCCTACACATACTGACTTATGGGTCTGCCCAGGGTCGTAGCTACAAGGGAAGCAGGGAAAGCGGCTGCTTTGGGGCTCTGACCCAGAAGGGGCCCATCCAGGAGGAGGAGGACTAAAAGACTTTGTCAGGGCCCCCTGAACAGTATTATGCAATGAAATTATATACAGTGACAGTATACTACAGCACACTTACTCTTTGTTTTCTTTTTTATATTTCCCAATGTTTTAGGGTCTACCCCAATTTATAAAAAAAAAAGAAAACAAAACATATTGTTGTTGGCGACTACCTTTGGCTTCACAGCCAAAAATAGCCTTTATGTCAGGCAACAATGTAACCGCCAATTGTAATGAATTAAGTTCTCTGTCTGTTATGCAGTGCAGGGGTACTTTGAAAGAAAGAAGGGGAATAGATCAGCCAGCAATCTGAACTCCAACTAATTTGCAAAATATATTTCCCAGTCAGGTATGCAGTGCAGGGGTTTATATATGGCAAAACTGGGTTAATGTCACCCAGTAATGTAACAGACGATTTTTACAAATTTACCTCCCTGTCACCTATGCAGAGCAGGAGTCTGTATACGGCAAAACTGGTAAAATGTCACCCACGAAGGTAACAGACTTTTTTTTAGAAATTTCACTCCCTGTCACCTATGCAGAGCAAAACTGTTGCAAATTGTATATAGCAAAACTGGGTTAATGTCACCCAACAATGTAACAGATGAGTTTTACAAATTAACGTCCATGTCACCCATCTAGCATAAAAAATTTGATTCATTATAGCAGTAATGTAACTGTAGTATGTGACGGTTTAATTGGACTGTCAGAAATGCAGCATAGCCCGTAAAGTTACTATCTAGCAAAAAAAGTGTGCTTTTTTATAGCTGCAAGGTAACTTTAATGGTTTTATTGGACTGTCAGATATGCAGTGCCTGTTGCAGACACATAAACTCACTTTAGGTCACAAAAATATGTGACAGACTGATAAAATTGAATAATTTTCACTGACAGGTATGTACTGCAGGCCGCAGGGGTACCTGACCGGCCAAAAAAGGGAATTTGTCCTCCAATGAGCTACCAGAACATAATTAAAGTAATGTCCCTGGCACACATGCAGTTCACATGCAGTTGCAAGTGCACTGCACTTGCGAAAATGGCCGCCGACACCCACCAAAGTAGCAGATGGATCAAAAGTTATTTTTCACCGTCACTGGGCTCAGGGCTGTGTACAAATATGTAGCATAACACCCTCAATAATCGCTGTAGTTTGAAGATTTAACACCACCAAGTTCAACAGAATTCTTCCCTAATCGCTCCCTCACAGCAGCAGCATCCTATCCCTACACTGAGAAGAGCAGAGTGACGTGCGGCACTATGTGACTCCAGTCTATATAGAAGCTGTGTCACATGCTGCTCTTGTCCAATCACAGCCATGCCATTAGTAGGCAAGGCTGTGATGGCTTTTTAGGGCAAACTAGTTAAACGCTTGTTGATTGGCTGCCCTGCAACCTTTCAAAAGGTGCCAAGAAATCGCTGTACACTGAACCCGAACCCGAGCTTTTACGGAAATGTCTGGGTTCGGGTACCAAAAACCCTAAAGTTTGTTATGTTCCCTGTTTGAGTAGAGACTGCTGGAGATAGCAGAGCATTTGTACTCAGCTAACTTTAGCAGTCCTTTAGAGTTGAATGGAGTGGCAGCGTGCATGTGTAACCACTGCTCTACTCAGAGAAACTTGGGTTCCCATTCTCTTCATTGGTCAGGGCCCTAGCAGTCAAACGCTCAGCTATCAGACACTTACCCATATCATGTGGATAGGGGATAAGTCTTTATAGTGGTATAACCCCTTTAAGTGTCAGGTAAAACTTCAAAAAGTGCATTCAAAAAGCCTTCAGACCCTTCAACTTTTTTAACATTTTGTCATGTTATGGCCTTGTGCTGTATAAAAAAAAAAACATTTCCCCCTTCATTCAAGTGAAAACAGAATGTTAGAAATATTTCCTAATTTATTGAAAAGTAAAATGCAAAATCTTGCATTGACAGAAGTATTCAGGCCTAGGAATGAGCGGCCCGTGGATGTTTGGGTTCGCCAGGTTTGGCCGAACTTCAGGTCAAAGTTCGGGTTCGGGACCCGAATTTGACCCAAACTCGAACCTCATTGAAGTCAATAGGGACCCGAACTTTAGTGCACTAAAATTGGTGTAAAATAGTCATAGTAAGGGCTAGAAGGCTGCAAAAGGAAGCAAAATAGGGGGTAAGAGCAGGACAGTTGTAAACAAATGTGGATAGGGAAATGACTTAAAATAACATAGAATAGAAAAAAGTAAAAAATAATAATCTTGAACTAGGAAGCGGAGGTCAAAGTGGAGTAGGAGGCTGAGGCGGTAGACATGGCGGTGTAGGTGGAAGCGGCGGTGGAAGAGGAGGAGTTTGCCAATGCTGTTTTTGCTGTTTTTGTTTTTTTTTCCTTTATTTATTTTTATTTTTTATTTTTTATAAATTTGGGAAGACCCCAAAACATTGGGAAATGGAAAAGAGAATGCAAAGAGAAAGGGCGCTGGAGTATAACAATGGCTGAGTGCGGCCGGTATACTTGTCTACTCAGCCCAAGGTGCGGACAAGTCCTGTGGGATCCATGCCTAGTTCATTTTAATGAACGTGAGCTTGTCCAGTGTTGGGTGTTGACAGGCAGCTGTGCTTGTCTGTGATTACTCCCCCTGCTGTGCTGTGTGTGTACACACGTTCGGACAATACACTTGCTGCAGGGCATTCCAGCACCTACAAGACCTAAAGGGCAAGCTCAGGCCATGATAACCCTCCCTTCTGAAGTGCTGGTGGTGCCCCATCTGCATTGTCTACTTTTTCCTCCTCCTCTGCCTTCACCTTGTGCTCCCCTTGTAAGGTGTGAATGCCATCAGTAGTTTGTCTACCAGCGTGCACTTGTATTCGTGCATCTTCTGATCATGCTCCAGTGACGGAATTAAGGACAGCACGTTGTCCTTGTAGAAGGGATCCAGCAGGGTGGCCACCCAGTAATCAGCACTGGTTAGAATGTGGGCAACTTGACAGTCATTGCGCAGGCACTGCAGCATGTAGTCGCTCATGTGTGCCAGGCTGCCCAGAGGCAACGACAAGCTGTCTTCTGTGAGAGGTGTATCGTCTGTGTCCTCTGTATACCACGGCACGGCACGCACTTTCTGCAGCAGCTTTGACATATCGGTGTCATTTTCAGGAACCTCTGCACCACCAAATTCAGCACATGCGCCAGGCAAGGGATGTGCATCAAACCGGCTAGCCCCAGAGCTGTTATGAGATTTCGCCCATTATTGCACACCACCAGGCCAGGCTTGAGGCTCAGCGGCACCAAACACTCATTGGTTTGTTGTTCCATGCCCGTCCACAGCTCCTGCGCGGTGTGGGTTTTCCCCCAAACAGATGAGTTTCAAAACAGCCTGCTGTTGTTTCCCCCTGGCTGTGCTGAAGTTGTTGGTGAAGGTATTACACTGACCGGATAAGGAGACGGTGATAGGAGGTAGCGAAGTAGTAGGAGGGGACAACGAAAAAAGTCATGTAATCCTCAGTGGTAGTAGGACATGTGCCAAACTGCTATCTGCCTCAGGCCCAGCCACCACTGCATTTACCCAGTGTGCAGTTAGGGAGATATCATGTCCCTGCCCGTGCTTACTGGTCCGCGTATAGGTAGTTATGTGGACCTTGCCACAGATTGCGTTGCGCAACACACACCTGATTTTGTCCACCACTTGGTTGTGCAGGGCATGGATGGCTAGCCTGAAAAAGTAGCAGCGTCTGGGAACCACGTACTGTGTGACAGTCACCGCCATAAGGTTTTTAATAATCTCTGTGTCCACCAGATAGAATGACAGCATTTCAAAGGCCGGGACTTTTGAAATGCTGGCATTCAGGGCCAGGGATCACAGGTGGGTAGGGGGGGTACTTCCTCTTTCTCTCAAGTGTTTGGGGTATGGACAGCTGAATGCTTCCATGGGACAGTGTGGACATGCTGGGTGACGGTGGTGGTGTTGCTGCCACATCCTCTGTTTGCAGGGTGGCAGGTGCCACTGTCACTGTAGAGGCTGAGACGACAGCTGAAGAGGGAGCAAGAGAAGCCTAAGATCTTTTGTGTTTTTTCAGGTGGGTACTTCACTGCAGCTCTTGCTTTGCATTAAGATGCCTGGTCATGCAGGTGGTGCTCAGGTTTAGAACATTCATGCCTCGCTTCAGGCTCCTTCCTATTGCCCAACGTACAAACCACTTACGTCTTGTTGTCAGCACATTGTCTGAAGTACTGCCATGCCAGGAAACTCCTTGGAGCTGGCTTTGGTGTGCTCATTCCCTGGGTGTGGTGGGCATTAGCAGGGATACTGGCAAGGGGACGGACACTCTGCTTTTGCACCCTGCTCCCTCTTTTGCTGTGCAGCTGGTGCTGTGTGACCACCGTCTTTCTCTCTGAACTGCACACGTCACTTGCATGACCTTGATTCCATGTGGGGTCTAGGACCTCATCATTCTCCACATGATCTTCCACCCACTCTTCATCCCTGCCCTCCTTTTCTGTCTGCACACGGCCGAAAGCCACAGCAGTTGTCACCTGTGTTTCGTCATCATCATCAGAGACATGCTGCGGTGGTCCTCCCATGTCCACATCCTGAAACATAAGTGGGCATCAGTGCACTCAATCTCTTCCACTTTTGGGGCAGGGCTAGGTGGATGGCCCACGGAACCCCAGACAGCGGATTTATCAAAAAGCAAAAGAGACTGCTGCATGACTTGGGGCTCAGAATGATTGGCTGATTTGCAAGGGGGTGAGGTGCCCATGGGCTGCAGGTGCCAACTCTGCGGTTTCAGTAGGGGACCGTGTGGGAGGGAGGCAATGTGAAGGAACTGGAGGCACTGTCAGCCACCCAATCTACTACTGCCTCTACTTGTTCTAGAGTCATCTTTGAGGTCACCCACCAAACTAACAGACAGATTAACTATATTCATTTCCGTGTCACATATGCAGTGCAAGTGTACCTCACACCAAAAATGGGAATATGTCACCCACCGAACTAACAGATGGATTAACTATATTAATTTCCATGTCGCATATGTAGTGCAGGTGTACCTCACACCAAAAATGAGAATTTGTCTCCCACCATACTAACAGACGGATTAACTATATTAATTTTCCTGTCACGTAAGCAGTGCAATTGTATCTCACACCAAAAATGGGAATATGTCCCACACTGAACTAACAGACAGATTAACTATATTAATTTCCCTGTCACGTATAAAGTGCATGTGTATCTTACACCAAAAATGGGTATATGTCATCCATAGAACTAACAGACAGATTAACTATTATATTTTTGTTAGATCACCATGCGGTCTCAAATAAACGGCACACTCCTAATATATAGATCAACCACGAAAATAAGTGCAAATTTCACCATAAATAAACGATTACAATATAGTTTTTATTGATACCCAAAGTAAAAAAATTATATACTCAGTACAAAAAATAATAAATAAGTGGGCAAAAGAACATAGATGCACAACACCTCAAATAACAGCTCTCCAAAATAATGCAACAATGTATAGACCTGTGAAAATAGTGATAACAGGTAGAGATGTCCCAAACTATTCGCCGGCGAACAGTTTCACGCGAACATCGCTTGTTTGCGTTCGCCACGGTGGGCGTACATATGCAATGTTCGGTCTGCCCCTATACATCATCATTGAGCAAACTTTGACCCTGTACCTCACCGTCAGCAGACCCATTCCAGCCAATCAGCATACCCTCCTTCCTAGACCCTTCCACCTCCCATCAAAAAGCAAGGATAGCATCCATCCTAGATTCATTCTGAAGCTGCAGTGTTAGTTAGAGCAGGGAGAGTGCTGCTGCTGCTGCTGAATTAATATAGGGATTCTAGGGAAAGCATTAGCTACTAGTGTTCTGCGTCCACTCCAGTCCTCAAAGACTCATCTGCTGTAAGGACAGCGTCCTTACAGCACCCCAAAAATCTGTTTTTAGGGCTGGTACATCAGTCTGCTTTTTTTTTATATATATATATATATAAATATATATAATATTGCAGTTACCTGCCCATGTGTGAGAGGCACTCTTTGGATATTGGACCAAATAGTATTTATTCTAAAATGGAAAGTGGGCGATACAAGAACTATATACTCAATAAAACATACTTAAAAGAGCCAGGGCAATCTGGGGATAATCCCCTATAAAGACGACATAATAGCAGCATTAACAAAATTTTTAGGATTATAAATGTATAACAACTTCGGACTGAGTCAAGAAAATTGTAACATGCTTAAATGAACTGTGCTTAAATGAACATGCTTAAAATGAACAGTGAGATGACAACTCTACATGTCTCTACATGTCTACATACCGTATGGAATGGCAACATATCGGTTAGAAGAGAGAGACCGTGAACATGCTTAAATGAACATGCTTAAAATGAACAGTAAAATGACAATTCTACATGTCTACATACTGCATGGAATGGCAACATACCAGTTAGAAGAGAAACCGTGAAAGAGATGATGGCGCTCCTCTCCTCAGGAGGAGTGATAGGTATGGGGAAAGGCTACCAATGAACACGTAAAACTATGGGCATGTGACCGCTCACGAATATCATCATCACCAGAGTGGCGCAACACCTATCTCAGCCCGCCACGTCATACTACTTCCGCCCTTCCCCCGAAGGCCGGTGATGGAGAGGGCAATCACGGCGCGATGACGCCGATTGCCGTCGCCTTCCCCGCATCCGAATGAAGAGAGGGCGGAAGTTGACCAGCAGGCAGAACAGTCATGTGCACTGATGACATGTAAGTTCAAGAACAGCAATCAGGATAAGAGTGGGAGGAGCCTAATAGCGATAATGTTTTACGATGAAACATATCATAAATTACTGAAAAAGACTTAAAAATCACGTTAAAACCAAAAAAGCTTACGTAGTACATTATAAGCAGATAATTACTTCATAACAATTCATAGGTGCAAAAAGTGCTAAGTGCAATAAAGTGCTAATTTAATATGGCATATGCTGGACTAAATAGCAATAATATGTCCGTGGACCAAAACACAAAAATAATGATAATGAAAAAATATATATATATGTATCTATAAAAATACGTTTACTCTAGAAATATAATAATACTTGGTGTTATCTAGAGACTTTTTTTGTACTGTGTACTATGTATATCATTTTTTAACTTTGGTTATCAATAAAAACTACATGTTAATTATTTACGGTGAAATTTGCACTCATTTTCGTGGTTGATCTATTATATTTTTGTGTCAGGGGTACAAAAATGGTGCATTGCACCCACAAAAAATCATTATAGAACACCCGCAAAAAAAATAGCCAGATTCGTAACACTCTCCCTCGCTTCAGCTGCCTGCTTCCTATCCCTGTACTACAGAGAGCTGATCGGCGGTGCTACACGTGATCCAGCTTGTATAGAGGCTGGGTCACATGATGCACCATTACAAGGCATGGCTGTGATGGCTTCTAAGTGCCCACAGCTTAAAAGCTTGTTGATTGGCTGCCATGCAGCCTTTCAATAAGCTTTATTAAATGCCCGAACACCGAACCCGAACTTTTACGGCAAAGTTCAGGTTCAGGTCCGCGTACCTGAACTCGCAAAGTTTGGTACGGACCCGAACTTTACAGTTCGGGTTCGATCAACACTATACAGGCCTTTACTCAAGACTTAGTTGAAGCCCTTTTGGCAGTGATTACAGCCTCCAGTCTTATGATGCCACAAGGTTTACATACTTGGATTTGTGGATTTTCTGTCATTTTTCTCTGCAGACTCTCTTAAACTTTGTCAGGTTGGATGGGGTCCATCAGTGGACAGCCATTTTCAGGTCTCCTCAGAGATGTTTGATTGATTTCAAGTCAGGGTTGTGGGTGGGCAACTAAAGGACATTCGCAGATTTGTCCCTAAGCCACTCCTGTGTTATCTCAGCTATGTGCTTAGGGTTATAGGTGAACCTTCAGTCCAGTCTAGAACACTGGATAAGGTTTTCATTAAGAATATCTCTGTACTTTGCTCCATTCAGCTTTCCCTCAACTCTGACCAGTCTCACTGTCCCAGTCACAGAAAAATACCGCCATAGCATGATGTGCCACCACCATGTTTCACTGTAGGGATGGTATTGGGCAGGTGATTAGCAGTGCCAGAATAATGCTTAGAAATGAGGCCAAGAAGTAAAATCTTTGTTTCATCAGACCAAAGAATCTTGTTTACCATAGTCTTCAGTTTTTGTTTTTTTTTGCAAACTCCATGTGGGCTTTTATGTGTCTGTTACTGAGGAAATGCTTCTTTCTGGCAACTCTGCCATAAAACCCAGATTGTTGGAGTGCAGCAGTGGTTGACCTTCTGCAAGATTCTCTCATCTGAACAAAGTATCTTTGGAGCTAAGCCAGAGTGACCATTTGGCTCTTTTCCACCTCTTTTACCAAAGCCCTTTTTCCCCGTTTACTTAGTTTGGTGTTTTTTTTTTTGTACCCTTTTGTGCCTCCAAACAGTTGTGTCTCTGAGTTCTACAAATAGTTCTTATCTCTTCATGGCTTGGTTTTTGCACTGATATTGAATTGTCACAAGGGTGGGCCTTTCCAAATCATGTCCAACTGTCATAATACAGGGCTGATTACAGTGAAGTCACTGTAAAGCAGAGATAAGGCCTCTTTCACACTATCGTTTTTGCTTTTCGTCCTAGAGTTCCGTCCTCGGGCTCTAAGACGGAAAGATACTGATCAGGATTTTCCCAATGCATCCTGAATGGAGAGAAATCCGTTCAGGATGCATCAGGATGTCTTCAGTTTAATACTGAGACGTTTTTTGGCCGTAGCAAAAATCCTGAAGGCATGTCGCAAGCACGGATCCGGATTAATGCTTATTAATGCTTATTATAAGCTAAACGTTGTTTCGGCACATAAACGGATCCAACGTTAAGCTTTCTGAATGGTAACCATGGCTGCCAGGATGCTACTAAAGTCCTGGCTGCCATGGAAAAGTAGTGGGGAGCCAGGGGAGAACCTACTTGCCGTCCGTGCGGCTCCCGGGGCGCTCCACAATGACGTCACAGCGTCTCTATGTTGCATGGATCATGTGATCTATGCGATCATGTGATCCATGCGACATGGGGGCACTGTGAACTCATTGTGGAGCACCCCGGGAGCAGCACGGACGGTAAGTAGCTTCTCCCCTGGCTCCCCACTACTTTTCTATGGCAGCCTGGACTTTAGTAGCCTCCTGGCTGCCATGGTAACACTGAAAGCATTTTGAAGACTGATCATTGTGACGGATCCGGTGGGCATTTTCGGCGACGGAAGTGCACGCCGGATCCTCACAACGCTAGTGTGAAAGAGCCCTAAGTATCATGAATCAGTCAGGTTGTCAACACAAGAAATGAAAAGTGCAGCCCTATTCTCATCCAGATCCTGATCCCTACCTACTTGCACAATAACCCTAACAGTGACTGACAAGTGGACGACAGTCCCTACGCTAAGTAATTGCAGGGAGAGACATGGACAGATACAACAGAGGGCTAGACAACAAGCCAGGTCAGAACCTGGAGGACGCAACAATACCATATCACCAGAGGCAGCACGCAGTGAGTAGGAAAGCCAAGGGTCAAATACCAAAGTGTCAAAACCACACCTATATCAACAACACAGGGAGAGTCAAGCAAAAACCAAGTGAAAAACCAGGATTACCAGTACAATACTAGAACAGCAGTCAGAGGGGCCAAGGATCATGAAATTCACAGGCACTTGCTAATGCAAGTACCTGACTTAAATACCTCGCCAGCTGAGATTGCAAGCTGGCTTCACTGCACGATGGGCACTCCCACGTGAGCAGCACAATTGGTCCAGAGCTCCTGTATCACAGTAGGCCAGACTGCTGTCCTAGTATTCCCAGAGATTGTCCAAGGGTAAAAAAAAATCATTTTTTTTTCCAAAAGCAGTACCATGGTGTGCAGTGTGCCCAGCCACAGGAGGCATGTTGCTGGAGCTGGAAAGGAGGAGGCTGGTGGTGGTGAAAATTAGGGTCAATGAAGGCCTCACGGTGGTTAATTTCTGCCCCCAATGCTCCCTGAGACTCCGCACATGCCATGAAAAAAGGGTGCATCATTTCTTTCCTCAAGGCACACCCTGGACTTTACGGGTATTCTGCTTAATGGTGGCTGGGGTGCCCTTGATGTTAGATGAGTGTGGTGATGGAGTGCTAGGCAGGGGGCATGGGCAGGGCAATGGCTGATGGGGATGAAAGACAATAACAAGCCCATATTTGGGTGTAACTTAACTTTACTGATGTAGTATTGGCAGTTCATGAACAAAGTAACTGGTAGTAATAAGTTCACACTCTTTCCCAGGCTGAGTATGTCATAGCAGGCTGTAAGATGGCTGACTCTGCATCTTGCTCTCTCTATTAAATCCAAACAACTTCCCCAAAAGTTCAAAGGGGTGCAAAATGTCTCTTACATTATGTACTGATGTTCCCACAGCGGTATCTTCAAATGGATGGCAAATCCGTTGTAGAAGTGTGATGAGCACTGAAGCAATATACACTCTCAATATGCAGTAAGGTCTGTTGCTATAAACAAGTAATTACCTTTATTGTCTGTCGTTGCACAAATCCTTTGTAATGGCTCTCTACAATCTCTAAATCCACTGCATCTGTCTCTCGGAGCTTTGACACTTGTCCTCAACATGCCGGGATGAAGGGTCACTGTAGTAGGCCTCACACTGCACAGGCACATGTAGCTCCACACACTTTGGCTGCCTAGAACAGACTACATAGTACTTCTAACCCAGAAGTGTCAGGACCAGCCTTGCTTAAGCAGAGTTGGGCCAGGAAACTAAGCTTTTTTTACCCATATTGAGCTTTTGGAATGACAGACTGTCACGCTTCGGTGTGGGAGCAAAACACCACACCGAGCATAGGAGGGAACAGGCGTCTCCTTCAGGCCTAAAACAAACAACGGAAAACATGTCAGATCAAACCACGTGTTGCCAGTCTCACTGATCTCCTGCCACCTGTCGCGGGAACGTCCGTGACACAGACATGACAAAGAAAAATTGATTAACCATTTAGGAGTGATATAAACTATTAACTCTTTAGCAATGGTTCTCTGGGTCACTGCACCTGTCCACAGATTATATCTGGGATTGCAACTCAGGCCAATTCCCTTCAATGGAGCTGTGCAGCAGTACCAGACACAACATATGTACACAGGTGTGGTTCCCTTTTTTCTTTTTCTTTTTATACTGGACAATTACTTTGTTTATATTATATTATATATATATATTACTTTAAAATATGCTCGGAAAATCTTGGCGTTTGATCACACATTACAATAGTGAGTTTCTATGTTATTAGGCAGAGATAATTTTTAATATATAATACACCAGTTGAATGCAATCATTAACATTCAGAGCAGATTACAGTGAATAGATCTACTTATTGATGCGTGGGGTAACTGATGCAAATGTCTGTCCTCTAGCAATTATTTACTTATGTCAAATTAATTGCTTAATTAACAACATATGCAAACAGCTCTATATGCATTAACATCCCATAAAATGATATATTGTAAACGCTATTATTGCATGAAAGCAACAGAATACAGCTGTTGCCTTCATGTGCCTTCCGCTAGAATTTAAACTTGCATGTTATGTACTCTAATAAACTACACTGCATCTGTTTATTATATAGAAAGAGATCAGGTTTATCCCTAAAATAATTTGACACTCTCCCTCTTTAAAAATGGCACATGAAAAGTGAAGATTTCCTTCATATTAATAATAGTTCTCTTAAAAAGAGTATTCCTATGCTAAATAGAATGGCCCACAGATGCATATAGGTGAGGGTATCAGAGTTTAAGCTCACACTTAGCAAGCATTTAGGGGGTCAATTATCTGGCGCAGATTCTGTCACATGCCATAGTGTGGCAGAATCTGCGACTTATTCCCTGCTCACGCCAGTTCTAAAAAAGTGGACGTGGCTTGGACGGGGAAGGGGGCGGACGGCAGGCCCGTCTTATTCATCATTTTCTACACCTGGTTTAGGCAATGAAAATGCTCTAAATGTAAGGCTCGCTTAGACGGCCATATGAATGAGTCTGCAGCCCCAATTTTGCGGAACGGATGCGGACCCATTCACTTCAATGGGGCCACAAAAGATGCGAACCGAACACTGTGTGTTGTCCACATCTGTGGTTCCGTTCCGCGGCTTCATGTAAAAGAAAGAACATGTCCTATTCTTGTTCGCAATCGCGGACAAGAATAGACATTTTTTATTATGGTTGTGGCCATGTGCGGTCTGCAAATTGCTGAACGCACACGGCCAGTATCTGTGTTTTGTGGATGCTCAACTCCTCAAATTGTAGCTGTTTTTGCAGCAAGCAAATTGCGCATTCGCAAAACGCAGATACCATCCATGTGCGTTCTACATTTTGCAGAACAGAATGTTAGGCCCATAATAGAACAGTCCTATCATTGTCCGTAATGCAAACAAGAATATTTTTTTGCAGGTTCCACAGAACGGACATATGGATGCGGTCAGAACTAAGTGTATTGTCTGCATCTTTTGCGGCCCTGTTGAAGTGAATGGGTCTGCATTCGAACTGCCAAAAATGTAACATATGCAGATTTTGCTGCGGATTTGGTGCAGATTTCACAGTGGAACACATTAGCATATGCTGTGAAAATTCCATTGTGGGAAAAAATGTTTCTTGTGGCCATATCGTAGCAGAGGCGTTCATCATTAGCTTTTCCTGAATTTTGTGAAGAACCCCAATTTCTAAAGTTACAATTTTGCGTCAGGCTGCAACTCATATCACAAGTACAGGCTAAGCACACATACAGTAGATAGAGCATACACGTTTTCTGATTTGACAAATCATGCCTTTTTTCAAAGCTGGTAATCTCAGGATGTCGAGTCAAGAAGAGAGCTGAGTAGGAACAAAAATGTTTATGCCAAATGTTGATACCCCTGATTGCTTGCACTTTCAGTCCCAAATATTGAGGCTGCTTTTGTGAGAGATTCTCATGATGACATGTCAAGGAGATGAGATTCAGATCAGATTCAAATCAACAAATAAAGCAATTTCTACATTCTACCTGGCCTGCATAATGGTACTTCGCCAAATTTTCCGGAAAAATTTGGTTCGATCCGAATTTATTTGTGGCAAATCGTGTTGAAAATGGATATTTCCTGGCTGCTGAGAGCCTTTATTGTGGTGTAGAACACTGTGCCTTGCAGTAACACGCATAGGAAGTCTGCTTGGGTAGTAAAAAAAACTGTGAGTCAGTATGACATGCAGATGACAGTTATCACTTTTAAGATCAATATAAACTTCACATATTTGGGCAGTTACAGGGCCAAAACTCACCAAATAACTCAAGTGTGAACTCAGCCTTACAGGTCAAAGAAGCGCACTACTTTTACACCATTGGCATCTGATTCCACATAGGTGTCTACAGAACCTGTTCTATTAAATGCTTTTACAAGTAGAACCTCCCCCCGACAGACTGGAGAAGGTGTCAGCAGTAAATTTATGTTGACGTCACTGATTATTTTGCCCTTCCTCTGATCCGTCAGAACAATAACCCCAGAAAAACGGATCCTGTCTGTGAAGCATCCACCTTCACAGCATTTGGTCGGCAATACATCAATACTACTAAAGCAAAAAAAAAAAAACAGGAGTGGGTCCAAAACAGAAACATATGAATGGAATATTTGCATGTCTTCTGTGTTTTGCACCCACTCCTGCTTTTGGATACCAAATCATGAGCCAATTCTGATGCAAAATAGGGACCATGTCAAGCAGGCCTTACAGCTGTTACATAGACCGTATGCATTGTGCGTCTCATTTTTCCTTCCTTCTGACAGATCAGAAGAAGGGTCAAATAAATGATGATGTCAGCCAGGCAAAAAGGCAAAATAGTGGCCCAGTCATGAAGTGGAGAGGGTGGGAACAGCATGAGGAGACCACAGAGTGGCCCAAAGACAGAGTCTGTAGGTGGCAGCAGCATCAGGAGGCTACAGAGTGGCACAATGACAGAGTGTGGAGATGGCGTCAGCAGCAGCATCAGGAGGAGGCCACAGAGTGGCACAATGACAGTGTGGAGGTGGCGGCAGCAGCATCAGGAGGAAGCCACAGAGTAGCACAATGACAGAGTGTGGATGTGGCAGCAGCATCAGGAGGAGGCCACAGTGTGGCACAATGACAGTGTGGAGGTGACAGCAGTATCAGGAGGAGGCCACAGGGTGGCACATTGATAGCGTGGAGGTGGCAGCAGCATCAGGAGGCCAGAGAGTGGCACAATGGCACAGTGTGAAGGTGGTGGCCGCATCAGGAGGAAACCACAGGGTGGCACAATGACAATGTGGAGGTAGCAGCAGCATCTGGAGGCCACAGAGTAGCACAATGACAGAGTGTGGAGGTGGCGGCAGCAGCAGCATCAAGAGGAGGCCACAGTGTTGCACAATGACAGATTGTGGAGGTGTCAGCAGCATAATTAGGAGGCCATAGAGTGTCACAATGACAGAGTGTGGAGGTGGCGGTAGCAGCATCAGGAGGAGGCCACAATGTGGCACAATGACACTGTGGAGGAGGCAGTAGCAGCATCAGGAGGCCACAGAGTGGCAAGGTGACAGAGTGTTGAGGTAGCAGCAGCATCAGGAGACCACAGAGTGGCAAGGTGACATGGTATGTAGGTGGCAAAAGCAACAGGAGACCAAAGAGTGGGAAGGGGACAGTGTGGAGGTGGCAGCAGCATCAGGAGACCACAGAGTGACCCAGTGACAGAGTCAGGAGTTGGGTGGCAATACCAGTACCAGCTGAAGATAGTGGATTAAAGAATCAGCACGGCATCAGATGTTTGGCATCAGGCAGGTGGCAGCATCAGAATAGTACCTGAGGCAGGTAGCCAGAAAAAAAACGGTCTCTTTTGTCAAAGTGTTGGTGTGGCACCGTAGATGATCTAGTCTGATCTAAGTCAGTTTTTCTTCATTTTGTGTGCACAGATGGATTCTTCTTGGGTTAACTATGGCCCTCACCGCACTAAACAACCGCTCTGAGGCCACACTACTGGCCGGGCAGGACAACTTTTCCAGGGCAAACTCTGCTAGTTGCGGCCACAAATCCAGTTTAGCTGCCCAGTAGTCTAAAGTATCTTCAATGTGGGGTGGGAGAGTGCTGTCCAAGTATGCCACCACCTGCTGGTTCAGGTCCTGCTCCTGGTCTACATTCTGCTGCTGGTGAGTAGTTACTTCACTATGCGGGTGAAGAAAGCTGCTCATCATGGACTCTAGACTCAGGCTGCTGCTGATGGAGCTGCTACTGTTGCTGCCACCGCACCCCTCCCCAGCAGCCATGGCATTGGGATGTGAGCACTGAGGGCCCCCCCCCCCCGGTCAGACCTGCGAGAGGATGGACGATGGCAAAGATATGCAGCGGCCAACTGACTACATAGGATGTCCGTATAGTAGTTCAGTTTGTCCTCCCTCTCAGCGAGTGTAAAAAAGACCCCCATTTTGGACCAGTAGCGATGGTCCAACAAGGTGGAGAGCCAGTAGTCATCCCTCTGCCGAATGGTGACCATTTCGGCTATCACTATGCCAGCAAGTGTGCATGCGTCGGGCTAAGTGACTCGGAGACTCCCTGCCTCCATCTCCACTGCATACTGCCACTGTTTGTCTGGGTCCTCGGTCTCGTCTTTCTCATCGCCCTGTAGTTCCTTTGGCTGCTCCTGCTCCTCCTCTACTGTCACCTATGTATAAAAACCACCCATTTTGCTACACATTGCTTGTGTTCCAATGTCCTCCTCCTCCTCCTCCAGTTCGGCCCCCTCAGGTCTCATGTGGCCGTGAGATCTAGGCATCTGTTCCAGGACATGAAGCAGCGAAATGACGTTGTTCATCCCGTAGTCCTGGTGATTGACAAATGACATGGCCTCTTCAAATGGCCTGAGCAAACGTCAGGTGTCACACATGGGCTGCCACTGGCTGATATCAAAGTTACATAGGGGAGTACTCCTGTCCGCTTGGATCATCAAGAAATTGTTTATGGCTTTTCTCTGATTGTGTAGTCGGTCGAACATATGGAGAATGGAATTTTAACGGGTGAAAACAACGCATATCAGCCTATGTTGGGGGATGACATTCTGCCCCTGCAGCTCAAGGAGGGTGTGTTTTGCGGTGTACGAGTGGTTGAAGTGCATGCAAAGTTTCCTCGTGATTTTTAGGATGTTTTGCAGATGGGTGGAAGACATCCAGAACCGCTTGACAACTAGATTGAACACGTGTGCCATGCAGGGTGCATGGCTCAGACCTCCTTGATGCAGCACTGACACCATGTTCTTCCCGTTCTCGGTCACCATGGTTCCGATTTTCAGTTGTTATGGAGATAGCCAGGATTCGATTTCTTGATGGAGCAGACAGAGCAGTTCCTCGCCTGTGTGACTCTGTTCGCCCAGGGAAACGAGGTGCAGAACACTGTGACACCACCGTGCCCTGCACATGTGGTATGCTGGAGGGGCACTGTAAATTGTTCCTGCAGTGGAGGCTGAGGACGTAGTGGAGGATGATGAGGTAGAGGCAGATATTATTGCAGGACAAATATTTGTACCTCTCCAGTATGTAATCGAGGGGGCATTTTCCACCAAATGTCCTATATCAGGGTCGGCCTGTAACATGCCCCAGTACTGAGACAAAATTTGCTTGACAGGGCCATGCGCATCATCATAATTTGCCATGATGCGCATCGAATCCCGACCTCCCAAACGTCTGCATGGATGTAGCAATTCATTCCTGTCACTGCTCATGGCATGCTGATATGCTTTGTTTTAAAACTGGAGCAGGGTATCCACGAATCTTAAATCTACATCTAAGATCATTAGCTGCTGATTTAAAATCACTCATATGCGAGCAGTTGCAGCGAAGACGCAGGTATTGACCGCATTGAATACCACACTTTAATGCACGCGGGTGACAGCTATTCCATTCCAACAAGGAATTGGTCACCATCTTCTTCCGAAAGAGGCGAGTACCAATATCACTGTTCATGTTTTTGAAAATGGCCAAATCCAAAAATGTTATTATTGATGGGTGGATCTGAAAGGTAAAAAAGAGAACCCAATCATTATTATTGAGACGTTGCACAAAAAGCTCAAACGTCCTATTGGTGTCTCGCCAAGATCAGCACGTTGCCGATGTATCTAAGTCAGAGTACAATCGACGAGGTGAAGTTACCCATAGCATCACTGAACACTACCTCCCTCTCCCACCCATGTAAATGTTAGTGTATGTGGGGGCACAAGGGCTCCCCATCCCTATGCCCCTTACCTGGTGGTAGATTTTATTGTTGAAGAGGAAGGAATTGTGTTCCAAGATAAACTACATCAATGTGAGCACAAATTCATTGTGCGGCCAGTAGTGAGTACTCCTCTCCCGTAGAAAGGAGGCCACCACCTTACACCCCCTGCCATGCGGAATAGAGTTGTAAAGAGCTTCCACATCTAAACTGGTTAGCATCACATCTTGATCCACATGGAGGCCATCCACCTTTCTGATGACCTTCATGGAGTCATGCACATATGATGGAAGGGAGGTGACAAAAGGCCGCAGTATGTGGTCGACATTCGTGCTAATGGGATGCGTGAGAATGGCAGTACCGGAGACAATTGGCCTACCCTTTATGGACTTTGAGTAGGCCATAAAAACATGCTAGCTGGGGGTGTTGAGGGAGCAGGAATCTGTACTCTGGTTTATTAATAAGCCTCTTACGGAGGGCCGTAGTCAATATCCCATCCAATTCCTAATGATCTCCTATGGTGGGATAACATGGGAGAACTTTATACCAGGATCTATCATTAAGAATCCGCAGACACATTTGCGTATATTGATCATGGTTCATGATGACTACATTCCCCCCTTATCGGAAGGCTTGATGACAATTGACTTGTCAATCTCTAGAGCCATCAGACCCCTGTTATAGCCTGACAGAGCAGACAGTTGGTCCCCAACCGGAGGGTTCTTAGTGGAGGATGGTTTGAGGGGAGCAATGGGTCCCTCCCCAAGACCCCTATTTCTTTCCTCCCATAAACCTGTCAAAATGTGAACAATGGCTAACTCATCCTCCACAATACCTAACTCCAGATATTGCCTCCTATCATGCGTGGCGAAAAATTTGCGCCATTTCATTCTCCGCACAAATAAATGAAGGTCCCTGACCCACCCAAATAAATCGAATTTATTGGTAGGCACAAAAGATAAGCCTTTGTGCAAGACTTCAGTCTCATCAGCACTCAAAGATCTGCTTGAATTGATTGTTTTGCTTCTCCTCCAAGGCACCAAGTGACTTCAAGGTTGTTGTAGGGGCTATTTTCGTTCTCTATAGGTAATCCCTTAGGGAAGGGCCACTGCCTAAAAAATTACTGCGGGGTTGAAAATCCCTTGATCTACCACCTCTCCCTCTTGGCCTACCCCGACCAGGGTGAGGTGCAGATGACTGAACAGGGCCTTGTCTGTGAGTTTCCCTCTCTGATTCACCCTCGGATGAGGACAGTTCTGTGTCCACTTCTAGAACCCTACTCTGTTTTACTACCTTAATCAAAAATATGACCATCTCGGAAATCGGCAGGATCCCTTAGATATTGAAAGTGCTTTCTCTCTTTAAGTTGCACAATGAACATCTCAATAGTTTGCTGAAGCACTGACTCCTTTTCTAGGTCTGTTGGAAATTTTTTTAACTGCCTCAATCTGCTCACCGAGAATGGCGCTGGCTGCGATTGGCCAGTGCTCCAGCCCTGGGAGAAGAAGACGCCCAGGGCAGAAGAAGATGTCTCTGCCCCAGGCAAAATTAGAGCAGCAGGAGCGCCGGTACTGGGGGCTACAGAGGACAAACGGAGCGGCACCCAGGGATACAAGTAAATGCAGGGACATCCCTGGGTGCCGCTCTCCATGTACATAGCTTTACCTAATAAACTGTGGACCAGTGAAAGGTCCTCTTTAATATCTCAAGAAAAAATTTCCATGGAATTTCTATCAAGTAGCTAACAATTTTTTATTAAATCACTACATGCTGGGATTTCTGAGTGATTTCGGAGCTACTTTTTCCACCACAGAGTAAAATGAAAATCTGTTGTAAATTAATCAATGATTTCACAGCAATTTTATCTCTAACAATTAATACATTCCAGCAAAGTCTCAACCACTCACTTCACTGCAGCAATTTTACAGAGGTTTTCAAGTTGCTCTGTGCATTCCCAATGGACAGCGATTTCACAGTGATTTTCTTGTAGTAAGACAGAAAGTGTAGGTGTATATTCAGCTTTAAATAACAATCCTATAGTACATCGCTGGTATTTTACTATATAGATAGCAGTTAGAAACCCACCTGCTGTATGTGTATTCTACTGCTTTTAATATAGGGTAAATGAGAAAAGTATCCATGTAAAACTTCTAGATGAAACTGAGCCAAATTATGTGATGGAATGTAATATATTTTAATGATTCCTTAATCCCAAAAAATCTCAACAAGTATCCACAGGAATACAAGCAAATGTTGTACCATGCTGCTGTGTAATGTTGATAGAAGCTTGATTCAAACACTTGCAGATATAATTACAGACAAGCTGCAAATCCGTGTTTCTTGACACTGCAGGCTGAATATGTATGCAATCAGGAAACTTTATTTATTTTTTTTCATGCAGATTTCATACATTCAAAATTCAAGCTGTGATAAACCATATTTATACAGTATCTTGGATAATAATTTTGTATGAAGTTTGGTATTTTATTGTCTCCTATGCACGGTCTTTATTTACTACAACTGTCAAACAAAAAGACTAACCTTACAACCTAAGGCAACCAATCTTAGTTGTCATTTCTTAAGATGCTCTGGAAAAATAAAAGGTGACCCCCTCATTGGTTTTCTATGAGCAATAAGACTTACTAATAGAGTTGAGCGAACACCTGAAAGTTCGGGTTCAACGGGTTCGGCCGAACTTCACAAAAAAGTTCAGCTTTTGGATCCGAACTTAACCCGAACCCGAACCCCATAGAAGTCAATGGGGACCCGAACTTTTGGGCACTAAAGTTACTGTAATATAGCCCTAGAAGGGGCTAGAGGGCTGCAAAAGGCAGCAAAATGTAGGTAAATGCCCTGCAAACAAATGTGGATAGGGAAATGACTTAACATGATATCAAATACAGAAAAATTATAAAAGTTCTAAACCTGAGCCCAAGTGAGTGACAGCGGCACCTGCCACGCAGCAAACAATGCCACCACATCTGGCACCGTCACCAAGCATCTCCACCGAATTCCATGGAAGTGTTCAACTATCAGCTGTCCAGCTCCCAAACACTGGAGAGAAATAGAAAGAGGAAGTATCACACTACCCACTCGCGATCCCTGGCTCTGAATGCCTTGATTTCAAGATTCCTGGTCCTTTGAAATGCTGTCATTTCGTGGACAGTTTTAAAAACCTTATGGTGGTGGCCGTCCCACAGTCCGTGGATCCCAGCCGCCACTAGTTTTGAAGGCGAGCCATCCCTTCCCTGCACAACCACGTGGTGGACAAAATCAGGTGTGCACTGCGCAACGCCATCTGTGGCAAGAGCGACATAACAACCGATACATGGACCAGTAAGCACGGGCAAGGACGCTATATCTCGCTTAACAGCACACTGGGTAAATGCAGTGGCGGCTGGGCTGGAGGCGCATAGTATTTTTGCGAATGACCTTCCGCGCCAGAGGATTGCAGGGCATTTCTCTTTGACTCCTGTTTAGAGTTGAGCGAACACCTGGATGCTCGGGTTCGAGAAGTTCGGCTGAACTTCCCGAAAATGTTCGGGTTCAGGAACCAAACTCGACCCGAAGTCAATGGGGACCCGAACTTTTAGGCACTAAAAAGGCTGTAGAATAGCCCAGGAAAGGGCTAGAGGGTTGCAAAAGGCAGCAAAATGTAGGTAAATCCCTGCAAACAAATGTGGATTGTGAAATTAATTAAAATAAAATAAATAAAAATTAACCAATATCAATTGGAGAGAGGTCCCATAGCAGAGAATCAGGCTTCATGTCACCCACCAATGGAGAAGGCCACTTTTACTTGTTTAGGCACCAGCACCCAGACAGAGAAGAGAGGTCCCATAGCAGAGAATCAGGCTTCATTTCACCCACCAATGGAAAAGGCCACTTTCAGTTATTTAGGCCCCAGCACCCAGACAGAGGAGAGAGGTGGCATAGCAGAGAATCAGGCTTCATGTCACCCACCCATGGAAAGACCACTTTTACTTATTCAGGCCCCATCACCCAGACAGAGGAGAGAGGTCCCATAGCAAAGAATCAGGCTTCATGTCACCCACCACTGGAAAAGGCCACTTTCAGTTATTTAGACCCCAACACCCAGACAGAGGAGAGAGGTCCCATAGCAGAGAATCAGGCTTCATGTCACCCACCAATGGAGAAGGCCACTTTTACTTGTTTAGGCCCCAGCACCCAGACAGAGGAGATAAGTCCCATAGCAGAGAATCAGGCTTCATGTCACCCACCAATGGAGAAGGCCACTTTTACTTATTCAGGCCCCAGCACCCAGACAGAGAAGAGAGGTCCCATAGCAGAGAATCAGGCTTCATGTCACCCACCACTGGAACAGGCGATTTTCAGATATTTAGGCCCCGGCACCAAGACAGAGGAGAGAGGTCGCATAGTAGAGAATCAGGCTTCATGTCACCCACCAATGGAGAAGGCCACTTTTATTTGTTTAGGCCCCAGCACCCAGACAGAGGAGATAGGTCCCATAGCAGAGAATCAGGCTTCATGTCACCCACCAATGGAGAAGGCCACTTTTACTTATTCAGGCCCCAGCACCCAGACAGAGAAGAGAGGTCCCATAGCAGAGAATCAGGCTTCATGTCACCCACCACTGGAACAGGCAATTTTCAGATATTTAGGCCCCGGCACCAAGACATAGAAGAGAGGTCCCATAGCAAAGAATCAGGCTTCATGTCACCCACCAATGGAGAAGGCCACTTTTATTTGTTTAGGCCCCAGCACCCAGACAGAGGAGATAGGTCCCATAGCAGAGAATCAGGCTTCATGTCACCCACCAATGGAGAAGGCCACTTTTATTTGTTTAGGCCCCAGCACCCAGACAGAGGAGATAGGTCCCATAGCAGAGAATCAGGCTTCATGTCACCCACCAATGGAGAAGGCCACTTTTACTTATTCAGGCCCCAGCACCCAGACAGAGGAGAGAGGTCCCATAGCAGAGAATCAGGCTTCATGTCCCCCACCACTGGAACAGGCCACTTTCAGATATTTAGGCCCCGGCACCAAGACAGAGGAGAGAGGTCGCATAGCTGAGAATAAGGCTTCATGTCACCGTTCCACCATGTTAGTGAAATGCTGCCTCCTGCTAACACGTTCTGTATCAGGAGGTGGTGCTGTTAGCTGTGGCGTGGTGACAAAACTTTTCCACATCTCTGCCATGCTAACCCTGCCCTCAGAGGAGCTGGCCGTGACACTTCTGCGTTGGTGACCTCTCGCCCTCCTCTGCCTTCGCCATGGGCTTCCACTTGTTCCCCTGTGACATTTGAGAATGCTCTCAGTAGCGCGTCTACCAACATGCGCTTGTACTCACGCATCTTCCTATCATATTCCAGTGCAGGAAATAAGGTGGGCACATTGTCTTTGTCCTGGGGATCCAGTTGGGTGGCAACCCAGTAGTCCACATACGTTAAAATGTGGGCAACTCTGATGTCGTTGTGCAGGCACTGCAGCATGTAGTCGCTCATGTGTGCCAGGCTGCCCAGAGGTAAGGACAAGCTGTCCTCTGTGCGAGGCGTATCGTCATCGACCTCCGTTTCCCCCCAGCTACGCACCAGTGATGGGCACGAGCTGCGTTGGGTGCCACCCCGCTGTGAACATGCTTCATCCTTATCCTCCTCCACCTTATCCTCATCCTCCAATAGTGGGCCCTGGCTGGCCACATTTGTACCTGGCCTCTGCTGTTGCAAAAAACCTCCCTCTAAGCCACTTCTAAGAGACTGGCCTGAAAGTGCTAAAAATGACCCCTCTTCCTCCTCCTCCTCCTCCTGGGCCACCTCCTCTTCCATCATCGCCCTAAGTGTTTTCTCAAGGAGACATAGAAGGTGGTATTGTAACGCTGATAACGGCGTCATCGCCACTGGCCATGTTGGTGGAGTACTCGAAACAGCACAACAGGGCACACAGGTCTCGCATGGAGGCCCAGTCATTGGTGGTGAAGTGGTGCTGTTCCGCAGTGCGACTGACCTGTGTGTGCTGCAGCTGAAACTCCACTATGGCCTGCTGCTGCTCGCACAGTCTCTCCAGCATGTGCAAGGTGGATTTCCACCTGGTGGGCACGTCGCATATGAGGCGGTGATCGGGAAGGCCGAAGTTACACTGTAGCGCAGACAGGCGAGCAGCGGCAGGATGTGAACGCCAGAAGTGCGCACAGACGGCCCACACTTTATGCAGCAGCTCTGACATGTCGGGGTAGTTGTGAATGAACTTCTGCACCACTAAATTCAGCACATGCGCCAGGCAAGGGATGTGCATCAATCCGGCTAGTCCCAGAGCTGCGACAAGATTTCGCCCATTATCGCACACAACCAGGCCGGGCATGAGCAACCACTGGTCGGTCTGTTGTTCAATACCCCGCCACAACTCCTGCGTGGTGTGGAGCCTGTCCCCCAAACATGTGAGTTTCAGAACGGCCTGCTGACATTTACCCCCGGCTGTGCTGAAGTTGGTGGTGAAGGTGTGTGGCTGACTGGATGAGCAGGTGGAAGAAGAGGAGGAGGAAGCCGAGTAGGAGGAGGAGGCTACAAGAGGCAAAGAATGATGCCTTGCGATCCTTGTCAGCGGAAGAACTCTCCCCCTGGGGCTCAGCCGCCAGTGCATTTACCCAGTGTGCAGTTAGGGATGTAAGAGGGTGCAAGGTATCATATGCGATGGCAGGTACGTGTCACCGAGGTTGCTGGCCTCGGTGAGGTGAGAGCTGGGTTTTTTGTCTGCAGCAGCTAGTGCTGCTAGACTCTGTGACTTAGTTTGGCTGCAAAGCTAATCCGGGCCGGCTCTTACTGGGAGTAGGTAAAGTGTAGGGTGGGTGCCTCCTCCCCACGGTCCAGGCCGGACTTTATCCGGCCCCTTTAAAAGGCAGCCTCCTTAGCAGCTGGGGAGGTGATTATCCTGGAGCTGCTAACAGGGCTGAGGAGTTCTCTGTCCTGGAGGAAAGAGCTCAGCAAGGAGGTGTTTTGTTCCTGGCTACCTGAAGCTGGATTCTCCTGCGGCGGGGCCGACAGCGTGGTGCGAACCTGCACCTACACCTCCCAGGTGACTGAACCTGTGTTGGCCTGTTTTGCTTTGCCTCCTTGTGTCTGGCCTGTGTGAATTACCACCAAGAGACTGTTTCTGTTTATTTTTGTGTCAGTGTGAATAAAACACTGTTTGTTGCACAATTCTGGACTCCTTGTTTTGCCTCGGTACTGCACCCGCACCGCTATCTACCAGAGCGACTCCCCACATTTGGTGGAGGATGCGGGCATGCGCAGTGAGGCTGGCGTGAACGCCGAACTTTGTTTTTTGTGCAGAGCAAAAGTGAATGTCCTATATTAGGCCGGCAAAGTTGCAGCCTGTGATCTCTGGCAACATGGAGGCTGCTGTGAAGGCTCTCGTAGAAGCTAACGTGCAGCAGCGGGAGACCAACCAGTTACTGCTACAACATGTGATGGCATTACAGGCGGCAGGAGCGTCCCACCACGCCCATGATGCTCGAAAGCGGTCCGTGCGGCGATCCCAAAGATGACCCCCGCAGACGACGTGGAGACATACCTAGCGGTCTTTGAGAAGGTCGCCGTGAGGGAAAAGTTACCCCGTGACCAGTGGGCCGAGGTGGTTGCTCCGTTCCTGGCATCCGGACCCTAGCAAGTTTTTTTTGATTTGGCAGACGACCAGGCTGCTGACTATCCCACGGTGAAGGGGGAGATCCTGGCCAGACTGGGGTAAACGTGTTGGTCCGGGCTCAGCGGGTCCACCAGTGGGACTTTAAAGTGGCTGAACCCGCCAGGCCGCAGTACTATGAGTTGCTGCACAGGTTGCAAAAATGGCTGCAGCCTGAGGTTCTAAGTCCGACTGCTATGCTGGACAGGCTGCTGGCTGACATGTTTTGGAGGGCCTTGCCTTACCCCCTTCAACACTGGATCGGCCAGGTATCCCCCACCAATGCCCTTGAGATGGTCGACCTGGTGGAGCGATATGAGGCCACCAGAAACCTGCAAGGGGGTTCTTTTGGGAGGGGGCCAGTCAAACCCCGGAAGTCTCCACCCCAGTCCCGGCGGCCGGCCAAACCCGCCCGGGATGTACCTCTTGCAGATCCGTCCCCAGTGGTCTGCTGGCAGTGTCGGGAGCCTGGACACATAAGGGCCAACTGTCCACAGTGGGGGAACCCATGGAGACTAATTATGGGTACCGGCCTTCCATGTATGCCCGGAGACTGTGTGCGACCGGCACCCCGAGATAATAGACAGTCGTCATCTGTGCCAGGTGCAAGTCGGGGATAACCTGGCAGTGGCGCTGTTGGACTCAGGGAGCCTGGTAACCCTGGTAAGTGCTGCCCTGGTACAGCCCACCCAGTATACGGGCCGGAAAGTGGGTGTGGTGTGCATTCACGGAGACTTAAAGGACTATCCCACTGCTGTAATGTCTCTGTCCACGGCGGCCGGCACCTGGACTTGTGAGGTGGCGATCTCCACAAAGCTACCCTATGAACTGATAATTGGGAGAGACTTCCCTGGTTTTCCATCACTGTGGCCTGAGGTGAAGGTGTCTAATAGCCCTGAGACAGGGGTAACCCTAGCAGAGTGGCCTGATACCACTGGAAGGCCAGAACCCTGGGAGCCCGAGTCTGAAGGGCCAGCGGTAGGGTGACCACTGCTGCAGTGGTCGTGGGGGAGACAACCCCACTGAGTGTAATGGTGGGAGACACGGAGGACTTGCCACCGGGACCTGAGTTGGCAGACCTCAATGTCTCCGGGAAAATTTTGGGACCGCACAACACCGGGACCAAACCCTAACCAGGGCCTGGGAGAATGTGCTGGAAATTGATGGTAAACCCCAGAAACCAGGGGCTGAATTAATGTTCCCACGATTTATTGTTCTGCAGGATATGTTGTATCGGGTGAACCAAATCCGAGGTGAACCTGTTGAACAGTTGGTGGTGCCCACAGCGTATCGCAAGCTTGTCATGGAGCTTGCCCACCAACATGTTCTTGGGGACACCTGGGGTGGCAGAAAACCCAGGACCGCATACTGCAGCGGTTTTATTGGCCCAGTGTGTTCAAGGAGGTAGAAAATTATTGTAAGTCCTGTCCAACCTGTCAGGTAACTAGCCCCCAGCCACATTTCCGTAGTCCTCTGGTACCTCTGCCAATTATTGAAGTACCGCTTGAGCGAATCGCTATGGATTTAATTGGGCCTGTACCAAAGTCTGCTAGGGGCCACCAACACATTCTGGTAGTTCTCGACTATGCCACTCGGTATCCGGGAGGCGGTGCCTCTGCGACATACCTCAGCTAGGCTCATTGCCAAAGAGTTAATGGAGATGTTTTCCCGTGTGGGCCTGCCAAAAGAGGTTCTGACAGACCAAGGGACCCCTTTATGTCCAAAGTAATGAAGGAACTGTGTAAATTGTTGCGTATAAAGCAGTTACGGACGTCCGTTTACCATCCGCAAACAGACGGTCTTGTTGAGAGGTTTAATCAAACTCTAAAAAATATGTTAAAAAGGGTGGTGTCTAGAGATGGGAAGGACTGGGACCTGCTTCTGCCCTATCTCATGTTCGCAGTGCGAGAGGTGCCCCAGGCCTCTACTGGGCTCTCGCCCTTCGAACTGCTTTATGGCAGACACCCTCGGGGCCTGTTGGATATCGCCAAGGAAGCATGGGAACAACAGCCTGTCCCCCACAAAAGTGTCATTGAGTATGTCGCCCAGATGCAGGAACAGATGGAAAGGGTGCTGCCCTTGGTCCGGGAGCATATGGAGGCAGCACAACAAGCCCAGAGTAAGGTGTACAATCGTCAGGCTCGGGTACGGGACTTCAATCCGGGAGATCGGGTTTTGGTTCTGGTACCCACCCTTGACAGCAAATTCCTAGCTAGGTGGCAGGGCCCCTATGAGGTGATCGAGAAGGTAGGGAAGTAAATTACAAGGTACACCAGCCAGGCGGCGCAAGCCGGAGCAGGTGTACCACGTGAATTTACTTAAGCCGTGGAAAGATAGGACGCGGCCGACGACCACAGCCCCGACCAGGGCTTCTAGGTGAAAAGGGTCCAGCCCCACAGTTCGAGGCCTGTGAAGCCGTAACCACGGTAAAAATTGCAGACAGCCTGTCTTCCAAACAAGTTCAGGAAGTCAGGAGTTCTCACTCGGAACACGGATGTGTTCTCAGACCTCCCTGGCCGCACGCCTCTCATCCGACATGACATCGCCACTGAGCCTCAGGCCAAGGTCCGGTTAAAACCATACCGGGTACCCGAGGCTCGGCGGCGGGCCATCGCGGAGGAAGTGCAGTTAATGTTGAAGCTCGATGTCATTGAGGAGTCGAAAAGTGAGTGGGCCAGTCCCATAGTCCTAATACCCAAGCCGGATGGGACGTTACGGTTCTGCAACGACTTTCGCAAGTTAAATGAAGTATCCAAGTTTGACGCGTATCCCATGCCCCGAGTAGACGAGCTTGTTGAAAATTTTGGACAAGCCCGTTATTTTTCTGTGCTGGACCTCACTAAAGGGTACTGGCAGGTACCCTTAACGGAGACGGCTAAGGAAAAACCGCGCTTGTTACCTCGCAGGGCCTATATCACTACAAGGTGTTACCCTTGGCCTGCATGGCGCCCGCCACTTTCCAAAGGTTAATGGACATAGTGCTGCGACCACATCGCCGGTACGCCTCGGCCTACTTAGATGATGTAGTCATCCACAGCACCGACTGGGAAAGCCATTTACCCAAGGTGCAGGCGGTAGTGGATGCCCTGAGGAAAGCTGGACTAACTGCCAATCCAAAAAGTGTGCGATTGGGTTGGAAGAGACCAAATATCTGGGATATGTAATTGGGCGGGGAGTCATCAAACCTCAGGTAACTAAGGTAGAGGCCATTCGCAACTGGCCCCGACCGGTCACCACCAGGCAGGTAAAGTCGTTCCTGGGGATTGTAGGATACTACATGAGGTTTGTGCCCCACTTTGCCACAATAGCAGCGCCATTGACAGACCTGTTGAAGGGGCGAAAGTCTGGGAGGGTTAGCTGGAGTGAGAAGGCGGAGGAGGCTTTCTCCGCGTTGAAGTCGGCCCTGTGTGGGTCCCCGGTTTTGGTGACACCCGACTTCAACAAGGAGTTTGTCGTACAGACCGACGCCTCGGAGGTAGGCCTCGGTGCGGTACTGTCGCAGGAGGTCAACGGGAAGAACATCCCGTTGTCTTCCTGAGCCGTAAGCTCAGTCCCGCTGAGTCCAGATATAGTATAGTGGAGAGGGAGTGCCTGGCTATCAAGTGGGCACTCGAATCTCTCCGCTACTACCTGTTAGGGAGGAGGTTCCGTCTGGTGACCGACCATTCCCCTCAAGTGGATGAGTCAGGCCAAGGAGAGGAATGCTCGGGTCACCAGGTGGTTCCTATCCCTTCAAAATTTCAAATTCTCCGTGGAACACTGGGCAGGCCGCTTGCAGGGCAACGCAGATGCCCTGTCCCGCGTCCACTGCCTCACGTGTGTTCACCCCTCAGGGTTGAACAAAGGGGGTGTGTAAGAGGGTGCAAGGTATCATATGCGATGGCAGGTACGTGTCACCGAGGTTGCTGGCCTCGGTGAGGTGAGAGCCGGGTTTTTGTCTGCAGCAGCTAGTGCTGCTAGACTCTGTGACTTAGTTTGGCTGCAAAGCTAATCCGGGCCGGCTCTTTCTGGGAGTAGGTAAAGTGTAGGGTGGGTGCCTACTCCCCACGGTCCAGGCCGGACTTTATCCGGCCCCTTTAAAAGGCAGCCTCCTTAGCAGCTGGGGAGGTGATTATCCTGGAGCTGCTAACAGGGCTGAGGAGTTCTCTGTCCTGGAGGAAAGAGCTCAGCAAGGAGGTGTTTTGTTCCTGGCTACCTGAAGCTGGATTCTCCTGCGGCGGGGCCGACAGCGTGGTGCGAACCTGCACCTACACCTCCCAGGTGACTGAACCTGTGTTGGCCTGTTTTGCTTTGCCTCCTTGTGTCTGGCCTGTGTGAATTACCACCAAGAGGCTGTTTCTGTTTATTTTTGTGTCAGTGTGAATAAAACACTGTTTGTTGCACAATTCTGGACTCCTTGTTTTGCCTCGGTACTGCACCCGCACCGCTATCTACCAGAGCGACTCCCCACAGGGAGATATAGCGTCCCTGGCCGTGCTTACTGGTCCACGTATCTGTGGTTAGGTGGACCTTGCCACAGATGGCGTTGCGCAGTGCACACTTGATTTTATCGGATAGTTGGTTGTGCAGGTAAGGCACGGCTCTCTTGGAGAAGTAGTGGCTGTTGGGAACAACATACTGTGGGGCAGCCATCGCCATTAGCTGTTTGAAGATGTCTGTGTCCACCAGCCTGAATGACAGCATTTCAAAGGCCAGTAGTTTAGAAATGATTGCATTCAGACCCAGGGCTCAAGGGTCGGTAGGTGCGAATTTACGCTTTCTCTCCAATGTTTGTGACATGGTGGAGATGCTTGTTGATGGAGGTGGTGGTGTTCGTGGCACATCCTCTGTTTGGTGGGCGGCAGATGCCAACATTCCTCCCGAGGCAGAGGAAGAGGCGGAGGCAGCAGCAGAAGAGGGAGCAGGGGGAGCCTGAGTGAGTTCCTTGTTTTTAAGGTGTTTACTCCACTGCAGTTCATGCTTTGCATGTAGATGCCTGGTCATGCAGGTTGTGCTAAGGTTCAGAACGTTAATGCCTCGCTTCAGGCTCTGATGGCACAGCATGCAAACCACTCGGGTCTTGTCATCAGCACATTGTTTAAAGAAGTGCCACGCCAGGGAACTCATTGAAGCTGCCTTTGGGGTGCTCGGTCCCTGGTGGTGCTGGCCAGTAGCAGGCGAACTCTCTTGGTGGCGGCTGTTTTGCTTTTACCCCCTGCTCCCTCCTTTGCTACGCTGTTGGCTCGGTCTCACCACTGCCTCCTCCTCTGAACTATGGCACGACAGTGGCACGACTTTCATTCCATGTGGGGTCTAGGACCTCATCGTCCCCTGCATCGTCTTCCACACAGTCTTCCTCCCTGACCTCCTGTTCGGTCTGCACACTGCAAAAAGACGCAGCTGTTGGCACCTGTGTTTCGTCATCATCAGAGATGTGCGGACTCTGATGAGATAGTATTCCCATGTCCTCATCATCAGGAAACATAAGTGGTTGTGAGTCAGTGCATTCTACATCTTCCACCACTGGGGAAGGGCTAGGTGGATTCCCTTGGGAAACCCTGCCAGCAGTGTCTTCAAACAGCATAAGAGACTGCTGCATAACTTGAGGCTCAGACAGTTTCCCTGATATGCATGGGGGTGATGAGACAGACTGATGAGCTTGGTTTTCAGGCGCCACCTGTGCACTTTCTGCAGAAGACTGGGTGGGAGATAATGTTGTGAACATGCTGGATCCACTTTCGGCCACCCAATTGACTAGCGCCTGTACTTGCTCGGGCCTTATCATACTTAGAACGGCATTGGGCCCCACCAAATATCGCTGTAAATTCTGGCGGGTACTGGAACCTGAGGTAGTTGGTTTACTAGGATGTGTGGCTGTGGCAGAACGGCCACATCCTCTCCAATCACCAGAGGGTCCACTACCAAAACCACGAACATGTCCGCGTCCTTTACTAGATGTTTTCCTCATTGTTACCGTTCACCACAATAAGAAAAAAATTATTTGGCCCAATGTATTGAATTCAAATTCAGGCCTTTTTTTTACAGGCACCTAACACTATCTGGCTATCTATTTATGTACCGTATTGCACTAATCCAGGCACAGCAGTAACCACAGATTTAGGGGAATATCAATTGTAGGCCTAGTATTTAGGCCCTGGATGAAAGGTATCCTTTTACGGACAGATTTACACTTGGAGATGCACAGTAGCATGTGAAAAAATATATGGAATTATGCTTTCAGCCCTTGTATTTTAACACTTTGTGTAATATACCATTTAACGGAAAGAAATACACTTAGAGATGCAAAACAGTGTGTGCAAATGTAGAGGATTATGCTGTATTTTAACACTTACTGTAATATACCCTTTAACGGAAAGCAATACACTTGGAGATGCACGCTGACTGTAATATACCCTTTTACTGACAGATTTACACTTGGCCTGCAACAGCTGGAACACCAGATTTTGGGTATTGCTATTTTGGCAATTGAATTTCACCCCAGAACAAAATATATCCTTTGACGGATACTATTAAACTACTTGTCCAGCCACAGCTAGATCACCAGATTTTCTGTATTTATATTTTTGCAACTGAATTTCACCCCAGAAAATAATATATCCTTTGATGGACACTATGAAACTTGTCTAGTCACAGCTGGAACACCAGATTTACAGTATTTCTATTTTTGCTACTGAATTTAACCCCAGAAAATAATATATCCTTTGACGGACACTATGAAATTTGTCCAGTCACAGCTGGAACACCAGATTTAAGGTATTTCTATTTTTACAACTGAATTTCACCCCAGAAAATAATATATCCTTTGACGGACACTATAAAACTTGTCCAGTCACAGCTGGAACACCAGATTTACGGTATTTCTATTTTTGCAACTGAATTTCACCCCAGAACAAAATATATCCTTTGATGGATACTATTAAACTACTTTTCCAGCCACAGCTAGATCACCGGATTTACTGTATTTTTATTTTTGCAACTGAATTTCACCCCAGAAAATAATATATCCTTTGCGGACACTATGAAACTTGTCCAGCCACAGCTAGATCACCAGATTTACTGTATTTTTATTTTTGCAACTGAATTTAACCCAAGAAAATAATATATCCTTTGCGGACACTATGAAACTTGTTCAGTCACAGCTGGAACACCAGATGTACGGTATTTCTATTTTTGCAACTGAATTTCACCCCAGAAAATAATATATCCTTTGAGGGACACTATGAAACTTGTTCAGTCTCAGCTGGAACACCAGATTTACAGTATTTCTATTTTTGCAACTGAATTTCACCCCAGAAAATAATATATCCTTTGAGGGACACTATGAAACTTGTTCAGTCACAGCTGGAACACCAGATTTACGGTATTTCTATTTTTGCAACTGAATTTCACCCCAGAAAATAATATATCCTTTGACGGACACTATGAAACTTGTCCAGTCACAGCTGGAACACCAGATTTACGGTATTTCTATTTTTGCAACTGAATTTCACCCCAGAAAATAATATATCCTTTGACGGACACTATAAAACTTGTCTAGTCACAGCTGGAACACCTGATTTACGGTATTTCTATTTTTGCTACTGAATTTAACCCAAGAAAATAATATATCCTTTGACGGACACTATGAAATTTGTCCAGTCACAGCTGGAACACCAGATTTAAGGTATTTCTATTTTTACAACTGAATTTCACCCCAGAAAATAATATATCCTTTGACGGACACTATGAAACTTGTCCAGTCACAGCTGGAACACCAGATTAACGGTATTGCTATTTTGGTAAATGTATTTCACCTCAGAACAAAAGTTATCCTTTGATGGACACTATAAAACTTGTCCTGCCACAGCAGAAACCACTGATTTAGGGTATTGCTATTTTGGAAATTGAATTTCACCCCAGAAAAAAATAAAAATTATTTGCCAGACAGTATTACACTTGGCTAGCCACAGCTGGAACACCAGATTTAGGGGATTGCTATTTTTTTAAGTGAATTTCACCTCTCAATAAAATATAGAAAATTCTATCCTGAGTTTCTGGTGGTGACAATAAGAACAGCCAAGCCCCTGATGTAGGATATAGCAAAAAGAAAAACCTACTATTGATGGATTAATGGACTTGGTGGCATCTTGTGCTGGCGCACCACTAGACACAAAGTTGTCGCCGATCACCCCAGAAAAAAGTGACAGATAAACGCTCTGGGCAGCCTGAAAACAGTGAGCAATTAACTAGCAGAAGTTGAATGATTCACAGCTGTAGATCGATTATTTCATTAAGGCTGCATTCACACGGGCGAGTATTCCGCGCGGGTGCAATGCATGATGTGAACGCATTGCATCCGCACTGAATCCGGACCCATTCATTTCTATGGGGCTGTGCACATGAGCGGTGATTTTCACGCATCACTTCTGTGTTGCATGAAAATCACAGCATGCTCTATATTCTGCATTTTTCACGCAACGCAGGCCCCATAGATTGCTAAGCGACGGGACCCGATCTTCATTATTTTCCCTTATAACATGGTTATAAGGGAAAATAATAGCATTCTAAATAAAGAATGCTTTGTAGAAAGAGGATTAAGGGGTTAAACATAAAAAACTTAACTTACCTTAGCCATTTGATCGCGTAGTTGGCGATCTCTTCTCTCTTCAAGCTTTAGCTGTAGTCTAAAGGACCTGTGATGACGTCACATCACATGGTCCAATCACATGGTCCGTAGACTACAGCTAAAGCTTGAAGAGAGAAGAGATCGCCAACTAAGCGATCAAGTGGCTAAGGTAAGTTAAGTTTTTTAAGTTTAACCCCTTAATCCTCATTCTACAAAGCATTCTTTATTAAGAATGCTATTATTTTTCCTTATAACCATGTTATAAGGGAAAATAATAAAATCTCCAGAATACTCAACCCCAAACCGGACTTCAGTGATGAAGTCCGGCTTCGGGTCTGGGTACCAAACATGGCGATTTTTTACACGCGCGTGCAAAACGCATTATAAAAGTTTGCACACGCGTAGAGAAATCGCGCATATTCCCGCAACACACCCGCATCCAACCCGGGCGTCAAACATGACGCCCGTGTGAACCCAGCCTAAGTGTTTTTGCTGAGTTAATCCCTGCCTAATCTCGCCCTAACAGCAGCTGCATCCTACCCCTACACTAATCAGAGCAGAGTGACGTGCGGCGCGACGTGACTCCAGCTTAAATAGAGGCTGGGTCACATGCTGCACTTGGCCAATCACAGCCATGCCAATAGTAGGCATGGCTGTGATGGCCTCTTGGGGCAAGTAGTATGACTCTTGTTGATTGGCTGCTTTGCAGGCTTTCAAAATGCGCCATAGAAATCGCCGAACAACAAACTTGAACTTTTACGTAAATGTTTGAGTTCGGGTCCGTGTCACAGTTCGGGTTCGCTCATCCCTACTCATGTTACTTCCTCCTCCTACTCGGCTTCCCCCTCCTCCTCTACCACCCCCTCATCCGCTTGGCGTAACATCTTCACCATCCACAGCAGCACAGCCAGGGGGAAACGACAGCAGGCTGTTTTAAAACTTGTGTGTTTGTGGGATAAACCCCACACCGCGCAGGAGCTGTGGACAGGCATGATATAAGAAACCGATTTGTTGGTGCCACTGAGCCTCCAGCCCGGCCTGGTGTTGTGCGCTAATGGGTGAAATATATTAGCAGGTCTGGGCCTAGCCGGTTTGACGCACATCCCCTGCCTGCCACATGTGCTGAATTTGGGTTGTAGAAATTCCTGAACACCAGACAGTGAAAATCAATTTAGTTAATCGAACTCACACAACACCACGACCCCCCTTTCACTCAAACCATTAACAAACTATTTACAAATGTACTTAAAAACATATTAAAATAACTATAATGCAGCTAAACTAACTATATAAACAAACAAAACTATATACACACCTTATCCTTAACTTAAAGGGACACTGACAGGCTGTTTCATCATATAAACTGTTTTATATGACCCTATTGGTCTTATTATCTGCTTAATCTAATTATACTATTTCCCCCCCTGTCTGCCTTTCCAATGCTTTTAAAAAACGCTTTTTTTATATGCAAATTACCTGAGTTTGTGCCCAAGGGGCGGTCCCTCTTACAGCTTTGTGCCCAGCCGTGCCCCAACTGCCGTCTCCTAGTGTCGCCCAGCTCATTAGTATTCACTGCGCTGGGCGGCTTTTCATGCTCCCGATGCAGCGAAATCCCCGGCAGGCGCAGGAGGATTAACTGAAGCCGCGGCCGACTACTCTTTGTGGTGCAGTCCATTACTGGAGCTGGACAGTGCCGGGGACCATATCCAGTGCAGGCGCACAACGTCCATGTGAGGCTGATGCCAGCAATATAGTACTGGGCATGCTCTGGATTTCGCTGCATCAGGAGCATGAAAAGCCACCCATCGCAGTGAATACTAATGAGCTGGGCGGCACTAGGAGACGACAGTTGGGGCACGGCTAGGCACAAAGCTGGAAGAGGGACCGCCCCTTGGGCACAAACTCATGTAATTTGCATGTCAAGAAAAAAGTTTTTTTAAAAGCATTGGAAAGGCAGACAGGTTGGAAAATAGTATACTTAGATTAAGCAGATTAAGACCAATAGGGTCATATAAAACACTTTATATGATGAAACGGCCTGTCAGTGTCTCTTTAAGACCAGTGACATCCAAGTGGCTCGAAGGGTGGGTTCCTGCCCCAACATAGGCCCTGGCCTGGAACACAATTGTCCAGCCAGGGCACAGTTCTGGAGGATGAGGAGGAGGAGAAGGAGAAACCGTGTTCTCAGCAGGGTCACACCCAAGCCAGCTCACGGGAAGCTGGGTCACCACCAGCACCTCAGAAGGCTGGGTTAGCATTGGCAAAATGTGGGAAAGCTTTGTCATCATGCCACAACAACCTGCACCACCAGAAGATCTGGAACATCTGAGCAGGAGGCAGCATTTCAGCAACATGGTGGAAGAGTACACGTACTGACTGATGGGTTTGCCCAGGGGCGTAGCTACAGGGGAAGCAGGGGAAGCTACCGCTTTATAGCCCTGATCTAGAAGAGGCCCATCTAGGAGGAGGAGGACTAAAAGACTTTGTCAGGGCCCCCTCAACAGTATTATACAATTAAATTATATACAGTGGCAGTATAGACAGTGTAGAAAGCGGATGGAAAATTAACCCGAACAGCCCCACACCCTACACACTCAACACCCCCCCCCCCTTTCACTCAAACCATTAACAAACTATTTACAAATTTACTTAAAAACATATTAAAATAACTATAATGCAGCTAAACTATATAAACAAACAAAACTATATACACACCTTATCCTTAACTTAAGGCCAGCCAAATACAAGTGGCTCGGAGGGTGGGTTACTGCAACAACATAGGCCCTGGCCTGGAACACAATTGTCCAGCCAGGGCACAGTTCTGGAGGATGAGGAGGAGGAGGAGGAGTAGGAGTAGGAGGAACACTGGGGGATACAGAGGACGCAATCGATACACCTCCCTCAAAGAAGACAGCTTGTCCTTGCCTCTGGGAAGCCTAGCACACATGAGCGACTACATGCTACAGTGCATGGACACGACCGACGAGTTACTGCCACATTCTAACTTGTGCTGATTACTAAGTGGCCAACCTGCTGAATCCCCGTTACAAGGACAACGTGCCGTCCTTAATTCCCTCACTGTAGTGTGATGGGAAGATGCACCCACCAGTAGACGCCCTGCTTATGGCATTCACACCTGACACTGGGGACTCTGTAGAAGCACAAGGTGAAGGCAGAGGAAGAGGAGAAAGAAGTCGCCAACAAAGCTGGGTCACCACCAACACCTCAAAAGGCAGGGTTATCATGGGCAAAATGTGGAAAAGCTTTGGCATCACGCCACAACAACCTGCACCACCAGCAGATCTGGAATGTCTTAGCAGGAGGCAACTTTTAGCAACATGGTGGAACAGTACACGTACTGACTGATGGGTCTGCCCAAGGGCATAGCTACAGGGGAAGCAGGGGAAGCTACAGTTACCTTTGGCTTCACAGCCCCAAAAGGCTTTATTTCATGCAAGAAAGTAACCGCCAATTGTAAGTTCCCTGTCAGTTATGCAGTGCAGGGGTTTTTACCTGGCAAACATGGTAATATTTCACCCAACAATTTAAAATCTATCCCTTGCCCAACAGCATTAAACTTGGCCAGCCACAGCTGAAACCACTGATTTACGGTATTGCTATTTTAGCAATAGAACCAGGCATGGATCCCATAGGACTTGTTTGTACCTTATGCCGAATAGAAATGTATACCGGCCTCACCAAATCATTGTTATACTACCGTGCACTTACACTTTGTTTTATCTTTTTATATTTTCCCAATTTTTTGGGGTCTACATCAATTTATTTAAAAAAATAAAACACATGTTGTTGGCGACTAGTACCTTTAGCTTTACAACCCAAAAAGGCTTTATGTCATGCAAGAATATAACCGCCAATTGTAAGTTCCCTGACAGATAGGAAGTGCAGGAATTTGTACCAGGCAAAAATGGTAATATTTTACCCAACAATTTAAAAGAGGATTATTCACATTTTCGGTCACATATGCATAGCAGGGCTTTGTACCCGGCAAAAAACGTAATATTGCACCCAACACCCAGCAGCGCAGGGCGCAAAGCCAATTCCTGGCCTAAAAAATTATGATTTTATCACCACCCATGGAAAACATGGATTTTAGTGGTATATTTTGGGGTGTAGGACCTCATTGTTCACAACATCATCTTTGTCGGTCTGCACACCACAGAAAGCCGCAGCGGTTTGCACCTGTGTTTTGTCATCATCAGAGATGTGCTGCCGTAGTCTTCCCCTGTTCCCATCCTCAAACCTAAATGGTTGGGCATCCGTTCACTCAATATCTACCCCTTCTGGGGCAGGATAATGGTTATGGCCCTGGGAAACCCTGCCAGCAGAGTCATAAAGAAGCATATAGTCAACAATTAAGTTCACTATACAGTAAGGCAGTGCCGGTGTCATAAACAGGATACATTTCTTTAGGTCACACAAGAGTGTAACGGAGCAATTCAATACAATTACTTCACTATTACCAAAAATTAGATTTTTAGAACCAACAATGTAAAAACAGAAGTGAACTGTTTTATTTGATTGTCAGAAATGCAGCGTACACCGCAAATGTGCTATCTACCACAAAATCAGTGTGGTAAACTATGTAAATGCGGAGTTCAAAAGGTTACTTTAAATGATTGAAATACAGAGTAGGCCTCAGATCTGCTATGCATCACAAAACCAGTGTTTATTGTAACAAAGTACAGAAATGCAGTATGTCACTGCTAAATTTTTAAATACGTTTTTGTGCGTTGTATGCCAAACTGCTCTGTATAACAACAATACGGGTTTATTTCCCACAAACGACACTAATGCAGTATTTCATTGCTGAAATTTAAACGTACTTATTTGTGCGGTTTATTGAAAACTGCTCTGAAGAATACGGCTTTTTTTTCCAAAAAAACACTAATGCACTATTTCAGTGCAGAAATTTAAAATAGGTATTTGTACGCTGTATGCACAACTGCTCTGTGAAGCAAGAATACAGCTTTTTTTTAATAAAACTGAAAAATTCACTATTTCAGTGCTGAGATTTAAAACAGGTATTGCAGGTATGCACAACTGCTTTGTGGACCTGGAATACCGCTTTTTTCCCAAAAAATACACTGATGCACTATTTCACTGCAGAAATGTAAAATATGTATTTGTACGCTGTATGCACAATTGCTTTGTGGACCAAGAACACAGCTTTTTTCCCCAAAATTCACAAATGCACTATTCAACTACTGGATATTAAACATAGGTATTTGTACTCTGTATGCACAACTGCTTTGTGAACCAAGAACACAGTTTTTTTTTTCCCTAAAACACACTAATGCACTATTTCAGTGCTGAGAATTAAAATTGGTATTTGTACGCTGTATGCACAACTGCTTTCTGAACCAAGAACATGGCTTTGTTAAACTAAAACACACTAATGCACTATTTCAGTGCTGAGATTTAAAATAGGTATTTGTACGCTGTATGCACAACTGCTTTGTGGACCTGGAATACCGCATTTTTTCCCAAAAATACACTGATGCACTATTTCACTGCAGAAATGTAAAATATGTATTTGTACACTGTATGCACAACTGCTTTGTTGACCAAGAACACAGCTTTTTTCCCCAAAATTCACAAATGCACTATTTAATGGCTGGAAATTAAACTTAGGTAATTGTACGCAGTATACACAACTGCTTTGTGAACCAAGAACACAGCTTTTTTCCCTAAAACACACTAGTGCACTATTTTAGTGCTGAGATTTAAAATAGGTATTTTTATGCTGTATGCACAACTGTTTTGTGAACCATGAACACAGCTTTTTTCCCCATAATTCACAAATGCACTATTTAACGGCTGAAAATTTAACATAGGTATTTGTACGCTGTATACACAACGGCTTTGTAAACCAAGAACACAGCTTTTTTTCCCCATAATTCACGAATGCACTATATAACGGCTGAAAATTAAACGTAGGTATTTGTACGCTGTATGCACAACTGCTTTGTGAACCAAGAAAACAGCTTTTTTCCCAAAAATTCACAAATGCAATATTTAACAATTGGAAATTAAACGTAGGTACAGTATTTGTACGCTGTATGCACAACTGATTTGTGAACCAAGAACACGGCTTTTTTATCCATAATTCACAAATGCACTATTTAACGGCTGAAACTTAAATGTAGGTATTTGTACGCTGTAGGGACAACTGCTTTATGAACCAAGAACACAGCTTTTTTCCCTAAAACACACTAATGCACTATTTCAGTGCTGAAATTTAAAATAGGTATTTGTACGTTGTATGCACAATTGCTTTGTGAACCAAGAACACGGCTTTTTTCCCCATAATTCACAAATGCACTATATAACGGCTTAAAATTTAACTGAGGTATTTGTACGCTATATGCAAATCTGCTTTGTGGACCAAGAACAAGGCTTTTTTTCCGAAAATTCACAAGTGCACTATTTAATGGCTGGAAATTAAACTTAGGTATTTGTACGCTGTATGCACAACTCCTTTGTGGACAAAGGACATGGCTTTTTTCCCCAAAATTCACCAATGCACTATTTAATGGCTGGAAAATAAACATAGACATTTTTACTCTGTATGCACAGCTGCTTTGTGAACCAAGAACACGGCTTTTTTCCCTAAAACACACTAATGCACTATTTCAGTGCTGAGATTTAAAATAGGTATTTGTACGCTGTATGCACAACTGCTTTGCTAACCAAAAAAAAAGCTTTTTTCCCCATAATTTAGAAATGCACTATTCAACGACTGGAGATTAAATGTAGGTATTTGTACGCGTTATGCACAATTGCTTTGTAAACCAGAACACTGCTTTTTTACCCATAATTCACAAATGCACTATTTAACGGCTGAAAATTAAACGTAGGTATTTGTACGCTGTATGCACAACTGCTTTGTGAATCAAGAACACGGCTCTTTTCCCTAAAACACACTAATGCACTATTTCAATGCTGAGATTTAAAAGGTATTTGTACGCTGTATGCACAACTACTTTGTGGACAATGAATACCGCTTTTTTTCCCTAAAACACAGTAATGCACTATTTCAGTGCTGAAATTTTGTATGCACAACTGCTTTGTGGACTTGTAATACCGGATTTTTCCCCAAAAATACAGTGATGCACTATTTCACTGCAGAAATGAAAAATATGTATTTGTATGCTGTATGGACAACTGCTTTGTGAACCAAGAACACAGCTTTTTTTCCCCCCTAAAACACACTAATGCACTATTTCAGTGCTGAAATTTAAAATAGGTATTTGTACGTTTTATGCACAACTGCTTTGTGAACCAAGAACACGGCTCATTTCCCTAAAACACACTAATGCACTATTTCAATCCTGAGATTTAAAATAGGTATTTGTACGCTGTATGCACAACTACTTTGTGAACCAAGAACACGGCTTTTTTCCCCCCCTAAAACACACTAATGCACTATTTCAGTGCTGAAATTTAAAATAGGTATTTGTACGTTTTATGCACAACTGCTTTGTGAACCAAGAACACGGCTCATTTCCCTAAAACACACTAATGCACTATTTCAATCCTGAGATTTAAAATAGGTATTTGTACGCTGTATGCACAACTACTTTGTGAACCACGAATACCGCTTTATTTTCTCCTAAAACACAGTAATGCACTATTTCAGTGCTGAAATTTAAAATAGGTAATTGTACGCTGTATGCACAACTGCTTTGTTGACCTGGAATACCGCATTTTTTCCCAAAAATACAGTGATGCATTATTTCATTGCAGAAATGTAAAATATGTATTTGTACGCTGCATGGACAACTGATTTGTGAACCAGTAATACCGCTTTTTTTCCCCCATATATATACACTGATGCACTATTTCACTGCAGAAATATAAAATAGGTATTTGGGCGGTTTATTTAAAACTGCCTTGTGGACCAGGACTACGCTGTATGCACAACTACTTTGTGGATCAGGAATAACGCTTGTGGATCAGAAAATACACTGATGCACTATTTCACTGCTGAAATTGAAAATATGTTTTGGTGCGTTGTATGCACAAGTGCTCTAATAGCATCACAATGCAAATTGTTGCCAAGGATTACAGAAATGGACTATGTCACCCCTAAATTATACAAAAGGTAATGTAGGGGACTTGACCTGCCAGAAAAAAGGATTTTTTCCTTCACTGAGCTACCAAAAAGGATTAGACTTATGTCCCTGGCAGGCTGGCACACATGCAGTTCACATGCAGTTCCAAGGACACTGCAGTGGCTAAAATGGCCGTCGACCCCCACCTGAGTAACAGATGGATAAAAAAAAAAACACTTTGCAGTATCACTGGGCTCAGGGCTGGGTACAAAAATGTAGGATTGCAGTAGCACCCTCCCTCAATAATTGCTGTAGCTTGAAGATTTCGCCCCACCGGATTCAACAGATTTCTTTCCTAATCTCTCCCTGGGAGCACTGCAGCAACCTTTCCCTATACTAACAGCAGCAGAGTGACATACGTCACTATGTGACTCCAGCTTATAAAGAGGCTGGGTTACATGCTGCACTCAGCCAATCACAGCCATGCCATTAGTAGGCATGGCTGTGATGGTTTCTTAGGGAAAAGATGTAAAACGCTTGCTGATTGGCTGCAGCCTTTCAAAAAGCGGGAACAGCAAACCGTTCTTGTTATTGGGGTGCAAGTGCTATTTGATACAGCCAATAACAGGGTTTATTACAAGGAAATATTTCTATGTCTTATTTGCCCTTGTGCAGTGCAGTTACCGTATATGTTTTAAAGCATTTTTGGCTTGTATAAGTGCGAAAATAGGGCTTATTAGCCGTTGTATGGTAAAATGCGAAAATGACAGCTCTTTTTGTCGCGTATTAGTGACAAAAGAAAATTATATTTGCCGTTCAGCGGTGCAGTTATATGTTCTAAAACCTTTTGTGGCGTGTATACGCGGAATAAAAAAATATATTTGCCGTTCAGAGGTGCAGTTATATATTCTAAAGCCTTTTGTATTGTGTATAAGTGGTGTGGGGAGTCGCTCTGGTAGACAGCGGTGCGGGTGCAGTACCGAGGCAAAAACAAAGAGTCCAGCATGTGCAATAAACAGTGTTTTATTCACACTGACACAAAAATAAACAGCAAACAGTCTTTTGGTGGTAATTCACACATGTCAGAAACAAGGAGGCAAAACAAAACAGGAGCACAGGTTCAGTCACCTGGGAGGTTTAGGTGCAGGTTCGCACCAGGCTGTCGGCCCAGCCGCAGGAGAATCCACCTTCAGGGTGCCAGGAACAACAACACCTCCTTGCTGAGCTCTTTCCTCTAAGTCAGAGAACTCCACAGCCCTGTTTGCAGCTCCAGGACAATCACCACCCAGCTGCTAAGGAGGCTGCCTTTTTAAAGGCCCGGATAAAGTCCGGCCTGGACCGTGGGGAGTAGGCACCCACCCAGCTCTTTGCCTACTCCCAGTAAGAGCCGGCCCGGATTAGCTTTGCAGCCAAACTAGGTAACAAAGTCAAACAGCACTAGCTGCTGCAGACACATAAAACCCGGCTCTCACCTCACCGAGGCCAGGAACCTCGGTGACACGTACCTGCCATCGACTATGATACCTTGCACCCTCTTACACACCCCCCCCCCTTTGTTCAACCCTGAGGGGGTGAACACACGTGAGGCAGTGGACGCGGGACAGGGCATCTGCGTTACCCTGCAAGCGGCCTGCCCTGTGTTCCACGGAGAATTTGAAATTTTGCAGGGATAGGAACCACCTGGTGACCCGAGCATTCCTCTCCATGGCCTGACTCATCCACTTGAGAGGGAATGGTCGGTCACCAGACGGAACCTCCTCCCTAACAGGTAGTAGCGGAGAGATTCGAGTGCCCACTTGATAGCCAGGCACTCCCTCTCCACTATACTGTACCTGGACTCGGCGGGACTGAGCTTACGGCTCAGGAAGACAACGGGATGTTCTTCCCCGTTGACCTCCTGAGACAGTACAGCACCGAGGCCTACCTCCGAGGCGTCGGTCTGTACGACGAACTCCTTGTTGAAGTCGGGTGTCACCAAAACCGGGGACCCACACAGGGCCGACTTCAACGCGGAGAAAGCCTCCTCCGCCTTCTCACTCCAGCTAACCCTCCCAGACTTTCGCCCCTTCAACAGATCTGTCAATGGCGCTGCTATTGTGGCAAAGTGGGGCACAAACCTCATGTAGTATCCTACAATCCCCAGGAACGACTTTACCTGCCTGGTGGTGACCGGTCGGGGCCAGTTACGAACGGCCTCTACCTTAGCTACCTGAGGTTTGATGACTCCCCGCCCGATTACATATCCCAGATATTTGGTCTCTTCCAACCCAATCGCACACTTTTTTGGATTGGCGGTTAGTCCAGCTTTCCTCAGGGCATCCACTACCGCCTGCACCTTGGGTAAATGGCTTTCCCAGTCGGTGCTGTGGATGACTACATCATCTAAGTAGGCCGAGGCGTACCGACGATGTGGTCGCAGCACTATGTCCATTAACCTTTGGAAGGTGGCGGGGCGCCATGCAGGCCAAAGGGTAACACCTTGTAGTGATACAGGCCCTGCGGGGTAACAAACGCAGTTTTTCCTTAGCCGACTCCGTTAAGGGTACTTGCCAGTATCCTTTAGTGAGGTCCAGCACAGAAAAATAACGGGCTTGTCCTAAATTTTCAACAAGCTCGTCTACTCGGGGCATGGGATACGCGTCAAACTTGGATACTTCATTTAACTTGCGAAAGTCGTTGCAGAACCGCAACGTCCCATCCGGCTTGGGTATTAGGACTATGGGGCTGGCCCACTCACTTTTCGACTCCTCAATGACATCGAGCTTCAACATTAACTGCACTTCCTCCGCGATGGCCCGCCGCCGAGCCTCGGGTACCCGGTATGGTTTTAACCGGACCTTGGCCTGAGGCTCAGTGACGATGTCATGTCGGATGAGAGACGTGCGGCCAGGGAGGTCCGAGAACACATCCGTGTTCCGACTGATGAACTCCCTGACTTCCTGAACTTGTTTGGAAGACAGGCTGTCTGCAATTTTACCGTGGCTACCGCTTCGCAGGCCTCGAACTGTGGGGCTGGACCCTTGTCACCTAGGAGCCCTGGCCGGGGCTGTTGTCGTCGGCCATGTTCCTATCTTTCCACGGCTTTAGTAAATTCACGTGGTACACCTGCTCCGGCTTGCGCCGCCCGGCTGGTGTACCTTGTAATTTACTTCCCCTACCTTCTCGATCACCTCATAGGGGCCCTGCCACCTAGCTAGGAATTTGCTGTCAAGGGTGGGTACCAGAACCAAAACCCGATCTCCCGGATTGAAGTCCCGTACCCGAGCCTGACGATTGTACACCCTACTCTGGGCTTGTTGTGCTGCCTCCATATGCTCCCGGACCAAGGGCAACACCCTTTCCATCCGTTCCTGCATCTGGGCGACATACTCAATGACACTTTTGTGGGGGACAGGCTGTTGTTCCCATGCTTCCTTGGCGATATCCAACAGGCCCCGAGGGTGTCTGCCATAAAGCAGTTCGAAGGGCGAGAACCCAGTAGAGGCCTGGGGCACCTCTCGCACTGCGAACATGAGATAGGGCAGAAGCAGATCCCAGTCCTTCCCATCTCTAGACACCACCCTCTTTAACATATTTTTAGAGTTTGGTTAAACCTCTCCACAAGACCGTCTGTTTGCGGATGGTAAACGGACGTCCGTAACTGCTTTATACGCAACAATTTACACAGTTCCCTCATTACTTTGGACATAAAAGGGGTCCCTTGGTCTGTCAGAACCTCTTTTGGCAGGCCCACACGGGAAAACATCTCCAATAACTCTTTGGCAATGAGCTTAGCTGAGGTATGTCGCAGAGGCACCGCCTCCGGATACCGAGTGGCATAGTCGAGAACTACCAGAATGTGTTGGTGGCCCCTGGCAGACTTTGGTACAGGCCCAATTAAATCCATAGCGATTCGCTCAAGCGGTACTTCAATAATTGGCAGAGGTACCAGAGGACTACGGAAATGTGGCTGGGGGCTAGTTATCTGACAGGTTGGACAGGACTTACAATAATTTTCTACCTCCTTGAACACACTGGGCCAATAAAACCGCTGCAGAATGCGGTCCTGGGTTTTCTGCCACCCCAGGTGTCCCCAAGAACATGTTGGTGGGCAAGCTCCATGACAAGCTTGCGATACGCTGTGGGCACCACCAACTGTTCAACAGGCTCACCTCGGATTTGGTTCACCCGATACAACATATCCTGCAGAACAATAAATCGTGGGAACATTAATTCAGCCCCTGGTTTCTGGGGTTTACCATCAATTTCCAGCACATTCTCCCAGGCCCTGGTTAGGGTTTGGTCCCGGTGTTGTGCGGTCCCAAAATTTTCCCTGGAGACATTGAGGTCTGCCAACTCAGGTCCCGGTGGCAAGTCCTCCGTGTCTCCCACCATTACACTCAGTGGGGTTGTCTCCCCCACTACCGCTGCAGCAGTGGTCACCCCTACCGCTGGCCCTTCAGACTCGGGCTCCCAGGGTTCTGGCCTTCCAGTGGTATCAGGCCACTCTGCTAGGGTTACCCCTGTCTCAGGGCTATTAGACACTTTCACCTCAGGCCACAGTGACGGAAAACCAGGGAAGTCTCTCCCAATTATCAGTTCATAGGGTAGCCTTGTGGAGATCGCCACTTCACAAGTCCAGGTGCCGGCCGCCGTGGACAGAGACATTACAGCAGTGGGATAGTCCTTTAAGTCTCCGTGAATGCATACCACACCCACTTTCCGGCCCGTATACTGGGTGGGCTGTACCAGGGCAGCACTTATCAGGGTTACCAGGCTCCCTGAGTCCAACAGCGCCACTGCCAGGTTATCCCCGACTTGCACCTGGCACAGATGACGATTGTCTATTGTCTCGGGGTGCCGGTCGCACACAGTCTCCGGGCGTACAAGGAGTGGCGACCCCGTAGTTCACCTCCATCGGCTCATCCCGATGCGGACAGTCGGCCCTGATGTGGCCTGGCTCCTGACACCTCCAGCATACCACGGGAGGCGGACTCGCAGGGGGTATATTCCGTGCAGGCCGCTCTGTCGCCGGACGTCGGAACTGGGGCAGAGGCCTCCGGGGTTTGACTGACCCCTTCCCAGCAAGACTCCCTGCAGGTTTCTGGTGGCCTCGTAACGCTCCACCAGGTCGACCATCTCCAGGGCATTGGTGGGCGATACCTGGCCGATCCAGTGCTGGAGGGGATAAGGCAGGGCCCTCCAAAAGATGTCCGCCAACAGTCGATCCAGCATGGCAGTGGGACTTAGTAGCTCAGGCTGCAGCCACTTTTGCAGCCTGTGCAGCAGGTCGTAGTACTGCGGCCTAGCGGGATCAGTCGTTTTAAAGTCCCACTGGTGGACTCTTTGAGCGCGGACCAGCACGTTCACCCCCAGTCTGGCTAGGATCTCTCCTTTCACGGTGTCATAATCTGCCGCTTGGTCGTCCGACAAGTCGAAAAACACCTGCTGGGGTCCGGAAGCCAGGAACGGAGCGACCACCTCGGCCCACTGGTCACGGGGTAACTTTTCCCTCACGGCGACCTTCTCAAAGACCGCCAGGTATGTCTCAACGTCGTCTGCGGGGGTCATTTTTGGGATCGCCGCACGGACCGCTTCCGGGCATCATGGACGTGGTGGGACGCTCCTGCCGCCTGTAACGCCATCACATGTTGTAGCAGTAGCTGGTTGGTCTCCCGCTGCTGCACGTTAGCCTCTATGAGAGCCTTCACAGCAGCCTCCATGTTGCCAGAAATTCCTGCTTGCAACTTTGCTGGCTTAATAAATTCCATGCACTTTAGCAAAAAAACTTCGGCGTTCACGCCAGCCTCACTGCGCATGCCCGCATCCGACACCAAATGTGGGAGTCGCTCTGGTAGACAGCGGTGCGGGTGCAGTACCGAGGCAAAAACAAAGAGTCCAGCATGTGCAATAAACAGTGTTTTATTCACACTGACACAAAAATAAACAGCAAACAGTCTTTTGGTGGTAATTCACACATGTCAGAAACAAGGAGGCAAAACAAAACAGGAGCACAGGTTCAGTCACCTGGGAGGTTTAGGTGCAGGTTCGCACCAGGCTGTCGGCCCAGCCGCAGGAGAATCCACCTTCAGGGTGCCAGGAACAACAACACCTCCTTGCTGAGCTCTTTCCTCTAAGTCAGAGAACTCCACAGCCCTGTTTGTAGCTCCAGGACAATCACCACCCAGCTGCTAAGGAGGCTGCCTTTTTAAAGGCCCGGATAAAGTCCGGCCTGGACCGTGGGGAGTAGGCACCCACCCAGCTCTTTGCCTACTCCCAGTAAGAGCCGGCCCGGATTAGCTTTGCAGCCAAACTAGGTAACAAAGTCAAACAGCACTAGCTGCTGCAGACACATAAAACCCGGCTCTCACCTCACCGAGGCCAGGAACCTCGGTGACACGTACCTGCCATCGACTATGATACCTTGCACCCTCTTACAGTGGAAAAAAGAAAAATATATTTGCCGATCAGTGGTGCAGCTATATATTCTAAAGCCTTTTGTGTTGTGTATAGGTGGAAAAAAGAAAAATATATTTGCCGATCAGCGGTGCAGGTATATATTCTAAAGACTTTTGTGTCGCGTATAAGTGGAAAAAAGAAAAATATATTTGCTGTTCAGGAGTGCAGTCATTTATTCTCAAGCTTTTTGTGTTGTGTATAAGTGGACAAAAATGAGGGCCTATTTGCGGTGCAGTTTTATGTTCTAAACCCCTTTTTGGCATGTATTAGTGGCAAAAAAAAATATATATTTGTCATTCAGAGGATATGTTTTAAAACTCTTTTTGGCGTGTATTAGTGGGGAAAAAGAAAAAGGGCTTATTAGCCTTGTGTGTTGAAGTGAGAAAATTACAGCCCTTTTTGGTATGTATTAGTGTATAGCAACTAGCAGAGTTTGCTCAGGAACATCTGTCCTGCCAGGCCAGTAGTGTGGTCTCAGAGCGGGTTCCATAGTTACCCCAAGAAGAACTTGCTTGTCCACACAAAATGTGAAGAGACTGACCTTTGTCAAGATGAATCAGGCATGGATCAGCCAGGATTTCCACCCACCAATGCCTAATGCGGATCCTGACTAGATCATCCATGGTGTCACACAAACACTTTAACAAAAGAGATCGCTTTCTTCTGGCTACCTTCCTCAGCTGCTATTCTGATGCTGCCACCTGCCTGATGCCACACATCTGATGCCAAGTGCTCCTTCTTTCACCCACCATCTTCAGCTGCCACTGGTATTGTCACCCACCTCCCCACTCTGTCACCGGGTCACTCTGTGGTCTCCTGATGCTGCTGTCACCTCCACACTCTGTCATTGTGCCACTCTGGGGCGTCCTGATGCTGCAGCCACCTCCACACTCTGTCATTGTGCCGCTTTGTTGCCGCCTGATGCTGCTGCCACCTCCACACTGTCATTGTGCCACTCTGTGGCCTCCTACTGATGCTGCCGCCACCTCCATACTCCATGTTTTTTTTTTTGGCATTAGCAATACTGATGGATTACTGACCAAATGCTAACCGAGTGAAGGCGAATCCTCAACTGACAGGATCCGTTTTTTGGAGTTATTGTTCTGACGGATCAGAGGAAGGGCAAAATAATCAGTGATGTCAACACAAACTTACTGCTGACACCCTCTCCACTCTGTTGGGGGGCTCTACTTGTATAACCATTTAATAACACAGGTTCTGTAGACATCTATGTGGAATCATCTGACGACGGTGTAAAAGAAGTGCGCTTCTTCTTGGCGCTAACATCGACCTGTAAGGCTGAGTTCATACTTGAGTTATTTGGTCAGTTCTGGCCCTGTGACTGCTCAAATAAGTGAAGTGTGCAGTAATTCTAAGAGCGACACCTGTCATCTGCATGTCTTACTGACTCACAGTATTATTTCACCACCTCAGCAGACAACCTATGCGTGTTATTGCAAAGAACAGTGTTCTAAACCACTATTAAGGCTCTCTCAAGCCAGGAAACAGACGTTTTTTAATGCAATTCACCACAAATAAATTGGGATCGAACCAAATTTTTTCCAAAAGATTAGTCGAACCGGCGAATCGAATTTTAGAAAAATTAGATAATCTCTAGTAATAGTGTAATCGTTTGCTTCTGTCTGAGAGATGGCAGTGTAATCAGCATTCTGACACTTTTATATATTCTAATGCATATTCAATGTACAGTATATTCCTAATATACATCAATGGAACTGACATGTCTCTAATTAAAATATGTAGACATCGCAGTCTGTTTTCAGAACCTGACCATTTTACGGCAATGAATAGCCATTTGATGCACATTTAAAATGTAGCATTACATGCAGCCATTCTAATAAAGGTAGCTCATAGATAGATTGATTCCACCACTGTAAGAGCTGCTGCTTGTTAGCCATTCCCAACCCTGGTCCCCAATATGGTGTTTATGGGATCTAATAGGGCATATGGAAAGAGGCTGTCAAGATGAGACCCCTTTAGGACCGCATCGTACTGTCCAAGTTTAGAATTTACAACGCACAGACTGAACAGTGATACAATATATTCATTAGACCAAATCACAGCTCTGATTTTACTCATGGTCCATAGGGTCTTGCAGAGAAAATTGTAGCATTCACTACTTTTGTCCAGTTCTCACGGTAGACCCTGCCAACCACGTATGGTCCACTTAAAATCTTACATTTTTAGTGGATTGAACATGAGCGAATTTTACAGTGGTCTTCTAAATAAAGTCTACGGAATTAGCGAAAAAGAAAAAAAAAATTGAGGCAGACCATATGACTGCTATGGGGCCTGTGGTGAGATGGGGCTCGGCATTAAACTTCTTTATCTGTTTCTGATCTAAATCTATGCACTTTCCAGCAGCCAACATGAGGGGCTCTTGAGTACAAAGACATTTTACAGCTTCCATTTATTTCAATGGTAACTTCATACATTCTTATGCACTGAGCTCCTCCTAGTGGCGGTCACAGACTGCTAGTTTTGTGATATATTGTGTGAAGTGTAGCAGAGGATTTAGCGCTGTGTGGAGGAGTTTTATAAATGTATTTATGCCAGCAGTCTGGTGCAAAAACTTTGAGAAATCTGGTGTCCACAAAAGTGCCATATTTCTGAAGCATCGGCTGTACTGCATAGAAGGTTGGTAAAGTGGATGTGTTGGACCACAACTTTTCTTTTTTACAAATTTTCTCCACTTAATTAAAACAAGTATCATAAATCATATTTGGAGAAGGACTATAAATGTCCCAGACCTCTACCAAATTAAGTGTGGATCTAATTTAAAGAGGTTGTCTAGGTGTTTAATACTGATGAGTCGATGACCTATTCTCAGGATAGCCCCTTGAGAAAGCTGACGGCGAAACGCGTGTCGGGGCGCGTTCCCTCTCACACCATTGATAGACAATCCTGGTTGGTATTATACTATGCATTTTTGATTATGTATGAATACTTTTAAATATATGTGTGTATCAATCCCTAAATTCTAATATTTATTAACTTGGGCTACACCCCACGTTTATATACTATTTTCTTTACTTGATTTGGGCTTGATATCAGGGGTTTCAGACCTTATTGGTCTGGCTTTGTAGTTTTTGTAGATTCATGCATTCTGGTCTTGTGATATTTAGAACCAACCGGGTTTCATCTGTTACACTTATTTTGATGAATGAAATTTCATGGTGTTTATTTTTGGACTAATTTTTAATTGATTTTAAATGTCTGTACCAATCATGTTTTCTAATTGTTATTCAATAAAACTGGATATTATTTTTTGCTAAATACTACGGTTTATTTTTGACTCTAAATATCATGAAATTGGGTTGGTATGTTTGTGGATATTGAGTCTGTTACTTATTGGGAATTATCGTAGGTTTAAAATCAGTATCGGATTGGTCAGGGCCAGACTCCTGTCACCCCCCCAGACTAGCTGCTTGAAGATATTGCAAACACTTTCTATCCCAGTGACATAGCTAACATGGCTTATGCATAGCTCAGTCCCATTCAAGAGAAAGGGGCTGAGCTGCAATACTGAGCCCAGATGCTATCTAATGAACACTGCTGTGCTTGCAGCCACTCCAGAGAGCTCATCAACGTGGTACCTGCAGTCGGACCCTTGACCCATCACATACTGATGATAACCTGTCCTGAGGAGAGGACATCAGTACTGAGCACTCGGACAATTCCTTTAAATAAGTAGTAATTTATTATACATAAACAGTATACCACTTCTGTATGATGGCAATGTGCTGTTATATAAGTCAGTGATAAACATTAGTTTAAACTGGTTTTGATCTAAGACAAGCCAACCTGAAAATCCACATTTCCTATGAGCCACAGTACCGTAATGAGATCTTTCTAATTAGGTTACGGCACACTACATCAAACACATTTCAGTGTTAATTATGTCCTATCCGGGAAAGTTCTCCATCTTTATAAAAACAAGACCAACTAATTAGAAGGCATATAAACTTTTGACTCACAAGAGAATTGGAGATTTATTTAAGTGTTTTCACTACAGTGATTATATAAAGCCATGTTTCCCTTAGATGGAATGTATATGATGATTAGGTTAATATTAAAGATGGCACATTTTAATGGGCAGTGGGTATAAACTCACTGTGCCAACTAACCAGTTTGACTTTGGGCTAAACTTAAGATCGTTGATCTGACAGTTCCCTGGTATTCCCCATTTAAAGAGGTTATCGTGTCTCAAAATCTAAATCATTTTTATGTGCTCCTAACACCCTCACGGTGCACATATATATGCCCCCAGTACCTGTTTTTCATGTCTGTGCTTTCTTTCCCCCTGTCTGGGCATCAGACTATCCAGTCAGATCTGTTTACTTTCCTAGTTTTCTGTTTTGTTAAATAGGTAACTTTATTGATAAAGCCTGCCTGCACTGTAGAGTGATGAGCCACAGGTTGGCCCTGCCCCCACTGTTCAGTCTGCAGAAGCTACTCCCTCTACATGTGGCCATGTTACTACACCATACATGAATCCTGATAGTCCTGAGCTGTGTATCTATTTCTATCTTGTATGATACTGAGTGCACACAACCGTATCGTGCATTTTGAGGACCAGAATAGGACATGTTCCATCTTTTGTAGAACTTACATACGGATGTGGAAAGCAGACTGATGACGTCAGAACTGACATACAGATGTGTTTTCCACATCTGTATATCAGTTCTGCATATCATAGAACATGTCCTATTATGGTCCTCAAAATTCAAACCTCGGACCCTTAGAAGTAAATGGCTCTGCAAAAAATGCAGGTCGCACATGGACAGTATACTTATTTAGCAGATCCGCAACTTGCAGACTGCAAAACAGATACGGTTCTGTGCATGAATTCTAATCCTATCTTTTTCGGTCCTCTCTGCTGACGTGTTTATCTTGGACTATCATGTGTGAGACGACCATGATCAGCCCAGAAAACAGGCCGCATCTCCCAGGCCAGGAATGGGCAAACTGCGGCTCTCCAGTTGTTGTAAAACTACTACTCCCACCATGCCCTGCTGTAGGATGATAGCTGTAGCCATACTGGGCATGCTGGGAGTTGTAGTTTTGCAACAGCTGGGGAGCTGCAGTTTGCCCATCTCTGTCCCAGGCTGACTGCAGCCTCCTAACTGTAATTTATCATATCAGCCAGTGTCTATCTGATCAGGTATGTACACATGATGAGGTGAGTGAACAAAAATTGCCCTGCGGTCAGGTACAGACTGGTTGTATCATATATTACTATCATACAGTCAGATCGGGTCAGGAAAGATGCAGCCTGGAAAATGTGGCAGATACATGGACCGGGACATGGATTCCAAAGCCGATTACAGTCGTTTGCATGAGCCCTATTACTATACTGAGCCCCCTTAACAGTGACATCCAGAGTGCCTCCAAAACAGTGGCATCTGTAGAACCCCAGAGCAGGCACTACCATTCCTACAACCTGCTACTGTCTGCAATAGGCTAACAAATATTGTCATCTGTGTATTTGATTCCAGGTCCTTAGATATTGTGCCTTAATAACATTGCTATGTAACTAATGTATTTTATTATATGTACTGTGCCTGGTTATCCAGCAGGTGGGAGTGTATCTGGCAGAGAGAGCGTATCTTAAATAGAATGGAACTTACCATTCCATTCTCTCCCCCCCCCCCCTTTTGGGCTAGTCCTGTTTTCTACCAAGGGAGGTATTGCAGGAAGCTATAGTCATTCTAAAGTCGATAGTGGAGCGGGGGAGTTGAGTTTTAGAGTCCAAAGGGACCAGACATGGCCACTTTTTGCAGTTCATGGACTGAGTATTACGAGGGGGTAAATGGCCAATGGCACTCCACTCAAAGGTACCAGAACTGTCATAGTCCAGTAACCAGTATGAAGCTAAAGATTAGCACAGTAGAGAAAGGCAAAGCAAAGTGTCCGAGCTGACCTGCCAGTGCACCCCAAAACCTGATGGATCCAGAGAAAGATCAAACATTATCTGGATAGAAGTTTATTCAAGTAAATTCTCCACCAACTATCACTCCCCCCTTTGTTGCTGTGGAGTCTAACCCTGAGGAGCGACGGTATCCAGGTAGGAGCACAGTGACACACAAAATTACTAAGTCCTCATGACTAGAGATGAGCGAACATTTAAAAAAAGTCCGTTGTTCGGGGTTCGGGTGGTGGTTAATTGCGCATCCCGTTATGGATTCCACAATAGCGCATATGGAATCCATAAGGGGCGGCTGCCACCAACCCGAACTGTAGAACAGCTGAAGGACCTGGCGTGACGTCACTGTCATGTGATCAGTGCAGGGGGCGTGGCTCAGCACGGGATTTGATCCCGTGCTGAGCCACGCCCTGCACTGATCACATGACAGTGACGTCACGCCAGGTCCTTCAGCTGTTCTACAGTTCGGGTTGGTGGCAGCCGCCCCTTATGGATTCCATATGCGCTATTGTGGAATCCATAACGGGATGCGCAATTAACCACCACCCGAACCCCGAACAACGGACTTTTTTTAAATGTTCGCTCATCTCTACTCATGACCACTAGTGATAAGCAGCATAGGCAATATTCATTTTCGCAATATTTTGTGAATTTTTCACATGATATTCACAATAAATTAGCGAATTCTAGAATTCACGAGCTCCAGTCATTGTTTTTGCAATTGCGCAAATCGGCACTAATGATGCACATTTTTTTGCGCAATACTTGCAACTTCACATTTTATCAGGTCTAAGTATTGTTGTGACATCACAGCACTGTGTCTAACAGAGACACTAATCCTTATCACAGCACAGTAATTCCTATCACACTACCTAACACCCTGCACTGGAACCTATAAGCTACACTATATCACTATCTAACCTACACTAATCTCCCACTAACTATCTGTATTATATGTATGAGCTAACTATCTAATGTAATTAAATAAGGATCCAGATGACTCTGCAAAGCACAGAGCACAGCAATGACACTGCTGTCTCTCTCAGAAATGCAAAAAACAGCAGAAAATGGCTGCTAAGGAGTTTCTTATATAGTAAAGGGGTAGGCAACTTTCCTATTGGTTGCTATGGATGTTGCTAAGCTCTGACAAAGATATTGCAGCCTTCTCATTGGCCCACAAGCAAGAAGCAGTAGAACTGATGAGAAAAAAAAAACTAGGTGATTGTAGGTGAGGGCCTGCAGGTGAGCTGACCCTCTTAAAAATGATATGCAAGGGCCTACAGGTGAGCTGACCCTGTAAAAGATTGTAGGTGAGGGCCTGCTGGTGAGCTGACCCTGTAAAAGGTTGTAGGTGAGGGCCTGCAGGTGAGCTGACCCTGTAAAACATTATATGCGAGGGCCTGCAGGTGAGCTGACCCTGTAAAACATTTTAATCGAGGGCCTGCAGGTGAGCTGACCCTGTAAAAGATTGTAGGCGAGGGCCTGCTGGTGAGCTGACCCTCTAATTAAATTATATGCAAGGGCCTACAGGTGAGCTGACCCTGTAAAACATTATAAGCGAGGGCCTGCAGGTGAGCTGACCCTGTAAAAGATTGTAGGCGAGGGCCTGCTGGTGAGCTGACACTCTAATTAAATTATATGCAAGGGCCTACAGGTGAGCTGACCCTGTAAAACATTATAATAGAGGGCCTGCAGGTGAGCTGACCCTGTAAAAAATTATATGCGAGGGCCTACAGGTAATCTGACCCTGTAAAAGATTGTAGGTGAGGGCCTGCTGGTGAGCTGACCCTCTAATAAATTATATGCGAGGGCCTATGGATGAGCTGACCCTGTAAAACATTATATGCGAGCGCCCTGGCTACTTAGACTGGCCTTGGTGGAAGACAGGGTGGTGCTTAACCGAATGGTCTGATTTCAAGAGTAATGTCCTGCGCTGTCCTGCAAATTGGGACATGAAGCTAGGTATCATGGATGATTGTTTTTCTTGTGCTCTGGCAGCAGGCACAGTTTCAATGCGCCCAGGGCCACGGCCTCTGTGTGATCTATCAGCATCAAGGCCACTTCCCCATCCCTTACTGCTCACCTTCCTTATATTAAATGTTATATATGCCTCCCTCCTAGCCACCTGTTAATGACTGGCCTGATAACTGTGGAAATGATCCCTCTTCCTCCTCCTCTTCCTCCTGTGTCACATCCTCTTCCATCATCGCTCAAAGCATTTTTTAAAGGAGACATAGAAGTGGGATAATATCGCTGAGGGCGGCATCATCGGCACTGGCCATGTTGGTGGAGTACTTGAAACAGTGCAACACGGCAAACACGTCCCTCATGGAGGCCCTCTCGTTGGTGGTGAAGTGGTGCTGTTCCGCAGAGCGACTCACCCGTGCGTGCTGCAGTTGAAACTCCACTATCGCCTGCTGCTGCTCACACAGTCTCTTCAGTATGTGCAAGGTGGAGTTACACCTTGTGGGTACGTCTCATATGAGTGGGTGAACTGGAAGGCCGAAGTTACGCTGCACTGCAGACAAGCGAGCAGCAGCAGGGTGAGAACGCCGAAAGCGTGCACAGATGGCCTGCACTTTCTGCAGCAGCTCTGACATGTCAAAGTAATTTTTCAGTAACATCTGCATTACCAAATTCAGCACATGCACCAGGCAAGTGATGTGCATCAAACTACGAGAATTTGCGTGTTATCGCACACCACCAAGCCGGGCTTAAGGCTCATCGGTCTTTTGTTCCATGCCCATCCACAGCTCCTGCGTGGTGTGGGGTTTTTCCCCCAAACAGATGAGTTTCAAAAAAGCCTACTGTCGTTTCCTTCTGGCTGTGCTGAAGTTGATGGTGCAGGTGTTATGCTGACCGGATGAGGAAGGTGGTAGAGGAGGAAGCGGAGTAGGAGGAGGAGGCAACACGAGGCAATTAGAAACGTCCTGCAATCCTCGGTGGCCGAAGGACATGCGCCAAACTGCTATCCGCCTCAGGCCCAGTCACCACTCCATTTACCCAGTGTGCTGTTAGGGAGATATAACATCCCTGCCCGTGGTTACTGGTCCCCATATCGGTGGTTATGTGGACCTTGCCACAGATGGCGTTGCGCAGTGCATACCTAATTTTGTCCGCCACTTGGTTGTACAGGGCAGGGATGGCTCACCTGGAAAAGTGGTGGCGGGACAACCACTGCCATAAGGTTTTTAAAAGTCTCTACCAGACAGAATGACAGCATTTCAAAGGCCAGGAATTTTTAAATGCTGGCATTCAGGGCCAGGGATTGCTGGTGGGTAGGGGGGTACTTCCTCTTTCTTTCAAGTGTCTGCGGGATGGACAGCTGAAAGCTTCCATTGGACAGTGTGGAGATGCTTGGTGACGGTGGTGTTGTTGCTGCCACATCCTATGTTTGCGGGGTGGCAGGTGCCACTGTTACTTCAGAGGGAGAGGAAGAGGCAGAGACCGCAGCAGAAGAGGGAGCAGAAGGATCCTGAGATCTTTCGTGGTTTTTGAGGTGGGTACTCCACTGCAGCTCGTGCTTTGCATTTAAATGCCTGGTCATGCAGGTGGTGCTCAGGTTAAGAACATTTATGCCTTGTTTCAGGCTCTGATTGCACAGCGTGCAAACCACTCGCGTCTTGTCGTCAGCACATTGTCAGCACATTGTCTGAAGAACTGCCACATCATGGAACTCCTTGGAGATGGCTTTGTCGTGCTCAGTTCCTGGGTGCGGTGGGTAGTAGCAAGCATACTGGCTAGGGAACGGCCACTTTGCTTTTGCACCCTGCTCCCTCTTTTGCTGTGCGGCTGGCGCTGTGTGACCCACCACCTCTTCCTCTGAACTGGACACGTCACTCTTATTACCTTGATTCTATGTGTGGTCTTCCACCCACACTTCACCCCTGCCCTCTTTGCTGGTCTGCACACTGCAGAAAGCCACAGGAGTTGGCACTAGTGATGAGCGGTAGGGTCTATATTCGAATTTGCGATATTTAGTGAATAGATGGGCGAATATACTGTAGGTTATTTTCTTAATTTTGAAAAATTGGCGATGTAATATTCGCGTAACGCGCGCGCAATACAGCAATGCGTCACTTGGGTACATTTTTCAAGCTGCTAGAAGTTTACTGAGACTAGAGATAATGTTCGGCATTGCAGAACATTACAATAGCTTTATATGTGCAGGTAGACTGCTCCAATAAATATTTGCGATTGTGAAAATCGGCATTTAATGAGGCGCATATTTTTGCGCAATATGTGCTACTGGGTGACATCACAGCACTATGTAAGTATGGGCATCACACTACCTAACACCCTGCACTAGAACCTATCAGCTACACTATAAATCAATGTAACCTACACTGACTATTTCCCACTAACTATTTGAATTATATATCTAAGTAAACTGTCTAATGTATATACAGCAAAGCACAGAGCACAACAATCACACTGCTGTCTCTCTCAGAACTCCATTACACTACAGAAAATGGCTGCTAGGGAGGTTCCTTATATAGTAAGGGGTAGGCAACTTTCCTATTGGTTGCTAGCAAACTTGCTAAGCTCACACAAAGTCATTGCAACCTTCTCATTGGCCACACAAGCAAGAGGGAGGTTACTGATGAAAAAAAATATACAAAATTACGAATATATAGCACTACAGTTGTGTTCAAAATTATTCAACCTCCACTGAAATTGAGTGTTTTGGCCAGTTTGACATTGATTTTGATCATTTCTGTCATCTTGTTTACAATTAAATCAAAGAGGCACTTGTAAGTCAGACAAATATAACATAACATTTATAATGAAATAACCACAAATGTCTTTTCTGTGCTCACATCATTATCAGTTTTATTCAACCTCCAAGTGACATTCAATCTTAGTACTTAGTACAACATCCTTTTCCAGTTATAACAGCTTTTAAACGTGAAGCATAGCTTGACACAAGTGTCTGGCAGCGATCTACGGGTATCTTCGCCCATTCCTCATGGGCAAAAGCCTCCAGTTCAGTCACATTCTTAGGCTTGTGCGCTGCAACTGCTTTCTTTAAGTCCCACCAGAGGTTCTCAATCGGATTTAAGTCTGGTGACTGAGATGGCCACTTCAAAATGTTCCAGCCTTTAATCTGCAACCATGCTCTAGTGGACTTGGAGGTATGCTTGGGATCATTGTCCTGTTGAAAGGTCCAACGTCTTCCAAGCCTCAGGTTTGTGACGGACTGCATCACATTTTCATCCAATATCTCCTGGTACTGAAGAGAATTCATGGTACCTTGCACACGCTGAAGCTTCCCTGTACCTGTAGAAACAAAACAGCCCCAAAGCATGATTGACTCCCCGCCATGCTTCACAGTAGGCAAGGTGTTCTTTTCTTCATAGGCCTTGTTCTTCCTCCTCCAAACATAGCGTTGATCCATGGGCCCAAACAGTTCTAATTTTGTATCAACAGTCCACAGAACGCTATCCCAAAACTTTTGTGGTTTGTCCACATGACTTTTGGCATACTGCAGTCGACTCTTCTTATTCTTTGGAGACAGCAAGGGGGTGCGCCTGGGAGTTCTGGCATGGAGGCCTTCATTACGCAGTGTGCGCCTTATTGTCTGAGCTGAAACTTCAGTACCCGCATCTGACAAATCTTTTTTCAGTTCCTCAGCAGTCACACGGGGACTTTTCTCCACTTTGCGCTTCAGGTTGCACACAGCAGTCAAAGTCAGCATCTTCTTTCTGCCACGACCAGGTAGCGTTTCAACAGTGCCCTTTGCCTTGAATTTGCGAATGATGCTTCCTATGGTGTCTCTTGGTATGTTTAACATCTTTGCAATCTTCTTATAGCCATTGCCCTTCCTGTGAAGAGAAATCACCTCTTCTCTTGTCTTCCTGGACCATTCTCTTGACTTCACCATGTTTGTAAACACACCAGTAAATGTCTAGAAGGAGCTGAGTATCACAGTCATTTTACATCTGCCTAATTGGTGCTTATTATGCTTGATTGCTGCTTCTTAACATCCAATAGGTGTTTTCATTACCTGATCGAAAACACTTGAATGAACCTCTGTTCTTAAGAGTGGTAGTCATTAAGGGGTTGAATAATTGTATCAATGAAGAAATCACAAAAAAAAACATTTTAATACTGTATTACAAAAACAATTGATGTCATTTTAGTTGCATTTGGTTCTTTAAAAAATCCTTGTAAGATTTCATTCTGAACACAATTACAAAAGTACACTAAATTCCCTAAAACCCTTTACAGCATTGGGGGTTGAATAATTTTGAACACAACTGTATATTCTAAATATTCGCGAATTCTCGAAGTGACGATATTCGCGATAAATATTCATGATTCGAATATTCCCGCGCAACACTTGTTGGCACCTGTGTTTCGTCATTATCAGCATTATCAGAGATGTGCTGCGGTGGTCCTCCCATGTCCACATCCTGAAACATAAGTGGTTAGGCATCAGTGCACTTAAAATCTTCCACTTCTGGGGCAGGGCTAGGTGGATGGCCCACGGAAACCCTGCCAACAGAGTCATCGAAAAGCATAAGAGACTGCTGCATGACATGGGGCTCAGACTATTTGGCTGATTTGCAAGGGGATGAGGTGAAAGACTGCAGGTGCCAACTCTGCACTTTCAGCAGGGGACCGGGTTGGAGACAATGTGAAGGAACTGTCATCAACCCAATCTACTACCGCCTCTACTTGTTTAGGCCTCACCATTTGTACACCTGTATTCGGGCCTAGTGTTGAGCGAACAGTTCGCGCATCGTTCGGGTTCGTACCGAATTTTGGGGTGTCCGGGACCCGGACCCGAACCCGGACATTTTCAAAAAAGTTCGGGTTCGGGTTCGGTGTTCGGCGATTTCTTCACGCTTTCTGAAGGGCTGCACAGCAGCCAATCAGCTAGCGTCTTACTTCTTGCCCTAAGAAGCCATCACAGCCATGCCTACTAATGGCATGGCTGTGATTGGCCAAGTGCAGCATGTGACCCAGCCTCTATTTAAGCTGGAGTCACGTAGCGCCGCACGTCACACTGCTCTGACTAGTGTAGGGAGAGGATGCAGCTTCTGTGAGGGCGAGATAGGCAGGGAAAAGTCAGCAACAGCACCTAATGAACGGATCGATCTGCAGCTGAGAATCAGTGAACTTCTGCTATTTACTTGATTGCTGGTTTTTTGGCTGCACAGAGCGTTTTTCTGTCACTTATTTTCTGGGTTGATCGGCGGCCATTTTGTGACTTGTGGTGCTCCAGAACAAGCTGCCACACATCCATCAATGCTTCAATACTATTTTTTTTTGCTATATCCTCCATCAGGGGCTTGGCTGTGCTAATTGTCACCCCTAGAAACTCAGGATAGCAATTTCTATATTTTATTAAGGGGTTAAATACAATTGCCCAAATACCAATCCCCTAAATCTGGTGTTCCAGCTTTGGCTAGACAAGCATAATACTGTCTGCTGTCTGGCAAAGGATAGATTATTTTCTGGGGTGAAATTCAATTGGCAAAATAGCAAAACCATACATCAGTGGTTTCAGCAGTGGCTGGCAAAATATAATAGTGTCCGCCAAAACAGATATTTTGGTTTGGGGTTAAATTCAATTGCCAAAATAGCAATACCATACATCAGTGGTTTCAGCAGTGGCTGGCAAAATATATTAGTGTTTCCTCCAAAACATATATTTTCTTCTGGGGTGAAATTCACTTGCCAAAATAGCAACACCCTAAATCTGGTGTCACAGCTGTGCCTGGCAAACTATATTAGTATCCGCAAAAACATATATTTTGTTCTGGGGTTAAATTCACTTGCCAAAATAGCAATCCACTAAATCTGGTGTCACAGCTGAGCCTGGCAAACTATATTAGTATCCGCAAAAACATATATTTTGTTCTGGGGTGAAATTCACTTGCCAAAATAGCAATCCACTAAATCTGGTGTCACAGCTGAGCCTGGCAAACTATATTATTATCCGCAAAAACATATATTTTGTTCTGGGGTGAAATTCACTTGCCAAAATAGCAATCCTCTAAATCTGGTGTCACAGCTGAGCCTGGCAAACTATATTAGTATCCGCAAAAACATATATTTTCTTCTGGGGTGAAATTCACTTGCCAAAATAGCAACACCCTAAATCTGGTGTCACAGCTGAGCCTGGCAAACTATATTAGTATCCGCAAAAACATATATTTTCTTCTGGGGTGAAATTCACTTGCCAAAATAGCAATCCACTAAATCTGGTGTCACAGCTGAGCCTGGCAAACTATATTATTATCCGCAAAAACATATATTTTGTTCTGGGGTGAAATTCACTTGCCAAAATAGCAATCCTCTAAATCTGGTGTCACAGCTGAGCCTGGCAAACTATATTAGTATCCGCAAAAACATATATTTTCTTCTGGGGTGAAATTCACTTGCCAAAATAGCAACACCCTAAATCTGGTGTCACAGCTGAGCCTGGCAAACTATATTAGTATCCGCAAAAACATATATTTTCTTCTGGGGTGAAATTCACTTGCCAAAATAGCAATCCCCTAAATCTGGTGTCACAGCTGAGCCTGGCAAACTATATTAGTATCCGCAAAAACATATATTTTCTTCTGGGGTGAAATTCACTTGCCAAAATAGCAACACCACTAAATCTGGTGTCACAGCTGAGCCTGGCAAACTATATTAGTATCCGCAAAAACATATATTTTGTTCTGGGGTGAAATTCACTTGCCAAAATAGCAATCCACTAAATCTGGTGTCACAGCTGAGCCTGGCAAACTATATTAGTATCCGCAAAAACATATATTTTGTTCTGGGGTGAAATTCACTTGCCAAAATAGCAATCCACTAAATCTGGTGTCACAGCTGAGCCTGGCAAACTATATTAGTATCCGCAAAAACATATATTTTCTTCTGGGGTGAAATTCACTTGCCAAAATAGCAACACCCTAAATCTGGTGTCACAGCTGAGCCTGGCAAACTATATTAGTATCCGCAAAAACATATATTTTCTTCTGGGGTGAAATTCACTTGCCAAAATAGCAATCCACTAAATCTGGTGTCACAGCTGAGCCTGGCAAACTATATTAGTATCCGCAAAAACATATATTTTGTTCTGGGGTGAAATTCACTTGCCAAAATAGCAATCCACTAAATCTGGTGTCACAGCTGAGCCTGGCAAACTATATTATTATCCGCAAAAACATATATTTTGTTCTGGGGTGAAATTCACTTGCCAAAATAGCAATCCTCTAAATCTGGTGTCACAGCTGAGCCTGGCAAACTATATTAGTATCCGCAAAAACATATATTTTGTTCTGGGGTGAAATTCACTTGCCAAAATAGCAATCCACTAAATCTGGTGTCACAGCTGAGCCTGGCAAACTATATTAGTATCCGCAAAAACATATATTTTGTTCTGGGGTGAAATTCACTTGCCAAAATAGCAATCCTCTAAATCTGGTGTCACAGCTGAGCCTGGCAAACTATATTAGTATCCGCAAAAACATATATTTTCTTCTGGGGTGAAATTCACTTGCCAAAATAGCAATCCACTAAATCTGGTGTCACAGCTGAGCCTGGCAAACTATATTAGTATCCGCAAAAACATATATTTTGTTCTGGGGTGAAATTCACTTGCCAAAATAGCAATCCACTAAATCTGGTGTCACAGCTGAGCCTGGCAAACTATATTAGTATCCGCAAAAACATATATTTTGTTCTGGGGTGAAATTCACTTGCCAAAATAGCAACACCTCTAAATCTGGTGTCACAGCTGAGCCTGGCAAACTATATTAGTATCCGCAAAAACATATATTTTGTTCTGGGGTGAAATTCACTTGCCAAAATAGCAATCCACTAAATCTGGTGTCACAGCTGAGCCTGGCAAACTATATTAGTATCCGCAAAAACATATATTTTGTTCTGGGGTGAAATTCACTTGCCAAAATAGCAATCCACTAAATCTGGTGTCACAGCTGAGCCTGGCAAACTATATTAGTATCCGCAAAAACATATATTTTCTTCTGGGGTGAAATTCACTTGCCAAAATAGCAATACCTCTAAATCTGGTGTCACAGCTGTTGCAGGCCCATTGTAAATCTGTCCATAAAGGATACCTTTCATCCAGGGCCTAAATACTTGCCCTAAAAGAGATATTCCCTAAATCAGTGGTTACTGCTGTGCCTGGATTAGTGTAATAAGCTACATAAACAAATAGGCAGATAGTGGTAGGTGCCTGTAAAAAAGGCCTGAATTTGAAATCAATACATTGGGCCAAATATTTTTTTCCTTATTGTGGTGCTTGGTGAACGGTAACAATGAGGAAAACATCTAGTAAGGGACGCGGACGCGGTCGTGGTGGTGTTAGTGTACCCTCTGGTGCTGGGAGAGGACGTGGCCATTCTGCCACAGCCACACGTCCTAGTGAACCAACTACCTCAAGTTCCAGTACCCGCCAGAATTTACAGCGATATTTGGTGGGGCCCAATGCCGTTCTAAGGATGGTAAGGCCTGAGCAGGTACAGGCGCTAGTCAATTGGGTGGCCGACAGTGGATCCAGCACGTTCACAACATTATCTCCCACCCAGTCTTCTGCAGAAAGCGCACAGGTGGCACCTGAAAACCAAGCCCATCAGTCTGTCACATCACCCCCATGCATATCAGGGAAACTGTCTGAGCCTCAAGTTATGCAGCAGTCTCTTATGCTGTTTGAAGACTCTGCTGGCAGGGTTTCCCAAGGAATCCACCCAGCCCTTCCCTGTGGTGGAAGACATAGAATGCACTGATGCACAACCTCTGATGTTTACTGATGATGAGGACATGGGAATACCACCTCATCGGAGTCCGCACGTCTCTGATGATGACGAAACACAGGTGCCAACTGCTGCGTCTTTCTGCAGTGTGCAGACCGAACAGGAGGACAGGGAGGAAGACTGTGTGGAAGACGATGCAGGGGACGATGAGGTCCTAGACCCCACATGGAATGAAGGTCGTGCCACTGACTTTCATAGTTCAGAGGAAGAGGCAGTGGTGAGACCGAGCCAACAGCGTAGCAAAAGAGGGAGCAGGGGGCAAAAGCAGAACAGCTGCCGCCAAGAGAGTTCGCCTGATACAGGCCACCGCCACCAGGGACCGAGCACCCCAAAGGCAGCTTCAAGGAGTTCCCTGGCATGGCACTTCTTTAAACAATGTGCTGACGACAAGACCCGAGTGGTTTGCACGCTGTGCCATCAGATCCTGAAGCGAGGCATTAACGTTCTGAACCTTAGCACAACCTGCATGACCAGGCATCTACATGCAAAGCATGAACTGCAGTGGAGTAAACACCTTAAAAGCAAGGAACTCACTCAGGCTCCCCTGCTCCCTCTTCTGCTGCTGCCTCGGCCTCTTCCTCCGCCTCGGGAGGAATGTTGGCACCTGCCGCCCACCAAACAGAGGATGTGCCAGCGACACCACCACCTGCGTCACCAAGCATCTCCACCATGTCACACGGCAGCGTTCAGCTCTCCATCTCACAAACCTTGAGAGAAAGCGTAAATTCCCACCTAGCCACCCTCGAGCCTCTGGGCCTGAATGCCAGCATTTCTAAACTACTGGCCTTTGAAATGCTGTCATTCAGGCTGGTGGACACAGACAGCTTCAAACAGCTGATGTCCATGGCTGTCCCACAGTATGTTGTCCCCAGCCGCCACTACTTCTCCAAGACAGCCGTGCCTTCCCTGCACATGCAAGTGTCCGATAAAATCAAGTGTGCACTGCGCAACGCCATTTGTGGCAAGGTCCACCTAACCACAGATACGTGGACCAGTAAGCACGGCCAGGGACGCTATATCTCCCTAACTGCACACTGGGTAAATGTAGTGGCGGCTGGGCCCCAGGCGGAGAGTTCCTTGGCGCACGTCCTTCCGCCGCCAAGGATCACAGGGCATCATTGTTTGCCTCCTGTAGCCTCCTCCTCCTACTCGGCTTCCTCCTCCTCTGCTTCCACCAGCTCATCCAGTCAGCCACACACCTTCACCACCAACTTCAGCACAGCCCGGGTAAACGTCAGCAGGCCATTCTGAAACTCATATGTTTGGGGGACAGGCCCCACACCGCGCAGGAGTTGTGGCGGGGTATTGAACAACAGACCGACCAGTGGTTGCTGCCGGTGGGCCTCAAGCCCGGCCTGGTGGTGTGCGATAATGGGCGAAATCTCGCCGCAGCTCTGGGACTAGCCGGTTTGACGCACATCCCTTGCCTGGCGCATGTGCTGAATTTGGTGGTGCAGAAGTTCATTCACAACTACCCCAACATGTCAGAGCTGCTGCATAAAGTGAGGGCCGTCTGTGCGCGATTCCGGCGTTCACATCCTGCCGCTGCTCGCCTGTCTGCGCTACAGCTGCAACTCGGCCTTCCCGCCACCGCCTCATATGCGACGTGCCCACCAGGTGGAACTCCACCTTGCACATGCTGGAGAGACTGTGCGAGCAGCAGCAGGCCATAGTGGAGTTTCAGCTGCAGCACGCACGCGTCAGTCGCACTGCGGAACAGCACCACTTCACCACCAATGATTGGGCCTCCATGCGAGACCTGTGTGCCCTGTTGCGCTGTTTCGAGTACTCCACCAACATGGCCAGTGGCGATGACACCGTTATCAGCGTTACAATACCACTTCTATGTCTCCTTGAGAAAACGCTTAGGGCGATGATGGAAGAGGAGGTGGCCCAGGAGGAGGAGGAGGAGGAGGAGGAGGATGAGGGGTCATTTTTAGCACTTTCAGGCCAGTCTGTTAGAAGTGGCTCAGAGGGAGGTTTTTTGCAACAGCAGAGGCCAGGTACAAATGTGGCCAGCCAGGGCCCACTACTGGAGGACGAGGAGGATGAGGAGGAGGTGGAGGAGGATGAGGATGAAGCAGGTTCACAGCGGGGTGGCACCCGACACAGCTCAGGCCCATCACTGGTGCGTGGCTGGGGGATACGGAGGACGATGACGATACGCCTCCCACAGAGGACAGCTTGTCCTTACCTCTGGGGAGCCTGGCACACATGAGCGACTACATGCTGCAGTGCCTGCGCAACGACAGCAGAGTTGCCCACATTTTAACGTGTGCGGACTACTGGGTTGCCACCCTGCTGGATCCCCGATACAAAGACAATGTGCCCACCTTACTTCCTGCACTGGAGCGTGATAGGAAGATGCGCGAGTTCAAGCGCACGCTGGTAGAGGCGCTCCTGAGAGCATTCCCAAATGTCACAGGGGAACAGGTGGAAGCCCAAGGCGAAGGCAGAAGAGGAGCAAGAGGTCGCCAACGCAGCAGTGTCACGGCCAGCTCTTCTGAGGGCAGGGGTTAGCATGGCAGAAATGTGGAAAAGTTTTGTCTCCACGCCACAGCTAACTGCACAACCACCTGATACGGAACGTGTTAGCAGGAGGCAGCATTTCACTAACATGGTTGAACAGTACGCCTGCACACCCTCCACGTACTGACTGATGGTTCGGCCCCATTCAACTTCTGGGTCTCCAAATTGTCCACGTGGCCAGAGTTAGCATTTTATGCCTTGAGGTGCTAGCCTGCCCGGCGGCCAGCGTTTTGTCTGAACGTGTATTCAGCACGGCAGGGGCGCCATTACTGACAAACGCAGCCGCCTGTCCACAGCCAACGTGGACAAGCTGACGCTCATAAAATGAACCAGGCATGGATCCCACAGGACCTGTGCCTCCCTTGTGCAGAATAGACATTTCCTCCCCATCAACCATGTATTCTTGTACTCTGGGGCACTTCTTTATTGAATCCTCATTTTTTTTACTTTACCATGATCTTGCGGTGCAACCCAAAGTTGAATGAACCTCTCCTCTGTCTGGGTGCTGGTCCAAAATACATGAGAGTGACATTCTCCGTTGGTGGTTGATATGACGCATGATTCCTTGCTGTGGGACCTCTCTCCTCTGTCTGGGTGCTGGTCCAAAATACATGAGAGTGGCCTTCTCCGGTGGTGGTTGATATGACGCATGATTCCATGCTGTGGGACCTCTATCCTCTGTCTGTGTGCTGGTCCTAAATAAATGAGAGTGACATTCTCCGGTGGTGGGTGATATGACGCATGATTCCATGCTGTGGGACCTGTATCCTCTGTCTGGGTGCTGGTCCAAAATACATGAGAGTGGCCTTCTCCGGTGGTGGGTGATATGACGCATGATTCCATGCTGTGGGACCTGTATCCTCTGTCTGGGTGCTGGTCCAAAATACATGAGAGTGGCCTTCTCCGGTGGTGGGTGATATGACGCATGATTCCATGCTGTGGGACCTGTATCCTCTGTCTGGGTGCTGGTCCAAAATACATGAGAGTGGCCTTCTCCGGTGGTGGGTGATATGACGCATGATTCCATGCTGTGGGACCTGTATCCTCTGTCTGGGTGCTGGTCCAAAATACATGAGAGTGACATTCTCCGGTGCAGGGTGATATGACGCATGATTCCTTGCTGTGGGACCTGTATCCTCTGTCTGGGTGCAGGGGTCAGAGTCTCTCAAAGTGGCCTTCTTGTGGTGGGTGATGTGAAGCTGATGTTTGTGCCATCTGACATGGTTGCCGGGGTCCCATTAAATGGTGTCCTACTCCTGTGGTGGGTGATCTAAATGCCTGATTCTCTGCTGTGAAAACCCCTCTCCTCCGCCTGGGTGCAGGGGTCAAAGTCTCTCAAAGTGGCCTTCTCTTGTGCTGGGTGATGTGAAGCTGATATTTGTGCCATCTGACATGGTTGCCGGGGTCCCATTAAATGGTGTCCTACTCCTGTGGTGGGTGATCTAAATACATGATTCTCTGCTGTGAAAACCTCTCTCCTCCGTCTGGGTGCAGGGGTCAAAGTCTCTCAAAGTGGCCTTCTCTTGTGCTGGGTGATGTGAAGCTGATGTTTGTGCCATCTGACATGGTTGCCGGGGTCCCATTAAATGGTGTCCTACTCCTGTGGTGGGTGATCTAAATGCCTGATTCTCTGCTGTGAAAACCCCTCTCCTCTGTCTGGGTGCTGGTCCCAAATAAATGAGAGTGGCCTTCTCCGGTGGTGGTTGATATGACGCATGATTCCTTGATGTGGGACCTGTATCCTCTGTCTGGGTGCTGGTCCAAAATAAATGAGAGTGGCCTTCTCCGGTGGGGGTTGATATGACGCCTTATTCCTTGCTGTGGGACCTCTCTCCTCTGTCTGGGTGCTGGTCCAAAATACATGAGAGTGGCCTTCTCCGGTGGTGGTTGATATGACGCATGATTCCTTGATGTGGGACCTGTATCCTCTGTCTGGGTGCTGGTCCAAAATAAATGAGAGTGGCCTTCTCCGGTGGTGGTTGATATGACTCATGATTCCTTGATGTGGGACCTCTCTCCTCTGTCTGGGTGCTGGTCCAAAATACATGAGAGTGGCCTTCTCCGGTGGTGGGTGATATGACGCATGATTCCATGCTGTGGGACCTGTATCCTCTGTCTGGGTGCTGGTCCAAAATACATGAGAGTGGCCTTCTCCGGTGGTGGGTGATATGACGCATGATTCCATGCTGTGGGACCTGTATCCTCTGTCTGGGTGCTGGTCCAAAATACATGAGAGTGGCCTTCTCCGGTGGTGGGTGATATGACGCATGATTCCATGCTGTGGGACCTGTATCCTCTGTCTGGGTGCTGGTCCAAAATACATGAGAGTGACATTCTCCGGTGCAGGGTGATATGACGCATGATTCCTTGCTGTGGGACCTGTATCCTCTGTCTGGGTGCAGGGGTCAGAGTCTCTCAAAGTGGCCTTCTCTGTGGTGGGTGATGTGAAGCTGATGTTTGTGCCATCTGACATGGTTGCCGGGTCCCATTAAATGGTGTCCTACTCCTGTGGTGGGTGATCTAAATGCCTGATTCTCTGCTGTGAAAACCCCTCTCCTCCGCCTGGGTGCAGGGGTCAAAGTCTCTCAAAGTGGCCTTCTCTTGTGCTGGGTGATGTGAAGCTGATATTTGTGCCATCTGACATGGTTGCCGGGGTCCCATTAAATGGTGTCCTACTCCTGTGGTGGGTGATCTAAATACATGATTCTCTGCTGTGAAAACTCTCTCCTCCGTCTGGGTGCAGGGGTCAAAGTCTCTCAAAGTGGCCTTCTCTTGTGCTGGGTGATGTGAAGCTGATGTTTGTGCCATCTGACATGGTTGCCGGGGTCCCATTAAATGGTGTCCTACTCCTGTGGTGGGTGATCTAAATGCCTGATTCTCTGCTGTGAAAACCCTCTCCTCCGCCTGGGTGCAGGGGTCAAAGTCTCTCAAAGTGGCCTTCTCTTGTGCTGGGTGATGTGAAGCTGATGTTTGTGCCATCTGACATGGTTGCCGGGGTCCCATTAAATGGTGTCCTACTCCTGTGGTGGGTGATCTAAATGCCTGATTCTCTGCTGTGAAAACCCTCTCCTCTGTCTGGGTGCTGGTCCCAAATAAATGAGAGTGGCCTTCTCCGGTGGTGGTTGATATGACGCATGATTCCTTGATGTGGGACCTGTATCCTCTGTCTGGGTGCTGGTCCAAAATAAATGAGAGTGGCCTTCTCCGGTGGGGGTTGATATGACGCCTTATTCCTTGCTGTGGGACCTCTCCTCTGTCTGGGTGCTGGTCCAAAATACATGAGAGTGGCCTTCTCCGGTGGTGGTTGATATGACGCATGATTCCTTGATGTGGGACCTGTATCCTCTGTCTGGGTGCTGGTCCAAAATAAATGAGAGTGGCCTTCTCCGGTGGTGGTTGATATGACTCATGATTCCTTGATGTGGGACCTCTCTCCTCTGTCTGGGTGCTGGTCCAAAATACATGAGAGTGGCCTTCTCCGGTGGTGGGTGATATGACGCATGATTCCATGCTGTGGGACCTGTATCCTCTGTCTGGGTGCTGGTCCAAAATACATGAGAGTGACATTCTCCGGTGCAGGGTGATATGACGCATGATTCCTTGCTGTGGGACCTGTATCCTCTGTCTGGGTGCTGGTCCAAAATACATGAGAGTGACATTCTCCGGTGCAGGGTGATATGACGCATGATTCCTTGCTGTGGGACCTCTCTTCAATTGATATTGGTTAATTTTTATTTATTTTATTTAATTTTAATTCATTTCCCTATCCACATTTGTTTGCAGGGGATTTTTCTACACTTTGCTGCCTTTGGCAGCCCTCTAGCCCTTTCCTGGACTATTTTACAGCCTTTTTTGTGCCTAAAAGTTCGGGTCCCCATTGACTTCAATGGGGTTCGGGTTCGGGATAAAGTTCGGATCGAGTTCGAATCCCGAACCCGAACATTTCCGGGAAGTTCGGCCGAACTTCTCGAACCCGAACATCCAGGTGTTCGCTCATCTCTATTCGGGCCTACAAAATAACGCTGAACATTCTGTCGTCTTCGTGCACCTGAGAAAGGTGTTTTATTTGGGCTTGTAGCTGACACAGATCGTTTACGAATACATCCTCTCTCTGCAACATGAGCTCCACCAACACCACAAGCACCACAACCAGGGCCACGTCCCTTATTTGACACTCTCCTCATTCTTTGAGTTCACCCACTGATCTAACAGACAGATTAACAATATTCATTTTCCTGTTATGTATGCAGGTGTACCTCACACCAAATATGGGTATAGGTCACCCACCGAACTAACAGATGGATTACCTATATTAATTTCCCTGTCACGGATTCAGTGCAGGTGTATCTCACACCAAAAATGGGTATCTGTCACCCATTGATCTAACAGATGGATTAACTATATTAATTTTATTTTGCCATGGTTACATGGACCTGCATACAGGGACGTGCTGACTGACCCACCTTGTGTTTCTGTTTAGTATATGCTGGAGGTGTGGCGGCCTCTACTCAGTCGTGCACACCTGACTAGTTAGTCTGCCCTAGAGGCTGGTTTTAATCAGAGTAAGTATAAAACTGAACTTGCACTCATAGTACCTATTAATAGCCATCTGGCTCCAGGACGAGTACACAGTGGGCTCAGCATGCATGTTGTTACCTACATCACTGGATCTAAATGGAGGCTATTATGGCACCAAAAAGGGTTAATAATCACGGTGGATCCAGCATGCATGCTGGTCCCGCACTCCCTGGATTTTATGAGGCTGTCATGGCCCATAACAGGTAGGATTTAGCGTTAGGACCACTCATAGAGGCGGCCTTGGCGCAGCGAGTGGCTTATTACTTTTTGATCAAAATATACACTGACAGCTCTTTTAACTTCTAGCATAGAGGCAGGGCAGAGTGCTGGTTGGAGAGTGCTGTTGCATTTCTGTGTTTGTACGTATATTTTGCCCTTACTACATGCACCTGACCCCCACTTGTGTTTCTGTTTATTAATTTCCTTATCACGAATGCAGTGCATTTGTACCTCACACAAAAAATGGGTATATGTCACCTATCGAACTAACAGACGGAACAACTATAATAATTTCCCTGTCACTTATGCAGTGCAGGTGTACCTGTCATGCTTCGTGTGGGAGGGAAACCCACACTGAACGTAGAAGGGAAAAGGGGGTGAGGGGAAAAGGCCTGGAATTTAGGGAAAGGAGAAGGTCACCTCCTAGAGAAACCCTAATCAAAGTCCTGACTGACTGCAAGTATGAACTGACCCCAGAGGTCAGTGAATTCATACACAGGAACCTAAAGTCCTAACTCACCATGGTTCTAATGTCAGGACAAGCGACAACCTTTTCCTCTAAATGGTAGGACAAACAGGAGTCTCCCTCAGGCCTAAACACAAACGACAGAGAAAAGAACAACACAAGAAAACCCAAACAATAAACAAAAGGGGAATAAGACATTTAACTTTAAATGTCTATGGAAGCACAAGAACTCCGCTGAGATCCAAACACCAGCAATCCACAACAAGACTGAAGTTATAAACCACGCAGTATGGTGGGAGAAGCCACAATAAATCAGGATGGTTAAATGACTACATAAGCAACACCTGAGGCAAGGGGTGTGGCCATTACCAGAAACAACGCAGACACGAATTGATCTTCAAGGAACCTGTCAGATCAAACCACGTGTTGCCAGTCTCCCTGATCTCCTGGCACCTGTCACAGGAAGGTCCGTGACAGTACCCCTCCTTTTACAGGTGACCTCCGAGCACCCAGGACCGACCTTATATGGGTGAGACCTTTGAAAAGCTTTTACCAAACGACTGGCATTCACGTCAGATGCTGGTACCCACATCCTCTCCTCTGGTTCATAACCCTTCCAGTAAACAAGATACTGAAGAGATCTACAGAGAACTCGAGAGTCAATTATCTTGGCGATCTGAAATTCCAAACTACCGTCCACCATGACAGGAGCGGGTGGCAAGAAAGACGGTCCCAAAGGTTCAACATATCTCTTCAACAAAGATTTATGAAACACGTTATGAATTTTCAGAGCCTGAGGAAGTTCATGACGAAAATCTACCAGATTAATAATGGCAGTGATCTTATATGGACCAAAAAACCTTGGACCTAACTTCCAAGAAGGTACCTTCAATTTAATGTTTCTCGTGGACAGCCACACAAAATCACCCATTCTTAGGTCCGGACTGTTTATACGTCAGCCATACATTTATACTTGTTGCCCATATTCCTCAAGTTATTTTGAATTTTCCGCCATGTAGATGACAATGATGATGAAAAATGTTCCTCCTCAGGAATACCAGAAGTTTCAGAACCAGAAAATGTGCCAAACTGCGGGTGAAACCCATATGCCCAAAAAAAAACAGCGACTTGTCAGTGGACTCCTGTCTACGATTGTTTATAGCAAGCTCTGCTAAAGACAAAAATGAAGATCACTCCTCCTGGTTCTCAGAGAATAAAACATCTCAAATAAGTCTCCAGACTCGGATTAGTGCGTTACGTCTGTCCGTTCGTCTCAGGATGAAAAGCCGAAGAAAAGGACAGTTGTACCCCCAGTCTAGTACAGAACGCCTTCACACGTCAGACGGAATGCCATGTAGTTTCACAATGTTATCAACAAACACTTGAGAAAGAGTTTTAGATTTTAGGTAGGCCCGACAATGCTATAAAGTGCGCCATTTTACTAAAGCGATCAACTACCACCAGAATCACTGTCTTTCCTTAAGAATTAGGTAGATCAGTCAAAAATTCCTTGGATAAATAAGTCCATGGTCTGGACAGGATGGGCAACGGAAGTAGAGATCCGGAAGGCCAAGTATGTGTTACCTTAGCTCGTGCACAAGTGCTACATGCTGACACATAGTCCTCAACACACTCATGCAACCCTGGCCACCAAAAACTACGAGAATGGAGATCAGCGGTAGATCTGATCCCAGGGTGTCCCTTAAAAACCGTACAGAGTGATAGAAATCCAGTGAGTCTCCCTTAGCCTCTAACACCGTCAACTCTAGGTCAGGGTATAGAACGGATATCACCACTAGTGATGATCGAGCACTAAAGTATTCGGGTGTTCAGGTGTTCAGCCCGAACACATTGCTATATTCGTGTGCTCGGCCCAGCACCCGAGTATAATGGAAGTCAATGGGAGAAAACCAGGCACCCCCTGCTCTAAAGAGGGGAGGGTGCCTGGTCCATTGGTAAAGGACAGAAAGTGACAGAAACACCACCAAAATGGTTCGGGAACAGCATGGGGACGATTTCTGGATGCATCTTGGACTCCCAGGTCGCTGCTGGGAACCATGTTGTCCGAGTTGTACAACAGCAGTGAAAGGGCTACCAAAAATTACAAGGAACCGGCACTACAATACACCCTTTATTACACATAAAGGAGGGCATCATACAAAGACTTCAGAGACTGGACATGGTGAAAGAGAGGGTGGTGCTTAACCAACTGGAAGCATTATCTTCAGCAATCCAACCAACCAACTGTTCTCACTGGTCCGACTTGGACAGTGTTGTCCTGCGCCACCCAGCTAAGTTGGACATGAAGCTGGGTACGCTGGATGTTTTTTTTTTTCTGGTGCACGGGCAGCAGGCACAGTTTCATTGCGCCCAGGGCCACAGCATTAGCATCACGCCCACTTCCCCGTTCCTTAGTGCTCGCCTTCTTCATTAATGGTTTTGTCACTAGATTAGGCCCAGATTATTTAAGTTTGCGCTACAGACACTGTTTTTGGATGTAGTACAGTATATTTCACTGAAAACCACACACTATGGAGACTAGATTAAGCCTAGGTTATTTAAATTTGGGCTAAAAAAAACAGTTGTCGGATGGAGTACTTTATATGTCACAGAAAGCCACACACTATGGAAACTAGATTAGGCACAGATAATTTAAATTTGCGCTAAGGAAATAGTTTTCGGATGCAGTACTGTATACAGTTGTGTTCAAAATTATTCAACCCCCAATGCTGTAAAGGGTTTTAGGGAATTTAGTGTACATTTGTAATTGTGTTCAGAATGAAATCTTACAATGACATCAATTGTTTTTGTAATACAGTATTAAATGTTTTTTGTGATTTCTTCATTGACACAATTTTTCAACCCCTTAAAGACTACCACTCTTAAGAACAGAGGTTCATTCAAGTGTTTTCGATCAGGTATTGAAAACACCAATGGATGTCAAGGAGCAGCAATCAAGCATAATAAGCACCAATTAGGCAGATTTAAAATGACTGTGATACTCAGCTCCTTCTAGACATTTACTGGTGTGTTTACAGACATGGTGAAGTCAAGAGAATGGTCCAGGAAGACAAGAGAAGAGGTGATTTCTCTTCACAGGAAGGGCAATGGCTATAAGAAGATTGCAAACATATTAAGCATACCAAGAGACACCATAGGAAGCATCATTCGCAAATTCACGGCAAAGGGCACTGTTGAAACGCTACCTGGTCATGGCAGAAAGAAGATGCTGACTTTGACTGCTGTGCGCTACCTGAAGCGCAAAGTGGAGAAAAGTCCCTGTGTGACTGCTGAGGAACTGCAAAAAGATTTGTCAGATGCGGGTACTGAAGTTTCAGCTCAGACAATAAGGCGCACACTGCGTAATGAAGGCCTCCATGGCAGAACTCCCAGGCGCACCCCCTTGCTGTCTCCAAAGAATAAGAAGAGTCGACTGCAGTATGCCAAAAGTCATGTGGACAAACCAAAAAAGTTTTGGGATAGTGTTCTGTGGACTGATGAAACAAAATTAGAACTGTTTGGGCCCATGAATCAACGCTATGTTTGGAGGAGGAAGAACAAGGCCTATGAAGAAAAGAACACCTTGCCTACTGTGAAGCATGGCGTGGGGTCACCATGCTTTGGGGCTGTTTTGTTTCTACAGGTACAGGGAAGCTTCAGCGTGTGCAATGTACTGTGAATTCTCTTCAGTACCAGGAGATATTGGATGAAAATGTGATGCAGTCCGTCACAAACCTGAGGCTTGGGAGACGTTGGATCTTTCAACAGGACAATGATCCCAAGCATACCTCCAAGTCCACTAGAGCATGGTTGCAGATTAAAGGCTGGAACATTTTGAAGTGGCCATCGCAGTCACCAGACTTAAATCGATTGAGAACCTCTGGCGGGACTTAAAAAAAGCAGTTGCCGCGCACAAGCCTAAGAATGTGACTGAACTGGAGGCTTTTGCCCATGAGGAATGGGCGAAGATACCCGTAGACGGCTGCCAGACACTTGTGTCAAGCTATGCTTCACGTTTAAAAGCTGTTATAACTGGAAAAGGATGTTGTACTAAGTACTAAGATTGAATGTCACTTGGAGGTTGAATAAAACTGATAATGATGTGAGCACAGAAAAGACATTTGTGGTTATTTCATTATAAATGTTATGTTATATTTGTCTGACTTACAAGTGCCTCTTTGATTTAATTGTAAACAAGATGACAGAAATGATCAAAATTAATGTCAAACTGGCCAAAACACTCAATTTCAGTGGGGGTTGAATAATTTTGAACACAACTGTATGTCACAGATGTGTATTACACGCACACTACAGAGACAGTAGATGATTGCTGGCCACTGATTATTTAAATTTACCCTAAAGAAAGTTTTTGGATGAAGTACTGTATATGTCACAGAAAGCCACACATTATGGAAACTAGATTAGGCCCAGATAATTAAAATTTGCTCCAAAGAAACAGTTTTCGGATGGAGTACTGTATATGTCAAAGAAAACAACACACTATGGACACTAGATTAGGCCCAGATTATTTAAATTTACGCTAAAGAAACAGTTTTCGGATGGAGTACTGTATATGTCAGAGAAAACAACACACTATGGACACTAGATTAGGCCCAGATTATTTAAATTTACACATTCAGGAAATCGTTTTTGGATGCAGTACTCTATATGTCATGGATGTGTATTACACGCACACACTACAGAGACAGTAGATGAGGGCTGGCCCCTGATTATTTAAATTTACGTTACAGAAACAGTTTTCGGATGGAGTACTGTATATGTCACAGAAAGCCACACACTATGGAGACTAGATTAAGCCCAGATTATTAAAATTTGCGCTAAAGAAAAAGTTTTCGGATGGAGTATTGGATTGGATGGAGGATGGATTAAACGCACACAGATGTGGCACAAATTATTTCAATTTCCCCAAAAAACAGAATTTGCGGATGGAGTACATTCTATGTCATGGATGTGGATTACACGCACACACAGATGTGTCACAAATTAGTTAAATTTCCCCAAAAAACAGTTTGTGGATGGAGTACAGTATATGTCATGGATGTGGATTACATGCACACACAGATGTGGCACAAATTAGCAAAATTTCCCCCAAAACCAGAGTTTTCGGATGAAGTACTGTATATGTCACAGAAAACAACACACTATGGACACTAGATTAGGCCCAGATATTTGAATTTACGCTAAGGAAATAGTTTTCGGATGCAGTACTGTATATGTCACGGATGTGTATTACACACACACACTACAGAGACAGTAGATGAGGGCTGGCCCCTGATTATTTAAATTTACGCTAAAGAAACGGTTTTCGGATGGAATACTGTATATGTCAAGGATGTGAATTAAACGCACACACCGATGTGGCACAAATTATTTCAATATTCCCAAAAACCAGAGTTTGCGGATGGAGTGCAGTATATGTCACGTATGTAGATTAAACGCACACACAGCACAAATTACAGTCCCTGACAAAAGTCTTGTCGCTTCTCTATTTTGTAGAAACTCCTGCTATTAACCTGACTTTTAATTAATCAATTGGTGTTAGAAATAGCTCATATGAAAAGCTAAAGCCCTCCCAAATGATGTTTAATGCACTGAAATAAATGAGTTTCACTGAAAAAAGATTTATCATTTAATCAAGACAGAAAGGTCAAATTTTGGCAAGACAAAAGTTTTGTCGCCTATACAGAAATTGAACAACTTTACTGCAGATCCAAAAATATGTTGGCAAATTAAGTAGTGGTGCTGTAAGATCCAAATTTAATATCTTGTATGACTTCCATGAGCTTGAAGGACAGCATCCATGCGGTTTGGCAAGGATTTATACAATTTATTGATGAAGTCATCAGGAATAGCAAAGAAAACAGTCTTGCATGCCTCCCATAGTTCATCAATATTCTTTGGTTTTGTCTTCCATGCTTCCTCTTTCATCCTACCCCACATATGCTCAATGATGTTCATGTCTGGTGACTGGGCTGGCCAATCCTGGAGCATCTTGATCTTCTTCGCCTTAAGGAACTTTGATGTGGAGATAGAAGTATGCGATGGAGCACCATCCTGTTGCAGAATTTGGCCTTTTTTATGGTTGGGAATAAAAGAGGTAGCTAAGATTTCTTGGTATTTTAGATTATTGATGTTGCCTTCCACCCTGCAGATCCCTCGCACACCCCCATACTGGATGCCTCCACAAAACTTCACTGTTTTCTGGGTAAATCTCGGCTTAATGCAGGTTCCAGTCGTGCACACCTGACTAGTTAGTCTGCCCTGGAGGCTGGTTTTAAAGTCAGTATAAAACTGAGTCTGCTTTTATAGCGCCTACCAGTAGCCATTTGACTCCAGGAGAAGTATATAGTGGGCTCAGCATGCATGTTGGTACTTGCATCCCTGGATCTGATTGAAGCTGTTATGGCACCAGATGGGGTTACAAGCAGAGTGTACCTGGCATGCATGCTGCAACTGCGCTCCCTGGATTTTGTGTTTCTGTCATGGCCCATAACAGGTAGGAACTAGTGTTAGGGACCACTCATAGAGGCGACCTTGATGTGGTGAGTGGCTTATTACGCTTTTGCCAAAATGTACACTAATGCCTCATTCAACATCCAGCATGGAGGCAGGGGAGAGTGCTGGTTGAAGAGTGCCATTGCATTTTTGTTTATGTTTCTTTTGTTTTTGCGTTTGTTTTTGTTCTTTTTATACACACCTGAGACCTAATTGATCCATTAGTAGTCACAGGTGAAGCTCATATGACAAGGTGACAAGATTTATGTCTTGGCAAAAATTGACTCAATGGGCTTTACCAAGCTGTGAATATTGTAATACTTTTATTCGTGCTCGTTTTGCACTGAAACATTATTACAAAAGCCGTTGGGATTAAAATGACCCATTTCTTGTAACAAAATCTTGATTAGAAATATATTTTAGTGGCACTTCAGGTCAATTTGTACACAAGCGACAAGACTTTTGTCAGGGGCTGTATTTCAATTTCCCCAAAAGCCAGAGTTTGCAGATGGAGTACTATATATGTCACAGATGTGGATTACACACACACACAGATGTGGCACAAATTAGTTAAATTTCCCCAAAAACCAGAGTTTGTGGATGGAGTACAGTATATGTCACGGATGTGGATTAAGCGCACACACAGATGTAGCACAAATTATTTCAATTTCCCCCAAAAACTGAGTTTGCGGATGGTGTACAGTATATGTCACGGATGTAGATTAAACACACACACAGATGTGGCACAAATTATTTCAATTTCCCCAAAAACCAGAGTTTCGAATGGAGTACAGTATATGTCATGGATGTGGATTAAACGCACACACAGATGTGGCACAAATTAGTTAAATTTCCACCCTCAAAATTTTTTTTTTTGCGGATGGAGGACTTTATATGTCATGAATGTGGATTAAACGCACACACTATTGACAATAAATTGGGCGCTGATTAGTTAAATTTATGCAAACATACACAGTCTGCAGATAATGTACAGTATATGTCTCGAATAGGTATTAAAGAAAAATATATTTCTGTTGTCAAACACACACACTAGCCCTTAAAAGGATTATTGGTTGCATAAAAAGCTTTAGGTAGAACTTTCTCCCTGCACTGTGTCTCTTCCACAGCACGGTTGTCCCTGAGACTGAGCAATTGAGCGCAGGTACAAAAAATATATTACTGCTCTCAAACACACACACTGTAGTCCTTAAAATGACTTTTGTGTCTTTGCAAATCTTGTTTCTAATAAAATCTGTTAAATTTCGCTTCATACACTATCTGTCCCTGGATACACTCTGCTCTCCCTGACGCTGACTGAGCAGAACACGTGTCATCAGGTGCTATATAACACCCGATGACACATTCCGACCAGCCAATTAGTGTAATGCCAGTAGCTAACATGGCTACGGTGTTACACTGAAGGGCATTACTTACCTGCACGTCGATTGGCTGCCAAACATGCGGGGAGGAGACTGGAGAATATCGCTTGAGCATACGTGGTACTTGGTCAAGTACTGCCACGGGCCGAGCATAGTGAGGCTCGAGCCGAACTGGTACTCGGCCGAGCATGCTCGCTCATCACTAGTTGCAAACTACCATTCCTTTGTCATCTATACTTTCCTCAAAAAAGCGCAATACTGCGGAACACCTTCCCCTTGGCATGGTAGATGTATGCATGGGGGTGCTCGGTGTAATATTTGTGGGCCTGTTTGGTATGGGCAGACTTCTACCTTTTGCAACCCCACTGTCTCTTCCAGACTGTTGTGGTGCTGTGGATCCCTCACCCTCTGTATTGCTGTCGTCACTCCGCTTTTCATCTTCTCATGTTGGATCAGTGACCTCAACGTCCACCACCTCCTCTTCCACTTCCTCACTCTGCTCATCCTCCTGACTTGACCTAACCACAACCTCAGTGATTGACAACTGTGTCTAATCATCATCTACCTCGTGAATGAATGATTGCCATTCACCACCGTCATCCTCTTGAGACTGTGAAGGCTCAAGAGGTTGGGAATCAGGGCACAATATCTCAGGTCCCTCTTCAAGCGTGCTGGGCGAGAGGGCCAAATCTAATAGTAGCGCTGGAAAGAGCTCCTTGGAATATCGGAGTGTGGGATCACTCATGTGGCAAGCCTCTCCATGGTGGGAGGAAGGATGATCAGAGTGAGTATTCGGTTGACCAGACTCTTGGCTACAGAGACTGGACAAGGGGGGTTGTTCTTAACTGACTGGAAACATTATCTTCAGCAATCCAAATGACCAACTGTTCGCACTGGTCCGACTTGGATAGTGATGTCCTGCGCCGCCCAGCTAAGTTGGACATGAAGCTGGGTACGGTGGATGTTTTTTAATTTTCTGCTGGTGCACTGGCAGCAGGCACAGTTTCATTGTGCCCAGGGCCACGGCCTCTGCGTGCCCCCTCAGCATCACGCCCACTTCCCCGTCCCTTAGTGCTCGCCTTCTTCATATTAATGGTTTTGTCACTAGATGTGGCTCAGATTGTTTCACTGTCCACTAAAGACACAGTTTTCGGATGCAGGACAGTATATGTCACAGAAACCCACATAATATGGACACTATATTAGGCCCAGATTATTGGAATTTGTAATACAGACACTTTTTGCAGATGTTCTACACTATTAGTTACATAACACCACAGTTTATGGACACTAGATGTGGCCCAGGTTATTGGAATTTGTAATATAGACACTGTTTGCAGATGTTCTACACTACTGGTTACAGAACACCACAGATTATGGATACTAGATGTGGTCCAGTTTATTAAAGACACAGTCTGTGGATGATGTAAAGCATATGTCACTAATAGGTATAAAATAAAAATATCTTGCTGCTGTTAAACACACACAGTAGTCCTTAAAATGACTTTGAGGTCTTTGAAAAGCTTTCGGTAGTAAAAACTGCAAATGTCTCTCCCTGCACTATCTGTCCCTTCCGAAGTACTGTCCCTGAGACTTCAGCAGGTAAACAGATTGCTGCTCTAAAACACACACACATAGTAGTCCTTAAAAGGACTTCTGGGTCTTGGAAAAGCTTTCTATGAATAAAAACTGTGAAAATCGCTCCCTACACTGTCTTTCCATTTCCCATGCTCTGCTCTCCATGACTATGACTGATCCGAGCACGTGTCATCGGGTGCTATATAACCTCCGATGACGCGTTTCAGCCAGCCGATCACTGTTATGCCAGCTGCCAACATGGCTACTGGTATTACAGTGAGGGCATTACTTATCTGCACCTTTATTGGCTGTTTAAAACCTGGGAAATGTGCCGGACGGAGACTCGAGCATTGCGCTCGAGCACATGAGGTACTCGGTCGATTACCGCCATGTGCCGAGCATAGCGATGCTCGAGCCGAACAGATATTCAGCCGAGCATGCTCGCTCATCACTACTAAACACATCTGTTTTTTTTTCTTTTCCCCTTTTACCTTGATGTTTAACATAAGGACTTACGTTAACAAAATATCCTCCTTTAACACAGAAAAAGCGAAGTCTTTTATTAACCCTAAAGTCTTTATCACCTGGTCCAGGAGTGACCTGCCCCAATTGCATTGGCCCATCACCAGACATGAGCTTGAGTGTCTCTTTACCCAGAGTGTCAGAAGAGACCGCTTCCCATATGATAGTACGTCTCGGGCGAGAGGAACTTTAGATCTCTCCCTCAGGTGTCTATCAATACATACAGCTAGAGACATGGCAGCCTTCAATGATTCTGGATTTTCATGAAATGCCAAGGCGTTCTTCAGGTTCTCAAACAGCCCTTGACAGAATTGACTACGGAGAGCTGGGTAATTCTACTCCATATCAGTTACCCACCCTGCCACAAGCCACGCAACTTAGATTCGGCCAGGGAAACTCGATCGTAGGAAAAGCCCCAGAGCTCTGAAAAATTAATCTACCGACTGGAGGGATTTTGATCCGGTCAGCAAAGAGAAAGCCCAAGACTGAGCGTCACCTTTCAGTAATGAAATAATAATCCCCACTCTTTGACTCTTGTCCCCAGAAGAGTTAGGATCACTCCCTGAACCGAACAAAGTTTTCACTTCCCCCGGAAAACCTATCCGGGAGAGCGATCTTAGGTTCAGGGCAGGCCTGGTTCCCGCTACTGGAACCCACCGCCTGTGGTCTCTGACACTGTGCAACAGCCGTATGGAGGTCAGCTACCTCCAAAGACAGCCCCTGCATACAATCGACCAGTGCAGAAACAGTATCCATAGCTGCACTGACAAAACAAAGGATAACGGTTCACAGGGGTTGATAATGTCACGGATAATGGGAAAACACCAGATACACACAAAAGGAATAGACAACAGTCTAGGCCTCAAAAGCTAAGGAAGAGGGATGGTGACCTCCTAGTAATCCCTAGGCCTTTCCCTAACTCCTGCCAGTATGAGCAGATCCTGCTGCTCATACGCCGGATACCTAGGCTTTGCTTTGCTTTGCTGAAACTAACAATCCCTCAGGAGACTGGACAGCTGGTTCCTTCCCAGATGAAAGAACCTGCATCTCCCTGAGGCCTAGAAACAAAATACACCAGAGAACAACAAACAGAAAAGCTTTGAGAAGGATGGAGAAGCAGGAGATCCAAAACAAACAAGCTCTAGCAACTCCAACAGGAAATATCAACCGCATGGTTAGCAGTGTGAGGCGGATAACGAGCAGAACCTGAGGAGAGGTGAGATACTGCCAAACAACAACATACTAAGAGGAAAACAGAGAGACCTGTCAGATAGCCTTACGTGCAGCAAGTCTATCCGATCTTCTCACCTCTGTCACAGGAGGGACCGTGACAGACGGATTGGCTCCGGATGTGTTCAGGGTGCGTTTAGTGAAATTCGCACCATTTTGCAAGCAAGTTCAGTCAGTTTTGTCTGCGATTGCGTTCAGTTGTTCAGTTTTTTCTGCGTGGGTGCAATGCGCTTTGATGCGTTTTTTACGCGCGTGATAAAAAACTAAAGGTTTACAAACATCTCTTAGCAACCATCAGTGAAAAACGCATTGCATCCGCACTTGCTTGCGGATGCAATGCGTTTTTCACTGATGCCCCATTCACTTCTATGGGGCCAGGGCTGCATGAAAAATGCAGAATATAGAACATGTTGCGTTTTTCACGCAACGCAGAACGGATGCGTGAAAAACAACGCTCATGTACACAGACCCATTGGAATGAAAGGGTCAGGATTCAGTGCGGGTGCTATGTGTTCACGTCACGCATTGCACCAACGCAGAAAACTTGCTCGTGTGAAAGTGGCCTAAGTGTATTACACTGATAATACACCTACAGCCAATGCATTACAATACAGAAGTATTGTGATGCATTGTAAAGGGGATCAGACTCCAAAAATTTGAAGTCCCAGGGTGGGATAAAAAATAAAGTTAAAAAAGAAGTAATAAAAATAAAGTTTAGCAAAAAATAAAAACCTTCAAGTAAAAAAAAGCGTCCTTTTCCCAAAATAAAGTTAAAAAAATTGTATAAAAAAAATAGAAAAAGAGAAAAGTAGACATATTAGATATTGCCACGTCCGTATCAACCAACTCTATGAAAATATCACATGATCCACTCCGTCAGGTGAACGCCATAAAAAAAAATAAAAAGAGTGTCAAAACAGCCATTTTCTGGTCACAGTGGCTCACAAAAATGAACCAAAATAAAAATGATAGACATATTAGGTATCTCCACATCCATAACAACCTGCTCTATAAAAATGTCACATGTGATGCCCCCTCAGGTAAATGCTGTAAAAAAAAAAAAAATGCCAAAACAAAATTTTTTTTTCAGCTTGCCTCACAAAAAGTGTTATACCAAGTGATCAAAAGGTTTTATGTACCCAAAAATTGTACCAATCAAACCGTCATCTCATCCTGCAAAAAATGAGACCCTACCTAAGCCAATCAGCCAAAAAGTAAAAAAAATATGGCAACACAAAACCATGAACTTATTCTGTTCAAAAATGCTTTCACTGTGTAAGGACTCCTGTACACGAACGTTTATTTTCTCTGTTTATGTTCTGTTTTTTTGCATTCCATATATGGACAGAACTATTAATTTCAACGGATCCGCAAAAAAAAGGAAGGTACTCCGTATGCCGTTTCCGTATTTCCGTTACGTTCAAAGATAGAATATGTCCTATTATTGCCGGCAAATCATGTTCCGTAGCTCCATTCAAGTCAGTGGGTCCGCAAATAAAAAACAGAATGCATACAGAACACATCCGTATGTCTTCCATATCTGTTCCATTTTTGTGGAACCATCAATTGAAAATTTTATGCCCAGCACAATTCTTTTTTATGTACTTACTGTTTAAACAAAAAACTGATTACAAGCGGAAATCAAACGGAAAAACGGAATGGCAAAATGAAACGGAAGCGGAAAGGAAACGGAACGGAAACGGAAACACTACTGAAACAAAAAACTGAAAAACTGATCCGTTTAAAACGAAACGCAAAACCATAAAGTAGTGTGCAGGACACCTAAAACTAAAATAAAAATGATAGACATATTAGGTATCGCCGCATCCGTAACAACCTGCTCTATAAAAATATCACATGAGATCGCCCCTCAGGTGAATGCTGTAAAAAAACAGCCAAAATATGCCAAAACAGCCATTTTTTACAGCTTGCCTCACAAAAAGTGTAATAGCAAGCGATTAAAAAGTCTTATGTACCCCAAAATGGTACTAATAAAAATATTACCTCATCCCGCATAAAATGAGCTCCCACATAAGGGAATCACTCAAAAAATAAAAAACAATGGCACCGTAAACCAATCCACCAAAATCTGTGCTGCAAAAGCCGTATGGCGCTCCTTCCATTATGAGTCCTGCCATGTGCCCCGACAGCAGGTCACCACCACATATGGGGTGTTGCCGTATTCAGGAGAAAATTGGTATACAAATTATGGGGTGCTTTTTCTACTGTTACCCCTTGTGAAAATGAAAAATTTGGGGCTAAAGCAACATTTTATTGGAAGAAACGAAACTTCATTTTTACAGCCAAGTGTTTCCAAATTCCATTAAACGCTTAGGTAGTCAAAGTGGTCAGTACATCCCTTAATATATTCTTTAAGGGGTGTAGTTTCCAAAATGGGGTCACTTTTTGAGGGTTTCCACAGTAGGGATATGTCAGTGTCTCTTCAAATACAAAATGGTGCCTAAAAACCATTCTAGCAAAATCTGCCTCCAAAATCCATATGGCGCTCCTTTCCTTCTGACCACTGCCACATGCCCATAGAGCAGTTTACCGACACATATGGGGTATTTCTGTAAACGTCAAAATCAGAGTAATATATATTGAGGTTTAGTTTTCTGTTAACCCTTGCTGTGTCGCAAGAAAAAAATTGATTAACATAAAAAATCTACCAAAAAAGTAAAATTTTGAAATTTCACCTCCATTTTCCGTTAATTTTTGTGGAACATAATTAACATTTATTAACATCAGTTTTGAATAATGTGAGGGGTGTAGTTTCTAAAATGGGGTCATTTATGGATGGTTTCCATTACGTAAGCCCCTAAAAATCACTTTATAACTGTTAAAAGTTTGAAAAATGGCTTCAAAAACTTCAAATGTCCTAAATACATAAAACTACATTTACAAAATGGTGCAATCATAAAGCAGACATATGGGGAATGTTGATTTATAACTATTTTATGAGGAATTACTATTTGTTTTAAAAGTAGAATAATTCTAATTTTAAAAATTGTGAATATTTTCTAATTTTTGGTAAATTTTGGATTATATTATAAATAAAGGTGAAATATATTAACTCAAGTTTATGACTGTCATGGAGTACAATGTGTCACGAGAAAATATTATAAGAATGGCTTGGATAAGTAAATGTATTCTAAAGTTATTACCACATAAAGTGACACGTCAGATTTTCAAAAATCGGCCTGGGATTTAAGGTGAAAAGTGGCTCGGTACTGAAAGGGTTAAGCCCAGTGATGTTACCCAATAGGGGACAACCCCTAAAGCCCTTCCCTTGTTGCTAAGGTGGAGGCTATTTAAACCCTGCTTACCACTTCCTCTTTCTCTTCCCTGGGATCCTGGAGGCAGATTGTCCATCCTGCCCGCCCCTTTACTTAAGTTGTAAATCTTTTTCACATTTATTGACAATTTTTGTATTTCTTACAGTGTATATGTTTGTCTGGCTAATGTCATACAAGTCACAGCTGGCAGTATTGAAATCCTGGTGGTGTATGAAGGAGCTGCAATGTCGGACTTGCCTGACAGGAGTTGGCAGCTGGTATAGTGTTTCTCAGCCAAGGTCGAGTTTACAGAATTAATGGTCCTGTTTTAAAGCCATTACAGTGTTAACAAATAAAAGCTGAGGCCGACCACCCTCCAGCAAAGATGGTTTGTTGTCCATGTATTATTATTTGACAGGATTTGGTACAAATCTCTTTTATGAGGTTTAACACCTGCTTGCAGCCACTTTTATCTGACTGTGATATCTCATGGTGGGCTCCTTGGCACCCCTCCAGATTCCCCGCTCTGTATTTGCCCAGAGTGCCACTGTCACTACCACTGCCCCTTATGTGGCTATAAGTGTCATCAGCACTACCATAAACACAGCTATGCATGCGGTCCACTGCCTCCTCGTTATGTCCTTCTCATGGCAGTCCATGACGTTTTCACTGCCTGACCCTGTCAATCAAGCAGAGGGCTTGGGTTCCAGAGAAAGCAGAGCCTCTAGGTGTAATGGCACTCTCCCCCCCCCCCTTGCTCCTATTCTAGAGTCTAATTTGCATATCTTAAAACATCATTCTTCTCAGCAATGCGGGTACATATGAACATGGGACCAACGCAGATGCCTTCAGCTGCCAAGCACACACGTAACAAGTCAACCACATTAAAATGGCTGGTGCCCCTTAAAATGGCTGGTGCCCCTCTCTTTTAATCTTTCTGATATTGTTCCTGTGACTCCTATTCCCCTCTTCATATTTGTAAAATGGCCACCATCTTCTCAGACTATGCTTTGGTAGTCTTAGACACTACTGTCACTCCACATAAATTTCATTTTTATTTCTTTCCGTAATACATATTCATTATCAATCAATGCCATTCAGTAGTTTGAAACATGACTTTTTAAGGAACATTTGTGTCTTGGGAAACAAGGATTGCCATTAAAATTTAATCATACTTGTCAGTCATGCTGATAAAGTGAAGGTCTATGAAAAATTGTTTAATTTAGCATCATATAGTGAACACATAAGGATAAATACACGTGTCAGAATTGTTGGAGGTCTTTCTTGTCTGAAAAGTCCATTCCACACAACTAAAAGGAGTTATTTTTGCAGCTTATGGGTAGATTTCTGCAAGCCCCATTCAATTATTGGGACAGCTGCAGACATTTCCACATGTGAATATACCTTAACAAAGCCATCTAGTTCCCAAATTACAGTGCTATAAATATCACAATAGGCTTGGGATTTTTTTAAATTTTTTAATTTTTTTTTGGGTGGAGGAGTCCCATAGTAGTAAACAGAGAAAGCTACGCAGTACTCCAAAGCTGAAAGTACTCCAAAGTATGGAGTCTTATTGGCAATGCTATATTCCCTTGTCAAATCCCAAGGCTTGTAGGAAAGTTGAATCTTGACACATACGGAGCCACTCCCAAGAGGTGGAGCTGGTGAGGTGGTTATTTTCAATCGGAGATACCTCTTTGCATATTTGTTTCCCGTGGAGCATTGCCAATAAGTCTCCATATCATGGAGCACTTCTGGTAAGTCCCCATACAGGACTGGTCTCTTTAAATAAAAAATCAGCACCCTGCCTAAACTGTATTCAAAGCATCACACCCAGCCAGCCAGAATCCTGTTCCACAGTGATAAGGGGCAAGCACCAAAAACAGCTGGCTATGTATGGATATCTGGCTGCACTATATTCCTTTGTCAAATCCCAAAGCTTGTTCAAAAGTCAGATTTTGACTCATATGGAGCAACGTTCAACCAGTGGCAGTGGTGAGATGGTTCTATTGCTTACCTGGAAATCCAAAGAATCATTGCCATGTCATTGCTACTTCTGGTTCCTAGGAAGTGCTGTTTGCAAACAAAAGCCTATGAGAAGAACAGCTCCACAAGGTAAATTTCACACCATGTGATAATTACTCTTCTTGTTACATACACCTTATGCTATGTCTTTTTCACATGTTAGTAGAAGTGTTGAGCAAATAAAAGTTAACTAAGTTGAATTTTAGGAAAACTTTGATTTGTGTCAGCTGCACATATGGAGACAAGTGGAAGATTTACACTGAGGATTATTTTGCTGACAATCTTAAAAAAAAGAAAAACTGAATTTAAGACTGAAAGGGACAGTGCAGGTGCAATCCTCTGAACCTATAGGGATACTTAAGGGACAGTGCACATTGAATCAGTAATTGAATAGATAAGTAATTTTATTAGGCTCTAATTCACTAATTGGGGTAATACACATGGCCCATTCTACTTTGTATGGTGTTCACATTGATTATTATGTAAGCAATTCTATTAGTGCCTTATTCACAAATCGGGATGATACACCTGTCATTCTACTGGTTGTGGCTTGTGATATTTAATTGTTTATGTTAGCCAAACAGTTATTGTGATATAGTGTTACAGAGCATTATTAGTTAACACAGTGTGGGCAGAGCAAATAAATTGATTCATCACTCAGCAAAGTTGACCACGAGTTGATCGTCTTTTTTTGTTGGAAATATTATTCTTTTATCTGGAAAATGATTCTTTTATTGAAGACATTATTCTTACAGCGAAAAAATTTGTTTTTTACCAAATAAATTACTCTGCTCCAGTATTACAATTCCCAATTCTTATGAAGAACTCTGTTGTGCAGATAACCCATACTTGTTTGCAAAGGGTAGATACACAGCAATCCCTTCAGTGCAGCGCATGCAGCCCTGCACTTGTAAGGGCATCACAGAACAGTAAGTGCTGAACGCCACTTGGCCCTTCAGAAAGTTGGACTCGGTAGTGTTAGGACATGGTTACAGATTCAAGGAAGTGCTTTTTAACTGCAGCAACTTTAATGAGACGTTATTTGATGTCTGTTTCCCTTACACAGCTGAGGAGGCATAACCCCCACCTGTTGGCAAAGGGTAGACATGGTGATCCCTTCAGTGCAGTGCATGCAGCACCGCACATGTAAGGGCATGATAGAACAGTTGGTGCTGAACGCCACTTTGAAGACGTTGGATGCAGACCACATGGAGTCAAATAACTCCTTGTATTTGGGTTAAAACCTGATAGGCCGAACTTGGTGGATGGATCAAACATGGCAGCTGTATTATTGCCATAAGGTTGAAATCTCATTGTTTATCGAAATAAACCACACAAATCGCTCCATCAACTCAAACCAAATTAATTGTAGCTAATAAGTTTTTCAAGCAAAAAAGTTAGTCTGCCTCGTTATTGCAATAATATATGGTAGTATTAGCAGACAAATCGCTCCACCAACTGGAATCAAATTCATCATTACTAGCTAAGGGTCCTTTCACACTTGCGTTCTGAGGATCCGGCAGGCACTTCCGTCCCGCCGGATCCGTCAGAACGTAAGTCGCCTGAAAGCATTAGAAGACTGATCAGGATCCTGATCAGTCTTCGAAATGCTTTCAGGTTACTAAGGCAGCCAGGACGCTATTAAAGTCCTGGTTGCCATAGTAGTAGTGGGGAGCGGTGGAGCGGTATACTTACAGTCCGTGCGGCTCCCGGGGCGCTCCAGAATGACGTCAGAGCACCCCATGCGCATGGATCACGTGATCCATGCGATCACGTGATCCATGCGTGTAGGGCGCCCTGACATCACTCTGGAGCGCCCCGGGAGCCGCACGGATGGTAAGTATACTGCTCCCCCGCTCCCCACTACATTTTACCATGGCAACCAGGACTTTAGCGTCCTGGCTGCCATGGTAACCATTGAGAAAAAGCTAAACATTGGATCCGGCGATGCGCCAAAACGACGTTTAGCTTAAGGCCGGATCCGGATTAATACCTTTCAATGGGCATTAATTCCGGATCCGGCCTTGCGGCAAGTGTTCCGGATTTTTGGACGGAACAAAAAGCGCAGCATGCTGCGGTATTTGCTGCATCCAAAAAAGTTCCGGTCCTGAACTGAAGACATCCTGATGCATCCTGAAAGGATTTCTCTCCATTCAGAATGCATGGGGATGATCCTGATCCATGCCGGAAAACAAAAACGCCAGTGTGAAAGGACCCTAACACGTTCTGTTATCAAAACATTTATTCTGCTTCTCTCTGTGCATTGCAACAACATATTAACCCATATGGATCCCTCCATACTATTGATTTAATGGTATTTTGCTCTCAACATGTATTTTGGGAAAAAACCACATGCGCTGGACTTTCTGGGTGGATGAAACATGGCAGCTGGATTATTGCCATAAGGGAAGAGTCTTGTTGGTTATCGGAAAGAACCACATAGATACATGCTACAGACATAGTACTGTGATGTCACAACTCACAAGTTCACAACAATACTTAGTGCACTAATCACTAATATGTAGTCAGACCTGCTAAAATATGCGCATCATTAATTGCCGATTTGCGCAATCGCGAATATATCGGCGCGCTCTATCTGCATATAAAGCTATTATAATGTCCTGCAGTGCCAACCATTTTCTCCAGTCTCAGGAAACTTCTAGCAACTTGAAAAATTTAGCAATAGTGACCCACGCCTGTATTGCGTGCGCAATATGCGCATATTACTTTGCCGATTATCGCAATTAAGAAAATTATTTATGACATATATTCGCGAAATATTGCGAATTTGAATATTGCCCATGCCGCTCATCACTACTGATGCAAAACATTGACAAATTACTGACCAACTGAAAGAGGCTTTAGGGATGCTCAAAATTTAGGATGCTTTATTTTTAATTTCTATGTTCTTCCGACGGATCAGAAGAGCAAAAACATAAACATTGATGTTAACACAGCATTACTGCCAAGGCTGCGTCCCCTCTGTCATGGGGCCACTATTGTCATGGTTGCTGCCACTGCTACTCTTGCCGCCACCATAGACCCTACTTTGTCATAGGGCCACTACTGCCGCTGCTGCTACTGCTACATCACCACTCTATCATCAGGCAACTATTGGCACAGTTACTGCCACTGTTGCTGCTGCTGCCACCATCCCCACTCTGTCACTACACGGTTAAGTCCATGGAGAATGAATCTTGATCCATGAATCTTGGTGCCCTGCACAGTGAAGTAGATGGTGATAAATTACAACTGCCGGTAATACTGATGGCATAGTACATAAAGAATGGATTAACTATGAATGTGGGTGCACAAGAATGTAGTTCACACAGTGATATCCTCTCCTTGCATTCTCCCTGCAGTGACCCTGCAGTTTAAGTTCAAAGCCTTTACACTGAGATTGTGCGATCAAGTTGGATGCATATGATTAGGCAGAATTGCCTGGGTATACCAGATTTATCATGATTCGTGACTAATTTCTTGATGAAGTTCCATGAATCGTCAGAATCAGAATCAACTTTTTGCAAACTTCGCTCATCTCTAGTTAGTAGCGTTAGGCTTATTTGCAGCTTCTGTTGATGACTATGGGCTTTTGCATAAGTTGTGGGTTGAAACAATTGTGATTAGAGTTGAGCGGACACCTGGAAGTTCGGGTTCAATAGGTTCGGCCGAACTTCACAAAAAAGTTAGGGTTCGGGACCCGAACTTGACCCAAACTTTAACCGGAACCCTTTTGAAGTCAATAGGGACCCGAACTTTTGGGCGCTAAAATGGCCCAAAAAATGTAAAGGCAGAAAAATGTACTTAAGAGCCTGGCAAGTGCTCTGCAAACAAATGTGGATAGGGAAATAACTTAAAATAAAATAAAACAAATAAGAATTAAAAATTATTAACCTGCAACCCAGAGGAGGAGGTGGATGTGGAATGGGAGGTTGACAAAGCAGTGAATGTGGTGTTGTAGGTGGAAGCGGCGATGGAGGAGGAGGAGGAAGTAGCCAGCTAACAATGTGTTTTTTTATTTTTTTTTATTGGGTTAGCAACCAAAATAATGGGACGAATAAAAAAAAAGAAATCAAAGAATAAGTGCACTTGAGTACAAGAATGTATAGTTGAGGCAAGTATAAATGTCTTTTCTGCACAAGATACAGACAAGTCTTGTGGAATCCAAGTCTGGTTCATTTTAATGAACGTGAGCTTGTCCACATTGGCTGTCGACAGGCGGCTGCGTTTGTCTGTAATGAAGCCAACTGCCGTGCTAAATACATCGTTCAGACAATAAACTGGCTGCATGGCAGGCCAGTAATTCCGAGGCATAAAGGGCAAGCTCAGGCTATGTGGACGATTTGGAGACCCAGAAGTTGAAAAGGCACCACTGCAGCACACGCCTGGAGGCTTCAAGTAAATCCTTTTAATGGTAAAATATGTGGCTCAACGCGTTTCGGAGAATATTCTCCTTCTTCAGGAGCAAGTACAGTCGTGCCCAAAAGTTTTGAGAATGACACAAATATTAGTTTTCACAAAGTTTGCTGCTAAACTGCTTTTAGATCTTTGTTTCAGTTTTTTCTGTGATGTAGTGAAATATAATTACACGCACTTCAAACATTTCAAAGGCTTTTATCGACAATCACATGACATTTATGCAAAGAGTCAGTATTTGCAGTGTTGGCCCTTCTTTTTCAGGACCTCTGCAATTCGACTGGGCATGCTCTCAATCAACTTCTGGGCCAATTCCTGACTGATAGCAACCCATTCTTTCATAATCACTTCTTGGAGTTTGTCAGAATTAGTGGGTTTTTGTTTGTCCACCCGCCTCTTGAGGATTGACCATCAATGGGATTAAGATCTGGGGAGTTTCCAGGCCATGGACCCAAAATGTCAACATTTTGGTCGCCGAGCCACTTAGTTATCACTTTTGCCTTATGACACGGTGCTCCATCGTGCTGGAAAATGCAATGTTCTTCACCAAACTGTTGTTGGATTGTTGGAGGAAGTTGCTGTTGGAGGGAGTTTTGGTACCATCCTTTATTCATGGCTATGTTTTTGGGCAAAACTGTTTGTGAGCCCACTCCCTTGGATGTGAAGCAACCCCACACATGAATGGTCTCAGGATCCTTTACTGTTGGCATGACACAGGACTGATGGTAGCGCTCACCTTTTCTTCTCTGGACAAGCCTTTTTCCAGATGCCCCAAACAATCGGAAAGAGGCTTCATCGAAGAATATGACTTTGCCCCAGTCCTCAGCAGTCCATTCACCATACTTTCTGCAGAAGATCAATCTGTCCCTGATGTTTTTTTTTTTAGAGAAGTGGCTTCTTTGCTGCCCTTCTTGACACCAGGCCATGTTCCAAAAGTCTTCGCCTCACTGTGCGTGCAGATGCACTCACACCTGCCTGCTGGCATTCCTAAGCAAGCTCTGCACTGGTGGCACTCCGATCCCACAGCTGAATCCTCTTTAGGAGACGATCCTGGTGCTTGCTGGACTTTTTTGGACGCCCTGAAGCCTTCTTAACAAGAATTGAACGTCTTTCCTTGAAGTTCTTGATGATCCTATAAATTGTTGATTGAGGTGCAATCTTAGTAGCCACAATGTCCTTGCCTGTGAAGCCATTTTTATGCAACGCAATGATGGCTGCACGCGTTTCTTTGCAGGTCACCATGGTTAACAATGGAAGAACAATGATTTCAAGCATCACCCTCCTTTTAACATGTCAAGTCTGCCATTTTAACCCAATCAGCCTGACATAACGATTTCACCTGAGTTAACAAGACGATTACTGAAATGATCTCAGCAGGTCTTTTAATGACAGCAATGAAATGCAGTGGAAAGGTTGTTTTGGGATTAAGTTAATTTTCATGGCAAAGAAGGACTATGCAATTCATGTGATCAATCTTCATAACATTCAGGAGTATTTGCAAATTGCTATTATAAAAACTTAAGCAGCAACTTTCCCAATTTCCAATATTTATGTAATTCTCAAAACTTTTGGCCACGACTGTACATGTGAGATTTAAAAGCAGTTTAAAAACATAATAAAACAAAAATGTTGTCCCATAGGAGTAGGGTAAGAAGGGTGACAATTTATAGCCAAATGCATGCAAAGACGCCAGAAAAACGTGTGGGGTCATGTGATAGGAAGTGCTGTGGGCAGGTACAGGCTGTGGAACGCATATGAACCTACTGTTCGCAAAGTTAAAAGGTCAAACTTATGTAATAAAATGGTCAATAAACAGGGTTTTACGCTAAAAACAAGGTGGCCGGATCTTACTATTAATATTTGCGCTGCGGAGTGACAATCACGGAGCACTACAAATATGCGGCACACTTCCGGTCATGTGATTTGGGTCAGTAAGTGCTGCTGCGCCAGGTGGAACACATCGAGGAATCCGATGCGCCCCAAGAGAGACGGCCAGAAAGTGGTGACGTCAGGGGTAAACCCCACGTGAGTAACTGCGGGGTGGGACACTGTTATGGATCGCGAGCAGAGGTCTGGTGTTGCCAGTCCACGGACTAAGTAAGGGGCGATAGAATGCTTGCGCTAATAAAAGGGGAGGAACAAACAAAAAAAGGGTGTATATGTCAATATTGGAATACAAAGATAAAGTCAACATAATATGAATAATACATATGATCAAATACATATCGGTATAGATAAAAAATAATTTTTTTATTTAGAATGTATAGAAAAAGTTAAAAGTTATAAATAGATAAATGGATGGTAGATAAATAAAATAAATAATAATCCACTAAATAGATAGGGTCACATCCATAACGGCTAAAATAACCAGAAATGGATATAGAGATGTGCGGAGAGAATTAATAATGAATAACTGAATAAAAGATAAATAAAATACAATAATTGTACACACAAGTAGCAGTATATATATATATATATATATATATATATATATATAAAGAAGAAAATGGACAGCACTCCAAGCGTATCTTCGTGAAAACAGATGCGGTTTATTCACCCATGTGAAAAGAAGGACAACGTTTCGGCTTTACAATTAAGCCTTTCTCAAGGACTTGAGAAAGGCTTAATTGTAAAGCCAAACGTTGTCCTTCTGTTCACATGGGTGAATAAACCGCATCTGTTTTCACGAAGATACGCTTGGAGTGCTGTCCATTTTCTTCTTTATATCAATTTGGGTAAGGACTCACACCCTTGGACCTAGCACCCTTCTTTTCATTTTTTGGACTCTCGGTGCCGCCATCATTTTCTTAATATATATATATATATATATATATATATATATATATATAAAAAAATATATATATATATATATATATACTTAGAAATACTTCGGAAGGGCCCTACACTTCGGAAGGGCCCTTGACTAGGGTCAGATGATTAACCCTTAAAGTGTGTATAAATGAATCCAGGAGATATAATTGGACACAACAGTGTGCATGTTATACCAAGTAATGTGATCGGATGCAATAATGATACCAATCCTGTAATGGGTAAACAATGGCATCCACAAGTGATGGTAATTAGGTAATTAGTGTTGGTAATATTAATAGTTGACATATTCAAGGGATTTGTCAAGGCTGAATGGGACAAGGGTGTTTAGTTTAAATATCCAAAACATCTCCTTGCGGCAAAGCGCCTGTTAAGAGTGTGGTACCCATTCCAGAGGGCTGACCCTAAGTAAGGAGGGATTCCCATGATGAAGTAATGAAAAATGTCGGGACATGCTATGTGTGGTCACTTTCTGTTTGATGTTGGACCTATGTTCGCTCATGAGTTCCCATAGTGTCTGTGTTGTGCGGCCTACATAGTATTTGTTGCATGGGCACATCAAAAGGTAAATGACGTTTGTAAAGCCACAATGAATGTGATCCTTGAAATGGACGGTTTCGTTTAGAGATTGTAAAACTAAATGCCTATCACTGGTGATCATCTTAGGGCATCATTTGCACCTTTTAATCCCACATGTATAGGAGCCGACGCAATGGTTGCTATTTTTCTTTATCAAAGTGCGTTGACAGCTCTGGGGTTTTTTAAAGGTGGGGCAGGATGGGGCCAGAATGTCTTTCAGTGTTTTAGCCCTGTGGAAGGTGATGGTGGGAACCTTCGGGATATTTTTTCCAGTGATGGGATCTTTGAATAAGACAGTCCAATGTTTAGTTAGGGTATTACTAATCATGGTATGTTGACCCTTATACCGTGTGCTTAGCCTAGGAAGAGAATATTTTGGGTAAACGTTTCTGGTTTTAGTGGCTAGACCTTCTTTTTGTGTCACCAGTAAGGTTTTACGGATCCATTCCTGCACTAAGCCTTTGGGGTAGCCCTGCTCAAGGAATCTCTTCCCTAACAAGTTAAGATGTTTCTTAAAAGTTTGTCGTCTGTACAATTGCGATGAATACACCTCATTTGTCCATAGGGTATATTATTTTTCCATCTATGATGGTGGCAGCTCCTATAATCGAGGTAGCTGTTGGTGTCAACATGCTTGAAATGTGTTTCAGTCACAATTTTGTAATCCACTATATTTAAATGTAAATCAAGGAAAGTGGCTTTGTTCTAATGGCATGCAAGAGTAAAGGAAAGGTTCCACTGATTACTGTTTAGGTTTTTAAATAGGTGGGATAATTCGTCTGAGTTACCGTCCCATATTAAGATTAAATCGTCGATGTAACGTTTATAAAATGTAATCCTTGGGTTGGTAAGGAGGCCAATTTGTCTTTCAAATTCCCCCATAAATAAATTCACGTAAGAGGGTGCGAATTTGGTCCCCATAGCGGTCCCTTTTTCTTGGTGATTGATGGTGTTGTGAAAGGAAAAATAATTGTGCGTAAGGATGAATTCGATAGCCTTAAGGATAAATATCCTCTGTCTTTTGGGCATGAGTGGATCAGTTGATAATGTCTCACTGATGGCCTTAATTCCAAGGGAGTAGGTGATGTTTGTATACAGTGATGTAACATTGAGGGTTACCCATTTGTAGTCAACTTTAGTGATGAGCTGGAGGTGCCATATTCGATTTTGCGATTTTGCGAAATCGAATATTCGTCATTATTCTATATATTGCGAATGTTACGCGAATTTATATTCGCATCGCGAATTAAACTTAGAGCTAAGTTCCTAATGGTTGTAACTTGTATTGCTAGAATTGACGAAGATAACGAATTCACGAATATTGCACTATATTCTCAATCTTCGTTATATTCTAGCAATACAACCATTAGGAACTCAGCTCTAAGTGGAATTCGCCATGCGATTAATATAACCTGTGTTACTCGCATTGCGAATTCAACTTAGAGCTGGGTTCCTAATGGTTGTATTGCTAGAATATAACGAATATCATGAATATAGCACTATATTCTCAATCTTCGTTATATTCTAGCAACGACCATTAGGTACTCAGCTCTAAGTTTCATTCGAGAATCGAACATATTATCGCATTGCGAATTGATCTTAGAGCTAAGTTCCTAATGGTTGTATTGCTAGAATATAACGAAGACGACGAATATCACGAGTTCACGAATATAGCACTATATTCTCGATCTTCGTTATATTCTAGCAATACAACCATTAGGAACTCAGCTCTAAGTTGATTTCACAATGCGAGTATATGTTCGCATTGCGAATTCAACTTAAAGCTAGGTTCCTAATGATTGTATTGCTAGTATATAACGAATATCGCAATGCGGATAATTCAGGTTATATTAATCGCATTGCTATTACAACTTAGTCAAATTTGTGAGATCGTGATTCTCACATCCGACAGTACATTTTGGCATGGAGGCGTTCCCATTGGGATGGGGATGCTCCATGCACACAGGAAGTCGGCAGAAGCGGCAACGGGCATTAACTGGAGTGTGCAGGGAGCCAGGAATCCTCCGGACAGGTAAGAACAGCTTTTGGGAAGTGGGAAGACAACCAGAGAGCAACAAGGATTAACATCTAAAAAAAAAAAAAAAAAAAAAGAATATTCGAAATTGCGAATATATAGCGCTATATTTATAATATTCGCGAATTATCGAAGTTGCGATATTCGCAATAAAAATTCGCTATTCGAATATTCGCGCTCAACACTAGTCAACTTCCTATTTAATATCTTCGAGGATCATGAGTAAGTGGGAAGTATCCCTCAGATAGGAGGGGAGTTGTATAACATATGTTTGTAATAAGCCATCTAGGTATTCAGAAAGTTTGGTAGTGAGAAAACAGATGCTTGATATAATTGGTCTGCCGGGAGGGTAAGTGATTTGTGTATTTTCGGTAAAAAATTAAATCTGGCTATTGATGGATGCTGGATTTTTAGGAAGTTCCTAGTTTTTTTGTCTATAATACTGTTATTGAAACCCTCATCAATAAGTGTCTGGAGTTCTTTCTTGTATCATGAGTGGGGTCATATGGTAATGGTCTATATTATTCTAAGTCAGATAAGATTTGGAGTGATTCTGATTTCTGAGATATAGTAATCCGAATCCAAAAGGTGCAAATGTTGCCCTATGATGATCACCAGTGAAAGCCCTCTGGAATGGGTACCACACTCCTACAAGGCGCTTTGCCGCAAAGAGATGTTTTGGATATTGAAACTAAACACCCTTGTCCCATTCAGCCTTAACGAATCCCTTGAATATGTCAACTATTAATATTACCAACACTAATTACATAATTAACATCACTTGTGGATCCCATTGTTTACCCGTTACAGTATTGGTATCATTATTGCATCCAATCACATTACTTGGTATAACATGCACACTGTTGCGTCCAAATATATCTCCTGGATTAATTTATACGCACTTTAAGGGTTAATCATCTGACCCTAGTCAAGGGCCCTTCCGAAGTATAGATGTCACTTCTCCTGTATTTCTAAGTATATATATATATATGCTACTACTTGTGTGTACAATTATTGTATTGTATTTAATTTATCTTTTATCCAGTTATTCATTATTAATTCTCTCCGCACATCTATATACCCATTTCTGGTTATCTTCACCGTTATGGATGTGACCTTATTTATTTAGTGCATTATTATTTATCTACCATCCATTTATCTATTTTTAACTTTCTCCATACATTCTAAATATCCATTTTTTTTAAATCTATGCTGATATGTATTTGATCATATGTATTATTTATACTATGTTGACTTTATCTCTGTATTGCAATATTGACATATACACTTTTTTTTGTTCCTCCCCTTTTATTAGCGCAAGCATTCTATCACCCTTTACTTAGTCCGTGGACTGGTAACACCAGACCTCTGTTCACAATCCATAACAGTCCCGCCCTCCACTTAGTCACGTGGGGTTTACCCCTGACGTCACCGCTTTCTGGCCGTCTCCCTTGGAGTGCACCAGATTCCACGATGCGTTCCACCTGGCGCAGCGGCACTTACTGACCCGAGTCACATGACCGGAAGCGCGCCGCGTGTTTGTAATTTTTTTTAAATTGCTGATTTCTCCTGTAACTGGGGTTGACATAGTAGCCCTAGGTACAAGGGGAATACAACCCCCAGAGAGGTTGTACATGCTTGTACAACCTAACTTTAGAGCTCAACTGGGTCTGCCAGACTGCCAGCCTCAGGGAACCCATGACCTTTGGGACCAGAGCAGGAAGTGGAATTTCTGCTTCCTGGTCTCTAGCCACACCTCTTGTGTAGAGTGATGGTGAAAAACCTTACATGCCTTCTTTATCGGAAGGCCTACTGTCACTGACAGCGGGCCTCCTGCTACTGCAGTTGCACGATTAGCTTACAGCTGCAATCTCTGCATGGACGTTGAAGGATGACCACCTGGATGTATACAGTCAGGAAAGGGTTAAGACAGTAGATAGTTTGAGATATAGTTTAATACAGATTAGAAATATGCTAATTACTATTTAAGCATAATGGGAAAAAAATACCAGTCCTAAGATTTAAATAACCAGCCTTGTGCAAGAGGCGAAGAAAAAACGTGCACAAAATCTTCTACATGACTGGCAATTTCCTTCTCTACATGGGGGCAGCCTCCTTAGATGAAAGAGGAATGACATACACTACAGGCAGTGAAGTAAAATTGATTATAATTGATCCTGCAGAACGATAAGGAAGTGATGCTAAATTGATTTTTCTGATCTTCTGGGCCAGTCCCTGCAAACCATAATCCAATTTGGTCTAGATGTTCTTTTGTGGCCAGAAGCTCCAGGGATTTCCAAGCCTGATAGGCAAATGCAGCTGATGTAACTATTACACCGGGGATGTCATGGCCTGTGTTTGTTCTCAAAATAACGAGGATTAGTATGTCAACGCCTGAACAGATTACATACATTTCTATAATCATACCAATTATATCATGGGCTCACATGATGTTAGCCAGAGATGCAAGTTTCATACTTCACCTGGTAAATGCATATACTGTAGCAGTGAATCTACGTGACTGTATGATATAGTGGAGGGCAGAGATATTATTGGAACAGCCATTTTTTAGAATAGCAGTATAAGAAGTATATAACAGTACTTGTTTCAAAATCTTTCCTGCAACAAAAGCATGCATATAAAAGGGCACCTGTCAGCAGATTTGTAGCTATTAAACTGGGTGACCTCTTGCATGTGCCCTTAGCAGCTGAAGGCATCTGCGTTGGTCCCTTATTCATATGTGCCCACATTTCTGATGTTTTAATATATGCAAATGAGCCTCTAGGAGCAACTGATGTGTTGCCGTTATACCTGGAGACTCTGCCCTTTATGCAACTGCCACGTCCTCTCCACTTTGATTAACAGGGCCAGACAGGCATGATGGTGTTTTAACTGACTGGCCCTGTTAATCAAAGTGAAGAGAGCGCGGCAGTTGTTGATTAAACAGACCCTCTAGGCGTAATGGAAAAGCCCTCATTGCTCCTAGAAACTAATTTGCATATATTAAAACATCACGTTTATCAGCATTGCAGACACATATGAACATGGGACCAACACAGATGCCTTCAGCTGCCAAGCACACATGCAACAAGTCAGCTAGCTTCATAGGTACAAATCTGCTGACAGATGCCCTTGATGGTAAAACCAGTAGTGTGGCTAGCATCAGGCATATGCAGTTGCAGTCAAACTCTGTGGTCAATTACAAGATCCTATTACTCCTCACTCCACTGTTTACCCTCATAAGCCACTGGCCATAGCCTGAAAGAGTGCGGATCTACACTTCAGGTAGTGTGATGATTTCATCAGGCTGATCTGCATTGGGCCACTGATGGGCACATGAATTGAGAGTTTGGTGAATATACATTTTTTCTCTCTGGGGTACATTTAATTTTGGGAGCATATTGAGTGAGTATTATTACTACAGAGGTCATTATTACAAAAGGGGGCACTGTTACTTTCTTGGTTTCTGTTACTAGGGTTGAGCGAATCGAAGTTGATGAAGAGTACTTTGATACGAATTTCAGGGAAAATTCTATTCGCTACAAAGCCGAATTTCCCCGTTCTTCATGGTAACAAACCAATTTTCCCTGAAATGACGATCAAAAAAAAAAATAAAATAAATACTTTTTAGGGGCACTATGATGAAGCACTATTACTAGAGATGAGCGAACACCTGGATGTTCGGGTTCGAGAAGTTCGGCCGAACTTCCCGGAAATGTTCGGGTTCGGGATTCGAACTCGATCCGAACTTTATCCCGAACCCGAACCCCATTGAAGTCAATGGGGACCCGAACTTTTAGGCACAAAAAAGGCTGTAAAATAGTCCAGGAAAGGGCTAGAGGGCTGCCAAAGGCAGCAAAGTGTAGAAAAATCCCCTGCAAACAAATGTGGATAGGGAAATGAATTAAAATTAAATAAAATAAATAAAAATTAACTAATATCAATTGAAGAGACGTCCCACAGCAAGGAATCATGCGTCATATCACCCTGCACCGGAGAATGTCACTCTCATGTATTTTGGACCAGCACCCAGACAGAGGATACAGGTCCCACAGCAAGGAATCATGCGTCATATCACCCTGCACCGGAGAATGTCACTCTCATGTATTTTGGACCAGCACCCAGACAGAGGATACAGGTCCCACAGCATGGAATCATGCGTCATATCACCCACCACCGGAGAAGGCCACTCTCATGTATTTTGGACCAGCACCCAGACAGAGGATACAGGTCCCACAGTATGGAATCATGCGTCATATCACCCACCACCGGAGAAGGCCACTCTCATGTATTTTGGACCAGCACCCAGACAGAGGATACAGGTCCCACAGCATGGAATCATGCGTCATATCACCCACCACCGGAGAAGGCCACTCATGTATTTTGGACCAGCACCCAGACAGAGGATACAGGTCCCACAGCATGGAATCATGCGTCATATCACCCACCACCGGAGAATGTCACTCTCATTTATTTAGGCCCAGCACACAGACAGAGGAGAGAGGTCCCACAGCAAGGAATCATGCGTCATATCACCCACCACCGGAGAAGGCCACTTCATGTATTTTGGACCAGCACCCAGACAGAGGATACAGGTCCCACAGCATGGAATCATGCGTCATATCACCCACCACCGGAGAAGGCCACTCTCATGTATTTTGGACCAGCACCCAGACAGAGGATACAGGTCCCACAGCATGGAATCATGCGTCATATCACCCACCACCGGAGAAGGCCACTCTCATGTATTTTGGACCAGCACCCAGACAGAGGATACAGGTCCCACAGCATGGAATCATGCGTCATATCACCCACCACCGGAGAAGGCCACTCTCATGTATTTTGGACCAGCACCCAGACAGAGGAGAGAGGTCCCACATCAAGGAATCATGAGTCATATCAACCACCACCGGAGAAGGCCACTCTCATTTATTTTGGACCAGCACCCAGACAGAGGATACAGGTCCCACATCAAGGAATCATGCGTCATATCAACCACCACCGGAGAAGGCCACTCTCATGTATTTTGGACCAGCACCCAGACAGAGGAGAGAGGTCCCACATCAAGGAATCATGAGTCATATCAACCACCACCGGAGAAGGCCACTCTCATTTATTTTGGACCAGCACCCAGACAGAGGATACAGGTCCCACATCAAGGAATCATGCGTCATATCAACCACCACCGGAGAAGGCCACTCTCATGTATTTTGGACCAGCACCCAGACAGAGGAGAGAGGTCCCACATCAAGGAATCATGAGTCATATCAACCACCACCGGAGAAGGCCACTCATTTATTTTGGACCAGCACCCAGACAGAGGATACAGGTCCCACATCAAGGAATCATGCGTCATATCAACCACCACCGGAGAAGGCCACTCTCATGTATTTTGGACCAGCACCCAGACAGAGGATACAGGTCCCACATCAAGGAATCATGCGTCATATCAACCACCACCGGAGAAGGCCACTCTCATTTATTTGGGACCAGCACCCAGACAGAGGAGAGGGGTTTTCACAGCAGAGAATCAGGCATTTAGATCACCCACCACAGGAGTAGGACACCATTTAATGGGACCCCGGCAACCATGTCAGATGGCACAAACATCAGCTTCACATCACCCAGCACAAGAGAAGGCCACTTTGAGAGACTTTGACCCCTGCACCCAGGCGGAGGAGAGGGGTTTTCACAGCAGAGAATCAGGCATTTAGATCACCCACCACAGGAGTAGGACACCATTTAATGGGACCCCGGCAACCATGTCAGATGGCACAAACATCAGCTTCACATCACCCAGCACAAGAGAAGGCCACTTTGAGAGACTTTGACCCCTGCACCCAGGCGGAGGAGAGAGGTTTTCACAGCAGAGAATCATGTATTTAGATCACCCACCACAGGAGTAGGACACCATTTAATGGGACCCCGGCAACCATGTCAGATGGCACAAATATCAGCTTCACATCACCCAGCACAAGAGAAGGCCACTTTGAGAGACTTTGACCCCTGCACCCAGGCGGAGGAGAGGGGTTTTCACAGCAGAGAATCAGGCAATTAGATCACCCACCACAGGAGTAGGACACCATTTAATGGGACCCCGGCAACCATGTCAGATGGCACAAACATCAGCTTCACATCACCCACCACAAGAGAAGGCCACTTTGAGAGACTCTGACCCCTGCACCCAGACAGAGGATACAGGTCCCACAGCAAGGAATCATGCGTCATATCACCCTGCACCGGAGAATGTCACTCTATGTATTTTGGACCAGCACCCAGACAGAGGATACAGGTCCCACAGCAAGGAATCATGCGTCATATCACCCACCACCGGAGAAGACCACTTCATGTATTTTGGACCAGCACCCAGACAGAGGATACAGGTCCCACAGCATGGAATCATGCGTCATATCACCCACCACCGGAGAAGGCCACTTCATGTATTTTGGACCAGCACCCAGACAGAGGATACAGGTCCCACAGCATGGAATCATGCGTCATATCACCCACCACCGGAGAAGGCCACTCTCATGTATTTTGGACCAGCACCCAGACAGAGGAGAGAGGTCCCACATCAAGGAATCATGAGTCATATCAACCACCACCGGAGAAGGCCACTCTATTTATTTTGGACCAGCACCCAGACAGAGGATACAGGTCCCACATCAAGGAATCATGCGTCATATCAACCACCACCACCGAGAAGGCCACTCTCATGTATTTTGGACCAGCACCCAGACAGAGGAGAGAGGTCCCACATCAAGGAATCATGAGTCATATCAACCACCACCGGAGAAGGCCACTTCATTTATTTTGGACCAGCACCCAGACAGAGGATACAGGTCCCACATCAAGGAATCATGCGTCATATCAACCACCACCGGAGAAGGCCACTCTCATGTATTTTGGACCAGCACCCAGACAGAGGAGAGAGGTCCCACAGCAAGGAATAAGGCGTCATATCAACCCCCACCGGAGAAGGCCACTCTCATTTATTTTGGACCAGCACCCAGACAGAGGATACAGGTCCCACATCAAGGAATCATGCGTCATATCAACCACCACCGGAGAAGGCCACTCTCATTTATTTGGGACCAGCACCCAGACAGAGGAGAGGGGTTTTCACAGCAGAGAATCAGGCATTTAGATCACCCACCACAGGAGTAGGACACCATTTAATGGGACCCCGGCAACCATGTCAGATGGCACAAACATCAGCTTCACATCACCCAGCACAAGAGAAGGCCACTTTGAGAGACTTTGACCCTGCACCCAGGCGGAGGAGAGGGGTTTTCACAGCAGAGAATCAGGCATTTAGATCACCCACCACAGGAGTAGGACACCATTTAATGGGACCCCGGCAACCATGTCAGATGGCACAAACATCAGCTTCACATCACCCAGCACAAGAGAAGGCCACTTTGAGAGACTTTGACCCTGCACCCAGGCGGAGGAGAGAGGTTTTCACAGCAGAGAATCATGTATTTAGATCACCCACCACAGGAGTAGGACACCATTTAATGGGACCCCGGCAACCATGTCAGATGGCACAAATATCAGCTTCACATCACCCAGCACAAGAGAAGGCCACTTTGAGAGACTTTGACCCCTGCACCCAGGCGGAGGAGAGGGGTTTTCACAGCAGAGAATCAGGCATTTAGATCACCCACCACAGGAGTAGGACACCATTTAATGGGACCCCGGCAACCATGTCAGATGGCACAAACATCAGCTTCACATCACCCACCACAAGAGAAGGCCACTTTGAGAGACTCTGACCCCTGCACCCAGACAGAGGATACAGGTCCCACAGCAAGGAATCATGCGTCATATCACCCTGCACCGGAGAATGTCACTCATGTATTTTGGACCAGCACCCAGACAGAGGATACAGGTCCCACAGCATGGAATCATGCGTCATATCACCCACCACCGGAGAAGACCACTTCATGTATTTTGGACCAGCACCCAGACAGAGGATACAGGTCCCACAGCATGGAATCATGCGTCATATCACCCACCACCGGAGAAGGCCACTTCATGTATTTTGGACCAGCACCCAGACAGAGGATACAGGTCCCACAGCATGGAATCATGCGTCATATCACCCACCACCGGAGAAGGCCACTCATGTATTTTGGACCAGCACCCAGACAGAGGATACAGGTCCCACAGCATGGAATCATGCGTCATATCACCCACCACCGGAGAATGTCACTCTATTTATTTAGGCCCAGCACACAGACAGAGGAGAGAGGTCCCACAGCAAGGAATCATGCGTCATATCAACCACCAACGGAGAATGTCACTCTCATGTATTTTGGACCAGCACCCAGACAGAGGAGAGAGGTCCCACAGCAAGGAATCATGCGTCATATCAACCACCAACGGAGAATGTCACTCTCATGTATTTTGGACCAGCACCCAGACAGAGGAGAGGTTCATTCAACTTTGGGTTGCACCGCAAGATCATGGTAAAGTAAAAAAATGAGGATTCAATAAAGAAGTGCCCCAGAGTACAAGAATACATGGTTGATGGGGAGGGAAATGTCTATTCTGCACAAGGGAGGCACAGGTCCTGTGGGATCCATGCCTGGTTCATTTTTATGAACGTCAGCTTGTCCACGTTGGCTGTGGACAGGCGGCCGCGCTTGTCAGTAATGACGCCCCTGCCGTGCTGAATACACGTTCAGACAAAACGCTGGCCGCCGGGCAGGCCAGCACCTCCAAGGCATAAAATGCTAACTCTGGCCACGTGGACAATTTGGAGACCCAGAAGTTGAATGGGGCCGAACCATCAGTCAGTACGTGGAGGGGTGTGCAGACGTACTGTTCAACCATGTTAGTGAAATGCTGCCTCCTGCTAACACGCTCCGTATCAGGTGGTTGTGCAGTTAGCTGTGGCGTGGAGACAAAACTTTTCCACATTTCTGCCATGCTAACCCTGCCCTCAGAAGAGCTGGCCGTGACACTGCTGCGTTGGCGACCTCTTGCTCCTCTTCTGCCTTCGCCTTGGGCTTCCACCTGTTCCCCTGTGACATTTGGGAATGCTCTCAGGAGCGCTCTACCAGCGTGCGCTTGAACTCGCGCATCTTCCTATCACGCTCCAGTGCAGGAAGTAAGGTGGGCACATTGTCTTTGTATCGGGGATCCAGCAGGGTGGCAACCCAGTAGTCCGCACACGTTAAAATGTGGGCAACTCTGCTGTCGTTACGCAGGCACTGCAGCATGTAGTCGCTCATGTGTGCCAGGCTCCCCAGAGGTAAGGACAAGCTGTCCTCTGTGGGAGGCGTATCGTCATCGTCCTCCGTATCCCCCAGCCACGCACCAGTGATGGGCCTGAGCTGTGTCGGGTGCCACCCCGCTGTGAACCTGCTTCATCCTCATCCTCCTCCACCTCCTCCTCATCCTCCTCGTCCTCCAGTAGTGGGCCCTGGCTGGCCACATTTGTACCTGGCCTCTGCTGTTGCAAAAACCTCCCTCTGAGCCACTTCTAACAGACTGGCCTGAAAGTGCTAAAAATGACCCTCATCCTCCTCCTCCTCCTCCTCCTCCTCCTGGGCCACCTCCTCTTCCATCATCGCCCTAAGCGTTTTCTCAAGGAGACATAGAAGTGGTATTGTAACGCTGATAACGGTGTCATCGCCACTGGCCATGTTGGTGGAGTACTCAAACAGCGCAACAGGGCACACAGGTCTCGCATGGAGGCCCAATCATTGGTGGTGAAGTGGTGCTGTTCCGCAGTGCGACTGACGCGTGCGTGCTGCAGCTGAAACTCCACTATGGCCTGCTGCTGCTCGCACAGTCTCTCCAGCATGTGCAAGGTGGAGTTCCACCTGGTGGGCACGCCGCATATGAGGCGGTGAGCGGGAAGGCCGAGTTACGCTGTAGCGCAGACAGGCGAGCAGCGGCAGGATGTGAACGCCGGAATCGCGCACAGACGGCCCTCACTTTATGAGCAGCTCTGACATGTTGGGGTAGTTGTGAATGAACTTCTGCACCACCAAATTCAGCACATGCGCCAGGCAAGGGATGTGCGTCAAACCGGCTAGTCCCAGAGCTGCGACGAGATTTCGCCCATTATCGCACACCACCAGGCCGGGCTTGAGGCCCACCGGCAGCAACCACTGGTCGGTCTGTTGTTCAATACCCCGCCACAACTCCTGCGCGGTGTGGGGCCTGTCCCCAAACATATGAGTTTCAGAATGGCCTGCTGACGTTTACCCCGGGCTGTGCTGAAGTTGGTGGTGAAGGTGTGTGGCTGACTGGATGAGCTGGTGGAAGCAGAGGAGGAGGAAGCCGAGTAGGAGGAGGAGGCTACAGGAGGCAAACAATGATGCCCTGTGATCCTTGGCGGCGGAAGGACGTGCGCCAAGGAACTCTCCGCCTGGGGCCCAGCCGCCACTACATTTACCCAGTGTGCAGTTAGGGAGATATAGCGTCCCTGGCCGTGCTTACTGGTCCACGTATCTGTGGTTAGGTGGACCTTGCCACAAATGGCGTTGCGCAGTGCACACTTGATTTTATCGGACACTTGCATGTGCAGGGAAGGCACGGCTGTCTTGGAGAAGTAGTGGCGGCTGGGGACAACATACTGTGGGACAGCCATGGACATCAGCTGTTTGAAGCTGTCTGTGTCCACCAGCCTGAATGACAGCATTTCAAAGGCCAGTAGTTTAGAAATGCTGGCATTCAGGCCCAGGGCTCGAGGGTGGCTAGGTGGGAATTTACGCTTTCTCTCCAAGGTTTGTGAGATGGAGAGCTGAACGCTGCCGTGTGACATGGTGGAGATGCTTGGTGACGCAGGTGGTGGTGTCGCTGGCACATCCTCTGTTTGGTGGGCGGCAGGTGCCAACATTCCTCCCGAGGCGGAGGAAGAGGCCGAGGCAGCAGCAGAAGAGGGAGCAGGGGAGCCTGAGTGAGTTCCTTGCTTTTAAGGTGTTTACTCCACTGCAGTTCATGCTTTGCATGTAGATGCCTGGTCATGCAGGTTGTGCTAAGGTTCAGAACGTTAATGCCTCGCTTCAGGATCTGATGGCACAGCGTGCAAACCACTCGGGTCTTGTCGTCAGCACATTGTTTAAAGAAGTGCCATGCCAGGGAACTCCTTGAAGCTGCCTTTGGGGTGCTCGGTCCCTGGTGGCGGTGGCCTGTATCAGGCGAACTCTCTTGGCGGCGGCTGTTCTGCTTTTGCCCCCTGCTCCCTCTTTTGCTACGCTGTTGGCTCGGTCTCACCACTGCCTCTTCCTCTGAACTATGAAAGTCAGTGGCACGACCTTCATTCCATGTGGGGTCTAGGACCTCATCGTCCCCTGCATCGTCTTCCACACAGTCTTCCTCCCTGTCCTCCTGTTCGGTCTGCACACTGCAGAAAGACGCAGCAGTTGGCACCTGTGTTTCGTCATCATCAGAGACGTGCGGACTCCGATGAGGTGGTATTCCCATGTCCTCATCATCAGTAAACAAAAGAAAATATATGTTTTTGCGGATACTAATATAGTTTGCCAGGCTCAGCTGTGACACCAGATTTAGAGGATTGCTATTTTGGCAAGTGAATTTCACCCCAGAACAAAATATATGTTTTTGCGGATAATAATATAGTTTGCCAGGCTCAGCTGTGACACCAGATTTAGTGGATTGCTATTTTGGCAAGTGAATTTCACCCCAGAACAAAATATATGTTTTTGCGGATAATAATATAGTTTGCCAGGCTCAGCTGTGACACCAGATTTAGTGGATTGCTATTTTGGCAAGTGAATTTCACCCCAGAACAAAATATATGTTTTTACGGATAATAATATAGTTTGCCAGGCTCAGCTGTGACACCAGATTTAGTGGATTGCTATTTTGGCAAGTGAATTTCACCCCAGAAGAAAATATATGTTTTTACGGATACTAATATAGTTTGCCAGGCTCAGCTGTGACACCAGATTTAGGGTGTTGCTATTTTGGCAAGTGAATTTCACCCCAGAAGAAAATATATGTTTTTATGGATACTAATATAGTTTGCCAGGCTCAGCTGTGACACCAGATTTAGAGGATTGCTATTTTGGCAAGTGAATTTCACCCCAGAACAAAATATATGTTTTTGCGGATAATAATATAGTTTGCCAGGCTCAGCTGTGACACCAGATTTAGTGGATTGCTATTTTGGCAAGTGAATTTCACCCCAGAAGAAAATATATGTTTTTGCGGATACTAATATAGTTTGCCAGGCTCAGCTGTGACACCAGATTTAGGAGTTGCTATTTTGGCAAGTGAATTTCACCCCAGAACAAAATATATGTTTTTGCGGATACTAATATAGTTTGCCAGGCTCAGCTGTGACACCAGATTTAGTGGATTGCTATTTTGGCAAGTAAATTTAACCCCAGAACAAAACATATGTTTTTGCGGATACTAATATAGTTTGCCAGGCACAGCTGTGACACCAGATTTAGGGTGTTGCTATTTTGGCAAGTGAATTTCACCCCAGAAGAAAATATATGTTTTTGCGGATACTAATATAGTTTGCCAGGCTCAGCTGTGACACCAGATTTAGAGGATTGCTATTTTGGCAAGTGAATTTCACCCCAGAACAAAATATATGTTTTTGCGGATACTAATATAGTTTGCCAGGCTCAGCTGTGACACCAGATTTAGAGGATTGCTATTTTGGCAAGTGAATTTCACCCCAGAACAAAATATATGTTTTTGCGGATACTAATATAGTTTGCCAGGCTCAGCTGTGACACCAGATTTAGGGTGTTGCTATTTTGGCAATTGAATTTAACCCCAAACCAAAATATCTGTTTTGGCGGACACTATTATATTTTGCCAGCCACTGCTGAAACCACTGATGTATGGTTTTGCTATTTTGCCAATTGAATTTCACCCCAGAAAATAATCTATCCTTTGCCAGACAGCAGACAGTATTATGCTTGTCTAGCCAAAGCTGGAACACCATATTTAGGGGATTGGTATTTGGGCAATTGTATTTAACCCCTTAATAAAATATAGAAATTGCTATCCTGAGTTTCTAGGGGTGACAATTAGCACAGCCAAGCCCCTGATGGAGGATATAGCAAAAAAAATAGTATTGAAGCATTGATGGATGTGTGGCAGCTTGTTCTGGAGCACCACAAGTCACAAAATGGCCGCCGATCAACCCAGAAAATAAGTGACAGAAAAACGCTCTGTGCAGCCAAAAACCAGCAATCAAGTAAATAGCAGAAGTTCACTGATTCTCAGCTGCAGATCGATCCGTTCATTAGGTGCTGTTGCTGACTTTTCCCTGCCTATCTCGCCCTCACAGAAGCTGCATCCTCTCCCTACACTAGTCAGAGCAGTGTGACGTGCGGCGCTACGTGACTCCAGCTTAAATAGAGGCTGGGTCACATGCTGCACTTGGCCAATCACAGCCATGCCATTAGTAGGCATGGCTGTGATGGCTTCTTAGGGCAAGAAGTAAGACGCTAGCTGATTGGCTGCTGTGCAGCCCTTCAGAAAGTGGTAAGAAATCGACGAACACCGAACCCGAACCCGAACTTTTTTGAAAATGTCCGGGTTCGGGTCCGGGTCCCGGACACCCCAAAATTCGGTACGAACCCGAACGATGCGCGAACTGTTCGCTCAACACTAACTATTACTAATAATAATAACACTCCATGGAAAAATGGTACAAACTACTACAGCTTGTCCCGTTTTATTTTTTTATATATATAATTATAATGCATGTAGTTTCATTGTCGTGTGCACCATGCAAAATGCCACAAGGGGGCCCACTGAGACTTTATCGGCCAATGGCCCACATGGACACTTGGAGCGGCCTCGAAACTAGAGAAGTGCAAACCAGTTCATAACGATCTGGGTTCGTTATACACTTTGCAAAATGTAACCCGGCATCCGAGCCCGAAGCTTTTCAGGTTTGTTTCGGACTAATCCCGTAAAATGGCGCACAGTTCCATTTTACTGCCCATGTTGGTGGGAAAAAGCACTAGGGAGGAAGAAGAATGCTCACATGTTCCAGAAAGGAACTGAAGGGTGGAGTGCTTGCCCTGATTGTCCGACAGACAGTCTGGATAAGCCAATCAGTGCTGCAGCAGACAGGGAGGTGCCTTTGTAGAACGAGCAGAACATCATTCTGTGTTGGGCTGTGAATAAGGGTGAATAGGTCTTGCAGTGAAAACGATCTTAGTGACAGTGTACAGTCACAATCAAGCTTCTATTCTAGCATCAGGGACAATGAAGGGAAGGGTTGGAAAGAAGAATAATTGTGTACAATAGAGAACGATGTCAACCAGTGAATGAAAAGTGAGGAGCTGAGGCAGGATGTGCCTGGCAGTACATTCTAGCTGCAATTACTGCCTTATAACACAGCAGCAGCTACTGTGGCACATCAAACGCAGCTTCTTGCAAGGAGATTTCTTTTAGTTTTTTTGCTATTTTAACAAAAATACAGTTTTTTTTCTCTGAGCGATAATGAGAAATACTAGGCAGAAATTCGTGTGTATAATTAGTGATGAGCGGCAGGGGCAATATTTGAATTTGCGATATTTTGCAAATATTTGGTAGAATATTCGTCATATATTTGCAAATTAGCGAATTCAAGATTATTTTGTTGATTGCAAAAAATCGGCAATGTAGTATTCACGTATTGCGCGCGAAATACAGGCCTGGGTCACTATAACTATATTTTTCAAGCTGCTAGAAGTTTCCTGAGACTGAAGATAATGGTTGGCATGGCAGAACATTGCAATAGCTTTATGTACAGATAGAGTGTTCCAATATATTCGCAATTGCGAAATCGACACTAATGATGCAAATATTTTGGCGCAATACGTGCAACTTCACATTTTAAAAGGTCTGACTACATATTAGTGATTGGTGCACTAAGTATTGATATGAACTTGTGACATCACAGGGCTTTGTATGTATGTAGCATACATACATACATAGATAACATACATACAGCACTATGTATGTAGCATGTATGTATAGACAGTAGAACCTATCAGCTACACTATATCACTATCTAACCTACACTGACTATCTCCCACTAACTATCTATATTATATATACAGTATAAGCTAACTAACTAACTACCTATCTAATGTAATGACATAGGAAAGCAGAGAGCACAGCAATAAAACTGTCTCTCTCAGATCTGCAAAATACTGCATACAGTGGCTGCTGGAGAGGTCCTTATATACTAAAGGGGTAGGCAACTTTCCTATTGGTTGCTAGGGTGGTTGCTAACCTCAGACAAAGACATTGCAGCGTTCTCATTGTCCCACAAGCAAGAAGGGAGGATACTGATTTAAAAAAAATCTAGAATATTCAAAATTACGAATATACAGGGTAGCAGATGGTTTTGCTAAGTGATAACATGAAATACTAGCCTGAAATCCATGATGGTGCATCTCCACACAGAAGTTTGGGAAAATAGCATATACGTGTCTTACAATACGCATGGTAGTGGAAGATTATATCTCTCAGTGATAACTTGAAATACTAGGCAGAAATCGGTGTTGGTGCATCTCCACACAGTTGAAATGTATCTTTTTTTAAATTAAAGCTTGGGAAAATAGCAAATATATGTATTACAGTACACATGGTAGCAGATAATTTACAGACCTGAGTGATAAGGTGATATACTATGCAGAAATCAGTGTTGGTGCACGTCTACACTGTTGAAATGTATCTGTTGAAAGTAGCATACGTGCACCAAACGATTTATATGATGTGAAAAACTAGGCCAAAATCCAGGTTGGTGCATCACTAGGCACTTCAGCTGCTGGCGTGGGTTAACATATTAGGTTGTGTTTTACATTAGACAATTTTTTTTCTGAACCTCCATTTTTGTAACGCCCAAAAGACATTAGGCATTAGACCCAAATCTGTTTGTGGCACTGATACTGCATTATTTTCAGTCAACTGTCAGTAGCAGTGTCTTTAGTGTGTTTGTGGAATGGGAAGGATATCATTTTATGCCTCCTGTCTTTAAGTTCCAAAAAATGTGTTGCAAACCATTCCATACTTTGTGTGACCAAATGAAAGACCCAGGTCCAGAATCTGAGTAGTAGCAGGACCAGCTGGCTTTGGAAAGTCGCAGCAGAATGATGTGGAGGTGACTTTGGAGCCTGACACCTTACTGTAGAGCAAGGGGTCAGAGCATTCCTCCAGCTCTTCCTCCTTGCAGCCCCAGAGACAGCTTTTAGTGGAGTCCTCACAGTCTTCATTGCCCCTTCCTATTGGGGCACCTTCCTTTTTCCTAAGAAGTGGTAAGAAAACCTCACCATGCCCTACAACAGACAGTCAAGATAGTCTCTCTGCTGACGACTTGTGTGAGAGCAGTCAGCATTTGTAATTCCCTGAGAAGGTTCAGGAGGAGGCAGGGGACCCCGTGCATAGCTGTGTTGTGGTGGTAGCAGTGGCACCCATAGCCACAGTATTGGCAGTGGGAGCAGCGACAGCTGCAATCGGGGCAAATGTGGGGGAGGAGGACCAAGGAGCCCACCATGATATCTTAGTTGGATAAAAGCGGCAGGGAGGATAAGGATAACGATTTTGTGTTGAACAAGACCTGGGAGCTGGATCAGGGTGCAGAGGAGGAGGCAACATCAGAGAATCAGGGTGGTTGTGGCAGCAATAAAGAGCAGAGGCCGTGTAAATCCCCAAAAACTGCTAGGGCCATGTCTGCTTCAGGATCTGGTGATGCTGCTGACACTGTGGGTGGGTTGGGCCCAAAACATACCAGAGCTAAGTAAATCTTGGCTGCCTTTCATTCTGTGCGAGTATCTCCTATTTGGAATTTTTGTCCACTCTGCCGGAAGACAGAAGCATTGCCCTGTTCAAGTTCTGCAAGAACAAAATAAGACATGGACAGGCACACACAGACACAAGCACCACATGAAGTGGCATCACCTCATCCTATGGGCAAGCCAAGGTGGAAGCCAGCTACCGCAACTGGAGTTCCCTCCTTTTCCTGATCCCCCTTGTGGCAGCCAGGGAAGCAATGTGCCTTTCACATGGTCATTATTCCTTTCCGCTTCCCCCACTCAGACCTCTCCTCCTCATCCTCTGCATGGCCATGATACAACTGCACACACCCAGCAATCAGCTAGTAAGCAAGCTTAATTCCCACTTTACCAAGTTACTCACGATGCAGTCGCTGCAGCCTTTAAGGAGTTAATAGGGTGCACTCAGCCTTGACGGAAGATACCTAGCTGCAATCATTTCTCACTAAAAGCCATCGCAGGCCTTGTACTCTCACGTGGCAGAGAACTCAATTCTCAATGGGCGGTAAGATTCACAACACGATGGACACCTGGAGAAACTGTAATGGGCAGAGACAGTACATGTCTTTCATGGCCCACTGGGTCAACGTTTTTTGCAGCAGCAGTGAAACAGCACCCCGACAATAGGGCTAGGTGCTTTTGACCCCCCCCCCATGATTGTGTCAGCCTGTCTCCCACACCAAGCATTTATCTGCCTCCTCCACCATCTCCTCCATGGACATGCTCCCGTCCTCAACAGCAGCAGGGCACAACGTAGCTCTCACTCCCCCTCCTTCGTATCACATAAGTCAAGCGTTGCCATGCCATGTTGGAGCTCAGTGGTCTGGGCAAGAGTAGCCAAAAAGGCTCTAAAGTACATCAAGCACCAATCATATTGCTGGCTGTAGCCCCGCTGACTACAAGTAGGCAAGGTGGTCAGCGACAATGGGCACAACATCATGGCTGCCCTGAACCTGGGGGAAATAAGACATACTCCCTGCATGAAGTACCTCATCAATCTTGTTGTGCAACAATTTCTAAATAAGTACACAGGCTTGTGCAAGGTACTGACAATGTCCAGGAGACTGTCCTCACATTCCAGCCATTTTCATGTGGTGAGGATCAGTCTCCTTGGCTTGCAGTGATAGAACATCCTGCTGCTACACTGCTTAATCCACAATGTGCCAACTTGCTGGAATTCAACATTGCACATTCTCAAGTATCTATACGAGCTGTGGAAAGCCATGAATTACTGTATTTTGTTATGCACCAGGACACCTCAGTGGCAGGGAGCATGTGTTGCTTCGAAGTCAGGCAGTGGTAGCTTATCTGAGACGGGTTGGGTGTTGAAGCTCTTTCGAAGAGGCCATGAAGTTTGTCAGAAGGGACAACTGCGATGAGAACAATGTCACCCATCTCATTTTTATCTTAGAACAGATGCTGATGCTCATGCAGCAGGGGAGGAAGAACAGCCGACACATCTGGCTGCCAATGCTGTTGCTGTTGGGGACCCATGAGGAGAGACTGCCATGGAGGAGGAAGGGGAGGATGAGGAGCTGCCATTGCAAGAATACGAGGAGGTGGAGGAGCAATAGGACAATGATGACGATGGCAACGGCCATGACATCCAATCATCTCAGTGGAGGGTGGAGCCAGAAAGAACTGGCTCCTCAGGCACGCTGGTCAGAATGGTGAGTTATATGATCACTTGTTTATGCAGTGGTGGGCAAATCATTTACATCAAGCAGTCTGATGATTACTGGATAGCCATGCTTTTAGACCCTCACTTTAAAAGCAAAAAGGGGTAATGTTTTTCTCCCTCAGAAAGAGAGGACAAATTATGTTATTACCAGTAAACACTGTGTATGCAGCTTACAGTGAGCAGACACCTGTTTCCAGCATGACTGAAAGGGAGGACCCACTCCACCGCCCACAGAGTCACCTCCCTCCTGCCGCATGAGCAGCAGAAGCCACAACAATAGTAGCAGCAGCAGCCATTTCAGTGTACTCAACATGATAGTTTCTTCACTGGGTCACCAGGCTGAGGCCAATCAGCAAGCCGAGGGCTCCCGCCTCAACCTCTAGGTTCAGGCCTACCTACACTCTGGCCTATCTCCAGTGCATACCCTGTTCCCTGACCCCATGGATTTCTGGGCAGACAGACTGGAACAGTGCCCCAAACTGGCACAGAATACTCTCTTTCTTCTTTCTTGCCCAGTCTCCCGTGTCATCTCTGAGAGAGTTTTCAGTGCCACAGGGGGCGTAGTGACACTCAAACAGACCAAGTTGCCCCCTGCCAGTGTCCAAAACACCTTTTTTGTCAAAATGAACCAAGTCTGGATTGGGGAGGATTTTCATACTCCTCCAGCTGAGGCTGATGAATTGATCTGGCCTTGCAGACATCTTGCCACTGTTGCTGTCTGCCTGCCTGATGTCCTGCCTACAATCATGTTGCCTGCCTACCATAATGTTTTGTACGGTTGCTGCTTTTGCCTCTTTCACGCCTTCATGCCACTGCTGTTGCCGCCTAACTACCGACATATTCTGTACGGCTGCTGCTGGAATCATGCCACTGCTGTGGCCTGCCTCCATTAAGCCACTGCTGCCATCATTTCACTGCTACTGCCTGACTATCATCATGTACCATCAAGTTGCTGCTGCCTCCATCATGCTGCTGCCTTCCTGCCAATATGTACCATATGGATGCTGCTGCCGCCACCGCCTCAACTGCTGCTTCCCACTACTAATCCCCTACTGCCACCACTATTAATGTTATGCATCTGCCACTATTACTACTACTACTAGTACCACCCATAGATATCCAACCTACTGCCATGTATGTTCCATGCTATGCTGCTTCTGCTGCTAAAACAATTGCAGGCACATGCCTCTAATACCCTACCCTTTCCACATCCACACAACACTGCTGCAGCTGGAGAACTTTTCTAGGCAAGTTCACAACGAGCAGCTTTTTTTCCCCCTGACAATTAACACTTGTGCCTGTCTTATGGGCATGCATTCTAACCCTGTCAAGGCATAATCTTTGGACACTTGGACCCCCAACATGGCACTTTAAAATAATGTTTTATCCCATAACACTGTGTGTGTTTGAACACCATCTGCCCCCATTAAGGGACAATTTTAGGAAGTTTTGGAATAGGAAAAAGTATAGCACGCGGAGGTGTGTTTTTAAATATGCTGTTTGTGAAACGCGCTTTTACCCATAACTATGAATGTCATTGTCATTCATAATTTACTTTTGCTGCCATTTGCACTCCAGAGCTTTGGGGGCAGGGGGGTTGGGGGAGTACAAAAAGCAAAAATTCATAAAAAATGAACGAAAAGAGATTACATGTTCTGAGTTCTAAAAGAGTGGAGGGTGTTATATATTAATTTTCAGGGCAATTGGAGCAAATTTGGTTTGGCCTTCACCAATTCAGGTCCAAATTGAACTTTTTGAAAAATTCGGCAAACCAGAACAGAACAGAACTTCCAATTGTTTACTCATCTCTAGGTTAACCCTGAACCAAGAAATGGAGTCCAAGCCAGGAGAAACAATTAAAGACAAATCAGTAGTCAAGGAGTTAATCCAGAAACAAGATGAGGTCAATTCACAGGAAGGTCCAACAAATATGCAGCACTGTTCTGAGAAAACAGAGCAAACTGGAACCAGGATAAAATCACAGGCAAGGACAGCAATCAGAACAAGACTTAAATCCACAACATGGCTCTGGAATTTGTCAGGAACCTGATTGTCATCCAAGTTCACAGACAAATTGACCAGTCGAAGCTTGGTTGGTTGGCATACAAACCCTTTTAGAGCAGTCATGCTGTGCCATACTATCTACACAATTGAAGAATAAAATCTGTCCTCTCTTAGTATTTTTATTTCCTGTGTCTGAAACAACTACAGTGCTTTGTAAAACTTTATAGCCTTACACTGCATTTGAAGGTGATAATAAAGAGAAGTAATGAATACAGGCAGCAAGGTGTAAATGAGGCTACGTTATTCTTATACAGTTATGTAAAAGGAAGTGTGGAGACAGTTTTAAAATCAGCAGTAAATTACTTACTAGAAATCAACATCAGATGATGTCTTCTAATATCACATGAATGCTGATAGCAGGGTATAGTTATACAGTTATTCTGTTTTCTTAAATTGTATACCAAATACATGTTGACATCAATGACCCTTTTATCTCTTTGGTGGGCCCAATGCAAACCGTTCACAAGTAGTTCTATCATCAACACTTCCTGTTTTACTTTCTAGGTGTTCTTGGTGATCATAGCCAATGTTTTCAGGTTTCAGGACATTGCTTTTGCTGTTAGTGATTTGCTATATACTTGGTCCTCAGTGTCACAGTTCCTCACATGCCCAGTTTCTATTCCAAGACACCTGAAGGCACAATTGCCTCTGCAGTGTACTTGCCACCTGTTGTTGCTGCTGGAGCTCTGTTTTCTGAGGACCTTTATGGTCCATAAGCTGGCCTTGCCTGCCTGGACTGGCTGTGGTGTTAACCATCCCCATCACCCATCTCTCTGTCTTGTCTGTGTTTCTTCTCTGTAGCTCAGGAGTGACACTATGTTCTCAGGGCACTTATGGTCAGCACTAGTGATGAGAGAGCATGCTCGGCCGAGTATTGGTTCGGCCGAGAAACATGTATATTCGTCGCATTGCTCGTTTGGCACCTTCTAAGCAGCCAATCAAGGTCCAGGTAAGTAATTTCCCTCAGTGTAAGGCCATAGCAATGTTAGATGTAAGCCTTACGCTGATTGGCTGGCCGGAACACGTGATACTATTTCATATAGGAGCTGAGGACCAGCGCTTGGCTCATTCAGCATCAGGGAGAGCAGACAGTAGGCAGGGACAGATAGCGTTTTGCTCTAAACTTACTGATTTCACTCCAAAAACATTATTGAAAGACCTAACAGTCCTTTTAAGGACTAGAGTGTGTGTTTGACAGCAGTGTAGCACCTTTTTTTTTTTAAGAAGGGGGCTAATTCAGCACTATCAGGGACAGGTGTCACCAGGAAGGGACAGATAAGTGCAGGGCTTGAAAATCGCTTTGATAACTTTGATAAGACAGAAAGACTTCCGATTAGTGACATCTACAAAACGCCATCATTAAGCAGTGTGTTGGGCAGACATTATTAAAAGGGGCTTTTTCACTACAGTGTTCCTTGGTACTGAGATATACTCTGCACCATCATAAAGCAGTGTGTTGGGCAGACATTATTAAAAGGGGCTTATTCACTACAGTGTTCCTGCTACCGAGATATAAACTGTAACATAGTAACATAGTAACATAGTATATAAGACTGAAAAAAGACATTTGTTCATCCAGTTTGGCTTGTTTCCTACAAGTTGATCCAGAGGAAGGCAAAAAAAAAACCTGTGAGGCAGAAGCCAATTTTCCCCACTTAAGGGGAAAAAAATTCCTTCCTAACTCCAATCAGGCAATCAGATTAACTCCCTGGATCAACGACCCCTCTCTAGTAGCTGTAGCCTGTAATATTATTTCACTCCAGAAATACATCCAGTCCCCTCTTGAATTCCTTTATTGTACTCACCATCACCATCTCCTCAGGCAGAGAGTTCCATTGTCTCACTGCTCTTACCGTGAAGAATCCTTTTCTATGTTTGTGTACAAACCTTCTTTCCTCCAGACGCAGAGGATGTCCCCTCGTCACAGTCACAGTCCTGGGGATAAATAGATGATAGGAGAGATCTCTGTACTGACCCCTGATATATTTATACATAGTTATTAGATCTCCCCTCAGTCGTCTTTTTTCTAAAGTGAATAATCCTAATTTTGATAACCTTTCAGGGTACTGTAGTTGCCCCATTCCAGTTATTACTTTAGTTGCCCTCCTCTGGACCCTCTCCAGCTCTGCTATGTCTGCCTTGTTCACAGGAGCCCAGAACTGTACACAGTACTCCATGTGTGGTCTGACTAGTGATTTGTAAAGTGGTAGGACTATGTTCTCATCACGGGCATCTATGCCCCTTCTGATGCAACCCATTATCTTATTGGCCTTGGCAGTAGCTGCCTGACACTGGTTTTTGCAGCTTAATTTGCTGTTTATTAAAATTCCTAGATCCTTTTCCATATCAGTGTTACCGAGTTTTTTACCATTTAATATGTACGGGTGACATGCATTATTCCTTCCCATTTGCATAACTTTACATTTGTCAGTGTTAAACCTCATCTGCCATTTCTCTGCCCAAGCCTCCAATCCATCCAGATCCCTCTGTATCAGAAAACTGTCCTCTTCAGTATTAATTACTTTACACAGTTTAGTGTCATCTGCAAAAATAGATATTTTACTGTGCAAGCCTTCTACAAGATCATTAATAAATATATTGAAGAGAATAGGGCCCAATACTGACCCCTGAGGTACCCCACTATTGACAGTGACCCAATATGAGTGTGTACCATTAATATCCACCCTCTGTTTTCTGTCACTCAGCCAGTTACTTACCCACATACAGACATTTTCTCCCAGTCCAAGCATCCTTATTTTATATACTAACCTTTTATGAGGTACAGTGTCAAATGCTTTGGAGAAGTCCAGATATACGACATCCATTAATTCGCCGTTGTCAAGTCTAGAACTTACCTCCTCATAGAATCTGATTAAATTAGTTTGGCATGACCGATCCCTCATGAAGCCATGCTGATATGGCGTAATTTGCTTATTTTCATTGAAATACTTCAAGATAGCATCTCTTAGAAACCCCTCAAACAGTTTACCAACAAGAGATGTTAAACTTACCGGCCTATAATTTTCAGGCTCTGTTTTTGGACCCTCTTTGAATATTGGCACCACATTTGCTATGCGCCAATCCTGTGGAACATTCCCTGTCAGTATAGAGTCCGTAAATATCAGAAAAAAAAGGTCTGGCTATGACATCGCTTAATTCCCTTAGGAAACGGGCGTGTATGCCATCCGATCCTGGAGATTTGTCTATTTTAATCTTTTTAAGTCGCTATTGTACTTCTTCATGGATCAGACAGGGCACTTTTAATGGGGAATTTACTTTTACATTCTGCATTTCATCTGACAGTTTATTTTCCTCAGTGAATATAGTGGAGAAAAAAATATTTAATAGTTTTGCTTTATCCTCGTCGCTCTCTGCAACACCCCACTCATTGTTATGTAGAGGGCTGACTCCTTCAGATTTATATTTTTTACTATTTATATAATTGAAGAACATTTTAGGGTTAGTTTTACTCTCTTTGGCAATTAATCTCTCGGTCTCTAGTTTGGCAATTTGTATTAGTTTTTTACATATTCTATTTTTTTCCTTATAGTTAATCAGTGCTTCCTGGCTCCCCTCCTGTTTTAGCGATTTATATGCTTTCTTTTTGTCATTTATTGCTTTCTTTACAGTTCTATTTATCCACATTGGTTTCTTATTGTTTCTTAGCCTTTTATTCCTATAAGGTATGTACCTCTCACAATTAGATGTTACAATGCTTTTAAAAATCTCCCATTTTGTGGTTGTATTTTTATTTTTGTACCTCAGAGAAATTATATGTTCTGGGGAAATGAACCTAACTTGTGCCATATCTGTGTGTGCGTTCAATCCGCAACCGTTATATTAATTACTCCAGCAGACAGGCCGCAACCGTATATACAGTATTCCAGCAGAGAATACATTTTATTTGGGACAAATTTGTATCCAATATAGAACTACATCCGAATAAAGTGTGTACTGTAAAAATTACATTATCTATGACCTAGTGTGGTGGTAAGAAAATTGTATTTCTCTGTCTCCTGTACATTACAGAAAGCAAATACAGTGTTTACTGTAAAAATTACATTGTCCGTGGCCTAGTGTGGTGGTGAAAAATTATATTTCTCTGTCTCCTGTACATTATAGAAAGCAAATACAGTGTTTACTGTAAAAATTACATTATCTGTGGCTTAGTGTGGAGGTGAAAAATTGTATTTCTCTGTCTCCTGTACATTACAGCCAGCAAATACAGTGTGTACAGTAAAACATTCATTATCTGTGGCCTAGTATACTCCTGAAAGTCTTTATTTTTCTATGTTCAGTACATTACAGCAAGCCAATACAGTGCGTACTGTAAAAATAACATTATCTCTGGGCTGTAGTGCTGAAAATCTATAATTTTCTGTGTTCAGTGCGGTCCTGCATCAGAAAACTGTGTCTTTAGTGGACAGTAAAACAATCTGCACCACATCTACAGACAAAACCATTAATATGAAGAAGGAGAGCACAAAAGGAGGGGGAAGTGGGCATGATGCTGATGGTTCAAGCAGAGGCCGTGGCCCTCAGCATGATGCTGATGGTGCAAGCAGAGGCCATGGCCCTGGGCGCAATGAAACTGTGCCTGCTGCCAGTGCACCAGAAAAAAAAAAAAATCCACCCTACCCAGCTTCATGTTCAACTTAGCTGGGCGGCGCAGGACAACACTGTCCAAGTCGGACTAGTGCGAACAGGTGGTCGGTTGGATTGCAGAAGATAATGCTTCCAGTCGGTTAAGCACAACCCTCTCTTCCACGAAGTCCAGTCTCTGTAGCCAAGAGTCTGGTCAACCGAATCGTCACTCTGATCCTCCTTCCTCCCACCATGTCGCGTCTGGTCAAACAAGTGATCCCACACTCGGATATTCACATGACCTCTTTTCATCGCCAGTACTTGGTTTGGCTCTCTTGTCAAGCATGCTTGAAAAGGTATCTGAGATAATGTGCCCTAATTCCCAACCTCTTGAGCCTTCACAGTCTCAAGAAGATGATGGTGGTGAACCGCAATCATTCGTTCATGAGGTGGATGATGATGATACACAGTTTCCAGTCACTGAGGTGGTGGTTAGGTCAAGTCAGGAGAATGAGTAGAGTGAAGAAGTGGAAGAGGAGGTGGTGGACGATGAGGTCACTGACCCAACATGGTTAGGTGAAAAGCCGAGCGAGGACAAGAGTACAGAGGGGGAGGGATCCGTAGCACCGCAACAGACTGGAAAAGGCATTGGGGTGGCAAAAGGGAGACGTTGGCCCACACCAAACAGGCCCGCAACCTTTACACCGAGCACCCCCATGCGTAAATCTACCTTGCCATAGGGTAGGTGTTCCGCATTTTGGCGCATTTTTGAGGAAAGCGCAGACGACAAAAGAGTGGTAGTTTGCAACCTGTGCCGTACCAAAATGAGCCGAGGCATGAACACTAACAACCTCACCACCACCAGCATGATTCGCCACATGCCATCCAAGCACCCTAATAAGTGGGCCGAACGCCTGGGTCCACACTCTGCATCTGAGGGTCCCATCACTGCCTCCACTTCCCCTGTGTTACGCACTGCTGGCCAATCCCCTGTCGAAGGCGCAGGCCTGGATGCCCCTCGCCCTGCACCTGGACTTTCGCATGAACCGTCAGCAACAACATCCACTTCCCTGCCCCAGCGCAGCATCAAAATGTTGATAACACAGGCATTTGAATGCAAGGGCAAATACCGACCCACCCACCAACAGGCCATATCACTAAATTCGCAACTTTCAAAATTACTGGCCCTTGAAATGTTGCCATTTAGACACAGTCCCCAGCCGCCACTATTTTTCACGGTGTGCCGTGCCCACCTTACACCAGCATGTGTCCCATAACATCACCCCTGCCCTGACTAATGCACTTACTGTGAAGGTCCACCTCACCACGGACACATGGACAAGTGCTGGTAGCCAGGGACGCTACATTTCACTGACAGTACACTGGGTCAATGTTGTAGAGGTCAGGAGTGAGTCGGACCCTGGGATGGCACAGGTGCTACCCACGCCCAGGATTGCGGGTCCTACGTCCATCAGGGTCTCCGCCAGCAACTATGTTACTGTCTCCCAGCTCCACCTCTCCTTCTCCACTGCCTCCTCCTCCACTTCCACCTCCAACAGCAGTCAGGCATCAGTCGCTAGCTGGAAGCAGTGTGGCACTGCTGTGAGTAAGCGTCAACAGGCCGTGCTGAAGCTGATCTGCTTAGGGGACAAACAACACACCGCCGCAGAGCTGTGGCAGGGTATAAAGGACTAGACCAAGCTGTGGCTCTCGCCACTTAACCTAGAAACAGGCATTGTTGTGTTCGACAATAGCCCTAACTTGTAGTGATGAGTGGGAGGTGCCATATTCGATTTCACGATATTTCGCGAATATTCGATTGAATATTCATCATATATTCGTCGAAATCGAATATTCGTCATTATTCTATATATTGCGAATGTTACGCGAATTTATATTCGCATCGCGAATTAAACTTAGAGCTGAGTTCCTAATGGTTTTAACTTGTATTGCTAGAATTGACGCAATTAAACCATTAGGATATCAGTATAAGTTTAATTCACAATGCGAACATATACTCACATTGCGAATTCAACTTAAAGCTGGGTTCCTAATAGTTGTATTGCTAGAATATGACAAATATCACGAATATAGCACTATATTCTTAATCTTCGTTATATTCTAGCAACGACCATTAGGAACTCAGCTCTGTTTTATTCGCGAAGCGAACATATAATCGCATTGCGAATTGAGCTTAGAGTCGATTCCTAATGGTTTTATTGCTAGAATAAAACGAAGATGACGAATATCATGAATTCACAAATATAGCACTATATTTATATTCTGGCAATACAACCATTAGCAACTCAGCTCTGTTCATTCGCGAAGCGAACATATAATCGCATTGCGTATTGATCTTAGAGCTAAGTTCCTAATGGTTGTATTGCTAGAATATAACGAAGAAGACGAATATCACGAATTCACGAATATAGCACTATATTCTCAATCTTCGTTATATTCTAGCAATACAACCATTAGCAACTCAGCTCTAAGTTTCATTCGCGAAGTGAACATATAATCACATTGCGAATTGATCTTAGAGCTAAGTTCCGAATAGTTGTATTGCTAGAATATAACGAATATCGCAATGCGAATAATTCAGGTTATATTAATCGCATTGCGATTACAACTTAATCAAATTTGTGAGATCGTGATTCTCACATCCGACAGTACATTTTCCCATGCACACGGGAAGTCGGCAGAAGCGGCAACGTGCATTAACTGGAGCGGGCAGGAAGCCAGGAATCCTCCGGACAGGTAAGAACAGCTTTTGGGAAGTGGGAAGACAACCAGAGAGCAACAAGGATTAACAGCTAAAAAAATAAAATAAATTGGATATTCGAAATAGCGAATATATACTGCTATATTCGCAATATTCGCAAATTATCGAAGTTGCGATATTCGCGATAAAAATTCTCTATTCAAATATTTGCGCTCAACACTACTAACTTGGTGGCGGCTTTGGAGCTCAGCAACCTGACACACATTCCATGCCTAGCCCACGTCTTAAACTTAGTAGTTCAGCGGTTTATCAAAACCTACCCCAAATTGCAGGAGCTACTAGTGAAGGCGTGCTGCTTGTGTGCTCATTTCCGCAAGTCGTCCACAGCTTCGGATGGTCTGTCAACGCTGCAGCAACGCTTGCGGCTTCCAGCTCAATGACTGTTGTGCGACGTGAGCGCGGTGGAACTCTACGTTCTACATGTTGGCCAGGCTGTGTGAGCAGCAGAGGGCAGTTGTGGAATACCAGCTGTAACATGGTCTTCGCCTTTTCAGTCAACTGCCACTATTCAGAGGGGCAACTGCATAGTTCACTATATATTAAAAAAAGGTTTTGTGGACAGCAAAGGCTGGATATTATATGTTTTGTTAGGGCTTGAAATTTTGACTAAAGTGTAAGTGACTTCTTGTTCTGTATCATTAAAAGTTGCAGGATTGGATCCTATCTTGGTGATTTAGCATTGAGCTCAAGAGTGTAACTATAGGCATTGCAGAAGTTGCAGCCACAATTGGGACATTAAAGAAGTTGTCTTAACACAGATGATGGGGGCATATCGCTAGGATATGCCCCCATTGTCTTATAGGTGCACTCTTTGTCTGGGGCACTCTCTAGGTATAGGGACCAGGCCAGGTGGTAGGTGAGGTGCCCTGGGTGTTGAAGGTTTAGCGTGCTGGTGGCAAGGTCCCTAACAGTTTGTGACGCCAGTGCCGGTAATGGTGGCACACTGATTGTTAGTAGGAATAATGGAGGTACACACGATTGCAGTGGACCAGAATCCTTCTAGGGGGTACTCTAGCTCCCTCTATAGCTCTGGAGGAGAAACTACACCCCTAGCAGGCCTGGCACACAGGGAATACATGAGAAAGTGCAGTACAATACAAAACATTATACATTGACCAATCTCTCACAGGAGGTGGGGAACAACGTAACCCAATTTACCCTTAGTAGTGCCCACTTTTACGTAGTGGGACACTACACATAGAATTTCTATTTCTTTCCGCTGAAAACAGCTGAGCGGTGACTCTGCTATTTCCATCAGGTCCATAGAGGTGAATGTGGGCAGTAGCCGGTTATGCACGGTGCGCTTCTACTCAATTCTATGGGGAGCACACTTAGTCGTGGCTGGACTGGAGTGCTCCAGCCACCACCTTGCGGGGCTCCTTTCCTGATATACTGTAGGTGAGGGTCTCAGATGTGGGACCCGCACCTACAGTATAAGACAATGCGGGCATATCCTAGCGATGTACACCATTGTCTGTGATGAGACAACCCCTTTTAAGCCTAAGGGACCAAAATGACCCCTCTGTACTATTTGAAGTCGAACTCAAGTGCTTAAGTATTATAGATTTATTAGGGTTGAATTTAGATCCAGCAATAGCTGCACAACAATGCAGAAATTTATTAAGACTATAGATGGCATACACAGATAGGTTCGCTAGGGCAGTACCAAATGTATCACTTCTCCTCATGCTGGATGATAAATTTGGTGCAGGGATTGACACTTTTGTCTAAATCTACACTATTATTTGGTTTACTTTGAGACAGAATTTTTTGTAAATTCACAGATAATGGTGGTAGCTAGTGTTGATCGAGCATGCTCAGCCGAAGTTCGGCGTGAGCATCTCGATGCTCGACACATGGCGGTACTTGGCCGAGTACCGCATGTGCTCGAGCGCAATGCTTGATTCTCCTACTCACATGTTTCTTGGCTGCTACGCAACCAAAAAACTTGCAGGATGGTACTGGCACACACTGTAATGCCGTAGCCATGTTGGCTACTGGCAATACAGTGATTGGTTGGCTGGAACGCATCATCGTGTGCTATATAGCACCCGATGACGCTTGTTCGGCACAGTATTATTGAGGGAGAGCTGAGCATAGGAAGGGACAAACATTATAGGGGGTTATTGGAAGATTTTTATTAGAAAAACTTTTCAGAGACCCAAAAGCCCTTTTAAGGACTATTGTGTGTGACAGCAGCAATATATATATTTTTAGCGCATCCTACTCTAAATAGCGTCTAATAGGCCACTGCAGACAGTTAAATTATCCGCTCCACATCGCCTGTGTAAAGTGTGCACATCCATAAAATATCATTGACATCCAGTGTACTTTTTCCGTAAAAAGTGTCCGCTGCGGACAGCTTAATTATCTGCGCCACATCTCCTGTGTAAAGTGTGCGCATCCCTAAAATATCAGTGATATTCAGTGTACTTATTCCATAGACGGTGTCCACTGCGGGCAGTTAAATTATGCGCGCCACATCTTCTATTTAAAGTGTGCTCATCCCTAAAATATCAGTGACATCCAGTGTACTATTTCTGTAGATGGTGTCCGCTGCGGACAGTTAAAATATCCGCACCTTATCTCCTGTGTAAAGTGTGCGCATCCAAAAAATATCAGTGACATCCAGTGTACTTTTTCAATAGACGGTGTCAGTTTCGGACAGTGACATTACCAGGGGTATATATCCAGAGTGACGTGTGCAGTTAAAAAATATATCGGTGACATACAGTATACTTTGTCAATAAACGGTGTCCGCTTCTGACAGTGACATTACCAGGGGACCATCTAAAGTGTACTGTTGGCAGTTAAAAAATTTATCCGTGACATACAGTGTACTTTTTCAATAGACGGTGTCCGCTTTATAGAGTGACATAACCAGTGCCACATCTCCAGTGTAACGCGTGCTCATAACATTTATATCTGTGACATATAGAGTCTTTTTTCCGTCAACGCTGCATACAGTGACATTACCGGTGGTACCTCTACTGTATAACGTTTCCTCATCCCAAATACCTGTGACATTCCCTGCAATTTTTTATTAGCTGTTTGTGACAGCATTGACATTATCTGCTGGATATCTCCTGTGGGACGTTTCCACATCCCAAATACCTTTTTCAATTTTTTTGCGCATACACTTCTAAATCCTATCATAAATCATATATAACATTTAAAATGAAGAAGGCGAGCAGTAAGGGACGGGGAAGTGGGCGTGATACTGATGGTGCACGCAGAGGCCGTTGCCCTGGGGGTGTTGAAACTGTGCCTTCTGCCAGAGCACAAGAAAAACAATCATCCACGATACCTAGCTTTATGTCCTAGTTTGCAGGGTGATGCAGGACACCACTCTTGAAATCAGACCAGTGTGACCAGGTGGTCGGTTGGATTGCAGCAGATAATGCTACCAGTCAGTTAAGCACCACCGCGTCTTCCACCAAGTCCAGTCTCAGTAGCCAAGTCCCTCGCATATAAAGTTTTACTGGGTCAGCTCACCAGCAGGCTCTCACCTACAATCTTTTACAGGGTCAACTCACCTGCAGGCCCTCCCATGTAATGTTTTACAGGGTTAGCTCACCTGCAGGCCCTCGCATATAATGTTTTACAGGGTCAGCTCGCCTGCAGGCTCTCACCTACAATCTTTTACAGGGTCAACTCACCTGCAGGCCCTCACATACAATGTTTTACAGGGTCAGCTCACCCGCAGTCCCTCGCATAAAATATTTTACAGGGTCAGCTCACCTGCAGGCCCTCACCTACAATCTTTTACATGGTCAGCTCACCTGCAGGCCTTCGCATATAATGTTTTAGAGGGTCAACTCACCTGCAGGCCTTCGCATTTAATGTTTTAGAGGGTCAACCCACCTGCAGGCCCTCACATATAATGTTTTACAGGGTCGGCTCACCTGCACGCCCTCGCATATAATGTTTTACAGGGTCAGCTCACCTGCAGGCCCTCACCTACAATCTTTTACAGGGTCAGCTCACCTGCAGGCCTTCGCATATACTGTTTTAGAGGGTCAGCTCACCTGTAGGCCCTCACTTACAACCTTTTACTGGGTCAGCTCACCTGCAGGCCCTCGCATATAATGTTGTACACGGTAAGCTCACCGGCAGGCCCTTGCATATAATGTTTTACAGGGTCAGCTCACCTGAAGGCTATCACCTACAATCTTTTACAGGGTCAACTCACCTGCAGGCCCTCACCTACAATCTTTTACAGGGTCAGCTCACCTGCAGGCCCTCGCATATAATATTTTACAGGGTCAGCTCACCTGCAGGCACTTGCATATAATGTTTTACAGGGTCAGCTCACCTGCAGGCACTCAGCTACAATATTTTACTGGGTCAGCTCACCTCCAGTCCCTCGCATATAATGTATTACAGGGTCAGCTCACCTGCAGGTCCTCACATATAATGTTTTACAGGGTCAGCTCACCTGCAGGCCCTTGCATATAATTTTTTAGAGGGTCAGCTCAGCAGCAGGCCTTCACCCCTAATGTTTTAGAGGGTCAGCTCTGCAGAAGGCCCTCGCCACTAATGTTTTAGATGGTCAGATCAGAAGACCCTTGCTCCAAATGTTTTTGAGGGTCACCAGCAGGCAATCATAATTTTTCAAGGGTGTGTATGATGCCCTCCTTTATGTGTAACAAAGTGTGTATTGGAGTGTCGGTTCCTTGTCATTTTTGGCAGCCTTTTCACTTAGTGCATAGGCTTTATGAGTGTAGGAGTCCCACTACATGAACAATTGTACCACAATGTGAATGAGTAACTCCTTTATGTGATATACAGGTTCTATCGGAGTACCTCTTGCTTGCAATTTTTGGCAGCACTTGCACTTTATATACAAGTAAGTATACAGGAAAGACTGTTTCCTAACAATTTTTCCTCTAAAATCAATTTTATCTTTGGTTTTGTGTGTATTATTGTCAGTCTGTAAAAGTGGCGTACTACTCGGACAACATCGTTCCCAGCAGCGACCTGGGAGTCTAAGATGCATCCAGACATCCTCCCCATGCTGTTCCCAAACCATTTAGGTGGTGTTTCCATCAATTTCTTACCTTTTTCTATGAACCAGACACCCTCCCCTCTTCAGAGCATGGGGTGCCTGGTTTAATGCTCGTGTTCTCCCATTGACTTCAATTGTACTCAGGTGCTTGGTAGAGCACCCGAGCATCCCAATGTGTTCGGACCGAGCACCTGAGCACTTTGGTGCTCGACCAACACTAGTGGTATCCTATAAGTCAATAAAAAATAACTTTTAATTACTCTATTAAAAGGTAGAGCCCATATAGGTTTTAGTATGTGCAAACTATGTGCAAGTACAGCATGATATAAAACATAGCAAATTGATGCCAGAGCACAGTATTAAAGAGGACTTTTCACCACTCCTAACATGCCTGTTTTAATAGCTTCATGCATTCCCCATGTAATAACAATTCTAGAACAATTCTTATGTTTCTATGTTCTGCCATTCCTTTATTATTTCTACTAGAAGTTATAATTGAATTGCTATTAGCCTTCAGTAAGGGTACAGAGGGGTCGTGACAAGTTGGGTGTATGTACCTACACAGACTCCCTTTATCCAATCAGTACTGCCATTTTCAGACTGTGCAGGTACACACCCCCAACTGGTTACCTCCCCTCTGTATCCTTACTGAAGACTAATAGCAATTCAATTAACTTCTAGTAGAAATAATAAAGGAATGGCACAACATAGAGTCATAAGAAAAGATGCTCCAGAATTGTTATTTCATGGGGAATGCATGAAGCTATTAAAACAGACATGTCAGGAGCGGTGAAAGGTCCTCTTTAAAAGGAACGGTCTTACCACTTCTTGTAAGTCAATCAAACTGAGACAATAGGTGCAGAAAGCACAGATGTCCCCCATACAGAGCCAAGTGCCTTTCCCTCAAGTGTCCCTGCTTGGTTTGAGCTGCACTTTATTCTCAGTTAGCGGATCACTTGCCCTGATAAGGGCAATCCCTAGTCACTGTGGCTTCCTAGGACTCTCTGCTGTGCCCACTGACGTATTACCAAATAATAACAGCTCTGTTTAGGGTTTAATAGGGATATTCAGCAATAAGGTCCCAGATGTCCAGTTGTGTCCCAACACGTTTCTTTGGGTAGTGTGGTCAAAATTATCTGGGGACCATTGTGAAAGTTGGGTTGGGTTCGGGTATTATCATAACCCGGGCCGACAACATGGTGCTTGTGGCTGGCAAGGAGTGTAGTTGCAGCGCGTATGGCACTAGCAGCTCTAGGCATCCCACATGGAGTTTATCAAGCCGCGGGACATTAGGGCCCTCCCCCTTAGTGTACATCACCTGGAGGTGTGGCGCTGTACCCCCATGAGGTGGTACCGGTGTTATCAGCATTAGCTCGCATTTTACCATGTCACCGCCACTTGGGAGTTATTGGAGGAAAGTACGGGGTGGCTTCCCTGGTGCGTGTGGGCTTAACCATGCCCAGGAAATCCCTGTGCAGTGAATCATAATGAGGAAGTCCAGCTTCTTCGCTGGAGATAACCCTGTCTGTCAATGCGGTGCTGGTATACCATGGTCATTGAGTTAGCCTGCATTGGGACTTCTATGCCAGGTACCAAAGAGGTTGGGTACAGGACAGGACTTTTTTTCCATCATACATAACGGAACAGTTATTTATGCTCATAGAAATGTATTAGGATAGACCAAAACAGAATGCCTCTTAAAGGGTTCCATTTTGCATTCCGTACTAAAATTCTGTTATATTCCATTATAACCCTGTTATAATAGAACAGTATAATGTAATTAAGAACGCTGATGCGAACCCGCCCTAAGATAGATATTTTTTTGTCAAGGCGATGGAGGCCAGCACAGAAAATCATTATCCCATATAGGCCAGCCGGCCAAGTAAAAAAATAAACCTCAGTTTAGTATTAGTCTTTAAAGAGATCTGTCATAATAGTTTATAATGGGAGATATGGGTAGTGGTTTATACGGTAGGGAGTTGACTACTACGTTGGGCCACAGTATGGTTGCAGAAGTATTTCATGTAAAGCAGTCATACAGCAGTTCAGGCCCCAAGAATGTTTTTAATTGATATATCCACCGCGTCTCCCATTGTAAAATGTTTTTGTCCCAATCCCTTTGTCTTATTGACATGGTAATGGTTTCAGTCCCCATGAACTTGATAACAGATACATTAATTTGTCATGTTTGGCTAGGGGGGTATCTTTTTTATGTTGTATGTCCCCCACGTGCTCACCTACCTGCATGCGTAATTCTCTTGTGGTTTTATCCACATATTCCATACCACAGGTGCAGATGGCCTTGTAGATTATCCCTTTAGAGCGACAATTAATAAAACTTTTAATTGTGTAAACCCATCCAGTAACATTGCTTTTGAAATCATGGCACCTGGTTTATGTGTTTACATGCCACACAGCCACTACAGCGGAAGCAGCCCAAAGTCTAGCATTGCCACCATATGGGCATAGTAGATTCTTTGCGTTAGTGGCTGTGCATCAGGTGGTCCTGTAAGCTTCGTCCCCTTTGATAACTAATCTGTGGGGCATCCAAGATCACGCTTTTTAAATCTGTGTTCAGTTGTAGGCTCGCCCAGTGTTTCGATATTATTTACCTGACTTCCTGGGCTGCCTCTTCAAATGTTGCTATTAGTGATGAGCGAGCACCAAAGTATTCGGGTGTTCGGCCCGAACACATTGCTATATTCGTGTGCTCGGCCAAAAACCTGAGTATAATGGAAGTCAATGGGAGACAACCAGGCACCCCATGCTCTGAAGAGGGGAGGGTGCCTGGTCCATTGGAAAAGTTCAGAACGTGACAGAAATGCCACCGAAATGGATTGGGAACAGCATGGGGACGATGTCTGGATTCATCTTGGACTCCCAGGTCGCTGCTGGGAACCATGTTGTCCGAGTTGTATGCCACTTTGACAGACCGACAAAAATACGCACAAAACCCCCCAAAAAAATTAATTTCACAGGAAAAATTGTTAGGAAACATTCTTTCCTGTATATTCAATTGTATATAAAGTGAAAGTGCTGCCAAAAATTACAAGCAAGAGGCACTCCAAAACAGCCTGTATATCACATAAAGGAGGGCCTCATTCACATTGTGGTACAATTGTTCAGGTAGTGGGACTCCTACACTTATAAATCCTATGCACAAAGTGAAAGGGCTGCCAAAAATTTCAAGGAACCGTCACTCCAATACACCCTTTATTACACATAAAGTAGGGCATCATACACACCCTTGAAAAATTATAATTGGTGGCTTGCTGTTGACCCTCAAAAACATTTGGAGCAAGGGCTTTCTGGTGACCCTCTAAAACATTAGTGGCGAGGGCCTTCTGCAGAGCTGAATCTCGAAAACATTAGGGGTGAGGGCCTCCTGGTGACCTGATGCTCTAAAACATTATATGCAAGTGCCTGCTGGTGAGCTGACTCTCTACAACATTATATGCTAGTGCCTGCAGGTGAGCTGACGCTCTAAAACACTATATGTGAGGGCCTGCAGGTGAGCTGATGCTCTAAAACATTATATGCGAGTGCCTGCAGGTGAGCTGACGCTCTAAAAAATTATATGCGAGTGCCTGCTGTTCAGCTTACGCTCTAAAACATTATATGCGAGTGCATGCTGTTCAGCTGACACTCTAAAACATTATATGCGAGTGCATGCTGTTCAAATGATGCGCTAAAACATTATATGCGAGGGCATGCTGTTCGGCTGACCCTATAAAAAAACTTCGAGCTGAGGGCTTGCAGTTAAGCTGACCCTATAAAAAAAATTTGAGTTGAGGGCCTGCAGTTGAGCTGACCCTATAAAAAAAATTACAGTGGAGAGAATATATACAATTTGGATGAGGAGGAAAAAACAAGACTCAACCATACACTCTTTTTTTGTGGTGGAAAAGGTGCATGTGAATACAGTACAGTAGATTGAGTACATTATAAATGATGCATTGAAATTGCCTTTACGTTCGTCATCAGCTCAGCTCTCCACTGGTGGAGTTGAGAAGTCAGGGGCAATCCAGGTCTTGTTCATTTTTGTCTGAGGCAACCTGTCAGCATTGCCAGTGGACAAGCGGATACGCTTATCTGTTTTAATGCCACCAACAGCACTAAATACATGCTCAGACAAAACGCTGGCGGCAGGGCAGGCCAGCACCTCCAAGGCGCAGAGCGCAAGTTCGTGACACATGTCCAGCTTGGACATCCAGTAGTTGTAAGACACTGAGGGATCATTTAGGATGCTGACAGGGTCTGCTATGTATTTCTTCACCATCTTCCAAAACTTTTTCCTCCTTGTAGCACTAGGCCACGCTTCAGGGTGAGGTTGCTGGCGGGTGTCATGAAAGTGTCCCAATCCTTGGAGAGTGTTGCCCTGCCTTTGTTGGAATTGCTGTGTGTTCCCCTTGTCTCCCTTCCTCGGTTGCCTAAGGAAGTATGGACTCTGCCGACCGTGTTGTCATATGGAAAATTTTGGAGCGATCTCTCAACAAGTACCTTCTGGTATTGCACCATTTTACTCATCCGCTCCGAATTGGGCCATAAAGAGGAGGAGGAGCTGGAGACACTTGCTTTTGCTACAGAGGCTAGTACCCATGAAACTTTAATTCCATCTGTTCAGCGTTGATGGGCAGAAGAGGAGGAGGATGAGGGTATGGACAGTCATCCTGAAGTTGACATTGACGTCTTGCCCGTTGGTTCTCTGGTATACATGGCTGACTTCATGTTAGGCTGCCTTTTCCATGACCCTCGCATTATACGCATTTTAGGTAACACAGATTACTGGGTGTTCACCCTTATCGACCCCCGCTACAAAGAGAACTTCTCATTTCTGATTCCTGTGGTAGAACGGACGAGTAAAACCGTGTAATACCAGAAGGTACTTGTTGACAGATTGCTCCAAAATTTTCCGCTTGTCCACTGACAATGCTGACAGGTTGACTCAGATAAAAATGAACAAGGCCTGGATTGCCCCTGACTTCTCTACTCCACCATAGGAAAGCTGAGCTAATGAGGAACAAAGACGCAATTTAAATGTTTGCTTTATAATGTGCTCAATCCACAAGATTAAGATTTTTTTACCCCTTTCACAGCAACAAAATGGTATATGTTTGAATTTTGTTTTCTCATCCACCTCCTCCTCCGACTCCTCTTCCATACAGAATATATATGTCCTCACTACAATCTTTTGTAGGGTTTGCTCGGCTTCAGGCCCTCACCTCCAATGTTTTATACCGTCTGCTCACCTGTAGCCCATCACTGCAATGTTTTATGGAGTTCTCTAGGCTTCAGGCCCTCACCTCCAATGCTGTATACCGTCTGCTCACCTGTAAGCCATCACTGCAATGATTTATGGGGTTTGCTAGGCTTCAGGCCCTCACCCCCAATGTTTTATAAGGTCTGCTCACCTGTAGGCCATCACTGCAATGTTTTCTGGGGTTCGCTAGGCTTCAGGCCCTCACCTCCAATGCTGTATACCGTCTGCTTACCTGTAAGCCATCACTGCAATGATTTATGGGGTTTGCTAGGCTGCAGACCCTCACCCCCAATGCTTTATACCGTCTGCTCACCTGTAGGCCATCACTGCAATGTTTTCTGGGGTTCGCTAGGCTTCAGGCCCTCACCTTCAATGCTTTATAAGGTCTGCTCACCTGTAGGCCATAACTGCAATGTTTTATGGGGTTCTCTAGGCTTCAGGCCTTCACCTCCAATGCGTTATAACTGCTGCTTACCTGTAGGCCATCACTGAAATGACTTATGGGGTTCTGTAGGCTTCAGGCCCTCACCTCCTATGCTGTATACTGTCTGCTCACCTGTAGGCCATCACTGCAATGTTTTATGGGGTCCTCTAGGCTTCAGGCCCTCACCTCCAATGCGTTATAACGTCTGCTTACCTGTAGGCCATCACTGAAATGAATTATGGGGTTCACTAGGCTTCAGGCCCTCACCTCTAATGCTTTATACCATCTGCTCATCTGTAGGCCATCACTACAATGTTTTATGGGGTTCGCTAGGCTTCAAGCCCTCACCTCCAATGCTTTATAAGGTCTGCTCCCCTGTACTCTAATACTGCAATATTTTATGGGGTTCACTAAGCTTCAGGCCCTCACCTCCAATTCTCTATACCGTCTGCTCACCTGTAGCCCATCACTGAAATGTTTTATGGGGTTCTCTAGGCCTCAGGCCCTCACCTCTAATGTTTTGTACGGTCTGCTCACCTGTAGGCCATCACTGCAATGTTTTATGGGGTCCACTCACCTTCAGGCCCTCACTACATTTTTTTATTGGGTCCGCTCACCTTCAGGCCCTCAACTATAATGTTTTAGACGGTAACCACCACGTCCTTGCTCCAAATGTTTTTGAGGGTGACCAGTAGGCCATCAATAATAATTTTTCAAGGGTGTGTATAATGCCCTTCTTTATGTGTAATAATGGGTGTATTGGAGTGCCGGTTCCTTGTAATTTTTGGCAGCCCTTTCACTTAGTGCATAGACTTAATGAGTGCAGCAGTGTACCTGAACAATTGTAGCACTATGTGAATGAGGCCCTCCTTTATGTGATATACAGGCTGTATTGGAGTGCTTCTTCCTTGTAATTTTTGGCAGCATTTGCACTGTATATACAATTGAATATCCAGGAAAGAATGTTTACTAGGTAACAATTTTACCTCTAAAAATGTCTCTTTTTTTTTGAGGGGGCGTGATTTTGTCACTATGTAAAAGTTGCAGACAACTGGGACAATATGGTTCCCAGCTGCGACATTGTAGTCCAAGATGCACCCAGTCATGGTCCCCATGCTGTTTCAGATCTATTTCGGTGGTGTTTCAGTCACTTTCTGACCTTTTCCAATGGACCAGACACCCTTCCCTCATCCGAGCAGGGGGTGCCTGGTTGTCTCCCATTGACTTCCATTATACTCGGTTTCTCGGCCGAGCGCACAAATTTTTTTTGGGCCGAGTACCCGAACACTTTGGTGCTCGCTCATCACTAATATTCACCCAAATATTCGTGAAGTATCGCAAAATCGAATATTGCCCCTGCCGCTCATCACTATTGGTGAGTTCCTGTTTTCTTGCCTTCTTGTTACTAGCTGGCTTTGCGATACAAACTTAATATTTTTTGCTTATTCCACTGTCCAGTTGTGACATCATTTGGTCCTACAGTAAGCGCTGGGGTTAACTGAGTACCAGGAGAAACTGTTAGTACAGCTAAGGTTAATAATCGTGGCCCAGCTCTCTTAGGGAGCTTAGGGTGTGAGCTGGCACCACCTCTAACTCTAGAAAGTTCTAGGCAGTTGTAGGAGGAGCTTGAAGGGGATGGAAATCAGACACTATAAGCTCCTCTCCCTTGACCTCCAGCTTCAATAATTTGGAAACTAACAGATCTCCTTGACATCATCTGGTTTTGTAACAGCAAGAGGAAGAAAGACAATATTTGAAAATCTGCATCGCCAAGCGAGGAGTCAGTCAGCAACATAACATGCATGAAGCTTTCAAAACCCTGCTGCTGTGGGAGGGGGGGTAACAAGTTAAGACACCCTACACACCTCAGTAACATCTTGGCCAGTCATATCAATTTACCTTACACTTCCATACGAATTACAGGCATTATTTATAGAATACAATCACCAGCTAGAGATATTAGAGAGAGAGACTTTAGCAAGAAAGTATACCCAGAGAGCCATTGCTTCAAACATTGTCTAATCAGGCTGTTGTATGTGCTAACACTTTTATTTTGCATTCAAGTAAAGATGGATATTTGTTTTGTTGAACCTGGCATGGTGAGTGAGTCTACTACACCACATGCTGCATTCCATTGCTCTAGTACACCTCCTGCCGGACACCCATGCAACCAATTAACATCAAAGGAACAACAAACTACAGGGAGTGCTCCAAGGCAAGAAAGGGTGAGCCCTCCTTTTCACTGTACTGGCCATAGTGAGTGACCGCCTGGGGGAGACCACTGTGACACATCAATCACTCAAACTATAAAGCTCTGCCAAATGTGTAGTGGCCATGCCTAGTTAATGCAGTGCTGCTCCCATTTAAGTAAAAAAAAAAAGCAAAATGAAAATGTTTTCGAAGTCTCATAGCTCTTACTCATGGAACCAAATATAAAATATCATTAAGGATTGCTGTATACACACACACATACTGTACAAACACACATATGTTAGCTTTGGAGAATATGTTTTGCAGAAACCATTATATAAAATGTATTGTTCCTTGTAATTAGATGCAATTATTGGATGCTATGAAGCTGATTAATTGAGAACATAAGTACAGTAAATGTTTAAATGTTACAACACATAGCACTTGCATTCACAGAGCCAAGAGCATCTGCAAGAGACAATGGGTTTATTCAATAAAGTGACATTAATGGAAACAATATTTGTTCATACACTTTTCTTTAGAACTGTCTGTAATCTACAGCATTGGTATTGTCCAACTCACAATACATATGACATTGGGTCAATGCCAAAAGGAGTGTTATGGCTCTGTATTAAATAACATGATAATAATTATTCTGTATTGCATAGGGGGAATTTATTTCTAATAGAGAAATAGAACCACTGGAATAAATCAGTTCAAGTAGTCATTCTTGAATGTGTCATTCTTTTGTATATGAAAGTTATCATAACTACTGCCAAGCGAATTGTGTCAGGTCCAATGTAAGAGTATTAAAGCTCAAATTGTATGTGACATTCAAACAGTTCTGAAGTTATGTTATTCTATTTACAATATTCAGTGCAAAAGTTACCCGTATTTTTCGCCCTATAAGTCACACCGGCCAAAAGACGCACCTAGGTTTTAGAGGGGGACAATAAGAAAAAAATGTTTTTCATTACAGCTCAGGTCAGACCAACAATCAGAACACCAATTTTAATCAGACCTCAGCTGACAGCCCCAATAAGACCCCAATAAGACCCTCAGCTCAGACCCCAATGTGAATGACCCCCAATCAGACCTCAGATAAGAGCCCCATGCCTCATATCAGCCCCCATATGCCTCTCATCAGCCCCCATATGCCTCTCACCAGCCCCCAGTAGCCTTTTACTAGCCCCTAGTAGCACCTCTATCAGCCTCCAGTAGCTCCTCTATCAGTCGCCATTAGCGCTTCTATCAGCCCCTAGTAGCTCCTCTATCAGACCCCAGTAGCTCCTCTATCAGCCCCCAGTAGTGCCTCATATCAGCCCCCAGTTGTGCCTCATATCAGCCCCTAATAGCACCTAATATTAGCCCCCAGTAGCGCCTCATATGGAATAAAATAAAAAAACACACTTACCTCTCCTGCTCCTGGACGCCGCCGCTCATCACCACAAGCGCTCTCTCTCTTCTTACTGGTCCTCAGCTGTCGGCTGTGAAGGCTGCGCACAGCATGAGTTCACACTGTGTGCAGCCCTGCACAGCCAACAGTGGAGGACCAGGAAGCGGTGAGTACACAGACTTCATCACTTCTCGGTCCTACGGTACTAATGAGCGCTTCCATAATGGAAGCGGCTCATTAGTATTTGCCCCGTAAGACGCAGAGGCATTTCCCCCCACTTTTGGGGGGAAAATGTATCTTATGGGGTAAAAAAAATGTATATTACTGTCCTGTGCCTTTTCTGGCATAACTGTCATACAAAATAAAAAAAAATAAAAAAAATAAACAGCATATGGATATCATCTATGTGCTTTCCGCATCCCTGTGTCCGTTTTACAAATTACATATTCTTGTCTGTCTTGTAGACAAGAATAGTATTTTCTAGTAATGGTAGTGAGAAAAATGCGGATTGCACACGGAAGACAAGTTGGTCCCCCTTTGGCAGCTAAAACATTTTACACCCTTTTGGAAAGGTTTTCTACAAGATTTTGGAGTATGTCTGTGGAACTGTTGCCCATTCATCCAGAAGAGAATTTTCCCTCACTGGAACTAATGGACCTATGCCAACCCCTAAAAAACAACCCCATAGCATTATCATCCTCCACCAAAATTTATAGTTGGTACAATACAGTCAGGCAGGTAACATTTTCCTGGCATTCACCCAACCCACCAAACCTAGACTTGTCCATCAGAGTGCCAGATAGGGAAGTCTGACTCATAACTCCACAGGACATGTTTCAACTGCTCCAGAATTCAGTCACGGTGTACTCCATCTGATGATTGGCATTTTGCTGGATGATTTAAGGGTTGCATGCAGATGCTCGGCCATGGAAACCCATACCATGAAGTTCCCGGTGCACAGTTTTTGTTCTGATTTTAATGCCAGTGGAGGTTTGCAGCTGTTGAGTCAGCAGAGCGTTGGTGACTTTTATGCACTATGTGCCTCATCACACGTTGACCGTTCTCTGAAAGGCCTCCACTTTGTGGCTGAGTTGCTGTGGTTCCTAAATGCTTTTTCAATATTATCACTCACAGTTGGTGCAATACTCTATCTAGAATGTAAGAAATTTCACAAACTATTACAGTACCTCGCTGCAATTTACTGAGCTCTGTCGAATGAGCCATTCTTTCACAAATGGTATACAAATGGCAGACTACTCGACTAGGGACTGGATTTTATACACCTGTGGCAATGGGGCAGAATAAAACACCTGAATCAGTGATTGTGTGTCTCAATACTTTTGTCTAGTGTATGTACGGTAGCTCTAGGCCAGGGATGGCCAACCTGCGGCTCTCCAGCTGTTGTGAAACTAGAATTCCCATCATGCCCTGCTGTAGGCAGTCTGGGCATGCTGGGAGATGAAGTTTTGCAACAGCTGGAGAGCCGCAGGTTGGCCATGCCTGCTCTAGGCTTTATGCACACAGTGTTTGTATAACAGCATGAGGAGACTCCCTCATTCTGTCTTAGGGAGCTGTAGGTGCAATGTGTGCTACAGTATGGTGACATAAAGGCATCATATTACAGAAAACATCTCTGTAATGCAGCATCTGATGGAATAAAAAGCTTTTTGTTTTCTTGTGGATGTAATCTTGTGAAAATGGAGGAATACAAAGGTGCAGTAAGGGACCATAGATTTTTATGGGTGTTGAATTGAGGCTCTATACAGTAGTGTAATATGGTTATGTCCATACACATTAGATTAACGTTGCCCGAATCTGCGAGTAGGATGGGAAAACCATCTTATCTGTATTAAACATTTAACAACGTTCATTAGGCAGGTATCGAGGAAATAAGAGTCGGGCATGTTGAGTATCAGCATGACCTACCCTTTTGATCTCAGGGAATATAAACCACCACCAGAGGTATCCAGCAATGCATTCATGACCTTTTAAATAGGCCAATAACTGCAAAGAAATGTTCACAAGATTATTCCTTAGACCAAACATTGACCTGTCTAACCACTCTACCGATCTGAACACTCATTTGTCTGCTAATCAGATGTTTTATATAAGCATTTAAGATGCTTGCTGTTCTGCAGAAGTTCCCAAGAAATGTGTTGCCAACTAAAGGTCCCTTTACACGGGATGGTGTACAAGCAGATTGTCGGGAAGGAAGTGATGATGACAAGACCAGTACATTTACATGCATCGATCTCCTACAGAGTATGGGAAGGAGCGATCGCTAATGCCATTGCTCTTCCCCATACAGACTTGTTGTTTCCCCCAGCAGATCTGCCACTGGATCGATCCAATTACACACTGAACAAGCGTTTTGTTTGTTAATCAGGTAGTCGGCGGTACATTTACACTGCCAGATAATGACTAATGAGCATTACTATGAATGATCATTAGCGATGATTTATTCAATTATCGGCCATGTAAAGGGCCCTTTAATGTAAAGCTTACTTAGGGCTAACAATCTTATTAACGATTATTCATCCCCATGCACTTCCCATCAGTCCTTGTCATGTAAAGGGTAGTCAAGAGAAATAACTTTCAACCCAACTGCTATTTATTATGTATGGGCAGCTTAAAAGTCATCTGTCACTAGGATAATTAGGCACAATGCCTGGTAGGGCTACCTCAGTAAAATTGATGCCTAACTTTCTCCTTCCAATCTGATGTGACATTTCAGAGAAAAAAAGCTTTTAGTACATGTTAATGATGTAAAAATTGCACCAATGGCATATAGCCATTTTTCTCTAAAATGCTACAACTGAGAGGGAAGGGTATATATTGATTTACTGAGGCAGCCCAACAAGGTGTTGTTCTTGGTTTGATACTGATTATCATAGTGACAGATTCGTTTTAACCCCTTGCTGACTGACCATTGACTATGTACAGTGCCTTGAAAAAGTATTCATACCCCTTGAACTTTTCCAAATGTTTTCACGCTACACTGTGATAGACTAACACAAAGTAGCAAGTATGTGAAGTGAAAAGAAAATTATACATAGTTTTCTTCATTTAAAAAAACATAAAAGTCTGAAAAGTGTGTCGTGCATTTGTATTCAGCTCCCTGTACTCTGATACCCCTAAATAAAGAGTCCACCTATGTGTAATTTATTCTCAGTATAATTACAGCTGTTCTGTGAAGGCCTCAGAGGTTTGTTAGAGAACATTAATGATCAAACATAATGAAAACCAAGGAACACACCAGACAGGAATAAAATTGATAAAATAAAGTTGATAAAAATATTCCAAGCTCTGAACATCTCACAGAGCACTATTCAGTCTATCATCCAAAAATGGAAGATGCCACAAATGTAGCGAGACATACGGATGTTCCGGCGACAGTGAGTGGCAGGAGATCTTTGAGACTGGCAACAGGTGGTTTGATCTGACAGGTTTTTCTTCTGGACCAATAGGTGTCTGTGTTGTTTCTGTTAATGGCTACACCCCTTGCCTCCAGATGTTTCTAACATGGTCATTTAACCTTCCTTATTTATAGTTGCTTCTCCCACAATGCTGTGCGGTTTATATTTTCTGTTGGAAAACTGTGGACAGCTGGTGTGTGGATCTCGGCTGAGTTCCTGTTGCTTCCATAGCCCCTTTGAAATTATGTCTTTCCTTTCCCTTTTGTATTTTGTTTGGGTTCTGTGTGTTGCATTTCCTTATTGTTTGTATTAGGCCTGAGGGAGACTCCTATTCATCCTTCCTTTTGGAGGAGCAGGTATTCTCATCCCTGCCATTAGTACCAGGCTAGATAGGACTCTAGGTATTCCTGCATATGAACACAACTACCTCTGGTTTCTGTTCTTACTAGTAGTCAGTCAGGATTTTGGTTAGGGTTTTACTAGGAGGTGTCCATCTTCCTTCTCTAGTTCTCAGGCCTGATTCCCTGTTCCCCCCTTCCTGCTATGCTCGGTGTGGTGTTTCCGTCCCACACCGAAGCGTGACATTATAAACTGCCAAAACCGCCATTTTTTGTTTGCTTGTTTGCAGCCATAGATCCTATTGCTGCACTGGCAGGTGAGCTGCAAGGGCTGTCTTTGGAGGTAGCTGACCTCCGCACGACTGTGTCGCAGATGCAGAGATCACAGGCTGTTGGTCCCGGTGGTGGTGGGGGTTACCAGGCCTGTCTTGAACCTAAAGTTGCCCTCCCGGACAGATTCTCTGGGGGACGTGATAATTTTATTTTGTTTAGAGAGGCATGCAAACTGAATTTTAGGCTATGTCCACACTCATCTGGGGATGAGATTCAGAGCATTGGTGTGGTTATTACCTTGCTTAAGGGGGATGCACAGTCATGGGCTTTTTCTCTGCCAACCGGATCACAGTCTCTCCGGTCGGTAGATGAATTTTTCGATGATGATGATCCAAATCGGACCTCTCTAACCAAAACCAAGCTGCATGGCCTTTGTCAGGGTGATCGTTCCACTGAGATTTATTGCTCTGAGTTTAGAAGGTTGGCTACGGATATTGTGTAGAATGATTCTGCCCTCCGTAGCCAGTTTTGTCAAGGGTTATCAGAGCAGCTGAAGGACACCTTGGCCTTTCATGAAACCGCAGTGTCTCTGGAGGCTGCTATGTCTCTTGCTATACGCTTGGATAGACTCCTGAGAGAGAGATCTAGGGGCCCCCACTCTCAGAATATACTATCACATAATGTATCGTCTTCTTCTGATACTTTGGGTGAAGCTACTAGTGGGTTTATTTCTGGGGATAAACCCATGCAATTAGGGGGAGCTACTCTTGTATCAGCTTTTAAGCATACTGGTAATAGGAAGGGAGTGTGCTTTTTTCTGAGGACAGAAGGGACATTTTATCAGAGTATGTCCATGCATGCAATGGCAAAAAGAAAAAATGGACATTTAATTCCCCTCTGACTCTTGGAGGGGCGAGCAGGGGCGGATCACGTGCATGATAGCCCCTGGGCTGTCTACCCAACTCGGGTTACTCCCTCCATTTTAGTTTAAAAATGTTTCTGTATGAAGAGGCTGCGGTGCTTCATGAGCACCACAGTCTCTTTCTAAGCCATATGACATCACATTCATCGTTCATATGGTCTAGGTGCAGCTCTCTCCCATCTGAGTAATTGCGTCTGAGCTTTAATACCAAGCACAGTGCTATCAAATGGACAGCACTGTGCTTGGTAAGGAGCAAAGAAGCTACAGCGCTCACTGGAACATTGCGGTCTCCTTAAACAGCTGATTGGCAGGGGTGCCAGGAATCCCCTTGAGGAAGCAGACTGCGAAACGCGCGTCGGGGGTTTGGTGACGGTGGTGTCAGTGTAACTTTACACTTTGGTTAGTATCTTTGTATTACATTTTGAATTACTGGAAACCTTCAGTTTATTGTATGCAATATTGAGATGTGGTGTTTGCTCTCATAGTGTTGGCGCAGAATTAGCCTTACTTGTATGCACTTGCACTTTATTTTTGATGTACTTTGTATAGGAGCGTCCCATTGTGAGAGCAATTAACTACAATATACACTATAGCATGAGTATGCACATATATATATATATATATAATAGCTGTTTGGTGTGAAATCAATGTATGAGTACAAATTTACAATATTGGATGTAATAATCTGTAAAGATACTGGTGTAAATACTTGTACTCTTACTGTAAATGTAATATGTTTGACACCATCTACCATAATTTTTAAACATTTTAACTTTTTGTGTGATGCCAAGTGATTAATGAATTGAATAAAGCTTAATTGTTTAATTACAACTGTAGCTTATTTCTTGTTATGTTTAAATTTACAATTTGGATCTAGATATTAGTGTATTGGTAAAATAAATGAATGGAGTATCGGATCTAATACTTTATGGGGGACATTGGTTTGGTTATCTGCCAGGAATCATACCCCCCACCATCTCATAACTTTATGAGTACAGATGTTATAGATCTTATGTACATGCAGTCCTATGTAACACCCCACATAACACAGTGCATTATTGTGTTATGTGGGTGCTACATAGGACTGCAGGGAACATATACTACTTTATCTGTACACAGAAAGTTATCACTCTTACAAAGTTGCCAAATTTAAAATACATATGATTATAAATAAAAAAGACTTGGAGCAGAATACAGCACTACATACCTCTTACATCTAAGGACATCTCCTATCATGTAGACCTTCTCTTTCCTCTTCTCCTTCGTCTGACCCAGACCACCATGACACATTCTTTCAGGCGCATCTCGTCTCCACAGAGTTTGTTACACAGACATGTTAGATTTCTCAATTTTTCCATCAGCCTCCCCATCCTGATGTTCCAACAATGTCATCATGCTGCCACTCCCAAGACTGCGCACACTGTGCTCCCCAATGTCCCAGGTACTATACTGCTGAGAAAATAGTGACCCCAGTAGACATAATGGTGTCATTTATCAAACTGGTGTAAAGTAAAACTGGCTTAGTTACCCATAGCAGGCAATCAGATTCCACCTTTCATTTTCCAAAGGAGCTGTCAAAAATGAAAGGTGAGAGCTGATTGGTTGCTATGGGCAACTAAGCCAGTTCTATTTTACACCAGTTTGATAAACTATCCCAAAGATCCCTATAGTGTCTACAACAATTATAATGTCTCCTAGAGTGCTCCCAGTAATAATAACATCCTATATTGTGCTCCAGGTAAAAATGCCTGAATAGTGTCCCCAAAAATATTGTCCCCTAATATGTCCTATAATAGAAAGGCCCCTACAGTGCCTCCCCAATAGCAATGTCCCCCACACCACATAGTAATTTCCCCCACATTGCCCCCATATAGTAATTTCCCTCACACTGCCCCATATAGTAATTTCCCCCACATTGCCCCATATAGTAATTTCCATCACATTGCTCCATATAGTAATTTCCCCCACACTGCCCCCATATAGTAATTTTCCCCACACTGCCTCCCATGTAGTAGTTTGCCCCCACAAAGTTATTTGCCCCCCACACTGCCCCATTAAGTAATTTTCCCCCACACTGCCCCCATTAAGTAATTTGCCCCCACACTGTCCCCATTAAGTAATTTGCCCCCACACTGCACCCATTAAGTAATTTCCCCCACACTGTCCCCATTAAGTAATTTGCCCCCACACTGCCCGCATTAAGTAATTTGCCTCCACACTGTCCCCATTAAGGAATTTGTGCCCACACTGTCCCCATTAAGTAATTTGCCCCCAAACTGCCCCATTAAGTAATTTGCCCCCACACTGCCCCCATTAAATATTTTTCCCACACACTGCCCCCCATTATGTAATTTGCCCCCCATTAAGCAATTGGCCCCCATGTAATCATTTGCCCCCACTGTCCCTACAGTAATATGACCTCCTCTGCCCCCCAAAGTTGGCACACACACACAAAAAATAAATAAATAAATAAATAAAATCTAAAGGCTAATACTTACCAGTTTCCGTGATGGTGAGGCAGGCGCCCCTACATCAAAGCCCTGCGCCTCGGCTCTGGTGCGCGATTACATCATCGCATGTGATGACGTCATCAAGCACGCCTGCGCCGGGCTTTTACTACCACGTAGGCCTCAGGCCTACTAGGGAACTATGTGCTCCCGTGCCCCGCCGCAGTATGTGGGCGTTCGGGTTGGCGTTGGGCCCCCCAGCAATGCCCTGCCCGAGGTTGCCCCCCGAACGTCCCTTATAATCCGCCACTGTGGGTGAAAGGAGAGTCAGAAAATATGCATTTGTCTTTTACTGGTAGTACCGTTTTCTCCTGACTGCTGAGTTGGTGCTAGTGTCAAAAACTGTGGGGATTGAGGTGTTTATTAACAGTGGAGCCGGGGTGAACATGATTGCTGCTCAGTACGTCCGTATGCACGGGTTGTCACCGAGTGCATTAGAAAAACATTTCCATTTTTGCTATTAATTCTGCACCTCTAGCTCAGAAGTGTTTATCTCAAGTGGTACATGATATCAGATTAAGAGTGGGTGACTTTCATCAACCATCGATTGGCAAACTAGACAGATTCTGGATTAGTGTGATTATTGCATTGACAATTGTCTGAATACATCTTTTTCTGTTTTAACTACTAAGACATTACCCTGTGTTATATCTGATTTTTGCCGACGTGTTGGATGCAAGGATTTACCTCCACATCGGGAATATAATAGTCCTATCAACCTTATTCCCAGAGCTAACTTGCCAAAATCTAGGTTGTATAACCTTTCTGGACCTAAACCACTGGCTATGAGAGAGTATATTAGTTTGGCTAAAGGACACATAAGACCTTCCAAGTCTCCAGTGGCAGCAGGGCTCTTTTTTGTAAAAAAAAAAAAAAAAAAGGACGGAGGTCTTCGGCCATGTCTGGTTTTCTTTGAACTCAATCGGATTACTGTCTGTGAACCTTACCCTCTTCCTTTGATTCCTGATTTGTTTAACCAGATTATTGGTGCCAAGGTGTTCTCCAAGTTGGACTTAAGTGGGGCACATAATATGGTTAGGATCAAGAAAGGGGGTGAATGGAAGATGGCTTTAAATTCTGCCTTTCGGGTTGACCAATGCTTCTGCGGTTTTCCAGCATTTTGTGAATTACATTTTTCATCACCTTGTGGACAGGTTTGTAGTCGTGTATTTGGATGACATTCTAATTTATTCTCCAAATGTGGAGACACATCAGTATCACATTAGACAGATGTTCGCGTTCGCCCCTATACTTTATCATTGAGTAAACTTTGACCCTGTACCTCACAGTCAGCAGACACATTCCAGCCAATCAGCATACCCTCCCTTTCAGACCCTCCCACCTCCTATCTAAACGCAAGGACAGCTCCATCTTAGATTCATTCTGAAGCTGCATTGTTAGTAATTGTAAATCGCAATGCGATTAATATAACCTGTATTATTTGCATTCTGATTACAACATAGATCTGAGTTCCTAATGGTTGTATTGCTAGAATATAACGAAGATAACGAATATAGCACTATATTCTCAATGTTCGCTATATTCTAGCAATACAACAACCATTAGGAACTCAGACCTAAGTTTAATTCGCAATGCGATTAATAAAACCTGCATTAATCGCATTGCAAATTCAACCTAGAGCTGAGTTCCCAATGGTTGTTGTATTGCTAGAATATACGTTATATTCTAGCAATACAACCATTAGGAACTCAGCTCTAAGTTGTAATCGCAAAGCGAATAATACTTACAATTATGAATCGCTTTGCGAATCCATTTGATGCCTCTATTTGATTGTATATGACGCTTGACTATGACTACCACCGATGTTCTGCTGCCTCCAAAACAAGATATCTGAACCCCTGAGGGGCCATTTGGGCGTTTTTGATAGAGAACGCATCAAAAACGCATATGCGTTTTTATCATTTTTTATTTTATTTTTTTGTGTATTTTGCCACATTTGGTTGCATATTTACATTTGGTATAGGCAAATATGGTAGTCTAAATCATGTGTCTATACCAAAACCTAGGATCATTGTTTGACAGCATATTTTCTAAGCCATATAGCTGAATATAGATTTGGACAGAGTAATGATCTAGACCTGTGTTTCCTAACCGGTGTGCCTCCAGCTGTTGCGAAACTACAACTCCTAGCATGACTGCACAGCCAAAGGCTGTCCGGGCATGCTGGGAGTTGTAGTTTTGCAAAAGCTGGAGGCACACTGTTTGGGAAACACTGGATTCTAGACAACCATATTTGCCTATACCAAATGTAAATATGCAACCAAATGTGCCAAAATACACAAAAAAATAAAATAAAAATTGATAATAACGCATATGCGTTTTTGATGCGTTTTCTATCAAAAACGCCCAAATGGCCCCTCAGGGGTTCAGATATCTTGCTTTGGAGGCAGCAGAACATTGGTGGTAGTCATGGTCAACCGTCATATACAATCAAATAGAGGCATCAAATGCATTCGCAAAGCAATTCATAATTGTAAGTATTATTCGCATTGCGATTACAACTTACAGCTGAGTTCCTAATGGTTGTATTGCTAGAATATAACGTATATTCTAGCAATACAACAACCATTAGGAACTCAGCTCTAAGTTGAATTCGCAATGCGATTAATGCAGGTTATATTAATCACATTGCGAATTAAACTTAGATCTGAGTTCCTAAAGGTTGTTGTATTGCTAGAATATAACAAAGATTGAGAATATAGCACTATATTCTCAATCTTCGTTATATACTAGCAATACAACCAATAGAGGAACCCAGCTCTAAGTTGAATTCGCAAATAAGATGTCCCAAACTATTCACCGGCGGACAGTTCCCGGCGAACATAGCTTGTGCGCGTTCGTCATGGCGGGCGAACATATGCGATGTTCAGTCCACCCCCTATCATTGAGTAAACTTTGACTTTGTACCTCACAGTCAGCAGACACATTCCAGCCAATCAGCATACACTCCCTCCCATCTCCTGGACAGCATCCATTTTAGATTCATTCGGAAGCTGCAGTCTTAGTGAAAGGAGGGACGGTGTAGCTGTGTCCACTCCAGTCCTGAAAGACTCATCAGATCTCTGCTGTAAGGACAGCATCCTGACAGCACCCCAAAAAGCCCTTTTTAGGGCTAGTCTCCCTCCCAGACCTTCCCACCTCCTATCAAAAAGCAAGGACGGCATCCATCTTAAATAATTCTGAAGCTGCAGTGTTAGTAGTTGTAATCGCAATGCGATTAATATAACCTGTATTAATCGCATTGGAAATTCAACTTAGAGCTGGGTTTCTAATGGTTGTATTGCTAGAATATAACGAAGATTGAGAATATAGCACTATATTCTCAATCTTCGTTATATTCTAACAATACAACCATTAGTAACCCAGCTCTAAGTTGAATTCAGAATGCGATTAATATAACCTGTATTAATTGCATTGCGATTACAACTTACCACACTCTGCGTCAACTACGTAATTTTCCATGGGAGTTTTGCCATGGATCCCCCTCCGGCATGCCACAGCCCAGGTGTTAGTCCCCTTGAAACAACTTTTCCATCACTATTGTGGCCAGAAAGAGTCCCTGTGGGTTTTAAAATTCACCTGTCTATTGAAGTCTATGGTGGTTCGCCTTGTTCGCATGTTCGCGAACATTTGCGGAAGTTCGCGTTCGCCATTCGCGAACGGAAAAATTTCAGAACTATTCGACAATAGTAAAACCCTTAACTGACATGACAAAGAAAGGGACAGATGTCTCAGTGTGGTCTGATTCGACATTGCGAGCCTTTCCTGCGATTAAGGAATGCTTCTCTTCTGCCCCTATATTGATGCAGCCGGATGTATCACAACCTTTCATTGTGGAAGTGGACTCGTCCGAGGTGGGGGTAGGAGCAGTTTTATTGCAGGGCCCGTCACCTGGTAAATGGCGTCCGTATGCCTTTTTATCTAAAAAAAACTGTCTTCCGCAGAGAGAAATTATGATGTGGGTAACAGAGAGTTTCTGGCCATTAAGTTGGCTTTTGAGCAATGGTGTCATTGGTTTAAAGGGAGATTCATCCGATCACGGTGTTCACAGATCACAAAAACCTGGCTTACATGGAGTCGGCTAAACGACTAAACCCAAGGCAAGCCAGACGGTCTTTGTTTTTCACCAGATTCAATTTCACTGTCACCTATTGTTCTCGGGTTAAGAATGTCAAGGCAAATGCCTTGTCACATAGTTTTCCTGGAGGTGGTGATTTTGAAAATCCAAGTCCTACACTGTTGGAAAGGGTGGTGATATCTGCTCTTTACCCTGACCTGACCCTGTTAGAGGCCCAGGAAGACGCACCAGATTATTGTCCCTCTGAGAAACAGCCATCGGAATGGCGTCACAAGGTGTTTGAGGAACATCACTGTACGGTCCCTGGGAGCAGATCCACTGCCGACCTCATCTCTTGTAGATTCTGGTGGCCGGGGTTGCGTAAGTGTGTTGACGACTATGTGTCAGAATGTAGTATTTGTGCACACGCTAAGGTGACACATACTCGGCCTTCCGGATCTCTACTTTCATTGCCCATCCCATCCAGACCATGGACTCACTTATCCATGGATTTTATCACTGATCCACCTAATTCTTCAGAAAATAGTTATTCTGGTAGTAGTTGATCGCTTTAGTAAAATGGTGCGCTTTATAACGTTGCTGGGACAACCTAATGCTAAAACACTTGCACAAGTGTTTGTTGACAACATTGTGAAACTCCATGGCATTCCCTCTGATGTGGTCTGGGATCGTGGGACTCAGTTTGTTTCCAGATTCTGGAAGGCGTTCTGTACTCGACTGGGGGTACAACTGTCCTTTTCTTCGGCTTTTCATCCTCAATCGAACGGACCGATGGAGCACACTAATCAAAGTCTAGAGACTTACTTGAGATGTTTTGTCTCTGAGAACCAGGAGGCGTGGTCTTCGTTTTTGTCTTTGGAAGAGTTTGCCATAAACAATTGTAGACAGGAGTCCACTGGTAAGTCGCCAGCATATGGGTTTCACCCACAGTTTGGCACATTTTCTGGTTCTGATGCTTCTGGTATCCCTGAGGAGGAACGGTTTTCATCTTCGTTGTCATCTATATGGCGGAATATTCAAGATAACTTGATGAATATGGGCAACAAGTATAAACGTGTGGCTGACAAGAAACGTATGAATGGTCCGAACCTAGGAGTGGGTGATTGTGTGTGGCTGTTAGTGTTGAGCGCGAATATTCGAATAGCGAATATTAATCGCGAATATCGCAACTTCGATAATTCGCGAATATTGCGAATATACTGCTATATATTCGTTATATCGAATATTCGTCATTTTTTCCATCTGAACAAATGATTCCTCCCTGCTTAAAATGCTTGTGGGTCAATGAGTCATCGGCCCACAAGCAAGAAGCAGGGAGGAATCATGACTTTAGATGTTGAAAAAAGACGAATATTCTAAAAAACGAATATATAGCACTATAGCGAATATATTCGTTTTGACATTTTTAGAATATTCGTCTTTTTCCCCCTCCAAACAGTACAGTTAAACCCCTTTGGCATACTCCTCCCCACAAGCGTCCCCGTCACCATGGGAACGCCTGGTGGTTAGAATATACCATCGGATCTGAGTTAGATCGTGAAAACTCAAATCCGATGGTATATTCTAACACAGAGGCGTTCCCATGGTGATGGGGACGCTAAGTTAGAGTATACCAACACGCGCATACATACCGGCTCCCTGCTGCCTGGAGGCACCTGTCCTCTGACAGGGCACTGTGATCTGCACTATTAACCCTCAGGTGCCGCACCTGAGGGGTTAATAGTGCGGATCACAGCACCCTGTCAGAGGTCGGGTGCCGCCGGGCAGCAGTGCGCCTCCCACTATTAAAATCATTAATGGGCAGTGCGCCTAATTCCCCCTCACCAGTATTACAAACAATAATTGGTGGCCAGTGCCGATCCCCCTATTAAACATCATTGGTGGCCAGTGTGCGCCGACAATCCCTCCCCGTATTAATTATCGCTGGTCAGTCGCACTCAATCCCCCTCCCTCCCCAGTAAAAAATCATTGCTGGCAGTGCGCCTCCTCTCCCCCTCCCATCATTGGTGGCAGCGGCAGCTCGATCAGAGTCCCAGCAGTGTAATGCTGGGGCTCCGATCGATTACCATGGCAGCCAGGACGCTACTGCAGTCCTGGCTGCCATGGTTAGTTAGTCAGCATTGTACTTACCTGCGCTGGGTCGCGGGCGCTCCTTCTTCTCAAACTCACAGTTTGAGGGGAAGGAGCGCCGCGGCCCAGCGCAGGTAAGTACAATGCTGACTAACTAACCATGGCAGCCAGGACTGCAGTAGCGTCCTGGCTGCCATGGTACCGATCGGAGCCCCAGCATTACACTGCTGGGACTCTGATCGAGCTGCCGCTGCCACCAATGATGGGAGGGGAGAGGGAGGCGCACTGCCAGCAATGATTTTTACTGGGGAGGAGGGGGATTGAGTGCGCACTGACCAGCGATAATTAATGTGGGAGGGATTGTCGGCACACTGGCCACCAATGATGTTTAATAGGGGATCGGCACTGGCCACCAATTATTGTTTGTAATACTGGTGAGGGGAATTAGGCGCACTGCCCATAGTGATTTTAATAGTGGGAGGCGCACTGCTGCCGGCGGCACCCGACCTCTGACAGGGTGCTGTGATCCGCACTATTAACCCCTCAGGTGCGGCATCTGAGAGGTTAATAGTGCAGATCACAGTGCCCTGTCAGAGGACAGGTGCCTCCAGGCAGCAGGAGCCGGTATCTATGCGCGTGTTGGTATACTCTAACTCAAGCGTCCCCATCAACATGGGAACGCCTCTGTGTTAGAATATACCATCGGATTTGAGTTTTCACGATCTAACTCAGATCCGATGGTATATTCTAACCACCAGCGTTCCCATGGTGACGGGGACGCTTGTGGGAGGAGTATGCCAAAGGGTTAACGAATATGGAATATAGCTATGCACTAGCAGTGCTAAGTTGAAATCGCAATGCGAATACTTTAAGTTAAATTAATCGCATTGTGATTTCAACTTAGCACTGCTGCTATATTCCATATTCGTTAGTTCTAGCAAGCTGACCCATTATAAACCCAGCTCTAAGTTGAAATCGCAATGCGATTAATATAACTTGAATTAATCGCATTGTGATTTCAACGTAATTCCTCAAATCCGACAGTACATTTTAGTATATGGAGACGTTCCCATGGTGATGGGGACGCTCCATGAGCAAGGAACTTTATGGTTGGCTTGGTAGAATTAGCGAATAGCGAATATGACGAATGTATTCGTCATATTCCTCAAAACGAAGATAACAGTATTCTACATCTTCGTTTTAGCAACCTATTCGTCAACTTCGCTATTCGCTAATTCTAGCAATCAAATAGGAAGGTTGACTTACCAGACAGCTGTGTTAAATTCGCTATGCGATTTTTTTTTAATACAATAATTATATTACTTAATAAAATTATTATATTATATTATATTATTATTATTCTATTTATTAAAAATAAATAAAAAAAATCGCATAGCGAATTTAACACAGCTGTCTCTATAGTCAACCTTCCTATTTGATTGCTAGAATTAGCGAAGTTGACGAATAGGTTGCTAAAACGAAGATGTAGAATACTTCGTTATCTTCGTTTTGAGGAATATGACGAATACATTCGTCATATCCGTCATCCTCGCTAATTCTAGATATGAAACCAATAGGAAAGTAGCCTTAAGTTAAAATCGCAATATGCGATTATTTAAATCGCATGTTAATCGCGATAACTAGAAAAATGACGAATATTCGATTTCGACGAATATGAAACGAATATTCATACGAATATTCGCGAATTTCGTCGAAATCGAATATGGCACCTGCCGCTCATCACTAGTGGCTGTCCTTGTGGAAACATTAAGCTGAAGGTACCTTCTTGGAAGCACTGTATATCTAGGCGTTCAGCACATATTTCTGCAAAGCAGTCCGTGCAAAGACTGCTACTGCACACTAACCATGCAGCTGGAGAGCAGGGGAGGTTGCTGTCAGTGACAGCCAAGCTCCTAATAGATAATGCATGGATGGTTTTTCCATGTCCCTGCTCAACAAGTGCTGTGTATAGAGATCAGGAAGTGGAAAGTTTTTAGAGGGTTTCTTTTCCCTTTTCTTTTTATTACCCTCAGAAAACCCCATGAATCTCCTAGAAGGGCAAACATTAGCTAAATGGTTAATACCTCCACAACAGAAACATACCCTCCTCTGGGGGCTGAATCCTCTAGTATCAGAGGCAACTAAACCTAGCTGCATGGCCTCCTCCTCAGAGGGGATTGAGGCAGACTGAGACCCCTGCACACTGAATGAGACAGCCCCACTGTCCTTGGACTAAATATGACATGAAAGAGTTGTCTCCTTTCTCTCTATAAGGCGCCTGTCAATACGAACAGCTAGAGACATGGCAGTTTCTAACGACACTGGTCTCTCATGAAAAGAAAATGCATCTTTTAATCTCTTAGAAAGACCATGACAAAATTGATTGGATTAATCTCTGCGGACTGTTTACCTTGGCATAAAAGACACAGTTTAGATTCAGCCACAGCAATACGATCCGGATCATCATGTATCTGACCCAGGGCTATAAAAAATTAATCTACCGATCGGAGAGAGCGTGCCCCCTCCGGCAGCAAAAAGGCCCGAGACTGAGCGTTATCCCTGAGCAGCGAGATGATGATCCCCACCCTCTGCTCCTCATCACCAGAGGAATGGAGACGTAAGCGAAAATGAAGTTTGCAAGCATCTCTAAAACGAACAAAATTCTCACTACCCCCGGAAAACGTATCCGGAAGAGAGATTTTAGGCTCGGAACAAACTCCATGAACGCCAGCAGAACCGGTCACCTGCAGATGAGAAACAGTTTCATGGAGATCTGCTACCTCCAGAGAAAGACCTTGCATGCGGTCAATCAAGGCTGAAACCGGATCCATGCTTGAGACGGTTATGGCGGTTTATAATGTCATGGATGGAGTACAGTTAGCAGGAACTGATAAATAACGACAGACTGGCTTGATCCCAAACTAAGGAAAACATAGGAGGGCCCTTTAAATCCCTAAGAACTTTCCCAAACTACTGTGCACATGTACAAGTCCCGGTGGTAGACAAATACATGCCCTCGTACCTATAACTGAGTGACACCTGAATTCCCTATAGTAGTGAGGGGAACGGCCACCGGGTCCCTGCACAGCATACAGAGGGAGTCAGGGTCACCTAGAATCCAGCCAGCAAACAAAACACAAAGTAAACGGAATGCACTTATCTTAGAGCAAAACAACTGCAGCCTCCAGCAGCACACACTTCATCCAGGAAGTAATATAAACCGCACGGAGAAGCAGTAAGGGAGAGAATATAAAGCAAACCAATTAATCAAGATAAGAGGCAGCTGAGGGAGAGAAAGGAACTGAGCAATGTGAAACCAAAACAAAGAACATCATACACAGGACGGGGAGGAACCTCTGACCGACCGTCTCCCAGAACCGGCGGTGACATTAGTGTCATCTGCAGAAATTGATATTTTACTGTGCAAGCCTTCTACAAGATCATTAATAAATATATTGAAGAGAATAGGCCTAGTATTGACCCCTGAGGTACCCCACTAGTGACAGTGACCCAATCTGAGTGTGTACCGACATTTTCCCCCAGTCCTCAGGAGTCCAAAATGAGCATTCTCATTTTATATACTAACCTTTTATGAGGTACAGTGTTAAATGCTTGGGAAAAGTCAAGATATATGACATCCATTGATTCGCCGCTGTCAAGTCTAGAACTTACCTCTTCATAGAAACTGATTAAATTCGTTTGGCATGACCGATCCCTCATAAAGTCATGCTGATATGGCGTTATTTGTTTATTTTCATTGAGATACTCCAAGATAGCATCTCTTAGAAAACCTTCAAACAGTTTACCCACAAAAGATGTTAAACTTACCGGCCTATAATTTCCAGGCTCTGTTTTTGGACCCTTTTTGAATATTGATATTCAAATAACAAAAGTAGACAGGCACTCAATATCTGGGTTTACATAAAAGTTGGCTTTATTTGGTTATTTTTATTACATATATTTTGATATATTAGTATATATTTTTTAAATGTATATACGTATTTATTAAAAGAATTTTTTATTATAAAAAGTTATTTTTTATTATAAAAATTATAAACATGGGTATTATTTTAAAAAAAGGTTTGGAGTATTAAGTTTTATATTTATTTATGGGTAAACGGAGAATAAGAAAAAGAAAATAAAAAAATAGGGGGTATGGAAAAAGTGGTAATAGCTAATGATAAAATACGGTAGGTTTTGACTGAATGAGGATTGTAAAGAAGTTAGCTGTTTTTGCTGGTAAAAATTAGTTCCATTGTAATATGGTTATATGTCCATCTAGAATCCAGGGTATTTAGTTCAAGAAGAAGGTATACTAGGTGGGAGGAGAGGATGTAGTCTCAGTCCTCTTTAGTGTATGTTAGTCACTTTCCACGCTGTGGGTATATTCCCGATATGTTTATCACTTTCCACGCTCTGGGTATATTATCGATGCTTGTACTCACTTTTTTTTTTTCAGGTGGTTCGGTTTGGTGTGTCTCTGCTGGTGGCGTCCCACACTGCAGTAGACGGTACTCACTCTGCTTGTCCAGATCTTGCTGTCCCGTAGTGAGCGGTGTTAGTTTCGCACGCTGTTTCCTCAAGCTGGCGTCCCACGTGTCCGGATCACGTGACGCTGCGTATGTTTGAGCGGCTGGTGATGTCGCGATGTTCCGTCTCCCGGTCTGCTTGTCTTTCTCTTTCTCAGCGCAGAGATTTCTCCTTGGTTATATGGGTATTGGTAGGTAGTCTCCTTGAAGTTGATTTTGAATATTGGCACCACATTTGCTATGCGCCAATCCTGTGGAACATTCCCTGTCAGTATAGAGTCCGTAAATATCAGAAATAAAGGTCTGGCTATGACATCACTTAAAGAGGACCTTTCATCAGGGTAAAAAATGTGTACTAAGTATGCTGACATGCAGAGCGGTGCCCAGGGATCTCCGTGCACTTACTATTATCCCTAGGCGCCACTCTGTTCGCCCGGTATAGGCTCCGGTATCTTCTGGGACTTGGTTCTACTAGGCGGAGCCTAGTATCAATTGGTTATACTAGGTGTATCCCAGGCTGTAGCGCTGGCCAATCTCCTGGGATACGCCTAGTATAACCAAATGATACTAGGCTCCGCCTAGTAGAACCAAGTCTCAGAAGATACCGGAACCTATACCGGGCGAAAGGAGCAGCGCCCAGGGATAATAGTAAGTGCAGGGAGATCCCTGGGCGCCGCTCTACATGTCAGCATACCTAGTACACATTTTTTACCCTAATGAAAGGTCCTCTTTAATTCCCTTAGGATACGGGGGTGTATGCCAACCGGTCCTGGTGGCGATTTGTCTATTTTAATCTTTTAAAGTAGCTGTTGTACTTCTTCCTGGGTCAGACAGGGCACTTTTAACGGGGGATTTACTTTTACATTCTGCATTTCATCTGACAGTTTATTTTCCTCAGTGAATATAGTGGAGAAAAAAATATTTAATAGTTTTGCTTTATCCTCGTCGCTCTCTGCAACACCCCCCTCATTGCTGTGTAGAGGGCCGACTCTTTCAGATTTATATTTTTTACCATTTATATAATTGAAGAACATTTTATGGTTAGTTTTACTCTCTTTGGCAAGTAATGTCTCGGTCTCTAGTTTGGCAGTTTTTATTAGTTTTTTACATATTCTATTTTTTTCCTTATAGTTTATCAGTGCTTCCTGGCTCCCCTCCTGTTTTAGTGATTTATATGATTTCTTTTTGTCATTTATTGCTTTCTTTATGGTTTTATTTATCCACATTGGTTTCTTATTGTTTCTTAGCCTTTTATTCTTGTAAGGTATGTACCTCTCACAATTAGATGTTACAATGCTTTTAAAAATCTCCCATTTTTTGGTTGTATTTTTATTTTTAAGGACTTTGTCCCAGTTAGTTAGGCCTATGGCCTCGCTAAGTTGGCAAAATTTAGCTTTTTTGAAGTTTGGTCTTTTTGTTCCTCCCTTTAGAAGCTCTCGTTTGAAGGATAATTGGAAAGTTATTACTTTATGGTCACTATTTCCTAGGTGTCCCTCAACCTGCACATCTGTTGTTCTATCAGGTCTACTGGTTAATACTAAGTCTTGGTGTAGTGATGACTGTGCTCATGCGCACGTTTGGGAGATTGCAGGTGATGGTGGTTTTTCAAAGCCTATGGTCGTGCTGAGGTAGTTCAGTGACAGTTAAGTGACCCAGAAAACAATGATTCTGCAGTGTGGGCCCATTGTTGGCCTAGTAGGCTTTAATGATCACCTTAGATGATCACAAACAAAATTAATGTTTTTTCTATGAAAAATTATCCAGCCGATCGCTTTTGTTCTGTTCACAATGAAGCAACGACCTTATCATCTGGGGTGTGCCAACATTGCCAACACACTCATAGAGGTGATCGCTTCATTGTGATACGCAAGCCCCTTCACCACAACAAGGTAACGATCATGAAGGGGAATTGACACATGTATGTGCCTTTTTTATGTTTTGTTTTTGCAGCCACAGTGCAGCACCAAAGGCCAGAAAAATTAGGCATGTACAGAGGCCTGAAAAATCAGGTATTGTTGCAGCCACTGCTGTGGCAGCGGCCGGAAAAATTGATGTTTTCCAGGCAGAAAGTGCAATAAAACATTGCGGCTTGAACCCTAGTTGGTGGCGGAGAAGTCACGCCAGTCATCCGGCATGCAGAGATTAAATACAGCAGCGTGGGGACCATTTTTAGCCCAAGGCATCTCATCAGGCCGTTTTTTGTCAAATGTATCCCTCACTGTCAGTCCCTTCGGTATCCACGCCTCATTCATCTTAATTAAAGTAAGGTAATCTAGACTTTTTTGACCTAGGCGACTTCTCGTGTCAGTGACAATACCTCCTGCTGCGCTGAAGGTCCTTTCTGGCAGGACACTTGAAGCGGGGCAGGCCAAAAGTTCTATCGCAAATTGGGATAGCTCAGGCCACAGGTCAAGCCTGCACACCCAGTAGTAAAGGGGTTTATCGCTCCTCAGAGTGTCGATATCTGCAGTTAAGGCGAGGTAGTCTGCTAGCTGTCGGTCATTCTCTGAGGGTGGACCCCGAAGGGCTGTGGCGATACGTAGGACTTAAAAAGCTCTGCATGTCCTCCATCAACAACACATCTGTAAAGCATCCTGTCCTTGCCGGCGTGGTCGTCATAGGAGGAGGATTACTTTCACCTCTTCCCCTGTTAGATTCCCGTTGTGCTGTGACATCACCCTTATACGCTGTGTAAAGCATACTTTTTAACTTGTTTTGGAACTGCTGCATCCTTTACGACTTCCGGTAATTCGGTAACATTTCAGCCACTTTCTGCTTATACCGGGGGTCTAGTAGCGTGGCCACCCAGAACAGGTCGTTCTCCTGCAGCCTTTTTATACGAGGGTCACTCAACAGGCATGACAGCATGAAAGACTCCATTTGCCCAAGGTTGGATGCCGAGCTACTCATCTCCCTTTCCTCGTCCTCACTGATGTCATTGAAGGTCTGTTCTTACCCCCAGCCACGTAACACACCACGGGTCCCAGATAGGTGACAACAACGAGCACCCTGGGATTCCTGCTGTGGTTGGTCCTCCTCCTCCTCAAAGCCACATTCCTCCTCTGACTCCTCTTCCTCAGACTCCTTTCCAGTGTTGCCGCAGGTCCAGCAAGCGATGATGATAAGGCTATTTCTGGTGGTGATGGTGACCACAACTCTTCCTCTTCACACTCATCTACAGCCTGATCCAGCACTATTCGCAGGGCATGCTCCAGGAAGAAAACAAATGGGATGAGGTCGCTGATAGTGTCTTCGGTGCGACTGACTAGGTTTGTCACCTCCTCCAAAGGACACATGAGCCTACAGGCATTGCGCATGAGCGTCCAGTAACGTGGCAAAAAAATACCCAGCTCCGCTGAGGCTGTCCTAGCACACCGGTCATACAAATACTCATTGACGGCTTTTTCTTGTTGGAGTAGGCGGTCGAACATTAGGAGTGTTAAATTCCAACGTGTCGGGCTGTCGCCTTACTGGCATGTTGTTTCATTGCTGAATGTCGGAAAAGTGCACCATGGCCATGTAGGAACGCCTGAAATGGCCACACACTTTCCTGGCCTGCTTGAGGACATCCTGTAAGCCTGGGTACTTACACACAAAGGGTTGTACAATCAGATTCAACACATGTGCCATGCACGGCACATGGGTCAACTTGCCCAAATTCAATGCCGCCAACAGATTGCTTCCGTTGTCACACACCACTTTGCTGATCTCCAGTTGGTGCGGGGTCAGCCACTGATCCACCTGTGTGTTCAGGGCGGACAGGAGTGCTTGTCCGGTGTGACTCTCTGCTTTCAGGCAAGTCAACCTCAATACGGGTGACGCTGTTGTATCCGGATGTGGAATAGCCCCTGGGGAGCTGGGGGGCGGGGGTGCAGTTGATGATGTGGAGCAAGACACAGCAGCAGAAGAGGACTCAGCCAAGGAGGTTAGCGAAGAGGATGGAGTAGGAGGAGTAGAGGAGGTGGCAGCAGGCCTGCCTGCAAGTCGTGGCGGTGTCACCAACTCCGCTGCAGAGCCACGCATTCCATGCTTGGCAGCCGTCAGCAGGTTTACCCAATGCACAGTGTACGTGATATACCTGCCCTGACTGTGCTTTGCAGATCAGGTATCAGCGATCAGATGGACCCTTGCCCCAACACTGTGTGCCAGACATGCCATGACTTCCTTTTCCACAATAGAGTACAGGTTGGGGATTGCCTTTTGTGAATTTTTTTTCCGGCTGGGTACCTTCCACTGCGGTGTCCCAATAGCTACAAATTTTTTGAAGGCCTCAGACTCCACCAGCTTGTATGGTAAAAGCTGACAGGCTTAGCGTTCCGACAAGCCAGCTGTCAGACGCCGGGCAAGGGGGTGACTCTGTGACATTGGCTTCTTACACTCAAACATTTCCTTGACAGAAACCTGACTTTGGGCAGATGAGCAGGAAATGCTGAAGGTAAGAGGCAGAGTGGCGGGTGGTTTAGAGGGGGCAAGGAGGACAGCAGTGGTTGACGTGGCTGAAGATGCTGGACCAGGAGGAGGATGGTGGCTTTGAGTTTGTGTGCTGCTTGTATTCATGTGTTGATCCCATAGGCGTTTGTAATGTGGGATCATGTGTCTTCGCAAAGCAGTTGTACCGAGGTGGGTGTTAGACTTCCCCCTCAGTTTCTTTTGGCACAGGTTGCAAATGGCATCACTGTTTTCAGAGGCAGACACAAAAAAAAATGACACACTGCTGAGCTTTGCAATGATGGCATTCTAGGGTGGCAACAGCATGTGTTGATTGGCGTGCTGTCTGGCTGAACCTGGGTGCCGATACATGCTGTCTGACTGTGCCACTAGCTCCTTGCGACGACCTCCCCCTGATTTCAACTCGTCTCCTCCACCTCTCTGTCTCCCCATCTGAACTTTCCCCCTGTTCTTCTTCTCCTCGAGCGGGCACCCACGTGACATCCACGGACACATCGTCATCATCAACTGCTTCACTTGTATCTGACAACTCAGCAAAGGAAGCATCAGCCGGTACAACATCATCATCATCACACCGTACGTCCATGTGTGTAATGCTGCCTGATTGAGACATATCCCTGTTATCTACATCCTCTGGCAATAATGGTTGCGCATCACTCATTTCTTCCGAATGATGTGTAAATAAATCCTCTGACATATCAAATGAAGCGGCTGTGGTGCTAGTTTTGGTGGTGGCGGCGGGTGGGCGAGTGGTAACTTGAGAGGTGCCCGAAGCTGAGCTGGAGGAGGATGGTGCGTCAAGGTTCCGAGCGGAAGCTGTAGAAGATTGGGTGTCCTGTGTAATCCAGTCAACTATGTCCTCAGAATTTTTCAAGTTCAGGGTATGTGGCCTCTGAACACTAGGCATTATTCTAGGGCCAAAGTAAATCACAGCACCACGATGACCACATTTTTTTTTTATTAGTGGTACTATGTGTGCAAGGTACTGTGCCACCCGGTATGAGTGGTGGGCACTGGCAGTGGTCACAGTACAGTCAGTGGAAGTGGGCCTGACACACACTGGCAAGCAGGCAGGCAACTGAAATTAGATTAAAGTGTAAAAATTAAATGCCTTTTTTTAATGCAAAGTCCTGTGCCACACGGTATGAGTGGTGGGCACTGGCAGTGGGCACACTACAGTCAGTGGAAGTGGGCCTGACACACACTGGCAGCAGGCAGGCCAGGCAACTGAAATTAGATTAAAGTGTACAAATAAAATGCCTTTTTTTTATGCAAAGTCCTGTGACACGCGGTATGAGTGGTGGGCACTGGCAGTGGGCACACTACAGTCAGTGGAAGTGGGCCTGACACACACTGGCAGCAGGCAGGCAACTGAAAAGTGTAAAAATTAAATGCCTTTTTTAATGCAAAGTCCTGTGCCACACGGTCTGAGTGGTGGGCACTGGCAGTGGGCACACTATAGTCTGTGGGCCTGCAGCCTCTCACACACAGGCAGGCCAGGCAACTGCAATATATATATGGAGAATAAATAAATAAAAGTAGAGTGAGGAAGTGGAAGAGTAGGTGGTGGACGATGATGTCACTAATCCAACATGGGAGTGAGGACAGCAGTACAGAGGGGGAGGGATCCGCAGCACCGCAACAGTCTGGAAGAGGCAGTGGGGTTGCAAAAGGGAAAAGTCGGCCCACAACCAGGCCCGCAACCATTACACGGTGCACCCCCATGCGTAAATCTACCTTGCTTAGGGGTAGGTGTTCCACAGTATGGCGCTTTTCTGAGGAAAGTGCAATCGACAAAATAGTGGTAGTTTGCAACCTGTGCAGTACCAAAATCAGCCGGGGCGTTAACACTAGCAACCTCACCACCACCAGCATGATCCACTACATGGCATCCAAGCACCCTAATAAGTGGGCTGACATCTGGGTCAGCGGGTAACACCACTGCCTCCTCTTCCCCTGTGTTACACACTGCTGGACAATCCCCTGTCGAAGGCGCAGGCCCGGATGCCCCGTCAGCAACAACATCCACTTCCCTCTCCCAGCGCAGCTTAAAAATGTCGATAACACAGGCATTTGGACGCAAGCACAAATACCCACCCACAGGCCATAGCACTAAATGTGCAACTTTCGAAATTACTGGCCCTTGAAATGTTGCCATTTAAGCTTGTTGACACTGAGTCCTTCCGCAGCCTGATGTCGGCGGCCGTCCCTCGAAATGCAGTCCCCAGCCACCACTATTTTTCCCAGTGTGCCGTGCCCACCTTACACCAGCATGTGTCCCAGACCATCACCTGTGCCGTGACCAACGCACTTACTGGGAAGGTCCACTTCACCGTGGACACATGGACATGTGCTGGTAGCCAGGGACGCTGCATTTCCCTGACTGCACACTGAGTGAATGTTATGGAAGCCAGGAGTGAGTGGTACCCTGGGATGGCACTCGCATTTAATGTTTTAGAGCATCATTTGAGAAGCATGCACTCGCATATAATGTTTTAGAGCGTCAGCTGAACAGCATGCACTCGCATATAATGTTTTAGAGCAGTGTTTCCCAACCAGCGTGCCTCCAGCTATTGCAAAACTATAACTCCCAGCATGCCCGGAAGTCTTTGGCTGTGCGGGCATGCTGGGAGTTGTAGTTTTGCAACAGCTGGAGGCACACTGGTTGGGAAACACTGTTTTAGAGCATCAGCTGAACAGAATGCACTCGCATATAATGTTTTAGAGCATCAGCTGAACAGCATGCACTCGCATATAATGTTTTAGAGCGGCAGCTCACCTGCAGGCACTCACATAAAATGTTTTAGAGCATCAGCTCACCTGCAGGCACTCGCATATAATATTTTAGAGCATCAGCTGAACAACATGCACTCACATATAATGTTTTAGAGCGTCAGCTCACCTGCAGGCATTTGCATATAATGTTTTCGAGCGTCAGCGGAACAGCATGCACTCGCATATAATGTTTTAGAGCGTCAGTTCATCAGCTGTCACTCGCATATAATGTTTTAGAGTATCAGCTTACCCGCAGGCCCTCAACCCTAATGTTTTAGAGGGTCAGCTCACCAGCAGGCCCTTGCCCCTAATGTTTTAGAGGGTCACCAGCAGGCCCTTTCTCCAAATGTTTTTGAGGGTCACCAGCAGGCCACCAATCATAATTTTTCTAGGGTGTGTATGATGCCCTCCTTTATTTGCAATAAAGGGTGTATTGTAGTGCCGGTTCCTTGTAATTTTTTGCAGCCCTTTCACTTAGTGCATAGGCTTTATGAGTGTAGGAGTCCCACTACATAAACAATTGTACCACAATGTGAATGAGGCCTTCCTTTATGTGATATACAGGCTGTTTCGGAGTGCCTCTTGCTTGTAATTTTTGGCAGCACTTTCACTTTATATACAATTGGATATACAGGAAAGAATGTTTTCAAAATTTTTCCTGTGAAATAGTTATTTTTTTTTTTTTGGGGGGGGGAGTTGTGCATGTTTTTGTCAGTCTGTAAAAGTGGCGTACAACTTGGACAACATGGTTCCGAGCAGCGACCTGAGAGTCCAAGATGCATCCAGACATCGTCCCCATGCTGTTCCCAATCCATTTCGGTGGTGTTTCTGTCACTTTCTGACCTTTCCAATGGACCAGAGCAGGGGTGCCTGGTTGTCTCCCATTAACTTCCATTAAACTCAGGTGCTCGGCTGAGCACACGAATATAGCAATGTGTTCGGGCCAAACACCCGAACACCCGAAAACGTTGGTGCTCAATAATCACTAGCGATCACCTAGACTTCTACCCCTGTCGCTGGGTGCCACTATGGCTTTTGACAGGGTGGAGTGGCCCTTCCTTTGGCAAATTATAAACTGCATGCAGTTGGGGGATACATTCATTTCATTTACTAAGCTACTGTACAACCAATCGTCCGTTAAAATTAATATAAATGGTATACATACAGTACACCTAGTATTAAACTGCATCGTGGTACAAGGCAGGGCTGTCCCCTTTCCCCTCTGCGGATTAGAGCTGACAGTGAAATAACTGGATTCGGGGTTAATGGGCCGAACGATAAGATTAGTCTTTATGCGGACGACGTTTTAATTTATTTTAAAGACGGCACTAAAATGGTCAGTCGGGTAATCCAGATTATTGATGAGTTTGGCTCTTTATCTGGGTTCTTAATTAATAGGGCAAAATCTACTTTGCTTCCATTAAACCAGACATGCTCAACCTGCGCCCTCCAGCTGTTGCAAAACTACAACTCCCATCATTCCCAGATAGCCTACAGCTATCAGCCTACAGAAGGACATGGTGGGAGTTGTAGTTTTAGAACAGCTGGAGGGCCGCAGGTTGAGCACCCCTGCATTAAACCATAAGGTATCTCTTCCAGACCTTAGAATACAAACTCTCCTCCCCACGGGACAATTGGCTATTTGGGATGAAATTGTATACCTATACTGAATTAAATGTTCTTCGAACTATTTAAAAAATTAAAGAGAAAATAAGAGCTTGGCAAAAATTACCCCTTTCTCAAGCAGATAATGTTGTCCTGATTAAAATGACAGTGCTCCCAGCTATACTATATGTTATCACAGCCAGTCCGGTCTGTATAAATGATTCCCTTTTTTATTTGTTAGAACGCTTAGTGAATGACTTGATCTGGGGACGCAAACGGGTGCGTATTAAGCAAAAATGTATATGGTTATCAGAGTTAGACGGTGGATTATCTCTGCCATGTTTTCAAGGCTATTTTTTATGTGCACAATTACAGTGGTGTATGAATGGTAAGGATAATGATTTGATTCGATATCTCTCTAGGGTACACAGGGTCCCGATACTGAACATAATTTCTACCTTAGAGACTGGTATATTTGGCATTGGGGACATAAAATGCCCTGTTAGTTTGATGCTACACAAGGTATGGAATAAATTAAAGGGTATTTTAGGAATTTCAAATGCTTTATATTTCACACCTTTATGGGAGAATTATAATTTTAAAGAATTTTATTTATTAGTGGACAATAGCTACTGGAAATATAGAGGCATCACATTGGTTGCACATTTAGCTACATTAGTAGATAAAAAGGTGGGGGGTTCAGTCAGCACAACCTTATATGCAGGTTGTGCAGACCTGACTAGTTAGTCTGCCCTGGAGGCTGGTTTTAAAGTCAGTATAAAACTGAGTCTTCTTTTATAGCGCCTACCAGTAGCCATTTGGCTCCAGGAGAAGTATAAAGTGGGCTCAGCATGCATGTTGGTACTTGCATTCCTGGATCTGATTGAAGCTGTTATGGCACCAGACGGGGTTACAAGCAGAGTGTACCTGGCATGCATGCTGCACCTGCGCTCCCTGGATTTTGTGTGGCTGTCATGGCCCATAACACGTAGGAACTAGTGTTAGGAACCACTCATAGAGGCGACCTTGACGTGGTGAGTGGCTTATTGCGCTTTGGCCAAAATGTACACTAATGCCTCATTCAACATCTAGCATGGAGGCAGGGCAGAGTGCTGGTTGCAGAGTGCCATTGCATTTTAGTTTTTGCTTTTAAATTAGTAGATAGTAAGCAATCCCTGAATAGTCTATTTATTATTCAACCCACTGTTATGGATATTTTTAGGTTTAGACAAATTAAACATGTTTTTGATTTCACTACCAATAAAAACACTCTTAAAGTCCAAGAAGATTATTTCCTGGACTCATGTTTTTCTTTGTTTGGCACTTATACTAAAATTTCACAAATATATTTAAAAAATCGTCTTGCACTTGGAAGGATTTAAAGTTTAAAAGTACTTTAAAATGGGAACGGGAATTAGGTATTGACATTAGTCTTCCTTGGCACGAGATTTATGGTAACATTAAAAAGGCTTCAGCCTCTAGAAGACATCGGTTAATACAATACAAAATAGTCCATAGACTTTACTACACTCCGTTATTTCTGTCTAAAATATATAAGGATTCTGATTCTTCCTGTCATAAATGTAAATCAAGTGAGGCTGGGGTTGTCCATTTACTATAGAGTTGCCAATTGATTAAAATATATTGGCAAAAGCTGATTAATTGTTTGCAGGAGAAAACGAAGGTTGAGTTTGAGCCCTCAACGATTCATATCTTGTTTGGGTTCTTTTCCTCGGAGGTTAAAATCCCTAGAAAGCTTCAGCAGATTTGGACAAAAGGCTTTATGATAGCAAAAGTTTTGATATTACAAAGATGGAGAGACCATAACGCAGAATGGTGGAATTATATGAAGAAAATAAAAAGGTTTGAATTTAATAAATGTAGAGGAGGAGTCAGTTGGGGATTGGGAGAAGCTTTGGGCTGGCTGGTAAAGTTTAAATAGAGTCTGGATGACCTGTAGCTAGCTGGACAGGACTTGATTATTTACTATCGCCATTTGTAAGAGTTGATGCCCTCATGGTAACAGTAGAGGATGGGTAATGGGAGGGTTTGGGATTAGTATATATGGATTTTGATATGAAATTTGCTGTATAAATTGAATTGTATACGTTTGTGATATGGATATTGTAATTTCTGTAAATTTTAGATTTGTCTTATATATTTTAAAAAAAAAGAATATACAGAAAATAATTTTTCCTGTGAAATGTATTTTTTTTGGTGGGGGGTTTGTGCGTATTTTTGTCTGTCTGTAAAAGTGGCGTACAACTCGGACAACATGGTTCCCAGCAGTGACCTGGGAGTCTAAGATGCATCCAGACATTGTCCCCATGGTGTTCCTGATCCATTTCGGTGGTGTTTCTGTCACTTTCTGACCTTTTCCAATGGACCAGGCACCCTCCCCTCTTCAGAGCAGGGGGTGTCTGTTTGTCTCCTATTGGCTTCCATTATACTCAGGTACTCGCTCGGCCGAGCACACGAATATAGCAATGTGTTCGGTCTGAACACCCGAATACTTTGGTGCTCGCTCATCACTAGATATAACCCAAAAGAGCAGTGCATGCAAGATGGCTCAGGAATCTCATATAACTATAACTATAACAGAAAAATTTTGCAAGAAAGAATGGATAAAAATCCCTCAAACAAGTACTGCAGCATGTAGTCGCTCATGTGTACCAGGCTGCCCAGAGGCAACAACAAGCTGTCCTCTGTGGGAGGTGTATCATCGGTGTCCTTGGTATCCCCCCAGCCACGCTGCAGTGATAGCCCTGAGCTGGTTTGGGTGAACATGGTTCCTCCTCATCCTCCCGTTCCTCCTCATCCTCCGGAACTGTGCCCTTGCTGGACAATTGTGTACCTGGCCTATGTTGGTGCAGGAACCCACCCTCGGAGCCACTTGTGAATGACTGGCCTGATAACCGTGGAAATGATACCTCTTCCTCCTCCTCTTCCTTCTGTGCCACATGCTCTTCCATCATCGCCAGAAGCGTTCTTTCAAGGAGACCTAGAAGTGGGATAGTAACTCTGAGGATAGAGTCATCGGCACTGGCCATGTTGGTGGAGTAGTCGAAGCAGCGCAACAAGGCACACAGGTCTCGCATGGAGGTCCTCTCAGTGGCAGTGAAGTGGTGCTGTTCCACAGAGCAGCTCACCTGTGCGTGCTGCAGAAGAAACTCCACTATCGTCTGCTGCTGCTCGCACAGTCTCTCCAGCATGTGCAAGGTGGAGTTCCACCTTGTGGGCACGTCCCATATGAGGCGGTGAGTGGGAAGGCCGAAGGTACGCTGCAGCGCAGACAGGAGAGCAGCAGCAGGGTGAGAACGCCAAAAGCACGCACAGACAGCCCGCACTTTCTGCAGCAGCTCTGACATATCAGGGTTTTCAGCAATTTCTGCACCACCAAATACAGCACATGCGGCAGGCAAGGTATAGGCCTCAAACCGGTTCGCCCCTTTCCCCTGGCTGGACCGAAGTTGGTGGTGAAAGTGTTACGCTGACCGGATGAGGAGGTGTTAGAGGAGATGCCCTGCAATCCTCAGTGGCAGAAAGATATGCGCCAAACAGCTATCCGCCTCATGCCCAGCCGCCACTACATTTACCCAGTGTGCTGTTAGGGAGATACTGTATAACGTCCCTGCACGTGCTTACTGGTCCACGTATCGGTAGTTATGTGGACGTTGCCACAGATGGTGTTGCGCAGTGCACACCTGATTTTGTTCCCCACTTGTTTGTTCAGGTAAGGGATGGCTCACCTGGAAAAGTAGTGGGGGCGGGGAACAACGTACTGTGGGACATCCAAGGCCGTAAGGTTTTTAAAACTCTCCGTCTCCACCAGACGGAATGACAGCATTTCAAAGGCCAGGAATTTTGAAATGCTGGCATTCAGGGCCAGGGTTAGCGGGTGGGTAGGGGGGTACTTACTCTTTCGCTCCATTGATTGGAAGATGGACAGCTGAACCCTGCCATGGGACATTGTGGTGCTGCTTGTTGAAGGTGACGGACGTGGTTGTGTTGGTGAAACATCCTCTTTTTGTGGGGTGGCCGGTGCCACTGTCACTCCAGAGGTGGAGGAAGAGGCAGAGACCGCAGTAGAAGAGGGAGCAGGAGCCTGAGACCCTTCTTGGTTTTGGAGGTGTTTACTCCACTGCAGCTCATGCTTTGCACTTAGATGCCTGGTCATGCAGGTTGTGCTCAGGTTTAGAATGTTTATGCCTCGCTTCAGGCTCAGATTGCACAGCGTGAAGACCTCTTGTGTCTTGTCGTCTGCACATTGTCTGAAGAACAGCCACGCCAGGGAACTCCTTGGAGCTGGCTTTGTTGTGCTCGGTCCCTGGGTGCAGTAGGCAGTAGCAGGTGTACTGTCTAGGGGACGGCCGCTCTGCTTTTGCACCCTGCTCCCTCTTTTGCTGTGCTGGTGGCTCTGTGCGACCGCCACCTCTCACTCCGATTTTCACAGGTCACTCGCATGACCTTGATTACAGGTGGGGTCTAGGATATCATCGTCCACCACATCATCTTCCACCCAGTCTTCACCCCTGCCCTCCTATTCGTTTTGCACACTGCAGAAAGCCGCAGCAGTTGGCACCTGTGTTTCGTCACCATCAGAGACATGTGGAAGTCTTCACATGTCCTCATCCTGAAACATAAGTCGTTGGGCATCGGTGCACTCAATCTCTTCCACTTCAGGGGCAGGGCTAGGTGGATGGCCCGGAGAAACCCTGCCAACAGAGTCATCAAAAAGCATAAGAGACTGCTGCATGACTTGGGGTTCAGACTGCTTTGCTTATTTGCAATGGGGTTAGGTGCTAGGTAGATGCCCATGGCCTGCAGGTGCCAACTCTGACCTTTCAGCAGTGGGCCGGGTTGGAGACAATGTGAAGATACTGGAGGCACTGTCAGCCACCCAATCTACTAGCAACTGTACTTGTTCTGGCCTCACCATTCGTAGAGCTGCATTCGGGCCTACTAAATAACGCTGAAGGCTCTGTCGTCTAGGCTCTGGGCGTGTAGCTGGCACAGATCGACCACGTCCTCTCCCTGCAACAGGAGCTCCACCAACACCAGCAGCAACACGACCAGGGCCATGTTCCTTTATTTGACGTTTTTACTAAATTTAGTTCCCTGTCAGCAATGCAGAGCAGGGGCTTTTCACCGGCAAAACTGGGTTAATGTCACCCACCAATGGAACAGACGATTTTTTGAAATTTATGTCCCTGTCACCTATGCAGAGCAGGGGTTTGTATACTGCAAAAATGGTTTAATGTCAACCACCAATTTAATAGAACAATTGTAGAAATTTATTTCCCTGTCACCTATGCAGAGCAGGGTTTTTTTAATGGCAAAAATGGGTTAATATCACCTAACAACTTAACAGACAAATTTTTTAAAATGATTGCCCTGTCTGCTATGTAGAGCAGGGGGATAAAACAGCAAAAAATGGGTTACTGTCACCCAACAAAGGAACAGACACTTTTGAAATGTATTGCCCTGTCTGCTGTGCAGTGTGGGCCGCAAAGGTACTTTATCACCCAAAAAAGGTGTCTTTTTCACACACAATGAAACTGATGGATTTACGTGTATTTCTTTCACTGTCAAAAATGCAGCGCAGGCCACAAATGTACTATCAAGCACAAAAAGTGTGTTTTTGACAAACAACTATGTAAATGCAGTATGTTTTATTGGAATATTAGAAATGCACCGTAGGTTGCTAATGTGCTATCTAGCACAACATTTTTTTTTTTTTTAGAAAACAACTATGTAAATGGAGTATGTTACTTTTTTTTGGGAATATTAGAAATGCACTGTAGGACGTTAATGTGCTATCTACCACAAAAACTGGGTTTTTTGCAAACAACTATGTAAATGCAGTATGCTATGGTTTTATTGGAATATTAGAAATGCAGTGTAGGCCGCTAATCAGGGCCGGCGCGTCCTATACGCGGAATAGGCAGCCGCGTAGAGCGCCCCTTGGGAAGGGGCGCCGCTAGGAGCGCCGGCCCCGCCTCATGCTGCAGCCGCCCGAGCACTCTTATAGAGCCTCTGGCAGCTGCAGCACTGCCCGGGCTGGTGCGTCCATGAGGACGCACCGCCCGGACGCACCAAGAGGAGAGGAGCTGACAGGAGGGAAGCGCTCAGCGCTCCCTCCTGTCACTCCATTGTAGCGTGGCCGAGCTCTTTATGGTCCGCGGGCCCAGGAGCATCTGTCTTCTGTACCCGGCCGGACAGACATGAAGTGCGCACACAGTGTGCACCTCCTGTCAGTCCCCTCAGGTACAGGAAACAAAAGCTCCTGTACCCGTGGACCATAAAGAGCTCGGCTGCGCTACACTAGAGGTAGGGGGGAGAAAGAGAATGACATGGGGGGGGGCGGGAGTGAAGAATGACAAGGGGGGGGTGAAGAATGACAAGAGGGGAAGAGAATGACAAGGGGGGAGAGTGAAGAATGACAAGGGGGGGTGAAGAATGACACGGGGGAGGGTGAAGAATGACAAGAGGGGGGTGAAGAATTACAAGAGGGGAAGAGAATGACAAGGGGGGGGGAGGAAGAATGACAAGGGGGGGGGGGAAGAATGACAAGAGGGGGGGAGTGAAGAATGACAAGGGGGGGGTGAAGAATGACAAGAGGGGGGAGAGCGAGAACTGGCGTTAGTTAAAGGGGTTCTGCAGTTTATTTAAAATGATGACCTATCCTCTGGATAGATCATCAGCATCTGATCGGCAGGGGTCCGACACCCGTCCCGATCAGCTGTTTGAGAAGGCAGCAGCGCTGGCAGTAGCACCTCGGCCTTCTCGCTGTTTACCGCAGGCGCAGTGACGTCACGACTAGTATCACTGGCCTTGGTGGGGTTAAGCTCTGTTCACTTGAATGAAGCTTAGCCCCACCCAGGCCAATGATACTAGTCGTGACGTCACTGCGAGAAGGCTGAGGCGCTACTGCCAGCGCCGCTGCCTTCTCAAACAGCTGATTGGCGGGGGTCCCAGGTGTCAGACCCCTGTCGATCAGTTTAAATAAACTGCAGAACCCCTTTAATATGGCAGATCATATGGGTGGGGCATTGTGATGTCACATGGGGGGGGGGGCGGCAAACTTTTCTTTTGCCTAGGGCGGCAAAAATCCTTTCACCGGCCCTGCCGCTAATGTGTTATCCAGCACAAAAACTGTGTTTTTTGCAAACAACTATGTAAATGCAGTATGTTACGGTTTTATTGGAATATCAGAAACGCAGCGTAGGACGAAAATATGCTAACTAGCACAAAAAGTGTGTTTTTTTATAGCACCAATGTAAATGCAGTATGTTACAGTTGTATTGGACTGTCAAAAATGCAGCGTAGTACGCATATTTGCTATCTACCACAAAAAATGTGCTTTTTTATAGCAGCAATGTAACAGTATGTAACAGTTTAATTGGACTGTCAGAAATGCATCATAGCACGTAAATTTACTATCTAGCAAAAAAAGTGTGCTTTTTTTATATCAGCAAGGTAACTGCAGTATTTAACGGTTTTATTGGACTGTCAGAAATGCAGTGCCTGTTGCAGACAGATAAAAAAATCGATTTAGGTCACAAAAATATGTGACAGACTAATGTATTTGAATAATTTTCACTGCCAGGTATGCACTGCAGGCTGCAGGGGTACTTGCCCAGCCAAAAAAGGGAATTTGTCTTCCACTGAGCTACCAGAACAGAATTAAAGTAATGTCCCTGGCACACATGCAGTTCACATGCAGTTGCAAGTGCACTGCACTTGCAAAAATGGCCGCCGACGCCCACCGATCTAGCAGATGGATTAAAAGTTATTTTGCAGTGTCACTGGGCTCAGGGCTGGGTACAAAAATGTAGCATAGCACCCTCAATACTCGCTGTATTTTGAAGATTGAACACCACCAAGTTCAAAAGAATTCTTCCCTAATCTCTCCCTCACAGCAGCAGCATCCTATCCCTACACGAGAAGACCAGAGTGATGTGCGGCGCTACGCAACTCCAGCCTATATAGAGGCTGGGTCACATGCTGCTCTTGGCCAATCACAGCCATGCAATTAGTAGGCATGGCTGTGATGGCTGCTAAGGGCAGACTAGTGAAACGCTTGTTGATTGGCTGCCCTGCAGCCTTTCAAAAATCGCCAAGAAATCGCCGAACACCGAATCCCAACTTTTACGGAAATGTCCGGGTTCGTGTCCAGGTACCAAAAATCCTAAAGTTCGGTAAAAACCCTAGTGATGAGGTGCATGATAGTTGCAATTATATCATTGCAACCTCTTGCGCCAGGTGAGAAATGGTGTGACGACATCATCACACCACCAAAAATCCGGCACGGAAGGTTGCAATGAAGTTTGAGACTGCCAGTACTGTAACACAGCGAATAAAAAGCAAAGCAAAACGCGTAGATAGAATTCTCTTATGTAACTTCAACAGGAGAGTTTTATGACAGCTGCCCCATTACAGAGCTACAGTGTGGATTGTATAGTATCCACAGACCTCACCTCAGTGTGAGTTGGGTGATATCTTCTACAAGTGGTGCTCTGTTGGTGGGATCGCGTTTTGGATCTAAATCCTCTGAAGTTGAACCTACGGCTCTCAGTCCTCGCCCTCTCCACGGATAAAACTCTCCTGTTGAAGTTACATAAGAGAATTCTATCTACGCGTTTTGCAAGTGGAGTCTTGTGAGTATACCTCACCCATTAGGTGCGATAGGTGTTCAGAACATACTACACCAAAGTGCGTCTTGTTACTATATTTCAGGTTTCCATGCCATTTTTGAGAGTTATTGAGTGTATGTGGCCTGTTTAACTGAAGAATACTACGAACATTAGAGAAAGAAAAGAAAAAGAAAATAATCATCTCTTGTAGCGCAATCCCTACTTTTATCATTTACTGTAACACAGGGAGCCAGGGCAGCAAGCTGGAATAGGCCTGCATCGCAGACCACCAGAGGGAGGTGAGTATTTTGTTCTTTTTTTAAGTTGTGAACACTACTGGGTGCACTAAGGAGGAGGGGTTGGTCCATTATATACTGGGGGGCACTATAAGAAAAGACACACTACTGGGGGAGGGGGTCATATTTAAAGAGACTACTACTGGGGGGGCACTTTATGTAAAGAGGGCACTACTGGGAGGCACTATATGTGAAGAGGGCACTACTGGGAGACATTATATGTAAAGAGGACACTACTAGGGGCCACTATATGTGAAGAGGTCACTACTGGAGGGCATTACAGTATATGTGAAGAAGGCACTACTGGGAGATATTATATATAAAGAGGCTGCTACTGAGGGGCATTATATGTGAAGAGGGCACTATTGGGGGGCATTATAAGAACATAGGGCACAACTGGGAAGTCATTATATCTACTGGGGCCTAAATGGACATGATTACTAAGTAGGGGCATAAGAGGAGCCATTAATACTAAATAGGTGTGTTCAATTATGCAGAAAGAAGTTGTGGTTAAGAGTAGAGATGTCGCGAACATAAAATTTTCCGTTCGCGAACGGCAAACGCGAACTTCCGTAAATGTTTGTGAACCGGTGAACCAGGCGAACCGCCATAGACTTCAATTGACAGGTGAATTTTAAAACCCACAGGGACTCTTTCTGGCCACAATAGTGATGGAAAAGTTGTTTCAAGGGGACTAACACCTGGACTGTGGCATGCCGGAGGGGGATCCATGAAAAAAAACTCCCATGGAAAATTACGTAGTTGACGCACAGTCGGGTTTTAATCTATAAAGGGCATAAATCACAAAACATTCCTAAATTGTTTGGAATAACGTGCTTTAAAACATCCAGTGTGTGTATGCGATTAGGTATGATGTTGTATTGATCAGGTAGTGTAAGGGTTACGCCCGCTTCACAGTGACAGACCAAACTCTGACAGACCAAACTCCCCGTTTAACGCACTGCAAACAACCGCAAACAGTTCATTTGCACAACCGCAATCTCTCCATTTGCACAAGGTTGGATACCAAGCTAGCCATGTCCCGTTCCTTGTCCTCACTGACGTCATTGAAGGTTTCTTCCTCCACCCAGCCACGTACAACACCAAGGGTCCCCGAAAGGTGACAAAAAGCCCCCTGGGACGCCTGCTGTGGTTGGTCTTCCACCTCCTCAAAGCCACCTTCCTCCTCTAGGTTTTTCACCTCCGCAAAAGGACTCATGAGCCTACAGCCATTGTTCTTGAGCGTCCAGTAATGCAGTCAAAAAATACCCAGCTCCGCAGAGGCTGTCCTGTTTTTTTTAAATTAAAAAATCTGTTCTTACCAGTTTAATCTCTGTTTTGTCCCCTATCAGGGGCCGGTGTATGGAATAGATTTTAGGAACCGGGAGATGGAAAAAGATGGTTGGTCGGTCCTCTTCCTTCCAATTTGGGGCACTGCGCGTGCGCCGTGCAATGTACTGTGCCACCCTATATGACTGGTGTGTTAAGTAGTACTATTCCTATCAGTTTAATCCATGTTACGTCCCCTATCAGGGGACACGTATCGAATAGATTTTAGGAATCGGGACATGGAAAAAGATGATTGGTCGGTTATCTTACTTCCAATTTGGGGCACTGCGCGTGTGCCGCACAGTTTACTGTGTCACCAATACAAATAGTGTGAACTACTATTCTTACCATTTTAATCTTTAAGTCCCCTATCAGGGGACGTATATTGAATTGAATCCTTGCATGGGGAGATAGAGAAAAAAGCTTGCTCTGTCCGCTTCCTTCTAATTTTGGGCACTTGCAATGGAATTTGCCACCAATGCAACTAGTGTTAACTAAGTACTATTCCTATCAGTTTAATCTCTGTTTTGTGCCCTATCAGGGCCAGGGCCGGTGTAGTGAATAGATTTTTGGAACTGGGAGATGGAAAAAGACCCATGCTCGGTCCGCTTCGTTTGAATTTTAGGTCACTGCGCGCGCGCCGTGCAATGTACTGTGACACCCTATATGAGTGGTGGGCAGTGGGCACAGTACAGTCTGTGGGCCTGACACACACTGGCAGGCAACTGCAATTATATTAAAGGGTAAAAATGAAATTACTTTTTTATCTGCAAGGTACTGTGCCACCCTATATGAGTGGTGTGCACACAGTACAGTCTGTGGGCCTGTGGCCTCTCACACACGGCCAGGCAACTGCAATATATATATATTAAAAATAAAAGGGCTTTTTGGGGTGCTGTCAGGACGCTGTGCTTACAGCAGATGGCCCCTTTCACACGAGCGAGTTTTCCGCACGGGTGCAATGCGTGACGTGAACGCATAGCATCCGCACTGAATCCTGACCCATTGATTTCAAAGGGTCTGTGTACATGAACGTTTTTTTTCACGCATCACTTGTGTGTTGCGTGAAAATCGCAGCATGTTCTATATTCTGCATTTTTCATGCAGCCCTAGCCCCATAGAAGTGAATGGGGCTGCGTGAAAAACGTATCGCACCCGCAAGCAAGTGCGGGTGCGTTGCGTTATTCACTGATGGTTGCTAGGAGATGTTGTTTGTAAACCTTCAGTTTTTTATCACGCGCGTGAAAAACGCATCAAAATGAAACAACTGAACGCAATCGCAGGCAAAACTGAATGGCTTTGCCTGTGAAATCGCACAGTTTTCACTGAATGCATCCGCAACACATCCGGACCTAATGCCCCATTCACACATCCGCAATTTTTGTCCACATCAATTCCGCAATTCTGTGAATGGGGCCAGACGTGATGTGGAGAGCACACTATGTGCTCTCTGCTTCCGCATTTGCGAAGCCGCGGCCCGAACTTCCGGGTTTCGGCCCCGATCTTTGAGGACTGGAGTGGACACAGAACGCTGGCCTAGCCAACGCTTTCCCTATTAATTCAGCAGCAGCACTCTCCCTGCTCTAACTAACACTGCAGCTTCAGAATGAATCTAAGATGGATGCTGTCCTTGCTTTTTGATAGGAGGTGGGAGGGTCTGGGAGGGAGGGTATGATGATTGGCTGGAATGTGTCTGGTGACTGTGAGGTACAGGGTCAAAGTTTGCTCAATAATAAAGTATAGGGGGCGAATTGAACATCGCATATGTTCGCCCGCCGCGGTGAACGCGAACATGCGATGTTTGCCAGGAACTGTACGCTGGAGAATAGTTCGGGACATCTCTAGTTAAGAGAGGTCATCCGTGTGATCAGTGCAGGACTGAGAAAAAAGAAAAGGGAACAACTCCAGCCAGAGGAGACATCATCTGTCACTTAGACATCATAAGTCAATGATTTGTGGCCTAAAGTACTATGTTTTTTTTAAAGAATATATGTAATTTACCACTCCCCCCCACCACATTTTGCATGAAACTAGTCCATACTGGAACCTTTGATGTTTTGATTCTCAACACACTGTAACAATATTGGAATGAACGTATAACAGAGCGATTTAGGGCTGTAGAGACACTTCAGTGATTGTCCCAATGTTTTATTTATCTCAATAATACGAGCGCTTTAATATATAAAGTTCAGTGGTGAGATAACAAGATTTTTATGTCAGACTGAAAGAATATGTCATAAAACTACAAACATTATTCAATTTTCTATTAAAGAAAAAGCTAATATTACACGTTGCCTGCCTGGATCTCATAAGTGATCCAAGAGAGAGAGAGAGAGGGAACTACAGTAAACAGCTTTCTATAGCTATCCACATCTCATTCATTGTGAGCGTTTTCTGTTATGTAGAGATTTAATAAGACTCTGTGGCTGGACATATTTAAAGGGGTCATTTCATGAAGGCATCCAATGTCCATAAGCTAGGGAAATTTATGGCCTGAGATAAATATGTATTGTGCAATTTAGCAAAGAACGATGATGAGTCTATATTGGTATTAGAACATGGAACAAACAAACTAATTGAAAACTATTTGGCTTTTGGATGTTGTTAAAAAAAATCATTTTCACTTAACATTTTCTCCCACATTTAACCTTGGGGGATGGGAGAAAAGAATATAAAATTATAGTACACTACGTTTTACCATCCTGCAAAGTCTGTATGGCTGTATGGCATCCTACTGAGGCATCCGTTTAAAGAGGACCTTTCACTAGTTTAAAAACTAAAAACTAACTATATCTGTGGGCAGAGCGGCGCCCAGGGTTCCCCCTGCACTTTTTTAGTATGTCTGGGCACCGCTCCGTTCGCCGGTATAGGCTCCGGTGTCTGCAGCTCCCTCTGTTGTACTGGGCGGAGTTTTTGTATTAGGCGTGTTCCTTGCTGCAGCGCTGGCCAATCACAGCAAAAACTCTGCCCAGTACAACAGAGGGAGCTGCAGACACCGGAGCCTATACCGGGCGAACGGAGTGGCGCCCAGACATACTAGTAAGTGCAGGGGGACCCCTGGGCGCCGCTCTGCCCACAAATATAGTTCGTTTTTAGTTTTTAAACTGGTGAAAGGTCCTCTTTAACATATACATCATGTGTATACATTGAATGTGGGGCGAAAACCAGATGTGAAACAATACTAAACAGTTGACTGAATTTTTATAGGTGACATCTGCTAATAAATAGTCATAGAAATAGAATAAAGGCCATTGAGTGCATTCATTTTATAAATAGCATCTTAAGTTCTCAAAAGCAGGGTCATGCACAAACATGATAGTCCCCACAGGAAAACTTAGTTTGCCCTCCTAATGAGACTTCATATGTATTATGAATATTTTTATTAAGTGGAAGATTTTTTTCTACAAGAGCAAAGTTACACTGCACCTTGCCCACTTTATCTCATTTCCATGAAAAATTAGAACAGGTGTTTTTTAACCGCCTCAGCCCCCCTAGCTTAAATAACCTTAATGACCAGACCACTTTTTACAATTCTGCACTATACTACGTTCACCGTTTATTGCTCCGTCATACAACCTACCACCCAAATTAATTTTACCTCCTTTTCTTCTCACTAATAGAGCTTTCATTTGGTGGTATTTTATTGTTGCTGACATTTTTACTTTTTTTGCTATTAATAAAAATTTAACGACATTTTGGCAAAAAAATGACATTTTTCGCTTTCTGTTGTAATTTTTTTTTTAAAAAACTACATTTCTATATAGATTTTTCTATAAATTTATTGTTCTACATGTCTTTGATAAAAAAAAATGCAATAAGTGTATATTTATTGGTTTGGGTAAAAGTTATAGCGTTTACAAACTATGGTGCAAAAAAGTGAATTTCCGCATTTTGAAGCAGCTCTGACTTTCTAAGCACCTGTCATGTTTCTTCAGGTGCTAGAATGTCAGGAAAGTATAAATACCCCCCAAATGACACCATTTTAGAAAGAAGACACCCCAAAGTATTCGCGGAGGGGCATGGTGAGTTCATGTATCATTTTATTTTTTTTCACAAGTTAGCGGAAAATGACACTTTCTGAGGAAAAAAAAAAATAATAATAAAGTTTCCATTTCTGCTAACTTCTGGCAAAAAATAAATAAAATCTCCCACGGACTCACTATGCCCCTCAGTGAATACCTTGGGGTGTCTACTTTCCGAAATGGGGTCATTTGTGGGGTGTGTTTACTGTTCTGGCATTTTGGGCGGGGCTAAATTGTGGGCAGCCCTGTAAAGCCTAAAGGTACTCGTTGGACTTTACGCCCCTTTACGCACCTAGGCTGCAAAAAGGTGGCACACATGTGGTATCGCTGTACTCAGAAGAAGTAGGGAAATGTGTTTTGGGGTGTATTTTTACATATACCCATGCTGGGTGAGAGAAATATCTCTGTAAACTGACAACTTTGTATAATTTTTTTTAAAAAGTTGTCATTTACAGAGATATTTCTCACACCCAGCATGGGTATATGTAAAAAATACACCCCAAAACACATTGCCCTACTTCTTCTGAGTACGGCGATACCACATGAGTGATATTTTTTTTGTAACTGCAGAGCTGTGCGCGCACGCATTCACAGCAAATCTCGCGTCTCGTGAGATGACGCACGGATGCGTCCAGCCAGAACACCACGACCGCCCGCCGGATGCATCCGTGCGTTAGGCGGGCGTGGAGAGGTTAAATATGATGCTTTTTGCGAGAACCATATTTTTCAATATATTTATTCCAGACAAGTGGCACAAATACATTCATAACTCTCTCCCATACGGATTTAGGGTACGTTCACACGACGACATTTGTCACGCTCCAATAAGTCGCACTATTGTCGAGCGACAATTTTTATAATAGGAATCTATGGTGTCGCATTGCGACATGCAACATGCTGCGACTGCGACGCGACAGTTGCAAAAAATCCATTGCGAAAACTCCCATTATAAAAATTGACGCGCAACATTGGTGTGACAAATGTCGCAGTGAAGTTGTGCCCTTTTTGTCACGCACCTTAATGTCGCGCGACAAATGTCGTGTGAACGTACCCTTAAACCCTCTGCTTTCCTTCACAAAGTATTTTTATAAACTGTCTATCTGAAGCTACCATTATGGGGAGCATAAGATTTTATATTGCTACCACTGTACTCAGTTGTGAATACGCTTCTATCTTGGGAGCAGCATTCTTGTGCACTTTTAACCCTCCTATCTAACAGGTGACCTTGATTAAGTGGTACATATAGGTGTGCGTGCTCCTTCTCTCATTGGTTGCTTGATGCACACAGAGGTAACTAGGAGCAGCACACCATATGTTTAGGGTCTTCGCTCCTGAATTTAGATGCCCAACGGCATAGGTAGGTTTAGAGTAATAACTGCCTGTCTTGGTGTGGGTAGGCTGGCACAGATGTGTTTTGATCAAAATATATTGGTTTAGAGTCTCAGATTTTATTATTAGAGTGAGGGCTTAGTCCATAAATTATGTTTGAATCTATTGTTTTTGTGCATTATTTTCTGTGATTTTATAAATCATGACATTATCAATATGGTCATCATTTCACTGCTGAACTAAAAAAAAAAGGGTTATCCCGTGATTAATGTAAACAATTAAAATCAGACATCATACTGCACAGGACAATTTCTTTCTAAAAAAGCTAGAACCTCAGCTCTGTACCTCACATGGATCCAGAGAACTCTAGATTCATTGCTCTTCTAGATTTATAGCAAGCAAACTGACAGCTCCAGGGGAGCGTCTTTTCTGCTGCAGCTCAGGAAACATGTCTTTTCTGCTGGAGCTCTCTCCGTATCACAGCTCAAGAGGCAGTTGAAGGATGAAACCGAGCATGTGCGGCCATATCAGTCAGTTGGACAAATAAATAAGGAAAAGAACAAACAGAAGGTGGAGCTAAACAGATACATTTTATTGAATACAGTAACTCAGTGGCTATACAAAATGTTTAATTACTTGCAAATATAAAACAATTCAGATCATGGTGCTGGTTTGAAACCTATAGAATATTTTTTGTGGGGCAACCCCTTTAAGTGACACTACACAACATATCATCTGTCTTATCTGAGTTAACAGGGGACTATGGTGACTGGTGGCCTGGCAATAGTCCAAAGTTTTAAACAAAGGCATATTAGAACATTTTATTTTGCAGCTTGAGTCTATAACAACCTTTTTTTAAAGGTTGAAAACCCTCTTGAAATCCATATAACCTCACCATGCCTCAACTGGTTTGTAGGTTAGATATATCAGTCTACGTCTGGATGACTGCACGGTACTGTATAAGTAAATGTGGAAATCCCTCCTTGAAATGTGTGAACTGAATTTTTTGTGCAGTCTGTATATGAGCTTGTGTGTAAAATATATGATTATGTTGGATTTTACAAATCAATGTCAAGAATACCGCAATTTTGCAGTGAAGTTTAAATAATGTAATCAAATGATGGAAAGGCAAACAATATAACTACATGTATAGCTAGTCCAGTACTAACTGTGCTGCCACGGGCAGAAAAACACATTTTCATGCTCTAGTAGTTGAAGAAAATTAGAACTGTTTTGTGCCCTTCTATCATAACTACCTTCAGAGACCTAATGCGACATGCAATGCAAATGGTTGGTATGTTGCCTGAAGAACATTTCGCTCCAATATCTTTCTGCTGTGCTGGTAATACTAATGGTTCAAAGCTAAGGTCACGTTTTACTTTTCTTCTTAACCCCTTCCCGCCCAGTGCGGTAATAGTACGGCGCAGCGGGAAGTGACTTGCTGCCCAGCCCCGTACAGGAGCTGCGCCTGCCCGATCAGCAGCGGGGTCCAGCAGTCACTGCTAACCGGAACTCTGCTGTATGCATCGGCATCTTTGAAAAAACTGATGCTGGCGCATTAACCCTCGCACTGCCGCGGTCAGCCCTGTGCGGGATCATGCCGGGTGCGGGGTAGCCATCGGGTCCCCACGCTGCTGTGACAGAGACCCGATCGTGGCTGCCTTCCATGACAGCCTGTGAGATCCTGCCCCCTGCATCTCACAGGTAGGAAGGCTGTAAGTGTATTATACAGTGTAATACACTTACAGCCAATGCATTACAGTACAGAAGTATTGTGATGCATTGCGAAGGGGATCAGACCCCCAAGTTGAAGTCCCAGAGTGGGACAGAAAATAAAGTTAAAAAAAAGTTTAAAAAAATAAAGTTTTACAAAAAAAATTTAAGATTCAAGTAAAAAAAAAAATAATTACTTTTTCCAAAATAAATTAAAAAAAATAGAAATTGCTCAAGTCCATCAGGTCGGGGGACCATGATGTTGACCGTGGGGAGCCTTCGGATCCCGCTAGTCGGGCACCTCGTGTCTTCAAAGCGGATGAGACATGTTTACAGAGTGGAAAAAAACGGTTCAGGGTCCGGTTTTAACAAAGAAGTTTAAATCCATGTTCCCGATGGCTAAACACTTGGTGGATTCATGGGGATCCATTCCCAAGGTGGGCATGGCTATTGCCAAGTTGTCCAAGCGCACTCTGGTTCCTGCAGACGATGGGTCTAGCCTGCAGGAGCCCTTTGCAGAGTGCACACTAAGACGGGGTCATATGGCAGCTGCGGCTTCCGCTTCCACAGCTATAGCGGCTTCTGAAGTCTCTACATTCCTCCAGTCTCGCCTGAATCAAATTCAAGTTGACGTGAACCAGGGTTTTTTTCCAGGACGACATACTGGCTGACTTCAAGACCATCAACCTGGCTACGGACTTCTTGTGCGATACCACACAGCTCCAGTTGAAGATAGCACGTGAAAGCGCCCTGGGAACGAAGCCAAACACAGATCCTTGCTCCTGAAGCTAAACAGCAGGTCTGTGGCTGATGGGAGACCAAGTGCGCCTTTGGTGCTCTGTGATAATACTATCAAATGATGTCAGCGACCTATATTTAGCATGGCCCTGGGGTTGGCGGCCCATATGCCTTTTGGCTTAAGCTTTGGGTCGCTGACAATTCCTCAAAATACAGCTTAATAGACCTTCCATTTGAGCCCAACCGTTTGTTCGGTTCGGAGCTGGATAAGATCATGGAGGGCCTTTCAGACAAGAAGGTGAAGAGCGTTTCCCAGCAGTCATTTCGAGGGCAGGGCAGACAAGACCGCGGTCAAGCTCTCAAAGTGACTGGAGAGCGCAGCGAAAGGGTTTGAGGCGCTCTCGTGGAGGAGCCAAAGATGGAAAATCCACCTCCTGACTACGGGCCTCTTCGAGGCTCTTGGTTAATTCGCGTTACTCCTGCCGTCCTGCCAATAAGCTTTCCCACTCCTATGCTTCATGTACCCGTCGGAGGTCGTCTCTCCCACTTCTGAGAAGAGTGGATCCGAGAGATCATGGGTCCTGAACATCATTTCCGAGGGTTATTTAGTCAACCTCACCTCTATTCCTCTGGACAGGTTTGTCAAGATCAACCTTCTACAAGCTCCTAGGCAGCGATCCTGGAGGCCTACATTCAGGACTACATTTGCAAGGGGGCTCTGGAGGAGGTTCTGGCAGGAGAACGGGCCTAGGGATCTATTAACCAGTTTTTCTGGTTCCCAAGGCTTCAGGAGATCTCCAGATGATTATCGATCTGAGATATTTCAATTGGTTTATAAGGAAGGTGAAGTTTCGTATAGAAACCATCAGGTCAGTAGTTCATGTCCTCAATCCTGGAGACGTGATGGCAACCATGGACCTCAAGGATGCATATCTGCACATCCTGATCCATCCTGCTTCCAGGAAGTATCTCAGGATCACGGTCCAGGTGTCCGGTGTCGTCAGGCATCTTCTGTTTGTTGCCCTTCTCTTTGGCATTTCTTCTGCCCCTCACACTTTTACCAAGGTGGTGGTTTCTGTGGTGGCGGCTTTGAGGCTTCCCCTCCTGTCAGAGATCGGGGTGATTCTGGATTAGGCAGAGTTGTACCTTTCCCACTTATCTGCGATCCACATCCAAGGCTCCCTTAATATGATAGCGGCTGAGCCGCGGTCTTCCGTCGGTGGAGTGGTCTTTACATCCGGAGATATTCAAGCAGATAATCCTCAAGTGGGGTATGCCAGAGGTGGATCTCATGGCAACAAGGTTCAATGCCAAGGTGGAGAGGTTTTGCTCCTTTTAGAGGGAGGACAACCCCCTGGCGTTAGATGCTCTGTCAATATCCTGGAGGTTCAGGCTGGCATGCATCTTTCCTCCGTTTTCCATGATTCCAAGGGTATTGATGAAAATCCGTCAGGCCTCGGTGATAGCCATCGTACTGTTTTGGCCGAAGAGATCCTGGTTTACCTAGCTCCCCCAGTTGAGTCGAGGACAATATTGGAGGCTCCACCCACAGCAGACCCTGGTGTATTGGGACACTAACCTCTGCTCAGATCTGCACAGATTCAACCTGACAGCCTGGAGGTTGATCAGTCCCTTCCCAGAATTGAAGGGCTTTCAGAGTCGGTCCTGAGAACGCTGTCTCATTCTAGAGCAGACTCTACTAAGAGAGCCTACTCTCGTATTATAAGGATATTCTCATCATGTTGTACCTCAACTGAGGTGGCGTCTGCAGATCTGCCCCTCTCTGCAATCCTTCAGTTCCTGCAAAACGGCCTTGATAGAGGCCTTGCCCTTCTACTCTGAAGGTCCAAGTTTCAGCCATCTTAGCTTGCCTCAACAGGCTTTTTTCCCAGGACCCGCTGATCAAACGGTTCCTTAAAGGAGCTGAAAGATTAAAGCCTACAGTACTGAGACCCATTTTTCAATGGGATTTATCAGTAGTTCTCAGGAGGTTAGCATCTCCCCCCTTTGAACCGTTAGAGGAGGTGGACATCAAGTTCGTCAATTGGAAGTTTGTGTTTCTCCTTGCAGTGACTTTGGGCAAGAGGGTCTCTGAGCTTCAAGCTCTCTCAGCACATAAGCCCTATACCATTTTCTTACATGACCGGGTCCTTCTTAGATTCCTCACATATTTTCCAGAACATCAACCAGGTGATATCCCTCCCGGTTGTGTCGACATCTACCACCTCCTCCTAGGAACCTGCTAGACATCCTCTGGACGTCTCAAGATGTCTCCGGATCTATGTGGATAGATTAAGGAGTTCAGGAAAGATGAGAATCGGCTAATCTTGTTGCCGGTAAGTTTAAAGGCTGTAAGGCATCCAAACCTTTCATTAGTCGGTGGATTGAGGAGGCTATTAAGGAATCCTTTGTTTCCCAATCTCTGGACCCTCCGGAGATACTTAATTGTTAAATTGAGTTATTAGTCTTGGGCTCATTAAACATTCCGCCGGTCCTGCCAGTCTATGGGGGGTGGTTAACCCCATCTGTGCTGCTGTTAGGACTAAGGAAAAACAAGTTATCATTAGAAATTAACGATTATTGTGCTAAAGTGAAATAAATTAAAGAAGTAGACATATTACATATTTTCGTGTCCGTAACAACCTGCTCTATAAAAATATTACATGACATAACCACTCAGATGAACACCGAAAAACAAAAAAGAAAGAAAAGGGTGTCAAAAAAACAAAAAGTGTAATACCAAGCGATCAAAAAGTCATATGCACCCTAAAATAGTACCAATCAAACTATCATCTCATAGTGAAAAAAATGAGCCCCTACATAAGGCAGTCACCCAAAATTTTTAAAAACTATAGCTTTCAGAATATGAAGACACAAAAAATCATTTCTTTCAAAAATGCTTTATTATGTAAAACTGAAACAAACAACCCAAAAAAGTAGTCATATTTGGTATTGTCTAGTGTTGAGCGAACAGTTCGAGTTCTCTTCAAGGTTTGTGAGATGAAGAGCTGAACGCTGCCGTGTGACATGGTGGAGATGCTTGGTGAAGGAGGTGGTGGTGTTGGGGGAACATCCTCTGTTTGCTGGGCGGCATGTGCCAACGTTCCTCCCGAGGTGGAGGAAGAGGACGAGGCAGCAGCAGAAGAGGGAGCAGGAGGAGCATGACTGAGTTCCTTGTTTTTAAGGTGTTTACTAGTGTTGAGCGAACAGTTCGAGCATAGTTCGGGTTCGTACCGAATTTTGGGGTGTCCGGGACACGGACCCGAACCCGGACATTTTCAAAAAAGTTTGTCCGCAAAGACATATATTTTGTTCTGGGGTGAAATTCAATTGCCAAAATAGAAATACCATAAATCATTGGTTTCAGCTGTGGCTGGCCAAGATTCATAGTGTCCGCAAAAACATAAATTTTGTTCTGGTGTGAAATTCAATTGCCAAAATAGCAATACCCTGAATCTGGTGTCCCAGCTGTTGCAGGCCAAGTTTCATAGTGTCCGCAAAAACATATATTTTGTTGTGGGGGGAAATTCAATTGCCAAAATAGCAATACCCTGAATCTGGTGTCCCAGCTGTTGCAGGCCACGTTTCATAGTGTCCTGCAAATTATATATTTTGTTCTGGGGTGAAATTCAATTGCCAAAATAGCAATAACATAAATCTGGTGACACAGCTGTGGATGGCCAAGTTTTATAGTGTCCGCAAAAACATACATTTTGTTCTGGGGTGAAATTCAATTGCCAAAATAGCAATACCATAAATCAATGGTTTCAGCTGTGGCTGGCCAAGATTCATAGTGCCCGTAAAAACATATATTTTGTTGTGGGGTGAAATTCAATTGCCAAAATAGCAATACCCTGAATCTGGTGTCCTAGCTGTTGCAGGCCAAGTTTCATAGTGTCCGTAAAAACATATACTTTGTTCTGGGGTGAAATTCAATCACATCACCCCCATGCATATCAGGGAAACTGTCTGAGCCTCAAGTTATGCAGCAGTCTCTTATGCTGTTTGAAGACTCTGCTGGCAGGGTTTCCCAAGGGAATCCACCTAGCCCTTCCCCAGTGGTGAAAGACTTAGAATGCACTGATGCACAACCACTGATGTTTCCTGATGATGAGGACATGGGAATACCACCTCATCGGAGTCCACACGTCTCTGATGATGACGAAAAACAGGTGCCAACTGCTGCGTCTTTCTGCAGTGTGCAGAACGAACAGGAGGTCAGGGAGGAAGACTGTCTGGAAGACGATGCAGGGGACGATGAGGTCCTAGACACTACATAGAATGAAGGTCGTGCCACTGACTTTCATAGTTCAGAGGAAGAGGCAGTGGTGAGACCGAGCCAACAGTGTAGCAAAAGAGAGAGCAGGGGGCAAAAGCAGAACAGCCGCCTCCAAGAGAGTTTGCCTGCTACTGGCCACCGCCACCAGGGACCGAGCACTCCAAAGGCAGCTTCAAGGAGTTCCCTGGCATGGCATTTCTTTAAACAATGTGCTGACGACAAGACCCGAGTGGTTTGCACGCTGTGCCATCAGAGCCTGAAGCGAGGCATTAACGTTCTGAACCTTAGCACAACCTGCATGACCAGGCATCTACATGCAAAGCATGAACTGCAGTGGAGTAAACACCTTAAAAGCAAGAAACTCACTGCCTAAACTACTGGCCTTTGAAATGCTGTCATTCAGGCTGGTGGACACAGACAGCTTCAAACAGCTGATGTTCCTGGCTGTCCCACAGTATTTTGTTCCCAGCCGCCACTACTTCTTCAAGACAGCCGTGCCTTCCCTGCACAACCAAGTATCCGATAAAATCAAGTGTGCAATGCGTAACGCCATCTGTGGCAAGGTCCACCTAACCACAGATACGTGGACCAGTAAGCACGGCCAGGGACGCTATATCTCCCTAACTGCACACTGGGTAAATGTAGTGGCGGCTGGGCCGCAGGCGGAGAGTTTCTTTGCGCACGTCCTTCCGCCGCCAAGGATCGCAGGGCATCATTCTTTGCCTCCTGTAGCCTCCTCCTCCTACTCGGCTTCCTCCTCCTCTGCTTCCACCAGCTCATCCAGTCAGCCACACACCTTCACCACCAATTTCAGCACAGCCCGGGGTAAACGTCAGCAGGCCATTCTGAAACTCATATATTTGGGGGACAGGCCTCACACCGCGCAGGAGTTGTGGCGGGGTATTGAACAACAGACCGACGAGTGGTTTCTGCCGGTGGGCCTCAAGCCCGGCCTGGTGGTGTGCGATAATGGGCGAAATCTCGTCGCAGCTCTGGGACTAGCCGGTTTGACGCACATCACTTGCCTGGCGCATGTGCTGAATTTGGTGGTGCAGAAGTTCATTCACAACTACCCAGACATGTCAGAGCTGCTGCATAAAGTGCGGGCCGTCTGTGCGCGCTTCTGGCGTTCACATCCTGCCGCTGCTCCCCTGTCTGCGCTACAGCGGAACTTCGGCCTTCCCACTCACCGCCTCATATGCGACGTGCCCACCAGGTGGAACTCCACCTTGCACATGCTGGAGAGACTGTGCGAGCAGCAGCAGGCCATAGTGGAGTTTCTTCTGCAGCACGCACGTGTCAGTCGCACTGCGGAACAGCAGCACTTCACCACCAAGATTGGGCCTCCATGCGAGACCTGTGTGCCCTGTTGCGCTGTTTAGAGTGCTCCACCAACATGGCCAGTGGCGATGACAACGTTATCAGCGTTACAATACCACTTCTATGTCTCCTTGAGAAAACGCTTAGGGCGATGATGGAAGAGGAGGTGGCCCAGAAGGAGGAGGAGGAGGATGAGGGGTCATTTTTAGCACTTTCAGGCCAGTCTGTTAGAAGTGGCTCAGAGGGAGGTTTTTTTCAACAGCAGAGGCCAGGTACAAATGTGGCCAGCCAGGGACCACTACTGGAGGACGAGGAGGATGAGGAGGAGGTGGAGGAGGATGAGGATGAAGCAGGTTCACAGCAGGGTGGCACCCGACACAGCTCAGGCCCATCACTGGTGCGTGGCTGGGGGGATACGGAGGACGATGACGATACGCCTCCCACAGAGGACAGCTTGTCCTTACCTCTGGGGAGCCTGGCACACATGAGCGACTACATGCTGCAGTGCATGTGTAACGACAGCAGAGTTGCCCACATTTTAACATGTGCGAACTACTGGGTTGCCACCCTGCTGGATCCCCGGTACAAAGACAATGTGCCCACCTTACTTCCTGCACTGGAGCGTGATAGGAAGATGCGCGAGTACAAGTGCACGCTGGTAGAGGCGCTCCTGAGAGCATTCCCAAATTTCACAGGAGAACAGGTGGAAGCGCAAGGCGAGGCAGAGGAGGAGCAAGAGGTCGCCAACGCAGCAGTGTCACGGCCAGCTCCTCTGAGGGCAGGGTTAGCATGGCAGAAATGTGGAAAAGTTTTTTCTCCACGCCACAGCTAACTGCACCACCACCTGATACGGAACGTGTTAGCAGGAGGCAGCATTTCACTAACATGGTTGAACAGTACGTCTGCACACCCCTCCACGTACTGACTGATGGTTCGGCCCCATTCAACTTCTGGGTCTCCAAATTGTACACGTAGTCAGAGTTAGCATTTTATGCCTTGGAGGTGCTGGCCTGCCCGGCAGCCAGCGTTTTGTCTGAACGTGTATTCAGCAAGGCAGGGGGCGTCATTACTGACAAACGCAGCCGCCTGTCCACAGCCAACGTGGACAAGCTGACGTTCATAAAAATGAACCAGGCATGGATCCCACAGGACCTGTGCCTCCCTTGTGCAGAATAGACATTTATAACTGCCTCCCCCTCAACCATGTATTCTTGTACTCCGGGGCACTTCTTTATCGAATCCTCATTTTTTTAACTTTACCATGATCTTGCGGTGCAACACAAAGTTGAATGAACCTCTCCTCTGTCTGGGTGGTTGGGCCGAAATAACTGAAAGTGGACTTCTCCGGTGGTGGGTGATATGACGCATGATTCCTTGCTGTGGGACCTCTCTCCTCTGTCTGGGTGCTGGGCCGAAATAACTGAAAGTGGCCTTCTCCAGTGGTGGATGATATGACGCATGATTCCTTGCTGTGGGACTTCTCTCCTCTGTCTGGGTGCTGGGGCCGAAATAACTGAAAGTGGCCTTCTCCGGTGGTGGGTGATATGACGCATGATTCCTTGCCGTGGGACCTCTCTACTCTGTCTGGGTGGTGGGGCATAAATAACTGAAAGTGGCCTTCTCCAGTGGTGGGTGATATGACGCATGATTCCTTGCTATGGGACCTGTATCCTCGGTCTGGGTGCTGGGCTGAAATAACTGAATGTAGCCTTCTCCAGTGGTGGGTGATATGACGCATGATTCCTTGCTGTGGGACCTCTCTCCTCTGTCTGGGTGCTGGGGCCGAAATAACTGAAAGTGGCCTTCTTCGGTGGTGGGTGATATGACGCATGATTCCTTGCTGTGGGACCTGTATCCTCGGTCTGGGTGCTGGGCCAAAATAACTGAAAGTGGCCTTCTCCAGTGGTGGGTGATATGACTCATGATTCCTTGCTGTGGGACCTCTCTCCTCTGTCTGGGTGCTGGGGCATAAATAACTGAAAGTGGCCTTCTCCAGTGGTGGGTGATATGACGCATGATTCCTTGCTGTGGGACCTCTCTCCTCTGTCTGGGTGCTGGGGCATAAATAACTGAAAGTGGCCTTCTCCAGTGGTGGGTGATATGATGCATGATTCCTTGCTGTGGGATTTCTCTCATCTGTCTGGGTGCTGGGGCCGAAATAACTGAAAGTGGCCTTCTCCGGTGGTGGGTTATATAGTGCATGATTCCTTGCTGTGGGACCTGTATGCTCGGTCTGGGTGCTGGGCCGAAATAACTGAAAGTGGCCTTCTCCATAGGTGGGTGATATAACGCATGATTCCTTGCTGTGGGACCTGTATCCTCGGTCTGGGTGCTGGGCCGAAATAACTGAAAGTGGCCTTCTCCAGTTGTGGGTGATATGACGCATGATTCCTTGCTGTGGGACCTGTATCCTCGGTCTGGGTGCTGGGCTGAAATAACTGAAAGTGGCCTTCTCCGGTGGTGGGTTATATAGTGCATGATTCCTTGCTGTGGGACCTGTATGCTCGGTCTGGGTGCTGGGCCGAAATAACTGAAAGTGGCCTTCTCCATAGGTGGGTGAAATTACGCATGAGTCCTTGCTGTGGGACCTCTCTCCTCTGTCTGGGTGCTGGGCCGAAATAACCAAAAGTGGCCTTCTCCATAGGTGGGTGATATGACGCATGATTCCTTGCTGTGGGACCTCTCTCCTCTGTCTGGGTGCTGGGCCGAAATAACTGAAAGTGGCCTTCTCCAGTGGTGGGTGATATGACACATGATTCCTTGCTGTGGGACCTGTATCCTCGGTCTGGGTGCTGGGGCCAAAATAACTGAGTGGCCTTCTCCAGTGGTGAGTGATATGACGCATGATTCCTTGCTGTGGGACCTGTATCCTTGGTCTGGGTGCTGGGCTGAAATAACTGAAAGTGGCCTTCTCCAGTGGTGGGTGATATGACGCATGATTCCTTGCTGTGGGACCTCTCTCCTCTGTCTGGGTGCTGGGGCCAAAATAACTGAAAGTGGCCTTCTCCAGTGTTGGGTGATATGACGCATGATTCCTTGCTGTGGGACCTCTCTCCAATTGATATTGGTTAAATTTTATTTTTTTTATTTTATTTTATTTTAATTCATTTCCCTATCCACATTTGTTTGCAGGGGATTTACCTACATTTTGCTGCCTTTGGCAGCCCTCTAGCCCGTTCCTGGACTATTTTACAGCCTTTTTAGTGCCTAAAAGTTCGGGTCCCCATTGACTTCAATGGGGTTCTGGTTAAAGTTCGGGTCGAGTTCGGATCCCGAACCCGAACATTTTCGGGAAGTTCGGCCGAACTTCCTGAACCCGAACTTCCAGGTGTTCACTCATCTCTAGTATTGTCGCGTCCGTAACAACCTGCTCCATAAAAATACCACATGATCAGATTAGATGAACACAGTAAATACAAAACGACTGAAAAAATGGCGTGGTGTTAAACAGGCAGGAAATGCTCAAACCCAAATGCAGTTGTGCATATATAAACAGGGGAGCAGATCCTGCACTTGTGGCCCATTGCTAATGGCGATCCACAGCAAAAATGCATACAATGGAGGATACCCGCAGCGGACCACAAGTACCACAATAGACATCCTACAAACGGTGGCAGTTGTGTGGATGTGATAAACAATATAACAATAATTATAGAACAGACAGGTGCACGCTGCGGTCTTACCCTCATTCTGATGTTAAAAGTGAGAATTAGCCAACATGTCCTACTGTGGAGGACATGTCTGAGCCCGAGAATTGCGCCAAGGTTTCACAAGAAGCTCGGGTTCTAACACTCACCTACCTGTGCCATATGGGCAATACCAGGGGCCAGTGGGCTAGATTACAGGAGTGTAAAGCCCGACTCGCAGCAAACTCCCCAGTTACCTCCAGCATGAAACCATGCCTGCAATGAGAGGAGGGAGAAGGCTGTGAGCCACACCCAAGACTGGCTTATATGGCCCAGGCCTTACAGGTGTACCAAAATGTAGCCTGTGGATGGACATCAGGCACCTTTACCTAAGAGTTTATACACATCCAGTTGTGCAAATGCAGTTGTGCATATATAAACAGGGGAGAAGATCCTGCACTTGTGTTAGGACCCGAGCTACTTGAGAAACCTTGGCACGATGCTCGGGCTCAGATATGTCCTGCACAGTAGGACATGTTGGCTAATTCTCAATTTTAACATCAGAATGAGGGTTAGTAAGACAGCAGGGTGCACCTGTCTTTTCTATTATTATTGTTATATTGAACACTGTAAATAACAAAAAATAAAAAACGGTGCCAAAAACTGTAATATAGAGCAACCAAAAATCATATCTACCCTAAAATAGTACCAACAAAACTGCCACCTTATTCTGTAGTTTCCAAAATGGGGTCTTTTTTTGTAGTTTTTACTCCAAATGTAACATGGCAACTTAAAATTATCCCAGTGAAATCTGCCTTCCAAAAACCATATGGCGTTCCTTTCCTTCTGCTCCCTGCCGTGTTCCCATACAGCAGCAGTTTACAACCACATATGGGGTGTTTCTGTAAACTACATAATCAGGGCAATAAATATATAGTTTTGTTTGGCTGTTAACCCTTGCTTTATTAGCGAAAAAAATTGATTAAAATGGAAAATCTGCCAAAAAAGTGAAATTCTGAAATTTCATCTACATTTTCCATTAATTCTTGTGGAACACCCAAAGGGTTAACAAAGTTTTTAAAATCAGTTTTGAATACCTTGAGGGGTGTAGATTCTAAAATGGGGACATTTTTGAGTGGTTTCTATTATATAATCCTTAAAAAGTGGGTTTTAAAAACTTAAAAAATAATTTCAAGATTTGCTTCTAAACTTTTAAGCCTTCTAATATCCCCAAAAAATAAAATGGCATTCACAAAATGATCCAAACATAAAGTGGACATATGGGAATGTAAAGTAATAACTATTTTTGGAGTTATTATTATCTGTTATAAAAGTAGAGAAATTTAAATTTGGAAATCTGCTATTTTTTCAAACTTTTTGGTAAATTTGGTATTTTTTTTATAAATAAAAATGACAATTTTCGACTCAATTTTACCACTGTCATGAAGTACAATATGTGACGAAAAAATTATCTCAGAATGGCCTGGATAAGTAAAATTTAAAATGTTATTACCACATAAAGTGACATATGTCGGATTTGCAAAGAATGGCCTGGGCAGAAAGGTGAAAACTGGCCCGGGTTAGAAAAGGTTAAAATGTAAAATGTTTCTACAGAGTGGACATGGATAGAGATGGAGATTATGATTCCCTCAAAAAACATTCTATTGCCATAATGTGATGATTAGTGATGAGCGAGCATGCTCGGCTGAATATCTGTTCGGCTCATGCATTGCTATGCTCGGCACATGGCGGTACTCGACCGAGTACCACGTGTGCTCCAGCGCAATGCTCGAGTCTCCGCCCGCATGTTTCACGGGTTTTAAGCAGCCAAAAAGGTGCAGGTAAGTACTGCCCTCACTGTAATGCCAGTAGCCTTGTCCACTGGCAATGCTGACAGGTTGACTAAAAATGAACAAGGCCTGGATTGCCCCTTACTTCTCAACTCCACCAGAGGAGAGCTGAACTGATGATGAACATAAAGGCAATTTCAATCTATCATTTATAATGTTTTCAATCTACTGTAGTGTATTTCCATGCACCTTTTCCACCACAAAAAAGAGTTTATGGTTGAATCTTGTTTTCTCCTCCTCTTCCTCCTCATCTAGATTGTATATATTCCCTCCACTCAAATTTTTTTTTAATAGGATCAGCTGAACAGCAGCCCCTGAACTCTAATTTCTTTATAGGGTCAGCTGAATAGCATGCACTCTCATATAATGTTTTAAACGTCAGCTGTACAGCATGCACTCGCGTATAATGTTTTAGAACGTCATTTGAACAGCATGCACGCGCATATAATGTTTTAGAGCATCAGCTGAACAGCATGCACTCACATATAATGTTTTAGAGCATCATCTCACCTGCAGATACTTGCATATAATATTTTAGAGGGTCAGCTCACCTGTAGGAACTCGCATATAATGTTTTAGTGTCAGCTCACCTACAGACACTAGCAAATAATGTTTTAGAGAGTCAGCCCAACAGCAGGCCCTTGCCCCTAATGTTTTAGAGGGTCACCAGCAGGCCCTTGCTCCAAATGTTTTTTAGGGTCGCCAGCAGGCCACCAATCATAATTTTTCAAGGGTGTGTATGATGATCTCCTTTATGTTTAATAAAGGGTGTATTGTAGTGCCGGTTCATTGTAATTTTTGGCAGTCCTTTCACTTAGTGCATAGGCTTTATGAGTGTAGGAGTCCCACTACCTGAACAATTGTACCACAATGTGAATGAGTCCCTCCTTTATGTGATATACATGCTGTTTCGGAGTGCCTCTTGCTTGTAATTTTTAGCAGCACTTGCACTTTATATCCAATTGAATATACAGGAAAGAATGTTTCCTAACAATTTTTCCTGTGAGATAGATTTTTTGGGGGGTTTTGGGCGTATGTTTGTCAGTCGAAAAAAGGTGGCGTACAACTCAGGCAACATGGGAGTCCAAGATGCATCTAGATATAGTCCCCATGTTATTTCCGATCCATTTCGGTGGTGTTTCTGTAACTTTATGATCTTTTCCAATGGACCAGGCACCCTACCCTCTTCAGAGAATGTGGTGCCTGGTTGTCTCCCATTGACTTCTATTTTACTCAGGTGCTCGGCCGAGCACACGAATATAGCAATGTGTTCGGGCCGAACACCCGAACACCTGAATACTTTGGTGCTCGATCATCACTAGGGATGATAGGAGTGATTTTATTTATGTATCATTGTACTGTACCATGGTCACTTTGTTTTCATGCCACAAGATTATAGTGTTCAGAAAGATGGATAGATAGATTAAAAAACAAAACAAAAAAAGAGCAATGGCAGCACAGAAAACCAAGAAAAAAAAGTGTGCCTGCGGCTATAGGCACAATCCAAGATCCTAGAAATATAGCACATGGATTCCACTGCTTGAAAAAGGTTCCAGAAAGAGGACCGAAACGTTGCTGTTTGGTGAATAAACACAGAATATTTTTTCACACATTGGAGTGCCGTGGAATCAATGTGCTAGATAGATGTACCCACATTACTGAGTGAGACATGCATGCTACACATTGGAGGAGGGTCTAAAAGGTTTAAACTCTGTAACACATCCATTCCGGGAACTCCACCTGAAACTTCATCCTAGGTAGGATGTAAGTATTGATTTACCTTATCTCTTGTACACCCCGGGGTGTTGGTCATGTGTTATGACATGGTAGACAGCCATTTGTTATAGCATAATCAACGGAATCTCACCCCATTGTGATGTATTTACTTTTTATTATTTAGTATGTGATTTGTCTGTGTTAACTTATATTTAATCACACTTAGCAAATATATTTATTCAGATAGATAGATAGATAGATAGATAGATATAGCATTCCACAGGGACATGCATGTGAATGTGGCTGGATGAGAGTAGTGCTCATGGTTCTGATGCTCCCCAGGCTATGCAGAGATGGGGAAGTGCATACCTTTTACAACCTTCAGGCACACTCTTGTTTTGGTGCATTACTCTCTGGTGACAATTAAGGTGCCCTTGGTGTTAATCGAGTTAAGGTGCAAGGTTGGGTTCTTTGGTGCAGCTGTGAATGTCTGTACAGTGTAGCAGGAAATAAGCAAGCCAAATTTTCAGCAATTAGTTCATTTACTGAATATTCAAGTACAAATGCATTAAACAGTTATAAATTGTCACAGATATAGTAAAATAGTTTATAAGGCTGAAAAAAGACATCTCTGCATCCAGTTCAGCATGTTATCCTGCAAGTTGGTCCAGAGGTAGAAGCCACCTTTAGGCCTCTTTCACATGGGCGTCATGTTTGACTCCCGGATAAGAGGCAGGTGCGTTGCGGAACAATGCGCGATTTTTCCGCGTGTGTGCAAACTGTTGTAATGCGTTTTGCACGCGCGTGCAGAAAATCGGCATGTTTGGCACCCAGACCCGAAGCCAGACTTCATCACTGAAGTACGGTTTAGGGTTGAGTATTCGATATATTTTATTATTTTCCCTTATAACATGGTTATAAGGGAAAATAATAGCATTCTCACTACAGAATGCTTAGTAAAATGTGCATTAAGGGGTTAAAAATAAAAAAAAATAAACTCGCCTTATCCACTTAATCACATATTTCGCGGCTCGGCCGCAGACCCATTCACTTCAATGGGGCCGCAAAAGATGCGGACAGCACTCCGTGTGCTGTCCGCATCCGTTGCTCCAGACCGTGCCCCCGCCTAAAATATATAGCATGTCATATTCTTGTCCGTTTTGCGGACAAGAATAGGCATTTCTATAATGGGCCTTTTTCCGTTCCGCAAATTGCAGCTTCCGTGTTTTGCGGATCCGCAGTTAGTGGACCGCAAAACACCAACGGTCGTGTGCATGTAGCCTAAAGGACCTATGACGACGGACCATATGATTGGACCATGTGATGTGACGTCACCACAGTCCTTTAGCGGGCAGCTAATGCTTGAAGAAGATAGAAGAGATCGGCAACAACGTGATCAAGTGGATAAGGTGAGTTCATTTTTTTTTTAATTTTTAACTACTTAATGCACATTTTACCAAGCATTCTGTAGTGAGAATGCTACTATTTTCCCTTATAACCATGTTATAGGGTTTCATTTGGGTGCAATGCGTCCACGTCACGCATTGCAGCCGCGCGAAAAACTCGCCCGTGTGAAAGGGGCTTTAGGGGGAAACCTGTGGTCAGGTTTCATTTGGGTGCAATGCGTCCACGTCACGCATTGCAGCCGCGCGAAAAACTCGCCCGTGTGAAAGGGGCTTTAGGGGGAAAAAATTCCTTCCCAACTTCAATCAGGTAATCAGAATAACTCCCTGGATAAACAATCCTTCTCTAGTATCTATAAGCACCTCTTGAACTCTTTTAGTGAACTCACAATCACCGCCTCCTCAGGCAGAGAGTTCCATAGTCTCACTGCTCTTACCGTAAAGAATCCTCTTCTATGTTTGTGTACAAACCTTTTTTCCTCCAGACGCAGAGGATGTCCCCTCATCACAGTAAAAGTCCTAGGGATAAATAGATGATGGGAGATATCTCTGTATTGACCCCAGTTATATTAGATCTCTCCTTAGTCTTCTTTTTTCTAAACTGAATAACCCTAATTTGGATTTTTCGTGGTACTGTAGTCCGTCCATTCCAGATATTACTTTAGTTGCCCTCCTCTTAACCCTCTCCAGCTCTGCTATGTCTGCCTTGTTCACAGGAGCCAAATAGTGTACACAATACTCCATGTGTAGTCTGAAAAGTGATTTGTAAAGTGGCAGAACTATGTTCTCTTCACTGTAAAAAGATCTCCTTTGTATCCACTTTTTCAAAACTGGTTAATATTTTGAGACTTTTTTACAGTCTCTGAAATTAGCCTGTTTCATACCTACACTGGTGTGTACATCCCTGTTAATATGTTAAATTTGTTAATATTTGGACCGCTTCCACCCTACAAAATCCATTATATAGGGACATGACATGAATATTACACGGATTGTTTTGGTCTTTTACTTTAAATTTTCGATATAACCTGATGCATCATCTCAGCCCATACATTCTGCATATGGAGTGCCGGCTTTCCCACGTGATGGGGCGGGACCTGGCTGATGCGCCAGATCACATGACCAGCACGTGACCAGCACCTGATTGACGTCACTCCGAGTTCCAGAAGTAAAAAGAATATCGGAGTATGCACATTGTATATGAAGATTTACAGTGCGCCCTTATAGTTTCCTTATGTGTGCATAGACTAGCTGAGGTATGCGTTTCTTTTGTTGAATATTTTCAATTGATGTAATGTGCGATCTGTTCCATTTAAACTATGGTATTATGCTGCACTGTGAATGACATCATGAAGGGGGAGGGGTTGACCCCCCTCTTACCCAATTGTTTGTATGCACTGGCTATATATGTTTGCCACTTGTCACACATTTTTATGCTTGATAAAGACTTCAAGTAAGTCGAAACGTCGCTTTTCTGAGGTGGAATGAAGAAGTTTTTACTACAAGATGTTGGAGTTCTGCGATTTTCTTCATCTAACTGGAACATGTATTTTTCCTTCCCATGTGCATAACCTTACATTTGTCAGTGTTAAACCTTATCTGCCACTTTTCTTCCTCCAATCTATCCAGATCCATCTGTAGCAGTATACTGTCCTATTCCATGTTTACGTGTATAACTTTATACAGTTTAGTGTCATCTACAAAAATTGATATTTTACTTTGCAAGCCTTCTACAAGAACATTAATAAATATATTGAATAGAATAGGTCCCAATACTGACCCTTGTGGTACCCAGTAGTGACAGTGACCCGATCTGTGTACCATTAATAACCACCCTCTGTTTTCTATCACTGAGTCAGTTGCTTACTCACATGCACACATTTTCTCCCAGTCCTAGCATTCTAATTTTATATATTAACCTTACATGTGGTACCGTATTAAATGCTTTGGAGAAGTCAAGATATACAACAACCATTGATTCGCTACGGTCAAGAACTTACCTAGAAACTGATTAAATTATTTTGACATGACTGATCCCTAATGAAGCCGTGTTGGTATGGCATTATTTGCTTATTTTCATTGAGGTATTCCAAGATATCATCTCTTAGAAAACCTTCAAACAGTTTACCCACGACAGATGTTAAACTTACCGGCCTATAGTTTCTGGGCTCTATTTTTAGACCCTTTTTGAATATTGGCACCATAATTGCTAGTTTTATGAGCTAAAACCAGAAGTTAAGAGGGTTCCCCAGGACCTGCTGTATCTTTTATTCTCTTTATTTTCTTTTTACATATGCTTCCTAATGTTTATTCCAAACTTTTTTTCCCTTTGCTTTTGAGGCTTTTCTGAGTCTTCTGTTCAATATTTGATATGGCATTTACTTCTGCCAAAATCCAGAAGTGCTTCATCATCAATCCCATCCTGCTTGGCAGACATCCTGAGATGGCAATCGTAAGATGGCCTAGTTCTCCTCCTGTATTTCTTGCCCACTACACTTGTTTTTTCCACCTTGTTACTCCCCCACTATCAATAAAAAGTGCATAATTACTTCTTCAACCACCCTATATCTCTGAAATATACTCTCCTCTCCAATTATACTTTCATTCAATCCTCATCTTCGATTCTTCGGTCTATGAACAGACCAGGCGCAAGCACAGTACAATAAAGATGCAGCGCATGCATAATAGAAGAAACTTGGGACTTGCAGGAGATATTAACTCAAGTGACCAGTATAGGTTATGTGATTTCATGACTTTTTGTAACCAGGGCAATGTGAACATGACATCAGCGGTTGCTATATTTTGGAAATTCAGACTAGAGCATCAAGTGACCAGAGCTCAAAGCAGACAATGGGAGCACTTTGGATACAGCAAGTACTTCACAAATATGGTAATTTACAGATTTTGCTATGACTGAGGTCATGCTTTAGGTCTTGGACAACCCCTTTAATTGATTGAAAATGTGAAATATGAAAAAGGACTTATGCTTCTTGTTTTTGGATCCACTTCTAGTTTAAAAAAATTCTGTGTGTGTGAAAGCAGCTTAAGTTGGCCATATACTGTAAATTTCAAGAGCCTAGTTATTATAGAACCATACCTGGCTGCATATCTTCAATTGGGGTGATATTGTACAATACATGAAAAATCTTTTACATTTTATGTCTTGAGAGAACCTGTCCTTTTTGCCAATGTTACACATATCCTCTAAAAGGGTTATTCACCCACAAAGGCTTTTTGGGAAACCTACCCCAACGTGGCCTGGCCTACAGAGGCAACCATGCATATGTGATTCCCACCACTGGGTTCTGACTCCTTTCCTTCCTTTGTAGCCACTCTCTAGTCTCCCTGCATTAACATTCAGTTTGACAAGGGTCACGTAACATTGAGAGACACATCACCACTATAGTAAGTCAATGGCTGAAGTTTCTACATGACCCACATGAAACCAGATGCTGACATGGGGAGACCAGAGAGTTACAGCGGCCGCAGAAGAGCAAAGAATATAGAACCCAGCGTAGGAGATTTGGTAAATATGATTCCTTCTTCAGTTCCAGTCACGTTGGGGAGTCTGCCCAAAATGCTCCTGCGGGTGAATAAAAAATATATCAATTGATCATGTGACCTATTCATTTCCACCACTTGTACATGAAAAATGATTATAAGAACAGAATCTTAAACTAAATTACATGTTTTTTTTTTTACAAAACAGAATAAAAAAATAAATTTGCATTTGTACATGGGCTTGAAGGAATAAACGGCTATTATATTGTTAGTGTTTCACAAATTACAGCATGCTGATTTACTAGAAAGCGCAGCATGATGCTAAGAGTACAATAAGAATATTTAATGCTTTTCTTGTCACTGGAAAATAAACATTTCATTATTAAAATTGGACTCATGAAGAGCAGCTAGAATTAATTGTGATTTTGCAGTATTTTTAATGATGGACTTCAACTGTGACTTTGCAAAATCTTCATGGTTTTGTTCTGGGTGTGATTTGTGAAACATCAGAGGAAGTGGAGAATTGGTCTACTTTAGTGTTAATTGTAGGTAAAATTTGGATTCCAGAAGGACTATAGGCTTAGTTGGTCTCATAAGGACTTAACCAAGTCCTTTGACCTTCTTCAGTACTTGGTCAGCAAAGCCAGTTTTCCCTAACACCAGTTTTGATAAATCTGCCCCATTATATAACAGTCTAGGCAGTTTTCAGACAGCCATAATATGAGTGAATATTAGTGTCTGTATCATGGTTACTGAAAGAGTTAGTGTATTTCTGCAGCCTGGTTCTTCCTTCATCCCGTGAGGCAGACGTCTGGAGAGCTGTGTCAGAAAGAATCACCAAGCTAGTGACCTTCAAACACAACTCTGGTTTATTCTTATACAGTGTCCACCTTATATAGTACATACATAACAAGAGATAGCTGTGTTTCACATTCCATTGTAACAGGCAGAGACCTTCCTATATATGGAAATAAGGCTACTTTAAATATATCCCCCCTCTAGCATGATCTCACCCACCATCCTGTCATCCATACATACCATATGGCTTATTCTATTTAACCCTTTAGTTACGTGTCAGGACAGTTCTACTACTACTACTGTAAGGCCCCATTCACAAGTCCGCAATTTTGTCCGCATCCATTCCTCAATTCCGGGGGATGGATGGGGTCCCATTCATTGTGAATGGGGCCGGACGTGATGCGGAGAGCACACTATGTGCTCTCCGCTTCCGCATTTGCGGAGCCGCGGTCCCGAACTTCTGGGTTTCGGCCCCGAGACATCCGGCCGCAAAAGATAGAGCATGTCCTATTCTTGTCTGCGGACAAGTATAGGCATCTCTACGGGGAGTGCCAGCATGGTGTGTTGCGGATCCGCAATTTGCGGATCCGCAACACACTACGGATGTCTCAATGGGGCCTAAAGGAACATACAGTGCCACAAAAAAAACCTAAATATAATATCATAGACACATAGAGATGCAACATAGTACAGTTGGATAACAACGTGTCCACTCACTAAGAACAAGCAGCCATATGCCTTTTTTCAGCCTTACTAACCATGCAAGCAGAGATCTTGATGATTAACTCAATCTATACTAGAAAGGTGCAGAACTTTTTATCATATAGTGAATAAACGTTATTAAAAGGGTTACCAGTTTTTCAAAAGATAAAAAATTACAATAGCAGTAAATGCTCTAAAAGAGCCCCACGTATGTTACTAATGGCATCATGCTTCTCATTTCTGAGCAGTGGTCCGAGTCAGAGTCGGACTGACCCACCAGAATTCCAGAGGATACTCCAGTCGGCCTAAGCTCTGACAATAATGGACCCCAATAAAACAGGTCCCTTAGGGTACTATATACACGGAGAGGGAGCCCTCAGAATAATTTCCGCTGCTGGGCCCAAGGGACTTCAGTCTGACTCTGATCCCAGTATCACAGTGAAGAAAAAACTGAGGCCTGTCTGAACATCTGTGTTGAACTGGTGGGGAAAGAAGAGATGAGTACTGATTTTTTGTCATTTTACAGCATTTACTGCTGTTGTTATTTTTATTTTTGAGAAACTGGATAAGCCCTCTAATATACAAAAGAGAAAAAAATTGCATCATTTCAAAATTATAAAAAAAGCTAAGTATTTATTACATCATATTCAGCGACCTACAGGGGGAGGTTTGGGAGGAGGGGATTGGTAGTTGTGACAGTGATAGGAGTGGTGATGAATCTCAATGGCTGTCCTCACTTTACAATTCCCTGGGGCTGTGCAGTGAATGGAGGAGTACAACCCTTCTTCCTCTTCAGGGGACATCTTGATATTGAGGCTTTTGCCTGATAGTGAGTGTGGTGACCTTGTAGTCAGAGGTGTGTGGTTATAGGGTGCAAGGCAGGATGCCAGGATGATAGGGCCCAGTGGAGGATGGAGTCAATGACCAGGCCTTTTTCATTGAGATTAATGATGTATCTTTCTTTATTGAGAACATGATGTGAGTTGCTGTACATATAGCAGCAATAGGCACAAGATGGAAGATGGACCAGGATTTAACCAAGACTGTCAGTGTTAAATATTTACTGATCATAGACAACCATTAGGGACACATAGTGCATAATGAAATGACTACTTTAAAGGCTATGTACACCTTCGGAGGCTATTTTTATTTATAATTGCATTTTACAAATTTTTGGCTACAAATCATGTTTTCAATTGACCTTTATTAAAAAAATTGAGCCATTCTGTCACAAAAGGTTTGAAGCCAGAAGAAAAAAGAGCAATCTGGTTTGAAGCTGTTTGGGAGCTGCACTTATACAAGCAGACAAACAACTTCAAGTGTGTGTTTGTATTAAGTGTGCGACTTTGAATTATGTGAGGGAGTATCTGTGAGAGCTAAATTATTTCTGTGCATTGCTGACTGGCTGTGCCTTACCTTAATATACTTTATACCAAGTCAGAGCAGTGTAGTCTAGTTTATACACTGTGACTTGCTTTTGCTGCAATGTTTATTGCGTAGCAGCTGAGAGTAATAGCATTTTTTTTCTCTCTTCCTTCACCATGGTGGTCTTGAGGGCAGCTCACTCCTTTGAATCCAGAGGGGAAAAAACTGTCTGGTTTGAAGCTCTTTGGGAGCTACACTTATGCAAGCAGACAAACAATTTAAGTTTTGCAACTTGTGCGTGTTTGATTTTAAGTGTGTGTTTTTATTTTAAGTGTGGACTTTAGATTACGTGACTTCAGATTCAGGGACTTTAGGATGGGACTACAGTAAATCAGTTTCTTATCACTGCGTTATATTTTATTTTTTCTCTTTTCTTGCGTAATTCCCATTTAGTATGAGTTCCATTATTGACAGTGCAGTCCAGTGCACATCTTGTCTAATGTATGCAGTCCTGGAACAGCCATTTGAGGGTGCATATCTTTGTTCAAAATGTGAGCAAATTTCCCATTTGGAATCACACATTGTGTATCTAACACTAAGAAGCATCGGTAATGTGGAACAGAGTTTGCTGCTCACTGAGTGAGCAGCAAACTATGGGGTAGATATGGAGGAGGGTGGTAGTATGAAGGATCAGGAAAGTGCGGTAGCTAGCTGGGTAACTTAGAAAGCAAAGGTAGAGAGAAGAGTACCAGGGAGGCTAGCCCTGATCTGACACACCCTAACAAGTTTGCATGGTTGGCAGATGAGGGGGATATCAGTTCAGGGAGAGCACTGCTGCAGCCGGACACTACCTCTGCCAGTCAGGGGAAAGTCAGCTCCAGTAAGCAGGGGACTAGGAGAGCAGGGCAGGTGAGACAGGTGCTGGTAGTGGGAGACGCAATCTGTCACAAAGACTAGGATCGTCGAACGTTGTGTTGTCTTCCTGGCGCTCGAGTTTGACACATCGCGGATCGGGTTGACAGATTACTGGGAAAAGCTGGAGAATATCCAGCAGTCATGGTCCACATTGGAACCAATGCCAAAGTTAGAGGTAGGTGGAGCATCCTTAAAAATGATTTTAGAAATTTAGGTCACAAGCTTAGGAAAGGTGCTCAAAGGTAGTGTTTTCTGAAATACTGCCTGTACCACGAACCACAAGAAGAAAGGCAGCAGGAGATTAGGGAAGTTAACAAGTGGCTCAAGAACTGGTGTAGGAAGGAGGGGTTTGTGTTCCTGGAGAACTGGGCCAACTTCTCTGTCAGCTACAGGCTCTATCGTAGGGATGGCCTGCACCTCAATGGGGAAGGGGCAGATGTTTTAGGGGAGAAGATGGCTAGAGGGTTGGAGGAGTGTTTAAACTAGGGACTGGGGGGAGGATAATTACGTTATAGGAGGGGGAGATAATGCAGTTAGAGACTTGGGGCAAGGTAGTGGAACTGGGGGAAAAATGGAAGGAGGGACTAGAACAGTTCAGAAGGAAACGTGTAGGGTAAAAATATACATAAACCTCTTAATTGTATGTATACTAATGCCAGAAGCCTGACTAATAAAACAGGTGAACTGGAATTTGTGATGTGTGAGGAGGACTATGGCATAGTGGGAATAACTGAGACATGTCTGGATGATAGCTATGACTGGGCGGTTAACGTACATGATTACAGTCTGTTTAGAAAATATCGTCAAAACCGGAGAGGGGGAGGGGTCTGCCTTTATGTAAAGTCCAAGAAGATATAAGTGAGGGAAATAAATTTGTGGAGTCACTATGGGTAGAAATACATGGGGGGAAAAACTATAATAAAATACTAATAGGAATTTATTATAATCCACCTTATATACCAGAGTCCACTAAATAAGATGGATAAGGCGGCAAATCATAATGAGATCGTCATTATGGGGGACTTCAACTACCCAGATATAGACTGGGAAACTGAAACCTGTACATCTCTTGGCAATAACCAAAGACAATTACCTTTCCCAACTGGTTCAGGACCCAACTATAGGGACAGCCACACTGGACATGGTATTAACCAATAGACCTGACAGAACAACAGATGTGCAGGTTGAGGGACATCTGGGAAAAAGTGACCATAAAGTAATAACTTTCAAATTGTCACTTAAAAGAGTATTTCTTCAGGGAGGAACAAAAATGCCAAACTTCAAAAAAGCTAAATTTAGCCAACTAAGAGAGGCCATTGGCCTAATTAACTGGGACAAAGTCCTCAAAATTAAAATACAGCCACAAAATGGGATATTTTTAAAACCATTCTAAAATCTAATTGTGTGAGGTACATACCTTATGGGAAAAGAAGGTTAAGGAACAAGAAAAAAAACAATGTGGATAAATAGAATTGTAAAGAAAGCAATACATGACAAAAATAAAGCATTTAAATCACTAAAACAGGAGGGGAGCAAGGTAGCATTGAAAAATTATATGGAAAAAAATAGAATATGTAAAAGACAAATACAAGCAGCCAAACTAGAGACCGAGAGATTAATTGCCAAAGAGAGTAAAAATAACCCTAAAATGTTCTTCAATTATATAAATGGTAAAAAGTATAAATCTTAAGATGTCAGCCCTTTACAGAGTAATGAAAGGGGAGTTGCAGACAGCAATGAGGAGATAGCAAAGAAATTAAAAGGACATGGAAAAGGACCTAGGAATTTTGGTGAACTGCAAACTAAACTATAGAAGGCAGTGTCAGGCAGCTGCTGCCAAGGCCAATAAGATAATGGGTTGCATCAAAAGGAGCATAGATGCCCGTGAGGAGAACATAGTCATGGCACCCTAAAGTGAGGAAAATCGGCTTCTACCTCACAGGGTTTTTTTGCCTTCCTCTGGATCAACTTACAGGATAACAGGTTGAACTGGATGGACAGCAGTATAAACGATGTTACTATGTTACTATGTTACTAACTGTTTTACTAACTGGGTGACTATTTCTTTCACTTTCACTTTGTGCTGGTCATCTAATAAACCTTACCTGTAAACTACTAAGAGCTCATAAACACTTAATTAAGCCACATTTTTAAAAGTAAGAGAGGAACTGAGCTATAATGAGTGTTTATAATGTCAGAGAGCAGAGATAAGGAGCCTGTCAGCTCCACAACTGAAGGAAAAGAGAGAAAAAACAGAGGCTACTTCTAGAGCATTTCAGCTCTGTACAGAAATAAAGGGCTCCATATTTTTAATAAAGACCAATTGAAAAACATATTTTTTATCTCAAAATTAGTACAATGCAGCAATAAAATAAAATTCCCCCAAAGGTGTATATAGCCTTTAACAATGAATCGTAACCTTAACGATTGATGACTTTAGCTCTTTTGCAGCAATCACTGCACATGTTCAGAGCCTTTTTGAAGCTCTTTAAAGGAACTGTGTCACTGAATTTTTTTCTGGCAGTTAAACCACATAGTAACACATATCCTTTTATACTAATCTGTTTTGATTTTCTGATTAGTGATTTCTTATTCTATTTCCTGAACATGATTAGGAGGGAGCCATCTTGCCCTAGCTATTCCTTAATGTCTTTAGAGAGCATTTAAAAATTGCTTTACGACAGCCTCATGGGCCATAGAGACAATGTCTGGAGGGGACCTTATTGACCTATATGGGAGAGTTTTCTAGGTATGCTCTGTGACCTGTGCAGGGGTCATTGTACAAGGAAAGAATAGATAAGCTTTGACAATCACCTTTGTGAATGGTGGATCCTGTCTTTTCTGTCATTCTAATCCTGCGTATAATGATAATACCTCTGTGTACAGATAAGCAGGTAACTGCAGTAAAGTGATCTGTACAGAACAAGAAGTGGCGCCTATTACTAGACTTAGTGGCCAGTGCAAAAACTCCTGGATTTTATGGTTCTTGTTTAACCCCTCCATGACCCAGGACGAGAATGCTCGTCTTAACTGAGCGGTACTTAGCGGATTAGGATGAGCATTCTCATCCTACAGTTAAACTGTCACCATGTCTGCAGACATGGTGACAGCGCTGAGACCCCGGCTGTTACACATAGCCAGGGGTCTCAGCTAACCGGCCGTGGACCAATCAGAGCATTCCCGGGCAGCGATCACTCTGATTGGCTAGTCTATACAGACTAGCCAATCAGAGGATTCTAATGCCGGGTCAAAGGTTCTGATTCCCGCAGTCTGTGACTGCGGGAATCAGAATCTTATAAAATGGATAAAAAATATTCCCACACACACCCCATCCCCCCCCGAGCCCTCAATGCCCCCCCCGGCGTGCGGGCGGTGCAGGAGGCGGGCGGTGCGGCATGCGGGATCGCGGTCCCCCGCCCGCCTCCTGTGTAATATTCTATGGTGGTCAGTGGTTAGCAGAGTGTCAGCACAGACACTGGGTCAACTTCTATTAACCTGTGACAACAATCTATTGTCCTGTGATGTACATGTACGGTAGGTATCAAATTGGACACATTCTGCAACTATTATCCGTGTAATTCACATTACAATAACCTGCAACGAGTTGTTTTTGTATATTTTTCTCTAGTTTTCTTAACCATGTGTCTACCAAGAGAATGTTGTATTTCCATGCAAGCATCATTTTGGGTTTGGGAGCCCATTGTATGGTTCTACCCAATGATTGGCAGCCTTCTATGTATATATGTTCACACAAAGATATGTGAGGAATTGTCATAGCCATGACCATTATTCAAATTTCTAACAACAACACTGAGCAGAGAAGTTAAAGGGAACGTGTCATCATCAGAAAATGATGTATTGTTTAAATCACGTTTTTATATTTAACATATTTTTAATGACTTTATGATGATGTTATTTTTAATTTTTTCCTATCAATATCTATATTTAAAGTAAAAAGTTTTTGCACTGGCCACTAAACCTAATAATAGGTGTCTGTGCAGATCACTTTACTGCAGTTGCATGCTTATCTGTCATTCTAATCCTGCCTGTAAAGATATCACCTCTGTGTATAGATAAGACAGGATCCACCATTCACAATTGATTGTCAAAGCTTATCTATTCTTGCATGATGACCTTTGCACAGAAAACTCTCTCACAGAAGTCAATGAGGTCATCTCAACAGCCAACTGTGTCGATGGATCATATGACTGCCGTAAAGTAATTTTCTTGATGTTTTTCTAAATGCTGTTAAGAACATTTCAGGCAAGATGTCCGCCCCATTAATCATGTTCAGGAGATAGAATAAAAGCAGAAAATTAATTGTATTGCAATCTGGTTTTAACTGGCAGAAAACATTTTTGGTGATATTTCCTTTAAGTCATTGTCCAAGCATACCTTTTTTCAATGGATGAAGGTTCAAGAGGATGTCACACAGCTCTGCACAGAAATCTAATGCATGCACATTGAAAACCCAGGACTAGAGATGAGCGAACACCTGGAAGTTCGGGTTCGAGAGGTTCGGCCGAACTTCCGGAAAATGTCCGGGTTCGTGATCCGAACTCAACCCGAACTTCATCCCGAACCCCATAGAAGTCAATGGGGACCCGAACTTTTGGGCACTAAAAAGCCTGTAAAAGACTCCCGGAAAGGGCTAGAGGGCTGCAAAAGGCAGCAAAATGTAGGTAAATCCCCTGCAAACAAATGTAGATAGGGAAATGAATTAAAATAAAATAAAATAAATAAAAATTAACCAATAACAATTGGAGAGAGGTCCCACAGCAAGGAATCATGCGTCATATCATCCACCACTGGAGAAGGCCACTCTCATTTATTTGGGACCAGCACCCAGACAGAGGATACAGGTCCCACAGCAAGGAATCATGCTTCATATCAACCACCACCGGAGATGGCCACTCTCATGTATTTTGGACCAGCACCCAGACAGAGGATACAGGTCCCACAGCAAGGAATAAGGCGTCATATCAACCACCACCGGAGAAGGCCACTCTCATTTATTTTGGACCAGCACCCAGACAGAGGAGAGAGGTCCCACTTCAAGGAATCATGCGTCATATCAACCCCCACAGGAGAAGGCCACTCTCATTTATTTTGGACCAGCACCCAGACAGAGGATACAGGTCCCACAGCAAGGAATCATGCCTCATATCAACCACCAACGGAGAAGGCCACTCTCATTTATTTCGGCCCAGCACCCAGACAGAGGATACAGGTCCCACAGCAAGGAATCATGCGTCATATCAACCACCACTGGAGAAGTCCACTCTCATGTATTTTGGACCAGCACCCAGACAGAGGAGAGAGGTTTTCACAGCAGAGAATCATGCATTTAGATCACCCACCACAGGAGTAGGCCACCATTTAATGGGACCCCGGCAACCATGTCAGATGGCACAAACATCAGCTTCACATTGGTCATCTAATAAACCTTACCTGTAAACTACTAAGAGCTCATAAACACTTAATTAAGCCACATTTTTAAAAAGTAAGAGAGGAACTGAGCTATAATGAGTGTTTATAATGTCAGAGAGCGAGATAAGGAGCCTGTCAGCTCCACAACTGAAGGAAAAGAGAGAAAACAGAGGCTACTTCTAGAGCATTTCAGCTCTGTACAGAAATAAAGGGCTCCATATTTTTAATAAAGACCAATTGAAAAACATATTTTTTATCTCAAAAATTAGTACAATGCAGCAATAAAATAAAATTCCCCAAAGGTGTATATAGCCTTTAACAATGAATCGTAACCTTAACTGATTGATGACTTTAGCTCTTTGCAGCAATCACTGCACATGTTCAGAGCCTTTTTGAAGCTCTTTAAAGGAACTGTGTCACTGAATTTTTTTCTGGCAGTTAAACCACATAGTAACACATATCCTTTTTATACTAATCTGTTTTGATTTTCTGATTAGTGATTTCTTATTCTATTTCCTGAACATGATTAGGAGGGAGCCATCTTGCCCTAGCTATTCCTTAATGTCTTTAGAGAGCATTTAAAAATTGCTTTTACGACAGCCTCATGGGCCATAGAGACAATGTCTGGAGGGGACCTTATTGACCTATATGGGAGAGTTTTCTAGGTATGCTCTGTGACCTGTGCAGGGGTCATTGTACAAGGAAAGAATAGATAAGCTTTGACAATCACCTTTGTGAATGGTGGATCCTGTCTTTTCTGTCATTCTAATCCTGCGTATAATGATAATACCTCTGTGTACAGATAAGCAGGTAACTGCAGTAAAGTGATCTGTACAGAACAAGAAGTGGCGCCTATTACTAGACTTAGTGGCCAGTGCAAAAACTCCTGGATTTTATGGTTCTTGTTTAACCCTCCATGACCCAGGACGAGAATGCTCGTCTTAACTGAGCGGTACTTAGCGGATTAGGATGAGCATTCTCATCCTACAGTTAAACTGTCACCATGTCTGCAGACATGGTGACAGCGCTGAGACCCCGGCTGTTACACATAGCCAGGGGTCTCAGCTAACCGGCCGTGGACCAATCAGAGCATTCCCGGAGCGATCACTCTGATTGGCTAGTCTATACAGACCAGCCAATCAGAGGATTCTAATGCCGGGTCAAGGTTCTGATTCCCGCAGTCTGTGACTGCGGGAATCAGAATCTTATAAAATGGATAAAAATATTCCCACACACACCCCATCCCCCCTGAGCCCTCAATGCCCCCCCCGGCGTGCGGGCGGTGCAGGAGGCGGGCGGTGCGGCATGCGGGATCGCGGTCCCCCGCCCGCCTCCTGTGTAATATTCTATGGTGGTCAGTGGTTAGCAGAGTGTCAGCACAGACACTGGGTCAACTTCTATTAACCTGTGACAACAATCTATTGTCCTGTGATGTACATGTACGGTAGGTATCAAATTGGACACATTCTGCAACTATTATCCGTGTAATTCACATTACAATAACCTGCAACGAGTTGTTTTTGTATATTTTCTCTAGTTTTCTTAACCATGTGTCTACCAAGAGAATGTTGTATTTCCATGCAAGCATCATTTTGGGTTTGGGAGCCCATTGTATGGTTCTACCCAATGATTGGCAGCCTTCTATGTATATATGTTCACACAAAGATATGTGAGGAATTGTCATAGCCATGACCATTATTCAAATTTCTAACAACAACACTGAGCAGAGAAGTTAAAGGGAACGTGTCATCATCAGAAAATGATGTATTGTTTAAATCACGTTTTTATATTTAACATATTTTTAATGACTTTATGATGATGTTATTTTTAATTTTTCCTATCAATATCTATATTTAAAGTAAAAAGTTTTTGCACTGACCACCAAACCTAATAATAGGTGTCTGTGCAGATCACTTTACTGCAGTTGCATGCTTATCTGTCATTCTTAATCCTGCCTGCAAAGATATCACCTCTGTGTATAGATAAGACAGGATCCACCATTCACAATTGATTGTCAAAGCTTATCTATTCTTGCATGATGACCTTTGCACAGAAAACTCTCTCACAGAAGTCAATGAGGTCATCTCAACAGCCAACTGTGTCGATGGATCATATGACTGCCGTAAAGTAATTTTCTTGATGTTTTTCTAAATGCTGTTAAGAACATTTCAGGCAAGATGTCCGCCCATTAATCATGTTCAGGAGATAGAATAAAGCAGAAAATTAATTGTATTGCAATCTGGTTTTAACTGGCAGAAAACATTTTTGGTGATATTTCCTTTAAGTCATTGTCCAAGCATACCTTTTTTCAATGGATGAAGGTTCAAGAGGATGTCACACAGCTCTGCACAGAAATCTAATGCATGCACATTGAAAACCCAGGACTAGAGATGAGCGTAACACCTGGAAGTTCGGGTTCGAGAGGTTCGGCCGAACTCTCGGGAAATGTCCGGGTTCGTGATCCGAACTCAACCCGAACTTCATCCCGAACCAACCCATAGAAGTCAATGGGGACCCGAACTTTTGGGCACTAAAAAGCCTGTAAAAGACTCCCGAAAGGGCTAGAGGGCTGCAAAAGGCAGCAAATGTAGGTAAATCCCCTGCAAACAAATGTAGATAGGGAAATGAATTAAAATAAAATAAAATAAATAAAAATTAACCAATAACAACTGGAGAGAGGTCCCACAGCAAGGAATCATGCGTCATATCATCCACCACTGGAGAAGGCCATCTCATTTATTTGGGACCAGCACCCAGACAGAGGATACAGGTCCCACAGCAAGGAATCATGCTTCATATCAACCACCACCGGAGATGGCCACTTCATGTATTTTGGACCAGCACCCAGACAGAGGATACAGGTCCCACAGCAAGGAATAAGGCGTCATATCAACCACCACCGGAGAAGGCCACTCTCATTTATTTTTGGACCAGCACCCAGACAGAGGAGAGAGGTCCCACTTCAAGGAATCATGCGTCATATCAACCCCCACAGGAGAAGGCCACTCTCATTTATTTTTGGACCAGCACCCAGACAGAGGATACAGGTCCCACAGCAAGGAATCATGCCTCATATCAACCACCAACGGAGAAGGCCACTCTCATTTATTTCGGCCCAGCACCCAGACAGAGGATACAGGTCCCACAGCAAGGAATCATGCGTCATATCAACCACCACTGGAGAAGTCCACTCTCATGTATTTTGGACCAGCACCCAGACAGAGGAGAGAGGTTTTCACAGCAGAGAATCATGCATTTAGATCACCCACCACAGGAGTAGGCCACCATTTAATGGGACCCCGGCAACCATGTCAGATGGCACAAACATCAGCTTCACATCACCCAGCACAAGAGAAGGCCACTTTAAGAGACTTTGACCCCTGCACCCAGACGGAGGAGAGAGGTTTTCACAGCAGAGAATCATGCATTTAGATCACCCACCACAGATGTAGGCCACCATTTAATGGGACCCCGGCAACCATGTCAGATGGCACAAACATCAGCTTCACATCACCCAGCACAAGAGAAGGCCACTTTGAGAGACTTTGACCCCTGCACCCAGACGGAGGAGAGAGGTCCCACAGCAGAGATTCGGGCATTTATATCAGCCAGAACAGGAGAAGGCCGCTTTCAGTGACTTAGGCCTTAGCACCGACACAGAGGAGACAGGTCAGATAGCACAAGCATCAGTTTCACATCAACCACCACAGGAGAAGGGCACTTTCAGAGACTTTGACCCCTGCAGCCACACGGAGGAGAGAGGTCCCACAGCAGAGAATCAGGCATTTATATCAGCCAGAACAGGAGAAGGCCGCTTTCAGTGACTTAGGCCTTAGCACCGACACAGAGGAGAGCAGGTCAGATAGCACAAGCATCAGTTTCACATCAACCACCACAGGAGAAGGGCACTTTTAGAGACTTTGACCCCTGCACCCAGAAAGAGGAGAGAGGTCCCACAGCAGAGAATCAGGCATTTATATCAGCCAGAACAGGAGAAGGCCGCTTTCAGTGACTTAGGCCTTAGCACCGACACAGAGGAGACAGGTCAGATAGCACAAGCATCAGTTTCACATCAACCACCACAGAAGAAGGGCACTTTTAGAGACTTTGACCCCTGCACCCAGAAAGAGGAGAGAGGTCCCACAGCAGAGAATCAGGCATTTATATCAACCAGCACAGGAGAAGGCCGCGCTCAGTGACTTAGGCCTTAGCACCTGCACACAGAGGAGACAGGTCAGATAGCACAAGCATCAGTTTCACATCAACCACCACAGGAGAAGGGCACTTTCAGAGACTTTGACCCCTGCAGCCACACGGAGGAGAGAGGTCCCACAGCAGAGAATCAGGCATTTATATCAGCCAGAACAGGAGAAGGCCGCTCAGTGACTTAGGCCTTAGCACCGACACAGAGGAGACAGGTCAGATAGCACAAGCATCAGTTTCACATCAACCACCACAGGAGAAGGGCACTTTTAGAGACTTTGACCCCTGCACCCAGAAAGAGGAGAGAGGTCCCACAGCAGAGATTCAGGCATTTATATCAGCCAGCACAGGAGAAGGCCGTCTCAGTGACTTAGGCCTGAGCACCCGACACAGAGGAGACAGGTCAGATAGCACAAGCATCAGTTTCACATCAACCACCACAGGAGAAGGGCACTTTCAGAGACTTTGACCCCTGCAGCCACACGGAGGAGAGAGGTCCCACAGCAGAGAATCAGGCATTTATATCAGCCAGAACAGGAGAAGGCCGCCAGTGACTTAGGCCTTAGCACCCGACACAGAGGAGACAGGTCAGATAGCACAAGCATCAGTTTCACATCAACCACCACAGG